>OX422212.1:379153978-380539603 GCA_949130495.1 Sambucus nigra
AATTCGAAGACCTAGATCCCTATTTGATCTTTTTCTTTTCATGGTCTCGGTAAAAAACTCTCTAAAAGATTTTCGAAGCTCACTTCATCTCCATTCTCAATCTTACTCTCGTCTTCATTCGACTCATTATTGACGCTCTCGTGGATGCTATCATCATGGGATAAAGTGGATGTATTCACATGACTACTAAAGGGTAAAGTCATCCCTTATCGTAAACCTTTTTCGAACTCATTGTCCTCCTCTTTCTCTTCTCCCTCACTATCTCTTAGGGTAGCGGGCATGGAAACTTTCTTTCCCTCTCTCCTAAGTCTAGTGGGACACTCAAATTACTTGTGCCCTTTCCCATCACACTCAAAGTATATTATCTTCTCAAGTTTCTCCTCACTCTCTCTTTCTTTCTCGTCGCTTTCTTTGGCCTTGTCTATCTTTTTTTATTTCTCCGAAATTTTTTTATTGGGATTTCTTTGTTTTGAAAACTAGAGAATTTTTTTGAAATTTTTGGAAAGCAGGGCCATGTCAGAATCGTCATCAGATTCAGATTCATATACACTCTCCTTCTTTTTGCTCTCTCTTCTTTTATCCTCACTAGATCTCGGTTGTGTCCTAAGTGCAACCCCTTTAGGCTTAACAATTTGGGGAAACATATCTAACTCGTAGGTCGGAATATCACCTACCAACTCTTCGAACTTAAGTGTGCTCAAATTCCCCATCGAATTTAAAACAGTGACGGTTGGAATAAAACGTTTGGGAAGAGATCTCAAAATATTTTTCACAACCCGCGTGTTATCAATTACCTCGTCCAAGTTAAAGCTAGTGTTGACTATGTCCGACAAATGTGCATAAAAATTGTCAAAAGTCTCAGACTCTGACATAGTGAGTGTCTCAAATTGGGTTCAAGGTTTTGCAACTTAGATTCTTTAACAGCGGTGGGACCCTCATGTGTCAATGTTAAAATATCCCATGCCTCTTTAGACGTGGTGCATGTCATAATTCGACGAAACTTTTTAGGAGTGAATCTCTAAAGATAGAATTCAAACCACGTGAATTAAAATTGGACAATTTAAAATCGTCCTCAGTCCAGTTTGACACAGGTTTTAAAGAGGTGATGTTCTCAACAGTAACGGTGGGAGGAGACCAACCATATTAACCAACAACCAAACGCGCTCATCTATAGCTTTTAAAGAGAATTTCATGCGAGCTTTCCAATAGGCAAAATTATTGCCATCAAAAGTAGGTACCTGATTCTATAAGTGATCCATTAAAGTTTAAAAGAATTGATATCACAAAAACTTTTGCGAAAAATAAGAATTCACAGTAAAATAGTGAAACCTGCTCTGATACAAGTTTGTAAGCGTGGTGTGATACCAATTGATTTAATTTGCAAAGTTCACTTATTTAATTAGGTAACTTAGATTTAAAAAAACCAAATTCAAATTAAAATCAGCCCATCTGCATGCAAGAGTAAATAAAAATAGGCGAGCATGTGATAGAGTAATTCAAGAAAAATCCCCCTTAGGGAAAAACCTTTTATATTCTAGAACTTTGACACAGTTACACGACCTTTAACTTATATACAACTTCCCTCAAGCGTAATGCATGATGTATGTGTCAAACCTTCAATGCTTCAGCTAGAACTCAGCAGTGGCTCACTCGCAGCCGTACCAATTTGGACATGCAGCCCAGACACGCAATCTTGATTCTTTGCAGGATCTCCCTTCACAATATCTCTCAGCACTCCAGTTGTAGAGTTCTTATCACAAAGGTTTAACTTTAGGCAAAGTATGGTTTGGGTTCCACAAAAACACTCACAAAAAAAAACTCTTTGGGATTTGTGAAAATAAATTTGAACCCTCAAAATTATGTTGGAGAAAAGGAAAACTCTAAAAAACGTATTCTGATCAAAACAAAATTTTCTCCTCCCGAAATAGTGAACCATGACACCTTATTTATAAAAACTTTTAAGGCGGTGATGTGTCAGGTAAAACGACTTCTCGTTCCAACGAACAATCATGTCATTCAAACGACGTCTGGTCTCATTCGAACGAGATAGAATCTCATTTGAACAACTAGGCACAAATCTCTAGATTCGATTTAAAGAGTTTTAAAATATTTGGGGACTTAGAAACCAACACACTTACGAATTCGAGAACAATTATCAAAAAGATTTTATGATAAAAATGTTTTTGAAAAGATAAAAATCCATTTAAAATAATTCAAAAATTATTTTTCATAAAAGCAAAAAATATTTTAATTTTTATAAAAAATCCCACCACTTTTGATGTAAAATGTAAATGGAACTTGACCATATTTACCAAAGCCATCCTTGTTGGGCATGATTGTTGAAGATGACTTGAAATTTGAATCGTCGATTGTAGATGTGCTCTTTCCAATGCTTTAACAAACTTGTAGCGGTATACGACATACTAAGTGTGACAGACTATGTCCTTACAATTTTCCCCTTAGTGACTCAAAAGACACACTTTTGGGGGTTTAAGAGCATTTGATACATCCACAGTTTTTCGAAGAACTTTTTTTGTGCCGAGACATTCCCTTCCAATGTCTTAGACTTGATAATCATGTCATATAAGTATACTTAAACCTCTTTGTCGATCATGTCATGCATGAGAGTACTAGCCCCTCATTGATAAGTTGCACTGGCATTTTTTAGTTCGAATGGCATCATTGTGTAACAAAAGGTTCCCCAAGGGGTAGTGAAATCCATTTTCTCTTAATCTTCTAGGCACATCTTAATTTTATTAGAGATGACGAAACCATCAACGAATGAGTTCAGGGCATGGTCATTAGTGTTGTTAATGATTATGTCAATGTTTTGTAGGGGATAATCATATTTGGGACTAGATCAGTTCAATTCTCTATAATCCACACACGTCCTTACATTATCTCCTTCTTTTTGCACATGTACAATATTATCCATCCACGTGGGGTATTCGTCTACCCCTAAGAAGCCTATGTTGAGCTATTTTGTTACCTCATCTTTGATTTTGAGGGACCATTCTAGTCTGATCTTCCTGAGTTTCCACTTGATTGGTTTGACATTCAGATACATGAGTATACGATGAATGATTATTTCGGGATCAATTATCGGCATGTCAGCATAAGACCAGGCTAAAATGTCGACTTATTATTTGAGGACTTAGTTAGTTAAGAACTTTTTAGATCTTTTAAATAATATGCTATTTTGATTTATTTTATCTTATCTAAAGAGCATAAATTAACCGGTGTCATTTCGTCAACATGTTGTGTGCAAATTTGTTTATTATTAAACTATTTTAAGTGGCCTTATAATTCCTTATTATGTAGATTGGATTCATTTGGTTAGAGCATTTACCATCATCAATGTTTTACACACAAGGTTAGTCAAAGTTAAAGTTTATTTCATCGACAAAGGTGTTGACATGATAGAGGACATCAAAATAGTTTTCTGCAATGGCCTTCTCCTCAAAAGGGATGTCACATATAGTAGTCGTAAGTTCATCTGAAGCATGTAGGCACTCTTGTCTTCAAAGTGATTCTTGGTCATTGGTAGGTTATAGAAGTTCCAATTTTTTCCTTTTCTATCACCTCTCGGAACATTTCAGTATTTTGTAAGTCCTCAAGGGGATCCAGCTTATAGAGAGCTTTTTGAGCTTTTCGATTAGCTCTGCTATCTTGTTCACTTCTTCTTTTATCCATGTGGGGTAGTTCTCAAAGAAGACCTCCACTCCTTTCATTTGTCTTCTTGAGTTTGAATTTAACCATGATTCGTGGAATCCACATAAAGGAAACTATTATACTTCCTTAATAAAGTATCCATTGAGGCTAGAGTGAATGGTTATATGGGCCCTTGTTTATTGAATTTTTACCTCTTAACCTTCAGGGCTTTGGAGACAAGATCATCACTCTTTGGCTTGTACCCTAGTCTATGGGTGTTAGACTACTGAGGTATCGTAATGGGATCATTAATCCTTGTTGATTATTTTTGAGTCCCATCCCTGGTAGGAATCTCATTGTCTTCATCATATGGGTAACATTTTAACATGCATATTCAGAATAAGATGGTGGGATCTTTTCTTTTGTCTTGATTGAGATGGTTACACTGGTGGATCTAGCTGAAAACCATTTATACATATTTACCCGCTTTCGTGTTAGATTTCAAAGAGTTGGGTGTTGGGTCATTCCCCTTTAACCAGGATAGATTATCTGAATATTGTGATAAGATTTTCTCAACATAAGAATTTAAGTTTATGATACAACGACAAGGAGACACCCCCGATATCATGTTTAATTAGGGTGATTATCTATTTCAGTTCTTATTTTAGGTTAAAGGGTGGCATTATCTTTTAATTTCTTGTAAATTCCCTTTTTAGTCTTCTTACCTTTTTAGACTTACGTTGACTGGAAGTTAAGATTTCCTATAAGTGAGGCCATTGGCTTCCTTTTATGTTCACTTTACTTTTTCAGAGATGAAATAAATATATTTCTTGGGCCATTATCCTCTAAACATTATGTTGTTGTTATGTAGTTAGTAATTTAAGCATTTTCCCTTTTAACTTCACATCAAATATGTATCAGAACAACTTTTTCTCCTTATGATATCATAGATGTTGCTGTTGTAGATCCATGGGCAAGGATTGAAGGAACCGACGGTTCACTCTTCCAGAACAACCCCGCCTCCAGCGGTCTATTGACACCACCCATACAACATGTTTTACATTCAAATCTAAGATTTGTGTTACATATCACCCAATAACCTAACTTCACTAGCTCTAACCCATTATTAGACCTCCCCAGGACTATGCAAATATACGACGACCATCACCGTTGAGGTGGGACACCGGCTAAAGGGCCATTAGACCTTATCGTAACTTCCCACCATCAAACATCACATAATGTGTTCCTCCACCATCGTAGAAGTTTGTGGTTAAAAAAACCCTATATTTAGAAGAATCAACGTCATTCGAGTGAGGAAGTATTGATTAGGCCATGATAAGCACCCAAAAGTATATAATTTATTCCCCGAATATGTGCATTTTAGTCATCGTTTTAATTAAAATTGGCCTTATGTCCGTATTTTATCATTTTACAGGTCAATCAGCAGTCGTAGCATCAAATAATGCTAAATCAAGTCAATTGCGACACATAAGTGATTAAAAGCTTGCATCGATGAAATCAAAGGAGACCGCGAAGTCTGGAGTCCTATTTGAGCATGCCGAGATGTGTTCCGATGCCCTAAACCAGTTTCGTAACCTTAACCTAGCCCAGTCCATCACCCGAGCTTGTGTGTTTTGAGTTTGTACCTTTTTAGATTTTATTAAATTTTTATTTTGAGTCGTTTTATTTTTAGGATTTACTTTAGAATTATTTAGGATTTTTAGAATTTATTTGCATATTTTTATATTTTATTTTTATTACTGTATTTTTATTTTGATTTTGATTTTTTTTAGTTATTAGTTTTTATTTTATTTTATTAGGATTAGTTTTTAAGATTTCATTTATTTTTTCATTTATTTTTTTTAGATTTTACATTTTTAGGATTTTAGGTTTTAGTTTAATAGATTTTTATTTTTACTTTTATTTCTTTTTAGTTTCATTTTTTTTAGTCTTTATTTTATTTTAATGTAGTATTTTATTTTTAGATTTTTAGTTTTGTTAGTTTTAGATTTTTTAGTTGTGTTAATTTTTAGGGGAACAAATTAAATACACAACACACTCACCCACACCCTAATACCATACACACTCACATACACATAAACTAACTCACCCATCCTCACCCACTTACATCCTAGCAAACATACACTCACATACACATAAAACAACCCACCTTACTATTCATCCTCTTCCAAAAAATCAACACCCACGATTCTCTCTCTTAAACCCTCCATAACCAACCAAAACACCAACCTCCATATCCATACTGTAATACCCCGTATTTTCGTGATATTTATTTTTGGGATTAATTAAATTAAATGTGAATTGATTTGGGAATTAATCCGGATAAAATACTAACGAGATGTGAGTTGGTATTTGATTATAATGTGTATACATGACTATATATGAATATTGAATTATGAAATTTGTCGAGAGATTGAAATACAGCAATTTGGAATTTTGTTGAGACGCGTGTGACAGTCGCGTCAGGAATATAATTATTTTAATTAAAAAGTGAATTTAATTTCTATTAATCGTATGGTCGTTTTGAGTGCGCCAACGCATCCGGAAGGGTCGAAATAGTCAGAAAATACTAACCGGGGATTTAGTTTGGGTCCCGGGGCATTTTTAGGCCATACCGGCAACGTAAAAGGGTAGTTTAGTAATTGTGGAATTTTGGGAATTAAAACCCACGAAAATTAGGAATTAAAAATCTGATTTGGACTTTACCCACTAAATCCACTAACTACACCTTATGACTTAATGGGCTACGGGGGTTATTGGAATGAGTTTTGAAAAAGCTTCCTAGGGCAACCTTAACCACCATTGTCATCCTTAGAGAAAAGCTGGTAGAGAGAGATAGTAAGGAAAATTCTACAGAAAGAGAGAGTGAACAAATCAACCTTCATCAGATTCGACATCAAAATCAGAGAAAGACATAAGGCAAGTGGTTTAATTATGTTATTTGCAAAGAATGTTTCTTCCATGCGTAGGAAATTTATAAAACTGTATTGTTCTTGGAGAATGATAAAACCCCATTGAATTGGATCTAGAGATTTATAAATTTTATGAGGAGATTGCATGTAGAACAATGTTAGGGTGATTATTCAGAGGAAAATACATCTTTTAAATCATAAAAACGGATTTAGTTATGTCTATGGGTGAATTCGATTTTCTAGGGTTCATGTTCATGGGATTTGTGGGAAAACTGAGTGGATTTGATGATCTGATGATGTTTAGGAAGATTTGGCCTTATATAAATGTTTAACTATGACCTACGAATGTTAAGTATGGATTAGAAACCTTAAAATGATGTTGGGCCGATTTCTATGTGGGATTAGAATTGAAGAAAAATTGGAAAAACGAAAAAGGGAAAATCTGGGCTCGAAATTGGCCCCTCGTTAGAAGAACTGCCCATGTCGTTCGAACGAGCTCGTTCGAACGAGCTTCTAACGAGTTGACAGTTTTCCTTCTAACGAGAGGGATGTTCGTTCGATGCCTTTCGTTCGAACGAGATCTCGTTAGATGCCCAGTTCATTCGAACGAACTCTCGTTCGAACGAGACTTCTAACGGGCTGACAGTTTAGGCTTTTTGGCCTGTTTTGATTTCACATGTCCCGTAACCTTGTTTAATTGTAGAGATACCATTCCCTTGATGATAAATTGATATAGTTGGGACATTTGGGATTTATTGAGGAGTAAAACCTAGAAGTGCAATTCGAATTGAATGGAAATTCTGGAATAGGACGTGAGTGACTCTTACGATGCGAAAATTATTAAAGGCTTAAATAATTGAATTAATCGGGAACTTATGAATTGTGTAACATTATAAGTCGGTACGAGAATAAAAAGTGTACCACAAATAAATATGGTAATAGCTAAGATGTGTGCATGCTTAGTATATATGATTTGATGAGTATGACATACCTACATACTTGCTATCACGGGAGGTTTACGTTCACTTAGGGCCCTCTAATCCTTGTGTTGCCCGGATTTAGATTGGTACCTCGAGGACATAGGTCAGAGAAGGAATTATTGGGATGTTAATAAGTCTGCTGATCGTGGGAGTGTAGGTATGTGCGTGACCCATGTGATGTGACTGTGTTCGCCTCCATTGTTTATGATTTGCTATTATCTGAGAACGATTCCTGATAGATTCGGAATGCGTGATCCTTATGTACGTGATGTACCGGGATGGATAGCAGCGTATGTGTGCATCGCAGCTTAGTCTCGGGTGCTTGTATTGTATATTTATGGCGTGACTAATATACACTTAAATTAATGAGAACTTTCATGTTGGTATTGTGAGTATAAATACAGAAACGCTTTGAGTACCTATAAATGGATAACCTGTAATGAATTGTATTAATAATAATTGAGAACCTGAGTTCAGTAAAGCCCTCTATTTATTTGATAACGCTAGAACGTATAATGGGAATTGAGTAGTAAGGGGTAGAACTTATTACGGTTTGGTTAGATATGTATGTCACTTGGATGGGTACGGTACGTTAGGAGTGCACAAATTAGCCGAGAGGTGAGTACTTCATGTGAGTGCACGTCCTAACATGTATTTTGCATTCATTGTTTTAATGTTATTAAAACACTTGCTGTTTTTAAAATAATCCCCACTTTCGGACTCTGACCCATTTGCTTTCAAACCTATTTTTTTTGTAAAAACAATTTTAGGTTCCCAGCCACAAGGACACCATGCATAGGATTTTCATTCAGGTGATGAGCTGTAGCTGTTTATGGAAGTTACAGGACTTTGCTAGTAGACGCTTCATCTATCTTGACTCTATATTCAGCTTTCATCAGTTGTAGGGCCTGTCGCCCATTTCTATTAGAAACATTTCCTATTTCGGATTTTCAGACTTTTGGCATGTAATTAATTCAGGATACTTTGTTTTATTTAGTTCAGTTGTGGGATTGTTGTGAGGAGTTTTCCTCCGGACTTATTATTATGTTGTTGGTTATTCTATTGCTTCGTTATGGTGAATGGTTGTTATTCTTTCATTATCCTTTTATTGCATGTTAATCAGAGTTAACTTAAAACTTGGCAACTCACTTCTTAAATACTAGGTGGTTAGTAATCATTAAAATGTTTTCGACAGTGATGCTATTAACTGAACCAACTTGGCATTTTGTATTAATTTTAATTAAGGAGTAGCTACCCGGTATTTAATTAGTCGAGGTGTCACAGGTGGTATCAGAGCATCAGGTTCTAGTGTCCTTTAGGATCTGTACGGCTTATTATGTTTCCGCCGAGCTTTCTTTGATGTAGAGCCCTATATTTAGGACTGTTGTATTCTTTTGTATATGCTATGTTCTTCAGCTATTTCAAGTTTATAACTGCGAACTTATAAACTTTATTCTTATTTCAGATGCCTCCACGACGTGCACAACGGGTTCCCAGGGATGCTACGCCAGAACCACAGCCCACACCAGTTCAGGGCACGATGAATGTCACCGAGGTTGCAGCCATTGTGGCCCAGGCGGTAAATGTCGCACTAGCCGTAGTTCAGCAGGCACCACCTCAGGCGCCAGTAGCCGTGCCAGTTCAGGCACATGCATTCCCGTCTGCTTGGGAACGTGTACATGATGCTTTTCAGAAAGCACACCCACCGGAGTTGGCAGGTAGCTCCGATGTTGTGGTTTCGAGTCAGTGGAAGAAAGACATTCAGCGGCACCTGAGGATGTATGAGTGCACCGATGTCCAGAAGCATATACTAGCTACCTTTAAGCTAGTGGGGTCTGCACTGCAGTGGTGGGAGTCTATTACCACCGTGGAGGAGATATATACTCTCACTATCCAGGAGTTTTGGGTGCGGTTTGACCGAAAGTACTTTCCGTCAGCTGTTCACACAGAAATGAGGAGGAAGTTGATGAATCTCAGACAGGAAGGTAAGACTGTGGCCGAGTATGAGGCCGAATTCACCAATCTGTTGAATATTGTTCCGGATGAGATACCGACGGAAGAGAAAAAGATACAAAAATTTACAAACGGGTTAACTTGGAGGATCCGTCAGCATTTGTTGGGGAATCTATCGTTGGCCACTTACTCTGATGTGGTTAACGCTGCACTGTTACACTGCCAGGATCACTGCTTTCACATGGCTGAGGGCAAGAGATCGGGAGAGTCCAGCCATCAGGGAAGGACTATAGGACATAGTGCCAGTGGGGCACAATCTGTTCAGGGGCAGAGACAGGGTAACCAGGGTCCCAGCAGGGGGATCACAAGAGGTTCAGATCGGGGAATTTCAGGCACGGACAAGGAGGTTTTCGGCAGGGCCATCAGGGTCTGAACGGCCATCAGAACCAGCAGGGTCAGAATGGTCAACAGCAGTTTCAGCAGGGCCAGGGGAGGAACGGTAACGGCCACCAGGGCCGGGGGCAGCAGGGACAGAGAGGGGGGAACTTCCCCGGGAAGTGTTACGTTTGTGGCAAGACTGGCCATAAACGCCAGGACTGTCCTGATAGGGGAAGGGCCCCGCAGCAGCAGCAGGGTGCTCGATAGGAGCCGCAGAGACCCGTGTTTCCCGCCGCACTCCCGGCGCCACCTCAGATGGCAGCATTACCACCCATTCTAGCGGTCCCAGTTCAGCAGGGGCAGCTACAGTATGGGAGAGTATACCAGCTTCAGCAGGCAGCAGCTCCACAGGAACCACCCGCTATTGAGGGTATGTTTCCTATCCATGGCACTATGGGTCGGGTTTTGTTTGATACGGGAGCAACGCATTATTTTATAGCTACACATTTTGCGAAAGCCTAAGGGTTGTTAGCCACGGCAGAAAGCACAGTGACGTGTGTAGGCTCACCATTGGGGAGTGGGTCACTTATTTTCTTTATATGTCGGGGAGTGGGGGTAGAGATTGGTAGTTTGGTATTACCTGTAGACATGTTGGTATTAGATATGCATGAACACGATGTGATTATTGGTATGGATTGGCTCGCAGCTTATAGAGCCATGATTGATTGCTTCGGTGGGAGCATTGTTTTTGCCATTCCGGGGCAAGAGATGTTTGTAGTGGCGATGCCTCGCCCAGAGGGAGGCTCGACCGCTCATTTGTATTACATAGAGGAGGATTCCTCTAAGGCGGTTGTGATTCCTTTAGATTCGATCCCAGTTGTCAGGGAGTATTCCGATGTGTTTCAGGAGATACCAGGCCTACCCCCCAGTCGAGAGATAGACTTTGTCATAGACTTATTACCAGATACGAGACCTATAGCACGCGCACCGTACCGTATGGCTCCGGTAGAGATGCGAGAGCTACGAGATCAGATTGAGCAGTTGTTGGGTCAGGGGTTTATACGCAGGAGTACTTCGCCATGGGGTGCCCCTGTGTTGTTCGTAAAGAAGAGGGATGGATCGTTGAGGTTGTGTGTGAATTACCGAGAGTTGAATAAGGTCACGATACGGAATAAATATCCGTTGCCCCGAATCGATGACTTATTCGACCAGTTGAGGGGAGCTTCTTTCTTCTCAAAGATTGATTTGCGATCGGGATACCATCAGTTGCGTATCAGGGAGGAGGACGTCTCGAAGACTGCGTTCTTAATGAGATATGGTTCCTACGAGTTTCGGGTTATGCCTTTTGGCTTGACAAATGCTCCAGCCGTGTTTATGGACTTGATGAATGGGGTGTTCAGAGAGTTCCTTGATCAGTTCGTCATTGTCTTCATTGATGATATTCTGGTTTACTCCCAGATAGAGGAGGAGCACGCAGAGCATTTGAGGCAGGTTTTACAGACGCTACGTCAGAACGAGCTATATGCGAAATATGAGAAGTGCGGGTTTTGGCTGAAGGAGGTTCAATTTTTGGGACACATTATTTCCGACCGGGGGATATCTGTTGATCCGGGGAAGGTATCCGCGGTGAGGGAGTGGGGACAGCCCACGACACCGACTGAGATTCGTAGTTTCTTGGGACTAGAAGGATACTACACGAGGTTTATTCGAGGATTTTCGAAGATAGCAGGTCCTTTAACACATCAGACTCATAAGGGTGTGCCATTCATATGGAGTGATGCCTGTCAGTTGGCATTTGATGAGTTGAAGGATAAGTTGACCTCAACACCTTTGTTAGCATTGTCGAGACCGGGAGTTGAGTATCTAGTCTACACCGATGCGTCCTTGCAAGGACTTGGAGGTGTATTGCAGCAGGAGAGTCAGGGCATAGCTTATGCTTCCCGTAAGCTAAAGCCTCACGAGAAGAATTACCCCACTCATGACTTGGAGTTGGCAGCAGTTGTATTTTCCCTTCGGATTTGGAGACATTACCTTTTGGGGGAGAAGTTTCGATTGTTCATGGACCACAAGTCCCTACAGTACCTATTCACGTAGAAGGAGTTGAATATGCGGCAACGTAGGTGGCTTGAGTTCGTGAAGGATTATCAGTTCGATATCCAATACCACCTGGGGAAGGTTAACGTGGTAGCAGACGCGTTGAGCCGTAGGCCAGTAGATGAAGTGGCAGGGGTGTGGAAGGCAAAGTGAAAGGAATTGGGACACCAGGATGCAGTGGCCCGATCATTCGTGTCGGTGATGACTGTTACACCACAGATTGTCACGAGAGTGGTAAAGGCACAAGCAGATGACTCGTTATGTCAGGAGCAGATAGTTCGATTATTAGCAGAGGGAGCCGAGTCCTATACCGTTAGCTCAGACGGGGGATTATGCTTCAATGGAATATTGGTAGTTCCGGAAGGGGAGGAATTGCGGCACGAGGTGATGGCAGAGTCCCATGGCTCACGGTTCGCGGTACATCCCGGTGGGGATAAAATGTACCAAGACATGAGACGATAGTATTGGTGGAGCGGGATGAAGAGAGCTATTATCGTGTTTGTTTCTAAATGCGCCACTTGTCAGCTAGTAAAAGTGGATCATCAGAGATCGGCTGGACTTCTACAGCCATTGGAGGTCCCGATGTGGATGTGGGAGAGCATATCCATGGATTTTATCAAGGGGTTGCCTACGTCACAGAGAGGTCACGACTCCATTTGGGTAATTGTGGACAGGTTGACCAAAGTCTCTCATTTTCTACCCGTAAGGATAGACTACACTACGGGACAGTATGCCAAGCTCTTTATTGCAGAGATAGTGAGACTTCACGGTGTACCCCTAAATATCTTGTCTGACCGAGACAAGATATTTGTTTCACAGTTTTGGGAAAGTTTTTAAAAGGCCATGGGCACGAAATTGCGGTCGAGTACGGCGTATCACCCGCAGACCGATGGGCAAATCGAGTGTACAAACCAGATGTTGGAGGGCATGCTACGTATGTGCATCATTGATTTTGGGGGTGGATGGGAATAGTATCTTCCACTGGTGGAGTTTGCTTACAACAACTCCTACTAGTTCACCATTGGCATGGCTCCATTTGAGGCGTTGTACGGTAGACCTTGTCGTTCCCCAGCATGTTGGTTGGAGGTGGGGGACAACAAACTACTTGGTCCGAAAGTAATTCAGGATACTTCGGTGAGGAATGAATTGATACGGAGTCGCATTCGGGTAGCTCAAGACAGGCAGAAGAGTTATGCTGATGCGAAGAGGTCCTTCAGGGAATTTGAAGTGGGGGACCAGGTTTTACTCAGAGTATCTCCTATGAAGGGGATTATGCGATTCGGGAAGAAGGGGAAGCTGGCACCGAGATACGTGGGGCCATTCCCTATCATCGAGCGGATTGGACCGGTTGCGTATAGACTTGGGTTACTGGAGCATTTGCATCGGATTCACGATGTATTTCATATTTCCTCGCTAAGGAAATATCTTAGAGACGATTTGGCTCATTCTCATATTGCTTTGGAGGACATCGATCTCCAGCCTGATAGCTCCTACGAGGAGGGGCCGATTGCTATTTTGGACCGAAGTGAGCGGAAACTGCGGTCAAAGATAGTTCCGTTAGTGCGTGTTCAGTGGCGACATCATAATGTCGAGGAGTCCACATGGGAACGTGAGGATGAGATGCACGAACGTTATCCAGAGTTATTCTTACTAGGTACTTTCTAGTTCCGAATTTGGGGACGAAATTCAGTTCTTAGGGGGGAAGTATGTAATACCCCGTATTTTCGTGATATTTATTTTTGGGATTAATTAAATTAAATGTGAATTAATTTGGGAATTAATCCGGATAAAATAATAATGAGATGTGAGTTGGTATTTGATTATAATGTGTATACATGACTATATATGAATATTGAATTATGAAATTTGTCGTGAGATTGAAATACGACAATTTGGAATTTTGTTGAGACGCGTGTGACAGTCGCGTCGGGAATATAATTATTTTAATTAAAAAGTGAATTTAATTTCTATTAACCGTATGGTCGTTTTGAGTGCGCCAACACGTCCGGAAGGGTCGAAATAGTCAGAAAACACTAGCCGGGGGTTTAGTTTGGGTCCCGGGGCATTTTTAGGCTATACCGGCAACGTAAAAGGGTAGTTTAGTAATTGTGGAATTTTGGGAATTAAAACCCACGAAAATTAGGAATTAAAAATCTGATTTGGACTTTACCCACTAAACCCACTAACTACACCTTATGACTTAATGGGCTACGGAGGTTATTGGAATGAGTTTTGAAAGAGCTTCCTAGGGCAACCTTAACCACCATTGTCATCCTTAGAGAAAAGCTGGTAGAGAGAGATAGTAAGGAAAATTCTGCAGAAAGAGAGAGAGAACAAATCAACCTTCATCAGATTCGACATCAAAATCAGAGAAAGACATAAGGCAAGTGGTTTAATTATGTTATTTGCAAAGAATGTTTCTTCCATGCGTAGGAAATTTATAAAACTGTATTGTTCTTGGAGAATGATAAAACCCCATTGAATTGGATCTAGAGATTTATAAATTTTATGAGGAGATTGCATGTAGAACAATGTTAGGGTGATTATTCAGAGGAAAATACATCTTTTAAATCATAAAAACGGATTTAGTTATGTCTATGGGTGAATTCGATTTTCTAGGGTTCATGTTCATGGGATTTGGGGGAAAACTGAGGGGATTTGATGATCTGATGATGTTTAGGAAGATTTGGCCTTATATAAATGTTTAACTATGACCTACGAATGTTTAGTACGGATTAGAAACCTTAAAATGATTTTGGGACGATTTCTATGTGGGATTAGAATTGAAGAAAAATTGAAAAAACGAAAAAGGGAAAATCTGGGCTCGAAACTGGCCCCTCGTTAGAAGACCTGCCCAGGTCGTTCGAACAAGCTCATTCGAACGAGCTTCAAACGAGTTGACAGTTTGCCTTCTAACTAGAGGGATGTTCATTTGATGCCTTTCGTTCGAACGAGATCTCGTTAGATGCCCAGTTCGTTCGATCAAACTCTCGTTTGAACAGCCTCGTTCGAACGAGACTTCTAACGAGCTGACAGTTTAGGCTTTTTGGCCTGTTTTGATTTCACATGTCCCGTAACCTTGTTTAATTGTAGAGATACCATTCCCTTGATGATAAATTGATATAGTTGGGACATTTGGGATTTATTGAGGAGTAAAACCTAGAAGTGCAATTCGAATTGAATGGAAATTGTGGAATAGGACGTGAGTGACTCTTACGATGCGAGAATTATTAATGGCTGAAATAATTGAATTAATCGGGAACTTATGAATTGTGTAACATTATAAGTCGGTACGAGAATAAAAAGTGTACCACAAATAAATATGGTAATAGCTAAGATGTGTGCACGCTTAGTATATATGATTTGATGTGTATGACATACCTACCATACTTGCTATCACGGGAGGTTTACGTTCGCTTAGGGCCCTCTAATCCTTGTGTTGCCCGGATTTAGATTGGTACCTCGAGGACATAGGTCAGAGAAGGACTTATTATGATGTTAATAAGTCTGCTAATCATGGGAGCGTAGGTATATGCGTGACCCATGTGATGTGACTGTGTTCGCCTCCATTGTTTGTGATTTTCTATTATCTGAGAATGATTACTGAGAGATTCGGAATGCGTGATCCTTATGTACGTGATGTACCGGGATGGATAGCAGAGTATGTGTGCACTGTAGCTTAGTCTCGGGTGCTTGTATTGTATATTTATGGCGTGACTAATATACACTTAAATTAATGAGAACTTTCATGTTGGTATTGTGAGTATAAATACATTAACGCTTTGAGTACCTATAAATGGATAACATGTAATGAATTGTATTACTAATAATTGAGAACCTGAGTTCAGTAAAGCCCTCTATTTATTTGATAACGCTAGAACGTATAATGGGAATTGAGTAGTAAGGGGTAGAACTTATTACGGTTTGGTTAGATATGTATGTCACTTAGATGGGTACGGTACGTTAGGAGTGCACAAATTAGCCGAGAGGTGAGTACTTCATGTGAGTGCACGTCCTAACATGTATTTTGCATTCATTGTTTTAATGTTATTAAAACACTTGCTGTTTTTAAAATAATCCCCACTTTCGGGCTCTGACCCATTTGCTTTCAAACCTATTTTTTTTTGTAAAAACCATTTTAGGTGCCTAGCCACAAGGACACCATGCATAGGATTTTCATTCAGGTGACGAGCTGTAGCTGTTTGTGGAAGTTACAGGACTTTGCTAGTAGACGCTTCATCTATCTTGACTCTATATTCAGCTTTCATCAGTTGTAGGGCATGTCGCCCATTTCTATTAGAAACATTTCCTAATTCAGATTTTCAGACTTTTGGCATGTAATTAATTCAGGATACTTTGTTTTATTTAGTTCAGTTGTGGGATTGTTGTGAGGAGTTTTCCTCCGGACTTATTATTATGTTGTTGGTTATTTTATTGCTTCGTTATGGTGAATGGTTGTTATTCTTTCATTATCATTTTATTTCATGTTAATCAGAGTTAACTTAAAACTTGGCAACTCACTTCTTAAATACTAGGTGGTTCGTAATCATTAAAATGTTTTCGACAGTGATGCTATTAACTGAACCAACTTGGCATTTTGTATTAATTTTAATAAAGGAGTAGCTACCCGGTATTTAATTAGTCGGGGTGTCACACATACCCACTTTTTTACCACAATAAAACCAAAAAAAAAAACCCATCTTGCCCATTCCTAAAACCAAATTAAACAAAAGAAAAAAAAATCTCCGCAAACCTTTACCCACCTGAAAACCGGGCGCCACCTCAACTAACCCGAGACCTCAACCCGCACTGGCGAACCCTCAAACTCGTGAGCCACGGAGCTTCGGCGCAGCCATGAGCTCCGGTGACATCCCCCCACCTCCGACGAAACAAACTCGGCCAACCTAATCCCCATACGCGCTTAACCCTCGACCCTTATACCTGTTCCAAACCATAACGAACCCTATCTCGGGGCCAGCACACCTAAACCGCAAAACCAAACAAACCCAATCCCACTAAAATCTGAATCTTATCCCTTGCCAACATTTTGACTTAGTCATTTTCCAAATCCCTACAGTATCTCTCCATCCAAAATATCCGTGAGCTATCAAATAAGGAGAAGGAGCATCTCATAAAAAATGACTCATCAGAAGAGAAAAGAGAGAAGCAATATAGAGAAAAAATGTGTATATTATGTACAGTTTAGGGTCATAAAAAAATTCAGAAAAATACAGTTTAGCTTAGAATAAATTTGTAGGTTTGTTTTATTCTTTTTGGTGTAATCAAGTGATGGATTTGTGAGAAGATTGAGACGCACTTTCATGAACAATTTCGACAAGGAAATTTTGCGTATTGAATTTCTTTCCCTTTCCTTTTCATTCTTGCTATATTATTGAATGCTGTTTATTCTATCATGAGAATGTTTGGCTAAACACCCCGTTCAAGGGGTGGGATGCACTGTGAATGATGTTAGTTAATTAATCAATTTCATTAATGCTATAATTCTACGAAAATAATTTTTAACTGTCACCAATTAATTTATGTAACGAGAGTTAGTAAATTAATTGAACAAATTAATGTTTGAATTTAGGAATAAAACTAGATATAGATTTTTTTGAAATTTGAATATTAATTCGGTGTTGAAATTTGAGGATTGCTTTTGTTTTCGTTAAATTGATCCTAGCGGGTAATTTTCTAAAAATAGTATAATTCCTAATTTTTTCATTGTGTTACATTTTTAAATTAATTTTCTGAAAAATATTTTTTTAAATTTATAATTTTAACGAGAGTTAGATTATCGATTTAATATTATCTCAAAATATTTCAAATTAATAAATTGAGAAATTAAACTAATTGAAAATGTAGTATAATCCCATCTCTTGACTTTCTCATATATTTCACACTCGGTTGCACATTTTTTTTCATTATTTATTCATTTTATAATTTTAGCATTTAATTAGTTAATTTTTCCCTTGAAATTGTTTTAAAAAAAATAAAAATAAAAAATATTTTAATAAAAAAAATTGAAATTGCAATTTTTCACATTAATTGTTTCAACTTTAAAGTTGGATTAATACCCGTACTTACCACAATACGAGTTATTTTTAGACAAGTTTTGTAGGTACTCAAGGGAATTTTGAGAGTGACTTTTGAAGATAGCGATCGTACAATGATATACATAAAAAAGATGCTTATCAAATGGCGCCGTTTCCGCTTTGTTGGCCTGGAAGCAATGTTGAAGACTTGTCATTTTTTTTATTAATTTTTTTCTCTATTTTTTCTTTTTAGTTGTATTTATTCCTTATCCCTCCTCCTTAGACTGGTTGTATATGATTTTTGAAGTTTGTGTATTTATTTGGCGTGCATTTTGACACCATATTATTTTGTAATAATTATTCCAAAAAACACGCGAAAAGGAAAATCGGACAAGGTAGAGAGAGGGTGTCCAAGGCGAGAATTTTGAAGCCTCTCTACTTTGGGTCAGTAGGACTCTCGGGGACGACTGAGATAGGCGAGATCTCCCCCCGGTCGACTCAACTCGGTCTTCACCCCACGTGTGTAAAAGCTGTGGGAGGTAATTTCTTTATCACTCGCGAATCTCCTTCAAGCGAGTTCATTTTTTGTGTGATTAATTGCTCTTATGTGCTTTTAATTTCTGCATAGCACTTAAATTAAATGGTTTGATGAATTAATTTACCTAAGACCTAGACCCGGTCATTGAAACGAGAAGGGATTTCATCACCCGGCTCACTCGCTTATCCATTATGTGCTACCCTAGCTGTCATTAAAATTAAAATCAATCAACTAGCTAGCCCAGTATGCACACATTTTTACAAGAGGCGATTACAAAGATAAATTCCGTGATTTTTGTCGCTCGCGGACTTAATTAAAATTTGACTAACCCTTTCACTAATTTTGAAGATAATAATAGGCTACGTGCTCGTTAGGATTTTTTCTTGACTGTGTGTGTCCAATTCCATTCTTTGCGTAGTCGGTTTTAGTTAGTTCGACCATATCAAAAGTCCAATTTTTTCCATTTTTTAAAAAAATACCAAAAATATTTTCTTTTTTTAAATATTTCCAAAAATCCCAAATATATTTTCCTTTTTTTTCTTTCATATTCAAATGCCAAAAAGATTTTCCTTTTATTATTTTCAAAAATCACAAAAATATTTTCTTTTCTTTTGAAAAATATTTAAAAACTCAAAAATATTCCTCTTGTCATGGCCGAAGAACATCCTTTATGGGAATTTATTGGCTATTTCCCATTCTCTGGAAGCTTCTTTGCTGATAAGCCCGAATCGAACCTTCATTCATTATTTCATGGCTTTAAATCTCAAACACACACCGTTGATACTCGTGTCTCGTCCCCGCACACATCTCCTACTCCACCGCCTCTGGTGACAAGTGTCAACACATCCCATGCATCGACGTGCACACACTGCTTTCTGGTGGACCATTTGTCCCATGAGTGTCCATTTATATTCTCTCCATCTGACTCCACCATGGAACATGTGCGTCCATATGACACTGTTTTGGAACCACCCTCTCCGTATTCTCATAACATATACAATGTCGAGGGGTATGAGTACAACAACTATTCATGGCGGCCTGATCACCTTTCCATGCAATATGAATCCCAACACCATGTTGTGGATCCTTACGGTCTCCAACAATTGTCATCGCCACCTTGTGCACCTTACACCTCTCAGTCCCCTTACTATGCTCCTTGTGATGATCAACCTTTTGTCTCTCACGGAGATGCTTCTCCCGTGTATGACCAACTTGACCCCATTACCCACACTTCATATGAGTATTATCCACACCCTAGTGTTTTTAGCGAGTTGTGTCCACCTCACCCACCACCACCACTTCAACACCATCTTGCACATCCGCTCTCAAAAGTCTCTTGCACAAGTTCGCGCACACTCTTCAATCTCAAACTGAATCACTTCAAAGGCTTGAACAACGATTATATGATTTTGAGTGTGCGAACGAGACAGATTCCACCCCAAGTCGACCCATTATTACACCTACGTGGGACGATGATGTGTCGTCTTGTGCCACGAATTTTGAGTGCGACCAACCCTATCATCCTGAGAATCTTGAAGTTGAGACCACCCAGTGGTCCGAGCCCCAAGTTGAGAACTGTGTTAACGTATCCATTGATTATGTGACTGAACCCATACCGCCCTACCCTCTCGAACCCAACATTGAGGTTCTCCTTTCCCCTTCCATCGAATCCTTCATTACGCCCGAGCTTTTACCTTATGCCCCAATTGCATATGTCTCTGACATGCCCCTATCTTTTCGGTTAGCTTCGGCTACGAGTGCTCACCATTGTCCCGAAATAGCATCAGAGATGGTTCCCACCTCTCTTGATATGGATCCTACCCCATCATATTTGGATCCCCGTGAGCCGAATATTGATATAGATTCATCTATCTCAGATCTTAAAGCCTCGTTAGATTCTTTCACCACCTCGGATGGTGACGTAATGGTGGCTAAGTTGGCCACTCCCTCGTTTACTTTCACACCTCCTCCTACGAGTACCTTTGAGTCTCACTCCGAGCCTTATAAGGAGTGTGTTTCTCCTACTAGTGAGTTAGATCATCTTCCCCCACCTCTTGTCCCACTCGACCCACACACTGTCCATACCTCCCCACCACTTCATTCGGACCTTGCTATTATACGTTCCCTTTTCACATCTAAGCATTTAGGTCCTCACCTACACCCACCCTCCACCCTAGTGATCCACGATCCCATTTGTGCACTTTTCATTGATACCACCATCCGTGTGAGTATGCATGCTACTCTCCTCATATGTGACACTGAGCTTGTTACTCTATGCACACCACTTCCTTATGGTGTTGAAATTTTCCATCTACCGCTCCCTGGCGTGTCACGGGGAGACCATTATCATCGTCCATTTATAGAATGGTCGTGTACTTTCTGTGAGGTCCTCCCCATCATTATTGCCAAACCATTCTGCCTCCCCCACCAACTTGAGCACCATACTTATAGGGCCCTTGTTGCCCTCACATTTGTGCTCAATAAGGCCCGTGACCGGTGCATGTTCACCCTCACCCTTGCCCATCTTTGCGTTACCCTAATACCCACCCACCCACGGTCCACCGATGCTTTGCATCGAGTGATGCACTTTTCCTTAATAGTGCATTGACCCGTTTTTGCCTTTATCCAACAAGACTCACGCTTCAATCTTGTTTGGGGGTGATTTTTATCGCCCAATTTTTCTGCCACCCCGCACTTTCACAGATCTTATCTTTAGGGTGAGAACGGTTTGGTCTAGCTGAAGACGTTAAACTTAGAGCTACCGGGAGGCAGATTGTCGTTCTCCATTTCTGAGTATGAGTCTTATCCTGTTTGGGGGTGGTATTTCACACCACCCAATTCTTTTCACATGCTTTATAGACTTGTACATATTTTTGTATCGCATTTGTTCTTCAGGTTATATCTCTACTCCACCATGCGGTACATTTTCATTAGAGGTTCATTATGGTGATATCTTTCCTCCCTTGTGCTTTTATTTTATATATGGATTTAAACATCGAGGACGATGTTCTCTTTTGTTTGGGGGTGGAAAATTTATCAAAATCGTACCTCTTTTGAAAATTTTCATAAACAAGTGATTTTAAATTTTTTGTACAGTTGAATTTAAATTTTTATGATATTATTTTTCTATCATCCCTCTTTTAGAAATCTCGGAATACTAGTATTCGACCCTAAAATTACACTTTTTACAAATAAATTAATTAATACCTGTTTAAGCGTACTTGCACCATGAATTCCTAAACTCAGCAATTTGCACTATCACGCCTATAATCAAAAGTTGAAGAGTAACTATATTCTCAAGAGAGCCTTAAAAGATCACTAGTGGAGACTTAAAACCCGTGAGATGTGAGCTTTTCACCTTTTTGAGGGTTTTTACGTAACTTTGAGTCACAAGTTGACTCAACTTTCTTTGGATACCGCATATAGTCGTTGCATGATCTCATTATTTTTTTCAAATTTGGCTTAATCACTGAGAATGACATTACTTTCGAGTTATAAGAAACACGTGCCATGTAGTTTGTCCCGAGCACTAAATCGATTTTTCCATACATTCATCTCTTTCCCTATCACATTATCATTCACCCATTATCATTTTCCATATTACCTTTACCCATATATGTCCTAAATACCATCCATCATTTCCATTATTTTTTTGAGAAAAAGAGTGCTAGAAATTATCAATGTAAATTGTCTTCACTTTCGTTGTGAAAAAAAAATAGAAAAGAAGAAAAAGAAATATGCGATCATAAGTTCAAATGATGAAGACAATAGGCGGTCAAAGTGTATTACACTCTTCTCAAAACGCCCTAGCAAATCCTTTTCATTTCACTATCCCCTCATACCTTTCATAAATCACATTTTTCACCTGTGGTAAAGTGTTCGGGAAAACGAGAAGATTATATGGTGAATAACTCGACATTCTCAACATAGTGGTTAGCATTCATTCATGAGATCTTATTTTTTTTTCATGTATCCGTATTTTTTTATAAAGTATGTGATACGTTTGAACTTATTTACATTTACTCACCTCCTCACACACTAGAGAGATACACTTACACAATTCTCAGAGAGATATATCCGGTGAGAATTGAAGTCAAAGCTTTGATTTTATAAAGGTGATCTTAGAATTACCCTAATGATACTTAAGATTACTTCACACTACACATGCTGAGTTTTAGGAAGGATTACTCTTTTGGTATTAAGTAATTTTATATCTCATTGAATACGGTGTTCCTTGACGTCCTTTTAAGTTGGGTTGTATAGCATTTCATCATCAAATAAAAAATTGCATTTAAATAAGTTTTGAATTTTGTGGGTATATTTACTGCAAACCATCACAAGACACCACTCGTCCTATAGGAAAACCTATAGGTTTAACGGCTTGTTGCACATGCTAAGTGCAATCGCCAGTGCCTACGAAAGTGGCACACTTTTGGTTACTTATCCCTGTTTTTTCTCTATTTTTTGCTCGACGACTAGTAATGTTATGTTTGGGGAGTGGTGTGATCAGCACCCAAAAGTGTATAATTTATGCCCCGAATATGTGCATTTTAGTCACTCGTTTTAATTAAAATTGGCCTTATGTTCGTATTTTATCATTTTGTAGGCCAATCAGTAGTCGCAGTATCAAATAATGCTAAATCAAGTCAATTGCGACACATAAGCGATTAAGAGCTTGCATCGATGAAATCAAAGGAGACTGCGAAGTCTGGAGTCCTATTTGAGCGTGCCGAGATGTGTTCCGATGCCCCGAACCAGTCCCGTAACCTTAACCTAGCCCAGTCCATCACCCGAGCCTGTGTGTTTTGAGTTTGTACCTTTTTAGATTTTCTTAGATTTTTATTTTGAGTTGTTTTATTTTTAGATTTTATTTTAGAATTATTTAGTATTTCTAAAATTTATTTGCATATTTTTATATTTTCTTTTTATTAGTGTATTTTTAATTTTATTTTTAATTTTATTAGTTATTAGTTTTTATTTTATTTTATTTTATTAGGAATAGTTTTTAGGATTTCATTTATCTTTTCATTTATTTTTTTAGATTTTACATTTTTAGGATTTTAGGTTTTAGTTTAATAGATTTTTATTTTTACTTTTATTTCTTTTTAGTTTCATTTTTTTAGTCTGTATTTTATTTTAATGTAGTATTTTATTTTTAGATTTTTAGTTTTGTTAGTTTTAGATTTTTTAGTTGTGTTAATTTTTAGGGGTACAAATTAAACACACAACACACTCACCCACACCCTAATACCATACACACTCACATACACATAAACCAACTTACCCATCATCAGCCACTTACATCCTAGCAAACATACACTCACATACACATAAAACACCCCACATTACTATTCATCCTCTTCCAAAAAATCAACACCCACGATTCTCTCTCTTAAAACCTCCATAACCAACCAAAACTCCAACCTCCATATCCATACTCACTTTTTTACCACAATAAAACCAAAACAAAAAAACCCATCTTGCCCATTCCTAAAACCAAATTAAACAAAACAAAAAAAAACTCCGCAAACCTTTACCCACCTGAAAATCGGGCGCCACCTCAACCAACCCGAGACCTCAACCCGCGTTGGCGAACCCTCAAACCTGTGAGTCACGGAGCTCCGGCGCAGCCACGAGCTCCGGTGACATCCCCCCACCTCCGACGAAACAAACTCGGCCAACCCGATCCCCATACGCGCTTAACCCTCGACTCTTATACTTGTTCCAAACCGTAACGAACCCGATCTCGGGGCCAGCACACCTAAACCGCAAAACCAAACAAACACAATCCCACTAAAATCTGAATCTTATCCCTTGCCAACATTTTGACTTAGTCATTTTCCAAATCCCTGCACTATCTCTCCATCCAAACTATCCATGAGATATCAAATAAATAGAAGGAGCATCTCATAAAAAAAAGGACTCATCGAAAGAGAAAAGAGAGACGCAATAGAGAGAAACAAATGTGTATATCATGTACGGTTTAGGGTCATAAAAAAATTCAGAAAAATACAAAAAAAAATTAGTTTAGTTTAGAATAAATTTTTAGGTTTGTTTTTATTCTTTTTGGTGTAATCAAGTGCTAGATTTTTGAGAAGATTGAGACGCACTTTCATGAACAAGTTCGACAAGGAAATTTTGCGTATTAAATTTCTTGCCCTTTCCTTTTCATTCTTGCTATATTATTGAATGATGTTTATTCTAACATGAGAATGTTTGTCTAAACACTTCGTTCAAGGGGTGGGATGCACTACGAATGATGTTAGTTAATTAATCAATTTCATTAATGCTATAATTCTAGAAAAATTACTTTTAACTGTCACCAATTAATTTATGTAACGAGAGTTAGTAAATTAATTGAACAAATTAATGTTTGAATTTAGGAATTGAACTAGTGATATATTTTTTCAAAATTTGAATATTAATTCGGTGTTGAAATTTGAGGATTGCTATTGTTTTCGTTAAATTGATCCTGGCGGGTAATTTTTTGAAAATAGTATAATTCCTAATTTTTCATTTTGTGACATTTTAAAATTAATTTTCTGAAAAAGATTTTATTAAATTTATAATTTTAACGAGAGTTAGATTATCGATTTAATATTATCTCAAAATATTTCAAATTAATAAATTGAGAAATTAAAATAATTGAAAATATAGTGTAATCCCATCTCTTGACTTTCTCACAAATTTCACACTCGGTTGCACATTCGTTTTCATTATTTATTCATTTTATAATTTTAGCATTTAATTAGTTAATTTTTCCCTTGATATTGTTTTAAAAAAAATAAAAAAAATATTTTAATAAAAAAAAATTGAAATTACAATTTTCACATTAATTGTTTCACCTTGAAAGTTGGATTGATACCCGTACTTACCGCAATACGAGTTATTTTTAGACAAGTTTTGTAGGTACTCAAGTGAATTTTTAGAGTGGATTTTGAAGACAACGACCGTACAATGATATACCCAAAGAGCTTCTTATCAGGCCACTAGCATGTAAAACCCCCTATTTTTCACTCCTAATTAATCAGGTCAGATGCAAAAGAAAAGGGAGCACTAAATAATGTATATCATTATCAACATTAACATATATATAAAAATATCAACAAATAAAAAACATATATAATAAAAACTCAATAAAGGATGAAAATAAGAATAATGGAATTGAGGCAAAATTAAAACTCCAATAAATCTGAATCCAGTATAATAAAAGTCTCTTTATACAAATGTCTCAACAGAAATCAAATATTCAACTTAACTTATCGTGGATCAAAGATCCAGAATACAAATAACTATGGAAATGAAACAACAACTCCTACTTTAAGGATGATGACTGAATCTTTAACCACTGCAAGTCCGATTGCTCAGCCTTGTTAATCCTATATATAGCAATAATAATACCCGTGGGGGAATTTTTTATCTATATATTTGGGTCAGAGCCCGAAAGTTTCAAGAAATAATTTACGGTATCAAAACAGTAATAATCGTGTGACTTATTTATGATAAACTTTCCATCCCATCGACTTCACATGCAATGAATACCTCACCTCTCATCTAATTGAAAATACTACACGCATATCCCAACCCAAGGCATAACTATAATAAAAGTCTTCATCTCTAGACAAATAAGTACTATCACATAATGAATCACAGTAATGGAAAACAACTAAATATTCAGATATAATATACCCCAATAGTCACGCATATATTCTCATTCAGATACTTATGATCTCAAAAATTTTATACTATCTCTATCTTCACATCTTGTAAATTACACATGTTCGTCATAGGACAATAATGTACATACACAATATGATCCCAAATCAACCCTTGCTCATGTATCCCGCACAATAAGACATACACAATCTCAAATAGAAAACATAAATGTGATATAGGTCTTGATATCAAAGTGTCCATCACTGAACTAATATCATTTGTACATATATAAATCTCACAATAACCACACAAAGGCATATACCTTTGGGGATCCGTAGGAGTCCCATACCTATTTTTTATAAATATACAAACGCATCAATAAGAATGGAGGATCACTACACAATCCCACCACTAGATAGTCCCAATCCAAAACTCGTCTGATGGATGAGATCATCTGCTTCTCTTATTATGAAACGTCGATCAAAACATATCACCAGAAAATCCTACACCACTAACTAGAATAGATATCCCCTAATGGATCAGGTTTTCATATCTCCCATCACAAAATGAAAATCGACTAAAAATGTTATATTGACCTCCACAAAGTCCCGCGTTATCAGCTAGGTGTGCGATATATGATCACAACCACTTAAATTTAAAATTTTGATCGATGGATTCAACCGATCATCGGAGTATCCCAAGTTATTTAAAAGTTTATTACTTCTCAAAACCTTATTCAAAATCGTCTCCTATATATATATATATATATATATATATATATATATATATATATATATATATATATATATATATACACACACAGACATATTCTGACTCAAAATATACATATAATGTCCTATAAGTCCTTTATCTAAATAACTAAATCCGAAGCATCCTAATGCATCTCGTATGTCCCTGTACACCAACTAAGTCTATCACTAACAACTTAAGTTATCATAACATCTCATTCAAATTTAGCTACCCTAATGACCTTAAAGTACTATCAAATCCCAAGACATACACACCAAAAATATCCCATCACTGCGTAAGATTGTCCTCATCCATGTGCACGAATATAAATACAACTGTGTGCACTGCTTACTAGCTCGTTAGAATGACCTTCACTAAATCATTCAAATAAATATAGACATCTCATTCAAATGAGACAATAATATCGTTCGAATGAGATTGGTGAACTTGTTTCCTTTATCCCCAAAATGCAAAAACAAAATTTAACTTCCACTAATGAACCTCAAGCTCTAATCTCCTAACCCGAACATCACCATATTCCAAACTAACAATTTTTTTATGATTATAAATGATTCCTGTAACGTTTTAAGATAGAAAACATCAATTTAAACCATAATTCTCGAAATCCTAAAATTAAACCCTAGTTCATTTTCTACACAATACAAGTTCTGTTACAGATACGATTTCAGATCCAATCGGCAAATTATCATATGAATTCAACTTATAAATGAAATTAAATTCTTAACATGAGTTTTAACCATAGAATCATATCTCAACACAATTCAAAATATGGTTCCCAATGAAACCCAAATTTTAAGTCAAATTACAATCCTATCAATGGTTTAATTGAACATCCCTATTAAACCTAATAAAAAAGGATTAAGATAGCTAATTAAATTTCTAAACATGATTCTAAATCCTATATTAATTAAGTGATAATGAAAGTGTAGACAAATTCAAATTACATAGTGATAAATCAAGATATATCTTGCCTGGACGATGTTAATGAGTGATCCTCCTTTTGATCCTTTGTTCTTACTCCTAAAAGTTCCTCCCAGGTTCTCCCAAATCTCTAGGGCAACTAGTTTATGTATTTTCTATATAATGTGTCGAACCAATGAGGTTTAACTCCATTAAATAAGTCTGAACCCGCAAGTCATCAGAAAGCCTAACTTTGAGCCTCTAAATGAGCCCAAAATATTACCCAAGCTACTCCAAAACGTATCCCAAAGGTATAATTACCCCATATGCCCAATCCAAGCTACTAAAAATACATAGTCGGCCCTCCGTGATACGCTTGAGTCCAATACCAATGGTAATAGCTCACACACACATGGTACTAACTCACAACATAAATAAAATACCCACTTAATTATTATACGTATAACACATAGTCCACAATTACATAATTAATATCCCCAATGAATTACTTATAATGGGCAGCCCAAAAATCACATCACATATAAAATTTAATTACCATCTAAATTATGAAATTTATTATTATCAAACCACACAAGTAATAATTGATCCCATTTATTAATTTATTTCTCAATTAATAAATAATAAATAAAAGCCATAAAAATACGGGGTATTATAGTCTTCCCATCAATGACATCGAAAATGGATTGTCGGAAACATAAAAGCTCCCTAGAGGCCACTTGTTGTCAGATCGGGGGAAAGGAATCCAAACCCAATACTAGTGAGCATAGCCAACCTCCGATTGTGTCAATATGGGCACTGGCATCCATCAATGGACCCATTCGTCGTTGAATCTCTTCATCTTACAAGCCACAACATCTAAAAAATAGAAACAAAGTCCTAGATCTATAAGAGATGTTTTCTGCCATCGTCACTTTGACATGTATGTCCTCCCTGCCTCACTCGAGGTGGGAGACTATCATCAGATCAGAATGAGTCTGATTAGAGATCTGGTGGGCCCATTAACATCCCATAAAGCCTCCTCTTTACTGCCTCATCAAACCCTAGCTAAGTATTTTAATGCTAATGGGGTAATGTACTATTCTACCCATCGCTCTTTTAATTCTAAGTTTTATTCCACTATTTCCCCTTATGAGACTCAAAAAAATTACCTAAAATAAGGAGGTTGATTGGGAAGTTCAGCCTCCAAATCATTTTAAGACCCTAACTTTCCAGTAACTTTAATTCAATCATTGAATTTTAACAAACTAGTAAATTAATTTTCTCGAGGCTTGTTTACCTACTGGTTTATCATGGAATGAAGTAATGGTGTGTATCGATTAGATATAGAGATTTGTGCATAATTTGAGCATTTTAGTCATTTCGTCATTAAGGCTCCAACATTTATTCTATCATTGGGAGATGGTGGGTGTCTCCCTATTTTAAGATATTAAGAGCATTCAATTTAGTGTCATCTCCATCAAGGAGTATAAGGAGAGTAGTTGGATCCTAAATTAGTATCGTACAGAGTTTATCGAGATGGACGCGTCACATTATTAGTGGGAATGTGAGAGAAATAGGTGATTGACACTATATTTTAACTTCTTATTCTCCGGTGTGATAGTGTCTCGGGTTCCCTTCATTTTTGTATTGGTTGATGACACCCATTACCATTTCTTGCATGATGATTCTCTCTCCAAGGATATTAAGGGCCCATTGGAGGACGATATGGATCACGAGTCCTCTCCTTGAGATTTTTTCTCTATATCTAAGGAGGATTGTTGGATTACTCATACCTGGTTCCAAGATTTGGATATTTCAGAACCTGGGGATATCTTTGCCATCTTCAGGAAAGAAGAGGTTGGGTTCTTTATCAAAGATTTCTTCGATATTATTTTTATGATGAATGGGTGACTCACACGCATTTTCACAAGGTAGGACATATATGATGGATGATTTCTTCCTACTTTTTAGGACGAAGGATGATTTTTCTAGGATTGATTCTTATAGTGGCCACTTAAAGATTTTTACATGGGTTGAGGTAGATACTTTCGGGTATGTGGACTCGATTTGGGAGGTATTTAAGTTCCATTATGATGAGGTACATCAGTTCTCGGAGCTAAAGATGTATATTATTCATTCCTCGAGCCGCATTGGGCACCTTTTGCCCTCCTCGATGCATTGGGATGTTGATTCTCATCATGGTGAGATTGGTGACCAAGTCCATATTCGTCGGCCATGGTTGGATTTTGTAATTATTATATCGATATTTTCTGCTAGTGGATATGTCGAGCTTTCCTGATGTTGACATCCCTTTAAAGTGGGTGACTCCATTGATGGTGGCCTTGATGTGTGCGGGGTATCGAGTTTATTTGTTTATTTTATTTTTCATGTTCTATAAGGGTATTTTCCTATTTTAATTGTTATATTATGTTAGAGGGTGGCTTTGTCTTTTAATGTCTCTAAATTACCATTTTTTTACCTTTTTAGGTTTAGATTGACTAGTAGGATAAGCGTTTCCTATAAATAAGGCCATCGGCCTCCTTTTGTATTAACTTTACTTTTTGAGAGACGATTTAGATATATTTCTTTGTCCATCGACCTCTAAACATTATGTTGTTATTGTTGTTATTGTGGGGTGGTTAGTATTTTACGCTTTGTCCCTTTTAACTTCACATTAACTCAAAAATACTAATAAACTCATTAAGTTTATAAAGATATCCTTTATTCCATATGTAAAATAAACAATGTCATCTATATAATACAAGTGAGAGATTATTGGGGTGTCAAGGGATAGTGATTTTAAAAAACCAACACACTTTCCATGTATAATAACATTAAACAAACAATTAAGCCATGTATATCCTTCTTTCCTACAAATCGAATCTCTCAAAGATTTAAATAAGTATAACAAAAATAAACTATCATAAGACTTAGTAAAATCAAGTTTAAATGGAACAACACCCCCCTCCTTTAATTCAATTTATTGACCATCTCATGTGTTAGAATAATATTGTCATAATTTTCTCTCCCATTAGAAAACCACATTGCTACTCAGAAAAAATCTTGGGGAGGATTCTGACACTTAGACCATCCATTAGATTACTAATAATCTTATTCACCATGTTGCATAAGATAATATGTATAATATCATTGAATGAGGACAATGCATCACTTTTGTAATGGTAGCAATTGAAGTACTAGTAATCTTACTTGGGGGTTTTGGAGTATAAATAAATATTTCACAACATGCCAACATCCATACCAACAATCTCCCAACATTTTATTAAAAAATTAACTTTTACCTTCATCTCTTTAATAGTTTATTCCACCTTTTCTAGGACAAGAACATTAAAAATGAGCTCCATGAGGGATGTGTCATAAAACATCTTAATTAACAATTATATTATATTCTCCTAATTTATTAGCATAAAAATTAACTACACCATTAGATATACCTTCTCGATCATTAACCCACTCTCCCTCCATGTTCTGAATTTTGAGGATAAACATATTTCTTTTTTTTTTTTAACTTTTTTCAACTTCTTTAAACAATCTAGACTTAGCTTGTTGTTTCGAGTAATTTCCTTTCATTCCAATTGAAATTAAAGGTTTTTCCTAGCTTAACTTATTTATGTATTGTTAACATCATTACGAAAGGCCTAAAAAAAATTCTCTCTTTCAAGCACCATATTTTCGCATTTTTAATATTTCAAAAAATATTACTCAAACAAAATATGTTCCATAACTAAAGGAAAACTCTTATTCTATCTAATTTGGCACATGGATTATACAACGTACTATTGTTTGCATCAAACATGATCTCCCAATTTTGATTTACTAAGCTAGAGAACCTACAATGCTCACACCATATGTTTTGGAATATAAATGGATAACTTATTTTCTAAGAATCTTGAGTCAAAGAAATTAATAAATGATCATGATAAAAAAATTCCTATTTAGATGATCAATTTTAGTAACAACCATGTAGTTTTCTACCACTTTATCCCAAATCCATTAATCCCCAATTTGACTATGATTGATTTAAATCATTAAAAGCCTCATAATGGACCTCTTTCCCTCCAAGTTTCTCAAATGGAAAGGCAGTCATATTGAAATATCTAGGTAAACCAAGACATTCAATAATTTATCTATAGTTAACATGTATATTCCCTATACTAGGGCCAAAGAATATATTTAAACCCACTATTTAGTCCCATCTTTCTCTTTCTACACTTCTCTATCAATTTTGGAAATCTCACCCGAAGAATCTGTCTGAACTTTCTTCCTAGAACTTATACCATCCTTATAAAATTAATATGTCTACCTTTCTTAAAATCGATATCCAGTTTTGAATTACATTTTACCAATACATTTCCTAAGACATTCGTTAAAATAGGCTATGATGTTTTCATATACCTCATTTTGAAATAAACATTTCCCCCATACCCATATTCAATCCAAATCCATTCAGGTTTAGGCTCCATTAGATCAAATTCAACTCATATTCAAGTAACGTTTAGTTGATTCAAAGTTAAGGTATTTCCAATTCTTGTGGACCTAAGTTTTTATTAGAAACAAATAATATAATTGACTTCCTATAATAATGAGTAGGAAGCAATGGAAAATATAGGGCCCATGTATGAATAGTAGTTGAAATTCAAGAATTTGTTTAAATATTGTCATAGTATATTTAAACACCATCTATTATTGTTTGAGATAAACCTCATGAACATCATCCTCATGATTCAATATAATCTAATGTGTCTTTTATCGATAAGCCTTTATAGCGCTAGGACCAACTCGAGGCCCTAATCAAATAATAACTTGAACTCAATCGGTAATGGTTTGTATAGTGAGAATAATAAGGAGACATGGTGTAGCATGGACCAACACATCTAATGAAGGGACTATGTTCACTATAAGGTTATCTCTTTTTTAATGTATATCCTTTAATGATAAATACTATAAGTATGATAATCCTAAAGCTAAAGGTTGAGGTTGTCTAAGGTCTTTGTAATGATTCCTTGGAATGAAATTGAATGGAACCATAAAGTATTCTAAACACACTTAGGACTCACAAAGACAATGAATATGATGGAAAATCCAAAAGGAATGAACCAAAGGGTAGGTCATGTCGTACAAAGCTTCCTAATTTATCCTTATTAATCACTCACCAACAAAATGACCAACCACAACACATCTAACTAGAAATAGATAAAGGCAAATCGTAAGAATCTATGAATATCCTTAGGGATAAGTATAAGGAGGATACATTCCTATTAAAACTTAACCATACAAGTTAAAATAAACATAAGAATGGTGGATCGACAAAAAGTAAGAGTCTTTTATAATTGTAGGTTGGTTGTACTCTATTTTATTATAGATAAGACCCCCCCCCCCCCCCCCCAGTATAAGGATGGAGCCTGCAACACATTATACCATCATGATCGAATCTCAAGTAGAAATCTACTAAAGTCTGTTCAAATTAATAAAATCCCCTCTCCCTATTTCCCTGTGTACGTAGGTAATAAAAACATTCTCAACCACATACATCTTTGTGTCTATTTTACTTTTTTAAATTGCATTCAATTAAAATTGGGTAATTATCGTATTATAGAGTTAAACTCCTTACAAGGACATTTAATCCCACAACCTAAAGATTATCGTGTATGTATCTATTAATATAAGATGGTAATTTATTCCAATGAATGTAATCAAATTCAATTTGATATTTGGATTGAGTGGACCAATTAGTCACTTATTCAATGTTCGTTCGTCCCCTATTGATGTCAGATCTAAGGGAATATGAGTTCATCAATCCATCCAAAGTTATATAGATGTGTTACTGACAATCTTTCTCAACAACCTTCAACTTGGGATGCCACATCACGAGAAATCAATATGTACAGAGAGGTGACGACTACAATCTTGTGGTAATATTCAACACTATATTGATGATAACACTAATCTCAAAAAGACGGTAACGAGGATAGACATAAATCCATTATCCATGGTCCTGTTTACTAACATAAAAGGAGGATTCCGCCACCTATGATGCCCCCATCACCAAATGATGGTTGTATGTCTAGATATAGGAGCCCATGATAAAATAGTCACAATCATCATAAAGACAGATTTCCTTTATCTCATAACCCTCTATCTATTATTAATCATCCGATTGTGCACTACCAAGGAAGTCAGTGTGATAAACTTATTGACCCACCATAACAACAGAGATAGGTTCAATACCATGAGTACATAAGATACTTTATATATAAGGAACTAAAGGGACGATCACATAATACAAGGGTTTCTACTCCTAACGAGTTGGTCGTGAGGGGTTCGGGCCTTGAATCAAACTTCCATTTACCAAAGATATTAAGAATTAAAATTCCCTTAAAAAAGTTTTATTTATTCAAAATTACAACCTATAATGGGAAAATGCTTCCTTTCCATCACATTCATCATTACCTGAAGTCCATATCCCTATAGAGCACTGATAATGTTATTATGTTTCGAGTTTTCCATTAACTCTAAGAAAAAACTATCTAAAGAAATTTAATAAACTAATCCCTTGTCTTAATATTCATGCAATTGGATAAGAATTTCACTACCTTTTCCATCATGAGTATTAGGATCATTAAGAAGGTGGAATCCTTTATTGGGACAAAAATTATGTAGGATGGGGGATGGGTGGATTGGGATTATAAAATTTAATTGGCTTTTTCTCTAAAATTTCTTTATTTCGTTATATCTTTTCACAATTCATTTTATATTATTTCTAACTTTTTTAAAACATTTTCTTAAATGGTTGATGAAATGGCTTCCTTTTTTGCTATTTTCTTTTACCCACACAAATTCATATTCATGAAATATAAGTTTCAATTACATTAAAGTATATATGAATGTAAATAAAGTAAGGGAGGAATAATGGATAAAACATTTCTTATGTGGTTAGGGATTGCCTATATCTATCCCGAGATTGTACTTAGAGAAACTCCACTATCTTCTAGTTCCCTAGGCAAGACAAAATTCTCAAACCTTTTAATTTCATCCTATAAGGGAAATACCTTTATCCTTACCTATGTGGACATAAATAATCATGAGGTCTTCTCACACTTTGACTCCCCGAAACAGTAACACGAGATTCCATGAAAGGTGTAATGGGCTTTGTGTCTTTCTAGGATTGCCTAAACTAAGGCTTACAAGGTATCATTATTGACCCAGGCTTTGAGGATCACCGCCGGTTGGATGCAATTTTTGTTTAGAGTGTTCTTGTAGCTTAAACGCCTTTACAATGATTTTATCCTTAATGAGTAAAATAATTTATTGACGTACATTACAATCTTCTTCATCTTTGGATTCACTAATATGATATTTCCAAGAAGATTATTATGATTGGAACCTTTAATGTTTCCATCAATGATATCTTATCATAAAAATACATTATCTTATTTAGATGGAATATATGATTCTTCGATTGTTGGACCTTTGATGTTGTGATTGGAGGTTATTGTTAATGAGATGGAACATGAACTTTATCTCTCTTTTGTTTGTATGAAATGAGTGTTTTGGTTTGTTGTATAAAATTAATCTTGTTATGTGGTTGGAACTTTCTCTCTTTAGAAATGTTTCACTTTTTATAATCTTAATCAATTGACCCAACGTGTTTTTTGGGTTTTTTTATAATGTTAAATTGAATTTAGTTATTTATCATGGATCAAGTGAAGTTTGTTTTTGAAAATCATAGCTCACCTTTTTAAATCGGGTATTGATTTATCTCATAGAAAATATCAATGATTTGGCTAAGTGATATGTTGGTCATGTATTTAGATCAAGTTGACTTTGGGTTTGAAATGTCACTAAAGAGGGATATGGGTCTAAATCAATGGCTCAAATGGGATTTGGGTTTGGAGGTTTGATTTAATGGATATTTTGGGTTGCAATGTTACACTTTTGGAAATGTGATTTGGTTTCTCTCACTAAAAAACTTAAGATTTGGTTAAAACAAGCTATGAGTGATATTAGTGCCTTTGTAATTAGGCTTGATGATCTAGTTATTGTCTTGAAGTGAAACTAGCCATTAAAGGGCACTATGGTAAAATCAAGGAACTTTGTTTATTTTGAATTTTGAAAATATAGTCATTAGAAAGGGGGTTAAAGAATTTTAGTAAACTAATACTTGTTTTCTACTGATTTAGGGTATTCTGAGAAGGGTTACTGGTTGTGGGTGATTTAGTTCAGTTTTTGAGCCAATACTATATCATTACATCATTCTATATTCACTCAAAACTCTTTTATGAATCATTAAAACCTTTCAATTACATATCTTTATGAGAAGTTGTTTTAACAACGCTTGAATACTGATTTTTCTCCTAACTTACATTAGATTTGGAGATAATGAAAATGCTCAGTTGATTAGATTTGAAGTTCATGAGTAGATTTCATTAGAGCTTGGCTGAGTGAGATGCTTTCTTAGACATGCAGTGACTGTGTTGACTAACTTAAAAATATTTTTCATGCTTTGGATATAAATTCCTAACTGAGTTATTTTTCCATTATTTGTGAATTGATGATTAAGTTGACTTGTTGTGGGTGTTAACTTGTTGTTTAGGTATTATCCTTCTAATTGAGATGGATTTCTTGATTGGTACTTAGTTTTTTTACTTACTCGGGAATAAGTTTCTTTACTTATTCGTGAACAAGTAAAATGTGCATGAGATCTTCCTTGGTTGGATACCTTGTAAATGACCTATTCTTGACAAGATATGAGTGCTTTTAAAATTGATTAATGATTTTTTCTTAAACTTGGAATCTCATAACATACTTGGAAGAATTAGTTAGTGACACAAATGTCATTAATTCAACTTGTTATCATTAAAATTCAATAAGTAATTTTTTTTATTATCATTTGGATTCACACACCTAATTTTCTTTCTAAGAAGTAGGAATAATTACTAAAAAGTATGGTTAGTTAGACATGGAGATTTTTAATAAGATTAATAACTTTATAAATAACTAACAATTTATTTCTTCATTCTCGTCCTTTTTAGGATCGACGACTTGTACTATTCATTGAGGAAGAAACCAACATCCTCTATGGATAATATCACGACATGCTTTGAGAAGTAAGCTAAGGTATAAGATGATATCCCAATAGTGGATGATCAAAATTATTAGTCTTTCAGAACCATGAATAATGGGGATTATAATAAGGAGGAAAGAAGAGGGAAGGGTTAAACTCAATTAAGAAAATAGGAAAGCAAGAGAAAGCAAAGAGAAAAGAGAAATTATCGATCAACGAGAATGCCTACCAAGGAATAAAATCATATTCAAAGATCCCATATATAAGATCTTAACCCAAAAAAGAAAAGTTGTACTTCAAATGACCACCTATGATAGGAGGTGCTCTAAATAAGAGAGATAGGAAGATGCGATGCACCTATCAACACGATCATGGAAACAAGATAAAAAAAATTAAAAGTTATACAAGAAATACTAGAGAATCTTGTCCAAGTAATACACCTAAAGTATTTCACTAACCTATAAATAACTCAAGCATAAGGCACAGTAAACTATGCCTAATAGAAGAATGAGGAGGATGCCCTATCATCTAACATGGTTATTTCCATACATGGGAACACTCATCCCTCTGAATATACATGAAAAAAAATTTCAAGAGAGAATCGGGATGTCCACAAGTATCTAGGAGACCTACTAAGTAGAGGTATCCAATACAATGATAAGTAAGGGATATCACATGGAGGTTAACATTGACCACATCATCACGTTCTCTGATGATGGCTTGGTTGCAGTAAATCTCCCCTATAAACACACCTTAGTCTTAACACTGAAGGTCTCCAATTTTAATGTGATAGTAATACTATTGAACCAAGGATGCTCATAAAAAATCATGTATTTGGATATATTATACAATATTGCCTACACCCTCTAGGATTTAGATCTTAAGATCGAACCACTAATCATTTTCAATGGAATCATTAAAACCTTGTTGGGTAACATCCAACTACCAATATAGGTCAAGTTAATCAACTATGAAATCAAGTTATATATGGTGGGATCCGAGTCTCCTTACAAAGTCATCCTAGGAAAGGGGTGGCTCCTTACCATGAGGGTTCTTAGCTCATATATTCACTCATAGATGAAGTTTATGACCAACCAAGTCATTATATAGATATGGGACGATCAGGAAATAACAAAATGTTTCTTTAAGGAATACATCAAGAAAAAACATAAATCATCAAAGAAAGAAAAAGGAGATGAAAATTCTTTTACCAATCAACGAAATGGAGATCATCCTAGGGTAGAGGAAACTAGACATTACAAAAAAAATAAAATTTTCCAAATGAGTCAAATCTTCATTACTAAGAGACGACGTTCGTTAGAAATTTTTAGTTGAAAAACCCTTTTAAAAATTGTATTATCCATTAAAATTTTAATATTACTCATTTTCATTATAACTATTTGTGACTTAAAAAATATATAAATGAATTAAGTTGAAAGAGAGAGTAATATTTTTCCCTCTATCTTATTATACTCCCTAAAACCATGATTTCCTTTTACCCCAGAGAATGCTCATCTCCCTTAGAGATTATTTGGGAGTTTTGAAGTGAAAAGAAAGGAAAAAAAGTTTTATAAGGAGAGAAAATAAAAGAAGGAAAAGTTTAATGAGAGATAAGCTAAAATAATATAAGGTAAATTAATATTCTTTCTTTTATTTGGGAGTTTACGAGAGTAGAGAAAATAACTCTCTTTCTTATTTTGGGGGAGTTGGGAGGAAAATAATTTTTAAGGGGAAGAAGGTATAATTCATTAAAAAAACTTTCCTTTCTTTTAGAGAAAGAAAGATAAAGTTTTTTAAAAGTATTCATCTCTTTTCTCTTCTTTAAGCTCCCAAGCGAGAGAAAGTGTTTCATTTCTCTCCTATTATGCTCCCAAACGAAGGAAAGGAAACACTTTCCCTTCCTTTCATTTCTTTTCCCTCCAAAATAGAACCTATAAACGTACCCTTAAAGAAATCATTTTCCTTTCCTCAATATCCCTCTGAGATATACTGCCCTCTAGATGACATGACACAACGACGACATCAACTTAAAGAAGACAACAAGCTATATCTATTTATCTCATACAAGTTTCTCCCTCTTTGTCTTTGTTTCTACGATCTCTCTTATTATTCCCTCTTTTCTAATATTAAAATGTGTAATATGATTAAATTGATGAGTATATTCAATTGCACATATTAGTGAGATGAAGATGCTCAGATGGATGATAAGAATTACTAGAAAGCACAGGATTAATAATCAGTATGTGAGAGAAAAGTTAGGATTAACTCACATTGGAGATAAATTAAGAGAAAGTAGACTTAGATGGTATAGACATATGTTGCATACACCACTAGTTGAACCTATAACAATAGGAAGATTATTGGAAATAGGGGTAAAAGATAAAGGGGACTCCCTAAGCTATTATTGGAGGAGATTATTAAGAGAGATCTTAAGGCATTAAACTTGAATGATAATATTGTTATAATAGACTAGAATGGAAAATGAGAATCAATATTGTCGACCCCATGTGATGTGATTAAGGCAAGGGTGATGATGATGATGACGATGATGTTTGTGTTATATCCACATGATTGTTTGAGTTGTACCGATTGATTAATTGAATATATTTTCTAATTGTTGACATATATATATATATATATATATAATACGATAGTACTAGAGGTTTTAATGGTAATAAATACCCTTTTACAGCCCATACGAATTGAACAAATACACCTAAAGAAATACTAATCGAACAACAAACAACAATTCATTTTCTCCATGTATCTAAGGGAGCCTATAAGATTGAGGCTGGGTTTTGGGCTGGTAGAACTCGAGTTGAACAGAGGCCCTTGGCTTAACTATACCAAAAATTAACTTTATAATATTCTAGTAATCACATGAAGCAACCAGACCGAAACGTCTACAAGAGAAAACTCTATAATTCCCCTTCATATAATAAACCTGATTTGTAGCAAAAGAAAAGTGAGTCACTATCCTCCTACATCATAATTGTAAGGACGTATTTTATATATTTTGGTTTACATTAGAGTATGTCATATACCACTACAACTGTTGAAGAAAAGTTCAAGTTCAATTGTGCATTAAGGCGGGTTTGAATATCAACATTCTTCAACAGAAAAGCCTCAACGAGATAAATTTTGGTAAGGATGTGTTTAAGTCCCTTAACATTAATTTAAAGTGTTGCAATAATTTTTGTAAACTATATTTAAACATCTAAGGCGTCATTTTTTGTCAAAAGAATTTTTTTTTTAAGTGTTGAGACGGAGTTTTAACAAAAAATATTTTTCGCTGATTTCATTCAAACGACATGACAAAGTCGTTAGAATGAAGTCTTTAAACGACATGCAATGTCGCACGAAGTCTGGTTTGAAGCTCGCTTCAAGTATTTTGTCAAACGACATCACATTGTTTTGGTTTTAATTCCTTATTTGATACCTCACGCGAAGTCACTTTAAGCGACGTCAATAGTCGTTCAAGCAAGAGGGCGATCTCATTTGAACAAATCCGCTGACTCAGTTTTGTTTATATACCTGATTAAATGAGTCATTTTTCTCATGAAGACCTGAGTTTTTCAGATACATGAAAACTGCAAACTGTAGAATTATTTTTTCTTCTTCATTTAGGGTTTAAAACTTTGTTTTTCAATTCATAAGAAACCCAATAGTTTAGTGAATTATTTTGGAACCCAAGATACGATCTTGTTAAAGTTTCTATTATAGAGAGGGTAAATCTACGGCTGACAACTAGGTGTTATTGGAAGTAGTTGTGGGTGTTCCTGGCTAATTCAGAGCTGCGTGTTCTTGTGGGTTGCTGCGATTGATCCGTTGCTGACTCTATGTTGTGTGTCTATGTGAGTGTCTATGGATATTCGTTGCAGATTTCATTATGCATGTAAGTTGCGATTTCCTTTTGCATAGAGAAATAAAAAGATTTTTCCTTTAGGCTTTTTTCCTAAAGTTCATGTGTCATCAATCTATTTATGATGGTTTGATTTTACCCACCTAGATGTACGTGTTAGGGTTTAAATAAAATTCGTTTAAAAATTGACTCCAATTAAATAAGTTTAGATTGAAATTTGTGAATTAGTTGAAATTGATATCACATAGAATTCTCAAATTGGTTTCAGAGATTTATAAGCGATCTTACCTTTTCAAATTGATATCAGAGCCTATTGCACTAAGTTATTATGTTTGATCCTTGTTTTTCCGAAAAAAATTGTGATATTGATTTTTTTTGGAAAAATCTGATTTCGAGATTTCGCAATGTTTCCAAATGAAAACTTATATAATAGGTTACAAATTTTTTAAGAGTATAATTATGCCTATTGGAAAGCTCGCATGAAATCTCATTTAGCAATCAATGAGAGAGTTTGGGTTGTTTGTGAAAGAGGGTTGACTCCCCCCACTATCACTGCTAATAATGTCACGAATATTAAGTCTGTGACCGACTGAACTGAAGACGAATTTAAATGATTTTTTTAATTCTCGTTGGCTAAATACGATTTCTAGAGCCGTCACCCCTAACGAGTTTCGATGTGCACTACGTCAAAAGAAGAATGGGATGCTTTAAAACTTACCCATGAAGGCACAAATGCGATCAAATAGTCTAAATTTCAAAATTTTACACTCAATTCAAAACTGTTACCATGCTTGACTCTGAGGGTTTTGATGACTTTTATTCACGTTTATCTGATATTATCAAAAATAGTTTCAATCTTGGTGAGTACATTCCTGATGCATGAGTAGTTAATTTTTTTTTAGATTGTTAGCTAAATGTTTTATCCCCAAAGTGATTGTGTTGGATTCCTTAGGTAATTTGATCAATCTTGAATTAGAAGAACTAGTTGGAGACCTCCGAACATATAAAATTGACATGTTTCCTAACATTATCAAGCCTAAGGATAGAAGGACAACACTAAGAGCCCAGTCTAGGAAGAGTGAGGAAGTGTCCAAGAGAGAGAAGAAAAATAAAGTGAGATCTTGTGATTTCGAGTCTCAGGGAGAGTTTGATTTTGATGATGTGGCCATACTTGCTGAATTTTTTAAAAAGTTTCTCAAATTTTCCAAATAAAATTCTTTAAATATAAGATTTTTTGAGAAAAATAAAAAGAAAGATGAGGCCAAAGAGAGCGATTAGAAAGGGAAAGAGAAATAAAAAGAGGAAGATGAGAGATGTTCTGAATGTGAGGGAAAGGGGGATAAGGCATTTGAGTGTCCCACTAGGCTTAAGAGAAAAGGCAAGAAGATTTCCATCCCTGCCACTCTTAGCGATAGTGAGGAAGAGGTGAAGGATTTTGGGGATGAATATTCACATGGGATGTTTGTATCCTTTTTAGCAAGTCATGTGAGCACACTTATTTTGTCCCACGACGATGAGGATACTTGTGCATGTGAGACCCCCGAGGATGATTTGAGTGTTTCTAGCGATTGTGAGAGCAAGTATGCCAGTGAAAGTGAAAGTGAGCTTCAAATTGTGTTTCAAGATTTATATGCTGAGACCTTAAAGACAAAGAAATTGAATAAGGAGTTAGGTCTTAGGCTATTAGATTTGGAGAGATAGATTAAGATTTTGAGAGGATTTGAGGCGTCAGCCAGTTAACTCTAGAAGGTGAAGGTTACTTTGGGTGAGTAGTTAATCGTCATAGGTAAGGAAAAGAGTGAACTTTTAGCTCATGTGTCACAATTAGAGAGAGATATTGAACATGCCCATGAGGTAAAGGTCATTGTAGAGGATACATCTAAGAATGTAGGAAAGATGCTCTTCGGTACCGCTTTGGTTAATGCTGAGAGATTAGGCATAGGTCATGACGGTGCATCCACTTCCCTTATTGGACCTGACCCGGTTACCGAGTTTATAATTGATCCATATGGATCTCAACCCAACCCACCTAGGTGTCCGTTACCCGATAGGAGAGCGCATCCCAGACGTTTTTTGAGAGGTGTTCCTAGACATGTTTATGTTTACACCCATTGCAAAAAAAGGGGACACCTTAGGGAATTTTATTTTAAGTTGGGTAGTGTGTCGCATAGATTTTTGCCACGTATTCCCACACACGCACCCACACATGATGCTCCGGATGATTACATGAGAGATTTTGCACATATCAGGGAGAAAGTTAAGTTTTTGGTCAAGACTTCACACGATTTGATGGATTTTCTTCATAGGATGTCACCATCTTGGAAAAACTCCACCACACCTAACGCTTGAGGTTTAGACTTGTTTTCTAGCATAGGATGATTTCCATGATGATATTTTATGTCTATTTCTAGTGTGTACCATTTTCGTATTAATATTTTTCATTTTTGATATATTTTTTGAAAAACTAAAAAGATTTTTGTTTTTGAAATTTTTTGGAAAAATACAAAAAAAATCTATTTTTTGAGAAAAAATTGAAAACAAAAAGATTTTATTTTGATAAAATCTTTGAAAAAGACAAAAAGAGTTTTGTATTTTATTTACACCGTGGACATTTATGATGACCAAGTCACAACATCATTCCATATCCCTTTGACTAGTCGATAGTGTTCTGAGATAATCTATCATTTCATCCAAGTGCTTTATAATGTTTGGAGTCATTAAGATGAGATTTGAGAATTGAGAACACTTTCTACATGTTTGACTCGTGATTTTATTTATTGCACACTTGAACGAATTTGTTTGATTATTGTACTTGTCTATCACATGTTGGTCGAAGTGTTTCCATTTCAATCATGTCTTTAAAACGAACCAAATGCGATAAAACTTGACAGTGAAAGTTGTGCATGTAAGAACCGTAGCCCGTGAGAAATTTGTTTAATATGAAAAAATGATGAGTGAACATGGGAAAGGGTTACGAGAGTACAAAATTAACTCTTCGTTAAAGCCACCGTTTAAAAGAGGCACTAAAAATAATCATATACCAAAAATGGGGCCAATAGGATTTCTCTAAGTTGAGAAAAAAAATAAAAACCTCAAAAGAGCTTGAAAAAAAACGTATTTTTGAGGGAGTTTGGTTGGAAATAAATCAACGGGATTGCACGTACTGACAAAGTCTTGAAAAATCGTTACATAGTTTTAGACGTTATTAGTGTGGAAATCATTTTAGACTTTGATTTGTTGATTTGATTAAGTCGATGTCATTTGAATTCAACAGTTTTTACACCTAAGGATGATTGTGAAGTTCATTCATTAGGATCCATATTCATCGTGCACAATTGTTATGTATGTTTGAGTTGATTTACCTATTGAATATGTTTACACCCATTCATTTTGTTTCTTCGATTTGGTTATCTTAGTGTAACTTCATGGTGTGTGATGTTCTTTTCCTAAATTAGTTTTGTTTGAAAAAATTAAAAAATAAAAAATAGTTGGTGAATGCTTTTAAGTTTTTCCTCGATGACCATAGTTGATTTGCTTTGCTTTCCATGCTTATTTTTATTTATTCTTTTCCATGTCTATTTCGGAAAAATAAAAAGGGGGAGAACGAATTGATATTTAATGGGAGAGTTTAAATTATGGGGGACATTTGAGATTTGATGGTTGTTTTTATTCATGTTTATCTCATTTCAAACTCAATAAGTCACGAAGATATTTGTTTCTTATCTCGTGTGTGTAGGTACAAAAGTTAAAGATCAAGATTTTGCACACCCACATAATGACAAAGAAACGTTTGCAATTTGAAGATTTTTTAAGAAATTTTATAGACTTGAATTTTTAGTACCTTTTCAGTTTTAGGCTCATGGGAGGGTATTATATTTCTATAGTATATTTGATTTGATAATTCAGATGTTTTTAGTTTTCACTGACATAGACATAGGGGGAGATTTGTAAGGACACATTTTACATAGTCTAGTTTACATTAAAGTATGTCGTATACTGCTAAAATCGTCGAAGAAAAGTTCAATTTCAATCATGCATCAAGACGGATCTGATTATCAACATTCTTCAGCAGAAAAGACTTTATGAGATAGATTTTGGTAAGGTTGTGTTTAAGTCCCTTAACGGTTCATTTAAAGTGTTGGGATAATTTTTCTAAACTGTTTTTAAAAATCTGAGGCGTCATTTTTTGTCAAAAGAATTTTTTCTAAGTGTTGAGGCAGAGTTTTAACAAAAATTATTTTTCGCCGATGTCATTCAAAAGAAATGTTAATGTCATTCAAACGACATGATAAATTCGTTCGAACGAAGTCTTCAAATGACATGCAATGTCGTGCGATCTCGTTTGAAGCTCGCTTGAAGTATTTTATCAAATTACATCAAACTGTTTTGATTTTAATTCCTCGTTTCATACCTCACGCGAAGTCACTTCAAGAGACATCAAAAGTCGTTCGAGCGACAGGGCGATCTCGTTAGAACTAACCCTCCGAATTAACTTTCTTATAAATACCTGTCTAAATAAGTCATTTTTCTCAGGAAGACCAGAGTTTTTTAGATACACGAAAACTACAAACTGCAGATTTATTTTGTCTTCTTTATGTGTCCATCCCTAATCCTCACGGCGGAAGAGACGTAGGAGGGGGTGTCATCTCCGTGGTGAGAGTATCTGGGTCCCGCGCATCCCTCTCGAGAGCGCTTCGGGCGGCGTCGACGATGTGTGAGGTAAAAAATGTAGAAAGATGGAGTCTCCAGTCTATTTGACTCAAAACAGACAAAAGAAAAAGCAGTGCCATCCTGAAGGACAACATCCAAAGACATACAGATACATATGAAACCAAAATGATTCGAAAAGGGTTCAAAGGCTAAGTTACAAAATGGGAAGGTGTTAGGCAATTATTCCTCCCTTGCGGTCTCTCATGGGTTGTTGATATTTTCCTTTATTTCTCCGTGATAGGTGTGCATGTGTATATGTAGTGGAGATAGGAATCATGGACTTGTATCATGGAAGTGATAAAGAGAGTCATCCATAGGAATGTTCCTAAAAATAATATTAGAAAATTGGATTTATGCAATTATCCTAGTGTTGATCATTATAATGGAATGATAACGCATACAGAATAATACGCCACTAAGAACAAATATATGTATATGTAAATATATAGATTTTAGGAGAATTAAGTTAAAGAATATAGAAAAATAGAAAATGGGAGAAAAGTAGGACTCGAGCCTCGAGTTTTACCCCGAGATGCCTACATAGACTATAGAGGCATCAAAGTTCACGTAGTTCGTATGCAAAACAAGGGGTGGGATTTATTCCATAAATCCAACCAGTGAATTCTCTTATATGTGTGTGTGTGTGTGTGTAAAAAAGTGTTTTTAGTCCTGAGAAAAGTGTGAGAATTCCCGTTTGGAATTTATGAGCAAACCCTCCTTTTCTTGTCTTTTGGGTTTTATTTATATGAAAATAAGAGATGTGAGATAATAATAAATAAAAAGTATATTAGGATGTGTGAGATAGAGAGAATAAAAGTGCTAAGTAATAAAATAAGCTAATGAAAATTTTGGAAAATTTGAGAAATTTATACCTTCTTCAAGATCATGAGCTTGATCTTGAATGTTGGAGAGCATCCCTTGCACTTGGGTGATGATGAAGGGTAGTTAATTCACTAAGTTTGATGAAAAATATGATCAAAAGTGAGAGTTGTAAAGGGATTTGGATGTGGAAATCACATTGACTTCGAGAGAGGTTTTCTGAGTTCGCTGAGAGTAATGTGTGACAACCCGCTCACCAAAATAAGGGGTGGCCAGCCCAATACTCCAATATAACGGAATCATGGATGGAATCATTCTCAGCATCATAACAAAAATATAGAGTATCTAGGATAACCACCCAATATTTCAGAAAACGGGTTGCCAAAAATTTTGATTTGAAAGTAAATAAATGAAAACAAGCAACCCAATTCCTGAAAGATAAGGGAAACCCCAAGACATATATAAATAATACAACAAGAATACGATAAAAAGACCGAATAGGTAACCGGTCACTAACTGATACACCAAATATACACAAGTACAATAAGTTACTTATTACATTTCATTAGACATTTACAAAACTTGGGCCTCTTGCCCGAATAAAAGACTTGATCTTAACTAGAATAAAAAGAAAACGTCTATACCAAATGTATCCCGTAATACCCGCAATGCATCACGGCTCGTCGATAACATCGGAATAGGAATTCAAATCAGTCATCCTTGCGGCGGAGTACCTGAGCAGAGACAAGATGAATATGCAACAAGAAAGGTAACCAGGTCAGGGACCGGTTCTATATGATTACCAGATGAATAAAGAGTATGATAGTTATGTATAATAAATCGTGAAGAAAGAGAAATAAGAAGCAACCTATACTATTTAAAACATAAGCTAAGCAGGAATAAAAATAAGAAGCATTAAACTAAAAACTTCACCAAAGGTGACAATTATTTCATATATCTTTTCCTTAGCAGGAAGTATATATATATAATCAAAATCTTTTGCTCTTTAAGGAGATTTTATCTCAATTTTACCTTTTGTAAAAATCCTTTCCTTATCAGGAAAATAATCATTTTCAAATGCTCTTTGTGGCATTTACATGTGCTCTTTGTGGCAATCCATCATGCTCTATATGGCATATCAAATACATCAAGTCCCACTTGATTATGAACTGTTATAATTATATACATATAACGAATTCTAAGACCGCCCGTCCGGGTTTCCCCACTGTGCGCGCCCCTAAATGACCATCATCTTCCAGGGCCTATCATTAGACAACCTGGGCACCTATATCGCAAGACGTCGAGAAGCGGCCATGAGCCTGCGGGGTAGTCAAGACCACACCCGGAATCTCCTACCCATCGCAGAAAAATATACAACAATAAGCGCTCCCATGGCCTAGGACTATATCCACCCTGCATTCATTAGCCAGGGGGCTTTACCTCGCGCGCGGACTTCCCTTATGATGTCATTTAGAGAGGAGTGTTTAAACCATTTTATTCATCATTTCGAAAATCAAGTAAATCATTATTTACCGGTTTCATGATTAAGTAAATTATCATTTACCACTATCAATACCACTTCCATTTATATGTTTCATTTTATTCGAAACCATTACTGTTTACTTCTAGTAATGAATAGAACTTATTATCCGGAGCCATATGATAGCTTATATCAATACTACAACCTCAAAGGAGTAAATAAACTCTTCATTATCTCCAAGCATTCTAGGACGTTATTTTAGAACCCCAAGGTTATCATCATTCGAAGGAATGAAATGACTTTCAATTTATTCTCAAAACTCACCTTTATGGCGTTATTATGAACCACCAAGGTTAACATAGTTCAATCGAACTTTTAAAATCTCCCAACATTCTTTTGGGGTGGTAATATAAACCATCAAAACTAGTATAGCTTAATTAAGCTCCTAAGGTCTCCCGAACATAACACTACAACTCCTAGTTTTATAATAATTAACTAGAAGAAAAGAATGCCTTATCATTAATAGGCCTAACCCCGGAAAAATCCCCACATAACCCATTCCTAATGTAGGGTAGACATCTAACTCATCTCACACTCTAGGACTCTAAGTTTACTTCATTCAAGAAGGTTCCTAGTCCCTATTTTAAAAGAAAAGGATTGAAATTGAGTTATAAAATTAACTCAAAAACAGCAGGAAAACGAATCGATTCGCCCTAGCGAATCGATTCGCCTAGAAAGCGAATCGGTTCGGACTACTAAACCAACTTTCTGCAATTGACCGAATCGATTCGGTCTTAACCCGAATCGATTCGGGTTATGCATACCTGCCAATTTCCCTTAGCGAATCGATTCGCCCAAAGGGCCGAATCGATTCGGACCTGCAAATTTGCCAAAAATGGCTACGAAGGGTTATGAACCCTAATTTCTCCAAACTCCAACTCTCTCCCTTTATACACATCCAGCAACAATAATCTACCCCAAAACATCCTACATGGTTAAAAACAACTATAACCCAAGATTTCATCATCAAAAACTAAGATTAGGGCTTAAATCCCATAATTTCCACTTTCAAACCATAAATATAAATACACAATTATCATACAATTTATGCATCTTAAATCACATATTAGCAAGTAGAAAACTTGCCTTAGGGTTGACATCTCAGATTTGTTTGGAGAAGAAGCAATCCCAAATCCTCCATCTTCAATCTCTCTCTCATTTCTCCATTTCTCTTCCTCTTTCTTTCTCTCCTTTCTCTCTATGTTCAAGACATAAAATGAGGGAATGAAATAAGGGGCAAGACCAAAAATCGTGGCTTAAGTTAAAACTCCCAGCTCAAATGGTTAATACCACATTAAAATGACTCCCAAATACGCGTTTAAGTTAAAACCAGGTAAAAGTGCCCGAAACCCAAAAATACAATATGGCACTTATTTTGACTGTCTCGCACCTTCCGAGACTAACTACACCCTCTAAACCGGCATCCGGAAATTTTATAAATTATTTCGAGTTCCAAAATCATTTAAACTAAAAGGCCATTTAAAATACATGACACCACAGACATGCAACCTGATGTTATTTACTTTCACATGCAGTAAATATGCATCAATCAAGTAAATATTAACTTTCAATTTATTAAATTAATATTTACTCCGGTCCCCACATTTTATATAATTACCTTATGCGGTAAAATTAGTATAAAATGAGCCTCCCAGAATCGAGGGTTGTTACATAATGGACTTCAGATCTTGTGTCCCCTTTTGGAATGAGGTAAGGCCTTCCTTTTTATAGGCCCAAGTCATTGCCGATCGGCATAGTCCTTGTCCTCCCAATCGGCAGGTGTTTTCAGGCACACTACCGATAGGCAAGATTTAGAACCTATCATTTGGCAGTTTCTTTCAGGTTCCTTCAAAAAATAGACCGTAGAGCGCAAACCGTTGATTTGAATCGCTCATGGGGCAAACCATTGGAATGGTACTTTAGAGACCTTCAAAAGTCTTGGACTGCTCCCAGGCCCAAGAGTTGACTTTGGGTCAAATATGGCTCGGAAGCATTTGTTGGGCCTTTAGCAGGGAATTATCGAACACAAATGGATCATTCCTTCGCATGGTGAGTCAGAATCACTCACGGGGGCGGACCATTGGAAAGGTTAGTAGATTTATTTCGAAATTCCAAATACCTTGACTCAGTTTGGTAAGTTGACTTGGTCAACCGGGCCTGGAAGCATTCGGTGACCTTTCAGAGTAAAATGTATCGTTCGTTCGCACTGTAAGTCAGAATTGGGATCGGAGCGGATCTTTTGAAAGGGGTTTCATCTCCCTTTGAAGATTCATTTAGTCTCGATTGAGCTGAAGAGTTGACTTTGGTCAAACGGAGCCTGAGAACGTCTAGTGGCCTCTTGATCAAGTTTCGGGGGAGAATGAGTCGTTCTTCCGTATCGTAAGTCAGAATCACGCACAGGGTGGACCGTTGGAAAGGGATTTCAGTGCCCTTTGAAAATTCATTCAGTCTAAGTCGAGCTGAAGAGTTTCACTTTTGGTTAAATGGAGCCTGGGAGTGGCCAATGGCCTTTAGGTCAGTACCCGGGGTATGACTTAGGTTTGTGGCGATGAAAGGAGGTGCTAGGGTCCTAAGGAGAGGTTTAGGGGGTACTAGAATGGGGTGTCTACACTTTACTTACGGTTTAAAACTTTGTTTTTCAATTCACAAAAATCTCAATAGTTTAGTGAATTGTTTTGGAACTTAAGATACGATCTTGTTGAAGTTTCCCTTTAAGAGAGGGCACATCTATGGATAGCGACTGCGTGTCTTTAGGAGTACTTGTGGGTGTTCCTGGCTAATGTCGAGTTGCATGTTCTTATGGATTGATATGGTTAATCCATTACTGACTCTAGGTTATGTGTCTCTGTGCTTGTATGCAGATATTTATTGCAGATTTCATTGTGTATGTAAGTTGCGATTTACTTTTACATAGTGAAATAAAAAGTTTTTTCCTCTTTTTTTCTTCTGAAATCTGTGTGTTAGCAATTTATTTGTGATGGTTTGATTTTACCCACCTAAATGTATGTGTTACGGTTGAAATAAATTTGGTTTAAAATTTGACTCCAATTAAATAAGTTTAAGTTGGAATTTGTGAATTGGTTGAAATCGATATCATATATCATTCTTAAATTGGTATCAGAGCTTTATAAGCGATCTTACCTTTTACAATAATCAGTTTCTCCATGTTACCATGTTTATATTGCATCATCATATATTCTTTGTAACATTAGTTTTTATATAAACGTATTCGTTGTTATGTTAAACATTTTCCTATATTAGTCTTTACATATCCAATCTATTTTCTTACTATTAATCTTTTTCTATAGTATCATCTTCTTTATTTGTTTAGGAGCATGGCATAAAATATTATAGAAGACTAACTATTTGTTTGTTGTACTACTGGGGAAAGGGAGCAAAAAAGGAACAAGAAATAGGAGAGAGATATCTGTGACACCCCACCCAATCAAATATCGGGCGGTCACTCCTTTATAAAATTTTAAAACAGAATATCCGGTTGGTTCATTCTTAGCATCACTGTCGAAAAACATTAACTTTAACAATCACCTAATATAAATCAAGCTGGTGCCAAAAATACTTTTTCCTTTTTAATATGTAATGAAAAATCTTTTATTTAATAAGTCCAAGAATTTAAATATAAACCATTCAATAATCAACAAAGATAAAGAATAAATCTGAATCACTTACAAAAATAAATACGACTTGATTTAAACATTCTAGTTCAAAACCTTAAGCCCGAGAACCACAGTAAACTAAATCCAACTAGAATGAATAGAAAGAAAACTAAATACAATCTCTGATAAAATGTTTAAGGAATGGGTGACATATGCCCTAAATGAAAAGTCTATATAAACTGAAAGGAAAGATAGGAGCGTCTAATTCAAAGACCTACAGATTCCACAGCAGCTGCATCTCTCCAAGCGACCCAAGTCTCTAAATCTGGTGACTTTGTGGCTGAGCACCTGATATAATTCATATATATATAGCAAGAGAGAAAAGAGATGCAAGAGACGGGTCAGATCCCTATGTGTAAAAATTGTTTTGCAAGTATTTAAAACTGCTTTAAAGCAAGTATTATGTACATGTTAGATTCGTGCTCTCACATGAATATCTCACCTCTCTTCTATTGTGCACTCCTAGCGCATCTTTTATTTAGTACTAGCAACTCTACCTAATCTATCTACTTTAAGTCACTTAACACTATTTACATCTAACAATAGTGTTCCCGTATTGCCCATACAATACTCCATAAGTAGCCTGCCACGTATTACTACCTATCACGTTTACTATATGAATATTTAAGTCTTTATCTCTTTAAGATTAAATTCATTTGTCTTCATTGCCAAAACTACTAGTTTCTCTTAGTAGAATATCTCATAATTACACACACACACACACACACACACACACACACACACACATATATATATATATATATATATATATATATAAATCCTGCACCCCCGGTTCAAATCCCATTATTGCTATTAATATAATAATCATGTACCCCCAGGTTATCACCCATTAGTACACTTAAAACAATATCCTTGCACCCCTGCGTTATCACCCATTAGTGCGCTAAATAAAAATATTACACCCTCGAGTTATCACCCTTTAGTGTATTAACCACATAACCTTGCACTCCCGGGTTATCACCCATTAGTTCACTTAACAAAATATCAAGTAATAGGCATACGCACATCCTATTAAAATTTATAGGTATTCTCCCAACCTATTTTTCTACTTCCCATACGTATTTTATTCTCATTATTATGTATTTTATAGTAATACTAAATTACCACAACTATTTAGTAATTTATGAAATAACTCTTCTTTTTGAATTAATTAAAGTATAAAACTCACATACTTTCTCGTAGACCTGCCTCGTTTGAAATCTGTTAACTGGAAATTTATCTCACTCGAATACACTGGAAAATTCCAAAACTGCTACTATGAAGTTTCCCAGAAATTCATCTTGTCGCTCGAACCAGATGGAAATGTCGTTTGAACAACTTTCACGTGTCTATCGAGCGACTCCGCGTGAGATGCCTATCTCGCTTGAAGGACCTTGGCGCGACTTCGCGCGAGACCTACTGTTTCGTCTCCTTCCCAGAATTTCAGCATTCCCCCCCCCCCTTTTTTAACCCTAAAACCTCTAATATTCATTCCCAAACACCCAAATAGAAAACCCAATCAATGTTCTAACATATTTAGATGATTTTTAACAACCTAGAATCATTAAATCCTCCCCCTGCATCAATTTAATACGAAATCCCCAAATTTATTTAACAATAACCCTAGTTCTTAATTTAAGATCATATCTCCAAATTAAACCCAGATTTGTACATGGAAATTATCATAAATTCATGGATGGCATCCTATCTACATGAAGAATTTTAATCTCTTTAAATTCAGACCCAAATATGAATAAAATCATCCAGTTTTCATTAAAATTAAATCTCAAAATTTAATGGGTTATCAACTAATCTAATCATGCACATAATTATTACTAAATCACGCAAGTAATAAACACTTGTCTCGAATTAGTCGTCTGATTTCTTGATGTTATTGGTATGGGTGTGTTCCTCTTGTTCCTATCTACATGATGGTGACGATGGTTGTGCAAGATGGTGCTAATTAGGCCTTCCCTCTTGGAATTTGTTCTCCCTCACACCCTCTGTGGACGTTCCTTACTTTTTGTATCTCTCAACCCTAATGGACCTATCTTCGCTGACAAAATAACTCCCAATTTTCTTCCATTTAATTCATCCAAAATCAAAATTACCCCTACGGGTGCCGGTTTGGCCTAAAAACCTCCCGGAGTCTAAATAAAATACCTGGGTAGTGTTTTCTAACTATTTCGAACCTCTTGGACTCAACGGCGCACTCAAAATTACCATACGAGTTACATAAAATAGTTTAATTTTTATATTCCATTCAATTAGTCCTGACACGTCTCACACGCGTGTCTCGACTTAAAATACCAAACTATCATATATTTCACTCTTGACAATTTATCAGATTCAGAAATTCCATATTACTTATTCACTCAGTAATATCCAATAATTCTCGTTAATAAGTATTAACTCTTATCACCCTAGTTAATAATTATTTTAAATCCGGATTAATTACCAATTAATTCTTGCATATTAATTTAATTAATCCCACAATAATAATTAATCACATAATTATTTAGGTTCTAAAAAATACGGGGTGTTACATAATTCCCCCCTAATAACAGAATTTCGTACTAAAATTCGAAAAGTAAGGCATACCTGGTACAAATAAATCTGGATATTTCTCACGCATATCCGCCTCTCGCTCCCAAGTGGACTCCTCCGCATTGTGATGCTACCACTAAACCCGCATAAGTGGAACTACTTTTGACCTCAGTCTCCTCTCACTGTAATCTAGAATAGCCACTAACCTCTCCTCATAAGAACTATCGGGATACAAATCGATCTCCTCTATCACAATGTGAGTGTGGGCCAAGTCATTCCGCAGATACCGCCTCAATGATGATATGTGAAACACATCATTAACACAGTGTAAGTGTTCCGGCAACCAAAGTTTGTATGGCACCGGCCCAATCCTCTCGATAATGGGAAATGGGCCCACGTACCTCGGATCCAACTTTCCCTTCTTCCCAAACCTCATTACTCCATTCATAGGATATACACGTAATAATACTTGGTCCCCCATGCTAAACTCTAGAAAGGATCGCTTCTCATCGGCGTAGATCTTCTGTCAGTCTTGGGCTACCCGAATGCAACTCCTGATAAGATCAGTCCTAATTGAAGTCTCCTGAATCACCTCTGGTCCGAGTAACTTGTTATCCTCCACCTCAAGCCAATAAGCGAGAGAATGACATGACCTGCCATACAATGCCTCAAATGGGGCTATGCCGATTGTGAACTGATAGGAGTTATTATATGTGAACTCCACCTGTGGAAGATACGGCTCCCAACCTCCTCTAAAATCAAGGACACACATGCGTAGCATATCCTCCAGCATCTGATTGGTACACTCTGTTTGTTAATCTATCTGTGGGTGATAAGATGAACTCAATCTCAACTCTATATCCATGGCCTCCTGAAAGCTCTCCCAGAGCACGACATGAAAATCTTGTCTCTATCAGACACAATATCTAGGGGTACCCTATGTAGCCTAATGATCTTAGAAATGAATAACTGTGCAAGCTGGCTCATGGTTTAGTATGTCCGTACTGGCAGAAAATGAGCTTCCTTGGTCAACCGATACACTACAACCCATATGGAATCGTTACCTCGTTGTGATGTAGGCAACCCAAAAATGAAGTCTATGGAAATACCTTCCCATTTCCACGTAAGTATGTCTAATGGATGAAGTAAGTCTGACGATCTCTGGTGGTCCACCTTTACCATCTGGCATGTAGAACATTTGGACACGAACTCTGAAATGTCCTTCTTCATCCCACTCCACCAGTACTGTCGCCTCATATCCTGGTACATCTTATCCCCTCCAGGGTGTACCATAAATCTGGATCCGTGCGACTATGTCATAACTGCATGACGTAAGTCTTCTCCCTCTGGGACCACTAATCTCCCATTAAATCTCAAACCCCCATTAGAACTCATAGAATAGGACTCAACACCCCCAATTAGGAGCCATATGTGACAACCCGCAATCCGAGATAAGGGGTGGCCAGCCCGATACTCAAACGTAACAGGGATCATGGATGGATGTCATTCTCAGCATCACAAATATAAACTGAGTATACGGGAAAACCACCCAATAAATCAGAAAACGGGTTGCCAAAAAGTGTAAAATTTTAAAAATGCGGTTATGAGAATTTAAACTAACAACCCAGTCTGATGAGCAAGTGGAATTCCAAAAGATTTACATATAATATAACTAAAACGAAGGTACACAAATGGACCGAATAAGCTGTCGGTCCACAGCTACATAAGACAACGTACACAATATAAAATATCTTACATAGTACAACCATTAATCAAATACAATAGTTTGGGCCACACGCCCGAGGGACAAGACCCGATCATAACTAGAATAACAAGAATGAAAGCGTCTAATACAACATCCTGTAATAACCCGCAAAGTCTTACAGCTCGTCGAAGGTGCAAGGAACTTGGAAAGTCAAGTCGGGCGTCCTTGCGGTGGAGCACCTGAGCGGATACAATAATATATATACAACAAGAAAGTAAACCGGTCAGGGCCGGGTTCTACATGATTTCTAGAAGAATAAAAAGCATGATAGATATGAACAGTTATACATGAATAATGAGGATGATCACGTGACATGCTAGCTACAATTACAAGCAAAGATAGAAGGTAAAGCATTTTAATTTAAAACCCTTTCTTATTAATACATTTTCCATTTCCTTCAGACATTCCTTATTTGGAATAAAACCATATATTTGGTTAAGTCAAGAAGTTATAATTTCTATTCATTAATTAAAACTTCCCATTTTATCTTTCCATTCCTTATTAGGAATATCATTTACATCAAGTGCTCTTTATGGCACATATATTATTCCCGTGCTCTTCCTGGCACATAATTATGCTCTTTATGGCATTTAACAACCATCAAGTCCAACTTGATGAAAATATAGTTATATTCATATACATATAACGATATCTAAGACCGCTAGTCCGGGTTTCCCCGCTGTGCGCGCCCCTAAATGACCATCATCTTCCAGGGCCTAACATAAGACAACCTGGGCACCTAACGGAACACGTCGGGAAGCGGCCATGAGCCTGCGTGGTAGCCAAGACCACACCCGTAATCTCCCTACCCCCGCAGAAACAATACACAACCATAAACGCTCCCATGGCCTAGGACTATATCCACCCTGCATTCATTAGCCAGGGGGCTTCACCTCACGAGCGAACTTCCCTTATGATGTCATTTAGAGAGGTGTGTAACAGTAAATTAACATTTACATTTATCATCATTTTATTTCCAAAAATCCATTTCCATTAATCATGTGATTGGTTCTTTTTATTAAACCTAATATCATTAAACAACGGGGCTCATTCTAAATTGAACCTATTATCTTTAAACACCTATGGGTTCATATTATTCGAACCTAATTCCCATCAAATTTTATCATTATTCCTCAAATTACCATCCCCGATTAACTCCCCAAAATGATCATAATGATCCTACAAATCTCCAAGGCCTATGTAACTTGACAAGCCCTTCTAGTCTCCAAGTTAGGGTACCTAACTTCCAAACTTCTAAGAGTTTGAATAAAAGAAGAAATGCCTTAGCATTTCCTTTAAACCTTCCCGAAACAAACCCTAGATGAACCCATTTCTAGTCCAGGGTAACGACCAAACTCCATAGCTACTCTAGGACTCTAAGTTTACTTCTTGAAAGAAGTTTCCTAAGTCCTAATCCTAAAGAATAAGGAGGAAAATAAAAAGAAAAAGACCCCCAAAATCTGCTGGAAGCGAATCGATTCGCCCTAGGGGCCGAATCGATTCGCCCAAGCGAATCGATTCGCTCTGAAAGCGAACCGGTTCGGAAAAATAAAATTTGGTTTCTGCAATTGCCGAATCGATTCGGTCTAAATCCGAATCGATTCGGACAACCAGACCTGGGATTCTGCATCTATGCGAATCGATTCGTCCAAGGGGCCGAATCGATTCGCCCCTGCGAAAATGCCAAGAATGGCTATGGAGTCTTGAACTCCAAAATTCTAAACAAACCCAAACCAGCCAAACCCAATTGATTCAATGGAACTAGTACACCAAAAATACACCCAACTACCATCATTTGTAATGTTTATCATCCAAATCCATTTCCAAGGGTTAGTACCCAAAAATCCAACAAAGACCCTAACATTTCTAAATCATAAATATCCATGCAATTTTTTCTACTTAAACCATAATTTGCAAGTAGATTACTTGCCTCAAGGTAAGAATCCGATTTGATGAAGAAGGAGGCAACAATCCAAGCTCCAATCTCACTTTTTCTCCCAAGTTCTCTTCCTCTCTCTACTCTCTCTAGGGCTCAAATGTGTAAAATGGAAGAATAGGAAATAGGGGTGGGGAATTAAAATGGGGCTTAAGTCCAAAAGCCCAACTAAAAATGCTAATATGCGATATACTAATACGCGACTACACAATTCAAGCCAAAATCAGTCAAAAGTCCCCAAAATGCCAAAATGCAACATGGCACTTATTTTGACTGTCAAACACCTACCGGGACTAACTACACTATCCGAATTATCATTTGAAAGTTTTATAACTCATTTTAGTTCCGGTTCCATAATAAACCAAAATGTCATTTTAAATCTTTATGACATTAAAATCACCACATGCAAGTTTTATCTACTCACGAGGTAACTACACAACATATTAGTAAATATTGACTTGACATATCAAATTAATATTTACTCAGCATCTTATCAGATAATAACTAATTACTACACATGGTAATTAAGGATAAAATGGGCTATCGGAAAGAGGGTTATTACATACTCCCCCCCTTAAGAGGGAATTTTGCCCCCAAAATTTGGATATACGTCGCAAGGAGAGGTGCGGACACTATTCCCGCAAGTCATCCTCGCGCCCCGATGTCGATTTCTTGACCTAAGCTGACTATATAGAACTCATCCCCAAAGCACTATCGGCGATACCAACGTATCTCTACGCTCTAAGATAGCAACCGTCTACTTCTAATAAGAACCGTCAAGTTGCATCTACCTCGAAAGGAATGTGCTTAAAGGCACCATCGTATCCTTCGTACTCCCTTGCATGAGAGACAAGGAACAATTTATGAACTTGCCGCTAAATGTTTCGATAAAGCGAGCAAATAATTTACCGGACCCACCGCGACATTTCTAGGAAAGGTACAACGTCATGCGGTGCAAGTCTTCCTTTTCTCCTCGAAACGCATAACGTCCTCCTCAGGCGATACTCACCACAACATTTGGTCTAATGACCTCAACTCCAGATGCCTTCTTCTCGCATCGCATGAGCTCTTTTGTCGGTCTCGGTTACACGAGAGACTCATCATCTCGCACTTCTAACCAACAAGCGGGAGATCTAAAAAGCCTACTATACAAGGCCTCTTCTAAAGCGCCGTCCCAACCACAAATTCTATATAGGCGAATTGAACGAGTGGAAAGCATTGTTCCCAACTACTCTTAAAGTTAGGCACGCAGGCAAGGAGTATATGCCTCGGCATATGGTTTATTCAATTGGTTTGGTCAACTATGGAAAATGATAAGAAGTAATTAACCACAATTCAATTCCCATGGCTTCTTGGAAACTTGCCAAGAATGAGAAACGGAAGTCTTGATTCAGTACAACAACCTTCCCAGGCCCAGCCAATAGTACTAGCGACGTATAACTTGGCACGAATCGTCATTACCTTAATGCACCAAAACGTTAGAACCGCATAATTTCTCTAGATCTGCGAAACTTAAGTCCCTTCCGTTCGGAACAAAATTTTCTTAAGGGAACGCACCCCACCCTCAAGATGGACTTCAATCTAAATAGGGGATAATACTCCTTACAAGTTTAAACTTGTGAGGCGCATCCACAATAAATCGAGACTCTAGTGTCATCACTCCCCGTCATGACAGAGACTTGCTAATAGAATCTACCTTCGAGCTTAACCATGTGGCTCTGGGGTAAGAGTTAATTCACCCTTTCATTACCTCCGTAACACTCCATTACGAGAGGTCTCATCTCCTTCGGCCTTAACCACCAACTTCTCGAAATCCTCCCACTTCATATAATCATGAAACCAATCCCTCTTAGAGTTTACGCATGACTTATTAATGGTCAACTCCCAACAGCATTCCTAAACTTACGCCCCATACTAAAAAGCCCTACGCCTAAACAATCCTAAAGTCTATCTACCTATACCCTATCTAAGTCGTACACACCTAATGCTAAGTATATCCCTAGTGTCCAAGACCTTTCTCAACTTCCGACATTGCTCAGTTTTGTGCGTGGGACGTCTCGCCGAAGCTAAATCCAAACAAGGAACCCTCCCGTTACACTACTACCTCGCGTTGTCAGTCATTGAGGGGTACAGGTCCAAGACACATGTTCGGGACCAAAAGATTCTACAGCTACGCACTATCTAATTAACTAACAAAAGAATATTAACAATCCAAAGTTGACCCTTCGTGAAACCCTAGGGTTATATACCCTATAACATGTGCATCTCAATAAATAGCCTTCCATATCAAGGCATAACCCGAAGTCTCAATTCGACTTCGTACCTCGGTCTCCCTCATATCCATCAGAGGAGAGAACTATATATATATGCAGTGCTCCTAAGTCGCACTATAATAGCCATCAATCATCCTAGTACGTGACCCTCGGCTAAACTATCAAATCCCACTTCCGACAATAAAGTAACAAAATAAAATAAAATAAAAGGGAAGAATAGCATACCTTCACTCACAACATCGTTAAGTGTTCATGCGGCGGAGTGTCTCGCAAAGTGAAATCCAAACAAGGAACCCCTCCGTCACATGCCTACTTAACTAGTTGATCATGGAGATAGAGCGTAATACACACAAGGTAAAAGAAAGGAAAGGTAGTATATCCCCACTCCCAACGTCGTTAAGGTTCGCGCGTGGAGCGTCCCGCAGAAGCTGAATCCAAACAAGGAACCCCTCCTATACGCTACCACTCAACTTGTTGGTCATGGAGATAAGGCATAGCAATCACACACCAATATCACATCATACTCGACCATGTTAAGGACGAGTAAATCGGCCTCAAGCACAATCTAATAAGAGAACTTCCTATATACATACAAACAAAAGAAAAGAGCGAACCATTACGCATAGGACTCGATACTAATGAAAATACTCTCAGCAGATATTATGAAATCTGTAATCTGAGAAAAACTCATAAAACAAATGAGCGCATAACCCCCGCATCGAATAACATATAACTCACGCATCTCTGAGAAAAAACTTACCCTCAATAACAGGCGGTGCCGGAAGGGCTGGAGGAAACATAGCCTCCCGATCATGACAAACACGTCCATATTGTAGTTGCCCCTGCTGCGGAGGAACAACCATAATAGGTACCGGAGGTGGAAACAGAACACATGGCTGCTGTAGAGCCCGAGGAAACTGGCCCCCAATCATCTGAGGACACTCCTTCTTGTAATGACCTGCCTCCCCACATTGGAAGCACCGTACCTTCATCTCCTCCTGACCTCTACCTTTGTTATTTCGAAATTGAGAGGAGCCTCGGCCCGGATGACCTCTATCTCCAGGGCCACTCCGATCTGCCTGATGCAAAGCACCTTGTTCGTGCCTATTTTTGCCCCTCGCAATAAACTCTCCAAGCTTCCTTACTTGCCTCATCTCAGTAGCTTTCTTGCTACCCTGCATATATACTGGATGTTCCTAGCAATGGAGTAAGGCTGCATTCATAACCTCGCCAAAAGTATGGAAAGCTGGGTTACCCAATAAGTGTTTTCGGATTCCCCAGTTTAGACCTCCCATAAACTTCGAGATCTTCCTCTCTTCCGGAGTCACCTCATCTGGTACAAAATTTGCTAAACGGGTGAACTCCTCTTCATACTCCGCTACAAACCTCTCCCCTTGCACTACATCTTGCAACTTCCTCTTCATCTCCCTCTGAACCGCGGGAGGAAAATACTTAAGATCAAACAAAGTCCAGAACTCAGTGATTGACATGGTGTCTCTTTGCTCTGGGGTGGTCATCGTCTCCCACCAGTGTAACGCAGATCCGACAAGCTTAAAGGTGGTAAGGACTTGTTTCTTATCCTCACTGCAGTCTATCATTCGAAGGTGGCGTTTCATGTCTTTCTTCCATTGATTGGCTTTAATAACATCCGCACCTCCCTCGAATTCCGGGGGATTGCCCCTTAGAAAGGACTCCCTAACCCTTTACCACGGAGTAAGTCCCGTAGGAACATGAACACCTGGGGCCCATGGCAATTGTTGGATCACTACGGACATGGCGGCATGAACCGCTCCAGCCACTATGCTTCCTACATCCGCAACATTAACCGTCCCTTGTAGTGGTGGTGGAGGACCAACTTCCCTCTCTACGATCTTAACACGTCTCGCCGGGCGACCTCTCTTAGACGGCATCTGAGATGGAAGAACAATAGTATTAGAATGCTAATTAAAACAATCTATCTTGCAGAAGATCGTAAACATAAGCATCAAAGAAATCCTAACATTAGGCTCTACATCAAAGAACGCTACGGTAGAACGAGGCAAGTCCACACAGATCCTAGTACTCAAGAACCTGATGCTCTGATACCATTTGTGACAACCCGCAATCTGAGATAAAGGGTGGCCAACCCGATACTCAAACGTAACAGGGATCATGGATGGATGTCATTCTCAGCATCACAAATATAAACTGAGTATACGGGAAAACCACCCAATAAATCAGAAAACGGGTTGCCAAAAAGTGTAAAATTTTAAAAATGCGGTTATGAGAATTTAAACTAACAACCCAGTCTGACGAGCAAGTGGAATTCCAAAAGATTTACATATAATATAACTAAAACGAAGGTACACAAATGGACCAAATAAGCTGTCGGTCCACAGCTACATAAGACAACGTACACAATATAAAATATCTTACATAGTACAACCATTAATCAAATACAATAGTTTGGGCCACACGCCCGAGGGACAAGACCCGATCATAACTAGAATAACAAGAATGAAAGCGTCTAATACAACATCCTGTAATAACCCGCAAAGTCTTACAGCTCGTCGAAGGTGCAAGGAACATGGAAAGTCAAGTCGGGCGTCCTTGCGGTGGAGCACCTGAGCGGATACAATAATATATATACAACAAGAAAGTAAACCGGTCAGGGCCGGGTTCTACATGATTTCTAGAAGAATAAAAAGCATGATAGATATGAACAGTTATACATGAATAATGAGGATGATCACATGACATGCTAGCTACAATTACAAGCAAAGATAGAAGGTAAAGCATTTTAATTTAAAACCCTTTCTTATTAATACATTTTCCATTTCCTTCAGACATTCCTTATTAGGAATAAAACCATATATTTGGTTAAGTCAAGAAGTTATAATTTCTATTCATTAATTAAAACTTCCCATTTTATCTTTCCATTCCTTATTAGGAATATCATTTACATCAAGTGCTCTTTATGGCACATATATTATTCCCGTGCTCTTCCTGGCACATAATTATGCTCTTTATGGCATTTAACAACCATCAAGTCCAACTTGATGAAAATATAGTTATATTCATATACATATAACGATATCTAAGACCGCCAGTCCAGGTTTCCCCGCTGTGCGCGCCCCTAAATGACCATCATCTTCCAGGGCCTAACATAAGACAACCTGGGCACCTAACGGAACACGTCGGGAAGCGGCCATGAGCCTGCATGGTAGCCAAGACCACACCCGTTATCTCCCTACCCCCGCAGAAACAATACACAACCATAAACGCTCCCATGGCCTAGGACTATATCCACCCTGCATTCATTAGCCAGGGGGCTTCACCTCACGAGCGAACTTCCCTTATGATGTCATTTAGAGAGGTGTGTAACAGTAAATTAACATTTACATTTATCATCATTTTATTTCCAAAAATCCATTTCCATTAATCATGTGATTGGTTCTTTTTATTAAACCTAATATCATTAAACAATGGGGCTCATTCTAAATTGAACCTATTATCTTTAAACACCTATGGGTTCATATTATGCGAACCTAATTCCCACCAAATTTTATCATTATTCCTCAAATGACCATCCCCGATTAACTCCCCAAAATGATCATAATGATCCTACAAATCTCCAAGGCCTATGTAACTTGACAAGCCCTTCTAGTCTCCAAGTTAGGGTACCTAACTTCCAAACTTCTAAGAGTTTGAATAAAAGAAGAAATGCCTTAGCATTTCCTTTAAACCTCCCCGAAACAAACCCTAGATGAACCCATTTCTAGTCCAGGGTAACGACCAAACTCCATAGCTACTCTAGGACTCTAAGTTTACTTCTTGAAAGAAGTTTCCTAAGTCCTAATCCTAAAGAATAAGGAGGAAAATTAAAAGAAAAAGACCCCCAAAATCTGCTGGAACCGAATCGATTCGCCCTAGGGGCCGAATCAATTCGCCCAAGTGAATCGATTCGCTCTAAAAGAGAATCGGTTCGGAAAAATAAAATTTGGTTTCTGCAATTGCCGAATCGATTCGGTCTAAATCCGAATCGATTCGGACAACCAGACCTGGGATTCTGCATCTATGCGAATCGATTCGCCCAAGGGGCCGAATCGATTCGCCCCTGCGAAAATGCCAAGAATGGCTATGGAGTCTTGAACTCCAAAATTCTAAACAAACCCAAACCAGCCAAACCCAATTGATTCAATGGAACTAGTACACCAAAAATACACCCAACTACCATCATTTGTAATGTTTATCATCCAAATCCATTTCCAAGAGTTAGTACCCAAAAATCCAACAAAGACCCTAACATTTCTAAATCATAAATATCCATGCAATTTATTCTACTTAAACCATAAATTTGCAAATAGATTACTTGCCTCAAGGTAAGAATCTGATTTGATGAAGAAGGAGGCAACAATCCAAGCTCCAATCTCACTTTTTCTCCCAAGTTCTCTTCCTCTCTCTACTCTCTCTAGGGCTCAAATGTGTAAAATGGAAGAATAGGAAATAGGGGTGGGGAATTAAAACGGGGCTTAAGTCCAAAAGCCCAACTAAAAATGCTAATACGCGATATACTAATACGCGACTACACAATTCAAGCCAAAATCAGTCAAAAGTCCCCAAAATGCCAAAATGCAATATGGCACTTATTTTGACTGTCAAACACCTACCGGGACTAACTACACTATCCGAATTATCATTTGAAAGTTTTATAACTCATTTTAGTTCCGGTTCCATAATAAACCAAAATGTCATTTTAAATCTTTATGACATTAAAATCACCACATGCAAGTTTTATCTACTCACGAGGTAACTACACAACATATTAGTAAATATTGACTTGACATATCAAATTAATATTTACTCAGCATCTTATCAGATAATAACTAATTACTACACATGGTAATTAAGGATAAAATGGGCTATCGGAAGAGAGGGTTATTACACCATACAATCTGGTCATGGTAAAAATTATTCGCTGCTTGTGCCTGTATCACCCTCATAATAATCTCTGGTGTGACTGACATAACTGACATAAAGTAATGGGCTACCGCGTCCTAGTGCCCTAATTCTTTCCACTTTGCTCTCCACAATTTCGCTACGTCACCTACCGGCCTACGGCCACCAGCAACCACGTTAGCCTTCCCCGGATGGTACTGTATCTCTAACTGATAATCCTTCACAAACTCCATCCACCTGTGCTGACGCATGTTCAAATCTCGCTTAGTGAACAAGTATTGCAGTGACTTGTGGTTTGTGAATAAGAGTAACTTTTCCCCCAATAAGTAATGTCTCCAAATACCCAATGCAAATACGACCGCCGACTTAATCTTGTGGGAGGAAAAATTTATAACCTACTCCTCCTACTGAAGTACTCCTCTGATTCCCCATAAAGAGGCATCAATGTACACTAGATACTCTACTCCTGGGTTGGGAAAAGCAAAAACTGGCACCGATGTTAATCTATCTTTCAGCTCATCAAAAGCCAATTGACAAGCATCATCCCATACATACGGTACTCCCTTGCGAGTTAGATTCGTCAACGGACCCACTATCTTTGAAATGCCTCGAATGAACCTCCTGTAATACTCGGCTATCCTCAAGAAGCTACGCACCTCTGTCGGTGTCGTGGGTTGTCTCCACTCCCTCACTGCCAACATTTTTCTCGGGTCAACCGATATCCCCAACTCGATACAACATGCCCTAAAAACTGTACTTCTCGTAGCCAGAATCCTCACTTCTCATACTTAGCATACAACTGATGCTCTTGTAAGGTCTGAAGAACCCGTCTCAAGTGTTCGGCATGCTCCTCCTCAGTGTGTGAATAAATTAGGATGTCATCTATGAAGACGATGACAAACTGATCCAAGAACTCCCTGAACACTCGGTTCATCAAGTCCATGAATAATGTTGGAGCATTTGTCAGCCCAAATGGCATGACTATGAACTCATAGGATCCATACCTCCCCAAGAAAGCAGTCTTCGACACATCCTGCTCCCTAATCCGTAGCTGATGGTATCCCGACCTCAAATCTATCTTCGAAAATAAGGTTGCTCCCCTCAGCTGGTCGAACAGGTCATCGATTCGGGGAAACAGATATTTATTCTGTATCGTGACCTTGTTCAACTCCTATTAATCCATGCATAACCTCACTGAACCATCTCTATTATTTACAAACAACACAGAGAGCCCCAAGGTGAGGTGCTCCTACGAATGAAGCTCTGGCCTAACAGCTACTCTATCTGATCTTGTAAATCCCTCATCTTCGCAGAAGCCATAGATATGGTGCACGCACTATCGATCGAGTGCACGACATCAAGTCTATGACGAAATTTATCTCTCGATTGGGGGTAGTCCTGGTATATCCTGAAGTACATCCAAAAACTCACAAACGACTGGAATCGAATCCAGGGTAATCACTATATCCTTAGAGGTATCCTACTCTATGTAATACAAGTGGGTTGGAGATCTTCCCTCTGGGTGAGGCATCACCACCAAAAACATCTCATGCCCCGGAATGGCAAAGATAATACTCCTATCGTAACAATATATCATGGCTCTGTACGCAGCGATCCAATCCATGCCAATAATGACATCGTGCTCATGCATATCTAACACTAGCATGTCTGCAGGTAAAATAAAACTATTAATCTCTATACTTATGCCCCGACATATAAAGAAAATCAAAGACACATTCCCCAATAGTGAGTCTACGCATATCACTGTACTCTCTGTCGTGACTAATAACCGTAAAGCCCGTGCCAAATGAGTAGCTATAAAATAGTGCGACGCCCCAGTATCAAATAAAACTCAACCTATAGTGCCATGTATAGGAAATGTACCCTCAATCGCGGGTGGTTCCTGAGGTGTTGCTGCCTCGTGGACGTTATAGACACGTCCATACTGTAATTGCCCCTACTGAACTGGGGTTGCGTGGAAGGCTGGAACTGGCGCTGGAGCTGGTAAGGTGGCAGGAAAGATGGGTCTTTGGGGCTCCTGGTGAGTGCCCTGCCATCGAGGGTCCCTATCGGGGAAATTCTGCTTCTTATGGATAGTCTTGCCATAAGTATAACATTTGCCTACAAAATTTCCTCCCCTTTGTCCCTAATAACCTTGGCCTTGATGGACCTGCTATTGGACCTATCTGAAGCCCCCGTGACCATCCCTAAAACCTCCTGAATGAAACCTCTTAGGAGAATCCCCCTGTTGGGAACCCTGTCTCTGACTCTGATCAGCTGGTAACCCACTAGCACTACCTCCCCCTTTCTTGCCCATATGGCTAGGCTCTCCTACCTGCTTGCTTCCCTTAGCATGGAAGCGGTTGTCTTGATAATGTAACAATGTTGCATTTAGGAAATCTGTGTAGGAATGTAGGGAAAGGTTACCCAGAAGATTCTGTCGGGTCCTCCAAGTCAAATAATCCATGAACATCTGAATTCGTTTCTCCTCAGTAGTCACCTCGTCAGGTACCATATTAGTCAATTGTGTGAACTCGTCCTCATATTCCGCAACCTTTTTCCTTTCCTGGGTGAGGTCTAAAAGTTTCTGCCTCATCTCAGTCTTAACGACAGAAGGAAAATACTTACGGTCGAACCGCACCCAGAGATCGACAATCGACATAAAATCCCTCTCCTCTGAAGTAACACTAGACTCCCACCACTGTAAGGCTACTCCTGTTAGCTTAAAGGTATCCAAGACTTTCCTCTGTAGCTCGGTGCACTCACACATACGAAAGTGTTTCTATATATCCTTCTTCGACTGACTAGCCAACACTACATCAAAACTGCCTGAGAACTCCGGAGGATGCACTTTCTAAAAGGCATCCCTGACTCTCTCCCATGCAGTAGGGAAAATAGGAGCATGTACTAGCACCACTACTGATGCCTGCGGTGGTGCCTACTGTACCACTGCTAGTGTTGCATTTACTGCCTTTGCAGTGATGGCAACAACTTCTGTAGCATTCATCATGCCCTAAGTTGGAGCTGGCTGTGGCTCTGGATGGGCATTCCTATCATTTGGTGCACGTCGAGGAGGCATCTGAGATGAGAAAGAATTTTATTAGTCCACAGTTATCGTGAAACAAATAGTTGAGGACGTGATCGCATAAACAAGAATACAACAGTCCTAAAGATAAGGCTCTATTTCAAAGGACACTAAGCTGAAAGCACAGTAAGCCGTACAGATACTAAAGGACTCTAGAACCTGATGCTCTGATACCACCTGTGACACCCCGCCCAATCAAATATCGAGTGATCAGTCCTTTATAAAATTTTAAAATAGAATATCCAGTTGGTTCATTCTTAACATCACTGTCAAAAAGCATTAACTTTAACAATTACCTAATATAAATCAAGCTGGTGCCAAAAATACTCTTTCCTTTTTAATGTGTGACCAAAAATCTTTTATTTAATAAGTTCAAGAATTTAAATATAAACCATTCACCAATCAGCAAAGATAAACAATAAATCTGAATCACTTACTGAAATAAACATGACTGGATTTAAATATTCGAGTTCAAAACCTTAAGCCAAAGAACCACTCTAAACTAAATCCAACTAGAATGAATAGAAAGTAAACTAAATACAATCTCTAATTAAATGTCTAAGGAATGGGAAACATATTCCCTAAATGAAAAGTCAAGATAAACTAAAAGGAAATATAGGAGCGTCTAATGCAAAGACCTACAGCTTCCACAGTAGCTGCAGCACGCCAAGCAACCCAAGTCTCTAAATCTGGTGACCTTGTGGCTGAGCACCTGATGTAATACATATATATAGCAAGAGATAAAATAGATACAAGAGACGGGTCAGAGGACGATGTGTAAAAATTGTTTTGCAAGTATTTAAAACTTCTTTAAAGCAAGTATTATGTACATGTTAGATTCGTACTCTCACATGAATATCTCACCTCTCTTCTATTGTGCACTCCCGACGCATCTTTTATTTAGTACTAGCAACTCTACCCAAGCTATCTAGTTCAAGTCACTTAACACTCTTTACATCTAAGAATAGTGTTCCCGTATTGCCCATACAATACTCCATAATTAGCGTGTCACGTATTACTACCTATCACGTTTACTATATGACTATTTAAGTCTTTATCTCTTTAAGATTAAATTCATTTGTCTTCATTACCAAAACTAATAGTTTCTCTTAGTAGAATATCTCATAATTATATATATATATATATATATATATATATATATATATATAAGTCCTGCACTCCCGGTTCAAATCCCATTAGTGCTATTAATATAATAATTATGTACCCCCGAGTTATCACCCATTAGTACACTTAAAACAACATCCTTGCACCCCCGGGTTATCAACCATTAGTGCGCTAAATAAAAATATTACACCCCCGGGTTATCATCCTTTAGTGTATTAACCACATAACCTTGCACCCCCGGGTTATCACCCATTAGTGAACTTAACAAAATATCATGTAATAGGCACATCCTATAAAAATTTATAGGTATTCTCCCAACCAATTTGGATACTTACTGTACGTATTTTATAGTATTACTAAATTACCACAACTCTTTAGTAATTTCCAAAATAAATCTTCTTTCCCAATTAATTAAAGTATAAAACTCACATAGTTTCTCGTAGACCTGCCTCGTTTCAAATCTGTTAACTGGAAATTTCTCTCACTCGAATACTCTGGAAAATTCTAAAACTGCCCCTAAGAAGTTTCCCAGAAATTCACCTTGTCGCTCGAACCAGATGGAAATGTCGTTTGAACCACTTCCACGTGTCGCTCGAGCAACTTCGCGTGAGATGCCTATCTCGCTTGAACGACCTTCACGCTTCTTCGCGCGAGACCTACTGTTTCGTCTTCTTCCCATAATTTCAGCGTTTTCCCACCATTTTTTACCCTAAAACCTCTAATGTTCAGTCTCAAACACCCAAACAGCAAATCCAATCGATGTTCTAACATATTTAGATGATTTCTAACAACCTAGGATCATTAAATCCCCCCCCCCCCCATACATCAATTAAATACGAAATCCCCAAATTTATATAACAAGAACCCTTGTTCTTAATTTAAGATCATATCTCCAAATTAAACCTTGATTTGTACATGGAACGTATCATAAATTCGTGGATGGCATCCTATCTACATGAAGGAATTTAATCTCTTCTAAATTCAGACCCAAATATGAATCAAATCATCCAGTTTCATCAAAATTAAATCTCAAAATTTAATGGGTTATCAACTAATCTAGTCATGCACATAATTATTACTAAATCACTCAAGTAATAAACACTTGCCTCAAATTAGTCGTCTAATTTCTTAATGTTGTTGGTATGGGTGTGTTCCTCTTGTTTCGATCTACACGATGGTGGTGATGGTTGTGCAAGATGGTGTTAATTCGGCCTTCCCTCTTGGAATTTGTTCCCCCTCACACCCTCTGTGGACGTTCTTTACTTTTTGTATCTCTCAACCCTAATGGACCACTCGTGGCTGACAAAATAACTCCCAATTTTCGTCCATTTAATTCCTCTAAAAATTAAAATTACAAAATTACCCCTACGGGTGCGGGTTTGGCCTAAAAACCTCCTGGAGTCTAAATAAAATACCTGGGTAGTGTTTTCTGACTATTTCGAACCTCCCGGACTCAACGGTGCACTCGAAATTACCATACGAGTTACATAAAAATAGTTTACTTTTTATATTCCATTCAATTAGTCCTGACACAACTCACACACGTGTCCTAACTTAAAATTCCAAACTGTCATATATTTTACTCTCGAAAATCATCAGATTCAGAAATTCCATAGTACTTATTCACTCAGTAATATTCTATAATTCTCGTTAATAAGTATTAACTCTTATCACGCTAGTTAGTAATTATTTTGAATTCGGATTAATTACCAATTAATTCTTGCATATTAATTTAATTAATTCTCCAATAATAATTAATCACATAATCATTTAAGTTCGGGTGTTACAATATCCTGGGGGGACAATAAGAAACCTACCTTATTCTAGGTAGGTAATAGGTAGAGCTTCGGGTGGTGTAATGGGTATATGCAGGTAGGTGTGGGGTGATGTGTGAGGGATAAATGAAGCTATGCGTTGAATGTTTTAGGGAAAGGTTAGGTACAACCGGATTTTTATTGGAGTGAAGAAATGACTTTAACTAGGTTAACCCCATTTTATGCAAATTGTATTTGGTGTTTTTCTGTTGGATTTGTTATATTTATTTACAAATTTAACTATACAGTTATATAGTTAAATTTGTAATTTACTCAATCATTTTTTTTGTTTATGTTTTGGTTTTCTATTTATTTCGTATCAATTTTTTAGTTTTAAGATTTTTATATCATTTTTTCCTTCTTTTTTAGTTCCGCTTTTTGTAGCTTTCGCATCACTTTCATATTTAAGTTTTTTTTTTTAATTTTTGTTTTTTATATCAATTTTTTCCCCTTTTGTTTAAGTTTTGTTTTTTGGTTTAAGGTAAGTTGTTTCATTTATGCAATTTTTTTACCCTTTTATTCCATGATAGATTAGTTGCTTTTGTATCAATTTCTTTTTTTTAAGTTTCATTTTTCTATTTCCTTCGTTTTAATTTTGCAGTTTTAAAACTTTTATATAATTTTTACTTCTTTTTGAGTTTTGAGTTTTGCAGCTTTTGCATCACTTTCGTATTTATGTTTTTTATCATTTTTAATATAAATTTTGTTTGAGTTTTTATTTTAATTTCTTTCACATAAATTTTTTATATCGTAACTTTTATTTTACTTTTTTACCTTTCCCATCCGAGAGTGAGTCATTAGTCCATTTAGTATTTTCATTTATATGTTTTACGGCCTTTTTGTATACTTTTTCCCTCTCTCTGAAAAACTATCCATCTTTTGTCTCTTTTTATAAGTTTTTTTTGGTTGTTTTGGTTTAAGGTAAGTTGTTTCTTTTCACATTTTTGTCCTTTTTTTGTTCTTTGTTTTCTTTTCATAATTATAAGAAAAATTTCCTCGTGTTATATAAGACACTTCTATATGTAAAATAATAAGTAAAGAAGTAAAAAAAAATAGATTCGATAATGTGTTTTGCTGAATGATTTGACAGATTCAACTATGAGTGATTTTATTTGGTTTCAATTTAGTTTGGAGTTGGTTCGGATGGAGGTCATGGTTGGATTATAGTACAAGAAGTTATTTTTTTAACTAAATATATATAGACCGAATTATATATATGTGTTTTGATGGAAACTTAAATCGCGTATATAGTAATTTATGCGTGTGTGTTTTACCAAATGAATATTTTAAATTCAAATAAATATAAAATGCAAACCTCCATGAATATTATATCACGTGAATTTTAAATCAAATTTCTTGTCTTTGCCAAAATTGTCACTTTTATTTTGTATACTAATCATGCACCACAAAATACTAAGCACGACATATTTACAAATGCGATCAATTATTATCTGTTTATATTATTAAAACTATTTTAAATAAATTTTAAGTAGTTTTTTTTATAAAACGATTGCGCATCGTGCGGGTTCCATAGTAGTGTATATATATATATATATATATATATATATATATATATATATATATATATATATATATATATATATATATATATATATGATATGCTTAGGTACGGACAAAGTATTTAAATGGTAAAAAAAATTGGGATGATTTTTTTGTGGAGTCTTGAAACATTTTGATGTAAAAAAAAATCAACTCAAAATGATATTTTATTCTATTTAAGAAAAAGGGGTCAATATTTGAGTATACTTCTAGTTTTGTTCCAAAAGGGTTTCGATGTCGGTAAGGATAAGTCTTACCAGTTTCGTCGTGGTGTTACTGTCCATAGTGGTTGAGGTTCCTCGAAGATCAAAAGAGTTAGGTAGAAATGGGAGCTATAATGTAGACTTGAGAGAAAGAGAGAGAGAGAGAGAGAGAGAGAAAGAGAGAGATTACAACAAGAAGAGAGACATACTTATGGTTGGAAATAAAGCGACTGATGCCCAAAAAAGTAGGGTAAAATAATATGAAAATAACAATAATTAATGTGATTTGTTCATTTTAAAATTATCGATGCCATCATTCACTTTGGATAAATATCTCAAAATATTTATTGTTATAGTTTATAAAAATTTAATTCATATACATACATAGAGAGAGAGAGAGAAAGAGAGAGAGAGAGAGAGAGAGAGAGAGAGAGAGAGAGAGAGACTCTGGCTTTATGTTAATCCATTGTTTTTTTATCACTCCATTGAGTGTAAAAAAAGAGTTGAATATGTCTCTTTGGAACCCCTTATTTATCATTCCATACAACCTATTTTAAAAGATAATTAAATTCATATAAGTTTTTAGGTGAAGAGGATGAACTTAACCCATACTAAATTACTAGCGGATAACCCGTGTTCGTGGCATTATAGAAAATTTTCTTTCGGTGTGTTCTCTTGTTTACACCTCACAGTGTTCCTACCATACTTATTCTTATCAACTTTTAAAATAAAAATTATAGAATATTATGATTGAGTTTATTTACATTAGTTATGTCATAAAACTATTTTGATAAAGTGTTCAATGTTTAGGCAAGTTATATTATCCTAACCAATAATGCATTTGTTCAGAACACCACATATCCCAAATAAATGACTATGTTATGTGAACCTTTGAAAAGTATAAAAAAAATTCTCACACAATAAAACCACCAAAAGTTAATTCCCTAAAATAAAGAGGGATGCCACAAAAAAATTACTTAACACTATAAGCAAACTTGGAAGTTAATTTCATTTTGGTATGACATCTGGAGCTTCTAAATTCTAGTACCCTTTATAATAGTATGGTACTTATTAATCAAGAATTGGGACTAATACTCAATATGAAAAATATACTTTAATTAAATAACATAATTATTAATCATAATTTAATTAATCTAAACATTAATTGATTAATTAATTAATCAATTATGCAATGTTAGTTATATTATAGGTTCTTGAATCATCTTAAAAATCACATACTAGACTATACAACATATCAAGAATACTTACCATGGCACATGTTAATAACTGTAACACCCCGTATTTTTGGTACATTTAAAATTTAATTAATTCGGATATTCTAAATTACTAGTGTGTTGTAATTTAATGAATTAATTATGATAGAATAATATATAAATATTAATCTGGGATTGAATGGTTAATATTTATGGAAAATTTATTTACTAAGTGAATAGTAATAATGTAATTTCGTCGTTTCGAGTATTAATGACGAGGTATGTACTTATCACATCCGGAAGTCGGTATAGACTATATTGGGTGGGGGATAAGTATTTTTATAAATTAACTCGGATGCAAATTATGAGTGTACAGTTGAGTCCGGATGGGCCGAGATAGTCGGAAAAGTGTACCCGGGGGTAGTAAACGGGTCACAGGACGTTTTTAGACATAGTCGGGCCACTCGGGGGCATTTTGGTCACTTGGGCTTGGCCCATTAGTCGAAAAACGGGAATTGAGTAATTAAACTAATAAAAAGAAATAAGGGCATGGCTGAGCTTAATTAGAAAAAGGAATTAAAGGGTCAGGAAACCCTAGCAGCAGCCAAAGCCATTTTGGGGATCTCAAAGAACCAACAAGGTCATCTTCAACCTTGGAATCCCTCGCAAATTCAGACACTTCGAAACCTAAGGCAAGTGAATAACTTGCAATAGCATTAAATCTGTCTTTCAATTCGTATTTGCGTGATGTAATGAATTAAAATTCGTTTTGGGGTTTCATGGCACAAAATGGGGTTTTGATAATACAAAAGAAAATATGAATCTGATTTGCCCGAATTTATGAGGAGTTATGTAAAATATGATATTGGAATATTGATGTGTATCTGTTAGAATGATATCCAGATAAATTAGAACGAATTTGATGAAGAAATTTGGAGTAAAAAATGTGTTTATGGAAAAAGATGGATTTTTCCCCAAAATTATAAATCAGTAGTTTATGGACGAATTGATGATTGTTGTGGACTTTCTGGGGAATCCTAATAAGGTTTCTAATATGTTCTGGTGTTAAAAAGGCTTAAAATTCATGTTAGCAGAGATTAGGGTTTAAGAAATTCCGTCCATGGCTGCCCTGTCTTCGCGAAGAAGACGAAGACCTGTTCGATCGATCGATCGACGGTCTGGGGTCGATCGATCGACGGTCGCCAGATTTTGGCAGTTTCGCCAGTTAGTTATATAAGAGGGGAAAATCATATAAAAATCTTATGTAATTAATTATTGAGAAATTAAATACATGAGAGTAAATCTAATTAATTGTAGATAAATTAATTAGGGTTTGAGGCTAATAAATTAGAGTCGGGAATTTTGACTCGGGTAAATTTATGTTGGGCTATGAGAGTAAGTCCTAATTTATGGTAGGGGCGACACCAAAAATAACTTAATTAATTAAGGTGAAATTTAATTAATATTTAGAGTTGGACCATAAACTCTTTATAATTTTAATAGGCTTATGTTACGGATTTAGCGAACGGTATAGCCGTGACTTTTATATTTATATATACGGAGGCGATAGTATATATATATGGTGTGCACAATTAATATCAGTGATTAGATATTTTATACTATAGTGCTATAGGGGGAGGTTGCGCGTAGTGGATGAATCCCCTAGCTTGAGGAGTAGGGTGAGTATATTCCCGAGGTCATAGGGTCCGTTATATGGGTGAGGGACATCTCACTTTCAGGGAAGGAATATGACCGCCTCCAATTATTTATTTTTATCAAGTTGGTGTGAAAATTATGACTTGGGATATCTAGGCTATGTGATTGTACCTAGTGGGATAGCACTTTATAGAATTTACATTCCGGGAGTATTTTTCTCGGGAGGATGCAAGTTGTTATATATATTACAGTATGATTGTGAATGCTGAAATATGATTATAAGTATATAATTAGATAATTAATTATAGACGGGTTATTAATGAAAAGTGAGTTATTTCACATGTATAACAAGTGTAGAAGTTATATGAATATAAAAAGGGAAATGATTTAGTTAAGTTGATGTTACTAATAACTTAAAAACCATAATCACTACATACTCAGTTAGAGTAGGGTGGGTATAAAGGACCTTTGTTAATTATCTAGTCATGAGATGAATAACTAGGTAATTTAATTAAAGCGTTAGTAGTGAACATTAGAGGAAGGGTAAGGAAGTCCTCAAGAGAGTGCGATACTAACTAAAAATATGAAGAGCATGCATATTTATTTATTACTGCAAGTTAATCATTTGTTAAATGTTTTTCAAATATTTTGGGTACTAACCCTTGCTATAAAAACTTTTAAAAACCCTTTTTGGTGTCCAACCACAGGGACGCCAGCCTTGACTATATTCCAGGGATCCGTTGCTGCAGCATATGTGGATGTTGCGGGGTTTTGATAGACGCCTCATTCTTCATTCTTAATGTAGAAGTTCATGATTAGTATTCGAGCATGTTGCTCACTTTCCATTTATTTGTATTAGACTTGTTGGGAGTTTATTCTTGTCTTTATGGGATTTATTACTTGGACCGTTGGTTTATTCGGTCAATTATATTTTTACTTGTGAATGATTAATTCAGTTATCTGTGTTTGTTATATAATTTTATTTTCCGCATGGGTTTTTGTTGTTTAAATAATGAAAGATATATAAATGGCACCAGTCTATTTTTCTCACTTAGGTGGTTAGTAATTTAATATGACGACAGTGATGCTAAGAATGGACCAAATGAGAATCCTGTTCTAACTTGATTTAGGACTGATCACCCGGGATTAATTAGGCGGGGTGTCACAATAACATTCTTAAGATTGAGTGAGAGGTTAAATAATCTTTGAATCATAGTATCTTAAAGTTATTCCTTAATATTTTCTTCATCGTGTGTAGAATAACTCTACGAGAATTTTGGATTTCTCTCCCTTAGCTTATAATTTCGTTATTTAGTCTTTCAATATGTCTGAATAATGAAAAGCAGTCACTTATTTATAGGCAGAGAGATTATCCAAATATCCAACACTCACTTACTCTTAACCGTCTATCATGGTAGATATCAAAAGTCCCTAAATCTTTAATTTATCAAATAGGTCATTTAAATAACCATCTTAAATAACATTGACTTTTAGTATATAGAATACCCTTTCATTAGCCAATTCGAACCCTGGTATTATTTAATTATGGACCATATAAAGGAATTATTATATGTTAAGTAACTTGGCCCATAATTATCACAGAGCGATCAATAATCATTGAGTCATCTTTAAATGGTTCTTCATAAAAACCTTAATAAAATAAAAATCATTATGAGTCGCGACGTTCCATACTAATTGATGAGCATAGTTCCTTCCATTAACTACAAATTAACAATTTACTCAACAAGGTTAATAATAAGGGTCATCATTATGGTCCACTAATTGTCCTATAAAATATTATTTTTTTTCATATTCAGTAATTTACATGCATATAAACTAATATTGCAAGATATAAATTTAAATATTCATAATAAACCTTCATTGATATCAAATATAGTGTCAAATAAATAAGCACCAAGAAAACCATAACACTTTATAATTAACTTACTAAACTCAGTACCATATCTTAAGCATGCTTCATTAATGTCTATTTGTGATAGCTATTTATTAGTGGATATACTATGTTGAACCCTTATACCGTTATCTTTAACTAACACTCATTGTTGCTGATCTTCTTCGTTAACTGATAGGTATTTTTTCTTAAAAAAACCTATTATTTGTTCATAAATAAGATGCAATGACATTATAATAATATTTTAGTGACTTGGTAATAATATCAACAACTCCAAATCTTGAAATGAATTTTTGTAGCTATAGTCCATAAACTATAGCCTCAAAGCATGCTATAGACTCAAGTTTACATAATAAATAATAATGGATTATTTTGAGTATTTCATAATATTTTCCACTATTCGAAAATAAAATACTTAATCAATAACGTTGTCTATACGTCCAATGAAAGTTGTCATTACTGATCATCTTTGAATGAACAGTTTTAAATGTGAGCATCTATTCTTTTAGGCATATCATTAATTCATACTCTTAAAACATATAAAATATTTTATTTCTCTAATTAATAGTTCATTACTTGTGTATAGAGAAATTAAAAATATATGACTTATCAAAAAAATAAAAAAATAAAAACTTACTCCCATTGACCTTAAGGTATATATATTAATTAAAAAAACGTAATAGTATTCGTAAAATACCATTAGTGAAAAAAATTAAATAATATTATATAATAATTTCTCAACCTATACACTTTTTTTGTTAAACTCCCATAAGTGTTCATACTAAATATAACATGCAATCAAAAGGAGCTACGAATTTCATACTCCAAGATATTGGTGAAGATGTTTATTTATAACCATTTCTCTATTCGTAATGAAACCTCTTCCCAAAAGTCTAGCTTTGTATTGTTGATTACCACTAGGGTCATTTTTAGTCTTAATAACACATTTACACTCAAATATAGTGTGTCAATTAAGTAATTCAACTCTATCCTAAACTTTATTTTGGTCCATTCAGGGAATTTTACATCATTATAATTTCTTGTAACTTTTGAAAACATAACTGGATCGTTTCTTACTCACATGTCAAATTCACATTCTTGTATATCAATCACATAATCATTCAGGATATAAAATTGATTTTAAGGGCTTATTAAAACTATTTCTTGTGATTTTATCAATATTTGTGTCGTGGTTATAATCTAATTATATGGTGGTTGATTATTTATTTATTCTTTGTTAAATAATTCACCAACTAAAAGAACAATTATTTTGGATGTTAGGTGAATAGTAAGAGTACTTAATTTTCATTTATAATCACATTAAGTGATTTAGAACTCCCATTAATGTCACCTTAACAATAAATAGTGTACCCTCTTGAAAATTTAGATAAATAATTATAATACCTTTTAGTGGATTCTAAGTCCTTGCCTCTGCTAGATATTCCCAATCATAAAGGGGTATCAAATTGGGTAATGTAGAATTATGTAAAACAGTTTTAGCTATATACATAAAAAAAATCCATTCAATAGATGGAACATTTTAATTTCGAAAATGTGTGAATAATTTCTAAAATTCTTTATCTCACACGTCCTTAATTTGTTTGGCTTGTTGTTTCATAATATATAAAAATATGATCTATGTAGGTCCAATATCCTAGAAAATTACTACAATCTCCCACTTGAGCCACATAGATCGTTGTAAAATCTTAAGAGCTCAAAAGTGACTACCAAGATTTATAAGTGAGAACCCCATCTACTCCATTAAATAATCAAAGGGAGTGTCACGACCCCGACCCAAAATAGTAGTATGGAACGAGTGTCTTGACATGCCACCAAGGCGACAAATATTCCGATTTAATTGTTTCCTTAAATAAATGCAGCGAAAATACAATTACATGGTTATGAATTGTAAAATACTGAAATTTAAGGAATTACGTCATCAGAGCTTTCTAAAAGGAAACTTCATTTATATTACAAGTAACAACGAGTTACAACTTAAAACAAAATTTGAAACTTATTACAAGGGAACCAAATAGGCTCTATATGATATAACAACTTTTTACTTAAAATAACAAAAAGAGATTTAAAAGTTGGATCTTCCATATAGTCCGTTTACGTTCCCTCCAAGCCTACTTATTTCCTGAAAAATGGTTAGACATACAACATCAGTTAAAAGTCGAGTGAGGTTTAATCTCTAGGCATTCTAGGGTTTTCAAAAAATATATACATATTCAAATCAACACAGAAGGCATATACATATATGGATAGGAATTTGTAGTAAATAGAAATATATTTTGAAATGAAAGTATATATCACAATTGGATAGCTCAGAATAAGACGAATGCAACAAATCAAATGTGATATATTTTTTTTCTTTCAATCATATCATTTTAATGGCCAAGTAAACTCTAATAGCATATTCTTCTACCGTATTATTCCCTGGTAGTTGAGGGTCAATCGAACTAGTTCGTCACAATGCCTTATTTAGGGAACACCAGCGATAACCCAGCTGGGAAGGTCAGTCAGTAAAGAGGTCCCTTAGGCCGAATCATATTTTCAATATTCAATATCATTTTCAATAATCATTTTAATCGGTACGTTTATATGGACAAATATAAACATATCACAAATGAATCAATCATCGGTATCACATGAATTTTGAGAATAAAAGCATTTCAGAAAATATACATAGTTTGCATAATATCATATAATCAAAATACACAAGGAATATCAGAGTACTCACCCAAAATGGAGGTCAAATTTACTCGTATTGAGCCTTCGATCACACGTTAATCTGATAAAGATTTAAGTACACGTTCTAAGGTCTAGTTTATACTATATTTTAATAATTACTTCTTCTTGTAAAGGATTTATGAATCTCTATATGTCAACTTTTAAAACTCATAATTGATCGTAATTGAAGAATTCAATTCATAGTCCTTCCTCATAAGTCGGTTCCCAATAGAGATGGAAGGTCACAGGGGAACCACTTAAATACCATCTCATCTAGACATAACATTTTCGAATTCATTCCCAGTAGAGATGGAGGGTCACAGGGGCACCAATTAAATACCATCTCATCTAGACAGAACTTTATCGGCCCTGACTTTGGAATTAATTAAATGGGATTCCACAATAACGAGCAATTTCTATAAAAAGAATAATTTTTTTTAAAAGCGTATAACTTCAAACAAGTTTATAAAATCAACTTAGATTTGTTCTAAATTTTAAGTTTTGATTAGTGAGTCCTTTAGTGTATTTTACCAATATAACTACTACGTAAAGCTATAAAACAATAAATTAAAATCATAAAGATGCATTATAACATTAAGATTACCTTAAGATGAATATCCCTAAGAACTTCTTCTTAAACGTTTCCACGCTTTCTCTCACTACTTCTCTCTATAATTCTCAAGGAATTTGGTGTGAGTTTCAAATGATCCCCAAAGGCCCTATTTATAGTTTTCCAAAGATATCACGGCATTGACACGTGTCCATGCTAACCAAGCTTTTATAATGGCGAGTCAGTGTTGACGTGTCGCGTAACAGAGGCGTCTTGCAATCGTATTTCACTGGACTGTGACACGTGTTTTAGCTTCTCCTCTAATGATGACACGTGTTTTGGATTCTCCTCTAATGACGACACGTCTACGGTGGAGGTGTCAAAACCAAGCATGAGGTGTCGAACATCAATAATTCCCCATCTAAGGAACATGAACCTCTTTTAAAAAGGAAAAATAAAGATCAAATCCCTCTTCCCCCACTAGATATTTTGGGGAAAAGATGTTGATAAGGGAAATCCATTGCTCAAACCATAATTGGTTGCTCAAGTTAGCCAATGACTTGAGTTGGTCGAGATTATTTCCTGCTGATAGGGCAACTACTTTTGACCTTTCTCATTCTCGACTATTGGAGCATGTTAACTACAATCTCTCCATTGTAATCTTACTGTTTACTTCTATTCTTATTTCCGCGCTTCTTATTACTTATATTTTTCTTATCTTTGTTCTCCTTTTGCCTGGCAGTTACTGATCAATTATGATTAGTTATTGGAGAGGAGTGACACACTAAATAAATTCTCTACTGATGTGGAGGTATTTTTTAAAGAGATCAATAATTCTATAAAATCTTCTTGAAAGCTCAATGTTGCCCAAACAGTCAAAAAATTGAAGCTAAATGAGCAGGATAAGGACTTGGAGGACGAGAAGTCTAAGATTAAAAAAAATATTGATGACTATACCAAAATAGTAGTTGCTGCCGAAAAAGACAAGAAATATGTTGAGGATGCTAAAACTGAAGCCGATCTTGCCAAAACACAAGTTAGTGCGGCCAAGGCCAAAGTCGAGGAAGCCTTAGTTGGTGCATCCAAGGCTAAGGATGCGTACTTTACTCAAGGATGGAATAAATCATTTGCCAATACTAATACGAGGATCACATATCTTAGAAAAGTATTTTTTAAGAATGTCTAGAATAAGACACTTCTTAATGTTGACACTACCGAGGATCTCGATATTTTTATGTTCCCCTCCTCAATTTAAGGAAGACGTCAAGGATGATGATGAGATGATAGGCAGAGAGCTATTCACTGTTACTGAGATTAATAAAGTGAAAATTGATCAAATTACTATGATTGGTTCCGACCCTCAAAACCATAGCTACTCAGTAAGATGCTAAAACGAGAAGGGTAGGGAGAGTGCTTTTTAGGAGATTTTCAAAAACATTATATTTCTCTTCTTTTAATGAATGATGTAGGGGATAGCCCCATTTATAATTTTTTGAATCAAACATATAGTTTTATCCAACTGTTGCCTGTTTGTATGTCTTATAATTAGAATTGGTCAATGCTCATTATGAGTTTCACAAAAAATGTAGAATAATGTTCACATTCAGTCACGATGAAAATGACGAGGATGATGAACTCGGCCAACACTTATGCGCTGATGTGTCTGTCCATGAGAAGGGGGCTTACTTAGATCTTCTTTCCCTCTTCCATCGGGCTGTGAGAGATAACGCTACCCTTTATGACAGGAGCTTCGTTACCCAAAGTAGTCATAAGGAGTCGTTATCCAATTTAAAGGCTAACTATGATCGGAGGCTTGCCGATTAAAAAAAAGGATAGGGTTTGATAAGAAACTGAATGACCTTGAGTCTGCTTACTCAAGGAGAAATTTTATTCTCCATGCCAATCTTACAGGTGCCAGGGAAGTCACGACCATTCTCCAAAAGGAGAACAATGACCTGAGGGTTGACCTTGAACAAGTCTAGGCCAAGTGAACAGGTTAGAGAGGGAGCTTTCGTTTTGGAAGAACATAATGCTCAGTTAAGAGAGTAACTTGAGAAGACTCAAAAGTCTTTAAAACAAAGCTATTATTATTAAGAGTCTGTCTTCCTCCGAAAGGCATAATAATAATCGTCTAGCAGAAGATCTAGGGAAGACCAAGAAGCCTTTGATTAATAATGTTTTGACCATTAAAAGTCTGCCCGTGAATTTTGACCTTATTACACTCCAATTCCATAAGAAACCTTGACAAGTATGGATGGATGACTATGATGAGGCCTTTCTTAATATGGACTCTACTCTAAATTATACTTGGAATGTTGGCTACAAAAATGGTTGGCTCAATTCCCTTACGGTGGCAAAGGTGCCACAGGATTCTGAGTTATAGTAATGGTATGACTCATGTTGCCTTGATCAGTAAAAGCCTCCTTATAAGCTTGATGTTTCATGGATACCAATGGATTACATTTCAGTTAGCTTGTTAAGAAAGTAACTTGACGACTACGACCTTGATGTAGGTGATGGACTTTACTTACCTCAACACTTGGTTGACAAGGTGAGTCCTGGGAGGCTGTTAAGTATCGGTGATTCGTCTGTGAATGTTACTACTTATTCATTGGAAGTTTTTCCTATTAGAGTTGGGACATCGGTGAATGAGCCATCCCGGTTGCACAATTAATACAGTTGTATATATGATATTTTTGAATTATTTTCTTTTCAATTTCATTGTAATAACTTAAAAGCGTTAATGGAAATTTTTTGCATTTTTCTTCCCTTTATGATGTGTGGTCTTCTGGTCTTACCTTTTAGGTGATGTCATCACATCAAACCTTATGCCTTGAGCCAGAAAACAAAAAATGAACCTATTTGTGGGGTCGTTCCCCAACGAGAATTTCTGCGATCCAGTTGGTCATGGGTGCCTAAGGTTTCCCAATAGGCCTTTTATTGGTTATGAGCCATTGTTTACGTTTTGTTGATCACCAAAACATTTTGAGTCGAATTGAGCATTGATCGACCAACCATGAATTGGATTTAAATGTATAATTACATAAACTGTATTTACATATACAATTACATGAATTGGATTTACATATATCACTACATGAATTGTAGTTTCAATATTTCTTATAACACTTCATACTTAAAAGAATGATTAGTGAATGTTTAGGGCTAATTTATTTCTAATCAAATTTTACAAATTTGAAATTATATGTGGCTATAAATTGATACTTATAGCCATAAGAGGGGAGAATAATTTTATCTTTCCTTTAGGTTGAATAAAATGTAGACTTGATGATGATGATCCAAGATTTAGAGTATACGTGGATTCCCTCTATAATCTTCCTTTTCTTTGCTTCTTTAATTTTTCTTTTTTCTAGCTTTAATCCCTTCTTTTAATCTTCTTAAGCATGAGAAATGGTGTTGAAATGGTGTTTTAAACTTGTTAAAAGGTTAGGGTTTATGTGGGTAGAGAGTGGTATGAATTAGGTTTTGAGAGAGGAGAAAGTTATGTGTTAAAATGATGAAAAACTAGGGTTAGAACCCAATTTAAATGAATCATCCAGCCCAACCCTATGGGAGACCAGCGGCTGAGCTCTGGTCGAAACCTGAGATCCACAGTCATGGCCCACTATTTCCGTGGGTGCGGCCTCCTCTTCACGTCCCATTTTTTCTATTGTGTTTTCTTTATTTTATTCCCACGAAATTCATTTAATAATATTAACATTTACAATTAATATCCTTCTTACTCATGTATGAGGTTGACCTAATTTCCTACCAAGTAATTATAAGATTACTTTTATAACCTTGCCTTTATTTAGGTATTACCAATCCAACTAAAATCTAATTTTCCACATATAAACAATCCAAGCCTAATAAAACATAGCCCAAACCAATTAAAATAATAAATACAATTTAAAATGAACAATGTGTTCTAATTTATTGAACTCAAATCAAGTTAATTTAATTTAATTTAAATCCCTTTTTCTTTAAATTAATTTTTTAATAAATCACTAAAAAATATGGGGTATTACACGTGTAGCTACCAGATTTTTAAACATTCTATAAATAGGAGATTTTCCCTCCCATTTGTAGATATCCTTTTCGGGAGTACTTCTCACTCCTAGAGAGAGCATTTTTTAGGCAAGTTAGCAGATATTTACTTTTGAATCATCAATTCCACTTGATATTCACAATTTTTGGAGAAGACCTTGGATCTATACTTGATTTATTGGTTGTCATATTTGAACGTGTTTTAAGTTGAAAAAACACATGGCCTAGATTGAATCCTACCATTTTTTTATCTCAATTTGAATATCTACCCTCCATATCTAAAAGGAGGTGACTTAGATATTAGGGACTTGATTCATGGTACGATCCAAGGATGGATAATGTGACTTCCATGCTCATTTAATAGAGTTTTGAGCGGATCACTCTTTCAAACGGCGGTGAGTTTCAACGTCCATACATAATTTCTTTTTAAGGAAAAAAGGATGTACCTTCTCATGTTTATATCAAATTTCTTTTCAAATTGTATGAGAGACTAGGATGCATCAATGCTTTTTCACCCCTAGGTGGATTTTTCCTTGTAAATCTTAACTTCAATCTATTGTGTGATTGTTTGATTCTCATATACGTAATTTATATCACACATTCACTTTTTTTTAAAGATTTGATCCATTATTGAATTTGACTTATTGAGTTTATCTAGTTAATTCACTTATTTTTCATGAATAAAAAAAAAGATCACGTGCATTATTAATGATTTAGATCAAAAGGTAAAACTATAATAAACGTGTTAACATTTTGCGAAAACCCTAAGAGGAATTTCGGAAGGAAAAGTATGCAAAAAATAGAACATGACACGGAAATTACAGAATATAAATTGCAAGATTTTATTAACATGGTAAAGTATAAAAATGATCAACTTACACGAGATGCAAACCACTTATGAAAGTCATGTCCCTGTTAGTGAGAGATGTTTGTTAGCTTTCCATATCTAATTTCTTATTATTTTCCAATAAAGGCCAATTATAACATTAATTTTTGAAATATTATTCTAAAACGTTATTTCAATTAAAGAAATATATCACAAAAATTGCTTTAAATAGGGTTGTATCTCTTCGCATATATTTAATATGTACCATTGGATCTTTCTGAAATACCCTTGTTGTAAACTTGTGAATCTCTTCCCCTCCCCCAAATGAGCGAGAAATCTGAAAGAAAATCGACAACTTCACGTAACTTTTTCTCAGGTGGACATCACCATTTTTTACCCTAAATTGAATAGAGTTTCAACTGTATGCACGAACATTGAACAAAAAGTTAAATTTTCATTAACAATATAGGCCTCTATTATTGATCCTCTAATCCAGCTTTATTTTTCATACTCCCTTTTAATGTCCCTAAATATTTATCATCCATATATAAATGTTTGTAAAAATACATAGTATTAAAAAAAAACTATAGTTGAGAACATTGTGGTTGATAAATATTAAAAGTACGTATTAATTGGGAACATCCACTGATGATTCACTATTCTAGCAAAAATATCCTCACATGGTAAGTGCACAACCAAATGAGGCATAACATCACAAAAAGCTGATGGAAAAATTCTCTCCAGTATACATTGTAAAATGATAATTGCTTGTATTAATTTCTCGTAGTCTTTCAAACCAACATCTCTGCACATAATTTGTGAAAAAATTTGGATAACTCAAGTAGTGTCATACAAACATCTTTAAGAAAGTACCTAAATATTCCAATCGGGAGAAGTTGTTTCAACATAACATGAAAATCATGCCTTTTCAATCCCAGTATCTTGCCATTACTGTCAGTTTCTTACCAGTATCTTAACATGAAAATCATGCCTTTTCAACATAACTCAAGTAGTGACATATACTAAATATTTAATTATGTGGTGATGATACACTGTTTTCCGTTAATAAAACTGATTTTAGACCTTTTTTAGTGTTAGTCATGTTAATTATGGATCTTTTTTTTTGTGATGATTGTGATATTACATTATTTTGTGATTTATTGGATTCTTTTGATAATATTTTGTGACTTATTTAAAAACAATAATAATATAAAATTTGTGCCTTATTTTTTTTGGTGTATAAAATTGTTGGAAAATTGTTAAAGCATATTTTGAAATTGTTAAAGCACTCTTAATGTTATTGGTGTATAACATATTATGTTTTTAATGTTATTTGTGTATAAAATTGGTGTATAACTTATTTATGTTAGATTAATTCTGTTTTTTCTATTAATTTCAGAATATGTTGAAGTATTTTAAAAAAGCTAAAGAGTCATCCTCGACTCCGCCTCCTCCGCCTCCATCTTCGCCTCCACCGCCCATAGTGGAGACAAATTTTGAGGAGTATCCATCCGATCCGGGGTTAAGAAAAAACATTCATAGCTTCGGTGCTAAAGAGAGAAAAAATATTCGAATGTATTACTTGCAAAAAGGCCCATGTCAACCTAAGAATCATGTGTTCCCTTGGCGTTTATGCGGCAATGAAAGACGTAGATTCATCTCATCATGGTTTAGCGATCACTCTTATTGGTTGGAATATAGCATACAAAAAGATGCGGCATTTTGCTTGTGTTGTTATCTTTTCAAATGTGAGAATGGTGATCAAGGCGGTGGTGATGCGTTTGTTGTTGAGGGGTGTACAAATTGGAGAAAGAAAGATCGGTTTAATGTGCATGTTGGAGAACCCCTTAGTGTTCATAATCAATGTTTGAGGGCGTGTCAAGATCTAATGAACCAAAAACAACACATTAACGTTGTGTTTTCTAACCATTCCAATCAGACTCGAATGGACTATCGTATTCGTCTAACCGCAACAGTTGATTGTATTAAATTTCTTTTGCGCCAAGGGATGGCTTTGCGTGGTCATGATGAGTCTCAGGAATCTTTTAATCAGGGAAATTTTCTCGAACTGTTACGATTTCTTTCTAGGCACAATGAGGAGGTCAGTAGAGTGTCACTTTAGAATGCCCCTGGAAATCATACGCTAACATCACCCATGATTAAAAAAGACATAATTAGTGCCATAGCGAATGTGACTACAAGGGATATTCTTCGTGAACTTGGTGATGGTTTATTTTCTATCTTAGTTGATGAGGCGCGTGATGTATCAGTGAAAGAATAAATCGCCATTGCTCTACGGTTTGTTGACTCAAGAGGGTGTGTTGTTGATCGTTTTCTTGGCATTGCACATGTTAGAGATACGACTGACTTATCATTAAAGGCATCTATTGAATCTCTTTTTTCCCGTCATGGTTTGAGCATTTCGAGTTTACGGGGCCAGGGCTATGATGGAGCTAGCAATATGAGAGGCCAATTTAATGGCTTGAAAAGTTTGATATTGTTAGAGAATAAAGAAGCTTATTATGTACACTGTTTTGCACACCAACTTCAATTAACACTTGTAGCTATCGCGGAGGGACATAGAACTATTTCTACATTTTTTGATATTATTTCCCTTTTATCAAATATTGTTAGAGCTTCATGTAAGCGAAGAGACATACTACGAGAGAAACAATTTGAGAAAGTTGTTGAAGGAATCTGCAATGGTGATATATTGACTGGCAAAGGCATGAATCAAGAAATGGCAATGAGACGTGCTGCAAACACACGTTGGGTTCTCATTACGGTACACTTTTAAGTTTGATTCATTTGTTCTCGTCGGTCATTGATGTTGTTCTAATTGTTGAGGATGAAGGGACAAATGACAAGCAAAGAGGTCATGTTGAGGGGCTTTTGAAGAATGTACAATGTTATGACTTTGCATTCATTTTACATTTAATGAAAAATATTTTGTCAATTACAAACGATTTGTCCCAAGCTTTACAGAGAAAAGATCAAGAAATTGTTAATGCCATGAATCTAGTGAGAATAACAAAACAACAATTGCATGATATGAGAGATAATGGGTGGGAATTGTTGTTAGCTGAACTCTCATTATTTTGTGTCAAATATGAGTTGGATATTATACAAATGGAGGATTTGTATGGATTTTGTGGAAGGTCAAAGCGTAATGTTCATGGAAAAACAAATCTTCACCATTATCGAGTTGAAATGTTTTATGCGGTGATAGATTTACAAATTCAAGAGTTGAACAATCGTTTTACTGAGGCAAATACGGAGTTGTTGTTGTGTATGGTCTGCCTTGATCCCTTTGATTCATTTGTTAAATATGATGCAGAAAAATTGCTTCGATTTGCTGAATTTTACCCATCAGATTTCACTCTTATGGATTTAATGCATATTACACGTCAACTTGGAACCTATATTATGGATGTGTGCTCTGACGATCGATTTGATAGAGTTGAGGGGATTGGTGGGCTAGCTAAAGTACTTGTTCAGACAAAGAAGCATACTTTATATCCGTTGGTATATTTACTCGTGCAACTTGCATTACTTTTACCCGTTGCTACTGCGACAGTTGAAAGAGTTTTTTCTGCTATGAAGATTGTTAAGACTTCACTTCGTAACAGATTGGGGGATTAGGTGATGAATGTTTGTTTGGTGGCATATATCGAAAGAGATGTCTTGAATGATATTGACACTGAAGATATCATTCAATTTTTCCAGAAAATGAAGTCTAGGAGAGTTGCATTGTAATAATTATCATATGATATTTTGATAATGGTTTTAATGTATGGTTTTTTTGTTGAAAATGAATATTAATGCATGTTTTTTTTAAATTTACTTTAGTACTAGATTTATGCCTAATATAGTTAAAATAACTAAAAAAAAAATCGCCTCGGGGGCTCCCGCCCCCGAAACCCCGGGATACGTCAGACATGTTTCGCACCCACTAACTCACAATCCTGGCTCCGCCACTGATTACTGATGTTGACATTTCAAGATATATTGGTGGCATAACATTTAGAAAATTAAGTGAATTTAAAATTTTACAAAATTCATTTCTCTCATTCGATGTCAATGTATAAGATGCATGTGGCTTCAACCATATGTACCCTTAGTGTTGCAAGTGAAACTCCTTTCTTATGTGCATTTTTAATGTCTTTGTTTTCCTTCAATATTCATTAATTATCCATGTATGTTATCGCTAATTTTCTTTTATAGGCATAACATCGAGGTTATATCTTAACTTTAGTTTCGACTAATATGTCAACTCAAAAAGCTACTTCTCTTTGTCAAATTTAGTTCTTCAAGAGTAAGATTTCTCTACCTATCCTCATTATTTGGATTCATTCAAGGTTTTATCGTTTTGATCCTATATAATTTCTCTAAGGCATTAACTTTAAAAAACTCCTTTGGTGCATCTCTTATGTCTTTCTTACCATCGTAAACTCTACTCCCCCGCCAATGATGGTTATAAGGAAGGTATCGAGGATGTCCCATATAAAATATTTTATTTCTGAGTGTCTTGGATGATGTATCTTTGTTATAAACTGGACATGCTTAATCACTCATTGTGCTCCAATGGGACAAGATATCATACGCCATACGTCATTGATAGTCCAAAAGTACAAATGCATAAGAATCCCAAGTTTTTACACGATCTTCCTTTAACTCTTTCAATTAATATATCAAGGATCTGAAGTACACAGTCAATATTCTTCCCAAGTGCTTACAGGCTAAGAATTATTAATACCATGAGATAAAAATTCTTTCTTCGTATTATATGGGACAAGTACCACTAGCCATATGTTGTAACTTGTAGGAGTTGCTTATATTTCCTAATGGATTAAATCCATCTATTGCAAAACCCAATTTGAAAGTATGAGGCCATAGCTTCTGCAGGGTACCTTATCCATACGTTTCTCTTTGTGTACCTTGTGTGGTACATTATTTAGCCTTTGTTGTCACACTTGTATTTAGTCTCGTTATACATCGAACATTTATCATCATTTTGATGTTTCTTACAAAATATTACACATATTTGCATACATGAATTGATTCATACCCATATCCCAAATTTCACAACTTCTTCTTTACATCATAATGTGACTTATGAATGTTAGATCCTTATGGAAAGACATGAAGAACATATCGAATGATTTATTACTCCAACGAATAAGAACCTTCACATGCATCAACGCAATAAGAAAAAAGGAACGAGCTAAATTTCTTACAACCATGATACAATTATTGTTCAAGATCACCAATACTCCATTTAATCCACTTACATGGTTTTGAGGATGATTTTCTAGACTTTTGGTTTGATCAATGGAAGTAACCATGGGAATTTGGCCAATAAAATAATTTAAAAATGACGGGAAAGATTCACTTATTCTCTGTGAAATATCCAATAATTATAATTTTACAACATTCCACGTCTCAGTAGATGTTTTTAATGTACTCCAAGTCATGATAGTGTGAATTCTGAAAATCTCCTTAAGGACGTATGGTGTTATTTTCTACAGTAGGTTATTTCTTGCAACCTCAATAAAGGATTTAACACCAACTTTGTATTCCATAGATGATTTACACAAATATGTCCAACTCTTATCCATTTTCAATGTCCTATTTATGCCGCACATATGCATATAGTGTTCAACAAAATTAAGTTTATATATAGGAAACTAGCAACTGGTTATGTACATCACCAACATGTAAATCCAACCAACAAATAATTAGAAAACATAATTCATTACAGATAAATTAGATATAATAGGAAAAAATTCCAAGCATGAGAATCAAAAAGGATATCTCTAAGTCTTTTGTGCATTACCGACTATAAATTTTTTAGTTGACCCAATTTTTTTATTTGGTGGGTTTTTATTTCCATGTTTAAAATTTTGTGATTTATGAAAAGTCTAGAATACTGCATTGATATATCAATAGGAAAATTCTTTTACACGACCACTTCTTATAAATGTCCATTGAGTATCATTAGGACCTTGGATTTAAGTAATACTATATTATTAGTCTCAGCAACTAGGGAAACTGAGTGAAAGAGTACCTATGATTTTTTTCTTCGAATGAGCGAGAAACAGGGGGCGGAAAATGCCAGCTCGTTAGTTATATCTATCACATAAAAGACCTTTTTTTTATAAATATGATCCCATCTTTTCTCGACGATTTTTAGTATTCATTAAAATAATAGTGCAAAATTTCCTCAGTTCACACACAACAGCGTGTTATACTTCCTCACTTTTGTTAGGTTAAAGAATTAAGTCGCATAAAAACTTTGTTTCCTCACAAAACAAATATATTTTTAACGTCAAAATGTTTATTCTTTAAATATATTTTTAATTTTAATAGTTCTGGTGAGAAATAAAAAAAAAATCCTCATTAAATATGTACTTTAAACGATCAAAGCTATTTTCAACTAAAATATCACCACGAATGTTACTTTTTCTTGCAGTCATAGAGTGGATGACATAATATGATGAAGCACTTGAGAAGTTCTAGAGATATATTGGCTCCTAACCTCTCTTATCAATGCTAGTAAGTGGTGAGAAACTCCACTTATATTTGGGAATTTCTCATCATGCCACCAGTGGGATCAGCAACTAGTTTACTATGTTATCTATATATATTGTTTTGTCCTATAGAAAGCTTTGGTATCACTTGGACACAATTTTCATCACATCTTTTAGTCTTAAAAAGTTCTCAACAAGTCTAACCTCCTCAACGAGATGGCTTAAGTGTTCATTGGAGCGGGCCTTTTTCGACATTAGTTACGAACCAAGGAATTGTATCAAGGGACAAGTCTCGGTTGACTTCATATTAGAGTTATCGTTATATCTTAAAAAAGAAGTCATTCAATCAAATCCCATTCGTGAGATGTTCAATGTTATCTTGGGAGGTATGACTCTATTAAACACTGAAGATCAGTTATCTAAAGCATGATGAAACGCAGGATCGGTCTTGAGATTGGAAGTGTTATGTGCAAAAGTTAACTTACGCTCCTTTCAAAAAAATATTGTATAAAAATATTAAATACTTAAAAACTCATTGAAAAATAGTTCCCCTAGCATTTCTACTTGCAAGATCGTTAATTAAAATTGACAAAAAAAACAGATTAATAAGACCTTGATGAAAAAATCAAACTATTAATTTTTTTTGAGTAATTGAATCATTCTTTGTACAATATTTTTTTTGGGTAGTTAAAAAATGGACCCCTAAAAAGTTAAACTAATTTTAAAAATTAACATTTTTATTATACATAAAATATTTTTGGACCCTTAAAATATACATATATATAGGTGCTTACTTTAAAATGGGCCCTGTGCCATTGCCCATTTGGCACATGGCCAAGGACGACCATGATGAAACGTGCTTAAAATCGCTCTAGGAGTTGCATCACCCAATAACTCTCATAATGGTAATATTTTTTTTTAACTTTTTTAAGGGTATACATAAGGATATATTTTTTATCCTTCCTTTGGTTCGTCTTATTCTAGATTGATGAAAATAAAAACCTAAGTCTAGGTGCATATTTATATTTTGGAGAGACCATCTACCTACCTACATTATCTTACTTGAAAACTTTATTGCATAAATGCACATATCTTGAGGTATTGGCAAGTTTGGTTAATGTTCTGGCTTCACTTGATTTGGTTTGTTATGAAGTCTTAAAAGTGAGGGAAATAATTTTTGATAATCTGGAGAGTTTTGAAGACACAAAAAAGGTTTTTAAACCTTTGGGGGTATTTTTTAATAATCAAATGCTGGAGTTTCAAACCTCTTAAAACATTAAACTATAGAATTTTAATTAAGATTTATACACAAAAAATGTGCATCATCCTGACATTTGAGTCAAAAGTGATGCTCAAAACAGTTTGAGGTAATAACCCTCGTGACGAAGTAAAACTTTGTACCAGAAGATTGATTCAAAAGAGAGCCCGTTCAAAAAATATTAACCTAGTTCGACAAGTGTTAATTCTCAATAAATGTTCTTTTACCTATTTTCATGTATAAACTTTAAATAAAACTCTATTTTCTATCCCAAAAACCCTCTTAAGTTGCTACAACTCTTCCAAACCCTAGAGAGATTGTTTTTTTACTTTTTCTCTTAGTGTTCGTGAGATATCTTGCCATAACAATCAGTCTATGAGGACAAAATAGCAAATCAAAATCCTATACACCCGATTTGACTGTGGTTTGAAGTTTGGTGGATTCCAAGGTCGAGTCTGTCAAATATTGGTGCACTAAGGAGTTAGAGTTACGGTTCAAATTTAGACAAATAGTCTTCACTTTGAATATATCAACATGAGTAATTATGTGGGTTGATTAGAATAAGTATTCGTTATGGTTAGATCATATACTAGTCGAGATCGATGGATATCGAGACCTATGGGTTGTGCAAGTTTTGTTAAGCATGAGAAGTTAATTGCCAGTATTGGTAGAGGCATCAGAGTAGAGAGCAAGAAGGAGACATCATGGTGGTTATAACTTTCATATATGTAAGTCGTGTCTATATATTGAAAGACCTGGAATTATTAGTACTAGTGAACTTGATTGGGTAGAGGCACGATAGTGGTTTCTCCCATGAGGGTTTTCACTTTAAATAACGATATTAATTCATGTGTGCTTTCTTTTTATTTCCCGTCATAGATAATTTGAAATCACCACACATGAAAATTGCATCTCAATAATTGATTTATTAAATATTGAAATTGACCTTAATCATATTAATTGGATTTAATTAATTGGCAATTTTAATTTCGTGTGTAATATTGGACCAAAATAATTTTTTCGAGACAAATTAAAATTTAGTATTAATTGAAATGTTTTTTATCGTAATGAATTCATCTTCAAACATTTTTTTCTTACGAGTGTTTTTAGGACTTAATTATTTCTTTAAATTAATTAAGTAACTGTATTTATACCACATTGGGATAAATTTTATCAAACAAGTATCATAATGGGCTTATATTATGTATCATAAGGGTTTTCTATGAAGGATAGCTCAGTTTATCGTCCACACTTGTGTGATGGTTTTGCTAATGTTTCACATGCTAATAATGTTAAGAAAAATCATTCCACTAATGTATAAAAGGATTCGAGGAGATTCTTTGAAGGTGTTGGTGAAAAGTCATTCGAGTGTCTCACTAAACTAAGTCATGGGAGTAAGTTAGAGAACGAGTTGAATTCCACCCTTAGTGATAATAACTAGAGCTTTGAGGGTGAGTCTTGTATTGAAATTAATTTCATCGCGTTTATTGCCATCCATATTGATGGTGTAGATTCCCAATGTGAGAGATCCCAAGATAAAAATGAGGATTTTAATGAAGATGGAGAGGGGAAGGTTTACATTAAAAATGATCTCTCCTAGTTTCTTTCTATGTCACTCAAGATGAAAAAGGTGAATCTCAGGCTTATTGCTAAGCTTAAGAAGCATGAGGAGGATATTTGTTCCCTGAAGGAATGTGATGCACTTGTGAGAAAATTGAAGGCTCAAAAGCTACTCATTTTAAGAATCATAAGGATAGGATTGCAAAGCGTCAGATTTTTCATGATAATATCTCTATCCAAAATAAGGTACTTCTTGAGTCTTCCCAGACTTGAAGCTTTCTAAAACATGATAATATTAGGCTAATGAAATACTCTCAGGAGTCGAAGAAGTTAAGGTTTATATGGAAGTGAGTTTTTAGAAGTTAAGAAAGATGATCCTTGTACCATCACAATACTTGAAGTACAAGACATGACTTGGATAAGACCATTCAAAAGGGTCTACTCCCAAATCCTATACTGACATTGTTAAATTATAAAAGAAAAACTCCTAAGCATACCCTACCTCAGAACACTTCTAATCTAAATAAGGTTAACACCCCAAAAATATAAGTTTTTATCGATTGTCATAAGAAGGATTACCTTAGAGATTTTTTTAATCTCAGGGAGTGTCTAGGATACTTAAAACCAATCATTTCACTAGCCAAGGTTTGAAGTTTAATCCTATAGGTAAAAGGATTAGGAAAATCATTAGAGTAGTCAATGATGTGACCAAAGTTATGGCGTTTGTAGATCTAAATCCTAAGATGAAGATACCTTCTAAGGCTAGAACCAAACTAATTACACAATCCCAAGTCCACACTATTAGATCTATATGAGTAAAGAAAACCAAATTGGTTACTCAATTAGTTGGTAGGATCAAGTTTTCTCACCAAATATTTGGGGATACAAGTAGCTTCGAACCTCTAGTATGTAAAGAGTTTTCTCTTCACGTGCGATTTGATTATTTCCCTCCTTAAACTAGGTGTGCCTATTGTTATTTTTTCTCCTAGTCTTAGTGCATGTTATATTCTTGTATTGGATTGTATTTTAATGCATGATGTGTTATATAATTGATTATATGTGTATTATTTTGTTTTTCGTATGTTTTTTAGAAAGTGAAAAACATAAAAATATTTTAGTTTAAGTATTTTGAGATTTTTTTGTTTTGGTTTTAAAAATGAAAAATATAAATATATTTTGTTTTCTTTTGAGTCTTTAAAGAAAACCCATAAACATGTTGTTTTAATAAATATTTACAAATTTACAAATAGATTTTATATTAGTGATTTTTGTGGATATCATACGTGGAGATGATTGAAAATTTATAGAACATATCTTGTTATATATTTTCGTGTTCTTTAAAAACATAAGAAGGTAGTGCAAACCTATTCACGTGTTGCTTAATAATTCCCTTGAATTTCTCCAACAAAAATTCATGTTAACTATGTTCGGGGTCATACCATATCACCGACACATACACGAGCTGAAGTAGGGTGTATTTTTTATTTTGATTTAAAAAATTAACTTACACTCATTTTCAATCAATCAAGTTATCTTTACTTTCTTAGATTTTTCGAGATGTTAATGTAATAATTATTTCTTTCTAGTTAAAATAAAAATTATGAGAGAAACGTTGGTAAGAGATACCTAAAAAGGGTGATAGTTACCATTGGCAAGAAACTTATATTTATATGATATTGAGATAAAAGAAAAAATGAATTATTTATGAAAATTCTTACTCTCAAAGAACAAAAATGGCATACTTAAAAATATATTTTTGAGGGTGTTATAAGTTTAAGACCATTGCGCTTGTGCATTTTCGTCTAACTTGTGAGTTTTTGGTCTTATTGAACTTTTAACACTAGCGATTAATTTTAGGTCACGACATGAGCCTTTGTAAACTCAAATTTTATTAATACGGCTCACACCTATCGTTTTCAACAATGGGTTAAATCTAGGTATTCATGCATAAAATAAGTGGGTCAATCTATTTTTTTCAAGTTTCAAGTTCATTCCATTTCACGTTAGATAGTTTGTGTGGGAGTTCACAAATTAGAATTTATCTCGCATTGTAACCCATTAATGTTTGATTATTGTTTTTATTTTTTTTTATTTAATTCGGAGATATGAATTTTTTTGCAATAAATTTGTATATTTATATGTTTCATATCTTCAGATCAAGTGCACTTTATTTGTCATCTCTATTCTAGCATGTGAATATATTTAAAATTAACATATTCATATTTATGATTGTTTAGATTATTTTTATTTGTATGTTGTGAGTTTCTTTCCTTTGACTATTCAGGATAAAACGGGGGAGAAGTCTTGAGTAAGGGGGATAAATTTGATTGAAGGGGAGATTTTGATTAGTTTAGAGTATAAATTACATTTTTAAGTATTCATTTGTATGTCATTCTCCTATATCTTTTGTACATCACTTGTGTGCTTAAGTGTGTAGGATAGAAGGTCCGTGAGTACAAACAAAGATGTAGAGAAGATTGGATCAAACTTTTGAAGTCTATTCAGATACCAAGTTTTGCGAAATTTGAGACTAGATAGTTTTCATATATAGGCATATTTTTATCTTGTTTTTAGTTTTTCTTCCCTAAAATAGCCAAAGGGCGATATTTGTAAGGACACGTTTTTATATCTTTCCTTTGGCTTGTCTTATTTCGGATTAGCATGAACAACCATGTGAGTTGATTAGCCCGAGGATACATGTGGGTAGATTTTGCACCACTCGAGAACGGTGGATATCGAGACTTGAGAATTGTTCAAGTTCTGTCGAGCACAAGTAACTGATTGCTAGTACGAGTAGAGGAATCAAAGCCGAGGGAAAGGAAGAGATATTATGGCAATTATAATTGTCTTATATGTAAGTTATTTTTTCATTGTAAGACCTGAAATTATTAGTACTAATGGACTTGAATGGGGTGGGCGCGATAATGTTTTTTTTCATGAGGGTTTGTAGTCAAAAAAACAATTTATTTTCTCTGATTTCGTTTTAGTTGCCACCAAATTATTTTACAATCACCACACTTGAAAACTTATTCTCAATATTAACTGGGTAAATACTGAAATTGACCTTAATTTAATTTATTCAATTTAATTAGCTGGTAATTTATCATTGCGCGTAAAATTGGACCAAAATAATTCGTTGGAGTAAAATTTAAGTGTGGTATCAATAAAACTATTTTATGTCCAAAAAAATAATCCTCAAACAGTTTTGATTATGAGTTGTTTTGGGAACTTAACTTATTTATTAAAATAATTATGTAACTGAATTTATACATGCATATGAGAACTTTTTTAGTATATGAATACATAACCTATGGATATGTGACATATGATTTACCAAGGATATTAATAAAATTTTATCTCATAAAATTATATGATAAATTTAAATACCAAAAAGATAAATCCAATACAAAACACAAAGGCGTAGCAAGGAAAATACCCCCAATAGAAGAAATAAAATCTCAGGTCGAACAAACAACAAATGAACTATGGTAGGACTTACAATGTTAGAAATACGTCTTACACTCAAATCTATATAAATTACACTAACATTCTTTCACATCATATCTCGCGACGCAGGAATACGCCAAAAATCGAAGAATTCTTCACAAGCATGACGGGTTTAGGTCTTCAAAATGATGCATTCACAATCAACCCCAAAGAAATATATTCTTTTGAGTTGATGATAAAACTTTATCCATATAAAATTTAAACCAAGAGAAGAAATAATTATTCTAAATACAACTTCGTAGGATGTGATATGTACTAAATGTTTTTGTATGTGTTTAAATTATTTTCGCTACTAAAACACTCACAAATTCTAACATAAGATATTAATTGAAATAAAGTCTATCAAGATCAACATTTGAAAACATTTTTTTACTTCTCCTAAGATTAAGTAAATAAAAACTTAAAATAACCCTTTTTCATAAAGATCTACGAATACGATATCTCAAATGAACACACTAGCTTGAAGGAAAACTCCGAGGATACAATTTTAGCAAAATATTTTTTCTCTTGAAAATACAACAAAAAAAATATGCCTTAGTGTATGTATGTTAAAGATTAACCTAAATACCCTCCAATTCTCAGAAAATAAGTCTTGAACATAAATAGGTAACTTATATCCCATTTACACAAAGATCAACCATTCAAGTACAAAAATATGTCGAAAAATTATCTTTGTACTATTAACAATGTGAACAATGCACAAGATATTGTTAAAGATATTCACTACATGAAGTTCGTGAGGAGCAAAGAATAGTTTGCTGCAAAGGAAAAAGGAAAAAATTTAACAAAAACTGTGAAATAGTGCACAAGAAATGAAGATTTATTCGCTAGAGAAAAAAATCTCTTTATTGAAGTGAAATTACAACGATCAAGTTGTTAGTCCAACCTGGGACTTAGTTCAAAGCATGAAATTGGACAGTGGACCTTAAACCATAATTCAATTGATATATTTATGCAATTTTTTACAAAATAAGTTTGTGTATATATATATCACCAACCTATAAATCTATACTTCACAAGTTTCAACATATTTCATAATTATTAAAAGCCAATTTGAATATAAGGAAACCAAGCGAACTATGTCCATCTAGTTTCTTTACCAACACCTAAAATAGAATTAAAAAAAAATGTGATTATAAACGATGCCGAGATGAAGTTGATAAAACCTAATGAAATAACTTTCTCATATAGCTCTCTCGAATGACATATTGGACTAAAATCAATGAATGTTTTTCTTAATACACTACATCAAAAACTAAAAAATGGTCGCAGTAAATGGATCACGATATTGGTCCGTGATTGGGGGTCACAGTCCAAACTCATGAACCCAAGCTATTTATCGTAACCAAATAAATGACTAGGGTTTATGGTGACATTATTAAGGAGATGGTCATAGTCCAGAGCCATGACTAACGGGGTCACGGTCATCAAGTGTGACTCACCCGTGACCTAGGATGGCACCAAGTGTCCCGCACTATTGGTAACACTGGTTGTCATGGTCATATCTCATGACCCACTAATAACCATGTACTGTGACCAAGGATATTTTGGGGTCAAAATTCCCTCAATTTTGGTCATAAGGGGGTCACAGTGAGAAATCATTACCCTTATGTAACAATTACCAATAAACATTGATCACGATCTAGAACCGTGTCTCCCAGTACTATTTTTAAATGGTCACGGTCAATAATCGCGACAAATTTTAACTCATTAAGGGGTCACACAAAGGATCATGGGTTTGGACCGTGAACCCGTTTAAGGTATAAATGAAATCAAAACATTGCATTTTATTTCACCCCTTGTAAAAATTTGAAAACTCTCTCGCGCGCGTGGTGACTTCTCTCTCTCGGCAACTTCATGTTTCGGTGGCCTCTCTCTCTCCTTTAATTTTATGACAACTTCTCTCTCTCCACAAGGTACTCCTTTCATTTTCCCAAAAATTACAGCGTGTGAGTGTGCGTTTAGTGTGTGTGTCTGTGTTACGTGTGTTTATGTGTGTTCAGTATGTGTGTGTGTGTGTGTGTGTGCGCGCTCAGTGCACGTGCGCTTGTGTGTGTTTGTGTTTATGTGTTCTCTCTGTTTGTGTGTGTGTGTGTGTGTGTCTGCGTGTTCAGTGTATGTTTGTGTTCAGTGCGTGGTTGTTTTATTAATATTTAAAAAATGATATTGTATATTGAATTTACGTGAATTCACATTTTCTCAAAATCGGCATATATTTGTTATTGTATTGATATTCAAAAAATGAAATTATATTAAATTATATGGAAACCCTTGATGTATAATTGTAAATGAAAAGTCGTGTTCGATAATTATATTCTTCTAAATTAATCAAGTAGATGATTTAAAGGAGTACGGGATATTCTTGTGTTGGATTGTTGGGTTGATGGCTTGATATGGATGATGGATACTTGAAATGTTCACTCTATTATTTCTTTATAATAAACCTTTAACTAATTATTTGTGTTAACGATGAACTTATTATAACAACTAAATGTTTAGAACATAATCATTTGGTTAACTTATTGTGGTTGTGTTCACCCCTTCCATAGGATAAAAATAAAATGAACTTAAATTAGATTTGTTGTGTCTGATTGATCGAACGGAAAATCATATTTTATTTAGGATTAATTAGATCCATAATTTGTTGAGTCTTCACCCTTAAGACTCATTTTCACCCCCTTATATATATATATATATATATATATATATATATATATATATATATATATATGATTTTGCCAGTCATCCACCAACAGCCTCAATATAATTAAGGTTGTAAATCAGGTTGGGTGAGTCGGGCATGGGGTTGCACAGGCTCAGCCCGAACTGTCTTACTCTAGCTCAAGCCCGAGTTCGACCCGAATTAATTTTTTTCACTTAATTCTGAACTTGACTCATAAATATTGCGGGCTTCGGGCCCGATTTTAGGGTTTTTTTGTTAAAAAAGTTTGAATTAGTGTTTTTTTCCTTCTATTTCCATCATGGAGAGAATGTACACACTACAATCTAATTGATATTTCATAAAATAGAATATATAATTATGAAACGTTTTAAATTAAGACAAGGGAAATAAGGGTGAAAACTTAAAAAAATTATATTGATATGTTGTACTGAACAATGTTAACATAAATATGCTATATTGTATAAAATTATTTATTTATCTATTTATATATTTAAAGTTCGGGCTTTGGGCACAATTTGGGCTTAGTAAGGTTTGGCTCAAGATCAGTCCAAAATCCATTCGTGCTTAAAATTTTGGTTCAGGTTTGGCTCGGCTCAAACTCAGATCCAGCTCAGTAAAAAAATAGCGAGTCGAACGGGCGAATTTCGGGGCTGTTGGGCTCAATTTATAGGGCTAGATATAATTGCATTTTTGGAGTTAAAAATGAAGTTGAGAGGATTTACAAATTTGGCATACCTTATATTTTCCTCCTCATCCCTCAAAACTCTCTCTCTCTCTCTCTCTCTCTCTAAAAGATCCTCAAAATCGATTACATCCAACATAACCTCGTAAAACTAGAAACAAATGATGATTTTGATTTCAAAGAACAATTTCAAGTTTAACTAACATCGACCTAGTTGTAGTTTTATGTAATTCTAAAAACACCCAGTCTTAGCATGAACTACTGAATTTGTTTTCATATATTGCAATGTTTTTTTAGTCACTCCACATACAATCCTTTTTTAAATAATATAGTATTTAAAAGGTATTAAGAGTAAATGTGTGTACATATAATCTTAATGTATATATTATATACTTAGATTTTCTTTTCTTATTTATTGAAGAAAATTATATCCATACACAACACTGACCAATAACTTCAATTATTGCCTCCCCATTGATGTCCCTGAGTTTGATTAATTTCAATTTTCATAATAGAACAACCTCGCCAACAACTTAGAGGATATCAGTAATGTTAAAATGGAAGAATTGAACATTTTTAGCGAAAGAGAAAAGTTATATATTAGAAAACCTTCTCAGTCCCCAAATGTATATATATGACACCAAAATCATCGCCCAGTACATTCTCAGTTGTAAAACACAACAACTTTTACGCAAATTTTGATCTCAGGGAGCGGCTCACAAGAGAGAAAAATGTTGATGTTTGACCCTCAAGTAGGAATGATCACAATACACACACATATTGTTGATCACAATACATTCTCAGTTGTATTTTTATTTTATTTTACATATTCACGAAACATGCGTTGTATTTTATTTTATATTCTTCATGCAAGCTGACGTTGTATTTTATTACATATTCAGGCAAACATTCGTTAGTTAACTTATGTTGTATTATTACATATTCACACATGCATGCGTTTGTTAACCTTTATTACATATTGGTGAAATATTGAATTTGTGGAAATGTAATTAGGTTTAAAAAAACGTACATGTTTTTTGGGATGCTAAAAAATAAATTTATTTATTTTTTAAAAAAACTTATTAGGTCAAAGTCCAAAACCGTGACCATAAATATTTTTCTAAAATCAAAATAAAATTCATCTCACGGTGTAAGACCATGACCAACCATTACCTCCCATGGTGTGGTGGTCATGTCTTGTGACTGTGACCCACGTTGTCGCCCCTTAGGTCACGGCTTTGGATTGTGACCACCCGTGTTAGGGTGGTTATGGGTCTTAACCATGACCCAGGTTCTCCCCTATGTTTCACGGGTACGGACTGTGACACTCTTTTTTTCACACTTAATATTATCACGGGTAGTGATCGTGACCCATGAGGGTGGTCAGGAATCAAAACTATGACCATTGGCGATATATGGTATTGTGATACAAAATAATACAATATAACAACCAAGGGAACATGCATATATTATAATCTTACAACTTTAAATATGGTCGATGCAAAGTTAAGGAAACTCGTACCCTTTACAGAAGGGATATGACATCACCATTTTTTTAAACTTATGTGATATTATACCCTTGGGTGTGTTTAATAAGTCTTCCCTAAGAGTATGTGTGAGTGCATATAATCTTAATGTATGTATTATATACTTAGCTTTTCTTTTTTTATCTATTGCAGAAAGTTAGATCCATACACAACACTGAACAATAACTTCAATTATTGCCAACCCATTGATGTCCCTGAGTTTGATCAATTTCAATTTTCATAATAGAACAACCTCACCAACAACTGAGAGGATATCAGTAATGTCCAAATGGAAGAATTGCACATTTTTAGCGAAAGGGAAAAGTTCCATATTAGCAAACCTTCTCAGGCCCCAAATGTATATATATGACACCAAAATCCCTGCCCAATACATTCTCAGCTGTAAAACATAACACCTTTTACACAAATTTTGATCTCAGGGAGCGGCTCACAAGAAAGAAGAATGTTGATGTTTGGCCCTCAAGTAGGAATGATCACAATGCAGACACATATTATTGATCCCAATTCATTCTAGGTTGTATTTTTATTTTATTTTACTTATTCTCGCAAACATGCATTGTATTTTATTTTGTGTTGTTCATGCAAGCAGACGTTGTATTGTATTACATATTCAGGCAAACATTAGTTAGTTAACTTATGTTGTATTATTAAATATTAACACATGCATGCGTTTGTTAACCTTTATTACATATTGGTGAAATATTAAATTAGTGGAAATGTAATCAGGATTAAAATAACGTACATATTTTTTTGGGATGCTAAAAAATAAATGTACTTATTTTTTTTTTAAAGTTATTAGGTTTGTTGATACCAATTTTAGTCTGCTGACATGGCACAATGAAGTGGAGACGCGTGTCAATCTACATGGCACTAACAAACATTTCTGAACAATACCTTGACTTCGAGGAACTCAATTTCTCCGATCAACTCACCGAGCAGTAGGGGCTCACCGAGGAACTTTACTGCACTGAGCAACTCATGGATACCGAGATACTTAGGCGGTCCGAGCAACTTAGGCAGTCCGAGCTGCACCTTGATCAGAGCATTTATTATCAGACAATTAAGAGGATTAAATGCGCATTAAATGCTGAATATTATCATACAAATGTATACGCTTATTGAACAGCTATGTATTACTCATTCACATGTACATCCTCATGGCTATAAATACATTGTATCATCCTCATTGTAGGGGGACCGGAATTTCTTGAGGTAAACCATACTTCGAGAATTCCCAAACAGTCAATAATAACACAAACAGTGGACGTAGGCCATTCGTTCAAGGCTGGACCAGTTTAAAATTTCTTGTCTTATTTATTTTTTATCTGTGATTAAACAATTAGAGATAATCTAATTTTTTACATCAACAGATTGGCGCCGTCTGTGGGAAACGACTATAATTTTCATTTTTCACCAAAAACAATTCATCACCAATGGCTGACAATCCTGAATTCAGTAAGCGAAACGCTGGAAACCCCCAAAATCCATCTGCTCCTCCAAATATCCAAGATCTAGCAGGAATCATGGCCAGTTTGGCTCAAGGCCAGACAGCTATGCAGGAAACAATGCGACAACTCATGCAAACTATCCAAGGTGGAGCATCAATCTATTCAGGACAACGAAGTGGTCACAGAAATACTCATTTACTTTCTTCACGCATTAGGCAAAGTGATTCATATCGCACTGATAAATCTAAAGATTTATCTTATCAACCGGGTCGAACTTCGTCAGTAGAAGCCACAGATACTGAACAACACATCACTCTCTCTCCGAAAAGGACCAGTGCACTGGAAAGATTGAGTAGGGTCTCTCCTTTTGATCGATTGGGCCCTAGGAAGAATAAAAGTCCTCCTATGGCTGTGTCGAGAAACTTTCGACGACCATTTGATTTAAGAGAGGGTTCTGCCCAATCACAACCAACTGCTCGACAAGATAGATCCCAATAAGCCACATCCACGCGATCAGTTGCTCGAACCAACAGGCCCGAGGAAGGAAATGATGCGTGGAAAGGCTCTATTCAGAGGCTGGAGGATAGATTAGGGGAAATGGACAAGGCCAAGAATCCTTTACAAAGAACTTTTGTCCAAGGGACACCTTTTGTCCAAGCAATTGTGGATTTTCCCACACCATCAAAGTTCAAAGCATCTGTTATGACTCCTAAATATGATGGAAAAACTGATCATGTCCTTCATATAGAGCAATACCAAGATGCTTCCGACATCTATGTTGTGCCAGATGAGATGAGATGCAGAGCATTCTTGGGAACTCTTACAGGATCTGCTCAAATATGGTACAATAATCTTTCTCGGGGTAAGATTTCAACTTTCTTTCAACTGGCCGAGCTCTTCATTGGAAACTTTTGTTTTGGAGAAAAACCTGTTAAAAGAGTAACACACTTGTTAAGTGTTAGATAAAAGGCAGGTGAGAGAACTAGGGATTATATAACTCGTTTCAATAACGAGAAACTCGAAGTTATTGATTACGAGGAAAAGATAGCGATTACTGCTCTGATGAGTGGGCTGTTGCCCAACAAGTTGTACTACACTTTGGCTAAAGATCCACCCAGAACCATGTCAGAATTGATAGCAAAAGCGGCCAAGATCAAGAATGCCGAGGAGGCTATGGCTGCAAAGAAGAATATGGATACCAAAGAAACCAAGGTGGAGGGTGATAAGACCAAAAAGAAAGAGCATAAGAACAATGGTGGTGACAAGCACTCAAAAACAAAGCCATCATGGGAGGTATTGAAGAAATTTGAGAATTACACTCCTTTAAAGGTAGACATCAACCATGTTCTAGAAGAAATCAAGAACATCGAGGAGTTAAACTAGCCAGAGAAAATGAAGTCAGACCCTGACAAGAGGAATAAGGCCAAATATTGCGAGTTCCACAAGGCTCATGTCCACATGACCAAAAATTACATAGCTCTTCAGAATGAGATCGAAAAACTCATTAGACGAGGAAAACTGGCAAAGTATGTTGATCATAGGAATGAAATAAGAAATAGCGACCGAGCAAGAGAGAGATCTATATCTCCTCGACGAGCAGAGGATAATAAGAAAAGAGACCATGAAGATGATCCCGAAGATGACCCTGATCTTCCTAAAAGACCAAGGAAGCCAGAACGTGAGGTATTTTCAATACGTTTTGGATCATTTGATTATAATTTTACTACAGGTGGAGATGCAGGAGGTGGAGACCTTACTGCAGAAAGAAAAGATTACTTCAATGAGGCTCAAGCCTATTCATATATCCAACGAATAAATTTAGATGAAGATGATCGCCCGAGGAAGGTCAACAAAGAAAAATTGGTCATCGGTTTCTCAAAGAACGACCTCGCAGGTGTGATGTATCCTCATGATGACCCATTGGTGATCAAAATGAGAATGAATGAAGTAATGATCTCGAGGGTACTAGTTGATAATGGTAGCTCGGCTGATATTATGTTCTACTCGTGCTTCGACAGTTTAAATCTAAAATTGTCTCAGTTGGAGCTTTATCATAGGCCCCTCCTCAATTTTGCCGGTGAGAAAGTTTTTCCACTTGGGACGATCAAGTTGGATATGTTCATTGGTACATGGCCTGCTTGTCGAACAGAAAGAGTACGCTTCTTCGTGATGAATAAGAATGTTCAATCAGCCTACAATATCATCATGGGAAGGTTAGGATTGAAGAAGTTTGAAGCAGTACCATCTACGGTACATCAATGCCTAAAATTTCTAACTAATTTTGGAGTAGGAGTTGTGAAGGGTGATCAAAAAGTAGTTCGGGAATGCTACTATTCATCTGCCGAACAGGAGGAACTAGAGGAATCTAGGAAAAAGACTACTACTTATCAGGTGGATGAGGGTGCAAAAATTAAAACATTGGATCCTAGAGACGAGTCGTAACTCGTGAAAGGTCAGGTGGTTGAAGCTACTGAAAACATCATTCTGGACGACGAGCACCCTGAACGAACAACTCAGATAGGTTCGTCGTTAGATGCCTCATTAAAACAGGAGTTGATTGTTTTCTTAAAAAGCAGAAAACAAACCTTTGGTTGGAGTTATGAAGATATGCCTGAAATAGACCCAAATTTCTTATGTCACGAGCTCAATGTGAAAAAGGAAATCAATCCAGTGAAGCAAAGAAGAAGTGTGTTCAGCCCCGAGAAGAACCAAGCTATATACAGGAAGAGGTCGAGAAGCTCCAAAAAGCTTGCTTTATAGAAGATGTTAAATATCCAGACTGGTTAGAAAATGTAGTAATGGTAAAAAAGAAGAACAACAAATGGAGGATGTGTGTAGACTTCACCGACCTCAATAAGGCATGTCCAAATGACCATTTTCCCTTGCCCCGAATTAATCAACTAGTGGATGCTACCTCGAGACACGAGATGTTGAGCTTCATGGATGCTTATTCTGGTTACAACCAGATTAAAATGAAACCTGAAGACAGGGAAAGTACCTCTTTCATTACCCTTAGGGGAACTTATTGTTATAATGTTATGCCTTTTGGTTTGAAAAATACAGGTGCGACATATCAACGGTTGATGAATAAGGTGTTTACAGAACAAATCAGTCGCAATATGGAAGTCTATGTTGATGATATGCTGACAAAGAGAAAGAAAGCTGTTGAACATCTAGTTAACTTAGGCGAGACCTTTGATCAATTGGATAAATATCAAATGAAATTGAACCCGACCAAGTGCATATTTGGAGTACGAGAAGGCATGTTTCTCGGGTGCATTGTCAATCAACGAGGCATTAACGCAAACCCTGAAAAGATCAAAGCTCTGTTAGGGCTGCGATCTCCAACGACGAAGAAAGAAGTGCAAAGTCTTACAGGGCGAGTAGCAGCACTTAACCGATTTGTATCGCGAGCAACTGATAGATGCCTCCTATTCTTCAAAACGCTCCGAAAGACTTTTGAATGGAATGAAGAATGCGAGAAAGCTTTTCAAGAATTAAAGAAATATTTGGGAGCACCTCCACTATTGTCCAGACCAGTGATGGGAGAAAGGTTGTACTTGTATCTGGCAGTTTCGGAAAATGCAGTTAGCTCGGCATTAATAAGAGTAGAGGATGGAGTACAAAAACCAATTTATTACACTAGTAACGCCTTCCGAGGAACAGAAATCAGATATCTAAAGCTGGAAAAGTTGGCACTGGCGTTGATCGAAGCGAGTAGAAGAATAAAGCCATATTTCCAGGCTCATACCATAGTCGTATATACCGATATGCCATTGAGGCAAGCTCTTCATAAACCAGAAAAATCAGGGAGATTGATGTACTAGGCAATAGAACTCGGTGAATATGATATAATTTATGAGCCTAGATCGTCACTGAAAGGGCAAGCAGTAGCAGATTTTAGAGCAGAGTTCACTTATCCTGATACCCCCGAGGAGCAAAAGCTGAACACCGACCAACTTGTGGATGTTACAGGATCATCAAATTTAAACCCCGATCAACTTAAGTTGGTCGGAGAGCAAGTGGATAAGGTCGGTGAGCAGCGAAGTGTTGTAGAAATGGAGATAAATGAGCAACAAATATTCCATCAAGGAACTTTGTCCAATAAGAAGTTTGAGGATGAAATACCTGTATGGAACCTATATATGGATGGCTCATCATGCACCTCGGGTAGTGGAGCTGGGATTATATTGAAAAATCTAGACGAGATCGATATAGAATATGCTCTGTGCTTTTAATTTCAAGCTTCTAATAATGAATCCGAATATGAAGCGATGATTGTAGGTCTTAGTCTGGAAAAAATCATGAAGGCAGAGCAGGTAATCGTATGCAGTGACTCACAATTGATTGTAAACCAAATGCTTGGTGTATATACAGCAAAAGGATAGTTGATGATTAAGTACCATGCAAAGGCAATGGAATTGGTATCAGAATTTGTTACTGTTCAACTGGTCAGAATACCAAGAATGGAGAATGCAAGAGCAGACGCTTTATCTCGATTAGCATCAGCTACTCGTACCGAGCTACGAAGAATAATCCCAATTGAAGTTCTAGCCGATCGGAGCATAGATGAAGATCTGACGATGAATTTTATTACCCTTGATTTAGGGCCATCTTGGATGGATCCCATCAGGGCATATATTGAGGAGGGAGAATTACCGAATGATAAACTCGCATCTAAGAAATTGAAGTTTAAAGCTGATCGTTATGTACTAACTAATGGTATTCTATACAGACGAGGAATCATAGCTGTCTTGCAGAGGTGTGTACATCCCGCCGAGGTGAAGGATTTGATTAAAGAAGTACATGAAGGGTCTTGTGGAGCCCATGTAGCAGGTCGGACACTTCTGTAAAGAATAATGATGCAAGGATACTACTGGACAATGATGAGGGCTGATTGTATAGCCTATGCCAAGAAATGTGACAAGTGTCAGTGCTTCTCCTCCATCCGAAGAACTCCCCAAGAATTATTGACACCCATTACTTCCCCTTGGCCATTTGCCATGTGGGGAATTGACTTGGTTGGGCCACTTCCAACGACTAGAGGAAGATTTAAATATCTCGTCGTCGTAGTGGATTATTTTACTAAGTGGGTAGAAGCCGAGCCTCTTGTCGACATGACATAGGAAAAGGTGTACCAATTTATTTGGAAAAACATCATTTATAGATATGGTCTTCCCCACGTATTCATCATCGACCACGGAAGACAATTTGACAACGAGGAGTTCGCTACCTATCGTCATCAGTCAAATATTTTGAAAATCCACTCGGCACCAGGCCATCCCCAAAGCAATGGACAAACTGAGGTGACAAATAGAACACTGCTAAATGGCTTGAAGAAAAGACTGAATAACGCAAAAGCAAACTGGATCAACGAGCTACATTCAGTACTATAGGCTTATCGTACTGCCCCCCGAGTAGCAACTGGAGAATCTCCATATATGCTGGCATTTGGAAGTGAAGCTGTTATACCTGCCGAGTTGGGTCTTCAAACACACAGAGTACTGAATTTCAATTCCCCTGTCAGCGATTTAATGAGAAGGTTAGATTTGGACATGCTCGAAGAAGTTAGAGAAGAAGCAGCTACATGAATGCTGCTTACCAGCAATGAACAACTTTTCTCTACAACAAGAGAGTGAAGAAATGCGACCTGAAAGAAGGAGACTATGTGCTAAATAAAGTGATTCAAAAGCACACCAAACTGGAAGCGAACTGGCATGGACCTTACTGAGTTACAGAAGTTGTTCGACCAGGAACCTACAGAATAAAAACTTTAGAGGGGGAGGAGTTTAAGAATGCATGGAATGCAGAACACCTGCGCAAATATTATCAATAATGTAAACTCTCATGTAATGCAGTTTCATCAGTATGAATAAAATGTGAATATTCTACCCAATTCTCTCTTTTTATTGAAAATTTTTCACGGAATACTAGTGCTACACACTACTCAGTAAAATCCACCAACTCCGGTTGGTCGGGAATAAAAAAATATTTCCCAAAAGTGCCAACTCCGGTTGGTTGGGAGAAAAATCCACCAACTCCAGTTTGTCGGGAATAAAAAATATTTCCCAAAAGTGCCAACTCTGATTGGTTGGGAAGAAAATCCACCAACTCCGGTTGGTCGGAAATAAAAAATATTTCCCAAAAGTGCCAACTCCGGTTGGTTGGGAAGAAAATCCACCAACTCCGGTTGGTCGGGAATAAAAAATATTTCCCAAAAGTGCCAACTCCGGTTGGTTGGGAAGAAACTCCACCAACTCCGGTTGGTCGGGAATAAAATATTTCCCAGAAATACCAACTCCGGTTAGTTGGGAAGAAGATTCACCCACTATAGTTGGTCGAGAATAAACTTTTTTTAACCAACTGAGGTTGGTCGAGAATTAAAAACGCCAACTCTTTTTGGTTGGAAATAGTTGGTTAAACGAATAATGGCTTAGAATTAAAAAGTGATCATGCAAAATTTTAATACCTAAAACATTTCACCAAGTTGGTCGAGAAACAAAATATCATCAACTCTGGTTGGTCGACAAATGATTATTATCAATTTAAGATAGTCAATATTAAGTTTCACCAACTTTAGTTGGTCGGCAAATAACACAATGTTGTTAAGCATGCACATTCATTAGTAAATAAGTAAAGTGTTTTACAAAATACCTACAAGGCAATGGCAATCAAGATTGCAAAGAAAAATAGAAGTTTTTCATTAAATCATAAACAAAATACATTGGGAATAAAATACATAAAAATTATTACATCAGGAATCTTATTCTATGGGTTTCTTCCCCTCTGCCTTTGAAACAGGTTCTTCACTAGCAGGAGGATCGTCTAAGACATAGGGGGAGTTTATGAAGTTCAAATCTTTAAGCATCCTGATGTTCATAACTGATGGCCGATCAAGAAGGTGCTCTGGGCGAGATATCTCAAAGTTGGAGTGAAGACTGTAGTCGCCGAGATACTTTGAAATTAGGCATTGTGGAATGGCCCGATCAGGAATCCAGCTCATGTCAAGTTTGAAAGGAGGCAATGGTAGGTCGAGCAACCCAGGATTGTGGTAATCCCACAAGTAATGACCTTGTTCAAATTTCAGCACGCCCAAAGCATTTAACCATCCTTGCTTATAACCCACATTATTTGCATTCTGGATTCGATCATCTAGATGGTAGAGGGCTTCATTATAACCAGCCATCCAGAACTCCCTAGGCTGTTTGTGGAACTGGTAGGTTAATCTTTATAACTGCTTGTGGAGATTCTTCACCAAATTCGTTTTATTCTCCAAAGCAGACTTTTGAGCAGAGAGCTGCTCGTCCAAATTCATGATTTTCTTAGACATCTCGGCCAATGCCTGGTTCTTTGCCATCAATTGGAAGGCTTGGTTCTCCAGAGCCGATTGAGTTATTTATTCCTCGATAGTAATTCGAGCATCTCTTGCTCGTCCTCGAGTAGAGGTAGAAGGCCCAATCCTCTTCAAGGTTTCTAATTCATCTCTCAGATTGGCATTTTTGACCTCTAAGAAGGAGAATCCCTCGTCGTTTACAGGGACCAAAGCGTTTGAGGTAGAGGCAGCAGATCTCAGTTGGGATACTTCTCCTCGCAAGTTATTATTTTCCTGCTCCAGCAAATTGGCTATCTACCTGTGCTCTTCAACCTCGGTTTTCAAAGTTCTCTCCCTCACTTCATAAGCAGTAAATAATTTATCGTATCCCTTATTAGCATTCAGTTGCTGATACTTCTTCTCATATCCTTGGTGCAAGAGGGATGAAGATTCCTTGTATTGCTGTTGAAGCTCCTCGAGAGTGCTTTGGAGGTCTTCAATCATGTCATAATATGCTGCATTATTAGCCACTGCGCGGTCGAGCAGACACTTTAAATACTGGTAGGCTTCAACTGCCTGCTCTGAAGCATTTTAACCAAGGATATCAACGATTTGAGATTCAGTCATATCTGTATGACTAGCTCTGAAGTAATCATTGCATTTCCTCAACAATTTTGTATCATGAGCAGATAGAAATTCCATCTAGGCCATAAACTAGTAAAAAGAAGAGATAGCAAGAATCAATAAGGAGCAAGAGGAAGAGATTCAATGAATAGTCAAAATTTCAAATTTTATTACCTCATAAAAGAGAAGTACATAGTTCAGAATTACAATGGACAAAAATAAACAGAGAGAAAAATCCGAACAACTCTACACCTTCTCCTTGTCTCCCCAAACTTTCTCGGGAGGCTGGGACGAGGAGGTAGGTTGCTCGGATGGCACAGATGGTTGCTCGGGGAGTGCTGGAAGCTGCTCGGTTGAAATAATGGATGGTTAAAGTTGCTCGTAGGAAGACTGGACAACTGTGGGATGAGAAATTTGATCTCCCATCACCATGGAGGATTCCTCAGAGGCAGCTTCGTCCTCTTCTTCATCTTCAGGAGTTGGAGGGGGGCCGGCCAGGGATGTGTTGCTGAAATAGGTCGGAATTTTCATCAACATTCAGCTCTTTCAGAGCAGTGACCCAGCCATCCCTAAAGCACTTAAGGCTACCATATTCCACTTGTGACATCATGGCAGCTAAACCCTTATTCCAACCTTTGTCCCAACCAACACTGAAGGACTTTTTCACAGCTAACTTTCTTTTCACCTTCTCCGAGGAAATCTTCTGGGATAAAAGTTCCTCGGCAGCCTTTAATTTATTCTCCACTTCCTCCTTTTGACGACTTACTTCACGAAGCTTATTTAACTCTTCCTCAGCAGACTTGAGCTTACTTTCGAGCTCTCCATCATTTTGGAGCTTCCCCTCGAGCTCTTTATTCTTCTCCTCCAAGCCTTTTATTTTTTTCTCCAACCCCTTGGAGACCTCAACAACCTGATCCTTCTCCTGTTCGATGGAATTAAGCTTCCTCTCCCAAATAGCTTTATCATCATCATACTTCTGACGAGAAGCTTGAAGCTTTAATAGCTTCACTCTTCTTCAAAATTGTATTAAAATAGGTTACCAACTGGGAAAAGAAAACAATAGCAAGTCAATGTAAAGATATAACAATGGAAAAATGAAAGTTTAGGACAATAATACTTACAGAAGCAATATGACGAGTAGACAATGTGGTAATCATATCCCGAGAAAGATTTTCTTCAATACCTTAGATCTCGGGAATGATCTAAGACTTCATCGAGCTCATGGCAGAGCTCGGGGCAACAAAAGTGGGAACACCACTTCCAGTAGTCGGGGGCTGAGAGATGGATTCAGCCAAATTGACCGAGGAGCTCTTCTTCAGCCTCCTCAGAGGAGCATAAACGGTATCGACCAATGATGTAGTCTTAGTCGAGGATATGACTATAACATCGCTTGGAGCAGTGACCTTGCTCAGAGCCACTGGGGGCTTCTCGACAACCTTCACAGGAGCAGCCAGAGGAGGTGCATCGATTTTCTTGTCCCTTCTTTTGGGACATCATGCTTGCTTTTCTTTGCCTCTCCAGCAATAGAGGAAGATTTCTCGAAGAGGGCAGGAGCTCTTCTTCTCTTCATCCTTTCACTCAGAGGAATATGTGACTCAGGTGAAGAACTTGCAGAAGCTGGTACTGGTTCTACATCGCTTATCACCGGACGAGCAGTAAAAGACGAGGTGTAACTCTTATACTGCAGTAAATATGAAGCTTATCTGATGTGCTCGTCGGCAACAGTCTGATGCAAACCCCAGATAAGTTTCAGATGTTTTAAGTTAACTACTGTCTCTTTTGGAGACCTTCTTTTGCTGTCAATTGCAAATAAATGAAAGTTAAAATATCAGTGACACATTTCATCAAACACAAAGAAAGCATAATTTCAAAAATAAAGTAAAGTAAAAACAACCTATCCCATTGCCATAGGGAGGGCATCTGGGACCCTGATACACATCATTTCCAGTTAGTGGAGCATGTTGCCAATTTTTTATAACAACACCATGATCAAAATGATCCCTATTAGCATCTGGGAGATTGACCACTAAAGCTCTATTTAAAAACCTATTTTTTAAGTAAAAAGTACTGTCACTGATAGCCCATCTATAGCAAAACATGATTTCTGGAATTCCTATACGAGTTCCATGAATCTGATTTAATCTATGAACTCCATTAACTATTCTCCATGTATTGGGGGCTATTTTTGTAGGAACCACGTCAAAATATTGATAGAATTCCAGACACAAAGGGTTTGGGGGGAAAAGAAAAGCCAAATTCAGCAACAAAGAGACTGGGGAACCAATGTCCCTCAGCCAAATGAAAATAATCTGAAGGCTCAGAAAGTTCCTCCAAAATAACCCATGAAGGAATAGAGAAATCAGAACGAAACTTATCAAGTGACTCAACAAGGTAAACCATGGCGAATAAAGGAAATAAAAGAGAAGGAAGAAAATCTTACAGAAAAAGGATGGATCTGTTGACAACGAACGATGAAAAGGATGAACGCACAAGAGAGAGAGAAAATGGAAAACTCAAAGATACAAATTTGAAAAAGTAAAAGACGATATGATTTTCTGCAATGCTTAAATATCTTACCTTGGGAAAAGGTAAAAATAATGATTAGAAAGGGAGACGTTTACGCTACCGGCGGCTAAAAGGACAAAAAGGGCGCGGAGATCGAAGCAGTTAGAAAAATTCGAAAAGTCTGATTCTATGAATTTGAAAAGAAAAATGAATGCAAAGAACATGCTTCTAAAATTCAGGATGACCATTTAATCCTGCCATATTTTGAGAAGAATGTTCCACACTCCTCAGTCTCGAACTGTGAAACATTGAGGGCTTTTGTTGATACCAATTTTAGTCTGCTGACATGGCACAATGAAGTGGAGACGCGTGTCAATCTACATGGCACTAACAAACATTTCTGAACAATACCTTGACTTCGAGGAACTCAATTTCCCCGATCAACTCACCGAGCAGTAGGGGCTCACCGAGGAACTTTACTGCACCGAGCAACTCATGGATATCGAGATACTTAGGTGGTTCGAGCAGCTTAGGCGGTCCGAGTTGCACATCGATCAGAGCATTTATTATCAGACAATTAAGAGGATTAAATGTGCATTAAATGTTGAATATTATCATACAGATGTATACGCTTATTGAACAGCTATGTATTACTCATTCACATGTACAGCCTCATGGCTATAAATATACTATATCATCCTCATTGTAGGGGGATCGGAATTTCTTGAGGTAAACCATACTTCGAGAATTCCCAAACAGTCAATAATAACACAAACAGTGGACGTATGCCATTCGTTCAAGGCTGAACCACTTTAAAATTTCTTGTCTTATTTATTTTTTATCTGTGATTAAACAATTAGAGATAATCTAATTTTTTACATCAACAAGGTCAAAGTCCAAAATCATGACCATAAATATTTTTGTAATATTAAAATAAAATATGGATCACGGTGTAAGACCGTGACCAACTGTCACCTCCCAGGGTGTTGTGGTCATGACTTGTGACTGTGACCCACGTTGTCGCCCCTTGGGTCATGGATTTGGATTGTGACCACCCGTTGTAGGGTAGTTATGGGTCTTGACCATGACCCAGGTTCTCCCCTATGTTTCACGAATACTGATCGTTTTTCACACTTAATATTATCACGGGGTAGTGATTGTGACCTATGAGGGTGGTCAGGGATCAAAACTGTGATCATTAGCGATATATGGTATTTTGATACAAAATAATACAATATAACAACCATGTACACATGCATATATTATAATCTTACAACTTTAAATATGGTCGAGGCAAAGTTAAAGGAACTTGTACCCTTTGTAGGAGGATTATAACATCACCTTTTTTTTAACTTATGTGATATTATACCCTTGGGTGTGTTTAATGAGTCTTCCCTAAGAGTTCTTAGGGATTTATCAAGTCTAAGATACTTCTCTTGGTTATAGGTGACATAGTATACAAAAGGCTTTAACTCCCTTTTAAAGACGAACATTGTAAGGACCTTATATAATTCAACACACTTCTCACAATCCTCTTATATTATGTTCCCTTAAAGATGACCTCGTACTTGTAGCTGACAAGTCATCCCTTATTAAGATAACTTTAATTTCAAAATTAAATTCACTTCAAAATAGATGGAATTGGAATCGAGAGAGGTGTTTTCATTTAATTTTAAAATTTATCTTATACATAAGAAATCACATTAAAAATTTTAATGGTTATAGCTTTTCAAGTGTTTGGTATGCCAATGGTTTGCCAGACAAATACCCTTCCAAAGTTTAATATGTTAGAAAATAAGTATTGGATAGAAAGTTTTGAGCAACTTTGAGCTCAACTTTAGATGGGACCCACATCACAATATTTATGGGACCATATACGAACGTGTTCTCCTTCATAAGGAGATTAATGTGGTATATTTACATGTCCAATTTCATTAAGTTATCAATGATAAATATGTCTCCAAATGACTCATAAAACAATGAAAGTTAATGAATTAGGTGTGTATTGCTCTTGTCCCACATAAGAAGAATAGTGGGAATTTGAAGAGTTAATAAAACCTTAAATGTGCACTGAGGCTTGGATGCCTTCTGAGTATCCAACTCTTTGAATGGGAGATGGCCTACACTATGAAAGTGTGCACGCATGCGCGCGGTTAGTTTGGTAGACCGGCTTGGCTCGGCTCGGGCTTGGGAAATTAACTATTAACTGTTTGGCAGTTAATTCCAACAGTCACTTTCAGGCTATATAAATACATATTCTCCCTCCAGTTTTTGGCTAATGAAAAAATCTCTCTCCAATTTTTCTCCAACCCAAAAATATTATTTAAGTTTCAAAAATATATTTCCTCTATTACTGCATTCATTCCATTCATATTATTTATGATGTTTAGTTGAGTTGAAAACACTGAATTGTGTTCGTCGGGATTATACATTGTTATGCTGCTTGTTTAATCCGAAAATTCGTTCTATCTTGGGAGACAATTATTCATCAACCTTGAAGCACTTATTGTAGGGAAAAAAATTTCCTAAGGACACTGTTGAAAACACGGCTCGGATTATTGTTGTTACTCCTTTTATTACACATATATTCTTAATTATCATCTTTTTTCAAGTAGATCTCTGAAATTGTATTCATTCCTTTACTTTCTGTAATTAGTAAATTTTATTTTGTTTTATTTTGAATTTATAATATCAATCGCATAACTATCTCAAGGCAAATTTATGTGTTTACTGTTTTATAAATTCATACGGAAATATTAATTTATCGTTACAGAAATTATAATTTTTATACCAATTTAAATTTATAATTAAAAATTAGAATTTTAATTATTCTTGTTAAAAAAATTCTATTTTGTACAGATTTTTATAAAGTTTGCACTTTCTAAAAAAATTGTTCTGTATAGACTTCAAATAATCTTCATAATTAATTTTGCACATAATTATTTTTAATCGATTTAGACTTGTAAAAAATTAAAATTTAATTTTTGTTTAATTATGTGTTATATGTTTCAGAATAGTGTTTATGATTATTATTAGAATTCGTTGAGTATTAATTATAATTTGAGGAAATTAGTATAATGGAATTTGGTATTCTATTTTGAGAAATTCATTACAAATGAATATTATTGTTGATAAAAATTCTATTTTTATAACATAAATGGAATCACAAAGTACAAACACAGCCTTACTGATCGTGATTGTGACTCGTGATAGTATTACGGCCCCCTTGAACATGCCACATGGGGAGAAATCCAAAACATTTATCGGGAACGATTTCAAATGTTGGCAAGGACAGATTTATTTCTATTTCACAACCTTCCAATTGGTAATATTTGTATATGAAGATTGTCCTTATTTGCAAGAGGGAGATGAGATTGAAAAATTTGTTGCCGTTGACGCATGAAAACATTCGAATTTTCTGTGTCGTAACTACATCCTGACGTACTTGGACAAGACGTTGTCCCACGTGTACCGCACAATGAAAAATGCAAAGGAATTATCGAATTCTTTGGATAAGAAGTATAAAACTGAAGATGCGGGTATGAAAAAATTCATCGTGGGCCGTTTTTTAGACTTCAAAATGCTGGACTCCAAACCGATTATTGCAAAAGTTTAGGAACTTTAGGTTATTATTCACGACATTCGCGCTGAAGGAATATCGATCGGTGACACTTTCCAAGTGGCGACGATAATTGAAAAGTTGCCTCCATCTTGGAACTTGTTCACAAATTATCTCAAGCATGAATGCAAGGATATTAATGTCGAATAATTATTAGCATATCTGCGGATTGAAGAAGAAAATCATGAATCTCAAAAGAGAAGTGTGAAGAACATCATGGAGTCCAAGGTTCATGTGGCTGAAAGTCCTAAATCCAAACGTAAGCGTAATGGGAAAGGCACATTTAAGCAAAGAAATAAGTTTAAAGGTGAATGCTATAATTGCGGCAAGCTAGGACACCGCTCAAGCAAGGGTCGCAAACTAAAGAATGATAAAAAGACCAATGCTCAAGCAAATGTGATGTAGGGTGAGAACATTTCGATGGTATCGCAGACATAAATCTTTATGTTGTTGTCTCTGAATACAATCTGGTAGGAAATACGAAGGAATGGTGGGAGGACACTGGGGCTACATGTCACATTTGTGTAAACAAATGGATGTTTACTACTTGTAAGGATTTGGAAAATGAGGAGACCCTATTTATGGGGAATTCTTCGAGTTCTAAAGTCGTAGGACAAGGAAAGATCATTTCAAAAATGACTTCGATAAAGGAACTTACTCCTAACAATGTGCTTCACGTGCTTGATATCCATAAAAATATGATGTCTGGACCGCTCATAAGCAAGAATGAGTTTAAACTCGTGTTTATTTCTGATAAGTTTGTGTTTTCCAAATATGATGTGTATGTGGAAAAGGGCTACCTGTCTTATGGGATCTTTAAAATGAATGTAATGACATTGATGTCAAAGTCATCCCTAGTGAATAAAGTTGCTAAATCTACTTACTGGATTGAGTCGTTTGATATTTGGCATGCTAGATTAGGACATTTTAATTTTGACACCTTGTGCAGATTAATTTTATTACATTTATTGACGATTGTACAAAATTTTGCTATGTATATTTATTACATAGTAAGGATGAGGCTATTGATGCATTAAATAATACAAGAATAAAGTTGAGAATCAATTAAGCAAAAGGATAAATGCTATTAGGAGTGATTGAACAAGTGAACCTGAATCTCCTTTTGAGAAATTTTGTTCCGAACATGGAATTATCCATCAAACCACCACTCCTTAATATCCTTAATCGAATGACATTACTGAACACAAAGACCATACATTGAAAGAGATTATGAACTCTATGTTAATAAGTTCAGGACCTCCACAAAACTTGGGGGGCATACTTTCTGCTAATTACATTCTTAACAAAGTCACATATAAGAAAATTCACAAGACACCTTATGAGTTATGGAAATATCCAAAAAACTTGCGATAAATAATTATGAGTGTGAGGGTGCTTAGCCAAGGTAATGGTTACTAAACCTAAAAAGGTAAAAATAAGATCAAAGACTATTGACTGTATGTTCATCGATTGTGTTATTAATACCAGTGCATATCGATTTTTTGTTTGTAAATATGAGTTTTTGGATATTCATGTAAATAGGTTATTGAATCAAGGGGCGCCTCATAATTTGAAAATTAATTTCCATATAACATGACCTTAGAATCTGGTTCAACTAAAAGGACAAATCAAGTTGCTATAATCATGCACTAAAAAATGAACCTCAATCGTACAAAGAAGTGATATCCTCACCCGATGCTTCTAATTGGAAAAAAGAAATTAGTAAAGAAATTGAATCCATATTTCACAATCATGCATGGGAACTAGTGGATCTTCCACCATGTTCGAAACCATCAGGTTACAAATGGATCTTCAAACAGAAATTACAGGTCGATGGATCAATTGATAAATATAAAGCAAGACTTGAGGCTAAAGGTTACAAGAAAAAGGAAGGGTTGGATTACTTCGACACCTCTAACAAGGATTACGTCCATTCGAATGTTAATAGAAATATCTACTATTAATGGACTTGAAATACATCAAATGGATGTAAAACCCTCTTTCTTAAATAGTGAACTAGACGAGGAAATTTATATAGAGTAACTTGAAGGGTTCAAAGCTCCCGGACAAGAGGAATTAAAATTTCTAAAACATAGGATGGACTAATATTATCTCAGTCTCATTACATAGAAAAGGTACTAGAAAAATTCAAGAAGTATGAGATTAGTCCTACTAAGACACCTGTAGATGTAAATTTACATCTAGGAAGAAATAATGGTGAAAGCATATCTCAATTATATTACTCTCGTATTATCGACAATTAAATGTATATCATAAACTGTACTCTACCAGACATATAATATTTAATAAGTAAGCTAAGTTGATAAAGTAGTAATCTAGAGAGAGATCACTGGAATGCAATATTAAAAGTTTTGAGTTATTTAAAATATACTCGAAACTGTGGGCTGCACTATTCGAGATATCCAGTTGTACTTGAGGGGCATTGTGATGCAAATTGGATATCCGATATAAAGGACTCTAAGTTTACAAGTTGGTAAATGTTTACCCTTGGAGGTGCAACCTTATCTTAGAAATCCTCAAAACAAATGTGCATTGCTAGATCGACATGGAAGTTGAATTTATTGTATTAGACAAAGTTGGAGAAGAAGCTGAATGGATTCAAAACTTCTTAGAGGATGTTCTAAATTGGTCAAAACTTGTGCTCGCAATATGTATACATTGTGATAGTCAATCGGAGATTGCAAGGGAACATAATCACATATATATTGGAAAGTCATGACATATTCCTCGTAGAAATAATACCGTTAGATAACTTCTCTCAAATGGAATTGTCTCAATTGAATATGTAAAGTCAAAAGATAATATAATGGATCCACTTAACAAAGCTTTAAATCGAAAGCAATTTAAAAGATCATTAAGAGGAATGGGACTAAAGCCTATATAATAATCAAGAATCAATATTGTGTCAACCCAATCTAGTTGATTGGAGATCCCAAGATCTAGGTTCAATGGGAAAATCAAACTACATTGTATTCAGTACGCACTGGGGGATTTTAAATCCTATCCATTCTAATGATAAGACAATGCATATCTGTTGCGAAGTTAGGATAAGTTACGCTTTTAATGACATCCATATATTAGTACGTCTAAGTGGGGTATAGCAGGATACTCCTTGTGGATATCACCAACGTGAGTAAGAAGGGAGCATTTCTATGAGAATAATGAAAGGCAAATTCTCTAAAATACTCACGAAACCAAGTTGTGTTCATCGACAAAGCGAACACAAACATGAGAACCAACTATCTTGAAGGATTATTGTGTGAATATTATTGTCTAGGTTACAAAAATGATTGACGACTCAAGGACATGAAGTCTACCAATTAACCAAGTAAATTTGATAGTATATCACTAAGGAAAGTTCAAGGCCACTAGGCTACTTCTCCCGATGCAATAAATTTTCAATTTTACTCAACCTATGTCTACATATGCATTTTGCATATCTTTATATAGCGATATATCATTCATGTGGGGGATTGTTAGAAAATGGGTATTGGACAACAAATTTTGAACAACTTTGAGCTCAAATTTAGATGGGACCCACATCACGATATTTGTGGGATTATATACGAACACATCCTCCTTCGCAAGGAGATTAACGTGGTATATTTGCATGTCAAATTCCATTAAGTTATGAATGATAAATATTTCTCCAAAGTGACTCATAAAGTAATGAAATTAAATGAATTGGATGTGTATTATTCTTGTCTCACATGAAAGAATGGTGAGAATTTGAAGAGTTAATAAAAACCCAAATGTACACTAAGTATTGGATGCCTTTGGGGTATTCCAACTCTTTAAAAGGAAGATGGCCTACAGTATGCAAATGTTGGGCTTGCGCCAAAAGTCCACACGTACGCCATCCTAAAAATTCTATTCCAGTTTTAGAAAAATATTTCCTCCATTACTTCATTCATTACATTCATATTATTTATGATGCTTGGTTGAGTAGAAAACACAGAATTGTGTTCACAAGAATTATACATTATTGTGTTGCTTGTTTAATTCGAAAATCCATTCTATCTTGAGAGGCAATTATTCATCAACCTTGAAGCACTTATTGGAGGGAATAAATTTTCCTTAAGGACACTATAAAAACGTAGATCGAAATATTATTGTTACTCGTTTTCGTATACATATATTCTTCATCATCATCTTCTTTCAAATAAGTCTTTAAATTGTACTTATTCCTTTACTTTCTATAATTAGTAAATTTTATTCTGTTTTATTTCTAATTTATAATATCAGTGGAATAACATAATATCTATAAGTCCATGGAAAATGTCAACTATTTTTCAATAAGGTCCGTGTTAATTAGAGTTGAGCTTGTTTCTTTATAAATTACTTTTTTTAAGAAAAAGGTAACCCTTCTTCATTATCCACTTGTTATTTTTGAAAGGGGGATAAATACTAGTTCTCCACTCTCCATATATTTAAATCTTAACTCTCATGGTTTTGCCCTATTGGATATTATCATGTCTTATGCCTATTGTGTAAAAAATCTTATAAATTCTAACAATCTTTAGAAAGCATATGACGAATTGATATTTTAAAGATAATATCTCAAACTAATATATCAATAATTATCCTATCATGCTTTCTTGACCTGTTATCACGAAACTTTTTCTTTGGGTTTAATTAGGCTTATGCCCATAATTAATATTGTGATTTCTTGAATCATTTATTTTTGGACATATGTTATTTAATCATTTTCTAAGATTAAATTCCGGAAGCATTTAAAAAAAATTGGAAAATATTTAAGCATATTATAATTTTTTAAACTTGAGCTCATGTTTCTCAATCACTCCTCATATGTTAATTCAAGTTTGACCAGGTCAAAATCAATGTTCAGTGTTCAAATATGTTCATTGGTGAAAAATTTAAGTGCTTCATATTTTCATGGTATACGTTCGAAATGATCCTGAAAAATCATCAACACTTTTTGTTTTTTTATAGAATAATATAATTAAATTTCTCTTATGTGCATAACTCTTATATCTTTCACCCTTTTGAAGATTCCAAAATTGGTTGGGATATGAATAACTCGTATAATAATTATATATTTTGTGTATAGGTGTGAATCATTCTTTATCGTTATATAACGGGATATTGGGAACCTATATCATGCTTTGGTGATAAAAACAATAATTGAGTTAATATGCCGATATAATATATAGCATTTGTGTTCGGCACATGACAATCCATATTTATTGTCATGTAAGTTAATTTCTATAAGGCACCATAGTATGCCACACATAATATTAGTCTTTATGATAATATGTGAGTATTTATGGTAACATATCTGTATTATTTTATTTGAAGAAAATAATGCTATATATTTATGTATATGTACACAAATGATGTTGGCAGCATAGTGTAATACATTTATGTATATATACACCATTTTTAACATGCTATCATTAAATCCATATCACCCTAAGACATTTTAGGCCAATTTAAATGGCAAATTTTGTGTTTAAGGTCATCTCAAAGATCTTCGATCATAATTTGAGTTCTCATAGCTTCTAGAATAATTTTACCAAAGAAAGTTTATTTTATAAAGGCAATAAATATTTATGATTTCATTGTGATTGTGTCTTAAAATTTTAAGTTGAGCGAGTGAGTACTTTTGTCCTTATGAAAGGTATGAGAAATATATTATCCTCTCTTTTTGAAGTGAGATGAGCCAATATCATCTTACCAAGTACACCGCCCACAATTTAGTCTCCATTCCTTTCTTCTAAAGGAAGTGAGTGACATCTTCTACAATGAAGGACCTTTATAATATATTTCTTGAATAAGTATATCAAGAAAGTAATATATGATCTCCCGTGATATACGTGAATCTGGTATCTAGAAAAATGTCATTGCCCATGAGTTAGATATGATCCTCTTGCTATCTCCCTAGTGGAATAAATATCGCCTCCAATGATCATATCACTCCCACAATTGGAAAGTAGTAACCTCATGTCAATATGATCTCACCTAGAGATCATGATTCAGTTGTTATGAGATCCCCGCTTTTTTAGACCTCCCCTCTAGTTAGAAAAGCTTTTCAGCCTATCGGAATCATAAGTTAAAACCGACTGTTCCATTGATAGTTGATAAGAGTGATTTATTTATAATTCCTTTTAATTGAGCTTACGACTTATATTATAATTCCAGGCATGTTAAAGATCCTTATGGCTTTTTATTCCTCTATTACAATTTATTCTTAATTGAATAATTCTAGGATTATTGCAACGAATTCATATAATTGGATTCTTGAAACCTATGATTATGTCAATCCAAAAAGAAACTAAATATGATTATTCCAACTATCAATCAATCCATTGTATAAAAAAATGCAGTGGAAGGGATAACAACTTTGTTAAGGCTGGGATAAGCCAACTCAAAGTTAAATGATTTATGCCGAGAAAGAAACTGGCCTAGAATAGAGAAAGAACATTCAGAATTCCAGTCATGTGGGCCTGCCCGAATTGTAAACGATTCAAATAAAGGGTCAGGTTTAAGTCTTCCTAGGTTGAAGTACAAAAAATCCTCCTTTATCTTCTTCCTACCATTCGTAGGTAAGCATTAAATTGAATAACATGTTATTTGAGAACTATTCATAAGAGCTCCCTTATATAATAAGAAATTGAAGGAGCAAAAGATATTGAGAATTGGGACAAAGGAATCATAAGATCGAGAGAGAATGAAGAAATATGGTGATAGTGATTAACCAATCTCTTTTGTGACTCAGACGAAGTATCATCTGGAGAAGAAATTTAAAGACCATCGAGATTGTCAACCATTATTTGAAAGTATTCATATGAGTATCCAACGATAATGAAGGGTGATGTCACTCACATCATGAGAATGTTCGGAGTGGAATCGCAAGATATTTCCAACAAGGACACAAATTACTAGACGAATCAAACATGGAAGAAATACATTGTCTATTCCCCAAGTGATTACGTTAACGTGTTTTATGCTTCCCCAATAATATATTTAAAGCAAGAAGTTTTGGGAATAAGAAAAATTTACTTACAAATTGTAATGCCCCCGTTGGATTTATGGGTTACCCATAGTCAACTCAGTCCGACCCAAGCGTCAAGTGCAATTAAATAAACTATATAATGTTGCTAGTCCAGTATTATTTTAATTAACATTGCACATATTTAGCATGCTATTCCAGTTTCAAAATAAACTACATGAGGGACTCATGGGGGCACCTCAAAGTCCAGGCATACAGAGCTACTAATGTAAAATTAAGAAATCACTTACTTGCATAACACCCTCAAAATACGAAATCGCTTCCAACCTACCGTTACAAAGCGAGGTTGTGAGCCAATGCTCTGTGAAAAATATATAATTGCAGTATTGAACGAATGGCAGAAAGGAGACTCAAACACATTATGCCTACGTGCACATGCAACTACATGGTATATATATATATATATATATATATATATATATATATATACTTAAGACATGGCCAGTTTTACCTCTGAAAACCTTATTTATTCAAATTAATTTACCTTAATCTTATAAAAGACTTCCTTTTACCCATTTTATCCTTTCTCGCTTTACTTAGCACACACGGTTCAACACTTGAAACCACTACATTTGATTTACCCGAAATCACCCTTTTTATTTTATCCAACACACTTTAGTATTTTTGTTGAAATCCACCCTTTCAAAACACGCGAACACCGTGTTAGAAAATACTCATTTAATCTTTGAGAACCTTTTTACAACACATTCTTGTGTTAATTATGGGTTTAACCGTTTAGGTTGCTTAATAACCCATTTACCCACTTACTTTACTTTTTTTCTTACCTTATGGACATTAATCAATTACACATTTTACTTGTCCATTTTAACCTTTATGGGAATAATTATTAATTCATTAAAGTTAGATTGTATTAACCCATTTCACTACACAATCCATTTCTTGACATAATCCTTATTCCTTTATCTCTTCGCAAAGGGGTTCCACATCGCCGACTATACGCACCATATGCTCTAGCAAGTGATTTTGGGCTTTTCACCCCAGGGCTCCGATCCCTCCTTAATTATTTTGGTGTCATACGATTTCCTTTTAATGTGTTTTGACATTTTACAAATGTCCACAATACCCCACTCTTACTTTTTACCCGACTGAAGCCAAAAGTCGGGGTTACACCCTAATTTATGTTACACTTTGAAATTTTAACATTTCATGCCCATTATACTTTAATCTTGATTTTTATTCCAAAATTATATTCATTTGGGACCACTTTGTGTAACACCTTTTCCAATATTTTTATTTCATAAAAATGTTCCACTTTAAGTAAAATTACTATTTTATCCATTTGTTTCCGAAATCACTTTTTACTCCATTTTCACAAGTGTTAATTCCTCTCAAAACACTATTAAGTTATCCACCCTAACTTCTTAAGTGTTTTAACACCTTAACACCCTTTTAACCTTGGAGTAATACTCTTCCTAATTGAAAACACCTCTACCTCTTAAATCCCTTTTCAATTTCGTAAGTCTTAATCTTTTACAACATTATTAAATCACACACCAACTTTTCAATGATTACCCAATAACAGTTGTTCAATATTTGTATCAACCATTTTTCCAAACTACATATTTCTTTATTTTCTTCATTCAAGAAATTCATTTACACTTAAGACTACTTTTATAAGAAAATACCATTCCTCTATTTTACATGTAATCTTACAACTTGTACTTATCATACTTTTAACCCCTTTTTCACACACTTTAAAGACAAGAATTTCTATTTTCTTATTTCATGTTTAAACCAAATAAAATTTTCTTTAAACCTGTTCATACACTTAGTGCCAAAATACTACAAGTTTATATGCATGAAAAGATGGACTTTAAACCTTAAAATCCTATTAAATGGGTTAAACACATTTTCATTCTAGAAATTAATCATACATGAAAAAAATACATTTTCAAGGCATAAAAGACGTTTAATTTCTTCAAACTCAACAAATATCTATTTTTCATAAAATCTTCAGTTTTGCAAGAAACATTATTTCACCAATATTCACCAAAATAAATTATTAGCTTCAAACATTTTATTTCATAAATTTTTTAACGTAAACCTTTCTAAAAAAATATACCCCTTTCATAAAATACTAGCTTTTGTACCTCAAAACTTTGAAATATTTATTCATTATTTATTTTTAACAAAATAATATTTTACCAACATTTTTATTTCATAAAAATATTTAATATTTTTTACACATCATTTAATCAAATACACCATACTTATGTAATCTAACTATAAGACCATAAATATGCAAAATAGAGTCTTGTACTAAGAGTAAGGTTTTTACAGCTCTAAGAGTTCCAATAGTGGTAGAAATGTTAGTGTAAGAGGAGCAACCCCCACCTCCAAAGGTGGCGTCAAGGGGTTACCAAATGCATCCTCCAAAATGCTCCAAAATGTGCTCCTTCCAAGTTTATAAGCAAGACTCACTTCGAACTCTATGGAAGCCCTCATCATCTTCTCCAAAAATCCCCCAATACTTCTCCAAATTTTGTAGCTCTTCTTCTACAATGATGGAAATGAGTATTGTAGGGTTGAACATGGTGGAATACTACATAAAATGGTGGTTTGTGGTGGGATGAGGTCAACGTCCACCCACCTCTCTCTCTCTCTCTCTCTCTCTCTCTCTCTCTCTCTCTCTATATATATATATATATATATATATATATATATATATATATATATATATATATATATATATATATATCCCGTATTTAATTTCCTCCTATAAATAACCTCAAACACGCCCTTTTAAAACCCTCTCAAAGCCTAAATTCCCATTTTGCCCAATCTGGACTGATCTGGGCTAGACAGCACAACGATCTAATGGGAAAAAATGTGACTCATAGAAGGGTGATATGATCTAAACATTTTATATACATATCTCCCGTATTTAATTTCCTCCTATAAATAACCTCAAACACGCCCTTTTAAAACCTTCTCAAAGCCTAAATTCCCATTTTGCCCAATCTGGACTGATCTAGGCTAGACAGCACAACGATTTAATGGGAAAAAATGTGACTCATAGAAGGTTGATATGATCTAAACATTTTCAATATACATTGTTCGAATGACAAGCCCAAGTCATTCGAATGACTTCTCCATCTCGTTCGAAGTTTGGTTCACGCGACCTGCCACTGTAGCGCAGTGGCATGTTGTTTGAAGCCCTGCTTCTCGCGACATCCATCTCTCTTCTAACGATGTAGGGATAACGTTAGAACGACCCATTATATTTGTTTGAACAACCCTTGTTCCATAATTTTATTTATTCAATTTTGACCCACAATTCTCTCATAATCATCTTTAACTCCTCTTCAAAAATAATTCATATATGTTTTAATTGAATGGTTGGAACATGGTATTACACAAATAAATGCCAAGAATATCAATGGTTGGGAAATAATGGGTAGACATTCCATTTCTGTGATTTCATCGAGTGCTAAAATTTAAATAAAAGAGTTGTCGAAGCATCCACCAGTTAAATTTAGCACCATAAATTAAACTAGGCAGGGGATATATGTGACACCTCGCCAAATTAAATACCGGGTGATAAGTCCTTTGTGAAATTTAAACCAGAATATTTGGTTGGTTCATTCTTAGCATCACTATCGAAAAATATTTTTCTTTATTAATCACCTAATACCCAATAATTATTGTCAATTAATTTAAAACATTTAACACATTCACCATTCTAATGAATAAATAAATAACGAATATCACACCATCTAACTAAATATGATAAAACTGGAATAATAGTGACAGTTAAACAAAATCCAAACCATCAATCGTAATAATACCAAATCCAACTAAAACTGAAATACTGAAATGAAATGAGCAGAATGTCTCTAGGACATAAATAAAATGAGGATGGGTGACACAAGCCCTAACTGAGAAGCCAAAATCAAAGAACTAAAATCATAGATGTGGAGGCATCTAAATACGAGGACCTACAACTCCCACGATAGCTGCAGTATGTCAAAAGATCTAGCAGTCTAAGCTTGGCGCCCCTGTGACTGGACACCTAAAAATAGTTTCACAAGAAAAAGAGATTTTGCAACAGACGGGTCAGAGCTCGAGTGTCAAATATTTTAAAACAGTTTAGAACGTATTTAAAATGCAGTAAATAAAATATAATACACATATTACCTTTTCAAACACTCACTTGAGATTCTCACCTCTCAACTATTGTGCACACCTAACGTACCTCTAAACCATCCTAGTTATCATCATCACTTAACTATAATGTATACATCCACTTTCTAACTATCACTCGTAGTAATAACTCGTATTTCCCACAAGCTATTATTATTAAATGTCCTTGCATTTATTATTCCGAATAAAAGTTTCACAACAAGTTTAAGTATTCCCATACTTACGTTACTTAAGAATTTATCACCTTCCTTATCTAAAAATTAAACACAATAGATAATATCACAAGTATATACACAAATTCATCACTATATATTATATATACTTATAGGGAACCCCTAGACTCAGATGGGGTGCATGCATACTCTGCTATATAGTTTCGGTACATCTCGTACTAAATTAGGACTACCGATTCAGAATCACTCACGAAGTGTATAATACAAATCATGAATATTGGAGGCGAACATAGATCCAAGCCTATGGGATATGCACACCTACACACCCATATGACCAATGACTTATCAACTCACCGGTAAGTAGTTACTAGGTTCTATGTCCTGAGGCACCAATCTAATAGTCACCCCCAATGGGCTCATCAGGATGAGACTGTCCCCTTTCAAAACCTCTCGCAATAACAAGCAGTGTAGGTGTGACAAACACATAATAAATCAATCATATAATAGGTATTCATCTCACCTTTATATATTCACAAAACAAATATAGGTATACTCATGTCCCATATCATAAATTTAAATATGTATTATATCATTATCAAGAATATTCTATGTTTAATTGAATGAAAGATTCACTTATTTATAGTACGCTCTCGAGTATTACTCACCGCTCAAAGTGTACCCTTTATTCTACCCATAAAATCAGTAGGTGACTCACTATATCCTACTGGTCTAAATTATCATTATCTTCAAATTCAGGCCAAATCAATTTGCCTTGTTGAATCAATTCACCTTGTCGAATCGATTTGCTCATACAGGTATAGAAAATTCTTCATATGTGTTCTTATGAGTTTCTCTAATTTTTAACCCCAAATCTTTATTTTAATCGTCCCAAACACCAATACAAACATACTAAATGTTATACTAACATAATTAAATAAGTTCTAATGTTCAAGAACCACAATTTCATCGAAGAGCATCGATTGATTGGGTTTATTTCAAGTATAAGCATTAAGAACCCTAATTTGTCATCTTCTTCAAGAACTACCATAAAATCCAAGAATTATTCATCAATATTAATCCAATTTCGTGGGCTATCATCTATATATTATGGAGAATCAAACCTATAACAATTTCAATTCCAGATTATGATCCAAATCCTTTAATTTCATCCAAATCATATATAATACATGCTTAATTTCAACCTACACTAACATGGGTGATATTATTGCTCAAAGTTTGCAAGATTAAACATTTTCCTCCCAAAGAAAGGTCTGATCCACTGGTGTAGTTGGTATCATTTCTTTCCTCATTCTCCATTCTACGTGGTGGTGGTCTCGGTGATGCAAGATGGTGTTTCTTGGCCTTAGCCTCCTAAAATTGGCTCCCCTTCTTCTGTTGTGACTCTCCCTTGGATTTTGTGAATGAAAAACCCTAACTTCCCTAATATATCAGATATATCACCTCTCCTAATTTCGTAGGTAATTAAATCCCAAAAATAGAAATTACCAAAATGCACTCCCGGGATGCCGATTTAGTCTAAAATTTCACCGGAACCCAAACTAAACCCCCGGGTAGAATTTTATGACTATATCGATCCTTCTGGACACATTGGTGCACTCGAAATGACCATTTGAATTATTAAAAAATAATTTACTTTTTATTCCCTTAATTTAGTCCTGACACGACTGATAAGCACGTCCCGACTTAATTACCGTAATTGTCAATTGTCGTATTTCTCACTCAAGACAATTATCATAAATTCACAATCATATATTACTTTATTAACTTAGCAATATTCAATCTAATTCTCACTAATAAATACTAACTCTTATCTCACTAGTTAATATTTATTTCAATCCGAATTAATTATCAATTAATTTCTCATATTTAATTTAATTTATCCAATATTTAAAAATCATTAAAAATATGGGGTATTACATACTTCCCCCCTTACAAAAGAATTTCGTCTCGAAATTCGAAATGTAAAAGTATACCTGGTAAAAATAACTCTCTGGATATTTTTTGCACATCTCATCCTCGCTCTCCCAAGTAGACTCCTTGACATTATGGTGACTCTACTGAACACATACTAACAGTACCACCGTTGACCACAGTTTCCTCTCGATATGGTCTAGGATAGCAATTGGCCCCTACTCGTAGGAATTATCGAGTTGTAGATCAATCTCCTCTAAAGCAATTTGAGTGTGAGCCAACTCATCCCGAAGATATATCCTCAACGAAGAAATGTGGAATACATCATGATACCTATACAAGTGCTCGGGTAACCCAAGTCTGTAAGGCACTGGACCAATCCGCTCAATAATAAGGAATGGCCCTACATAGCTCGGCACCAACTTCTCTTTCTTCTGAAATAGTATTATCCCTTTCATAGGAGATACTCGTAGCAATACTTGGTCCCCCACAATGAACTCCTTGAAGAACCTCTTGGCATCGGCATATCTCTTCTATCTATCCTGAGCGACCCGTATGCGATTTCTAATCATCTCAATCCTGGATGATGTATCCTAAATCACCTTTGGCTCGAGTAGCTTGTTGTCCCCTACCTCTAACCAACAAGCAGGAGAATGACAAGGTCTACCGTATAACGCCTCAAATGGGTTCATGCCAATAGTAAACTGATAAGAGTTATTGTATGCAAACTCCACCAACGGAAGGTACTGTTCCCAACCTCTCCCAAAATCTAAAATACACATACGTAACATATCATCCAGCATCTGGTTAGTCTACTCGGTCTACCCATCCATCTGTGGGTGGTAGGCCGTACTCAAACTCAACTCGATACCCATGGCCTCCTAAAATCTCTCCCAAAAATAAGACACAAAAATCTTGTTTCAGTCGGACACAATATTTAGGGGCACCCCGTGTAATTGCACTATCTTCGTAATAAAAATCTGGGCATACTGTGCCATAGTATAGTTAGTCCGGACTGGCAGAAAGTGGTCTACCTTAGTCGACCAATCCACAATCAGCCATATCAAATTTTCACGCCTCTAAGAAGTAGGCAACCCTATGATAAAATCTATGGAAATGTTCTCCCATTTCCATATAGGAATCTCTAGCGGGTGAAGAAACCCTATCGGTTTTTGTTGGTCCACCTTGACTAGATAACAGCTGTCACACTTTGATACGAACTGATCAATGTATCTCTTCATGCCACTCTACCAATGATGTCGCCTCATATCTTGGTACCTCTTATCCCCATCGGGATGTAACGCAAATCGAGATCCATGCAACTCTATCACCGCCACATGTCGCAGATCCTCCCCCTCTGGAATAAATAGACGTCCATTAAAGTGCAAGCCTCCCTCGGAACTCACTAAGTAAGACTCGGATCCCTCAGCTAGAAGATGTCGAATCCTCTCCAAACAAAACGGATCCGCTGCCTGAGCTTCTACAACCTGTGACACCCCGCCTAATTAAATACCGGGCAATCAATCCTTTATTAAATTAAAAATCAAGGTGAACAGTTAGATCATTCTTATCATCACTATCGCAGAATAAAAAAAATCCAATTTAAGCACCCTAAATAATTAAGCTAAGTGTCAAAACAATTTAAAACTTTATTTCCATTTTCATTAAATTCCAATTTGAAAACCTTTTAAATAACCAACAGTTGAAGCATCACATAAGTGTTACGGATAGCAATCAACACAAAAGAATTCATCCATCTAGATTAACCAAACCAAATTTAAACTATAAATGAAATCATCTTGACAAGAATTAATACTCAAAGAGTACCGAATACTGAAAATAAATGAACATACATCTCTGAAAAATCTATACTGAATGGGAAATGGGCGACACATGCCCTAACTATGAGGAACTATAACAAGAACCGAATCAATGAAGAGGTCGTCTACAACAATGACCTGCAACTCCCACATTAGCTACAGCACGTCCAATCCAAAGAACCTATGCATGACGCCCCTGTGGCTGGGCACCTGTAATATATACATATATATATATAAGAGAGAAGAGATAACAAAAAATGGGTCAGAGCCTGATTGTAAAACATTTTTAAAAATGGTTTGGGAAGTATTTAAAATGCTTACCTGCTAATGCAACAACCATGCTAGTATGTGACACTCTCTTGAGAATTCTCACCTCTCATCTAGTGTGCACGTCTACCGTACTACTAAACCTCAAAAGTTTATCTCACTTATTCTCCATAAAGTTTTATCTCAAGAATTAACAGGGTGATAATATTTAGTTTGAGAAATTTAATCTCTTCAAGATTTCTTACACTATTTAGAAAATTGTTACCGTTATGAAGTTCCCGAACCCATTAAGAAAGTTGCAACATTTATTCATTACTTAACTACTTATACGCACAGTAGAAATTTCCCATATAGATATACGTATATATATTAGTTACACATATAATATATATACTAACGGCACCCCACATAAAATCTATAATGCAAAGTTTCCATATATAAGTAGATATATATAAATAACAATCACTCATATAAAATATATATACTATCCGCACCCCACATACAATCTATGGTACTGGCGTACTCTTCTATAAAGTCTCTATATCACACATATTTAGGGAACTGCTAGTTCGGAATCACTCTCGAACTGCATTAACATAAAACACATACAAATAGAGGCGAAGCATAGTTCCAAGTCACTAAGAGGTCAGCATACACCCTCACGTCTCTTAGGACCGTCTGCCTATCAATCAGATAGCTTGTACCAAGGAATCCAATGTTCTAGGGTACGAGTCAATATCCTCCATAAAGGTCCCATTGAGATAAGACCATCCCAGCGCGGAAACCCCCATGATAGCAAGTAGCCCGAGTATGATTTTTATACAGATATATAATATATCCACAATCACGCAGTCATATATATATATACGCACACATCCACATTACTAAATTAGGTGCGCTCATGACCCATAATTATAATTATCCGTTATTACACATTTTACTCGATTATTTTGTATCACGGACTCGTTATTTGTACTCTCAGTTATTATTCACTTCATACTCACTTCTCCTCTCTCGAAGTATTCTAAGTATAATTTCAATAGGCATTCACTCACTTACGTTCCGGTCTAACTCCTTTACAAGTCCCGATCTTTTGATTAAATACACGCATCATTCCTTATACACATGAATCATTCCTCGTTAACCCAAATTCTCATCCTACACTAAAATGTTACTCAACGGGGTCTACCTAGGCCCTACTGGTCATCTCTATATCCCATTATACTCCAACAACAACAATCAAGGGTTCCCATACATCTTAATCGGATTAAACTAACAAATGAGAAATATGCAGTTTTCCAGCAGGGGTCGATCGATCGAATAAAGGGGGTCGATCGATCGATCAGTTGATCGATCGATGCTCTTAGCTCGATCGATCGATCAAGCAGTTCTTGCCCAGAAACTACAAATTAAACCTACGGGTTTCATCTTACAATTTCTCCAAACATGTCATTAACGACTCTAGAATTCTCAAATAATAGTACTCCAAGTTCTATATACATATATACAAGATTTTCTACGTGAAACATGTATAAATTCATCAACGATATCGGATGAATGGGGTAAAATTGACATAATCTTTAAGAACCCTAATTTTGAAAGAAATATACATTCCTCTAATTATTTCCTAGATTTCTTGTTTCTAAACTCATAATAATTCGCTGGTAATCATCTACATATGATGGGTATATCCAGAATATATGGAATGTCTCTAAGCATGCGATATAAAGTCTTTAAATTAACAATTTCTTTCATAAAACATGATCTTAGTAATACTAAACTAACATCGGTGAGGCATTAACCAAAAATAAATCAAGATAGATACTTGCCTGAAATTCAAGGTTCTGATTTCGTGATGAAATGGTATGGTTGCATTCCTCGTCGCGCGATCTACGTTTTGGTGGTGGCAACGGTGCAAACGGGTGAGTCCTTAGCCTTGAGTTGCTTCGAATGCTCTCCAACTCCTTCTTTAATGGCCGTTCTTTGATTTTGTGTTTGCTAACCCTGAGAGACAACTCCAAATGGATGATATAATCTAATTAAATTAATGGGTTTAATTACCCAAAAATGCAAGATGTCTATAATATCCTCCCGGGATGTCAAATAGGCCTAAAAATGCTCCGAGACCCAAACTAAACCCCCGGGTACACTTTTCTGACTATCTCGACCCTTTCGGACACATTGGCGCACTCAAAATGATCATACGGACAACTTATAATTTATTCACTTTATATAATAATAATTTAGTCCTGACACGACACAGGCGCGTCCCGACTTAAATTTCCATAATTGCCACTTTATTCACTCGTGATAATTTTTAACAAAAATCAATTCTACATATTACTCTACTCAATAAGTAATATCTAACGAATCAAAAATCTTTCAATAATTACTAACTCTCGTCACGCTAGTAAATATTTAAAACAACTTTCAGGATTAAAATTAAATTAATTTATCTCAATTAAATTTAATAAATCCCTAAATTTAAATGCCATAAAAATATGGGGTATTACATACTTTCTCCCTAATAACGGAATTTTGCCCCGAAATTCGGAAAATTAGGCCTACCTGGTAAAACACACTTGGATACCTTAAGAGTACGCAACTTATCCACATAGTAAGGCGCTCAATCACTATAGCCCTCGCCTCATAGCAAGCTTGTTTAACGCTCTTCATTAAAGATACTTCACTTTGTGCTCCTACCCGACAACATTCGTATAAGACATGCATATACACTATTAATTCCCATTATTTCAATATCATTGGGAGACCGCACCTCACTACATGACAACTACTCGGATTTATCTAAACACAAAACTCCCATTCTGAGAGAAACCATACGAACATTTGACCACTCTTGTTCGCCTAAAACAGTCATGGAATTCCACCATAGCCATCGGATTATTCTCGACCGATCCAAAATTTTGATTATCTGCTCACCTCTAAACATACGCAGAGGGAGAATAGTTAAGGTTTTTCCACACCAAAACTTCAATAAGCACCTCGTTCACGACAAACAGGTACGAGTGCTTCCACGAAACTCTACCATGAGGTAATATCCTCCCCCAATTAACGTACTGCTCCACTTGTTAGCTATAACCATTGTGGAAACGAAATGATCATCAAGATTCTAAAATCACCTTCACGCGGCTCCACTACTAGTTAATCACCGTGCGCCTGCTCCTCGGCTATGGGTGATACCTCCTACTCAAAATGAAACATTATCTCCGCTGTTTCTTAAAATCCCATATTGAAGGTGGGATTCACCAATTTCCTCTTGATTCAGAAAATAATACCGTGTAGGATCACGTACCGGCGCGATCCCTTCCTTTCAAAGGAAGACTAGGGCACACTAGTTAATATTATAAATCACCCCAAAGGAATGTCAATCACTTCCTTCTTGTACGAATTACTCCATATGTTCGGATGAACCCTTAATCTTACCTTGAAGATGGTAACCCATCCAAGGACTTTACTGACTTTATTTCCCTCCTCCGTTACAGGAATTTGATGATAACTACAAAATTCTCTAGTTGATCCCCTTATTCCAACCAATCTCTATCTATGAGTGGTGCATGCAGATACTACTCACTATGTCCCGCTCAACATCGACTTTCCTTGAAATGTCTCACATTAAGTGACACTTAATACTCCCCTTCCTTCCTTGGTATATATCGAAAGTTCCGACCCGTGCACTTTTCTCCACGATGCGCACTTCTGTATCTTTCATACCATACAAACATTATCACTCTTTGTATGCACAACTCGCTCTCAACATTTGACTAATTACAACTTCGTCTTGAGTGTTCTCCATATAGTTAAATTCTACCCTTCTCAAGGAATACCCCTTTGTAAACGGCTTCTCACAGCCTTCCAACCAGATTCGGTGTGCTACTCTGATTGCACACGTATATATGGATTTATTATCTTTCACAGGGTGGTTAATCCACTCTACCACTTTTTCTTCGTTATGTTAGTCCCACAAACATATATTCTACACATCTATTCCCACGTCCCTTTAACTCGGACAATTTTTAACATCAACTAACCAGGATGTCTACACACCCTATAAACCGTGCATACAAGCTTAAGCATCACATACGCTTCACACCTAATAACCAATTCTTTATTTTCCTAGTGCTCATAACGCGATTGCAACACTTGGGTACTCTCACTCACCTTAGAAATTGGAATTCTAAATCCTCCTTATCATCGTTCCACCCCTCAACTCGTGGTGGAAAACAAAACTTTCAATGATTTTTTACCACGCAACCGGCTCCACTGGCCTTAAATCATAATTCAACTACCAATCTACAAATATAATTATCTGCTCCTATTACGACCGAGGTAATGAACTCATGGACTAATGACCAAACATCTCCCTATTTCCAACCTTACGCTAAGTTTCATGCGTGGGATGTCTCGCAAAGTGAAATCCAAACAAGGAACCCCTCTGATACACTACTACCTAGCATTGTCAGTTATCGAAATCCGTTAGACCCTCCGTCCATAGCATGCACCCCTATTTTTCCCGTTTCTTGACAGAAAATTACGTTTCCTCCCGAAATTACACTTAACAAAGAACATTTCGCCAATTGCACTTTCGTATAGTATTGGTGGTGATTTCATTCCATAAACCTTGAATACATGTAATCGGGATTCCCGAAATCCCTTTCCCCAATCATAGGGGTATAAATCTTAACTCCCACGTCTCTAAAGTATAGATATAACAATGCACTCTTTCTATCACCAAGTCCTGAGCGCTAAACATAATACTGAGTTAAATATTTTCGCTCAACCATAAACTCGATACATACTAAATCATAACAACAAAGTCCCTACACACCGGTATCGAATATCTCGAGCCCACTATCCCCTCCGAAGTCTCTAGGATAGATAATATATAAGTGCGAGTCCAACCCTCTTGCAGGTGGGCCTCGCCCGAACAAAACATGCTGCACAAATGTAACCATCCTGATAGCCTTACAATAACTGCCGACTATCGTATTGACCATTTCTATAAAGTACTGACCATATTATACTCGTATATCACATCACTAAAATGAGTAACCTTAATAAAGTATATAACATTATTAATATACTCATTCATCCTCCGCGGATAGCATTAAGTAAAATCCCGCTACACTAGGAAAAAATATTCACATAAATAATATCGTTTGTAGTTATATGCATTAAACTCGTCTCACATGCTAATCTAGCAATGAACAAAATATAATGACTCGCTCGTGTCACATAAAACATGCCTCATCCTCTGAGGATAAAACTTATACTTCTACCTTGCCAATCGTCTTAATTGCACAAATGGTCTCCGGACGTAACACGCATGTCCAACCAACACAAAACTACTTTAATCGTTGTCTTTTACTAGGCACCATACTCTTATCCCTTTACTTACTTAGGGAAAATATCAACGCGTGCGATTTCAATCTCCACAAAATACCTCTACACCTAATCCACTTATCACCTGACATACCAACTATATTAGGATTGTCCTTCCCTCAGAATTTGGTAGGCTCAATTCATGTTGGTTATCCCCCGTGGTTCCCTTAGCCTTGTTGGCCTTAAAGAACATGTTACTGGATACAATAGTCCTTACTGAATTCGTCATCGCTTTGGTAAGAATTCAGCTACTCGAATCATTTAAATGGGTCCCCTGATGTGTATCCCCACCCCCTTGTGGTGCTACACTACCATTGTTGCATCCAGTCTTATTCTTGACTAACTTCTTCAATTCTTTTAGCTTCCCACAAAAAGAAACATTAACATCTCTATTGTCAAAGCACGACATTGATAACTTCTTAATCGACCGTCGAGCAAAATTCCCTTTTTTGGTGTTATTAACTACTTTTACTATCTCCCACTTGGAGTCCTCTCCCCCATTTGTATCTACATCCTACGATACAAGATTCGCTAATTGATTAGATTCATGTTGACAAATGGACCTCTATCAGGTCCTCCTGTGATGAGTTCAGAACAACGTTCACTTCTTATCCTGAACATCTGATGAAGGAACATGCAGTCAAACTGTACTTAAGATTCTTCTACAGGCATAGCATTTAACTTATAAAAATGTTAGTTGACTCCCACCATTATAACTTCGTCCCGACAAGATATTAAAAAATTTCTCCAAATTTTCACTTTCAGTTAGCCACACTCCACCCTATGTCTACACCTTTGGATACTTTACCTCCTTTGACTAACACACACACAATTCCCGCATTTCTAGAATTCACACTGACAGTTCTCTACAATGCTTCGTCTGACTTTTCCCAGTCGTGCCACATTGGGGTGAGTTTACTCTTGCACCTCTTTCGACTATAGCAACATTTGAAAATCATAAGTTGCGCCTTAGCCGTCTTTACTGTCCTGGCTTCCCGTGCCATAATAGGGGTGACCTTAACTACGGTCATCATCCTCGATTATGCTCTATAACCTCAATTGATCATTGCCTCCTGTTGTTCACCCAACGGCCCTTGCCTTCCATATTTCATTGTTCGAACATGCCCGAACGCAATTAAGATTCACTAATGTACATACGTTATAGCAGGAGAATGGAATCTCACCATAGAAAATAACAATCCTAAATATAGGGCTCTATATCAAACAAAGTAATGCTGGAAGCAATATAAGTCGTACAGATCCTAATGACACTAGAACCTGATGCTCTGATACCACCTGTGACACCCCGCCTAATTAAATACCGGGCGATCAATCCTTTATTAAATTAAAAATCAAGGTGAATAGTTGGATCATTCTTAGCATCACTGTTGTAGAATAAAAAATTTCCTATTTAAACACCCAAAATAATTAAGCTAAGTGTCAAAACAATTTAGAACTTTATTTCCATTTTCATTAAATTCCAATTTGAAAACCTTTTAAATAACCAACAGTTTAAGCATCACATAAGTGCTACGGATAGCAATCAACACAAAAGAATTAATCCATCTAGATTAACCAAACCAAATTTAAACTACAAATGAAATCATCCTGACAAGAATTAATACTCAAAGAGTACCAAATAATGAAAATAAATGAATATACATCTCTGACAAATCAATACTGAATGGGAAATGGGCGACACATGCCCTAACTATGAGAAACTATAACCAGAACCAAATCAATGAAGAGGTCGTCTACAATAAAGACCTGCAACTCCCACATAAGCTACAACGCGTCCAATCCAAAGAACCTATGCATAACGCCCCTATGGCTGGGCACCTGTAATATATATATATACAAGAGAGAAGAGATAACAGAAAAAGGGTCAGAGCCCGATTGTAAAACAGTTTTAAAAGTAGTTTAGCAAGTATTTAAAATGTTTACCTGCTAATGAAACAACCATGCTAGTATGCGATACTCTCTTGAGAATTCTCACCTCTCATCAAGTGTGCACGTCTACCGTACTACTAAACCTCAAAAGTTTATCTCACTTATTCTCCATAAAGTTTTATCTCAAGAATTAACAGGGTGATAATATTTAGTTTGAGAAATTTAATCTCTTCAAGATTTCTTACACTATTTAGAAAATCGGTACCGTTATGAAGTTCCCGAACCCATTAAGAAAGTTGCAACATTTATTCATTACTTAACTACTTATACGCACAGTAGAAATTTCCCATATAGATATACGTATATATATTAGTTACACATATAATATATATACTAACGGCACCCCATATAAAATCTATGGTGCAAAGTTTCCATATATAAGTAGATATATATATACCAATCACTCATATAAAATATATATATACTATCTGCACCCCACATACAATCTATGGTACTGGCATACTCTGCTATCAAGTCCCTGTATCACAGATATTTAGGGAACTGCTAGTTTCGAATCACTCTCTAACTGCATTAAGATAAAACACATACAAATGGAGGCGAAGCATAGTTCCAAGTCACTAAGAGGTCAGCACATACCCTCACGTCTCTTAGGACCGTCTGACTATCAATCAGATAGCCTGTACCAAGGAATCCTATGTTCTAGGGTACGAGTCAATATTCCCTATAAAGGTCCCATCGAGATAAGACCATTCCGGCGCAGAAACTCCCGTGATAGCAAGTAGCCTGAGTATGATTTTTATACAAATATGTAATATATGAAGAATCACACAGTCATATATATATATATATATATATATATATATATATACACATCCACATTGCTAAATTAGGTGCGTTCACGACCCATAATTATAATTATCCGTTATTACACATTTTACTCGATTATTTCGTATCACGGACTCGTTATTTGTATTCTCAGTTATTATTCACTTCATACTCACTTCTCCTCTCTCGAAGTATTCTAAGTATAATTTCAATAGGCATTCACTCACTTACGTTCGGGTCTAACTCCTTTACAAGTCCCGATCTTTTGATTAAATACACGCATCATTCCTTATACACATGAATCATTCCTCGTTAACCCAAAATTTCATCCTACACTAAAATGTCACTCAACGGGGTCTACCTAGGCCCTACTGGTCATCTCTATATCCCATTATACTCCAACAACAACAATCAAGGGTTCCCATACATTTTAATCGGATCAAACTAACGAATGAGAAATATGCAGTTTTCCAGGAGGGGTCGATCCATCGAATAAAGGGGGTCGATCGATCGATCAGTCAATCGATCGATGCTCTTGGCTCGATCGATCAATCAGTCAATCGATCGATGCTCTTGGCTCGATCGATCGATCAAGCAGTTCTTGCCCAAAAATTGCAAATTAAACCTACGGGTTTCATCTTCCAATTTCTCTAAAAATGTCATTAACGACTCTAGAATTCTCAAATAACAGTACTCCAAGTTCTATATACATATATACAAGATTTCCAACGTGAAACATGTATAAATTCATCAGCAATATCGGATTAATGGGGTAAAATTTACATAATCTTTAAGAACCCTAATTTTGAAAGAAATATACATTCCCCTAATTATTTCCCAGATTTCTTATTTCTAAACTCATAATAATTCGCTGGTAATCATCTACATATGATGGGTATATCCAGAATATATGGAATCTCTCTAAACATGCGATTTAAAGTCTCTAAATTAACAATTTCTTTCATAAAACATGATCTTGGTAATCCTAAACTAACATGGGTGAGACATTAATCAAAAATAAAGCAAGATAGATACTTGCCTGAAATTCAAGGTTCTGATTTCATGGATGAAATGGTATGGTTGTGTTCCTCGTCGCACGATCTACGTTTTGGTGGTGGCGGCGGTGCAAACGGGTGAGTCCTTGGCCTTGAATTGCTTGGAAAGCTCTCCAACTCCTTCTCTAATGGTCGTTCTTTGATTTTGTGTTTTCTAACCCTAAGAGACAACTCCAAATGGCTGATATAATCTAATTAAATTCGTAGGTTTAATTACCCAAAAATGCAAGATGTCTATAATATCCTCCTGGGATGTCAAATAGGCCTAAAACCGACCTAAGACTCAAACTAAACCCCCGGGTACACTTTTCTGACTATCTCGACCCTTTCAGACACATTGGCGCACTTAAAATGATCATACGGGTAACTTATAATTTATTCACTTTATATAATAATAATTTAGTCCTGACACGACACAGGCGCATCCCGACTTAAATTTCCATAATTGCCACCTTATTCACTCGTGACAATTTTTAACAAAAAAAGTTCTACATATTACTCTACTCAATAAGTAATATCTAACGAATCAATAAACTTTCAATAATTACTAACTCTCGTCACGCTAGTAAATATTTAAAACAACTTTCAGGATTAAAATTAAATTAATTTATCTCAATTAAATTTAATAAATCCCTAAATTTAAAAGCCGTAAAAATACCGGGTATTACACAACCCACGGCACTATCTGGGGCGTAACTGTCATAACTGGCATGAATGATTGAGCAACTGCATCCTGGTGTCCCAACTCCTTCCATTTTGCCTTCACACATCTGCCACCTCACCTACTGGTCTACGGCTCAATGCATCAACTACTATGTTAGCCTTCCTCGGGCGGTACTGGATCTCAAATTGATAGTCATTCATAAATTCAAGCCACCTGCGATGATGCATATCCAACTCTCTCTGAGTGAACAAGTACTATAGTGACTTTTAATCTGTGAACAAGAAAAATTTCTCCCCCAAGAGATAATGTCTCCAAATTTGAAGTTTAAACACAACTGCTGCTAACTCTAAGTCGTGGGTGGGGTAATTCTTCTCGTGAGGCTTAATCTTGCAGGAAGCATAAACTCTATCCTGATCCTCCTACTATAACATTCCACCAAGCCCCTATAGGGATGCATCAATATAGACTAAGTACTCCACTCTCGGCCTGGGCAGTGATAAAACTGGTGCTGAAGTCATCTTATCTTTCAGCTCATCAAATGCTAAGTGGAACGCATCATCCCAAACAAACGGTACACCCTTACGAGTCAAATTAGTCATCGGAGTTAACCCTAAAAAGCTATGCACCTCTAGCGGTGTTGTGGGATATCCCCTCTCCCTCACCACTAACACTTTACTCATGCCCACTGATATCCCCAACTCAGAAATGATATGCCCCAAAACCTTAATCTCCTTCAGCCAAAACCCATATTTCTCATACTTAGCATATAACTGATGCTCACGTAGTGTCTGTAGAACCTGGCGCAAATGCTCAGCGTGCTCCTCCTTGGTCTAGGAATAATCAGGATGTCATCTATGAAGACAATGACAAACTGATCTAAAAACTCTCTGAACACCCTGTTCATTAAGTCCATGAACACAACCAGTACATTGGTTAGCCCAAATTGCATAAAGCGAAACTCGTAGGACCTATATCTCATCAGAAAAGAAGTCTTTCACCCATCTTGCACCCTGATACGTAGTTGATGGTACCCCGACCTCAAGTCTATCTTTGAGCAGTAGGCAACTTCTCTCAACTGGCCGAATAATTCATCGATTCGGGGCAATGGATATTTATTATGTATCTTAACTTTATTCAATTCTTTATAATCAACACACAATCATAACAACCCATCTCTCTCACTACACCAAAAATGATAACCAGGCATGCAGAGGCAAGGAAATTCGGGCACGGTTTAAAATCATGCCAGAATCTGGCACTGCTTTATTATAATTTGGCACTGTTTAAAATAGTACCAAAATCTGGCGCAATTTTAAACCGTGCCAAATATGAGTACGTTTCATTTAAAAAATAACACCCCAAAAATTTCAAGAGGGGACCAAAATTTTAAGAGGGGGCAAATTTTAAGGGTTAACCTAACTCTCTCCCTCTCTCCACGCTAACCCCAGTCGGCGCTACATCTCCACGATATCCCTAGTCAGCGCCGCATCTCAACGCTAACCCCAGTCGTCACTTCCTTCCGTCGCTGCTGTCTCCCTCCATCGGCGCTTCTCTCGGTGAGTTCAAGAGGTATTTTTTCCCATCAATTGTAATTTTTATAATTTCTCTATTGTCATTTTTGTAACTTCTGTAATTTCTTTACTGTCATTTCTTTATTTCTGTAAGTTATTTTCTATTTTAACTCTTTATTGTCATTTCTCATATTTTGGCCCATCGATTCATCATTCTTTATATGGATTCATACTGAGTAGTTTAGAAATCTCCAACTAGGGTTTTTATGTTTTTTATTTTGCCACTAATGCAAATGTATTACCGATATATATTGCTTTTTTCCATTTGGGATGTGGTATATTGGGAGTACAATACCCCATTGAACTAAACATTGTTGGTTATTATGTTTCCAATCGTGTCATAATTTTAGACGATAGTTTAGTTTCTATTGGTGCTGATTATGTGTTATAATGGTAAAACACTTGCCTGTTAACTTGAATTAATCAATATGTAAATGTGAATCGTAACCATAGTGTGACCATGAAATGATAAATCGTTGATTTATAACTATGAAAATTGATCTTGATTATGGATTTGGGGTTTCTTTTGATATTGTATTTGGACGGTGAAGAACATCTTCGGTTTTTTAATTTCTTGGGTCGAAAAATTATTGTTTGATGAGGTCATGTGGCTTGATTATCATTGGCGTGGGTTTATAGAAGCAGGGAAGAATGTTGGGTTGTGTTTTTAGGCTAAAATATGAAGTTTTTAAAGCGATTTAGGTTGGTTTTGTCCAAGCACACGAGTTGTTGCTCGTGATGCGTTCTTGACTAAAAACCTACGGTTTGGAGGTTTTGTTTCTGTCTAATAAATAAAATGTAAGAATGGATGTTAAATCTTAGTCCACCCTTATATTGCTTGATGCATAAATGATCCACAGTTCCTCGAAACTATTACTCCTGTTGGAGAGAGATCCCGCCAATAGCTATCAAATGAGGGGTTAAAGAATACATATGGGAAAATTTGGATAATTAGAATGTATTATATGTGATTTCTGTAATTTATTAATTCTCCACAGTTCCTCTTGTTGAAATTTTGAAATGTTATTTTATGTGATATGATCTTATTAACACATTCTGCATCTACATGTTTATCAGGATGTCATCGATGATCAATAAAGAGTGGATAAAGGAGAAAAATTTTGAGACCGATTCGTATAGATATGGGGTATTAGAGTTTTTGCAGTATGTGCGTAACACTATTCCCGGGGATATACATTCATGTCCGTGTAGGCATTGTCACAATGGGAAAGGACATGTTACTTTAGATTAAATCTTTGTCCATTTGATGGACTATGGTTTGGATATAAATTACACCTTATGGCATTTTCATGGGGAGACGTCAATTCTTAATCCATTCCAGCGATCAGCACAACCTGCGACTCCGACTAATGTTGGAGAACACATTGATGTGTCTAATATTCCAACTTTGGATGACCTTGTGAATGATTCTTATGAGATGTTCATGACTGAAGCGTGTCCTAGTGCACCTAATTATGTAGGTGGTAATGAAGGGACCAAAAATTTTGATGGTTCGAATGATTCTCACACATATACAGGCAAAGGCAAGAAGTAGAAGCGTTTACATCAACTCACAATGGATCCACTGCACCCTCCTGCTCGTTCATCACGCCATACGACCATGTATTCTCTTGTGAAGTTAAATGACATAAAAACGTAATTTAATTTGTCATATGGAACCACAGGTGGAATTCTTAGATTATTGAATGAGTTACTCCCTGAAGGGAACAACTTGACAACTAGTTGAACCAAAATGAAGAACACAATTAGAGATCTTGGTATGGTCTATGTTAAGTATGATGCGTGCATTAACAATTACATGTTATTTTGGAAAGAGCATGAAAATTATAATAAATGTCTAAAATGTGGTTCTTTGCGATACAAGTATACCTCAAGAGATGATGATGGGGAGGAAATTATATATCCCAAGGGCCAAAAGAAGTTTCATAAGGTTCCTAAGAAGGTAATACGACATTTCCCGTTAATCCCTAGGCTACAGCGGTTGTACGCCATTAAATGGATAGCCGAGAAAATGAATTGGCATGCTCGAGCAAGCTCTTATATGGAATTTATGCATCATCCCCGAGATTCAGTAGAGTGGGTAAATGCAAACATTATGTGGAGACAGTTTGCCGAGGATCCGCGAAATCTTCGACTTGCAATAGCAACTGACGGTTTTAACCCTAATAACATGTTTGGACATAACTATAGTTGATGGCTAGTGATTATTCATCCTCTCAACCCTCCCCCATCAATGTGTATGAAGAGTGAGTTTTCAATACTGACTGTATTGATTCTCGGGCCAAAGTCACCATTAAGTAATATTTATGTCTTCCTCCAACCCTTAGTCGACGAGCTAAAGATCTTATGGTCTGGAGTGGAGGCTTGGGATGAAAATAAAAATGAACATTTTCAGTTAAAAGCCATGTTGATGTGGGGTATTCATGATTTTCCTACTTATGGGATGTTATCAGGTTTTTCAACTCAAGGTTATTATGGGTGTCCTGTTTTCTCTACAAGCACACGTTCTGAATATCTTTGCAAGTCAACGAAATGTTGCTATCAACGATCTCACATGTTCCTTCCCGAAAACCATCCTTACAGGTACAACACATCAAAGAAAACATTTAGTCGTAAAATATAGACTACTATGGATCCATGAAAGTTAACAAGTGTAGAGGTTGAGGAAATTGTGTTTGTTATCGCTCGAGAAGGTGCCCAAAAAGAGGGAGAGGGAGAGGGAGAGGGAGAGGGAGTGGAAGTGGGGAAGGGGAAGGCTAAAGGGAAGGGGAAGGGGAAGGGGAAAGGGAAGAGGAAAGAAAAAGAGGCAATAGTATTGGAAGATGATGTAGATGATGATGATCATCCAAGTGAAGGTGACGACGAGGATCTCACAGGTACTGAGGGTTTTTCGAGGAAACCCGTTTTGTTTAACTTAGAGTACTGGAAGGATAATGATATTCGACATACTTTAGGCATTATGCATGTTGAAAAGAATGTAACACAGACTCTTTTAGGTACCATTATCTCAGTGAAAGGATCATCAAATAAAGATAATGTTAGAGCCCGAGAAGAGTTGAAGGTCCCGTTGAATCTTAAGAGAAAATTATGGATGCAAGATGTTGAAGGTAATAATAAAAAGTGAATGCTATCAACACCTTTTGCATTAGGAAAGGAAGATAAAGAATCCTTTTATCTCACCTTGAAAACAATGAAGGTACCGATTGGATTTTCATCAAATTTTGGCAATAATGTTAACCTTGACCTTCCCGGATTAACCAATCTCAAGTCTCATGATTATCACGTCATTATGCAATGATTGCTTCCGACGTTGCTTATGCATTCATTTTCAGATCATAAGCCTTTGTTTAAAGTTATAAAACGGATAATCATATTCTTTAATGTTATTTGTGCAAAAGTGATTTTCAGGAAACATCTTTTGAAGGCAAAACAAGAATTATTAGAGGCTCTTTGTGTCCTCAAAATTCACTTTCCACCTGTCTTTTTTGTGTTCATGATCCACCTCATGCACCATTTAGCCGATGAAGCATTAATAGTTTGGCCACCTAGATATCGTGCAATGTGGTTGTTTAAAAGAGAAATGGGAAGATACAAAAGGGGGTCACAAAACAAGAGGTACATCGAAAGGAGCATTGCTAATGCATATTTATTACATGAAGATTTTTTATATGACATGGAATATGTGTCGATTAGAGGCGAAGGAACTCATAAGAGGAACCTTGAGGATTTTCTTGATGATGAGTTTGATGACTCAACGTGTTAACAAGCATTAGGTAGAGGTAAGGAGTTGACCCTAAATACTGTGTAGTATGAACAAGTACGAAGATGGGTCCTATTTCAATACCATTGCGTTGATGAGAGGAGAAGGTAAACATGTAACGCATAACTAATTCATAGTATTTTATATTAATTGAAAATTTCTTAATGTCAAAATTCATTACTTGTAGCAAATTTGGGTTAATTGGGACTACATCGATGCATAGAATTGATGATTTCATCCCTTGGCTAAGGAACGAGGCAAGTCTTTATTTATCTAAGTACTTGCTTTTTTTATCATAACCTTATTTCTATAAAAATATTAAAAAAATGTTAATTTCATTGTAGGCCTTAAGATCTAATAATATCGAAATTTTTCCCTATGTCGTTGGCCCACTCCATAGGGTTACTAGCTATGACAAGTTCCAATGCAATGGATGTACCTTTTGTACTTCTTCATATGAAGAGGATCGCAGCTTTTAGAGTAGTGGTGTATTTATGAAGGCATTTAATAAGAAGGGGGTCCTCATAACTTTTTATGGATTTATTAGACAAATACTCGACTTGAATTATATTGAATTCACACATACAGTCTTTTATTGTGATTGGGTGGACGTATATGATAAGAACGCTTGCAAAGTTGACCCGACCTCAAAATTGGTGATGGTGAACCTTAGTAAGCTCACAAGTAAAAATTCAATACACGAATATCTGTTGATCCTTGTATCTCAAGCAATTCAAGTGTTTTATCGTAAAGACACCAAGTTCAAGGGGTGGTCGATTTTTTGCACTCTCCCAAGAGATTGGCAAAAGAAATAGATGCAATTGAGATTGATCGTACGATGTATGACTCCATTCTCGAGGAAAATGAGAAGTTGTTGGAACTTTTAGACTCCGAATTCATATAATGTAATGGCTTCATGTTCGAACCTGATATCACTTTTTTATTATTTAAACTTTGGTATTTAGTTATTGTTAATCTATTGAAACTATTGAATCTTCATGCTTCCTATGTGTTGAATAACTCCCAAAACACTAAAAGCCATATACAGCTCTAGGGCCACAATTTTTCCAGTTTGGCGAACTTGGATATCATTAGGAACATATCCGGCATAAATAGTGGCACGGGTAGAACCAAGTTTCTCTGCAAGTTACTCTATCCTTTTGAAATTCTTAACACTTTTCAGCGCTCTACCCACAGTAATCACAATACAGGCATTTCCATGATCTGGGAATTCTGTATCCTAAAGGTTGAGAGAACAACCTGCTCAATTGGGGCAGTGTTAGTACTGTCTTCAAATCTTATCACAACAGCAGCATGATGGCTCGTTTTCTCCACTCGCAGCTATATATATATATATATATATATATATATATATATATTATGTTATTCTGTTTTTACATAATACACTTAGCTAGTTGGTGAATATACTTAGCTAGTTGGCAAGGATATATATATTATGTTATTCTATTTTTACAGAATATACTTAGCTAGTTGGTGAGGAAGCATATATATAACATTTTATTTACGTTTTTACAGAATTCCGTTATATATATAGAGAGAGAGGCAGGCTCCTGTGCACACTAAGTTTTCACATTACCTTTTAAAAGTAGTAAAAAAAATATTTTTGAGTTGATTTTTTTTGTGTGATATTTAAACATTTCAAGGAACCCATATAAAAAAAATCAGCTCAAAAAAACTTTTTTTGCTATTTTTAAAAAATCGGTCAAACTTTCGCAGTTTTTAAGCCCTTTAAAAACTGCGAAAGTTTGACCGATTTTTTAAAAATAGCAAAAAAAGTTTTTTTGAGCTGATTTTTTTTATATGGGTTCCTTGAAATGTTTAAATATCACATAAAAAAATTGGTGTGCGCCAGCACTAAGTTTGCCTACTTTTAAAAGGTAATGTGCAAACTTAGTGTGCAAACTTAGTGTGCATAGGAGCCTGCCTCTCTCTCTCTCTCTCTCTCTCTCTCTCTATATATATATATATATATATATATATATATATATATATATATATATATATATATATATGTCAGTAACCACACACACATATATGGTTGTTTTATAGTGTATTTTGAAAGAGGAATAATATCCTTATTGGGATTTGAGGATTGGATGGTATATGGTTGTTTTATGAATATGAAAATGTTTAAGAGGAATAATATCCTTATTGGAATTTGAGGATTGGATGGTATATGGCTGTTTTATGAATATGAAAATGTTTAAGTCATATATGTCAGAACACTCAAAATGCTACCTGACTTAAATAGGTAGCTATGAAAATGGTTGTTTAAGTCAGAACACTCAATTTTCATAGCTACCCGTCTAAATCAAATGCTACCTGTTTACATAAAATGCTACTGATATTGGACCTTTAGCTTAATCTAATGGAAGCATGTTTACTAGTAGCAATTGTACAATAGTTGTTTTGGTGATATAATATTCGGTTTGTTTTGATTATTTTTATGCCAAACAATCTCTTGTCAGATAAATAATGTCTCGAGTGGGTGATACATAAAATCCGTCACCAAGTGGTGTGACACCAGGATCAAACTCCCACTCAAAGGTTTCTTCAAATTCTTCGACAATGGGTGATGCACTTTCCACAAAGAGATTCAAATTTAACGAGCATGGCCTTCCGGAGGGGGATAATTCAGCTACACCCTCTACTATATGGGGAGACCTCACTAGGATGCATGTACCGGTTTCTTATACAACATGGAGAAATGTAGACGTGGCATACTATTTTTTTCTTTGCCTACAATTGTAATTGTTACTAAATTTAATTACATAATGATAAATTTTGTTTCTTTCATATATTGTAGAAAGATTTTCTTGATGTGAAAGATAATCAAAAAAGCATGTTTGTGAAAAAAGCGATGATTTTGCAAAGTGGAGGGAGAATGTTCCTAAAAATGTTAAACCTAAGGATTGGGAGGTAATTTGTGACAATGAAGCTGTACAGGCCCAAAAGGATTTGCGAAGAAAAAATAAAGAGATAAAACAAAATTGTACAAAAATGACTACTCATAACACAGGTCGTTATGGTTATGCCCGAGATGCAGAGAATTAGAAAAAGGAGCATGGGCGTGAACCAACTTGTGCTGAATTGTGGTTATCAGCTCATAAAGTAAAAGGCGTAGATTATGCACCTTATGATAAAGCATTTGCGGTAATTTAGTTTTAATGTTTTCCTTTTTTCTTCTTTTACCCAATATGTAATTCAAATGATAACTTTAATGTCTTTATGTACATGATAAGGTTAAAATGATTCTAGATGTATACCAAGCGAGTGGTCAAGAGGAGACCTTGGATGCTGGGCCAATTTTTGATGTATTTGGGAAAGACACGCGACGACGTGTTCGTTGCGTTGTGTCCACGATTTCTAGAACAGCTATATTGGCATCTGCATTTGCTTGAGAAATGCTTCAAGAGGTAAATGCGAACAATGAAAGTTGGAAGGATCATGTGGATAACCTCAGAAAAGAAATTGAGGGTGTGAAGTCTACACTCTTAGATTTTGTAAAGAATTTTGAGAGTGGAAAGTTCGCATTTGTTAGACACTGCAACTCCTTCAAGTCCTTTTACTCCCCCCACATCCCAAGTTTTAAGTTTTAGCTCGATGGTGGAATGCAAAATACTATCTCACACTGGTCAAGTCATCGTTTATGGTAGGAAATTACCGCCAGGAGTTGTATCTTCAGTTCACTTCCATGAGTTAGGAAAGAGATAACTGAAAATCATACTCGACCTCATAAAAGTGCATGAATATCCAGTTTTGGGTGGAAAACAAGGATCTTGTGAGACGTTGGGAGATGTGGGCAACAATGAATTTTTCTATTGGCACGGTGACTTTCTCCCTCCCATTGATTACACCAATGAATGATAAAGGTAATATTTCTTTGAGTTTTCATGCTCTCTCATGCTTAAATGGCCCCGTAAGAGGCATGAACACCTCACACTGGACCAATGTAACTCGTTGGAACTGATCGCCTAGTCATGGATCTACCGATTTATGAATATGACGATAATTTGAAAATTATTACATTAGGCTTCAACAAGCCGTTAAAGGGTGGAAATCCAAACCAACCCACAAATGTCCCCATAAGAGGCATGAACACCTCACACGAGACCAATGTAACTCGTAGGAACTGACTGCGTAGTCACGGGTCTATCGATTTATGAATATGATGGTAATTTAAAATTATCTAGATTAGGCTTAAAAATAAGCCGTTAGAGGGTGAAAACCCAATTCAGCCCCATAAGAGGCATGATCACCTCGCATGGGACCAATGTAACTTATAACAAATAATCGCGTAGTCATGGGTCTCCCAATTTGAGAATATGATGGTAATTTGAAAATATCTAGATTAAGCTTAAAAATAACCCGTTAAAGGGTGAAACCCAAACCAACCCCCAAAGGACCCCGTAAGAGGCATGACACCTCCCACTGGACCAATGTAACTCGTAGGAACTAACCGCATAGTAATGGATGTCCCGGTTTGAGAATATGAAGATAATTTGAAAATATTTATATTATGCTTAAACAGGTCGTTAAAGGGTAAAAACCCAAACCAACTCCCAAACAGCCCCGTAAGAGGCACTAACACCTCGCACGGGACCAATGTAACTCGTAGGAACTGATCACGTAGTCACGGGTCTCCCGGTTTATGAATATGATGATAATTTGAAAATATCTAGATTAGGCTAAAAAAACAAGTCGTTAAATGGTGAAAATCCAAACTAACCCCCAAGCGGCCCCGTAAGAGGCACTAACACCTCGCACGGGGCCAATGTAACTTGTAGGAACTGACTATGAATTCACGGGTCTATTGTTTTATGAATATGATGATAATTTATAAATATCTAGATTAGGCTAAAAACAAGTTGTTAAATGGTGAAAACCCAATTCAACCACCAAACGGCCCCATAAGAGGCATAAACATCTCACACAGGACCAATGTGACTTATATGAAAGAATCGTGTGGTCACGGGTCTCCAGGTTTGAGAATATAAAGATAATTTGAAAATATCTAGATTAAACTTAAAAACAAGCCGTTAAAGGATGAAAACCCAAACCAACCCTCAAACGGCCCCGTAAGAGGCATGAACACCTCACACGGGACCAACGTAACTCGTAGGAATTGGCCGCGTAGTCAAAGATCTACCGGTTTATGAATATGACGATAATTTGAAAATATTTACGTTTGGCTTAAACAAGACGTTAAAGGGTAGAAATCCAAACTAACCCCCAAACGTCCCCGTAAGAGGCAGGAACACCTCGCACGGGACCAATGTAACTAGTAGGAACTCACCACGTAGTCACGGGTCTACTGGTTTATGAATATAATGATAATTTGAAATTATCTAGATTTGTCTTAAAAATAAGCCGTTAAAGGGTGAAAACCCAATTCAATCCCCAAACGGCCCCATAAGAGGCATGATCACCTCGCACGGGATCAATGAAACTTATACGAAATAATAGCATAGTCACGGGTCTCCCGATATGAGAATATGATGATAATTTGAAAATATCTAGATTAAACTTAAAAACAAGTCGTTAAAGGGTGAAAACTCAAACAAACACCCAAACGGCCCCGTAAAAGGCATGAACACCTCCCACGGAACCAATGTAACTTGTTGGAACTGACCGCATAGTCACGGGCCTACCAATTTATGAATATGATGATAATTTGAAAATATCTATATTAGGCTTAAAAATAATCCATTAAAGGGTAAAAACCCAAACCAGCCCCCAAACGTCCCCGTAAGAGGCAGTAACACCTCGCACGGGACCAATGTAACTCGTAGGAACTGACCGTGTATCTACGGGTCTATCGGTTTATAAATATGATGATAATTTAAAAATGTCTAGATTAGGCTTAAAAACAAGTCGTTAAAGGATGAAAACCCAATTTAGCAAACGGCCCCGTAAGAGGCATGAACACCTCGCACGGGACCAATGTAACTTATACGAAATAATTGCGTAGTCACGGGTCTCCTGATTTGAGAATATGACGATAATTTGAAAATATCTAGATTAAACTTAAAAACAATCCGTTAAAGGGTGAAAACTCAAACCAACCCCCAAACGGCCCCGTAAGAGGCATGAACACCTCACACGGGACCAATGTAACTCATAGGAATGACCGCGTAGTCACGGATCTACCGATTTATGAATATGATGATAATTTGAAAGTATTTACATTAGGCTTAAGCAAGCTGTAACACCACGTATTTTCTGTGCATTAAATATTTAATTAATTCAGAAAATTTTTAAATTACTTATCTTCGTAATTTAATTGAATTAATTATAGTAATATTTATTTAAATATTAATTGGAGAGTGAATGGTTAATGTTTAAGGAAATTTAATTACTAAGTGAATAGTAATAATTTAATTATGTCATAACGTGTATTAGTGACATGGCATTTATTTATCTCAGTCGGGAGCCGGTATAGACTAATTTGGATGTGAGATAATGATTTTTATAAATTGATTCGAATATCGATTCTGAGTGCACGGTTGAGTTTGAATGGGCTGAGATAGTCGAAAAAGTGTACCCGATGGTAGTAAATGTGGCACTCGACATTTTTAGGCATAATCAGGCCAACACGGGATTGTTCGGATCAATTGGGCTTGGCCCCTTAGACTAAAGACATGATTTGGTATAATGAAAATAGGTATTAGAGTATTGAATGGCAGAAATCATACTCCAAACCTAGGGCTTTGAGAGAGAAATAGAGGAAGCAAATTGAGAGCAATTTGGGGAGCTTTTGAAGACAAATCAAGAAAGGGAGTTTGATGTTCTTCATCAAACCTTCCTCTACCTCAACGGATCAGACTCTATGACAATTAGAGGCAAGTGGTTAACTTGCTGTGATGTTTAATTGTGATATTCAAATCATATTTTTGTGATGTGTAAACCAAAATCCGTTTTGGGAATAAATGGGTATGAAAATGGGGTTTTTGGTTAATGGAACACTTGAATGAAATTAAAGTAATATTGACTGTGTTACATAATTCTGAGTATGGATATCTAAATTGAATGTGAAACCCAGCAGGAATTATGGACGAATTTTGGATAATTAGATGGAAATTTGGATTGAGAAAATGGAAACTCGAAAAATTCTCCCAAATCGGACAGGAGAAACTCATGAGAATTAATTTGAGTTTAAGGTTTCATAACATGTTTTAATCCTATTCCTATGTTGATATACTGTTAGTTGTTCTTGAGTTAGACCAGGGGAAGGGATAAAACTTGGAGAAACTCGTTAATGGTGGAAACATAAGACATCCACCTGCTCGATCGATCGATCGACGTTTGGGGGTCGATCGATCGACCCTACAAGATTTTCAGCAGTTTGGCCTTGGCATTTATATGGGTAAATATTTTGATTGGATTTCCTACCTAGCATAATTAATAGGGGAAATTAAATATGGTATTTAATTTCTAACACTTATAAGGGAATATAATTGGGATTTGGAGGGTGTTTATGTGCGACACATTACGAATGAATTTTTGACGAAATAAATTCTTAAGGATGAGATAACGGACTGGGCGCATATGTTCCGGTATAGTAGTTGAGTGACACTACATTATTATTAAATTAATTGAGGTGTAATTAATTAATTTGGAGTCGAAATATAGACTCGGGTAGTAATAAGATACGGGCCAAGTGAGCGAGTCCGGGTATTGGTTGAGAGACACCAAAGTGTTAAATTAATTAACGCGCTGATTAATTAAATTAGAGTCGGACTATAGACTCGGAAAAGTATTATATTAATTAATGTGTTAATTAATTAAATTAGAGTCGGACCATAGACTTGGGAAAAATTTTAGGCTAGTGCTACGAATTTTTGTGCACAATAATGCCGGGAACTAATTATTTTATATATACGGTGTGGTGATAGTGTATATATATATATTGTTTGTGGTATTAAATATCAGTGACTAGATATTTATTTAATTTATATTCTCTAGTGCTATCAAGGGAGGTTGCGTGAAGTAGGCGAATCCCCTAGCTTGAGGAGTAGGGCAAGTATATCCCTACGTCATAGCGTCCGTTATATGGGTGAGGGGCTCATCTCATTTTCAGGAAAGGAATATGACCGCCTTCATTATGTTTATATTTTGGCCAAGTTAGTGAGTGATTCTAACTTGGGGTAACTACGTTATGCAAGTACATCTAGTGGGATAGCACGTTAAAGAATACATCCGGTGAGTAATTACTCGGGAGGGTGGATTATATTTATATTCAACATATGTGTGAATGTTGTAATATGGTTCTATGTATATAATGGGATAAATAGTTATATACAAGTAATTAAATACATGAAGTGAATTGTAGTAATTATATATGGGTTATATTCATGTTCAACATATGTGTGATTTCTGTAAGATAACTTTACGTATATAATGGGGTGAATAATTATATACGGGTAATTAAAATACATGGAGAAAAATGTATTATTTATAGAACTAGTGAATCTTATATGAATTTCAAGGAAAGATGATTAACTAAGTTAAGGGGGTAAATAACTTATAAATCATGCATTGAAAATACTCAGGATTGAGTAGGGAAGTTGACAAGAGTTATATCAAGTGTTTAGTTTCGGGGTAGAGGACTAGGTAGGATATAAAGAAAGCGTTAGGTGTGTACATTAGTTGAGAGGTGAGTGTCGATACCAAATTTAGTCTGCTGACATGCAACATTCACCTACAGAAACGTGTTCAACAACGTGGCAATTACATACACTTCTACCAAGCAATTCGATTTCACCCAAGCAACTAAGAAGCCACGAGGAATTCATGGGACCCGAGAAGCTCTTGCTCATCCCCGAATAACTCAAGGGCCCCGAGCATCTCAATCGTGTCGAGCAGCTTAGGCGGTTCGAGCAGCTTAGGCGGTCCGAGCAGCTTAAGCGGTCCGAGCTACATAAGTGTACAGTGTATCCAAATCAAGAGAATCCAGGATATAACTGCGCATTAAATACTCATTAATATGGTACAGATGTACAGGTCTACTGGATAACAGCGCATTGTCCTTTCATGGATACGGCTTGAAAGGCTATAAATACATTGTAACCTCCTCATTAGCAGGGAACTCAGAATTTCTTGGTAAACCTATTATCGAGAATTCTACAAACAGTCAGCAATAACAAATACAGTGGACGTAGGCCATTCTTACAAGGATGAACCACTTTAAAAATCTTTTGTCTTATATTTATATATTCATTTTTATCTGTGATTAAATAATTAGATCAAATCTAGTTTTTTACATCAACAGATTGGCGCCGTCTGTGAGAAACGACTATAATTATCATTTTTCACCAAAACAAGTCATCACTAATGGATGATCATCCTGAATCCAGCAATCAAATCGCTGGAATCTCTCCAAATCCATCTACTCCTCCAAATGTCCAAGATCTGCCTGGCATAATGGCTAATTTGGCTCAGGGCCAAATGGTCATGCAAGAAACCATGTGACAACTCATGCAAACTATCCAGGGTGGAACGCCAGCCCAGTCAGGACAACGAAGCATTCAAAGAAATTCCCGATTACCTTCTTCGCGAACTAGGCGAACATTATTCCCAGAGAAATCTCAGTCTAGATGCACCAATTCATATCATACTGAGAGATCTAATGATCCTTCTTATCAGCCTGGACGAACTTCCTCGGTACGAGCTATAGACACTCAATAAAACTTCACGTTATCTCTAGAAAGGACAAATGCTCTTGAAAGATTAAGTAGAGTCTCTCCTTTTGATAGTTTAGGTCCTAGAAGGAATAGAAGTCCCCCTACAATTGTGTCGAGGAACTCTCAACGACCCTCTTATTTAAAGGAAGGCTCTGCCCAATCACGATCAGCTGCTCATCGTGAAAGATCCCAAGAAGTTAATTCAACACGGTCTGTTGCTCGAACCAATAGGATCGAAGAAGGAAATGACGTGTGGAAAGGTTCTATTCATAGGTTGGAAGACATGTTAGGAGAAATGGCTAAGGCCAAGAATCCTTTACAAAGAACTTTTGTTCAAGGGACCCCCTTTGTACAGGCGATTGTGGATTTTCCCACACCATCAAAATTTAAAGCTCTTGTGGTGACGCCTAAATAGGATGGAAAAACTAACCCTGTCCCTCATATAGAATAATACCAGGCAGCTGCCAATATCTATGTTGTTCCGGACGAGATGCGATGTAGGGCATTTTCAGGAACTCTCACTGGACCTGCTCAAATATGATATAACAATCTTCCTCGTGGGAAGATTGCGACTTTCTTTCAACTGGCCGAGATCTTTATTGGGAATTTTTGTTTTGGAGCAAAACCAGTTAAACGAGTAGCACACTTGTTAAGTGTTAGACATAACACAGGTGAGAGCACCAGGGATTATATAACTCGTTTCAATAATGAGAAGATCGAAGTTATTGATTATGAAGAAAAGACAGCAATCACTGCTCTGATGAGTGGACTGTTGCCAAATAAATTATACTACACTCTAGCCAAAGATCCGCCTACAACCATGGCAGAGTTAATAGCAAAGGCAGTCAAAATTATGAACGTCGAGGAAGCTATGGCTGCGAAGAAGAATATGGACACCAAAGAGACCAAGGTTGAGGGTGATAAGGCTGAGAAGAAGGAGCAGAAGAACAATGGTGGTAACAGGCAGTCAAAAGCAAAGCAAGCATTAGAATAGTTGAAGAAATTTGGAAACTATACCCCTTTAAAAGTAGACATAAACCATGTTTTGGAAGAAATCAAGAACAACGATGAGCTAAACTGGCCTGAAAAAATGAAGACAGATCCTGACAAGAGGAATAAATCCAAATATTGCGAGTTCCATAAGGATCATGGTCATACGACTAAAAACTGCATAGCTCTCCAAAATGAGATTGAGGAGCTCATCAGGCGAGGAAAATTGAATAAGTATGTGGATCGCCGAAATGGCGGAAAGAGCAACGACCGAGCAAGTCAAAGGTCTAGATCTCCTCATCGACCTAAAGAAAATAAGAAAAAAATTCATGAAGAAGACCCGGATGATGACCAAGATGACCCCGATCTCCCCAAAAGACCAAAACAGCCAGAACATGAGGTATTTTCAATCCATTTTGGATCATTTGAATGTAATGTTATTATAGGTGGAGATGAAGGAGGTGGAGATATGATTGCCGAGAGAAAAGTTTACCTCAATGAGGCTCAAGCTTGCTCGTACATTCAGCGAATAAATCAGGCTGAAGATTTTCGCCCGAGGAAGGTGAATAAGGACAAACTGGTCATTGGTTTTTCTAAAAATGACCTGGCAGGAGTACTATATCCCCATGATGACCTGTTGGTGATCAAGATGAGAATGAAGGAAGTGGTGATTTCACGAGTACTAGTGGATAATGGTAGCTCAGCAGATATCATGTTCTATCCATGCTTTGACAGTTTGAATTTGAAGCTATCACAGTTGGAACTATATCATAGGCCCCTCCTTGGTCTCACTGGCGAAAAAGTTTTTCCACTTGGGACAATCAAGTTGGATATGCTTATTGGTACATGGCCTGCTTGTTGAATAGAAAGAGTTCGCTTCTTCGTAATGGATAAAAATGTCCAATCAGCTTACAACATCATCATGGGAAGGGTAGGACTAAAGAAATTCAAAGTAGTACCATCTACTGTCCATCAATGTTTGAAATTCCTAACCAATTTTGGAGTGGGAGTGGTGAAAGGTGACCAGAAAGTAGCTCGGGAATGCTACTATTCATCTGCCGAGCAGGAAGAACATGAAGAATCCATAAAGAAGACTACTACCTACCAAATAGAAGATACGGAGATTGAAATATTATACCCTAGAGACGAGTCCCAACTCGTAAAAGGGAAGGTTATGGAAGCTACTGAGAATGTCATTCTGGATGACGAGCATCCAGAACAATCAACTCAAATTAGTGCATCCTTGGATGAATCAATAAAATAAGAATTGATAGCATTCCTAAGGAGAAGAAATCAGACTTTTGCATGGAGTAATGAAGACATGCCAGGAATCGATCCGAATTTCTTGTGTCACGAGCTTAATGTGAATAAGGAAATCAAGCCTGTAAAGCAACAAAAAAGAGTGTTCAGCCCTGAGAAAAATGAAGCTATACATGAGGAAGTAGAGAAGCTAGAAAAAGCCTGTTTAATAGAGGATGTCAAATATCCTGATTGGCTAGCTATTGTGGTGATGGTAAAGAAGAAAAACAACAAGTGGAGGATGTGTGTGGACTTTCTTGATCTTAATAAAGCTTGTCCAAAAGATCATTTCCCTCTGCCCCGAATCGATCAAATGGTGGATGTTACCTCAGGACACAAATTGTTGAGTTTCATGGATGCTTATTCTGGTTATAACCAGATTAAAATGAAGCCTGAAGATAGGGAGAGTACCTCTTTTATTACCCCGAGGGGAACTTATTGTTATAATGTTATGCCTTTTGGACTTAAAAATGCAGGTGCTACCTATCAACGATTGATGAACAAGGTGTTTGCAGAGAAAATCAGTCATAACATGGAGGTTTATGTTGACGACATGCTAACGAAGAGCAAGAAAACTGATGATCATCTAGTTGACTTGGGCCAGACCTTTGATCAACTAGATAAATATCAAATGAAGCTGAATCCCATCAAATGCATATTCGGAGTACGAGAAGGCATGTTTCTCGGATATATTATTAATCAGCGAGGAATTGAAGTGAATCCTGAAAAGATCAAGGCTCTATTGGAGCTACGATCTCCAACGACGAAGAAGGAAGTAAAAAGCCTCGCAGGGCGAGTTGTAGAACTTAACAAGTTTGTGTCACGAGCAACTGATAGATGCCTCCCATTCTTCAAAACACTCCGAAAAATGTTTGAATGGAATGATGAATGCGAGAAGGCCTTTCAAGAATTGAAGAAATACCTGGGAGCACCTCCATTATTATCCAGACTAGTGATGGGAGAAAGACTATACTTGTATCTGGCAGTTTCAGAAAACGCAGTAAGCTCGGCGTTGATAAGAGTAGAGGATGGAGTGCAAAAACCAATATATTACACTAGCAAGGCCTTCTGAGGAGCAGAGATCAGATATCCAAGGCTGGAAAAGTTAGCACTGGCGTTAATCGAAGCAAGTAGAAGGATGAGGCCATACTCCAAGCTCATACTATAGTTGTGTATATAGACTTGCCGTTAAGGCAAGCTCTGCACAAACCAGAGAAATCAGGAAGACTGATCTACTAGGCGATAGAATTGGTTGAATACGATATAATTTATGAGCCTAGGACGTCACTCAAAGGGCAAGCAATGGCAGATTTTATTGCAGAATTCACTTATCCAGACACCTCCGAAGAGCAGAAGTTGAATACTGACCAGCCTGTGGATGTTACAGGATCATCGAATTTAAATCCCGACTAACTTAAGTTGGTAGACGAGCAAGAGAGGATGATCGACGAGCAGCAAGAAGTGCTAGAGGAGGATATGAGGAAGAATCAAATATTCCACCGAGGAACTCTGTCTAACCAAGAGTTTGATAATGAGAAACCTGTGTGGAATTTATATGTAGATGGCTCTTCTTTCACTACCGGCAATGGAGCAGGAGTTATTTTAAACAGCCCCGATGAGATCGATGTGGAGTATGCTTTGCGTTTTCAATTTAAGGCTTCAAATAATGAGGTTGAATATGAAGCTATGATTGTGGGTCTCAGTCTAGCCAAAACTATGAAGCAGAGCAGGTCATTGCATTCAGTGACTCACGGTTGATTGTAAACCAAATGTTGGGAGTGTATGCAGTAAAAGGAGAATTAATGATCAAATATCATGCGAAAGCAATGGAGATTGTATAAATCTTTAGGGCAGTACAGTTGATTAGAATACCAAGATTAGATAATGCAAGAGCAGATGCCTTAGCTCGATTAGCCTCAGCCACACGCACCGAGCTACGAAGAAGAATCCCAATAGAAATCTTGGCTAATCGAAGCATTGACAAAGATCTAACGATGAACTTCATTACCATTGATTTAGGACCATCTTGGATGGATCCCATCAGGGCCTATATTGAAGAGGGGGATTTACCAATTGATAAACTAGCAGCCAAGAAACTAAAGTTTAAAGTTGCTCGTTATGTATTGACTAATGGCATTTTATATAGACGAGGAATTATAGCAGGTTTGCAAAGATGTGTCCACCCCTCCGAGGTGAGAAATTTGATTGAAGAGGTCCATGAAGGGTCTTGTGGAGCCCACGTAGCAGGTCGAATGCTCTTGCAAAGAATGACAATGCAAGGGTATTACTGGCCAATGATGAGAGCTGATTGTATAACTTATGCCAAGAAATATGACAAATGTCAACGCTTTTCTTCTATCCGAAGAACTCCCCAAGCATTGTTAATGCCCATTATTTCCCTTGGCCATTTGCCATGTGGGGAATAGACTTGGTTGGGCCACTTCCAGCGACCAGGGGAAGATTTAAATACCTTGTGGTCGTTGTGGATTATTTTACTAAATGGGTAGAAGCTGAGCCTCTTATGGATATGACATATGACAAGGTGTATTAATTTATTTGGAAGAATATCATTTGTAGATGGTCTTCCCCATGCATTCATCACAGATCATGGAACCCAGTTTGACAACGAGGAGTTTGCCACATATTGTCATCAGTCAAACATATTGAAAACCCACTCTGCAGGCCATCCTCAGAGAAATGGACAAACCGAGGTGACAAACAGAACGCTACTGAATGGTTTAAAAAAATGATTGGACGATGCAAAGGCAAATTGGATTAACGAGCTACATTCTGTGTTGTGGGCTTATCATACTACGCCACGAACAGCAACAGGAGAATCTCCATACATGCTGGCATTTGGAAGTGAAGCAGTTATACCTGCTCAGTTGGCCTGCCCACACATAGAGTGCTGAATTTCAATTCTCCTATTAGTGATTTGATGAGGCGATTAGACCTAGATATGATCGAAGAAGTTAGAGAAGACGCAGCAATCAGGAATGCTGCATTCCAACAACGAACAGCTCTGTTTTACAACAAGAGGGTAAATAAGTGTGAATTGAAGGAAGGAGACTATATGCTGAAGAAAGTAATTCAAAAGCACAACAAACTGGAAGGTAACTGGCATGGACCCTACAGAGTAACAGAATTTGTTCGACCAGGGATATACAGGATTGAAACCTTGGAGGGAGAAGAATTTAAGAATGCAGAGCATCTACGCAAATATTATCAATAGTTGGGATTCCTATGTAAATGCAGTTTTCTTCAGTATGAATAAAGTGTTCAAATTTTTAACCAGTTCTCTCTTTTTGATGAAATTTTTCAGAGTATTAGTGCTACACACTACGCATCAAGTTCAAAATGATCTCCTCCAACTCAGCCACCAACTACGGTTGGTCGTTAAATAAAAATCCACCAACTACGGTTGGTCGGTAAACAAAAATCCACCAACTATGGTTGGTTGGTAAATAAAAATCCACCAACTACGGTTTGTCGGTAAATAAAATCCACCAACTACGGTTGGTCGGTAAATAAAAATCCACCAACTATGATTGGTCGGTAAATAAAATCCACCAACTACGGTTGGTCGGTAAAGTAAAATCCAACTCCAGTTGGTCGGCAAAATCAATTTTATCCAACTCAGATTGGTCGGGAACAAAAACCTCCAATTCCGATTGGTCGGCAAATCAATCAACTCGGATTGGTTAAACTAAGTAAAATCATGGGATGTAAGTCGTTTTATTGCATAAGATCAAAGAGTGATAAGTCACTATGGTAAAAAAAATAGAATGGACATATCAAAATATGCATATATTCACAAACAAAGATATTCTGCAGAATGTTTAGAAGAATATGGAATAGCAGAAGACTAAATTTCTTCATTTAAAACAAAAAGAATTACATATGCTGTGAAAAGTACAAGTTATTACACAAAAATCCTACTCTATGGGTTTCTTTCCCTCTGCCTTTGAAACAGGTTCTACTCCGGCAGGAGGATCATGGCATAAGGAGAGTTTATAAAATTTATATCTCGAAGCATCCTAACATTTATTACAGATGGTCGATCGAGCAAGTGCTCCGGGCGAGATATCTCGAACTTAGAATGAATATTGTAGTCTCCGAGATACTTGGAGATTAAGCACCGAGGAATTGCCCGAGCAGGAATCCAGCTCGTATTAAAGTTTAAAAGGTGGCACGGGAAACTCGAGCAATCCAGGGTCATAATAATCCCATAGATAGTGGCCCTGCTCTAACTTTAACACCCCAGTGCATTCAGCCATCCTTGTTTGTAACCCTCGTTATTGGACTGCTGGATTCGATCATCGAGATGATAAAGAACTTCATTATATCCAGCCATCCAAAACTCTCTGGGCTGTTTGTGGAATTGGTAGGTCAACCTCTCCAATTGATCGTGGAGATTCTTCACCAAAATTTCCTTATTCTCTAAAGCAGAACTTTGGGTAGAGAGCCGTTCACTAAGGTTCAGAATCTTTTTAGACATCTCTGACAAAGCCTGATTCTTCGCCATCAATTGGAATGCTTGATTCTCCAAAGATGCTTGAGTTCTTGCCTCTTCAACAGTAACCCGAGCATCCCTTGCTCGTCCACGAGAAGACCTGGCTCATCCGCGAGCAGAGGTGGAAGGTCCAGCTCTTTTTAAAGTTTCCAACCCATCTCTTAAGTTGAAATTTTCAACCTCCAGGAAAGAGAAACCTTCATCAGTGACAGGGACCAAGGCCCCCAAGGAAGATGCGACAGACTTGAGTAGTTTAATCTCTCCCTTCAAAACAAGGTTCTCCTGCTCCAACAGTTTAGCGATCTTCATGTTCTCTTCAACCTCAAGTTTCAGAATGCTCTCTTTCTTCTCATAAGCAACGATAAACTTATCATATCCTTTGTCAGCATTTAGTTGCTGATATTTTTTCTCATACCCTTGATGCAAAAGGGTACAAGACTCCTTATATTGTTGTTGAAGTTCCTTGATGGTACCCTGAAGATCCTCAATTATCTCGTAATATGCCACATTATTGGAAACTGCACGGTCGAGCAAACACTTCATATATTGGTAGGCTTTGACTACTCGTTCAGAAGTATCTGGACCAAGGATGTCAGTGATTTGAGCTTTATTCAGATCTGTATGACCAGCTTTGAAGTAGTCATTGCATTTTTCATCAATTATGTGTCATGACCCGATAATAGCTCCATCCTGGCCATAAACTAGCAAAGAAAAACCATAAATAGGATCAATAATGATAAAGACAGGGCAAGAAGAAGAGAGTCAATTTGAACAACCAAAATTTCAAATTTTTATCCATCAAAAAATAAATACAAAGCTCCAGGTTACATTCAAAAGAAATAACAAAATTAAAACTCGAGCAACTTTACAACTTCTCCTTGTGTTTTACAACTTCCTCAGAAGGCTGGGATGAGGAGGTTGGTTGCTCGAAAGATACTGACAGTTGCTCCACTAAAGTACTGGTGGGATGAAGTTGCTTGTAGAACTTCTGAACAACTGGAACAAGAGGAACTTGGTCTCCAATCATCATGGAAGATTCCTCTGAGGCAGATTCGTCCTCTTCTTTTTCCCCAGGAGAAGGAGGAGGGCCATGAGTGTGTTGCTGGAATAATTCTGAATTCTCAGCAATCTTCATCTCTTTCAAGGAAGCAACCCATCCATCCCTGAAGTACTTGAGGTTGGCATACTCCATTTGCGAGGTCATGGAAGCCAGGCCCTTGTTCCAGCCCTTATCCCAACCAGCACTGAATGATTTCTTAACAGCCTTTTTCCTCTTTTCTTTCTTCGAGGATGTATTTTCCCTAAGGAGCTCCTCGACAGCTTTCAATTTCCCTTCCACCTCCACTTTCTGACGTTCAACATCCTGAAGTCTAATAACTTCCTCTCCAGACATTTTGACTTTGCTTCCAGCTCCTTGTTGCTCTGCTCAAAGACCTTGTTACTTTTCTCAAAATCTTTCAATTTGTTCTCCAAACCCTTGGAGGCCACCATAACTCAGTCTCTCTCTTGCTCAATGGACTTGAGTTACTTCTCCCAAGCCACTTTATCTTCTTCATACTTCTGACGAGAGTCCTTTAAGACTGAGTTAGACCAACAAAAGCTTCCTCTACACCTCCAGAGGATCTTGAAGATTTAATAGCCTCATCCTTTTTTAGAATGCTGTTAAAATATGTTACCAACTGAAGAAAGAAATAATTTTGAGTCAATACAGGGACATATTAATGAAAAGTGAAAACTTAGACTAGTAATACTTGCTGAACCAATATGTTGAGCTGCCAAGGTAGTGACCCTGTCCCGAGGAAGAGCATCTTCAATACCTTGGATATCTAGGATAATCCAAGACTTCACAGAGCCCATGGCAAAGGTCGGAGGAACAAAAGTGGGAATACCACTTTCAGCATTTAAAGCCTGAGAGACAGGTCCAACAGGTCTCTCAGATGAACTTTTCTTTGACTTATTTGGAGGAGCAGGAATATCTTCAACCAAAGAAGAAGTCTTGGATGGTGATATGACAATAACCTCACTAGGAGGAGAGATAACCACAACCTTGTTCGGAGCCATTGGGGGCTTTTCCGCAACTTTCTTGGCAGCAATTGGAGGGGGTGAATCAATGTTTCTCCTTCCTTCCACTGGAACATCCTGCTTATTTTTTCTTTGCCTCCACATTGGCAGAGTCTGATTTGTCAAAGAAAGCAAGATCTCTTTTTCTCTTCATTATGTTACTAATTAGAATATTTTACTCTGAAGAAGAACCTTCTACACTAGTATCAGCAGCTGGTACTTGGTCGATGTCAACCACCACTGGACGAGCAGTAAAGGATGAAGTATAGCTCTTGTACTGCAACAAATAGGAGGCTGATCTAATATGTTCGTCAGCCACAGACTGATGCAAACTCCAGATAAGTTTCAAATGTTTTAAATTAACCTCTGTCTCCTTTGGAGACTTTCTTTTGCTGTCAACTGCAAATAATAAAAATTAAATGTCAGTGATACATTTTATCAAACATCAAGAAAATGAGATTTCAAAAAATAAAAAATAACCTATTCTATTGCCATAAGGGGGACACCTGGGACCCTGATATACATCATCTCCATTTAATAGAGCATGTTGACAATTTTTCATAACAACCCCATGTTCAAAGAAATCCCTATTGGAATCTGGAAGATTGACAACTAAAGCCCTATTCAAAAACCTAGTTTTTAAATAAAAAGTACTATCACTGACAACCCATCTATAACAAAACATAATTTCTGGAATTCCTAAATGGGTTCCATGAATTTGATTTAACCTATGGACTCCATTAACTATTCTCCAGGTATTCGGCACTATTTTTGCAGGAACAACGTCAAAATATTGACAGAACTCCAAACATAAAGGATTTGGAGGAAAAGAAAAGCCACATTCGGCCACAAAGAGACTTGGGAACCAGTGTCCCTCGGCCAAAGAGAAATAGTCAGAAGGTTCAGAAAGTTCCTCCAAAATGACCCATGAAGGAATTGAAAATTCAGAACGAAATTTATCAATCGATTCAACAACATAAACCATGATAATCAAAGCAAAATGAAAGAGAAGGAAGAAGATCTTACAGGAGAAGAGTGAATCAGTTGACAACGAACAAGGAAAGAAACGAACGCACAAGATAGAGAAGAAATGAAAAGTTCAAAGGAAGATTTGAAAAGTGAAAAAACGATAGGATTTCTATCACGTTTAAATACTTTACCTCGGGAATAGAAACAGCAATGATTACCAAAATGGACATTTGCGTATTCGGCGGCTAAAAAGAAGAAAAGGGGCACGAAAAACGAAGAGGTTAGGGAAGTTCAAAATATTTATGAGGACTGATACTATGCATTTAAAAAGGAGTTGTATACAACGAATGCTTTCCTAAAAATCATGCAAACCGAAAATCTAAGCAGCAGAATGTTCCATACTTTTCTTCAACATCAAACTACGAAACATTGGGGGCTTTTGTTGATACCAAATTTAGTCTGCTGACATGGACCATTCACCTACAGACACGTGTCCGACAACGTGGAAATTACATATGCTTATACCAAGCAATTCGATTTCACCCAAGCAACTACGAAGCCACGAGGAATTCATGGGCCCCGAACAGCTCTTGCTCGTCCCCGAATAACTCAAGGGCCCCGAGCATCTCAACCGTATCAAGCAGCTTAAGCGGTCCGAGCTAGATAAGTGTACAGCGTATCCAAATCAAGAGAATCCAGGATATAACTGCGCATTAAATACTCATTAATATGGTACAGATGTATAGGTCTACTGGATAACATCACATTGTTCTTTCATTGATACAGCTTGAAAGGCTATAAATACATTGTAACCTCCTCATTAGTAGGGGACTCGGAATTTCTTGGTAAACCCATTATCGAGAATTATGCAAACAGTCAGCAATAACAAATACAGTGGACATAGGCCATTCTTACAAGGCTGAACCACTTTAAAAATATTTTATCTTATATTTATGTATTCATTTTTATCTGTGATTAAATAATTAGATCAAATCTAGTTTTTTACATCAATAGTGAGTTTGTCCTCAAGGGAATGCGACACTAACTTAAATATGAAGCGCATTCATGCATTTTATATTACTGCAAGTTACTCATTTGCTAAATGTTTTTAAAATGTTTTGGGTTTTAACCCTTGCTATAAAATTATTTTTAAAACCTTTTAGGTGTCCAGCCACGGGGACGCCATGCTTGATATTCTATTCCAGGAACACGTAGCTATGGCACATGTGGACGCTAGCAAGATCTTGGATTAGACTCATCGTTCATTCTTTCCTAGAGTAGGAATCATCTATGAGTTTCAGTTTTCTTAGGGCTTATCGCCCAGACTTTTCAGTACAGTTTTTGGATTCATTTATTCATTTGTTGAACGATTGTTATTAGATTATTTACTTTTGCGGCCGACGGTTTATTCGACAAGTAGTTTATTTAATTATTCAGTTAATTTGATTCAGTTGTTGTGAATGGCTCATTGTATATTTTCGCATGTTATTGTTTTTGTTTAAATAAAAAGATAAAATTTGGCACCGAATTTTTGGAATACTAGGTGGTTAGTAAGTTTTAAAAATATTTTCGACAGTGATGCTAAGAATGAACCAACTGGGATTCCTGTTTTAATTTGATATAGGACTTACCACCCGGTATTTTATTGGGCGGGGTGTCACACAAGCCATTAAAAGGTGGAAATCCAAACCAACCCCCAAACGTCCCCGTAAGAGGCATGAACACCTCGCACGGGACCAATGTAACTCGTAGGAACTGACCGCATAGTCACGGGTATACCGATTTATGAATATGATGATAGTTTGAAAATATCTACATTAGGCTTAAAAACAAGACGTTAAAGGGTAATAACCCAAACTAGCCACCAAACGTTCCCGTAAGAGGCACTAACACCTCGCAAGGGACCAATGTAACTCGTAGGAAATGACCGCTTAGTCACGGGTCTCCCGGTTTGAGCATATGACGATAAATTGAAAATTTCTAGATTAGGCTTAAAAACAAGCCGTTAAAGGGTGAAAACCCAATTCAGCCCCCAAACGGCCCCATAAGAGGTACTAACACATCGTATGAGATTAATGTAACTCGTATGAACTAACCACCTAGTCACGACACTTTCAGTTTGAGAATATAATAATAATTGTAACTCGTATATGCAATTTTTCTACTTGACTTGGTTACTAATATTGTATCTTTTTTGTGTCATATTTTTTTGTAGGATAACATTCAATCGCTATCTTTTATCCACTTGGAACACACGAAGAAGTCAATGCTTTACAACAGGGGGATTATTATTCCATTTTTTGTGTTATGGCCTAGCAGGCTTTAGTAGTTTTATTGTTTACTTTTATGGCCGTGCTGGTTGTAGTAGTTTTATTATTGACTTTTATGGCCGTGCAGGCTTTATATTGGCAGATTTTATGTTAGCAGGTTTTGGAATGCTAAAAAAATAGAGAAAACTCTGCCCAATTTTTTTTATCTGGGAACTATTAACTCTTGTAATTTTTTGAAGTTATTGTCGACTTTTATGGCCGTGCGGGCTTTATATTAGTATTAACTCTTGTAATTTTTTGTAGTTTATGTGCACATTAATTTATCAACCTGCGATATTCATAATTTGTGAATTTTCTTAATTTTTTTTTCAAATAATAAATATGTTTCCTACCAGATTTGGAATTTGCAAATTTTCCAAATTTGTTTCCAATTATTTTTTTTATTAATGGAAAAATCTGGCTCGGTTTAAAATCGTGCCAAAATCGTAACAATTAATAAAAATGAGCACACTTATAAAAATAATCTGGCACGCTTTATAACTGTGCCAAAAGGTTGCCACAAAATAGAGAATTTGGCACTGTTTCAATATGTGCCAAAAGCGTGACAGATTTAACATCTAGCACGGTTTAAAAGCATGCCAAAAGCATGCCAGATAAAAAACTGACATAGTTTAAAAGCGTGTCAGTTTGGAAAATCTGGCACGGTTTTAAATCGTGCCAAAAAATGTGGCACCTCTGATTCTGGCACGATTTTTAACCATGCCAGATTGCGTCTGTCACTGTTTTAAACCATGTCAGTTTCCTATTTTTGGTGTAGTGTCTTCTTACAAAAAACACGAGAGCACCCCAAGGCGAGGTACTCCTACGGATGAATTCTTGTCCCAACAGCTTCTCAATATGATCCCGTAACTCCCTCATCTCCGCCAGAGCCATATGGTAAGGCGCACGGGCTATCGTCGGCCGAGTGTCTGGCATCAAATCTATCATAAATCTATCTCTCTACTCGACGGTAGTCCTAGTATATGTTGAAATACATTGGTGTACTCGTGAACAATAGGAATTGAATTAAGGGGAATCACAACTTCCGTAGAGGTCTCCTCATCTATATAAAATAAGTGGGTGGATGATCCTCCCTCGAGAAGAGGCATCGCCACTATAAACATGTCCTGACCAGGGATGGAGAAAACAATACTCCTATTAAAGAAATCGATCATGGCCCTATATTCGACTAGACAATCCATCCCAATAATAGTATCGTACTAGGACAAGTCTAAAATAAGCATATCGCTTGGAAAAATAAGACTCCCAATCACTATACCCACACCCCGTTATATAAAGAAAATCATGGACCCATTACCCAACGACGAGTCCACATAAGTCACTGTACCGTCGACCGTGTCTAACAATCATATGGCCCATGCAAATCTAGTGACTATGACAGAGTGTAAGGCCCCATGTCAAACAAAATATGCCCCATAGACCCATGGATAGAAAACATACCCTCAACTGCGGTTAGAGCATATGGAGTTGTTTCCTGGTGGTCGTTGTAAACACGCTCATACTATAGTTGTCCCTGCTGAATCGGGGCTGTTGGGATGGCAGGCAAACATGGCGCTGGCGCTGGTGCTGGGAGAGTGAGTGGGGAGATCGACCTCTGGGGCTCCTGATGAGTACCCTGCTCCTGAGGAAACTTCCCCTTATCAGGGCAATCAAATCGTTTGTGGCTAGTCTTGCCATATATAAAGCATTTACAACAAAGTTTCTCCTTTTCTTCCCCTGAGGGCCTCGGTCCTGTTGGCCGTTGCCACCCTTCCCTTGTCCCTGGTGGCCCTATCGGCCCTGCTGACCCTGGTGGCCATGCCTGAAACCTCCACGTCCATGACGAAAGCCCCCTGATCTGAACCTCTTAGCATAATCCCTCTGATGGGAACCGTGCTCACTCTGCCTCTGCTGACGCTTAGCTGTTGGTTCCCCACTTGCACTACCTCCACCTGTCTTGCCCTGCTCAATGAACTCACCTCATCGCTTTCTCCCCTTAATATGGAAGCGGTGATCCTAACAGTGTAGTAATCCAGCATTGAGTACATCGATATAAGACTGCAAAGAGAGGTTACCAAAAAGATGTTGTCGAATCCTCCAGGTCAGGACATCTATAAATATTTGAATATTCTTTTCTTCGGTAGGCACCTAAGCTTGTACTAGACCTACTAATATAATAAACTCATCCTCATACTTTACTACAGTCTTCCCCTCATGGGTGAGGTCCAGTAGTTTGTGCCTCATCTCAGTCTGAACGATGGAAGAAAAATATTTATTATTAAACTGCACCCAGAAGTCTTGAATCATCAAAACATCACATTCCTCTGTAGTAGTAGTGGACTCCTACCACCGTAACGCTGCTCCAACTAGCTTAAAGGTAGCTAATATATGCCTCTGTACCTCCGTGCACTCATACATCCTCAAATGCCACCGGATATCCTTCTTCCATTGGCTCTCCATAATAACATCAGAACTCCCCCGGGAACTCTGGGGAATGCGCCTTTTGGAAGGCATCTATGAATCGCTCCCAAGTAGAAGGGAACACATGTACTGGTACTGGCGCCACTGCTTGTGCCGGTGGTGGGGCCTACTGAACTACAGCTAGCGCTGCATTAACTGCCTGAGCAACGATGGTAGCAACCTCGACAGCATTCATTGTACCCTGAGCCTGGACTGACTGTGGCTCCAGTTGGGCATTTTCTGGCCCTCGGTGCATGTCTGGGAGGCATATGAAATGAGAAAGAATTTATAAGTTCACGGTTATTAAATATCAAATAGCTGGAGACATAATCATGTAATTAAGAATGCAATAATCCTAATAATAGGGCTCTATATCAAAGAATGCTAAGCTGAAAGCATAATAAGCCGTACAGATCCCAAAAGACTCTAGAACCTGATGCTCTGATACCACATGTGACACCCCGCCAAATGAAATACTGGGTTATCAGTCCTTTATGAAATTTAAAATGGAATATCTAGTTGGTTCATTCTTAGCATCACTGTCGAAAAACATTTTTCTTTATTAATCACCTAATAATTAATTAAGCTAGTGTCCAAACATTTTACCCAATAATTAATGTCAATTAATTTAAACAATTTAACACGTTCACCATTCTAATGAATAAACAAATAATGAATAAAACAACATCTAATTGAATATGATAAAACTGGAATAATCGTCCCAGTTAAACAAAATCAAAACCATCAATCGTAATAATACTAAATCCAACTGAAACTGAAATATTGAAATGAAATGAGTACAATGTCTCTTAGATATAAATAGAATGAGGATAGGCGACACATGCACTAACTGAGAAGCCTAAATCAAAGAACTGAAATCATAGATGTGGAGGCGTCTTAATACGAGGACCTGCAACCTCCACAATAATTGCAGCACGTAAAAATATCCAACGGTCTAAACTTGACGCCCCTGTGGCTAGAAACCTAAAAATAGTTTCAAGATTTTGCAAGATACGGATCAGAGACCGAGTGTAAAATATTTTAAAACAGTTTAGCACGTATTTAAAATGCAGTAAAGAAAATATAATACACATGTTAGCTTTTCGAACACTCACTTGAGATTCTCACCTCTGAACTATTGTGCATGCCCAATGTACCTTTAAACCATCCTAGTTATCGTCATCACGTAACTATAACCTAGACATCCACTTTCTAACTATCACTCATAGTAATAAGACGTATTTCCCACAAACTATTATTATTAAATGTCCTTACATTTATTATTCCGAATAAAAGTTTCTCAACAAGTTTAAGTGTTCCCATACTTAAGTTACTTAAGAACTTATCACCTTCCTTATCTTCAAATTTTACACAATAGATAATATCACAAGTATATATATATATATATATATATTCGTCACTATATATTATATATACTAACACGGCATTCCTAGACTCAGCGGCGGTGCGTGCATACTCTATTATCTAGTCCCGGTACATCTTGTACTAAATAAGGATGACCGATTCGGAATCACTCACGAACGGTATAATACAAATCACAGATATTGGAGGCGAACATAGTTCCAAGCCTATGGGATACGCACATATATATGCACATATATGACCACTGACTTATCAACACACCGATAAGTCGTTCATAGGTTCTACGTCCTGAGGCACCAATCCAAAATCCCCCCTAGTGGTCTCATCAGGATGAGACTGTCCCCTTTCAAAACTTCCCGCGATAGCAAGCAACGCAGGTATGTTGTACACATAATAAATCAATTATATAATAGGTATTCATCTCACCTTTATATATTCATAACACAAACATAGGTATACTCACGTCCCATATCATAAATCTCATACATAGTATATCATTATCCCGAATATCCTAAGTTTAATTGAATGATAGATTCACTTTTTTTATCTACACTCTCAAGTATTACTCACCACTCAAAGTGTACCCTTTATTCTACCCATAAAATTAGTAGGTGGCTCACTATATCCTACTGGTCTAAATTATGATTGTCCTCAAATTCTCGTGACTCGAATTAATTTCCAAATCAGGTAATCCTCTCACATTAAAATAATTACGTTTATCCCTAAATATGCCATTATGAGATCATGCCTAATACTCACCTAGGCCTACTGGTCTTCTAAGATAAGTCCAAGTATATTAAAACAAATCCAAAGAATAAATTCCAAATGATTTTCTAACCATAATAAACAAAAGGAGAAAACTGGCCAAAACTGGACGGCCGAATTCGCTCGTACATGTATGGAAAATTTAGCATATGTGTTCTTAGAGGTTTCTCCAATTTTCAACACCAAATCCTTAATTTAATCATCCCAAACACCAATAAAAACATACTAAATGTTATACTAACATAATTAAACAAGTTCTAATGTTCAATGACTACAATTTCATCGAAGGGAATCAATTAATTGGGTTTATTTCAAGTATAAGCATTAAGAACCCTAGTTTGTCACCTTCTTCAAGAACAACCATAAAATCCCAGAATTATTCATTAATATTAATTCAAATTTGTGGGTTATCATCTATATATCACGAGGAATCGAACCTATATCAATTTCAAATCCATATTATAATCCAAATACTTTAATTTCATCCAAATCATATACAATACATGCTCAATTTCAACCTACACTAACATAGGTGATATTATTGCTCAAAGTTCGCAAGATTAAACACTTGCCTCTCAAAGGAAGGTCTGATCCGCTGGTGTAGTTGATATGATTGCGTTCCTTGTTCTTCGATCTGCGCGGTGGTGGTATCGGTGGTGCAAGATGGCGGTTCTTGGCCTTAGCCTCCTAGAATTGGCTATCCTTCTCCCTCTATGACTCTCCCTTGGATTTTTTGAATGAAAACACTAACTTCCCTAACGTATTAGAAATATTCCCTCTCCTAATTTTATAGGTAATTAAAGCCCAAAAGTAGAAATTATCAAAATGCCCTCCCGGAATGCCAGTTTAGCCTAAAATTGCCTGGGGACCAAAACTAAAACCCCGGGTAGACTTCTCTGACTATCTTGACCCTTCCAGATACATTGACGCACTCAAAATGATCATTTGGATTACTTAAAAATAATTTACTCTTTATTCCCTTAATTTAGTCCCGACACGACTGACACGCGCGTCCCGACTTAATTATTGTAATTGTCAATTGTCATATTTCTCAGTCTCAATAATTCTCATAAATTCACATTCATATATTACTTTATTCACTCAGTAATATTCAATATAATTCTCATTAATAAATACTAACTCTTATCTCACTAGTTAATATTTATTTTAATCCGGATTAATTATCAATTAATTTCTCGTATTTAATTTAATTAATCCTATATTTAAAAATCATTAAAAGTATGAGGTGTTACAATATGCTTAAACCATAATAATTATAGATAATAAGCTGGAGCTATGCAAAATATTTACTACGTTTTGTTTGAGAAGTTATGATCAAATTAAGGAATGATAAGTGTCGAGATACCATAAAAGGAATCATAATTACTTAACTGTCCATTTTGCACATGACTCAAGCCATTTTTTTAGAAGAGATTTCAAAGTGGGTGTTGATACCAAATTTAATCTGCTGACGTGGACCAATCACTTGAAGACATGTGTCAACCTACATGGAAAATACGAATACGTTCTACGAGCAACTCATACACTCCGAGTAGCTCAAGCACACTGAGTAACTTAGGCGCCCCGAGCAACTCAGGGGCCCCAAACAACTTAAGCGTGCCGAGGAGCTTAAGCTGTCCGAGCTACTTAGCGTACAACGCATCCCAATCAAGAGAATCAAAGAGACGATTGCGCATTAAATGCTCATTATTATCTTACAGATGTATATGTCTACTAGATGACAGCACATTGTCCTTTCATTTGTACATCCTCAAGGCTATAAATACATTGTAACATCCTCATTAGATTGGGACTCTGGATTTCTTGGTAAACTCATTCATCAAGAATTCTAGTCAAACAGTCAGCAATATAAAAACAGTGGACGTAGGCCATTTTTATAAGGCTGAACCACTTTAAAAATCTTTTATTTTATTTATTTTATCTGTGATTGATAAATTAGAAATAATCTAATCTTTTACATCAACAGATTGGCACCGTCTATGAGAAACGACTGTAATTAGCATTTTTTTTACCAAAAAAATTCATTATCAATGGACGATAATCCGAAATCCAGTAATCGAAATGCTGGGATCCCTCCAAACCCTTCTACTTCCCCAAATGTTCAAGATCTGGCTGGTATAATGGCTAATCTAGCCCAAGGCCAGATGGCCATGCAAGAAACCATGCGATAACTTATACAAATTGTTCAAGGCGGAGTGTCGGCTCAATCAGGACAACGAAGTTTTCAGAGAAATACTCGTTTACCCTCTTCGTGAACTAGGCGAATGCCGATCATAAAGGAATCTCGATCCAAACGCACTGACTCATTTCGTATAGAAAGATCTAATGATCCTTCTTATCAGCCTGGTCGGACTTCCTCAGTACGAGCTACAGACTCTCAACAAAATGTCACTTTATCTCCAGAAAGGACTAGTGCTCTTGAAAGGTTGAGTAGAGTCTCTCCTTTTGATCGTTTGGGCCCTATGAGGAATAGAAGTCCCCCTAGGATTGTGTCGAGGAACTCTCAACAACCATTCGATCTAAGGGAAGGCTCTACCCAATCACGACCAACTGCTCGTAACGAAAGATCCTAAGAGGCAAATTCAACGCAATCAGTTGCTCGAACCAATAGGCCCGAGGAGGGAAATGATGCATGGAAGGGCTCTATTCATAGGTTGGAAGACAGATTAGGGGAAATGGATAAGGCTAAGAATCCTCTACAAAGAACTTTTGTCCAAGGGACACCATTTGTACAGGCAATTGTGGATTTTTCCACACCATCAAAATTTAAAGCTCCTATGGTGACGCCTAAATATGATGGAAAAACTGACCCTATCCTTCATATAGAACAATACCAAGCTGCTGCTAATATCTATGCAGTTCCAGATGAGATGAGATGTAGGTCATTTTCAGGAACTCTTACCGGATCTGCTCAAATATGGTACAACAACATTCCTCGGGGAAAAATTATGATTTTCTTTCAACTAGCAGAACTCTTTATTGGGAACTTCTGTTTTGGAGCGAAACCAGTCAAACGAGTAGCACACTTGTTGAGTGTTAGACAAAAGACAGGTGAAAACACCAGGGACTATATTACTCGTTTCAATAACGAGAAACTTGAGGTAATTGATTATGAGGAGAAAACAACAATTACTGCTCTGATGAGTGGACTGTTGCCGGATAAATTATATTACACTTTAGTTAAGGATCCGCCTAGGACCATGGCTAAACTGATGGCAAAAGTAACCAAAATCATGAATGCCGAGGAGGCCATGGCTGCAAAGAAGAATGCAGATACTAAGGAAACTAAGGTTGAGGCTGAAAAGACTGAGAAGAAGGATCAGAAGAAAAATGGTGGCAACAGACAGTTGAAAGCAAAGCAAGCACTAGAACAGTTAAAGAAATTTGGAAATTATACTCCTTTGAAAGTAGATATAAACCACATTCTGGAAGAGATCAAGAACAGCGAGGAGCTAAACTGGCCAGAAAAAATGAAGGCAGATCCTGACAAGAGGAATAAGTCCAAATATTGTGAGTTCCATAAAGACTATGGTCACACTACCAAGCAGTGCATAGCTCTCTAGAATGAAATTGAAGCACTCATTAGGTGGGGAAAATTGACCAAGTATGTTGATCGCCAAAATGGTGAAAAGACCAATGACCGAAGAAGGCAAAGATCTAAATCTCCTTATCGAGCAAAAGAAGACATGAAAAGAAGTCACGAAGAAGATCCAGAAGATGACCAAGATGACCCCGATCTCCCCAAAAGACCAAGGCAGCCAGAACGTGAGGTATTTTTAATCCATTTTGGATCATTTGAATGTAATGTTATTACAGGTGGAGATGCAGGAGGTGGGGACATGACTGCAGAGAGGAAATCTTAACTCAATGAGGCTCAAGCTTTCTCGTACATTCAATGAATAAATCTGGCTGAAGATGATCGCCCCAGGAAGGTGAATAAAGATAAATTGGTCATTGGTTTCTCTGAGAACGACTTGGCAGGTGTACTATATCCTCATGATGATCCATTGATGATCAAGATGAGAATAAAGGAAGTGGTGATTTCACGAGTACTGGTAGATAATGGTAGCTCGGCAGATATCATATTTTATCCATGCTTTGACAGTTTGAATCTGAAGCTAGCTCAGTTGGAGCCGTATCATAGGCCCCTCATTGGCTTTACTGGCGAGAAGGTTTTTCCACTTGGGACAATCAAGTTGGATATGCTTATTGGTACATGACCTCTTGTCGAACAAAAAGAGTACGCTTTTTCATAATGGATAAAAATGTCCAATCAGCTTATAATATCATCATGGGAAGGGTAGGTCTGAAGAAGTTCGAAGCAGTACCATCTACTGTACATCAATGTTTAAAATTCCCAACCAATTTTGGGGTGGGAGTTGTGAAAGGCGACCAGAAAGTAGCTCAGGATGCTACTATTCATCTGCCGAACAGGAGGAACGTGAAGAATCTAGGAAGAAGACTACTACCTATCAAGTGGATTAAATAGGAGAGGCAGATATTGAAACATTATACCCTAGAGACGAGTCTCAGCTTGTAAAGGGACAGGTCGTAGAGGCTGTCGAAAATGTCATTCTGGACGACGAGCACCCAGAACGAACAACTCAAATTGGGGCATCACTGGATATATCGATAAAATAGGAATTGATAGCATTTCTAAGGCGTAGAAAGCAGACTTTCACATAGAGTCATGAAGACATGCCAGGGATAGACCCGAGTTTCCTGTGTCACGAGCTCAACGTAAATAAGGAAGCCAAGCCAGTGAAGCAGCGAAGAAGAGTGTTCAGTCCTGAGAAGAACGAAGATATACAGAAAGAAGTAGAGAAACTACAAAAAGCCTCTTTTGTTGAAGATGTCAAATATCCTAATTGGTTAGCAAATGTGGTGATGGTGAAAAAGAAAAATAACAAGTGGAGGATGTGTGTAGACTTCACTGATCTCAATAAGGCATGTCCAAAGGATCATTTTCCTTTGCCCAGAATCGATTAACTAGCGGATGCAACCTCGGGGCATGAATTATTGAGTTTTATGGATGCTTATTCTGGTTACAACCAGATTAAAATGAAGCCTGAAGATAGGGAGAGTACCTCTTTTATCACCCCAAGGGGAACTTATTGCTATAATGTTATGCCTTTTGGACTTAAAAATGCAGGTGCGACATATCAGCAGCTGATGAATAAGGTGTTTATGGAGCAAATCAGTCATAACATGGAAGTTTATGTTGACGATATGCAGACGAAGAGCAAGAAAGCTGATGATCACCTAGTTGACCTAAGTCAGACCTTTGATCAACTAGATAAATATCAAATGAAGCTGAATCCCACCAAATGCATATTCGGAGTACGAGAAGGCATGTTTCTCGGATATATTGTTAACCAGCGAGGAATCGAGGCGAACCCTGAAAAGATCAAGGCTCTATTGGAGATACAATCTCCAATGACGAAGAAGGAAGTGCAAAGTCTCACAGGGCGAGTTGCAGCACTTAATAGGTTTGTGTCACGAGCAACTGACAGATGCCTACCATTCTTCAAAACACTCCAAAAAACTTTTGAATGGAATGATGAATGCGAGGAGGCGTTTCAAGAATTGAAGAAATATCTGGGGAAACCTCCATTGTTGTCCAGACCAATGATGGGAGAAAAACTATACTTGTACCTGGCAGTTTTAAAAAACGCAGTGAAGCTCGGCGTTGATAAGAGTAGAGGACGGAGTACAAAAACTAGTCTATTACACCAGCAAGGCTTTTCGAGGAGCATAAATCAGATATCCAAGGCTTCAAAAATTGGCTCTAGCACTGATTGAAGCAAGCAGAAGGATGAGGCCATACTTCCAAGCCCATACTATAGTGGTGTACACCGATATGCCATTAAGACAAGCTCTGCATAAACCAAAGAAATCAGGAAGATTGATGTACTGGGCAGTAGAACTTGGTGAATATGATATAATTTATAAGCCTAGATTGTCGCTAAAAGGACAGCCACTAGCGGATTTTATCGCAGAATTTACTCAGGAGAATTCCTCGACGAGCAAGAGTTGAAAACAGACCAACCTGTGGATATTACAGGATCATCAAATTTAAACCCCGACCAACTTACGTCGGTGGACGAGCAGCGAGAAGCACTGAAGGAGGACAAAAGGAAGCATCAAATATTCCACAAAGGAACTTTATTTGACCAAGAGTTTGATAATGAGGTACCTGTGTGGAATTTTTATGTAGATGGCTCTTCGTGCACTACAAGTAGTGGAGCAGGGATTGCTCTAAATAGTCCGGATGAGATTAATGTGGAGTATGCTCTGCGCTTTCAATTTAAGTCCTCTAATAATGAGGCAGAGTATGAAGCAATAATCGTAGGTCTATGTCTGGCCAAAACCATGAAGGCGGAGCAAGTTGTTGTATTCAGCGATTCACAGTTAATTGTGAATTAAATTTTGGGGGTGTATGCAGCCAAAGGAGAATTAATAATCAAGTATCATGCAAAAGCGATAAAGGTTGTATCGAGTTTTAATGCAGTACAGTTGATTAGAATACCAAGATTGGAGAATGCAAGAGCAGACGCCTTAGCTCGGTTAGCCTGAGCCACACGCACCAAGCTATGAAGAACAATCCCAATAGAAATCTTGGCTGGTCAGAGCATAAACGAAGATTTGATGATGAACTTCATTGCCCTCGACTTGGGACCATCTTGGATGGATCCCATCAGGGCCTATATTGAGGAGGTGGCTTTACCAACTGATAAACTCGCAGCCAAGCAACAAAAGTTTAAAGCTGCTCGTTATGTATTGACCAATGGCATTTTATATAGACGAGGAATTATAGCAGGGATACAAAGATATATCCACCCCTCTTGAAGTGAAAGATCTGATCGAAGAGGTTCATGAAGGGTCTTGTGGAGCCCATGTGGCAGGTCGGACGCTTTTATAAAGAATAACAACGCAGGGGTATTACTGGCCGATGATGAGAGTTGATTGTGTAGCTTATGCCAAGAAGTGTGATAAATGTCAACGCTTATCCTCTATCTGAAGAACTCCCCAAGCGTTGTTAACACCCATCACGTCTCCTTGGCCATTTGCCATGTGGGGAATAGACTTGGTCGGGCCACTTCCAACGACCAGGGAAAGATTTAAATACCTTGTAGTTGTTGTGGATTACTTTACCAAATGGGTGGAAGCTGAGCCTCTTATTGATATGACACACGACAAAGTCTATCAATTTATTTGGAAGAATATTATCTGCAGATATGGTCTCCCACATGCATTCATTACTGACCATGGAACCCAATTTGATAACGAGGAGTTTGCTGCGTATTGTCATCAATCCAATGTACTGAAGATTCATTCTGCACCAGGCCATCCCCAAAGAAATAGGCAAACTAAGGTGACAAACAGAACGCTGTTGAATGGTTTGAAGAAGCGACTAGATGATGCAAAAGAAAATTGGATTAACGAACTACATTCTGTGCTGTGGGCTTATCGTACCACCCCACGAACAGCAACAGGAGAGTCTCCATACATGCTGGCATTTGGGAGTGAGGCTGTCATACCTGCGGAATTGGGTCTACCCATACATAGGGTGCTTAATTTCAATTCTCTTGTCAGTGATTTGATGAGAAGATTAGACCTGGATATGCTCGAAGAAGTTAGGGAGGAAGCAGCAATCAGGAACGCAGCATATCAATAACAAACAGCTTTGTTCTATAACAAAAGAGTGAAGAAGTGTGATTTGAAGGAAGGGGATTATGTGCTGAAGAAAGTAATACAAAATAATAACAAACTGGAAGCCAACTGGCATGGACCCTACAGAGTAACAGAAGTTGTTCGTCCAGGGACATACATGATTGAAACATTGGAAAGAGAAGAATTAAAAAATGCATAGAATGCAGAGCATCTGCGCAAGTATTATCAGTAATTGAAATTCCTATGTAATGCAATTTCTTCAGTATGAATAAAGTGTTGGATGTTTTACCCAGTTTCTCTCTTTTTGTTGAAATTTTTTCGGAATATTAGTGCTACACACTACACGTCAAATTCAGAGCAATTACCACCAACTCCGGTTGGTCGGCAAATCAATTACCACCAACTCCGGTTAGTCGGCGAATTAATTACCACCAACTCCCATTGGTCGGAAAATCAATTACCACCAACTCCGCTTGGTCGGCAAATCAATTACCACCAACTCCGGTTGGTCGGGAACTAATTACCACCAACTCCGGTTGGTCGGTAAATCAAATACAATCAACTCCGGTTGGTTAAACTAAGCAGGAACATGGGTTGCATATCATTTCCTTGCTTAGGCCCAAAGAGTGACAAGTCACTATAATCAAACAACAAATGGGACAAGTTCCATTATCCAAAAACAAAATAACAAGCAAACATGGATATTCTACAAACTATTTAGAAGAAAATGGAATAGCAAAAGACTAAATTTCTTCATTCAAATAAAGTAGAATTACATATGATGTGAAAAATGTACTTCATTACATAAAAAATCCTATTCTATTGGTTTTTTCCCTTCTGCCTTTGAAACAGGTTCTACCCCAGCAGGAGGATCATCTAATGCATAAGGGGAATTTATAAAATTTAGATCTCGCAGCATTCGAACATTCATCACAGAAGGCCGATCAAGCAAGTTCTCTGGGTGAGATATCTCAAAATATGCATGAAGACTTTCATCGCCAAGATACTTGGAGATCAAGCATTGAGGAATTGCTCGAGAAGGAATCCAACTGATGTCAAGATTAAAAGGAGGCATGGGGAAATCGAGCACTCCAGAGTCATAATAATCCTATAAGTAGTGGCCCTGCTCCAATTTTATCACACATAGTGAATTCAACCACCCTTGTTTGTACCTCTCGTTATTTGACTGCTGGATTCGATCATCAAGATGGTAAAGGGCTTTATTATACCCAGCCATCCAAAACTCTCTGGGTTGTTTATGGAATTGATAAATTAACCTCTCCAGTTGCTTGTGGAGATTCTTCACTAGGATTTCTTTATTTTTCAAGGCAGAACTCTGAGTAGAGAGTTGTTCGCTGAAGTTTAGAATCTTCTTAGACATTTCTGCTAAGGCTTGGTTCTTCGCCATCAACTGAAAGGCCTAATTCTCTAAAGCCGACTGCGTTCTAGCTTCTTCAATGGTGACCCAACCAGCCCTAGCTCGTCCACGAGAAGAAGATCTTGCTCGTCCGCGAGTAGATGAGGAGGATCCAACTCTTTTCAAATATTCCAACTCATCTCGTAAGTTGGTATTTTCTACCTCCAAGAAAGAGAAACCTTCATCATTAACAAGGACCAAGGCTCCCGAGGAAGATGCGGCAGATTTAAATTATTTTATCTCTTCTTGCAAAACAGTGTTCTCCTGCTCCAACAACTTAGCAATATGCCTACGCTCTTCAACTTCAAGCTTCAGAACACTCTCTTTCTTCTCATGAGCAGAGATGAACTTGTCATACCCTTTGTCAGCACTCAATTGCTGATATTTCTTCTCGTATCCTTGATGCAAAAGTGTGGAGGACTCTTTGTACTGCAACTAAAGTTCCTCGATCGTTCCTTATAGATCTTTAATCATATCATAGTAGGCCACATCGTTGGCAACTGCACGATCGAGCAAACACTTCAGGTATTGGTAAGCTTCAACTGCTCGGTCAGAAGAACTTGATCCGATGATGTCAATTATATGGGCCTCATTAAGATCTACATGACCAGTTTTAAAATAATCATTGCATTTCTTCATCAATTCTGTGTCATGAGACGATAAGAGCTCCATCCTGGCCATAAACTAGCAAAGAGAAGAAATAAAAAGAATCAATAAAGACACAGACAAAATAAGTAAAAGAGAAATTTAAGATGAACAACCAAAGTTCAATTTTTATTTCATCATAAGAGAAAATACAAAGTCTGAGGTTACATTCAATAGAACAACAAAATAAAAGCCCGAGCAATTTTACACCTTCTCCTTGTTCCCTATGACTTCCTCAGAAGGTTTGGATGAATGGGATAATTGCTCGGAAGGTAATTGTAGCTGCTCGGCAGAAGTACTGGTTGATTGGAGTTACTCGGTAGGCTGAACAATAGTAACAACAGGAACCTGATCTCTAATCATCATAGAAGATTCATCTGAAGCAGCTTCATCCTCTTCTTCTTCTCGTGGAGAGGGAGGAGGGCCATGAGTGTGCTGCTGAAATGATTCAGAATTCCCAGCAACTTTCAGCTCCTACAAGGCTGCAACCCATCCATCCCTAAAATACTTGAGGCTAGTATACTCCATTTGGGAAGACATGGTGGCCAGGCACTTGTTCCAGCCTTTGTCCTAACCAATAGTGAATGGTTTTTTAACTTCCTTTCTCCTTTTTGCCTTCTCCGAGGAGGTCCTTTCCCTAAGGAGATCCTCAGCAGCCTTCAACTTCTCTTCCACCTCTATTTTATGTCGCTCGACATCTTGAAGTTTAATGACTTCCTCTTCAGCAGACTTGAGCTTAGCCTTGTTGCTCTGTTCAAAATTCTTATTACTCTGCTCAAACTCAATTAATTTCTTCTCCAAGTCCTTGGAGGCATTCATAGCTTGATTTCTGTCCAGCTCAATAGACTTAAATTGCTTATCCCAAGCAACCTTATCTTCCTCGTACTTTTGACGAGAGTCTTTTAAAGACTGGGTTAGACCAATAAAGCTTCCTCTATTCCTCCCGAGTAACTTAAAGCCTTGATAGATTCATCCTTCTTAAAAATGCTGTTGAAACACGTCACCGGCTGAAAAAAGAAATCACTTAAAGTCAATACATGAACATAGTATTAAAAAATAAAGGGGTCAAGTTGAAGATACCTACTGAGGCAATGTGTTGATCAGCCAGGGTAGTAATTCTCTCACAAAAAAGAGTATCTTCAATGCCTTGGACTTCTGGGACAGTCTAGGATCTCACCAAACTCACAGCAGAGCTCAGAGCAACAAAAGATGGAACACTACCTTCAACATTTGAAGGTTGGGAGACAGGTTCAGCAGGTTTCTCAGAAGAGCTTTTCTTTAACCTACTCAGAGGAGCAGGAACATTTGCAATTAAAGACGTTGTCTTTGTTGGTGATATGACAATAACCTCACTCGGAGGAGAGATAGCAACAGTCTTTCTCTGACCCACAGGGGGCTTCTTGCCAGTTTTCTTGGCAGAAACAGGAGGGGGTACATCTACAATCTTTGTCCTTTCTTCTGGGAAATCTTATTTACTTTTCTTTGCCTTCACATTAGCAGAGGCAGACTTGTCAAAAAAGGCAGTACTCTTCTCTTCTTCATCAGATCACTGATAGGAATACTTGACTCAGAGGAAGAACCTTCCACACTAGTCTCAAAGGCCGGTACTTGGTCAAGATTAACCACCACTGGACGAGGACGAGCAGTGAAAGATGAAGTATAGCTCTTGTACTGCAACAAGTAAGAAGTAGATCTAATATGTTCCTTGGCAACACATTGGTGCAAATCCCAGATAAGTTTTAAATGCTTTAAATTAACGTCAGCTTCTTTTGGAGGCTTTTGTTTTACTGTCAACTGTAACAAATAAAAATAAATGCCAGTGATGCATTTTATCAAACATAAAGAAAACAAAATTTCAAAAAATAAAAACAACCTATCCCATTGCCATAAGGTGGACATCTGGGACCTTGGTATACATCATCTCAATTTAAGGGAGGGTGTTGTCAATTTTTCATCACCAAGTAATCCATATTGGCATCAGGAAGATTGACAACTAACGCTCTATTCAAAGAACTAGTTTTTAAATAGAAAGTACTATCTCTGATAACCCATCTGTAGCAATACATAATCTCTGGAATCCCTAAACGGGTTCCATGAAGTTGATTTAACCTGTGTACGCCATTAACTATCCACCATGTATTTGGAGCTATTCTTGCAGGTACAACATCAAAATATTGGCAAAAATCCAAACACAGGGGATTTGACGGGAAAGAAAAGCCACATTCGGTTACAAAAAGACTGGGGAACCAATGTCCCTCAACCAAAGAAAAATAATCAGAAGGTTCAGAAAGTTCTTCCAAAATAACCCACGAGGGGATTGAAAATCCAGATCGAAATTTGTCCAGTAACTCAACAAGATAAACCATGATGAACAAAGCAAATAAAAGAAAGGGAAGAAAATCTTACAGAAAAAAAGAGATCAGTTGACAACGAACAATGGAAAGAACGAAGGCACAAGATAGAGAGAAAATGAAGAGTTCAAAGATACAGATTTGAAAAGTGAAAGATGATAGGATTTCTGTCGCGCTTAAATACTTTATCTCGGGAATAGAGAAAGACAATGATTACAAGGGAAGATGTTTGCGCTTTTGGCGGCTAAAAGAATAAAAGGGCACAAATATCGAAACGATCGTGGAAATTCAAAATATTTATGAAGCTTGATCTTGTGCGCTCAAAAAAGGGATTATAAAATTTTCCTAAAATCCATAAAGATTAATAGCCCAAGCAGTTCTCAAGCGAAATGTCCCACACTCTCCTTCAACCTCAACTGTGAAACATTGGGGACTTCTGTTGATACCAAATTTAATCTGCTGAAGTGGACCAATCACTTGAAGACACGTGTCAACCTACATGGAAAATACGAATACGTTCTACGAGCAACTCATACACTCCGAGCAACTCAAGCGCACCGAGCAACTTAGGGGCCCCGAGCAACTTAAGCGTGTCGAATAGCTTAAGCGGTCCGAGCTACTTAGCGTACAGCGCATCCAAATTAAGAGAATCAAAGAGACGATTGCACATTAAATGCTCATTATTATCGTACAGATATATATGTCTACTAGATAACAGCGCATTGTCCTTTTATTTGTACAGCCTCAAGGCTATAAATACATTGTAACCTCCTCATTAGAGGGAGACTCTGGATTTTTTGGTAAACTCATTCATCAAGAGTTCTAGGCAAACAGTCAGCAATACAAAAACGCTAGACGTAGGTCATTCTTATAAGGCTGAACCACTTTAAAAATCTTTTGTCTTATTTATTTTATCTGTGATTGATAAATTAGAAATAATCTAATCTTTTACATCAACAGTGGGAAGAACATATTATCTTGTAAAATGAGAGAACAATACATTTTCATCCAAACAAGCAAAATATGATCGGTGTTCACTTCAAATGATATAAATTGGAACCTTAGCACTCTTTTAAAAGGAATCCATCAAAAATATTTATTTTTCCTTGCTTTGCCATGTAATCAAGGAGTAGTTGTAATTTTTTGTTTTCCCTTAAAAAACTTTCATAGCTTTGAATGGTAGGTTTATTTTGCTCATTTCAATTTTAAACATATTTTGAGTTTATGTTTTTTTTACTATCCTACCCTCTTTATTTTCCCTTACTTTATGTAAGTTTCTTGCACTTTAATTTGTAGTTTTAGATTAGAAGTACCAATCTCAAAACACGAAAAAGAAAACATTTTGTTTGAGAAGTGTTTTATTTGTCAAAATATTGTTTTTGAGTGTTTAATTATAAATATGAAAAAATATGTTATTAAGACGGAAAATATAATATAACATATAAGATAAAGTTATCCAACTTTTCTTGGGAAACGTGATCTTATGGAGGAGGTGAGAAAATTAAAGTTCAAAAATTTTTAATAACTATAAGCTAGTTGTGCATTCTTTAAGCTATAAAACTTTTTCTATGAAAGATATGGTTTACCAAATATTAACAAAAATTGGAAAACACCAAACATTCATTATTTTTCATATGGGAAATCACGACAACTAGACCCACCCTTATTATTTTTCCAATTAAATATAGTTAATTCAAGCAAGTTTAAGGCACAAGTTTTATTTAAAACCAACTGAAATCCAAAATGAGCAGAAGAAAAATTAACCTTAAATCCACATTCTGAGCCAATAACATTTGGAGAGTTCTAACTCTTTCAGTCAATTTCGTACTCCTTTCTTTTTTTATTCGTCAATCTATTTCATACTCGAATCTAGACTTGATAAAATGACATATGACACGGTAACACGATACAAATCAAAATAAAATTAGTGGTTAATAGGTGAAATCTTTATAATTTTCAGATCATATCAGTGATAAACTGATAAGAAGCGATAGTCAATAGATAGAGTTGATGTCGACCTCATTCACTTGTAAATATGAGTTAAACCCATTAATTTGAGTAGATAAGAAAGATTGTTGGGAATTCCAAATAATTTGTGTAATTTAATGTTAATTTAGTCTTAGTAGATATTAATTTAATGAGAGTTTTAATAATATTAAGGAATAAGCAAGTTTAATTGTGTCTAATTTGGCTAATGTATCACCTTTTATATAACTTATAATTATTTTTTTATTTTAATAAATAGTAACATGTAATATCACATGACACATTAAAATAGTAAATGGTGTTTGAATATAATTTTTTTACATAATAAAAAAAATCATTTGTTATAATACGATTTCGATAGGATCGGAATACGAAAAAAAAAATGAACACGATTCGAGTCAACGCATTGCAAACGTTACTCATATGAAAAGAGGTTGGGCGAAAGAATTAGGCGGGGCGGGGGGCCAAATCGTGGGTTGTGAAGCGGATTCCTTAAACAAGTGTCGACTAATCTTTAACTGAAAGAGGGCCTCCAAAAACTAATACTAAGATGACAGGCACGTAGTTATTGCTCGTCCGTTTCTTATTAAAGCAAAAGGAAAAGCCTTTTCAAGAACCCGTACAGAAGTTGGGGCATGATTGTAAATAAGCATAATACGTGGTCTACATGAACGATAATAGTTGCTAGGCCCTGTGTCTATATATAACGCTCAACTTAAAGTTCCAACCAAAGTCTAGTTTCTACCCTCTCTTCTTATTAAAGTCACTTATCAGGGTTGATAAGATTAGCCGCTTGCTTAAATTTTTGTTCTCGGTGTCCGTTGAAAAATAACTACTGAGATAATTTAATTTGATGCAATGGTTTAATTGTCTGTTTGTTTGTTTGGGGTTCGGTTATATTTATGCTTAGTGGAGGAGCATTGGAGGCAGCGGTTCATCGATCGGTTATCTGAACTGGTCGGCTACTGCAAAACATAAAAGATGGGAACAGAGAATTGGTCGATAAACCTCTGCATCCGGTGCTCACCTTACTCTCAAGTATAAGTGTGGCCAACATCCATTCATGCAATGCAATGCTTCTACTTGACTATTTCTAATGAATATATACCAATTATTCTTTTATGTGATTGATATAAAATATGGAAAATAATAGATTTATTTAGACTAAATCAATGAAAATTTATCTCATTATTTTTTTTTTCCTTTCAGGAGGTAACAAGATTAAAGTTGGAAACTACAAATTTGCATACTACAAGTTGTATGGGTGGGTGAAATATCTTTTGTAGATAGCTTTGTCAAATCGAACACATTTAAAGTTAATAGATATGGAATTTCATATTTTCTGAGACAAATGTTGTCAATCATAAACAATATTGGATTTCAATATTTATATTATGTCTACTATTACCGCTCTCTTTGTATCTTGGGTCAATTATTAAATAGTCCCTACTATAAATATATATTTTTTAAAAAGAACACATATTTTTAGTTTAACCCATTTAGTTCCTCAAGCACTCAATATCCTCTTATTTTTAGAGGTCTGCGCCAGCGGCACTCCCTCTCCAAAATATATGGCAAAGGACTTTTTGAGGCAAAATAAAAAAATTTGGACTAAATGGGTATTAAAAAATATCCGAATGACTATTTGGTATATGTCCCTTGTATCTTTTCTCTTTTGTTTATTTTTTTGCTTGCCTACTTGATATTTAAGCTTTTCCCTATGATTTTTTGGGACCGAACACTCGAATCCTTGTCGGTAATTTTCTTCCTTCCTACCTCTATCCCTAATTTTTTCCGTTTAAACCAACCCTAGATTTTTTTGGATATAATATCATAGTGGCCCATAAGAATTTCATCAAAAGAAAAACTTTGGAACAAATGGTTTATGATTTTACGAGTTAAGATGAGTTAAAAGCTTACTACAATAGTTATTCAAGGTCGGGCATTCTCCTACGCCTAATCCGCAAAACTTTTGCTGACGAGTCATAATCCCCAAAAATATGAAAATAGTAGTGCGCCTTTAACTGTCTTGAAAATGGTAAAATAAGTAATGGATCGCGTATGTACACCTTATCGTGAACCTGTTATTCTTAAGTAATGTTGATGGTGATTTCTAGGCGAAGATGACTCCACAAACCATCTTAGCAATCAATCAACCGATTAGATGCAAATAATAAATGATAATAAACCATCTTAAGAGGGAACACGAGTTAAAATTTGGAGATCTAGTTTCGAAGTGGATAATGAAGACTATTTCACCGCATTGGTTGAAATATTAAACTAGTTTCACTATTTTTAATATTTTAATCATTGACTTTTTAAGGCCATCTCTATTGAAGAGACTAAAAAATAAGTATATTTACATGGTTGAAGGTTAATTGTTAAAACATTGCACACTCAAGAGGTTAATGGAGAATGTAGATGGTGATGTGGTCAGTGCTGGACGAACGAGTGTTAGTTGTCCAAGCTTGGACAGACAACTAACACCGGTCTAACCCCCCTCTAACGGTTCAAAATTCAACCATTATCAATCCGTCCGTTATAAATCTATCCATTAAAATATACATAATTAAAACCAACTCCTATAAATACCATTCCAAATTGTCTCATTCTCGTTTCATATCAATTCCAAATATCGTATTTATTTTCATACCAATATAAATACCCCTACCATACCAATTTTCATATTTTTAGTCCAAATTTTAAACACTCATATTTATTTACATTATAAATCAATTTTATTATCCAAAATGCATGCTATTCAAAGGAAATGGTGTGGCAAAATCGCTAAACCAAACGAGAATCCCCCCTCCCAACCAATCTTGCCAATCATGTATAGAAATTTGGTTCAGGTGTATGACAATAGTACACCACATGCGAGAGACGCAATAGTTGATACTAATGCACATGCAAACGAGAGTCAATTTTAGATGCGCGGGAGTCTACAAGGTCCGATTGAAGTATATGCCGGTTTAGCCGATGTTCCGGAAGTTCGAGATATCATTGACAATTTCGGATTCAGTCATTTATTTAGGAAAACTTTTTCTAACTCGGACAATCAAATGACGGGAGCGCTAATTAGTAGGTGGTCAGAGATAACGCATACATTTCACCTACCTTGTGTGGAGTTGGGGATTACCCCTTTCAATTTTGTGCATTTATCCGGTAATATTTGAATATATTTCTACGTAATTTATTTTATTCACCTATATTATTTAAGAATTTTTCGGTAATTAATACTCATTAAATTTTCTTAATTTTATAGGAATTCAAATTGGTACCCAGCCAATTTTGCCCCTCTTTCCTACGATTAGTCCGTATACCGTGGATGAAATATTCGAATTATATTTTCCCAGAATAGGTAATCCATAACGCAAAGGACGAAATATATCCGCAGAACCCTAAAATTATACATGTTTCAGTGGCGTGCGCAAGCTCCGGAGGATAGATTAGCGAGCGCGGAACAAATCGCTCGTTCTTTTATTGTTTTCGTGATGAGTTCCCTATTTTTTTCGACTGCAGTTAATTCAGTAAGTTTGGATTGGGCACCATTTTTACACAACCTAAACGACATGGCTTATAGGGATTGGAGTTCTGTCATTCTTGCACGAGTTTACTACGCCATCGATGCATGCACCACAAATGAGCAGAAAACAATTAACTATTTCTGGCAAATTGTAGAGGTAAACTCTTCTCTGATTAAACATTTCAATTTTCTCGATAATCTATAAAAGTACTTGTTTTATGAGTAACCAATTATTAATGAGTTATTATTTAAATATGCAGTACGTAGGGTATGAGTATCTCCGTATGATGGCTCCACTCTTGCTCAACCATGCATTGGAAAGGTGGCCAAGAATGTTACGATGGGTGACAAATCAATGTGGTGCTCTAATCGTACAACTGCGATTTAACTATGCCACCATGCAGGAGCAACTAGAAATACATTCTCCCGAGTCAATTATATGGAAACCATTTATGGGATTGCCTGAAAATCTGTTAGAAGGCCCTGGAGTTGCGCATGATTTGGCTCAGAGACGATACATGCTTTTCGATCCCGATTTAGGTGGAACTTGTTAACTCGGAGGCCGCTGCTACCGTCAATTGACAAGTCATATTGCTATTCCCGACAACCCGCCTTATTCAATGTCATTAATTTCAAGAAACATATATATGCAACACATCGGAAATTCGGAACCTATAATTGCTCATTTGACAATGTCATCGCTAGAGGAATGTCTTACATGCTAGAAGATTGCGAGTAAGGGAGAAATTATACTCGTAGTATTTCGGTGGCAAAACCACGGCAGGTTTGGGTTTGCCTCGATTGTACCAGATGATGTACGGGTACCCATCGCACCATCAAATAGATGGGAGGCTCCACATACGTACAACACAGGGACAATCTTCCTCTTCATATTTGTTACCCTCAACACGGGATGTTGAAGTTGTCGATTTAAGTGGGAATGGCACAACAGTCATTCAATTAGATCCGCCCAGTACGCCAAGTCTTTTACCGCCCAGTGAATTCTACTCACGATCACAATGGCGTTTTAAGAGAGGACTACATTCAGAAAATTAAATCCAAAATGTTAGAACGTGAGCTTATGTTAATGAGGATGTTGCAAGACAAAGATGAAGATAATGCTCATCTACGAGGCGCGGGACCGAGCTCGGCTCCGGGAGACTATCCCATTCACAAACACACACTGCCTTACATATACGGAGATGAATATCTTATTGCTTCTCCTAATATTTCCCAGCCACACTCACAAGATCCCGGAGGATCGGCTACACAAGCATCTCTTGCCAATGACGCTTTTGGAATTTTCAACACATTTTTTGGGTGATATAAAACATTGTCTAAATTCTTGTTCCTTTTTTAATGGATGTTGTTATAATAAAATCTTGTTTGATTTATTGTTCATTTAATATATATTATTTAGTAAATAGTTTGGTTGGTTTGTGTTGTACAATCGGTAATAAATGAGTTAGTGGGTTTGTGTTGTCTCATCAGTAGTAAATGGGTTGGTTGGATCATGTTGTCTCATCAGTAGTAAATTTTTTGGTTTGTTTGTGTTGTCCAATCGGTAATAAATGGGGTGGTGGGTCAGTGTTGTACAATCGATAATAAATGAGTAGGTTGGTTTGTGCTATCCAATCGATAATAAATGAGTTGGTTGGATCGTGTTGTCACATCAGTAATAAATGGGTTGGTGGGTTTGTGTTGTCCAATCGGTAATAAATGAGTTGGTGGGTTTGTGTTGTACAATCGGTAATAAATGAGTTGGTTGGATCGTGTTGTCTCATAAGTAATAAATGGGTTGGTGGGTTTGTGTTGTCCAATCAGTAGTAAAATTTTTTTTCACATCCCATACTATAAGAGTATTGCGATGTGGAGGAAATGATACATATTCACCTCCCATATTCACCTGCCGAGAAAAATATATTTATCAGCTATATACAAATTATGCCTTACAGTGATATGGACAAAATGATACTAGCGCATATTGTCGCAGCTTATAACGACGACTCTGATGATGAAGCTGCAGCGATTCATAACAGAATGCTAAGGATAATCTATCAATCTTCTTCGTTGCAAAGTAGTAAAGAAATTCATGAGCGAAGAACGATTCACCGCGATAGATATACGGCTCACCAAAATTTATGGAGAGACTATTTTCAGGAGAATCCCACCTATACTGGAGAAATGTTTAGGCATTGCTTCGGGATGAACAAGGCGAGCTTCAACCGCATTGTAGAAGCCGTTTATGAAAAAGATCCATATTTCATCGAAAGACTCGATTGCGTGGGTTGACTTGGATTAAGCTCGCACTAGAAGATCGTATGTGCACTTCGTATGTTAGCATACGGTGGATGTGGTGATTTACAGGACGAATACTTAAAAATTGCAGAGACAATGGCCATTGAGACTTTAAAACATTTCTGTAGGGATGTAGTAAAGGTGTGCAACAATACTTCGGGCTAAACACCTTTACTACATGGTTTCTCCGGGCTAAACACCTTTACTACATCCCTACAGAAATGGATTAGCCCTAAACACCTTTAAAAATTGCAGAGACAATGGCCATTGAGCGACACGGTTTCTCCGGGCTGATCGGTAACATCGATTACATGCACTGGTAATGGAATAACTATCCACATGCTTGGAAAGGACAATATCAAGGGCATTGTCATGCAACCACTATTATTTTAGAGGCCTTAGCATCTTATGATACATGGATTTGGCATGCATTCTTTGGGATGCCACGTTCATGCAATGATTTCAATGTTCTTGCCAAACCTCATGTGTTTGAAGAACTTTTGAAAGGAAATCAGACCCCAATGCACTTAGAAATTAATGAAAACACGTACGACACAGGGTACTACCTCGCATATGATATTTATCCTCCCCTCGCAACTATTGTCAAAAGTTTCAAGAGGCCAACCACTCAAAAACAAAGTGTGTTCACACGAGCGCAGGATGGAGCCCGAAAGGATATGAAAAGGGCGTTTGGCATTTTGCAACAACATTTCCATTTTATCACGAACCCTGCAAAGTTTTGGGGATATAAAGACTTACGTGTAATAATGAAGACCTATGTCATATTACACAATATGATTATCAAGGAGGATTTACGGGACGGGAGTTGGCGAGACGAATAGCCCTTAAGTGAGCCACCACCTTTCTTAAGCAGGCAAAGTCTCGCTGGCCATTATCAGTACCAAGTGAGGGAGGAAAAGATGAGGAACAAGGATGCCCATAACCAGTTACGTGATGACCTGATGGAACATATTTGGAATCGTCATTCTGAATCATTAACTTGATTGTGGTTCGTTTGTAATGTGTACCATTTAGTAATGTTATAATAAAACATCATAAATCTTTTAAATATTTGGTTTTGATTCATTGATGCACAGTAACGGCACTCGCGTGCTTAAACAATAATGACACCCGCGTGCTTGAACATTAATGACACACATCATTGAAATTGATGTGTGTCATAATGCACAATAATGGCACCCACATGCTTGAACAGTTAAACTTTGGATATGATTTGACCACGCATTGTCTTTGTTCGTCATTACTTTGCAGCCAGAAAAAGTAGTAGGTATTTTTATGACACCATATCCGATAATTTTTTATAAAATTTGGGTATTCCTCCATATTTTTTCATATAAATAATGGTCTCATTTGGGTATTCCGCCACAACACTGGGTATACTTCCTTATATCATAAACTTCACAACGTATAACCATGTCTACATGCCTGATGAAGATTCACCCTACCTAACACATGTTCCTAGGAAACCTCTGTCCGTGGAAAAACCTTCATATTATAACTGGTCACCGCCTAAAAGAGTAGTGCGATGTGATTACCTCTTAACAGGTGGGGGATACAGGAAGCAACAGGTTGCGAATAAAAATTGTAAGTCTAAATCATCAACATCGTTTGGTGTTAAACATAGTGAGGCAACAAATAGAAATGTTGAACTAGTGTTGACTAACCCAGGGATCTACCAAGATCCCCATGGAGGTAGTTGGTTTGGCGAGAAAAGGGTTTTTGAAAACATCCCTATTTGCACACTTCATTCTTTAGGCGATGTTAATCATGTGATGAAATGGTTAACACCGACAAAAAGAGATATTTCATGGGATGATCATTTGAAATGGCCTAGGTTATTTGATAGACGTTGCGATTTGGAGTGCTACTGTCATTGGCATTGTATACCCCTGCCACAAGAAAAATCGGCAAGATATTGCAAAGATCGAAATAAAGATAATGATAAATGTATATGTTTATTGCAACGCAAAATTGCACAGATGGAGAAAAGTCTAGAGCGGTGGCACGCTAAATATTTGATAAATACTGAACTTGACGATCCAATGTATGCATCGAATTCGGACATGTCGGATTATAAATGGGTCGAATCGGACATGGATTTAGTACATCACCTACCAACCATGTTAATGGGCTATGGGCATGCCTTATGTTGTGTTCCATGGTTTCCTAGGAAATAATTGAATTAACTAGTCATTAAAATGTAACTTTCGTAACTATGTTTTTATTATGCAAATTTTATATTATATTTTGAGTTATGAATATTTTAACCTTGTTCACGTTGTTATCCATGCAATTAAAATATTAAATATAACAAATAGTATTTGACACCAATTGAAATGAACTTAATATGAAATGAAATTTAATAACATATAAAATCATGTAACTCTATTGTTAAGAGATGTTCTGATATGCTTCGATACGATGATGCATTATCTCATTCATTCACATCTCATGAAAGGCTAGTTGCTGGGGCGTGAAGTTACTAGTATCCTTGTACATAATTTGATCTTCATCGCATTGGAGTTGTGCTTCGTACTATTTGTTGTAGATTGAAATTAAATTATCAATCCTGTCATTCAGATTTCTTTTGATTGATTGTGATTCTGCAGAATTTTTGGAATAAAGTGTGTTGAATTCATCATTGATATCTAACAGGGTCGTGTGTGCATCCACAATGTTGGTGGTCGTTCTTTTCTTCCCTTTCAGTTTTGCCTCTTTACATCCCACCGTTCGCTGTAAGCCATTATTGAAGTCGCGATTTTTAGGATCGTTCGAATCATTGGGACTCTCAATTATGTCTTCATCCATATATTGTGAAGCTTTGGTTGACATGGAATACTTAGGCAAATCCTTGAGCACCTCGTAGTAATGGTCGTACCCAAATTTATGACCCGTATCAGCACGAAAGTTATCACTAGCACATTGTAGCTATAATAAATATTTATAGCATTAGTTATATAAATTAAGAATATTAAATTTAAATAATAAATTAATCACAACCAAGTGTAATTACCCAAATAACTTCCGTCGTGCCGCTATCTTTACCGTCTCCGTATGCTCGAGACAACTTCACTGAATCCAATAAAGACTCTCTATTTATTGTTCGAAATTTCCCCTACAACGCATTCTCCTTGCGTTTGTAATTAAATCCCTCGCTAGAGTTATATTCTGTAGTAATTTTTTCCCACATCGTAAATGAGGTTTGGTTTGTCCCGATAACCCCATCTATGGAATATTTTATTTACGCGTGACACAACAATATCTCATCATGTGAAGTGAAATTTGGTAACCGATATGAATTAGTTGGAGTACTTTGAGAGGGAGAACCCATACAATATATTTGAAAGGATAAATATTGGATTTGTAATTTAAAAGTTTTGGGGTTATATATTTATATACAAAGATTAAATATATCCGTTAAAAGAATTAACTAGCCGTTACATTAGAGCCGTTAGAGAGATTTAAAAAAAAAGAGGTTTGGATGGATGACAGTTAGTCGTCTAGGGCCTGGACGGGCGATTGTCTACCTTCTAGCTCTCCAGACCCACTTATCCACTGTGTAGTGACAATGCACATTTACATTCTCTTTATGTTTTCTCTCACCGGAATGTGCATCTTTCTCTACCCACTGTGGAACCAAAATGTTTAAATTTTGCCTATAATCCCACCCACTGGAGATGGCCTAATCATCATGATCCTAATTAAAAGTAGGCGTTCAAATTTAAACTCGAGGGAACACACATGTTTACATGGCTTAGTCAGAATATGATGTACATACACAAGAATGAGTTGTTTGTTCCACTAGAATATGTATAGACACATAGACTTTTTAGGAAAGTTCATGGGAGGGTTAGTATATTAAACTTAATGCAAAAAATAAGGCTGAATTATTACATTTACTCTTAGTGGCGTGCTTTGTTTAATTTCTAGTGAAGATATCGACTATGTGTTTGTCCATTTAGGGATACCATCATTAATTTTGCGGGGATCTTATGGGAGAGTTTATCATTTTGGGATTGCTTCCACGAAAAGATAAGGGTTTGATCCTTATGGATATGGTGCTTCAATGAAACAAAAAGAGGAGAACGACATATGTGGATATGCATAAAAATGACAACTTTTGACTTATTTGGATGGATAGAAACACGAGAATATTTCAAGACAAGAAGATTGAGAAGGAGAGTGTTTGGCAAAATTTCAAATTTATAGGGACTTCTTTGGTGTTTGTCTCCAACTTTTGTAGAGTTTCCGTTTTTTATTATGTATGAGTTGAAATGCTTTCGTAGTCTTTTAGCGTCTCATTGTGTATATTTTGTCCTTCAAGTGTATTTTCTTTTGTTAAACATGCTCACAAACATATTTCTTATATTTGTGAAGTACTATTGGGTGTAAATGTTCTGAAATTAACATTAATAATAATCAAAACGAGCAATACAAAAAAAAGTAGGGTTCCAATTATCTCAATCCAAGTCTCTAATGTAACAAATAATCAATAATGAGTAAAATATGACATATGCTCCTTTTAATAAAGCTAAGGTAAGAACAAATACAAAATACCCATAATAGTATTAGTACAAGACACGCTTCGGGTCACAATTAGTGTTAAGTTTTGAACCTTTGACCTCACACACTTCAAATGTTGTTGCTGGAGCTAGGTTTGGCAACAAGTCAGATTTGTCATGTTAGTTTTGTGCCATGTCGTATTGGTTCATGTCATGATTTAGTCCCCAATAGGTAACCCATTTATAGTCATGTATAATCAATTATGTTTCGTGTTTAAGTCATGTATTCATCACTTTTAGCAAGTTCATGTTGTGTATAGTCGAATCGTATCACCCATTTATATATGCATGTGTAAATGGTCAACTCATATACAACCCAAAGCCAGTAAAACACAAACCCCTGATTTCTTGTAGTGTTATTAGATCGTGTCTAACAGGTCAAATTATTAATGACCAAAACCTGTCAATACTAAGCTCAAACCCGCTACATGCATGTCATATTAAGAATTATCACAAATGATTAGAGCACTTGGTTGTTGTCTAACACTTTTATGTTAGTATTTTACAATATCTATGTATATATGTATATTGCACACATGTCAAGTATTGCATGATTTCTAGTATGGCTTTATTTTTAATGATTTTTTCATTTTTTTTAAAGTTGAGTTTAGAGTAGACACGTATTAATGCAAAACATATATGTCATGATTAATTTTTGATATTTTTCATACACTTTCGATTCAAAGTCGGGATAAAGGAGGTAGGTTGCTTTAGGTAGTTAAGAACCAACGTAAAATGTTGTCATTTAAAAAAAATGAATCATAAGAATATAAAACAATACTAGGGCACTCCCATTAAGTGACGTGTTTCACCTACCAACGATTGTCTCAAAAATTAGGTTAGGGGGTTACATGCATTCCTAGGTGGGATGATAAGTTATCAAGGGATCTTACAATACTTTGTACATGTGAGGGTAAAGAAGTTAGTTCAAGATAGTAGATTTATGTTAGCGATAGGAAAAGAGGTGAAGCTCGTGAAAAGAAAAAAAAGAAAACTCACATGGTGTGTTTATGTGACACCCTGTAAAATCTATATTTAGGGTGCTCAGTCATAAATATAAAAGCTACAAGTGTCAAATAGTTCATAATTATTCTAAGAATATGAAATAACATAAAGATTGAAAATGCATATGGATATCTCAACCATAAAAAAATGACAATAAATAAAATTCCTAATGTCCGCAAGTACCAAAACGAAACTAGAAGAATATAACTAAGACAATTACAATATTGTAAATTGGTCCAACCACAATATATTATAAATATCTGGATGAACGAAAACCAAAAGTAATGCCTACAAACTCCAACATCTCATGAGTAAGGACCAAACATGAAAGATAAATGATAACTCTACAACTAAATGAAACGTACACTATGGATTCGTAACTGTAATCCACTCTAAAAGAATCAACACTGTTATGTAAATTCTCTAGTTCACCGCAACAAAACCTGAAAAAAAATATTAACAACCAAACGTGGGTTAAGCCCACTCCCAGAAATCTTCTACGTGATCCCAATCAGAAATAATAATAGGCTATGCAAAACAATGCTAAGCTCAAGATGCATAAAAATATGAATCTCTAAATAAAAATAACAATAAAGTGATGATAATATCCCATATATCATTTATAAAAGGTAAACCACAATTCTATCAAATAAATCCTCAACAATATTGGTAAGTTCTACCCTTAAGGATGACCAGTAAGAAATCTGAACTAGATATCTTACTCTTAAACCAAAACCATTAGGACCGTCATTTCTTATACAATATTCAAATTACATTCAACTAATCATCAACTCATCTCCCAATATCTATGTCCTTAATAATACTGCTAGGAACTCACATGAAATTCTAAAATGTCACACCACCCCCATTATCTTCCAATTCCCAGCTGAAAATAAACTCCATCGTGGGATGTAAAATTCAAACAAGAACCCCTCCAATACACTTTTGTCTAATCCATTTGGTCAACAGCATCTAGCGAACTCCGGACCACAAGCACAGAGAGATAAGCACGTCTCATAAGGTACTTACACTAATCGCAATTATCCATATCATTTGATGTGGTATAAGATAATCCACACATATTACCTAGAGAATCAAACCCCAACTTCCTACCGTAATGAATAACTATGGATCTCACACTCCTTACGTAAGGAGTAAAAATGTTGTGTTAGTTAAATTGTCCAAATAAGGAGTTTTAATATTACATGGAAAATGATTGGTTTTGATTTATAGATTTGATTTTTTTTCTATTAATACCCAAAAGTTGATTAACTTTATGTTTTTGTTTTTCATTTCAGAGGTAAAAAAAAAAAAAAAAGGCCTCTACCAGAGCAATCTAAGATACTGTGTTGCTTACTTAGTTAATAAACTAAAGAATATGTTCAGATATTTTAACTGTATAAGTTCACATGCTTATTTTGTGGCTGTTAAAAATAAACCATCTTTGTCCTTAATGGTTTTTGTTTCACTAATGATTCTACAAATGTTCCCTCAACTTTTTTTGAACACGTGGATTTAGTTTGACTAGGGTGCTATTTGACTTGGTGGCTTGTATCAGTTTGAGATTTTATAAGATTGATGTTAATTTATGTTTGTTACTGTTTTTTGGCTTAGTACAGGGTTGAATTGCCTTATGATGTTTTATTAATAACCTTCATAATATTTTCCTCAGATGGTGATTGTTTGACTTATGATAAATTGCCTTGTGATATTTGTGTTTTCCCCTATTACCCCCTGGTGGTATATATTAAAAAAGCACAGCTATTACTTACACAGTTTTTCTACTATGATAGAAAATATTAGAGAGTTTCAATTGTACAGAGTTCTAGTATGTAGATGAATGGATATTAGCTCCCAATGTTAGAGGTTCAGTCTCTTTTCGTAAAGTTATGCAGGGAACAAATGAGATATCGAGGTTGTCTGGAAGGAAATAAAATATTGAGTTTGAAGGGGTGAGGCTAGATGAAGAAATTAATGGCAAAAAGTTTATTCAACCAAGAACATGATCGTGGTTTGTGCTTGTCTCCGTATATTTAATTCTTGGACTAGTTACTCGACAGTACTATAGTGTATTGTTGTGTATAACAAGAAATTGATTTGGTATACTTCTCGCAGCTGAAGTTCTGACAAAAATTTATTGCGGTGGTTTTAGGTGTGAACGTAGTGTAACTTGCGGTTGATAATTTTTATTATTTTTTATATTTTATGTAACGATTCATAACACTTATAAAGAGGAACATTTTTTGTTTACATATTACTATTTATTAGTGTTCTGAACCGTCACAAAAACATATTTTTTTTCATTTGTAAATGTTAAGAACCATTACAAAAAAATGCGTATTGAACATTACAATGGTTTCAAACCGTTGCCAAATATACACTTATAATGGTTATTAATTGTTGCAATTGTTTTCGCAACGATTATCCAAATCCAACATTTATTTGTAATACACCTTTGTAAATACCATTTTTTGCAACGGTTTTTAATTGTTGCAAATAATTTTCAACGCAACAATTCGCAATGGTTCAAACCGTTGTAAATTACCTTATTTGGTGTAGTGTCAGTCAATGAAATTTATTCGATTTAATTTATTTTCGTTTAATATTGGAGCAAGTGATATGATTTCATGTTGACAAATATTTTCAATTAATTATTACAGGAATCAAACTTTTTATTAAATTTATAATATATTTTCTATATTAAAAATTAGCATTGTGGGGACCAATTTTATTCTTACCCCACAAGAACGGTTGAACTGGCCCAACAAATTTAAAGAGCTGTCCGACCTCATATCAAGGAAATGAACTACTAGTATATGCAGTCCACACCACCCCCAAAACCAAGTCAATCCCCTATAATCTCATGGAGATATTCAAAGGATTCATAGATCATCATGGGTATCGTGGAGTTACTTGAACAATTGAAATTCTACACCTATAAATTATAACCCCTAACTCGGGGCATGGGGGCATGTAATCGAGCATATTAAGAGATATTTAATAAAACAATAGACATCTCCGTGGACGTAGGCAAATTGCTGAATCTCGTACATAGTTGTGTTGTGTGTGTGAATATTTTCTTTCTTTCTTGATTGTGATTGTTCTTCGTAAAACATCTATTGTGATATTTTTTCATACCACAATTGGCGTCGTCTATGGGAATGACTGTTATTTCTATTAGAACAATCACTAATTGAAATCTCTCAATGTCTCACCATAACAATAACATCCCTCAAGCCGACGATGTTCAGGAAGAACCTAACCCTCCCAAGGTAAGGTCTGAAATTCGCCATCCAAATCCAAGGCTTCGCCAGCAAAGGCAGACTTCAAAAGAGAGTCATGGACCACCAAGGTCCATATAGATTTTCAGGTTGGTCGACGCCTATGAGGCTGGACTTCGATGTAACAACCCGCCTAATAAGATACCGGGCGATCACTCCAATATTAAATTAAAACAGGAGTCACATATGGATCATCCTTAGCATCACTGTCGAAAATTCATTTAATTACTAATATCCTATTAGGTGGCCGTTAAAAACTTTTACTTAACTACTCTTTTTAACGAATAATTCAAAACATCCACAATTAAATGCGTAATGAACTGAAATGAAAATGAAAGGAATTAAAATAACCGAACACTCGGTCCAAATATACAACCATATCGAATGCTGTACTGAAAGAATAAATAAATGCTATTGAGCCATTGGCTCGAATGTTTATACAATATCTCCTATCTAGAGTACAAGGAAAGAAACGTCTACCGATAACCTGCAAGCATCCACAGCTGCTGCAGCAGACGTCAGACTCGAAAGAATTTCCATCCAGGCGTCCCTGTGTCTGGACACCTATTTATATATAGTATAGAGAAAGAAAGGAGAGTAGACAAACGGGTCAGAGCCCGAATGTTTTGAAAATATTTTGCAAGTGCATAAATGCTTTATTTTTAGAAAAATAGTTTTATCTCATATTTAAATTGGTATCGCACTCCCATGAGATACCCCTCACCTCTCCACTAACAGTGCACTCCTAGCGCATCCCTCTAGACATCCTAGTCAAGCTATCCTGCTAAACTTGTCTATCCCAAACCCACTATCAATCCTAGATAGTCCAAACAAATGTACTAAGGGCTAAACTTCACTTAAATCTCGACGTCATGCCATGTTCATGCGTGGGGTGTCTCGCAAAGCGAAATCCAAACAAGGAACCCCCCCGATACACTACTATGCAGCGAGGTCGATCATCGAGATCCGCCAGTCCCTCAGTACAGAAAGATATATATATAGTATATATATATACCATAAACATTTATAATATTATAGCACTAAGGATTAAACTTCTCCCCAGTCTCAACACAGTGCCATATTCGTGCGGGGGGTGTCTCGCGAAGCGAAATCCAAACAAGGAACCCCCCCCAATACACTACTAAGTGGCACGGTCGATCGTCGGGATCCATTAGACCCTCGGTACTCAATTCATCTAATTATATATACATATATATAATCATCCGGATCTATCTCCCGGACTGAGGTGTATTCTATACACAAAGTATTTATCAATACTTAACCTTTTCATTTCAAAAACTTCCATTTCCCTTCTCATATCCAGGAAATGTATTTAAAGCCAATTCATTATCATGAATTGCTTTACCAAAACATATATCTTTTTAAAAGCCAATTTTATTATCATAAAAATGCTTTTCCTTTTAAATCATCCCATTTCCCTTTTTATACTCAGGAAATGTATCCAAAGCCATTTTCATTATCATGAAAATGCTTTGATCAAATTATATGCTTCCACATCCCTTCCTACATCCGGGAGTGTTACCGAAGCCAAACCTTTATCTCATTTCCCTTTTTATACTCAGGAAATGTAATTTAAAGCCAATCCATTATCATGAATTGCTTTAATAAATCTAAGACCGTCCCTCCGGGTATCCCCACTGGACGCGCCCCTAAATGGCTATCATCTTCCAGGGCCTCCAAGACAACCTGGGAACCTAACAACGTCGGGAAGCGGCCATATGCCTGCGGGATAGTCAAGACCACACCCGGAATCTCCTAACCAGCGCAGTACAAATAAACGCCCATATGGCCTAGGGACTATATCCAACCTGCTCAACAGCCAGGAAGGCTTCACCACAACGCGCGCGACTTCCCTTATGATAGCGATTTAGGGAGGTGTGTACAATCCATAATTTATTAATTATGAAAAACATTACTCATTCCATTTTGAAAATATTCATTTTTATATTTTCAAAATCCTTTCCATATTAACATATATATATATGTATACCTAAATCACACAATATATATGTATAGCCTATATATTCCTCTTAGAATATATAACCGGCCATAATGGCCTATATCATCTAACGATGACTATAATCCCAAAGATTCCCCCCGGGAATCATAATCATGCATTCGGATTAGCATGATTCTAAATCCAAAGTATTTCTTACTTTGATGACTAATAATTACCTTAATCAACTCTTAAAGGTTTATTGGATATCTCCAAATATAATAATTCACTCTAAGTGAATATATACATTTTTATTCCCAATTCCTCAAGTCCTTTAGGACATAACCCTCTAATATACTTTAACTTAGAAGGCCCTTAAACTTAAATCTCAAAGAGGAGAAATAATAATAATCTCCAACAATCTTAGGCTGAAAACAGGGCACCGGTCGACCGGTCCTAGACCCCCGGTCGACCGCGGGTTGCAAATAAGCCTACGAAACAAAGCAGTAAGCTCTTTCTCCTTGACGCGGTCGACCGGCCATAGGGGCGCGGTCGACCGGTCACACCAGGTCACCAAAACTAAAATCCTTAAGTCCCTTATCCAACAACCCAAATTCATTTTCGGGGTTTCTAAACTACCCTACAAATTATCCCGAACATCTACGACATTAATTCTAGCCGTAATTTTTCCAATTCCCGATTTGATTTCCGAGTTGGAAATCCCAACCCGGAGCTGCCATCTTGTAAAAATCATATCAAATCAAGGAAAAATCAGAAAAATACGCGGTCAGCGACCACGCGACCGTATCGAAAAGATCTACAACTTTCGTGTTTTGGCCGAAAGCTAAATCATTTATCTTCTTGGTCGAAAATGACCCCAAAGGTTACGGGTTCACTATTCATTATCTTCCCCAAACTCCCAAACTCCATTTTTGTCCATTTTTGTTGTTTCTAACCTCACCCAACAACTCAATAAACATCTAATCTATGTTTTACAACTAACACATCAATTATTTTGGGGTATTAAATCATTTCTCTTAGTTTTTGAATCTTAAAACCCCAAACCCTAGATTTAACATTTCTCCCATTTCAATTCCATTTATTACTCCATTAACATGGTTTTAATACTAGAAATCATTAAGAGTTTACACTACATCAAGGTGTAAACTCATAATCAACTTTTACCCAATTTATTTTAAGGGTTCTAACCCCAAAATCATATTTTTTACCAACTATGATATGAGATTAATGCACAAAAGTAAATAAAGCAAGTAAACACTTGCCTCGTGGATAAAATCCGACGACCTCGAGTCGAATCCCGCGGAGTTTGGCCAGAGTTCCTCCCTTTTTCCTCTTTTCTTCCCTCTCTCTCTCTTCCCTCTATTCTTTCTCTTTTCTTTTCTCTTCTTTCCCTTCCTCTCTCTTTATAAAGAAAGAAAAAGGGTTTAAACCCTTAAAACCCAAAAACGACTCGTTTACCCAATTACGAGTTACTTTTACCTCTAAAATCACCCGAAACTTATTTTCGACAATCGGACACTCTTTTCCGACTATCTCGGACATTCTGAGAATCATGGCGCAGTCGAAATTCCAATCTGAGGTATTTGACCGCAAATCACTATTCCAACCCAAAATAAATAAATGCGGGTTTTCTACTCAAAATCTTGCATCTTTTGTCGCTATACTCCACGGCGACATATAATTAAATTATTTCGACCTCTATAGTCCCAAAATAATTTATAACATCCTTCGAAAATGATTAAATCCTCGAAAATCCCAAAAATCACTATTTCGAGAAATTCTCCAAATTGCCAATTTATATTTAATTAGGGAATTTAATGGTCTCCAAAAAGGACGGGTTGTTACATACTCCCCCCATTACAACGGAATTTCGTCCTCGAAATTCAGATACGACCTACACCACCAATCCTAGGATCACTCAAAATCCTAATACCTCAAAGGGAATGACACTAACCCAATGGTTCCCAACCATGTACAATACGACTACCACGATCGTAAAGTGACTCTAATACGTCACATAATACCCATCATCTATAATGCCTATCGGCATGAATTTCAACCTTATATACTACGCCCATTCCATTTCAGGCGGTATATAAACAAACTTACCAAGGTGCCCATACACCTTGCTAACTTGTGCACATCTGCACAAACATTAGCGAACGTCTGACACGTAATACTCTCTCCCAATAGGGATCTCCTTTCCTCGGTGTAATACTCACCTATGGGTCCTTCCAACCCGCGAAATCAACTCCTAATCTCGGCATTACTAACTCTAACGAGCCTACATCCTACAGTGCTATTGTTTATGCGTTATCCTACCTACGCGAAACTAATAAAATCCTAAGTATGTCCCTAGTGCCCAAGGCCTCTCTTGAATCCCGACATTTGCTCGGTTTCGTGCGTGGGACGTCTCGCCAAGGCGAAATCCAAACAAGGAACCCTCCCGTTACACTACTCCCTCGCGTTGTCGGTCATCGAGATATAACGGCCCAAGGCACACCAGCGGGACGTCCTAAATCCTGCCTACGCTAACCTATGAACGCGTTTCTACTATCTTATCCTTCCGCCCATACGGAAGGAAACCTAAGCAATCGAAGTGCCCACTTTCTGTAGAAAGTGTCACGAGCATAATACCCAATTTGTATCTCCTCAAAATTTGCCTTTTCATTAAGGCTGGTTATATTCCTCAACCCAATTTCTCCAAATTTGCCTTCTTTTTAAGGAAGGGATATCATCCTCAAATCAAATTCTCTAAGTCCCACTCCACCCAACTACTTGTGGTGAGAGGACCAATTTAGTGCTTTTCCATAGCACAATATCTCCATAAACATATCATCATCACAGGGTTCATAGTCTATAGTGGTTCATTCACACTATAAGACTAACCCGAATCCTTGCATCCTATAACAGCTCTCCACGCCCGGCGCCGTTAAGAGTCATGTGTGGAGTGTCTCGCAAAGCGAAATCCAAACAAGGAATCCCTCCACACATTAACCCTTGACTTCGTCGGTCACGGAGTCCCGTTATTTCAGACATGCAACCGGGATAATCCTATCCCTCATCATCGAAAGGTGGTCTGAACTCCTATCTCTAACTAAGAGTCACACCACCCAGCGCTCGCACTATTTCTAAGTCCTTGCGCAAACCAGTACTGAGCTAAACCTTACAGCTCATCAATAATCCCGTGGGCCTTAAATTATATCTATAAGGTTGCCACATATACCAACCCAAAAATAAGGAAGCCTCTACTCATCGAGGTTCCATCAATCCATAATAATAAAGGTGAACTCGACCTTTATCAAGGTGAGACACCACAATAACAACCTGTCCCCTCCAGGAACTGCGGACACGATAGACTTGCCATCATTAGCCCGCTATCGCTCCGATCAACCCATACATATACGTATATAAACAAAATATAATCACCCGCCTCTATGGCGAGTGAAGGAAAACAAAATTCCGCTATCGCGGAAAACACATAGGCCTACATTATTATGTTATCGAGACCAAAACAATACTCATATTACACACACGAGTCTAAGGCTATCGAACACCACAACTTCATCTAGCCACACCTCTTACCAAAATTTCTCGACTTTAGGCCCCATCTGGTCACCCTAACCTTGTCCTTTATTCCTATCGGAAAAGACTATCCGTGTGGCTCCGCACTCCACAACACCATCTGACTCTATAGCCTTGCTCCTTACAATCATCTTACTAATCCTCTTAACTCCTTCGTTAAAAGGAAATTCCACTACTGGTTCCAACAATCCTTCCTAGCAGAATTATGGGGTCTCACGGTTAAAACTATCCGTAAGATCCCTTTGGAATCCTTATCTCCACGGGGTAATTCAACTTGAGTACCACTTTCTATCACAGTAGTACTTGGTTGCTCATAACTACTATACTTTAGTAGTCGTCGCAGCAATCCTTAGCATTTGCCACAAGGAGAGTGGCATCTACTAAGGTCCTCGTCCCCAACTTCTCCCAGCTCCCCCAGCTGAGCTCCAACTCCTGCTGCCCTTCGAGCTCCGCACACGATTCTCAAACGAGCGCGCAAAAGATTTCTATAATCTCATAATATGGCAGGAGAACGAAATCTCACAAGAGAAACCAACAATCCTAATCCTGAGGCTCTATAACAAATGAGAGCAACGCTGAAAGCGTACTACGTCTGCACAGATTCCTAAAGACACTGGAACCTGATGCTCTGATACCATCTGTAACAACCCGCCTAATAAGATATCGGGCGATCACTCCAATATTAAATTAAAACAGGAGTCACATATGGATCATCCTTAGCATCACTGTCGAAAATTCATTTAATTACTAATATCCTATTAGGTGGCCGTTAAAAACTTTTACTTAACTACTCTTTTTAACGAATAATTCAAAACATCCACAATTAAATGCGTAATGAACTGAAATGAAAATGAAAGGAATTAAAATAACCGAACACTCAGTCCAAATATACAACCATATCGAATGCTGTACTGAAAGAATAAATAAATGTTATTGAGCCATTGGCTCGAATGTTTATACAATATCTCCTATCTAGAGTACAAGGAAAGAAACGTCTACCGATAACCTGCAAGCATCCACAGCTGCTGCAGCAGACGTCAGACTCGAAAGAATTTCCATCCAGGCGTCCCTGTGTCTGGACACCTATTTATATATAGTATAGAGAAAGAAAGGAGAGTAGACAAACGGGTCAGAGCCCGAATGTTTTGAAAATATTTTGCAAGTGCATAAATGCTTTATTTTTAGAAAAATAGTTTTATCTCATATTTAAATTGGTATCGCACTCCCATGAGATACCCCTCACCTCTCCACTAACAGTGCACTCCTAGCGCATCCCTCTAGACATCCTAGTCAAGCTATCCTGCTAAACTAGTCTATCCCAAACCCACTATCAATCCTAGATAGTCCAAACAAATGTACTAAGGGCTAAACTTCACTCTAATCTCGACGCCATGCCATGTTCGTGCGTGGGGTGTCTTGCAAAGCGAAATCCAAACAAGGAACCCCCCCGATACACTACTATGCAGCGAGGTTGATCATCGAGATCCGCCAGTCCCTCAGTACAGAAAGATATATATAGTATATATATATATACCATAAACATTTATAATATTAGAGCACTAAGGATTAAACTTCTCCCCAGTCTCAACACAGTGCCATATTCGTGCGGGGGGTGTCTCGCGAAGCGAAATCCAAACAAGGAACCCCCCCAATACACTACTAAGCAGCACGGTCGATCGTCGGGATCCATTAGACCCTCGGTACTCAATTCATCTAATTATATATACATATATATAATCATCCGGATCTATCTCCCGGACTGAGGTGTATTCTATACACAAAGTATTTATCAATACTTAACCTTTTTATTTCAAAAACTTCCATTTCCCTTCTCATATCCAGGAAATGTATTTAAAGCCAATTCATTATCATGAATTGCTTTACCAAAACATATATCTTTTTAAAAGCCAATTTTATTATCATAAAAATGCTTTTCCTTTTAAATCATCCCATTTCCCTTTTTATACTCAGGAAATGTATCCAAAGCCATTTTCATTATCATGAAAATGCTTTTATCAAATTATATGCTCCCACATCCCTTCCTACATCCGGGAGTGTTACCGAAGACAAACCTTTATCCCATTTCCCTTTTTATACTCAGGAAATGTAATTTAAAGCCAATCCATTATCATGAATTGCTTTAATAAATCTAAGACCGTCCCTCCGGGTATCCCCACTGGACGCGCCCCTAAATGGCTATCATCTTCCAGGGCCTCCAAGACAACCTGGGAACCTAACAACGTCGGGAAGCGGCCATATGCCTGCGGGATAGTCAAGACCACACCCGGAATCTCCTAACCAGCGCAGTACAAATAAACGCCCATATGGCCTAGGGACTATATCCAACCTGCTCAACAGCCAGGAAGGCTTCACCACAACGCGCGCGACTTCCCTTATGATAGCGATTTAGGGAGGTGTGTACAATCCATAATTTATTAATTATGAAAAACATTACTCATTCCATTTTGAAAATATTCATTTTTATATTTTCAAAATCCTTTCCATATTAACATATATATATATGTATACCTAAATCACACAATATATATGTATAGCCTATATATTCCTCTTAGAATATATAACCGGCCATAATGGCCTATATCATCTAACGATGACTATAATCCCAAAGATTCCCCCCGGGAATCATAATCATGCATTCGGATTAGCATGATTCTAAATCCAAAGTATTTCTTACTTTGATGACTAATAATTACCTTAATCAACTCTTAAAGGTTTATTGGATATCTCCAAATATAATAATTCACTCTAAGTGAATATATACATTTTTATTCCCAATTCCTCAAGTCCTTTAGGACATAACCCTCTAATATACTTTAACTTAGAAGGCCCTTAAACTTAAATCTCAAAGAGGAGAAATAATAATAATCTCCAACAATCTTAGGCTGAAAACAGGGCACCGGTCGACCGGTCCTAGACCCCCGGTCGACCGCGGGTTGCAAATAAGCCTACGAAACAAAGCAGTAAGCTCTTTCTCCTTGACGCGGTCGACCGGCCATAGGGGCGCGGTCGACCGGTCACACCAGGTCACCAAAACTAAAATCCTTAAGTCCCTTATCCAACAACCCAAATTCATTTTCGGGGTTTCTAAACTACCCTACAAATTATCCCGAACATCTACGACATTAATTCTAGCCGTAATTTTTCCAATTCCCGATTTGATTTCCGAGTTGGAAATCCCAACCCGGAGCTGCCATCTTGTAAAAATCATATCAAATCAAGGAAAAATCAGAAAAATACGCGGTCAGCGACCACGCGACCGTATCGAAAAGATCTACAACTTTCGTGTTTTGGCCGAAAGCTAAATCATTTATCTTCTTGGTCGAAAATGACCCCAAAGGTTACGGGTTCACTATTCATTATCTTCCCCAAACTCCCAAACTCCATTTTTGTCCATTTTTGTTGTTTCTAACCTCACCCAACAACTCAATAAACATCTAATCTATGTTTTACAACTAACACATCAATTATTTTGGGGTATTAAATCATTTCTCTTAGTTTTTGAATCTTAAAACCCCAAACCCTAGATTTAACATTTCTCCCATTTCAATTCCATTTATTACTCCATTAACATGGTTTTAATACTAGAAATCATTAAGAGTTTACACTACATCAAGGTGTAAACTCATAATCAACTTTTACCCAATTTATTTTAAGGGTTCTAACCCCAAAATCATATTTTTTACCAACTATGATATGAGATTAATGCACAAAAGTAAATAAAACAAGTAAACACTTGCCTCGTGGATAAAATCCGACGACCTCGAGTCGAATCCCGCGGAGTTTGGCCAGAGTTCCTCCCTTTTTCCTCTTTTCTTCCCTCTCTCTCTCTTCCCTCTATTCTTTCTCTTTTCTTTTCTCTTCTTTCCCTTCCTCTCTCTTTATAAAGAAAGAAAAAGGGTTTAAACCCTTAAAACCCAAAAACGACTCGTTTACCCAATTACGAGTTACTTTTACCTCTAAAATCACCCGAAACTTATTTTCGACAATCGGACACTCTTTTCCGACTATCTCGGACATTCTGAGAATCATGGCGCAGTCGAAATTCCAATCTGAGGTATTTGACCGCAAATCACTATTCCAACCCAAAATAAATAAATGCGGGTTTTCTACTCAAAATCTTGCATCTTTTGTCGCTATACTCCACGGCGACATATAATTAAATTATTTCGACCTCTATAGTCCCAAAATAATTTATAACATCCTTCGAAAATGATTAAATCCTCGAAAATCCCAAAAATCACTATTTCGAGAAATTCTCCAAATTGCCAATTTATATTTAATTAGGGAATTTAATGGTCTCCAAAAAGGACGGGTTGTTACATACTCCCCCCATTACAACGGAATTTCGTCCTCGAAATTCAGATACGACCTACACCACCAATCCTAGGATCACTCAAAATCCTAATACCTCAAAGGGAATGACACTAACCCAATGGTTCCCAACCATGTACAATACGACTACCACGATCGTAAAGTGACTCTAATACGTCACATAATACCCATCATCTATAATGCCTATCGGCATGAATTTCAACCTTATATACTACGCCCATTCCATTTCAGGCGGTATATAAACAAACTTACCAAGGTGCCCATACACCTTGCTAACTTGTGCACATCTGCACAAACATTAGCGAACGTCTGACACGTAATACTCTCTCCCAATAGGGATCTCCTTTCCTCGGTGTAATACTCACCTATGGGTCCTTCCAACCCGCGAAATCAACTCCTAATCTCGGCATTACTAACTCTAACGAGCCTACATCCTACAGTGCTATTGTTTATGCGTTATCCTACCTACGCGAAACTAATAAAATCCTAAGTATGTCCCTAGTGCCCAAGGCCTCTCTTGAATCCCGACATTTGCTCGGTTTCGTGCGTGGGACGTCTCGCCAAGGCGAAATCCAAACAAGGAACCCTCCCGTTACACTACTCCCTCGCGTTGTCGGTCATCGAGATATAACGGCCCAAGGCACACCAGCGGGACGTCCTAAATCCTGCCTACGCTAACCTATGAACGCGTTTCTACTATCTTATCCTTCCGCCCATACGGAAGGAAACCTAAGCAATCGAAGTGCCCACTTTCTGTAGAAAGTGTCACGAGCATAATACCCAATTTGTATCTCCTCAAAATTTGCCTTTTCATTAAGGCTGGTTATATTCCTCAACCCAATTTCTCCAAATTTGCCTTCTTTTTAAGGAAGGGATATCATCCTCAAATCAAATTCTCTAAGTCCCACTCCACCCAACTACTTGTGGTGAGAGGACCAATTTAGTGCTTTTCCATAGCACAATATCTCCATAAACATATCATCATCACAGGGTTCATAGTCTATAGTGGTTCATTCACACTATAAGACTAACCCGAATCCTTGCATCCTATAACAGCTCTCCACGCCCGGCGCCGTTAAGAGTCATGTGTGGAGTGTCTCGCAAAGCGAAATCCAAACAAGGAATCCCTCCACACATTAACCCTTGACTTCGTCGGTCACGGAGTCCCGTTATTTCAGACATGCAACCGGGATAATCCTATCCCTCATCATCGAAAGGTGGTCTGAACTCCTATCTCTAACTAAGAGTCACACCACCCAGCGCTCGCACTATTTCTAAGTCCTTGCGCAAACCAGTACTGAGCTAAACCTTACAGCTCATCAATAATCCCGTGGGCCTTAAATTATATCTATAAGGTTGCCACATATACCAACCCAAAAATAAGGAAGCCTCTACTCATCGAGGTTCCATCAATCCATAATAATAAAGGTGAACTCGACCTTTATCAAGGTGAGACACCACAATAACAACCTGTCCCCTCCAGGAACTGCGGACACGATAGACTTGCCATCATTAGCCCGCTATCGCTCCGATCAACCCATACATATACGTATATAAACAAAATATAATCACCCGCCTCTATGGCGAGTGAAGGAAAACAAAATTCCGCTATCGCGGAAAACACATAGGCCTACATTATTATGTTATCGAGACCAAAACAATACTCATATTACACACACGAGTCTAAGGCTATCGAACACCACAACTTCATCTAGCCACACCTCTTACCAAAATTTCTCGACTTTAGGCCCCATCTGGTCACCCTAACCTTGTCCTTTATTCCTATCGGAAAAGACTATCCGTGTGGCTCCGCACTCCACAACACCATCTGACTCTATAGCCTTGCTCCTTATAATCATCTTACTAATCCTCTTAACTCCTTCGTTAAAAGGAAATTCCACTACTGGTTCCAACAATCCTTCCTAGCAGAATTATGGGGTCTCACGGTTAAAACTATCCGTAAGATCCCTTTGGAATCCTTATCTCCACGGGGTAATCCAACTTGAGTACCACTTTCTATCACAGTAGTACTTGGTTGCTCATAACTACTATACTTTAGTAGTCGTCGCAGCAATCCTTAGCATTTGCCACAAGGAGAGTGGCATCTACTAAGGTCCTCGTCCCCAACTTCTCCCAGCTCCCCCAGCTGAGCTCCAACTCCTGCTGCCCTTCGAGCTCCGCACACGATTCTCAAACGAGCGCGCAAAAGATTTCTATAATCTCATAATATGGCAGGAGAACGAAATCTCACAAGAGAAACCAACAATCCTAATCCTGAGGCTCTATAACAAATGAGAGCAACGTTGAAAGCGTACTACGTCTGCACAGATTCCTAAAGACACTGGAACCTGATGCTCTGATACCATCTGTAACAACCCGCCTAATAAGATATCGGGCGATCACTCCAATATTAAATTAAAACAGGAGTCACATATGGATCATCCTTAGCATCACTGTCGAAAATTCATTTAATTACTAATATCCTATTAGGTGGCCGTTAAAAACTTTTACTTAACTACTCTTTTTAACGAATAATTCAAAACATCCACAATTAAATGCGTAATGAACTGAAATGAAAATGAAAGGAATTAAAATAACCGAACACTCAGTCCAAATATACAACCATATCGAATGCTGTACTGAAAGAATAAATAAATGTTATTGAGCCATTGGCTCGAATGTTTATACAATATCTCCTATCTAGAGTACAAGGAAAGAAACGTCTACCGATAACCTGCAAGCATCCACAGCTGCTGCAGCAGACGCCAGACTCGAAAGAATTTCCATCCAGGCGTCCCTGTGTCTGGACACCTATTTATATATAGTATAGAGAAAGAAAGGAGAGTAGACAAACGGGTCAGAGCCCGAATGTTTTGAAAATATTTTGCAAGTGCATAAATGCTTTATTTTTAGAAAAATAGTTTTATCTCATATTTAAATTGGTATCGCACTCCCATGAGATACCCCTCACCTCTCCACTAACAGTGCACTCCTAGCGCATCCCTCTAGACATCCTAGTCAAGCTATCCTGCTAAACTAGTCTATCCCAAACCCACTATCAATCCTAGATAGTCCAAACAAATGTACTAAGGGCTAAACTTCACTCTAATCTCGACGCCATGCCATGTTCGTGCGTGGGGTGTCTTGCAAAGCGAAATCCAAACAAGGAACCCCCCCGATACACTACTATGCAGCGAGGTTGATCATCGAGATCCGCCAGTCCCTCAGTACAGAAAGATATATATAGTATATATATATATATACCATAAACATTTATAATATTAGCGCACTAAGGATTAAACTTCTCCCCAGTCTCAACACAGTGCCATATTCGTGCGGGGGGTGTCTCGCGAAGCGAAATCCAAACAAGGAACCCCCCCAATACACTACTAAGCAGCACGGTCGATCGTCGGGATCCATTAGACCCTCGGTACTCAATTCATCTAATTATATATACATATATATAATCATCCGGATCTATCTCCCGGACTGAGGTGTATTCTATACACAAAGTATTTATCAATACTTAACCTTTTTATTTCAAAAACTTCCATTTCCCTTCTCATATCCAGGAAATGTATTTAAAGCCAATTCATTATCATGAATTGCTTTACCAAAACATATATCTTTTTAAAAGCCAATTTTATTATCATAAAAATGCTTTTCCTTTTAAATCATCCCATTTCCCTTTTTATACTCAGGAAATGTATCCAAAGCCATTTTCATTATCATGAAAATGCTTTTATCAAATTATATGCTCCCACATCCCTTCCTACATCCGGGAGTGTTACCGAAGACAAACCTTTATCCCATTTCCCTTTTTATACTCAGGAAATGTAATTTAAAGCCAATCCATTATCATGAATTGCTTTAATAAATCTAAGACCGTCCCTCCGGGTATCCCCACTGGACGCGCCCCTAAATGGCTATCATCTTCCAGGGCCTCCAAGACAACCTGGGAACCTAACAACGTCGGGAAGCGGCCATATGCCTGCGGGATAGTCAAGACCACACCCGGAATCTCCTAACCAGCGCAGTACAAATAAACGCCCATATGGCCTAGGGACTATATCCAACCTGCTCAACAGCCAGGAAGGCTTCACCACAACGCGCGCGACTTCCCTTATGATAGCGATTTAGGGAGGTGTGTACAATCCATAATTTATTAATTATGAAAAACATTACTCATTCCATTTTGAAAATATTCATTTTTATATTTTCAAAATCCTTTCCATATTAACATATATATATATGTATACCTAAATCACACAATATATATGTATAGCCTATATATTCCTCTTAGAATATATAACCGGCCATAATGGCCTATATCATCTAACGATGACTATAATCCCAAAGATTCCCCCCGGGAATCATAATCATGCATTCGGATTAGCATGATTCTAAATCCAAAGTATTTCTTACTTTGATGACTAATAATTACCTTAATCAACTCTTAAAGGTTTATTGGATATCTCCAAATATAATAATTCACTCTAAGTGAATATATACATTTTTATTCCCAATTCCTCAAGTCCTTTAGGACATAACCCTCTAATATACTTTAACTTAGAAGGCCCTTAAACTTAAATCTCAAAGAGGAGAAATAATAATAATCTCCAACAATCTTAGGCTGAAAACAGGGCACCGGTCGACCGGTCCTAGACCCCCGGTCGACCGCGGGTTGCAAATAAGCCTACGAAACAAAGCAGTAAGCTCTTTCTCCTTGACGCGGTCGACCGGCCATAGGGGCGCGGTCGACCGGTCACACCAGGTCACCAAAACTAAAATCCTTAAGTCCCTTATCCAACAACCCAAATTCATTTTCGGGGTTTCTAAACTACCCTACAAATTATCCCGAACATCTACGACATTAATTCTAGCCGTAATTTTTCCAATTCCCGATTTGATTTCCGAGTTGGAAATCCCAACCCGGAGCTGCCATCTTGTAAAAATCATATCAAATCAAGGAAAAATCAGAAAAATACGCGGTCAGCGACCACGCGACCGTATCGAAAAGATCTACAACTTTCGTGTTTTGGCCGAAAGCTAAATCATTTATCTTCTTGGTCGAAAATGACCCCAAAGGTTACGGGTTCACTATTCATTATCTTCCCCAAACTCCCAAACTCCATTTTTGTCCATTTTTGTTGTTTCTAACCTCACCCAACAACTCAATAAACATCTAATCTATGTTTTACAACTAACACATCAATTATTTTGGGGTATTAAATCATTTCTCTTAGTTTTTGAATCTTAAAACCCCAAACCCTAGATTTAACATTTCTCCCATTTCAATTCCATTTATTACTCCATTAACATGGTTTTAATACTAGAAATCATTAAGAGTTTACACTACATCAAGGTGTAAACTCATAATCAACTTTTACCCAATTTATTTTAAGGGTTCTAACCCCAAAATCATATTTTTTTACCAACTATGATATGAGATTAATGCACAAAAGTAAATAAAGCAAGTAAACACTTGCCTCGTGGATAAAATCCGACGACCTCGAGTCGAATCCCGCGGAGTTTGGCCAGAGTTCCTCCCTTTTTCCTCTTTTCTTCCCTCTCTCTCTCTTCCCTCTATTCTTTCTCTTTTCTTTTCTCTTCTTTCCCTTCCTCTCTCTTTATAAAGAAAGAAAAAGGGTTTAAACCCTTAAAACCCAAAAACGACTCGTTTACCCAATTACGAGTTACTTTTACCTCTAAAATCACCCGAAACTTATTTTCGACAATCGGACACTCTTTTCCGACTATCTCGGACATTCTGAGAATCATGGCGCAGTCGAAATTCCAATCTGAGGTATTTGACCGCAAATCACTATTCCAACCCAAAATAAATAAATGCGGGTTTTCTACTCAAAATCTTGCATCTTTTGTCGCTATACTCCACGGCGACATATAATTAAATTATTTCGACCTCTATAGTCCCAAAATAATTTATAACATCCTTCGAAAATGATTAAATCCTCGAAAATCCCAAAAATCACTATTTCGAGAAATTCTCCAAATTGCCAATTTATATTTAATTAGGGAATTTAATGGTCTCCAAAAAGGACGGGTTGTTACATACTCCCCCCATTACAACGGAATTTCGTCCTCGAAATTCAGATACGACCTACACCACCAATCCTAGGATCACTCAAAATCCTAATACCTCAAAGGGAATGACACTAACCCAATGGTTCCCAACCATGTACAATACGACTACCACGATCGTAAAGTGACTCTAATACGTCACATAATACCCATCATCTATAATGCCTATCGGCATGAATTTCAACCTTATATACTACGCCCATTCCATTTCAGGCGGTATATAAACAAACTTACCAAGGTGCCCATACACCTTGCTAACTTGTGCACATCTGCACAAACATTAGCGAACGTCTGACACGTAATACTCTCTCCCAATAGGGATCTCCTTTCCTCGGTGTAATACTCACCTATGGGTCCTTCCAACCCGCGAAATCAACTCCTAATCTCGGCATTACTAACTCTAACGAGCCTACATCCTACAGTGCTATTGTTTATGCGTTATCCTACCTACGCGAAACTAATAAAATCCTAAGTATGTCCCTAGTGCCCAAGGCCTCTCTTGAATCCCGACATTTGCTCGGTTTCGTGCGTGGGACGTCTCGCCAAGGCGAAATCCAAACAAGGAACCCTCCCGTTACACTACTCCCTCGCGTTGTCGGTCATCGAGATATAACGGCCCAAGGCACACCAGCGGGACGTCCTAAATCCTGCCTACGCTAACCTATGAACGCGTTTCTACTATCTTATCCTTCCGCCCATACGGAAGGAAACCTAAGCAATCGAAGTGCCCACTTTCTGTAGAAAGTGTCACGAGCATAATACCCAATTTGTATCTCCTCAAAATTTGCCTTTTCATTAAGGCTGGTTATATTCCTCAACCCAATTTCTCCAAATTTGCCTTCTTTTTAAGGAAGGGATATCATCCTCAAATCAAATTCTCTAAGTCCCACTCCACCCAACTACTTGTGGTGAGAGGACCAATTTAGTGCTTTTCCATAGCACAATATCTCCATAAACATATCATCATCACAGGGTTCATAGTCTATAGTGGTTCATTCACACTATAAGACTAACCCGAATCCTTGCATCCTATAACAACTCTCCACGCCCGGCGCCGTTAAGAGTCATGTGTGGAGTGTCTCGCAAAGCGAAATCCAAACAAGGAATCCCTCCACACATTAACCCTTGACTTCGTCGGTCACGGAGTCCCGTTATTTCAGACATGCAACCGGGATAATCCTATCCCTCATCATCGAAAGGTGGTCTGAACTCCTATCTCTAACTAAGAGTCACACCACCCAGCGCTCGCACTATTTCTAAGTCCTTGCGCAAACCAGTACTGAGCTAAACCTTACAGCTCATCAATAATCCCGTGGGCCTTAAATTATATCTATAAGGTTGCCACATATACCAACCCAAAAATAAGGAAGCCTCTACTCATCGAGGTTCCATCAATCCATAATAATAAAGGTGAACTCGACCTTTATCAAGGTGAGACACCACAATAACAACCTGTCCCCTCCAGGAACTGCGGACACGATAGACTTGCCATCATTAGCCCGCTATCGCTCCGATCAACCCATACATATACGTATATAAACAAAATATAATCACCCGCCTCTATGGCGAGTGAAGGAAAACAAAATTCCGCTATCGCGGAAAACACATAGGCCTACATTATTATGTTATCGAGACCAAAACAATACTCATATTACACACACGAGTCTAAGGCTATCGAACACCACAACTTCATCTAGCCACACCTCTTACCAAAATTTCTCGACTTTAGGCCCCATCTGGTCACCCTAACCTTGTCCTTTATTCCTATCGGAAAAGACTATCCGTGTGGCTCCGCACTCCACAACACCATCTGACTCTATAGCCTTGCTCCTTACAATCATCTTACTAATCCTCTTAACTCCTTCGTTAAAAGGAAATTCCACTACTGGTTCCAACAATCCTTCCTAGCAGAATTATGGGGTCTCACGGTTAAAACTATCCGTAAGATCCCTTTGGAATCCTTATCTCCACGGGGTAATCCAACTTGAGTACCACTTTCTATCACAGTAGTACTTGGTTGCTCATAACTACTATACTTTAGTAGTCGTCGCAGCAATCCTTAGCATTTGCCACAAGGAGAGTGGCATCTACTAAGGTCCTCGTCCCCAACTTCTCCCAGCTCCCCCAGCTGAGCTCCAACTCCTGCTGCCCTTCGAGCTCCGCACACGATTCTCAAACGAGCGCGCAAAAGATTTCTATAATCTCATAATATGGCAGGAGAACGAAATCTCACAAGAGAAACCAACAATCCTAATCCTGAGGCTCTATAACAAATGAGAGCAACGCTGAAAGCGTACTACGTCTGCACAGATTCCTAAAGACACTGGAACCTGATGCTCTGATACCATCTGTAACAACCCGCCTAATAAGATATCGGGCGATCACTCCAATATTAAATTAAAACAGGAGTCACATATGGATCATCCTTAGCATCACTGTCGAAAATTCATTTAATTACTAATATCCTATTAGGTGGCCGTTAAAAACTTTTACTTAACTACTCTTTTTAACGAATAATTCAAAACATCCACAATTAAATGCGTAATGAACTGAAATGAAAATGAAAGGAATTAAAATAACCGAACACTCAGTCCAAATATACAACTATATCGAATGCTGTACTGAAAGAATAAATAAATGTTATTGAGCCATTGGCTCGAATGTTTATACAATATCTCCTATCTAGAGTACAAGGAAAGAAACGTCTACCGATAACCTGCAAGCATCCACAGCTGCTGCAGCAGACGTCAGACTCGAAAGAATTTCCATCCAGGCGTCCCTGTGTCTGGACACCTATTTATATATAGTATAGAGAAAGAAAGGAGAGTAGACAAACGGGTCAGAGCCCGAATGTTTTGAAAATATTTTGCAAGTGCATAAATGCTTTATTTTTAGAAAAATAGTTTTATCTCATATTTAAATTGGTATCGCACTCCCATGAGATACCCCTCACCTCTCCACTAACAGTGCACTCCTAGCGCATCCCTCTAGACATCCTAGTCAAGCTATCCTGCTAAACTAGTCTATCCCAAACCCACTATCAATCCTAGATAGTCCAAACAAATGTACTAAGGGCTAAACTTCACTCTAATCTCGACGCCATGCCATGTTCGTGCGTGGGGTGTCTTGCAAAGCGAAATCCAAACAAGGAACCCCCCCGATACACTACTATGCAGCGAGGTTGATCATCGAGATCCGCCAGTCCCTCAGTACAGAAAGATATATATAGTATATATATATATACCATAAACATTTATAATATTAGAGCACTAAGGATTAAACTTCTCCCCAGTCTCAACACAGTGCCATATTCGTGCGGGGGGTGTCTCGCGAAGCGAAATCCAAACAAGGAACCCCCCCAATACACTACTAAGCAGCACGGTCGATCGTCGGGATCCATTAGACCCTCGGTACTCAATTCATCTAATTATATATACATATATATAATCATCCGGATCTATCTCCCGGACTGAGGTGTATTCTATACACAAAGTATTTATCAATACTTAACCTTTTTATTTCAAAAACTTCCATTTCCCTTCTCATATCCAGGAAATGTATTTAAAGCCAATTCATTATCATGAATTGCTTTACCAAAACATATATCTTTTTAAAAGCCAATTTTATTATCATAAAAATGCTTTTCCTTTTAAATCATCCCATTTCCCTTTTTATACTCAGGAAATGTATCCAAAGCCATTTTCATTATCATGAAAATGCTTTTATCAAATTATATGCTCCCACATCCCTTCCTACATCCGGGAGTGTTACCGAAGACAAACCTTTATCCCATTTCCCTTTTTATACTCAGGAAATGTAATTTAAAGCCAATCCATTATCATGAATTGCTTTAATAAATCTAAGACCGTCCCTCCGGGTATCCCCACTGGACGCGCCCCTAAATGGCTATCATCTTCCAGGGCCTCCAAGACAACCTGGGAACCTAACAACGTCGGGAAGCGGCCATATGCCTGCGGGATAGTCAAGACCACACCCGGAATCTCCTAACCAGCGCAGTACAAATAAACGCCCATATGGCCTAGGGACTATATCCAACCTGCTCAACAGCCAGGAAGGCTTCACCACAACGCGCGCGACTTCCCTTATGATAGCGATTTAGGGAGGTGTGTACAATCCATAATTTATTAATTATGAAAAACATTACTCATTCCATTTTGAAAATATTCATTTTTATATTTTCAAAATCCTTTCCATATTAACATATATATATATGTATACCTAAATCACACAATATATATGTATAGCCTATATATTCCTCTTAGAATATATAACCGGCCATAATGGCCTATATCATCTAACGATGACTATAATCCCAAAGATTCCCCCCGGGAATCATAATCATGCATTCGGATTAGCATGATTCTAAATCCAAAGTATTTCTTACTTTGATGACTAATAATTACCTTAATCAACTCTTAAAGGTTTATTGGATATCTCCAAATATAATAATTCACTCTAAGTGAATATATACATTTTTATTCCCAATTCCTCAAGTCCTTTAGGACATAACCCTCTAATATACTTTAACTTAGAAGGCCCTTAAACTTAAATCTCAAAGAGGAGAAATAATAATAATCTCCAACAATCTTAGGCTGAAAACAGGGCACCGGTCGACCGGTCCTAGACCCCCGGTCGACCGCGGGTTGCAAATAAGCCTACGAAACAAAGCAGTAAGCTCTTTCTCCTTGACGCGGTCGACCGGCCATAGGGGCGCGGTCGACCGGCCATAGGGGCGCGGTCGACCGGTCACACCAGGTCACCAAAACTAAAATCCTTAAGTCCCTTATCCAACAACCCAAATTCATTTTCGGGGTTTCTAAACTACCCTACAAATTATCCCGAACATCTACGACATTAATTCTAGCCGTAATTTTTCCAATTCCCGATTTGATTTCCGAGTTGGAAATCCCAACCCGGAGCTGCCATCTTGTAAAAATCATATCAAATCAAGGAAAAATCAGAAAAATACGCGGTCAGCGACCACGCGACCGTATCGAAAAGATCTACAACTTTCGTGTTTTGGCCGAAAGCTAAATCATTTATCTTCTTGGTCGAAAATGACCCCAAAGGTTACGGGTTCACTATTCATTATCTTCCCCAAACTCCCAAACTCCATTTTTGTCCATTTTTGTTGTTTCTAACCTCACCCAACAACTCAATAAACATCTAATCTATGTTTTACAACTAACACATCAATTATTTTGGGGTATTAAATCATTTCTCTTAGTTTTTGAATCTTAAAACCCCAAACCCTAGATTTAACATTTCTCCCATTTCAATTCCATTTATTACTCCATTAACATGGTTTTAATACTAGAAATCATTAAGAGTTTACACTACATCAAGGTGTAAACTCATAATCAACTTTTACCCAATTTATTTTAAGGGTTCTAACCCCAAAATCATATTTTTTACCAACTATGATATGAGATTAATGCACAAAAGTAAATAAAGCAAGTAAACACTTGCCTCGTGGATAAAATCCGACGACCTCGAGTCGAATCCCGCGGAGTTTGGCCAGAGTTCCTCCCTTTTTCCTCTTTTCTTCCCTCTCTCTCTCTTCCCTCTATTCTTTCTCTTTTCTTTTCTCTTCTTTCCCTTCCTCTCTCTTTATAAAGAAAGAAAAAGGGTTTAAACCCTTAAAACCCAAAAACGACTCGTTTACCCAATTACGAGTTACTTTTACCTCTAAAATCACCCGAAACTTATTTTCGACAATCGGACACTCTTTTCCGACTATCTCGGACATTCTGAGAATCATGGCGCAGTCGAAATTCCAATCTGAGGTATTTGACCGCAAATCACTATTCCAACCCAAAATAAATAAATGCGGGTTTTCTACTCAAAATCTTGCATCTTTTGTCGCTATACTCCACGGCGACATATAATTAAATTATTTCGACCTCTATAGTCCCAAAATAATTTATAACATCCTTCGAAAATGATTAAATCCTCGAAAATCCCAAAAATCACTATTTCGAGAAATTCTCCAAATTGCCAATTTATATTTAATTAGGGAATTTAATGGTCTCCAAAAAGGACGGGTTGTTACATACTCCCCCCATTACAACGGAATTTCGTCCTCGAAATTCAGATACGACCTACACCACCAATCCTAGGATCACTCAAAATCCTAATACCTCAAAGGGAATGACACTAACCCAATGGTTCCCAACCATGTACAATACGACTACCACGATCGTAAAGTGACTCTAATACGTCACATTATACCCATCATCTATAATGCCTATCGGCATGAATTTCAACCTTATATACTACGCCCATTCCATTTCAGGCGGTATATAAACAAACTTACCAAGGTGCCCATACACCTTGCTAACTTGTGCACATCTGCACAAACATTAGCGAACGTCTGACACGTAATACTCTCTCCCAATAGGGATCTCCTTTCCTCGGTGTAATACTCACCTATGGGTCCTTCCAACCCGCGAAATCAACTCCTAATCTCGGCATTACTAACTCTAACGAGCCTACATCCTACAGTGCTATTGTTTATGCGTTATCCTACCTACGCGAAACTAATAAAATCCTAAGTATGTCCCTAGTGCCCAAGGCCTCTCTTGAATCCCGACATTTGCTCGGTTTCGTGCGTGGGACGTCTCGCCAAGGCGAAATCCAAACAAGGAACCCTCCCGTTACACTACTCCCTCGCGTTGTCGGTCATCGAGATATAACGGCCCAAGGCACACCAGCGGGACGTCCTAAATCCTGCCTACGCTAACCTATGAACGCGTTTCTACTATCTTATCCTTCCGCCCATACGGAAGGAAACCTAAGCAATCGAAGTGCCCACTTTCTGTAGAAAGTGTCACGAGCATAATACCCAATTTGTATCTCCTCAAAATTTGCCTTTTCATTAAGGCTGGTTATATTCCTCAACCCAATTTCTCCAAATTTGCCTTCTTTTTAAGGAAGGGATATCATCCTCAAATCAAATTCTCTAAGTCCCACTCCACCCAACTACTTGTGGTGAGAGGACCAATTTAGTGCTTTTCCATAGCACAATATCTCCATAAACATATCATCATCACAGGGTTCATAGTCTATAGTGGTTCATTCACACTATAAGACTAACCCGAATCCTTGCATCCTATAACAGCTCTCCATGCCCGGCGCCGTTAAGAGTCATGTGTGGAGTGTCTCGTAAAGCGAAATCCAAACAAGGAATCCCTCCACACATTAACCCTTGACTTCGTCGGTCACGGAGTCCCGTTATTTCAGACATGCAACCGGGATAATCCTATCCCTCATCATCGAAAGGTGGTCTGAACTCCTATCTCTAACTAAGAGTCACACCACCCAGCGCTCGCACTATTTCTAAGTCCTTGCGCAAACCAGTACTGAGCTAAACCTTACAGCTCATCAATAATCCCGTGGGCCTTAAATTATATCTATAAGGTTGCCACATATACCAACCCAAAAATAAGGAAGCCTCTACTCATCGAGGTTCCATCAATCCATAATAATAAAGGTGAACTCGACCTTTATCAAGGTGAGACACCACAATAACAACCTGTCCCCTCCAGGAACTGCGGACACGATAGACTTGCCATCATTAGCCCGCTATCGCTCCGATCAACCCATACATATACGTATATAAACAAAATATAATCACCCGCCTCTATGGCGAGTGAAGGAAAACAAAATTCCGCTATCGCGGAAAACACATAGGCCTACATTATTATGTTATCGAGACCAAAACAATACTCATATTACACACACGAGTCTAAGGCTATCGAACACCACAACTTCATCTAGCCACACCTCTTACCAAAATTTCTCGACTTTAGGCCCCATCTGGTCACCCTAACCTTGTCCTTTATTCCTATCGGAAAAGACTATCCGTGTGGCTCCGCACTCCACAACACCATCTGACTCTATAGCCTTGCTCCTTACAATCATCTTACTAATCCTCTTAACTCCTTCGTTAAAAGGAAATTCCACTACTGGTTCCAACAATCCTTCCTAGCAGAATTATGGGGTCTCACGGTTAAAACTATCCGTAAGATCCCTTTGGAATCCTTATCTCCACGGGGTAATCCAACTTGAGTACCACTTTCTATCACAGTAGTACTTGGTTGCTCATAACTACTATACTTTAGTAGTCGTCGCAGCAATCCTTAGCATTTGCCACAAGGAGAGTGGCATCTACTAAGGTCCTCGTCCCCAACTTCTCCCAGCTCCCCCAGCTGAGCTCCAACTCCTGCTGCCCTTCGAGCTCCGCACACGATTCTCAAACGAGCGCGCAAAAGATTTCTATAATCTCATAATATGGCAGGAGAATGAAATCTCACAAGAGAAACCAACAATCCTAATCCTGAGGCTCTATAACAAATGAGAGCAACGCTGAAAGCGTACTACGTCTGCACAGATTCCTAAAGACACTGGAACCTGATGCTCTGATACCATCTGTAACAACCCGCCTAATAAGATATCGGGCGATCACTCCAATATTAAATTAAAACAGGAGTCACATATGGATCATCCTTAGCATCACTGTCGAAAATTCATTTAATTACTAATATCCTATTAGGTGGCCGTTAAAAACTTTTACTTAACTACTCTTTTTAACGAATAATTCAAAACATCCACAATTAAATGCGTAATGAACTGAAATGAAAATGAAAGGAATTAAAATAACCGAACACTCAGTCCAAATATACAACCATATCGAATGCTGTACTGAAAGAATAAATAAATGTTATTGAGCCATTGGCTCGAATGTTTATACAATATCTCCTATCTAGAGTACAAGGAAAGAAACGTCTACCGATAACCTGCAAGCATCCACACCTGCTGCAGCAGACGTCAGACTCGAAAGAATTTCCATCCAGGCGTCCCTGTGTCTGGACACCTATTTATATATAGTATAGAGAAAGAAAGGAGAGTAGACAAACGGGTCAGAGCCCGAATGTTTTGAAAATATTTTGCAAGTGCATAAATGCTTTATTTTTAGAAAAATAGTTTTATCTCATACTTAAATTGGTATCGCACTCCCATGAGATACCCCTCACCTCTCCACTAACAGTGCACTCCTAGCGCATCCCTCTAGACATCCTAGTCAAGCTATCCTGCTAAACTAGTCTATCCCAAACCCACTATCAATCCTAGATAGTCCAAACAAATGTACTAAGGGCTAAACTTCACTCTAATCTCGACGTCATGCCATGTTCGTGCGTGGGGTGTCTCGCAAAGCGAAATCCAAACAAGGAACCCCCCCGATACACTACTATGCAGCGAGGTCGATCATCGAGATCCGCCAGTCCCTCAGTACAGAAAGATATATATATAGTATATATATATACCATAAACATTTATAATATTAGAGCACTAAGGATTAAACTTCTCCCCAGTCTCAACACAGTGCCATATTCGTGCGGGGGGTGTCTCGCGAAGCGAAATCCAAACAAGGAACCCCCCCCAATACACTACTAAGTGGCACGGTCGATCGTCGGGATCCATTAGACCCTCGGTACTCAATTCATCTAATTATATATACATATATATAATCATCCGGATCTATCTCCCGGACTGAGGTGTATTCTATACACAAAGTATTTATCAATACTTAACCTTTTCATTTCAAAAACTTCCATTTCCCTTCTCATATCCAGGAAATGTATTTAAAGCCAATTCATTATCATGAATTGCTTTACCAAAACATATATCTTTTTAAAAGCCAATTTTATTATCATAAAAATGCTTTTCCTTTTAAATCATCCCATTTCCCTTTTTATACTCAGGAAATGTATCCAAAGCCATTTTCATTATCATGAAAATGCTTTGATCAAATTATATGCTTCCACATCCCTTCCTACATCCGGGAGTGTTACCGAAGCCAAACCTTTATCCCATTTCCCTTTTTATACTCAGGAAATGTAATTTAAAGCCAATCCATTATCATGAATTGCTTTAATAAATCTAAGACCGTCCCTCCGGGTATCCCCACTGGACGCGCCCCTAAATGGCTATCATCTTCCAGGGCCTCCAAGACAACCTGGGAACCTAACAACGTCGGGAAGCGGCCATATGCCTGCGGGATAGTCAAGACCACACCCGGAATCTCCTAACCAGCGCAGTACAAATAAACGCCCATATGGCCTAGGGACTATATCCAACCTGCTCAACAGCCAGGAAGGCTTCACCACAACGCGCGCGACTTCCCTTATGATAGCGATTTAGGGAGGTGTGTACAATCCATAATTTATTAATTATGAAAAACATTACTCATTCCATTTTGAAAATATTCATTTTTATATTTTCAAAATCCTTTCCATATTAACATATATATATATGTATACCTAAATCACACAATATATATGTATAGCCTATATATTCCTCTTAGAATATATAACCGGCCATAATGGCCTATATCATCTAACGATGACTATAATCCCAAAGATTCCCCCCGGGAATCATAATCATGCATTCGGATTAGCATGATTCTAAATCCAAAGTATTTCTTACTTTGATGACTAATAATTACCTTAATCAACTCTTAAAGGTTTATTGGATATCTCCAAATATAATAATTCACTCTAAGTGAATATATACATTTTTATTCCCAATTCCTCAAGTCCTTTAGGACATAACCCTCTAATATACTTTAACTTAGAAGGCCCTTAAACTTAAATCTCAAAGAGGAGAAATAATAATAATCTCCAACAATCTTGGGCTGAAAACAGGGCACCGGTCGACCGGTCCTAGACCCCCGGTCGACCGCGGGTTGCAAATAAGGCTACGAAACAAAGCAGTAAGCTCTTTCTCCTTGACGCGATCGACCGGCCATAGGGGCGCGGTCGACCGGTCACACCAGGTCACCAAAACTAAAATCCTTAAGTCCCTTATCCAACAACCCAAATTCATTTTTGGGGTTTCTAAACTACCCTACAAATTATCCCGAACATCTACGACATTAATTCTAGCCGTAATTTTTCCAATTCCCGATTTGATTTCCGAGTTGGAAATTCCAACCCGGAGCTGCCATCTTGTAAAAATCATATCAAATCAAGGAAAAATAAAAAAAATACGCAGTCGGCGACCACGCGACCGTATCGAAAAGATCTACAACTTTCGTGTTTTGGCCGAAAGCTAAATCATTTATCTTCTAGGTCGAAAATGACCCCAAAGGTTACGGGTTCACTATTCATTATCTTCCCCAAACTCCCAAACTCCATTTTTGTCCATTTTTGTTGTTTCTAACCTCACCCAACAACTCAATAAACATCTAATCTATGTTTTACAACTAACACATCAATTATTTTGGGGTATTAAATCATTTCTCTTAGTTTTTGAATCTTAAAACCCCAAACCCTAGATTTAACATTTCTCCCATTTCAATTCCATTTATTACTCCATTAACATGGTTTTAATACTAGAAATCATTAAGAGTTTACACTACATCAAGGTGTAAACTCATAATCAACTTTTACCCAATTTATTTTAAGGGTTCTAACCCCAAAATCATATTTTTTACCAACTATGATATGAGATTAATGCACAAAAGTAAATAAAGCAAGTAAACACTTGCCTCGTGGATAAAATCCGACGACCTCGAGTCGAATCCCGCGGAGTTTGGCCAGAGTTCCTCCCTTTTTCCTCTTTTCTTCCCTCTCTCTCTCTTCCCTCTATTCTTTCTCTTTTCTTTTCTCTTCTTTCCCTTCCTCTCTCTTTATAAAGAAAGAAAAAGGGTTTAAACCCTTAAACCCAAAAACGACTCGTTTACCCAATTACGAGTTACTTTTACCTCTAAAATCACCCGAAACTTATTTTCGACAATCGGACACTCTTTTCCCACTATCTCGGACATTCTAAGAATCATGGCGCAGTCGAAATTCCCATCTGAGGTATTTGACCGCAAATCACTATTCCAACCCAAAATAAATAAATGCGGGTTTTCTACTCAAAATCTTGCATCTTTTGTCGCTATACTCCACGGCGACATATAATTAAATTATTTCGACCTATATAGTCCCAAAATAATTTATAACATCCTTCGAAAATTATTAAATCCTCGAAAATCCCAAAAATCACTATTTCGAGAAATTCTCCAAATTGCCAATTTATATTTAATTAGGGAATTTAATGGTCTCCAAAAAGGACGGGTTGTTACATTCGAGAACAAGAATATGCCACTCGTCGCTAAGAAGGGGAGAATGCGAGCCTAAAAAGGCGATTGGAAAGAATGAAGAGGGATCTCCGCAAAAATATAAGATGGCGTTATGATCAGACTCCTAGTCCTCAGGTGAGTGAGTCTCACAGTCGAGGAAGGAGCCCCAGGCGCGATCAAGGGAGAATTAAGAGGAACAGGTCAGAGGACGATCGATCAAAATGACTACAACATCTCGACGACGTGGGAGTCCTGGCCAACAGAATGATGAAATTAAGAGTTTAGTCCGTAGGGATATGGATCAGCACCCAACTCACTGAGGGGCCAAATCCACACGAGAGCTAGGTAGAAGATCTCTTCACACCCAAATGAAGTCCCTTTTTTCAAGGGCAATAGAAGAATAAGATCCCCCCAAGAAGTTCGTGATACCTAGATTCAAGATCTATGATGGGAAAACTGACCCTATCGATCATTGCGGGCAGTATAGGCATGCCATGACCCTATGGAGCCACAACGATGCGTTGATGTGTCGCATCTTCCCTTCCAGCCTAAACGACGTGACCCAGAAATGGTTCGAGAGGCTGCCACATAGATCTATCAAGATCTTTAAGGCTCTGGCTGAATTATTCACAATTATCTTTATAACCAGTAGCTCCCACCCCAAGTGGATGGATGCACTGCTCACAATGAAGAAAAACCCACAGGAGAACCTCAAGGAGTATACCAAGAGGTACTAGGAGATTTTCAATGAGATTGAGGACTACTCAAAAAAGGTTTCCGTAGCGTACTTTAAGATCGTTCTGCCAAACACGTCCTTACTACACCAGTCCCTAACTAAGAAGGAGGTTAATTCCATCGACGGCTTAATGGTCCGTATTGAAAAATACGCCAAAGTCGAAGATGTAATCCATCTTAATGAAGGGGCAATGGTTGCGCAAAGAAGAACAAAGGAAAGGAGAATAATGATTCCCAGAAGAAAGGAAACAAGAATGGGGGCAGGAATGGCACCAAAAATGGCAACAATAATGACCCCTCAAAAGCATTCTAGGCTATTAACACAGTTTTCAAGGAACCGATATAAAAAATCCTCACCAAGATCAAGGAAGAGACACTTGTTAAATTGCCCAAGAAGATAGGAGGAGATCTAACGAAGCGCAATAATGCACTGAGGTGTGTGTTCCATAAAGAGGACGGTCACATGACTAAACACTGCAAGTCACTCAAATCTCATCTCGAGGATCTAACCTAGGCAGTTTATCTCCATAAGTTCATAGACAAGAAGGCAGACAAAGTCATAGCCAACGATAACCAAAATCCAGACAACGTCCTCGAGGACAAGGTAGTCCATGAGTTTGCAGTAATTCATGGGGCATCAGACCTCAAGCAAGTAAAAAAAAGCGTTATTTGGATGGAAGTTAAGAAGCTTACTGCCATTATGCTTAACTTTCAAATAGACCCCGCCAAGACTCAGGCTGGGAAGCGTCGGAGACCAGAAGATGTCAACTACAGCAAACACATTGTGTTTACTAAAGACGACTTAGTTGGGGTGAGAACCCCTCACCATAATTCATTGGTCATCACATTCGAGATAGTTAAGTAGGACATCGACAGGTTGCTCGTCGACCAGGTAGCTCTTTCGAAGTGATGAACCTAGACTAATTCCATAAACTAAAGCTGAATATTGCCGACCTCAAAGAGGCCACCGTTCCACTGGTCGGCTTTATAGAAAAGATAACCATGCCACTGGGAAAGATAGTCCTGCCAGTCAGAGCAGGAAGTGTTTTGAAAATAATCGAGTTTTTAGTAGTAGAAATAGAATCCCCCTATCATGCCATTCTGTGAAGGGGATAGCTCCATGCCATGAAAGCCACTTCATCCTCATATCATCAGAAGCTCAAGTGCATAATAGATCGGGGGGTAGTCGAGTTTCATAGCGACCAAGCTTTGGCTAAAAAATGCTTCATCGTAGCTATCCACCCCAAGCACGAGAAGAAGAATGGCGAGAGGAAAGTCCAAGATGAATCCCAAGAAGGAGTGTTGCTAACCCCGCAAATAGGGTCATCGAAGACCTAGAAGAAGTTGTAGTTGGTGTTAACTTACCTGAAAGAGATTCCTGATCGGAGCCTTTTTCACCGACTAAGAAAAGAAGGAGCTCACCACGCTCCTCCGGAGCAATCTGGATGTTTTCACTTGGGAACCATACGAGCTGCCTAGGATAGATCCGTTAATTGCATGCCATCGACTGCATGTCGACCCAACTTTCAAACTAGTCACTCAGAATGCTCGCCAAACAGCCCTAGAAAAGGCGAAGGCACTAAAGAAAGAGGTAGGAAAGTTATTGTATGAAGGTTACATTCGAGAAGTTCAATTCCCCAAATGGCTATCCAACCAAATCATAGTACCTAAAAGCAACGGAAGCTAGAAAGTATGTATTAACTTTACCGACCTCAACAGGGCCTGTCCAAAAGACAGTTTTCCTCTTCGAAAGATAGATCAGCTGGTTGATGCCACTGCAATGCATGAAAGAATGAGCTTTCTAGATGTTTACTCCGGATACTACCAGATCCCACTTTATGAGCCAGACCAAGATAAGACCTCCTTCATAACACCTATTAGGTTATATTATTACAAAGTCACGTCATCCGACCTAAAAAATATAGGAGCAACTTATTAGCGACTGGTCACTAGGATGTTCAATAAATAAATGGGAGAAACAATGGAGGTATACATCGATGACATGCTCATCAAAAGTTAACTCAAGGGAGACCATCTCTCAGACCTAGAAGGAACCTTTGAGATCCTTAGGAAATACTGAATGAAACTTAATGCTAGAAAGTGTTCATTCGATGTCCAGTTAGGAAAGTTCCTAGGATATCTGGTCAGTAAAAGAGGCATTGAAGCAAACCCTGATCAGATCGACGCCATCAGAAAATTCCACCCCCCTTAGACGATTAGAGATGTCTAGAAGCTTACCGGCATGCTTGCTACACTCAACCATTTCATCTATAAGTCTTCAGCGCGATGTTGACCATTCTTCTAACTGTTGAAGAAAGATAAGGGCTTGATATGGAATGATGACTACTTCAAAGCCCTGAAAGAGATCAAATCTTACCTCAGCAAGCCACCCTTGCTTGTGATCCCAAGTGAAGGCGACCCCTTATATGTTTATCTTACCGTTTCAGACCAGACTATGAGCTCCGCCTTGGTATGAGAGAAGGAAGGAGGCTAACACCTGGTCTATTAAGAAAGCAAGATGCTCATGGATATCGAGCAACATTATTTTCCACTAGAGAAGCTCACCTATGACTTAGTAATAACCTCGAGGAAGCTAAAGCATTACTTTAAGGCTTATTCCATCATCGTGATCACCTCACACCCCCTCAATGTTGTTCTAAGGAAAGCTGACCTCTCCGGTCAACTGTCAAAGTGGTCGGTGGAGCTTGGAAGATTCGATATCCACTTTCAACCAAGAATAACAATTAAAGGGAAAATTCTAGAAGATTTTATCGCTAAGCTCATGGGGAATCAGCCTACTACCTAGTTAAAAATTGAGCAACTAACAGAAAAGGAAGAAAAAACCTTCGACTGGACCCTTTACGTTGACAGAGCCTCCAACTCTAGGGTGCAGGAGTAGGCATTGTATTGGTTACCCCATAGAAGACTGTGCTCAAACAAGGGATCAGGCTAAGATTTGAAGCCTCCAATAACGAAGCAGAATATGAAGCGCTAATCACTGGCATGCACAAAGAATAATTATTGGGGGCAAAGTGCCTTCGGGTATTTGGCGATTCAAAGCTAGTGTCCAAGAAAATAAGTGGAGACTTCAGTGCCAAGGATGAGAGGATGGCAGCTTACCTCACTGTTGTAAGGTAACTAATGGAAAAGTTTGATAGAGTTGATGTTCAGCAGTTCCCCATGGGGTTAAAACAGTTACGACGAGGCCCTAGCAACTTTAAGCTCATTCACTGACTCCAATTTAAGGAGAACCATTCAGATAGAATTCCTCGCACAACCAAGCATCAACCAAATAGTCACAGAGAAAGTCCCCCACATAGAAAGGCACCCAGTTCGATGGATCCCATCATAACTTATCTACGGAGTGACACACTGCCATACGACAAGAGATCGGTGCATCAGATTAGAGTCAAGGCTACTCGCTTTCACTTATCTCCTGAAGGAAAAATCTACAATTAGTCTTTTTGTGGCCCCTACTTCTAGCGCGTTCACCTAGAAGATGTCGAGCAGGTTCTTAGTGAACTTCATGAAGGAATTTGTGGGGGTCGTGCAGGAGGAAGATCATTGGCTTTTTGAGCGATCAAGGAAGGATACTGATGGCCGTACATGCAGAAGGATGCTGGAGTTTATGTTCAGAAGTGTGAGAAGTGCCAGAAGCACTCCCATACGATCCATCAACTAGATAGTGACCTCAAGTCAATAACCAACCCATGGTCGTTCGCCTAGTGGGGCTTGGATATTGTAGGGACTTTGCTTACCGTACCTATAAATTATAAGTATCTATTGGTCGGAACTGACTACTTCACCAAATGGGTGGAGGTAGAACAACTCTCAAACATCTGGGACTATGATATCATGAGGTTTATATAGAAGAACATCATCACCCGCTTTGGGATACCAGGGACGATCATTACTGACAAGGACACGCAGTTTGAAAGTGGATTCTTTCAAGGCTTTTACGACGAGCATATCATCAAGCACCACTTTAGTTCTTTAGCATATCCCCAGAGTAATGGGAAAGCGGAAGCTTCTAACAAGACAATAATTGATGGACTGAAGAAATGACTGGAAAGAGGCAAAGGTGCCTGGGTAGACAAGCTACCTTATATTTTATGGGCTTATCGTACAACTCCCAGGAGAGAAATGGGAAAAACCCCCTTTGTACTCGCGTATGGAATGGAGGAAGTCATCCAACTGGAAGAAGAACTCCCTACTATGAGGACTACCTTGGTCAACTAAGGCCTCAATAATGAAGCATTACTCACTGAACTTGACTTAGCTGATGAGCGACGAGAACTGACACTAGTTAAGTTAGCATCTTACCAACAACAACTGGACAAATAATACAATAAAAAAGTTAATACGAGGAAATTTCTAGTATGGGATTACATCCTAAGGAAAGTCCTCTATAGTGTTGTGAGACCATCAGACGGTAAACTGGGACCAAATTGGGAGGGACCTTTCAAGATAATAAGAGACGACTTATAAGGGGCCTATCACTTAGAAACGCTGGAGGTCAGTGAGATACCAAGGGCCTGGAATGCATCCAACCTTAAGAAGTTCTACTTTTATACTTCTATATCATTTATTTTTCATCACCATTAGTTTAGGCAAATCTTCATTTACAAACTAATGTTGCCTTTTATTTATCATTTTAGTCAATAAATGTCAATTAGCCCATACATTCTGAACATCTTAGTTGTTTAATGCCTCTTAATCAAACTTCAATATGCATCCTCTCTAAGCAATATGCCCCCCCCCCCCCCCCCTCAAAACATAACAAAATAAAAAAATATGGTCAACTTGCTCCAGCTAAGGAATAGAGCTCATATGGTTGCAACAGTGTGCCATACTTCTTGTATGCAAAGCTAAAATATATAAAGCAATGCTTACGATTAAACTTCCTTAGGTCTTTGTTGAAAACACAATTGGCCTCCTGAGTTGCTCCAGCAATAACAAAAGACCTACAGGGGATCCTTAGGTAATAAAGCCAACTCAAGGTTGGTCGCCAACTTAGGTTGGTTGAAAAATCTTGTTCGGACGAACGTCCCCTTAACCGAGTACATTCTCTCCATCGCCCGACTTAGGCCTAAGGAAGTGTGATGACACGACCTAAAAGGTAAAGTGGGACAAAATGATATGGCAAAGGCATATTGGATTGGGAGAATGTTCAAACACAAGATAACAAAACTCAGTGTCATGTAGTCGTTCAAGAAGCCAAAAATAATTAAAGTTCTTGTACTAACTCATTTATACTATGATCATATTTATCAAGTACCTTTTTGGTCAAACACTGATACCATGTAACAAAAAGTAAGGTTAACACATGTTTAGTCAGCAAATGCTCAAAACATAAATAATCAGCTTATCTATCATTAAGAATCATAAGGTTACATTTACATCAAAAGACCAAGAAATACTTAAAGACCTACGATGTCCCATCGTGACGAGCAAGGTAGTCTGCTACTCGAGCTCTACGACCATCATCAAGATGAGGAACTAAGTCTTCTTCAAAGATCTCTAGGCGTGGCTCTAGAAGATGCACAGGAATAAAATCTATTAGGATCCAACGATTATCCCTTGAGAAGGGATTTTGTAGAGCAAATAAGCGAACGGTCTAAAATTTATACCGCAGGGAAGATTCCTTAGGAAATTTTAATTCCTTAAGAACGTTCAACCATTCCCTGGAAAAATAAAGTTTTTCGGTCTCTTTCAGTCTTACTAGGGAATTTGTCCAACCTTGGTCATACCCATCAGTCCAAACCTGCCGAGGACTCTTTCAAAATACTTGTCTCAATTGTGTGACATCCCTTTGAAGAAGCAATCACATAGGATCGACGAACATCTTCTTTTATCTCGATAATCTCTCTCCGGGAAGCTTGATTTTCAGTATGCGCAACTACAACAGACAATGAGGAGGAGCCTCACAGCACCAAATGAGGGCCAGATGGAGTGTTTTCTTTGAGGCAAGCAATTTATCTCCTCAAAGCTTCATTCTCTCTTTGTAATAACTCCCCCACTTGGTTAATTTCATACGCATCCAGAAGCTTTGCTTTCAAAGCTTCCATCTCCTCCTGCACAGAGGCATATATTCCCTCCATCTCCTCGAGCCTATTCTTTAGCATGGTGAATAACTCTGGCTGATCTTTGTAATCCTGGTTTCTCTCCCTAAAGGATTTAAAAAAGCTCGGCGTGCTTGAGCGCTTATGTTCGGACCAAGAATCTGTCCTAGACGGGAGTTAGCGGGGATATATTCATCTAAATCAATGAGCTGCAGTCAACCAAACAAGCAACAAAGGTAGCAAGTATTAGTGAAAGAACAAAAAGTATTCTTTTCATTTAAATCAGAGGCACATGTCAGTACAGATGGATGGAAAGGTAAAAATACAATAGGTGAACAAAAACAAGAGCATGACCCACTACTAGAAAAATGACAATCAAGGACAGAGGTATTAAGGACAGGTTAAAGGCTGTCCTTTAAAAAAATGTATAAGGGACAGGAAGATGTAGTTGTCCTTTATAATAGTCTAAAAGGACAATAATATTTATGCGTCCTTAATAACCGACTGAAAATAGTTTTTAGGACATCAAAAAATGACTGTCCTTTAAAATAACTTTAAAAGGACATCACTTACTGTCCCTTAAAATAATTCATTTCCCTCTCTTATTTTTTTCCTTCCCTCTCTTTTAAAAAAGGATAAATAATTCATTTCCCGCATTTTTATTAATGAAAGCAAAAAGGACAACATTTTTATTGTCGTCCCTTATATGACATCAAATAGGACAACAATTTGAGGGTGTCCTTTTAAATATCTACTTACCTTCTTTAATTGGGTCAAATAAATAAGTAACCCTCAAAGTAAATTTGGCAAAAGAAAAACCCGAAAGTAAAGAAAACCCAGCCCTCGTCATCTCTCCCTCGCCCTCTTCCTCACACCGCTCGTCGTCTCTCCCTCTTCCTCTTCCTCACCTCTCTCCCTCACAGTCGCTCGCTCTCTCTCCTCCACACTATAAGATGTCCAGCGTCGCTCCACACTATACCAGTCCGGCGCCGTTCAAGGTTTGTCCTTAATTTTTTTCATTTTGTTTGCTTTTACTTAGGATAAGGATTTATTATCTCCCCCACATAGTTTAGTATACTGAAAATTATCAGTACACTTGCTTTGGAATGTTTAGTTTAGGATAAGGATTTATTGTCGAAATTTCGTGCGCTCTGCTTGTTTTGGAGGATTTATTGTCGAAAATTATCAGTACACTTGCTTTGGAATGAAATGTGAAAGTTTGGTGTATCATCAAATAGTTTTTGAGAACTCAAATCCCTGAAAAAATAATATATGCGAAAAAAAGATAAAACAAAAATATATGTTTATAAACTAAATAAGACAGAATTATTACCTCCAAATAAAAAAAATGTACCTACTTATAAAATTAGTACCTCCAAATCAAATATATAGCAGGTTGTTGCCTACTATATATATAGATAATTACATTTAAATCCAATACTCGAATGCCCTGACAACTCTCATGTACCTATCAGGCTGTTGAGTTTGGACAGTACCATATCCCCAATTGGCTACTAAGTAGAGGCTAGGAGCCGATGTTTAAGTTATACAGGGTTATATATCCATACCTTATCCACGAGTTCTATCAGAAGCTATGAATAGAAAATCAATGCTTTATCAGAAGTTATTTTGTTAACCATGTAGTTCCTGTTTGATAAAGTTTAAACCAATTTGCTTCAAAATGAAGAATACCACCATATATACATTTAGTTCGTGCTCGTGAAATGCTTTATCTACATGTATATATGGTGGTATTCTTCATGCGAGTTATTGGTTTAAACTTTATCAAACAGGAGGTACATGCGAGTTGTTCGGTTCAAATCGATTAATTTTTCTCCCTTATTAAATGACCTGTTTAAAGGTTCAAATATATTTATAATAAACTTTGGAGAGAAACTCTCGAGAGTCATATGTAAAACATTAGAGGCCTAAAAATGAAATATAGTTGAACCATTCTTTAGTCATCATGTCTTATCATGTAATTAAAATTTAAAATCATGAAAGAGACCATAAAGTAATCATCATATTGGATGAAGAAAGGACAATATATTACTTCAAACATATGTTTATTTGTACGTATGGTATGATACTTGCACGTATGGTACGATACTTGCATTGTGTAGGTAGGACTCTATATTAATTGAATCATATTGTTGTTTTATCTAATTTTAGATTCCAACGTGTAATTTTCATATGTTGTCGCAAGCCAGCATGTAATTTTGTTGCTAAGGATTATGGTAATATTGGATGATGACACTAAGCGAATTAGAGCAAAGGCATACATATGTTTGTACGCTTGGTTCTATTTTTCTGTTTTTGTTGATATGCATTTATGGTTGCATTAGTTGGTATTTTGGCCCGACAATGGCCGTGAGCAAGGTATTTCCATCCCCCATCGAGCAGCAACACATTAGCGAGACCATTTTGGGCATCATGATTTTGGGACAAATGTTTCTTACCTTCATGGTGGGCAGCTGTAGCTGACAACGTTTCCTTATAGGTCTGTGGTTGTAATAGATTGATGGATTTTGATTTCTTCTTCACATGATTTCTTCTAAATATTTTAGGTGCATTATAATATGCAATTCGATAGTCGTCCTTCATTTTATATGCGTAGGTAAAGGTCAATAGTAAATTGAGTGCTTAGAAGAAGGGGCTTGGAACAACTTTTTTTCTCTATAGTCGAAGGAGAAGGGGCTTAATTATCAGTTTCAGAAGTGGAGGCTTCAATAACTTAGCAGGATTACTGCTCTCACCATTAGAATTATTGCTCTCACTACAAGAATTATCCTTATCAGGATTTGGATCTTAAGGAAAGAGATCATAGAAATCCACTTCAGGGTAAAACAGTTGGAATTAATCCCTACAATCCTCAATACATTAAGATAGTTATTCCTGCATCGATTTGTCCCCTTATTACATTGTCCAGCTTCCCAGATGCTCAGTATGCTTCACTTGAAACCTAGATAGATATTCTTGAAATTTTAAGCCCTTAACCATCATAAGGTCCTTCGATAAAGAATCAAATGTTATGTTCTTAATATTTGATATTCTTTATGAGAATGTATTGGTTATTGCTTCACATCAATCTTTGAACAATCTTTGAAGCTAAGATCTTTCTCTCCACCCACATCTTTGCACCACTGTCAATCCAAGTATACTAACGCCTTTTATAGAATAATCATACACAGACAAATTGATACAAAATATTTTTTTGTGTGAAAATATTCCTAATATATCGATTGAGTTTGTAGTACGTTATGATATATTGATTGGTTCATATTGTATCCAATTAGTTTTCAAAAGTCATATGATTTTTTTGAGTAAACAATTTGTTGTAGCTTTAGGGAAAGTGTATTTTTAGTGAGTTGTACTAATTACAATGATTGATTTGGAATTTTTAGGAATGGAGATATGGATGCTTTATATGCTAATTTGATATGTTGGATACCATGTTAATTAGATATGATCTCTTACTATGCTGATTATATGCTTGGTTTATTGTTTCTCTCATCCAAAGTTCTTTAATAGGTGGTGATGTGTTTGAAGAAATGCCAGGCCTAGAGAATTATCATCTTTAGTAAAAGTCTAAACTATGTTTTATGATCTATGTCAGTTGTATCTTGGTTTGAACTTGAGAAAGCATTTGACTTTATTTAGGTAAACGCAGCTATAGGTAAACGTAGCAGCAGCACCTGTAGGATATTATGTAAACGCAGCTATTAGTAAACATCCTGTTCACATTTACTTTTGTATGATATGATGATAACACTTCAGCTTAAACACTAACTTTTGTATGATATCCTGTTCACATTTACTTTTTTATGATATGCTTATAACACTTCAGCTTCAACACTGACTTCTTTAGGCTCCTCTATCTCACCACCATTTGTGTAACCACTCATAACGACACTATAAATGTACACATCAGGTTGTTGATAATTAAATATATTTCAACACGAAGATTCTTCAAAATATATTTACTTTTATTTTCATAGAAAAGATTATACATATATGGGAACAACGGTAGTCATTCATTTGAAAATAATGCATCAGTTTTTGTTTTGTTATATTGACGGGTTGATTTTGTTCCTTTATATGTTTCAAGGTTTGTATTTTTGTATTTTTTTTATCTGAAATACACTCATTCCTCTTTATTTCTCTATCCCAATCACACAGGATAAGTGGGAGCTACTGCAGGAATGGAGCCGAATCAACAAAGTCTCATGGTTAACAGGTTGAAGTGGGAGCTATCCGAGCCATGGGCAACACAACCAATGGGGGGTTGACGTGGGTGAGGCCTTTATGTTCGATCTTCATTTGTATTATCTCTTCAGTATTTCTAGGTTTTGAGAGTTTCAGGTGCATTGCAGGAACTGCTTCCACATGCTAAAGAGGTTGGTCAAGCTTCTCTACTGGACGACATCATAGACCACATCAAGTACTTGCAGCTTCAGATAAAGGATCAGAGTCAAAACAAATTGGGAGGTGAATCAACTTCTAATCCTTTCATGTTCCTCGAGCCTGTAAATCATTTCAGGTTATGATCAAAAGTGCATACCAAGATTTAATCATTTTCCAACAGGAGCTATTGATTTAATCACAATGGTTTAAGACCATGGTGACAATTTTTTTTGCTGTTGTGAGTTCATTTTTACTAGAAGGTAGAATCGTTTCATATATATTACCTTAAACTTTACACACGCGGTGATCATTTGTCAGTTAATTTAACCATTTACTTTTGCTATTGTGAGTTTATTTTTTGCTGTGAGTTTATTTTTTATTGCTGTCCAAGTTGATGCAAGGATCAAAGTGATGATAGGTGTGGTTTGTGTGATACAGAATAAACTACTTCAAAAACACAAGCCCACACTTCCGCATTGTGCGAACAGAATGTGATGGAGGTGGGGGAGTAAATGGTGCCAAAGTTGGAAATTATACTTTGAGTCATGGTTATGAAATTAGACCAAAGCTATACACTCTCCACTACTCTGGCGATGTATAAGCACGATGAATCAAATTCTGTGGTAGCATGTTGCAGCCTCAACATTGCAGGACCAATCAGCACCTGTTGCACCTTCATGGTTCCATTTTAATTTTTATGTCGGGCTTAGGCCATAGAAGAGGTGGATACGCTTTTTAATACCATTGAAGGGGGAATATTGTAAATATGGTGATTCAATGTTATGTTCCTAATATTAATGTGAAGTTTTGAGTAATCATTTGAAGCAAGTAAATCGGATTAAATGAGATGCTGACTTAACATTGCGAAGAAGCTATGTAGCTTGAAACTATATAGCAACCTATATAACCACTATGTAGCATCTATATAACTGCTATATAGAAGTTATATAGCAACTACATAGCAGCTATATAACTTCTATATAGCTGCTATGTAGCTATATAGCTACTATATAGCAGTTATATAGCTACGTATCTGTTATATAGCTCCTATGTAAGTACGTATCTGCTATATAGCTCTTATATTGTTTGGATGTTTTGATGGTTCTCTATTTGATGTTATATTATTTCAGTTTTAAACTATAATATATTATTTCAGTTGCTGAGAAGGCGAGAAAGCATGTGAAGAAAGGAAATGCAGAAAGGTATCCTAATAGGCCTAATAGACATGCCGGTGCTTTTTTTTTCGTGGAGAACTGTAGGAAGGAGTACAAAGAGGAACGGTGAGTTATCAGAAAACAATATTAACTGATCCAACTATAAGATTGAGTTCGAGCAAGTTTAAATATATCGAAATATTTTTCTTTAAAATACACATACTGAAGGTTTTTGTAAACTGTATGCTAAAGTCTAACAATTTATTTTTATAATTGTTAGGGTAAGATCCACATGTTGTAATTTAGAAATAATGATATGTTACAACTGAACACTCACGTGTATAGAGTTGACCTGCCAGCAAAGCTATAGAGATGGCACCAAAGCTAGAGTTGTTTCAGCTGCTTCCAGCAAAACTATCGAAGGAGATGTATGACTTATAAAAGGCTTCCAAACAAGTACCCTCAGCTGAAAATGTTCTTTTTCTATTCAATTACAAACTAACACAGGCCACACTTGCATACGAGTAGATATAGCAGCAGCACTAGATTACAATGCTTCCATCCATGTTGTCATTCACTAATTCTTTTCTTTTTCCTAACTATGCTTTTATGACTTCTACTTGGCGCGGTCTATTGGCTTGCTCCATCCACATTTATGACATGTACATGATGCACAAGTTGATCATGCCTTTATATGCATCCCAATGTTTTGTGTTTTGAAATTCATACTTGCAGACCTTAATTATTGAAAACACATTATATCAATTTTACTTTCATAATATTTGTGTTACTCTTTGTGGTGTCAACTTTGTTAACCGATTGAAGTTTCTAATAAATGGGATATGTATTTACACACGCACGCACACACGCGCACACAAACACACACACGCACACATGCACACATGCACACACGCGCCCGTCCCCTCCCCCTTCCCCACTCACACATGCACACACGTACACACGCACAGACACACACGCACACACGCTGAAATATGCATATATGCATATGCATATGCATACACGCACACACGCGCCCCCTGCACCGTCCCCTCCCCCCTTTCCCACTCACACAAGCGCACACAAACACACACACAAACACGCGCACACGCACATATGCGCCCCCTGCCCCATCCCCTCCCCCCTTCCCCACTCACACACGCACACACGCGCACACAAACACACGCACACACGCTGAAATATGCATATATGCAGATTGCATGTATGCCTTGCATACACGCACACACGCGCCCATTGCCCCGTCCCCTCCCCCCTTCCCTACTCACGCACACACGCGCACACAAACACACACAAGCACGCACACACACGCCCCCTGCCCGTCCCCTCCCCCTTCGCCACTCACACACGTGCACACAAACATGCACACACGCTGCAATATGCATATATGCATACACGGGCACACGCGCCCTCTGCCCCGTCCCCTCCCCCTTCCCCACTCACACACGTCCCCTCACACTTCCCCATTTGAGGATGAGATTTATAGACTCCATGCCACATATGATCATTGTGTACCAACTATGGTAGTTAGGTTAACGTATAATGTTTTTGGGAACTCGAAAGTTGAATTGCTAACGTACAATGTTTTTGGGAACAAACTAATATTTTTTTTTTTCATTTCAGGTTTTAATCCAAGACCAATCAAACATGGACTTAATCTTCCATCGTCGCTGTAACCTGTTGCCTAAATCTGCCTCAAACTTCTGTCGCTGTAGCCCACTGCCTAAATCTCCCGAATTTGGGATTTTTTTTTAATTTGTTGGATTTGTTATTACCCTTTAAATAGGGTGGATAGTCCAATAAACAAAGGAGACTATGTCCAATTTTTTTAAAAAATTGAAACTTTATTTTTTTGAGACAGTTAATTTGATTGATGAATATTGTATATTTCATTTTATATGTGAATTTGTTTGAAGAATTTAGACAATTTGGATGTTGGACTATTTGTTATTTGTTAAGAAGGGTGAATAGTTCCATAAACTAAGGAGATTACGCCAAATTTTTTTAAAAATTTGACACTTTGTTTTTTTAGACACAATGTGAATTCGATGGATGAATATTATATATTTCGTATTATATGTGAATTTATTTGATGAATCTAGACTATTTGAATGTTATTGGACTATTTGACATTGTTTTAAAATTACCCTTTCAAATTTTTTGCGTTTCGCTATTATGTACTTTGAAAAATTGTCGTCGTTTCGCGATTACGTACTTTGGAAAATTTCATCGTGCCTTCAGGCACGGGCATACGCTAGTGTGTGTGTGTCTATATATATATATATATATATATATATATATATATATATATTCATCTTTTAGGACAGCTACAACTGTCTTTTAAAATAGTAATTTGGTGCCACATTTTATGCGCCAAAAATTATTTGGGATAACAAATTTTGTCCCTAATACTTCGTTTTAAAGGACAGCAACATCTGTCCTTATAAATATATAATAGTAATTGGATTTAAAAGGACGGAGCTAAAAGGACGGCTTCTGCTGTCCTAAAAGATAAAAAAAGGACAGCAAAAGCTGTCCTTTTAGCCTTTTATGACGCCCACCAGATAGGACAGCTCTTCCTGTCCTTATGACTGTCCTAAATACTATTGTGGACAGCAAATGGTCTTTTGGGACAGCAAATTAGCTGTCCTTAATTGTCATTTTTCTAGTAGTGACCTAAAATTCCTAGAAGGCCTCAACCTAGTCAGATGTGGAGAGCCCCTTCCCTTTGTCAGCTGCTTGGTCGATAAGAACCTCACCTTCACCAACACCTAGGGCAAATCCTCCAGCTGGGACAATGGCCCCCTCTAGATTGACCAGTGCAGCCCCAACAGTAGGAGTAATGGACTCCATGCCATCCTGAGCATCTGGTTGGGCAGAAGGAGACTTTTCAACAGGAATGCAACCAGGATGATGATGGGAGAAGAGTGGCGAGTCAACAACAACTCCAACAGCAGTCAAGGCTTGATCCCAGCCTTTTTTGAAACATGCTCACCGAAGATAAGAAATCTGGCGTCTGACATCATCATACATTGCATCCCAACCTTCATTATATCCACTTTCTCGAATGGTCACTACTTCCTCCTTCAGCTTCTCCACTTCTATGACGAACCCCGTATTTTACTCTACCCTCTACCACTTCCATCTTATCTGCAATCAAGACACCATAAGCTTCGCGGAGGTTAGACAGCTCTTTAGCAGACTTCTTCCTCTCCTTATCAAAGGTAGCCTTCGTGTCAGCAAGGGCCTTCTTGAAAGACTTTAGAGATTCATCCAGCTCTGAGTTTCTGCTCGACAGCCCCGCTCGACCACGGAGAAACACATGTAATACCCCATATTTTTATGGCATCTAATTATGGGATTAAATATATTAAATTGGGATAAATTAATTTAATATTAATTCAAATTTTAAAATAAATATTTACTAGCGTGACGAGAGTTAGTAATTATTGGTAAGAATTATGTTGAATATTACTTAATGGGTAAATTAATATATGATATTGAAGTTATTAAAATTCTCGCAAGTAAATAATACTACAATTATAGAAATTAAGTCGGGACGTGTGTGTGTTGTGTCAGAACTAAATTAATGGAATAAAAGATAAATTAATTCTAAGTTGCTCGTATGATCATTTTGAGTATGCCAATTTGTCTAGAATGGTCAAAATAGTCAGACAAATGTACCCGAGGCTTTAGTTTGGGTCTCGAGACGTTTTTAGAACTAACCGGCAACCCGGGAGTTATTTTGGTAATTTCCAATTTTAGGCCTTAATTAATGATGAAAATTGAAGGGATATATCTGATGGGATTTGAAGTCCTCGAGGGTTAAAAAAAATTGAGCTGCAGAGAGTTTAAGGAAGGGATAAGAGAGGAGGCTTCCAAAGGAGAGAACCACCAACCCTACACCAATTTTACCAACTCCACCACCAACGTGTAGATCGAGGAACGAGGAGCTGGATCATACCCATCATCTTCTACAATTCAGACTTTCATTCTTGTGGCAAGTTTCTAACTTGCTGTTCTTGAGTTGATAATACATCCATGCTAGTGTAGGAGATAATGGTCTTATGTTTTCATGAAAATAAATTGATGTTTGGGAGATTTATATTGAAATTCTGAGTAGAAACCAAGTTAGGATAACTCTCTTAATATATGTAGATGATTAACTACAAAATTGATGTCCAGTAGAGGTTGAATTATGGAACAATTATGAGGACATTGATCTTGATGATGAAAATAGGGTTCTTAATGAATTATCTTGAATTAACCCTTTTAATTGATGGCCCTTGATGAATTTGTATATGTTTTACGTTAGAAATCATGTATGTAAGATAGTACAACTTTTGGTTTGATTGTTTGTGAGTTTGGGATGAATTAATAGAGGTTTTGAGGATTTTAGTTGATCAAACCCGTAGGTAAATAATTGCAGAAACTGGGTCAATAACTGCTCGATCGATCAACTCAAGAATGTCGATCGATCGACTGGATCGATCGACTAGGCCTTGTGAGAATTAATAATGAGTTAAACTAATAGGGTAGAGAGTGTACACCTACTGAGTTTATATTTATCGAGATGATACACTTCGAGAGTCGAGAAGTACTTAAGGACTTATAGTAATTGAGAAAGTAAGAGTGAATTAATTATACGTAGGACTCGGGCGCTACGTGCCGCGTATGGTCAAAATATAATATGGGTCGTGTGTGTACCTATTTGAATGATGAAAATATAAATATGTGTGTATGAATATTTATTTTATAAATATATGTGTGTAATCATACCCGCGCTACTTGCTATCACGGAGGTTTCCGCACCGGGACAGTCTTATCTTGATTAGACCTTCACAGGGGATATTAACTTGTACCCTACAACATAGCATCCTCGGTACAAGCTATCTGAAAATGATAGTCAGACGATCGTAAGAGACGTGAGGGTATGTGCTGAACTCTTAGTGACTTGAAACTATGCTTCGCCTCCAATATATGTATTTTGTGTTAATACAGTTCGAGAATGGATCCGAATTAGTATTTCCCTCATTTGTACGAGAAGTACATGAACTTGGTAGCAGAGTATGCCAGCACCATAGATTTTATGTGGGGTGCCCGATGAATATATATATATATATATATATATATATATATATATATATATATATATATATATATATATATATATATATACCTGTGATTCATTACTGTGCTTGTAAGTAGATAAAATTGGATAATTGATACTAAACAAATTAAGTATCTGGGAACTTAAGCTATATTGTGATGTACATAGATGAATCGGTAAATTTGTATGAAAAGTTATCATATATATAAATTATAGCTACTCGACCACATGAATTAGGATTGATAAGGGGAGATTTAGGTTAGACTAGTTAATTGGGTTAGCTTTATGTAGATGAATTCAGTAGTATGTTAGGCGTGCACAGTAGATGAGAGGTGAGAATTCTCAAGTGACTGTCGAGGCACTAACATGTATGTAATATCAACTGGTAAGCATTTTATATACTTGATAAACTATTTCAAGGCTATTTTACACTCGGGCTCAGACCATTTTCCTATTATCTCTTCTTTATCTTGTATATATATATATTACAGGTGCCCATCCATAGGGGCGTCAGGCCTATATCTTTGGACTGTTGACGTGCTGCAACTAGTGTGGAAGTTGCAGGTCCTTCAAGTAGACGACTTTATCATTGCCGTCTCTGTCTTCTATTTAGTCATTATTGGATATGGCATGTGTCGCCCCTTTCCAGTTTCCATTTAGATCAAAGAGATTTATACTCTTTATTTATTTCAGTATAATGTTTTAGTTGGGATTGCTTTTGAATATTACATTGTCCTTCGATTTGGAATATTTTTTTTGGAACTATTAATCTATCTTGTTTATTCCACTTGGATGTCTTGGTATTCAATCTTATTATCTTTATCATAAAAGGGTTCATGTATACAAACTTATAATGAGAAATCAATCTATAAAATTAATGTGTTGACACTTAGCTTAATTATTTATTAGGTAATAAATAAAGAAAATTATTTTTCGACGGTGATGCTAAGAATGAACCAACCCTACACTTTGATTTAATTTAATAAAGGACTGATCACCCGTTAGTTAATTAGGCGGGGTGTAACAGGTGGTATCAGAGCATCAGTTTCTAGTGTCCTTTAGGATCTGTACGGCTTATTATGTTTCCAGCTTAGCGTCTTTAATATAGAGCCCTATTTTTAGGACTATTGTATTCTTATTTATGCGATTATGTCTTCAGCTATTTGATATTTAATAATAATTATGTAATGATGAATTCCTTATCATTTGAGATGCTTTCGAGATGAGCCCTGAGGGATAGAAATGCCTAACCAGAGCAGCCAGCAACTCAGGCTTAGGGAACAATGAACGCAGCCAAGGTTGTCGCCATAGTTGCTCAGGCGGTGAATGCAGCTTTAACGGTGGTACAGCAGGCCCCACCCCAGGTTCAGGTGATGGCGCGAGTTCCAACTCAGTTTCCCACTGCATGGGATAGAGTTAGGGATTCCTTTCAGAGAGCACATCCCTCGAAGTTCTCGGGCAGTTCTGATATTGTCATCACGGGCCAATAAAAGAAAGACATCCAGAGGCATCTTCGCATGTACGAGTGCACGGACATTCAGATACAATTACGGGATTCCTTCAAGCTAGTGGGGGCCACATTACAGTGGTGGGAGTCCACTACCACTTTGGAGGAGAGGGAAAGTATGGCGATTGAGAGTTTCTGGGTGCGGTTTAATCGCAAATACTTTCTTTCCGCCGTGGAGACTGAGATGAGGCAGAGACTGTTAAATCTCAAGTAGGAAAGTATGACTGTTATGAAGTATGAAGAGGAGTTCATGAGATTGATTACTATAGTGCCAGATGAGGTGCCTACCGAAGAGAAGAAGATTCAGATGTTCATGGATGGTTTGACCTGGAGGATTCGCTAGCACCTCTTGGGTAATATGATGTTAGGTGCTTATACTGATGTACTCAACGCCGCCCTATTGCATTGCCAGGACCACTGCTTCCACCAGCAGGGGAGAAAATGAGCCGGGGAGTCTAGCTAGTAGAGTCGAACACGAGGTAGTAGTGCCATTGGGGCACCAGGAGCACATTGGCAGGTACATTAGAGTGAGAAGAGTTCCTATCAGGGGGACCCTAATAAGAGATTCCGATCTGGCGACTCTATGCTGGGACATGGAGGCTATAGATAGGGCCAGCAGGGCCAACATCATTATCAGCAGGGCTAGTAGGGCCAATAGTAGGTCCATCAGGGCCAACAACAGTATCAGCAGGGCCAGTGGAGGGGTGGTAACGGCCATCAGGGTCGGGGACATCAGGGACAGAAGGGAGAAAAATTTATGGGCAGATGCTTTGGTTGTGGCAAGAATGGCCATAGATGTCAGGATTACCCCGAGGGGGACAGGGCCCCGCAGTAGTAGGGTACCTGCCAGGAGCCGCAGAGGCCGATCTTCCCAACCGCCCTCCCAACACCACCTCAGATATCAGCCTTACCAGCTATCCCAACAGTCCCAGTTCAATAGGGACAATTACAGTATGGACGTGTTTATAATGTCCACTAGGCAGCAGCACCGCCGGTGCCACCCGCAGTTGAGGGTAAGTTTCCTATTCATGGTACTATGGGGCGCATTTTATTTAACGTTGGGGCATCACACTACTTTATAGACACTAGTTTTGCACAGGCCACAGGGTTATTAGACACGACAGAGAGTACAGTAACATGTGTAGACTCATCGTTGGGTAATGGATCGTTGATTTTCTTTATATGCCGGGGAAAGAGTATAATGATTGGGAGCCTGATTTTGCCTGTAGATATGCTTGAGCATGACGCCATTATTGGCATGGATTGGCTTGCTGCTTATAGATCCATGATAGACTATTTCAGTAGGAGTATTATTTATGCTATTCTGGGTCTGGAGATGTTTCTGGTGGCGATGCCTTGTCCTGAGGGAGGATCGTCCACCCATTTATATTATATAGAGGAGGAGACCTCTAAAAAGTATTGATTCCCATTGACTCGATTCCTGTAGTTCACGAGTTTATAACGTATTCCAGGATATACCAGGACTACCTCCTAGCCAAAAGATAGATTTTGTTATAAATTTGATGTCGGGCACTCGGCCGATAGCCCGTACACCATACCATATGGCTCCAGATGAGATGAGAAAGTTACGGGATTAGACTGAGCAGCTGTTGGGATAGGTCTTCATCCGTAGGAGTACCTCACCTTGGGGTGCTCCCGTATTGTTCAAGAAGAAAAGATATGGGTAATTGAGATTATGTGTAGATTACCGAGATTTGAACAAAGTCACGATACAGAAAATATCCATTGACCCAAATCGATGACTTGTTCAACCAGTTAAGAGGAGCCGCCTTCTTCTCAAAGATAAACTTGAGATCGGAATATCATCAGTTATGGATTAGGGAACAGGATGTGTTGAAGACTGATTTCTTGACGCGATATGGATCCTACGAGTTTTGGGTTATGTCGTTTGGGCCAACCAATGCTTTCCCTGTGTTCATGGACTTAATGAATAGGGTGTTTAGAGAGTTCTTGGATCAGTTTTGTCATTGTCTTCATAGATGACATTCTGATTTATTCCCAGACTGAGGAGGAACATGCCGAGCATTGGAGACGGGTTAGACTCTCAGAGAGCATCAGTTATATTCCAAATATGAGAAGTGCGGGTTTTAGCTACGAGAGGTCCGGTTCTTGGGGCACATTATTTCTACCAGGGGGATATCTGTGGATCCAATAAAGGTGTTCGTAGTGAGGGAGTGTCGACAGCCCACGATACCATCAGAGATCTGTAATTTCTTAGGATTGGCAGGGTATTACAGATGCTTCATTCGAGGATTCTCGAAGATAGCGGGTCCATTGAATATTCTGACTTGCAAGGTAGTGCCGTATATATGGGATGACACTTATCAGTTGGATTTCGATGAGCTAAAGGATAAGTTGACTTCGGCGCCTATCCTTGCTTTACCCAAGCAAGGAGTGTAGTACCTGGTGTATACTTACGCTTCCTTATGGGGACTTGGTGGAGTACTTCAGCAGGAGGAGCAGGATACAGGTTATGCCTCTCGCAAGCTCAAGACTCACGACAGGAATTACCCTACCCACGACTGGGAGCTAGCAGTGGTCGAGTTCGCTTTGCAAATTTGGAGACACTACTTATTGAGGGAGAAGTTTCGCCTGTTCACAGACCACAAGTCACTGCAATACTTAATCACTCAGTGAGAGTTGAACATGCATCAGCACATGTGGCTGTAGTTTGTGAAAGATTACCAATTCGAGATACAATACCAACCGGGGAAGGCTAACGTAGTTGTTGATGCGTTGAGGCGTAGGCAAGTAGGTGAGGCAGCGGAAACGTGAAAGGCGAAATGGAAAGAGTTGAGACACCATGATATAGTGGCCCGATCCTTTATATCTGTCATGACAGTCACACCAGAGATTGCTACGAGGGTGATCCAGGGCCAAGCCATTAATTTTTTCTGTCAGGATCAGAGTGTATTGCTTCTAGCTGAGAGCGCGGAGTCCTACTCAATGAGTTCAGATATGGGTTTGCGATTTAATGGGAGATTAGTGGTCCCAGAGGGGGAGTACTTACGCCGTCCAGTGATGATAGAGTCTCATGGATCTCGATTTATGGTACATCCCGGATGGGAAAGTTGGACCAGGATATGAGGCGACGGTACTAGTGGAGTGGGATGAAGGACATTGCGGAGTTCGTGTCCAAGTGTGCCACCTGTCAGTTGGTAAAGGTGGACCCTCAGAGAGGCCCAGGGTTACTTCTACCGCTAGAAATCCCTACGTGGAAATGGGAGAGGATTTCATCACTGGGTTTCCTACGTCGCAGCGGGGTCACGATTCTATATGGGTAGTAGCGGATCGGTTGACAAAGGTAGCTCATTTTCTGTCGGTGCGGATAGACTACACTATGGGATAGTATGCCCTGTTATTTATTACTGAGATAGTGAGGTTGCATGGGGTGCCCCTGGATATTGTGTCTGATAGGGACAAGATTTTTTGTCATGCTTTTGGGAGAGCTTTTAGGAGTCTATGGCTACCGAGCTGTGGTTGAGTACGGAGTATCACCCACAAACAATTGGGCAGAATGAGTGTACTAACCAGATGCTGGAGGATATGCTACGCATGTGTGTCCTTGATTTTGGAGGAGGATGGGAGCAGTACCTCCCTCTGGTGGAGTTCGCTTATAATAACTCCTACCAGTTTACGATTGGCATGGCCCCTTTTGAGGCGTTGTATGACAGACCTTATAGTTCTCCCACTTGTTGGATAAAGGTGGGGAACAATAAGCTACTTGCACCAGCGGTGATGCAGGAGACGTCAGCTAAGATTGAGTTAATCAGGAGTCGCATTCGGGTAGCCCAAGACAGGAAAAAAATCTACGCCGATGAAAAGCGATTCTTCAGGGAGTTTAGTGTGGGGGCCCAGGAACTATTGTGAGTGTCTCCTATGAAAGGAGTGATGAGGTTCAGGTGAAAAACGTTGCTAATGCCGTTTAATACAAGATTAAACTGTATAAGCAACTCCGAGATGTTTGTTGAAGAAACCCTTTTCTTTTGAAAATAAAACTTATAAACAACAAGATGTGTTTACAAAAACTTATGTACAAGAGTAATCAAGACTTTGTAATCAGTTTTTAAAACTAAGACAGTTTTAAAAAATTCAGCACACTATAGAATGAGATGAGGAGATGAAGATAATCTGAACACACAGTTTTTAACGTGGTAAAACCTCTCCCAATAGAGGAAACATCCACGGTGACTTCTAAGTCACGAAAGTAAAAATCCACTAACAACAAATAGCAGTTACAAACAATACAACATACATGCACACAAATCAACCCATTCTAAGTTTAGGAATATACCCCACTTGGTGTCCTTCTAACTTCTCTTAGATCTGATTGTTGATGATGTTCTTCCATTTTGATAACTTCCTTTGCTTTAGCTTCCTTACGTCGACTCAATAATCTTTGATCTTATTAACAACACTTCCCGTGTAGTAGTGTGTTAAGTGTTTGTGATGTGATTCCTATCAACATGCATGAACTCACACACACTTAGTTTTACAGACAGTCCTAGAAAATTACATATAAAGACTATATGCTGTGATTTTCTTTTCTTTCTTTCTTACAGAACTTGTAACCTTTTTTACCTTTAAATATATCCCAGATTCCACGGATATCTTGCTTCTAAATCGGTCAAGATCTTAATCAATCTCTATTTTAAAAATATTTTTGAGATCGAAAATCTCCAAGTGTGAATCCAACTAGGTCAAGGTTAAGTTTCGTAAGAATAGAAACCATAAAACATTTTCAAAACTAAATCAGTAAGGATTTTCTTAAATCGAGAAAGAAACATGCAGATCTAGTGAAATATAACATGCAGAGTGTAGATCTACAATTTCTATGAAGAAGAAATACAGATCTTCACACGAATGTTTAAGTTGGTAATAAGATCACTGATTAAGAGGTTACAACTTCAATAAGAACAACCAATTAACACCACTCTCTCTCAAACACTCAAGGTTGTGTTTGGGGTTGTGTGTACACGAAGGTTTGAATCAGATTTGAAGTGTTTAGGGTTAGGGTTAGGGTTAGGGTTTGGTTAACACAGTTTTCCCTTTCTCTCTCTTCTCTCTTTTCTTTTCTCTCTTCTCTCTCACTTCTCTCTTCTCTCTATTTTTTTCTCTCAGAAATGATGACTGCCAAAAGTCTTGAAAGGTTGAGAATTAGAGGGCTTTTATAGGAGTGGAGGAAGATTCTGGATAGTCGAAGGCAATCAAGGGCTGAGATTAAGTCTTCCTAATATTGACTTGATCCAAGGGTTATAAGAAGGCGGTGGTTAAGTCGAATTTGATTGGCTCACAGGATAGCACAAGGATAGGTTTAAAAGACACGCAGGCCATCGAAAAGGATTGATCTAACGATCAGCAAACCACCAGGCAACCCTCTCACATAACAAACACAAATTGATGCATCAGGAAGGTGACACGTGTTGACCTATAAGTGGCTTACAAACGCGCGTCAAAGTTAATTACAGGCAGCACCCTGAAGTCTCTAGCGCATTTACATTTTACCCAATCAAACATTCTAATGAAAAAAGAATTTTTCAAAATAGCAAATTAACCCCAAAAATTTTATAATCACACTTTTATTAAAGAAAACATTATTTTAAAAATGTTTAAAAATGTTTAAAAATTCCCAAAAAAATTATTAAAACAACATTTTAAGGGGAATTTATCACACAATCAATTTTAAGCAATATATACACATGTATGCACTTCTAATGTGTGTAGTGTGATTCAATTTATACCTTCTTGGATTATTGAAGAGGATTAGAGAGATTAATTCTAAGGCTCTTTGGATTCTAGGTTGGACAACCAATTTTGTCACTATTTCCAAATTAGTTGAGCACTTATACAATATAGACTTAAGTAAGTCAAATGTATAAGGTGCTTCAATCTCCCCCTTTGGAAATATGAGACAAAATCTCCTTTGAGTTAGCTTAAACTCTTAGGAGACCAAAAATAAATAAAACCTAGTCCTATACAAAAGATACTATCTACCCATTTCCTAGAAAGTCAAAAATTACATAACTCAACTATTTACAAAATTTGTACACTAGAAATGGTAGACAATCAGTAGAAGAGATTCCTGCAAATATGCACACTAAGATCAAGCAGTTTAGATGAAATGTGAACAAAACATTGAACCCATAAGACTCAAATTTCTCCCCCATTTTGTCTCAAATGGACAAAGGGTAAAAATTAAGGTCTTCAGAGTTAAATTAGCACATACCATACCTATAGAATTACGCAAATACAGAATTCTGTTATAGTCTAAAGGTTTAGTGAACATGTCTGCAAGTTGCAGATCAGTAGGCATGTAATGGATTTCTAACTCCTTAGTTTCAACAAGTTCGCGTATAAAATGATGTCTTATCGTAATATGCGTAGTTCGCGAGTGTTGAACCGGGTTTTTAGATATGTTAATAGAGCTTTGATTGTCACAATACAATTGTAACTGATCTTCTTTAATCCCATAGTCGCTTAACATTTGTTTTATCCATAATAATTGAGCACAACAACTTCCAGCTGCTATATATTCGGACTCAGCCGTAGATAAAGATGTGCAATTCTGTTTTTTGCTACTCCAACCAACTAAATTATTGCCGACATAATAACAGGCACCTGATGTACTTTTACTGTCATCAGTACATCTGGCCCAATCAGCATCAGTATACCCTATGATGGTAATGCAGGTATCATTAGTGTACCTAAGTCCAAGATTAAGAGTGCCCTTTATGTACTTTATTATACGTTTTACACACGATAAATGGCTCTCTTTAGGGTTATTCTGGTAACGAGCACACAGACATACATCATACATTATATCTTGTCGTGAGGCAGTTAGATAGAGTAGGCTACCAATCATACTACGATAAAGTGTGGAATCAACTGACTTTCCATTTTCATCTTTACATAATTTAACAGTAGTACTCATAGGCGTTTTGGCAACTTTAGCATTATCTAAACCAAATTTCTTAACAAGATCTAAGGCATACTTAGTTTGAGAGACAAATAGACCATCAGAATTCTGTTTCACTTGAAATCCTAAGAAAAGCTGTAGCTCCCCCATAAGGGGCATGTGAAACTCCTTATGCATAATAGCAGAAAAAGATTTAACTTCAGATGTTGAAGTAGACCCAAAAATGATGTCGTCTACATAGACTTGGGCTATAATAATGTTTTTGTCAAAATGTTTGACAAAGAGGGTCTGGTCATTTCCTCCTCTCTTAAAACCCTTATCCAACAAAAAGTTGGAAAGGCGTTCATACCAAGCTCGAGGAGCTTGTTTTAAGCCATACAAAGCCTTTTTTAGACGAAAGACATGGTTAGGGTATTTAGGGTCAATGAACCCTTTGGGTTGTTCTACATACGTTTCTTCGGACAGAATTCCATTGAGGAAGGCAGACTTGACATCCATTTGATAAAGTGTAAATTTTAGGTGACACGCTATGGCAAAAAGAAGTCGAACAAATTCAAGACGAGTGACAGGGGCAAATGTCTCGCTAAAATCTATTCCTTCTATTTGTGAGTAACCTTGAGCAACTACTCTAGCTTTGTTTCTAAGGATTACCCCATTTTCATCAGATTTGTTCTTAAAGATCCAACGTGTGCCAATAACATTTTTGTTTTGAGGCCGGGGTACAAGATACCAGACATCGTGAATGACAAATTGTAAAAGTTCTTCCTGCATCGCAGAAATTCAGTGTGTGTCATTCAATGCTTCATTAACAATTTTCGATTCCACAAGGGAGACGAAACATGCATAATTAGCATAATTTCTTAACTGAGATCTAGTACGAACTGGCTCATTAGGATTACCGACCACGTTGTCAATGGGATGATCTTTAGAGACCCAGCCAGGTACTTCTGGACTCTCAATAGGTAATGAGTCATCTATTTCTGGTGAATCAGTTTTGAAATCATTTTCAGATTCAACCACAATAGGTGATTCAGAAATCTTATTTTCGACAATAGTGTCGCTTACAATTACATTTATCGATTCCATAAGGGCCTTAGTACGCAGATTGTATATACGATAAGCACGACTGTTTGGAGAGTATCCTAAGAAGATGGCTTTATCACCACGCGTCTCGAATTTAGACAGATGTTCTCTGTCTTTACAGACATAACACTGACTTCCGAAAGTTCTAAGATATTTCAGATTAGGCTTCTTAACGTACCACAACTCATAAGGGGTTTGTTTAGTGTTTTTCCTAAGGTAAACCCTATTAATGATATGACACGCAGTTCTAATAGATTCTACCCAGAAGTATTTAGGTAGAGATTTGGCATGCAACATGACATGTGCCATCTCTTGAAGAGTTCGGTTTTTCCTTTCAGCAATACCATTCTGCTATAGAGTCTTAGGGGCACTGAATTCGTGTTTGTAATCGTTGTAGTCACAATAATCAACTATTCCTGTGTCTATGAACTCTCCCCTCTATCACTACGAATGCGATTGACTTGTGTGTCCTTCTCATTTTCAATTCTTAGTAAAATTTTCAAAAAATTCTGAAACGTGTCAGATTTTTGTTTTAAGAAGGCAACCCAAGTGAATCGTGTGAAATCATCAACCATGACAAAGATATAACTGTGTCCACAAAGACTAACAGTTCTAGAGGGACCCATAAGGTCCATATGGATGAGATCTAGAGGTCTAGAGGTGAGAATGTCTTTAACCTTTTTATGCGAAGTCTTAACTATTTTTCCTTCCTGGCAATGACCACAGACAACACTGGAAATAGGTTTAATTTTAGGAATTCCTCTAACAATCTCTTGACTAGACAATCTACCAAGGATATCATAACTTAGGTGACCCATACGATTATGCCAGATTTCATTGTCATCCATTCTGACAATGTTACAGGTTTCAGAACCAGTATTGACAGTATAACAATTGTCAGGTGTTCTAAATCCGGTAATAATGCATTTACCTTTATCATTTAGAATTTTACAATTGTTCTTTGAAAAGGTAACTGTATGGTCAGAGTCACAAAATTGTGATATACTTAGGAGGTTGTCTTTAAGGCCTTTAACTAAAAGTACATTTTCGAGAGTAGGCATTCCCTCTTCTTTTAAGGTTCCTTTACCTATGATCTGGGATGAAACTCCGTCACCAAAGACTACTTTGCCTCCAGCAAATCTGGTTTTGTTTAAGAGTTTGGTTTCATCTCCTGTCATATGTTTGGAGCATCCTGAATCTAAGTACCAACCAGATGAAGTGTGTTCAGCTTTTAAGGCAGTGATAACAATGTTACACTTCATTTGGGGTAACAGATCATCTTTTCTAACCCAAATAGCTCTAGTTTTAATTTTGCGCAAGTTTGCTCTCATTTGATAAAATTTTCGAGAAGTAGATTTTTGAAAAACATTTGGAGCAACAAACTGATTATTGTGGAAAATTTGAGCTTTTGATTTAGGATAGTTTCTGGGAGCCTTTCTCTTAAATGAAATCTTAGTTTTGGTCTTTCTATTCCTGTAGTTAGAGTTCTTGTCAGGTTGTCTTGGAAGGACATAATGGTTACGATTTTGCCTAGAATAGTTAAAGTTCTTGTAGACAGAAGTGTTGTACACAGGGGTGTTTAGACGCCTAGCATAACAACCTTCAAAAGAATGACCATAAATGTCACAGTAGGAGCAATATTGATTGTTTGAGGGATGAACTTCCTTAGGAAAACTTCTAAAGATGGGTTTAACAGCATTCTGTTCAGAAGTACTATTCCTAGGAGGGATGGTTTTAAAGGTAGATTCAGCCTTTCTGATCAAAGGACAGACGTATTTAGTCTTAAGTGCAGTGTCAGTCTTAGAATTACTAGACTCTCCAATGTCTTTCTGTTGTTGCTTTTGATCAAATTCCTTTTTAATAAAATGAAAGTCTGGACATGTTTCAATTGGTCTTTTGCCCCCAGACACAAACTTAATAGAATCAAGATTTGTAGTTTGTGGTTTGTTCTTAGGGCAAAATCCAATACCGGTTCTATCATCAGAATTGGTCTTGGAGTCAACAACAAAGTCAGTAAAATAATTTGAATTGTTTTCAAACTTAGAAATTTTTTTGAAAACAGTAGCTATCTTTGTTTTTGCTTCCTCCAGTTCTAATAATGTTCCCTTGTATTTCATTTCCAGGGTTTCATTAGTTTTAGTCAACTCTTTTAATTTTTGATCAAAAGTTGCAATTTCGGATTGATGAGACAGACACTGGTTAGTGTACTCTTCGACATTCAGCTTCACAATAAGACTCAGATCATCTAATTTCTTAGTCAGGTCTCTAACAGTCTTCTCCAGTCTAGTGCCTTTTTTGAGAGTTTTAGCATACAAAGTATGAATATCTGGGAGGTCATCTGTGTCTGAGTCGCTAAGTGAAGTGTGTGTAGTGACCCCTAACGATTCAGTTTTAGTACTCACGCACCCATTTACATCGTCATTATCGAGATCACTTTAACTCACACACAAGGAACTAGAGCTAACAACATTTTCAGATAATAAAGCATCTGGGCTAGTCAAAGCAGTATTCACACAAGCAGGAGTAGGAGCATCATTATCACACACAGGCATATCATCATTGTAAATGATCGTAGCATAAAAGTACATGCAAGGGTCAAGTACATTTGATGACTCAAGTTCCTCTTCATCAGAGTCACTTGAATCATCCCAAGTTTTATAGACATTGGCTCTATTGTGTGTGTTGGCTTTATTCAGATTAACTCTGCAATCGTGAGCAACGTGAGCAATGTGACCTAGTTTCCCACATCTAAAACATTCAATCTTTTTAAGGTCTCTGTTAGATTTGAAGTTGTTGTCCTTAGGATGTTTGTCAAGGCCTCTCTCATGAGGTTTGGGATTAGACACAGTAGGATAATTAGGCTTGCCTTGTTTAGATGCCTGTTTGTTTCTAAATTTAACAATTTTCTTAAATTGTTTAGACATTAAGGCAATCTGATTATCTAGTTTGTCTATATCACATTCCTCATCAGAGTCACGGTTGGTCAGATTAGTCTCATGCTTAGATATTTTAGAGGAAAAACTCAAGTTAGAGTTGAGCTGTTTTCTTTTAGACTGATTTAATTGTTTCTTAAAATCTAATTCCATTTCCACAATGCTAAGTTTGCTACTGAGTAACTCAGGGGTAAGGTTTTGATCACTCATTTCCTCAATAGCATACCTCTTGTTGTCAAACTTTTGTGGTAATGATCTTAGAATTTTAGAAACAATCTCATTCCTATCATATGTTATACCATTAGCATGCAACTTAGTAACTATATCAGTTAAGTTCATGTAAAAGTCATCAAAAGACTCAGAGTCAGACATAATTAAAGAGTTGTACTGCTGGGTAAGCATTTGAGTTTTAGCAGCTTTAACTCTCGAGTCTCCTTCATAGGCAGTGATTAATGTGTCCCAAGCTTCCTTAGAAGTGGCACAAGATGAGATTCTCTTGAACTCATACTCATTAATAGACATAAAAATGGCATTCTTGCCTTTATTGTTATTTCGAGAAAGAGTTTTCTCTTCTTGGGTAAACTCACTTAAGATTTTCTTTACCCTCTCATCACTTCCTTCAGTGGTTGGTTTAGTAGGATAAGTGTATCCGTTTTCAATAATGTCCCAGACATCATCTCCTAAAGTCCCTTGGATGAAGGCAACCATTCTTACTTTCCAGTAAGCAAAGTTGTTTCCATCAAAGAGTGGAGGTCTGGACAGATTACCAAACCTTTCATTCTTCTCGTCCATAGTTAGATTTTTCAGAAAATGATTTCAGAAACACAAGATCTTTTTTAAATAAAAGTTTACAGGGCTCTGATACCAATTGAAAAACGTTCCTAATGCCGTTTAATACAAGATTAAACTGTATAAGAAACTCCGAGATGTTTGTTGAAGAAACACTTTTCTTTTGAAAATAAAACTTATAAACAATAAGATGTGTTTAAAAAAACTTATGTACGAGAGTAATCAAGACTTTGTAATCAGTTTTTAAAACTAAGACAGTTTCAAAAAATTCAGCACACTATAGATAGAGATGAGGAGATGAAGATAATCTGAACACACAGTTTTTAACGTGGTAAAACCTCTCCCAATAGAGGAAACATCCACAGTGACTTCTAAGTCACGAAAGTAAAAATCCACTAACAACAAATAGCAGTTACAAACAATACAACATACATGCACACAAATCATAACCTATTCTAAATTTAGGAATATACCCCACTTGGTGTCCTTCTAACTTCTCTTAGATCTGATTGTTGATGATGTTCTTCCAGCTTGATAACTTCCTTTGCTTTAGCTTCCTTACGTCGACTCAATAATATTTGATCTTATTCACAACACTTCCTGTGTAGTAGTGTGTTAAGTGTTTGTGATGTGATTCCTATCAACATGCATGAACTCACACACACTTAGTTTTACAAATAGTCCTAGAAAATTACATATAAAGACTATATGCTGTGATTTTCTTTTCTTTCTTTCTTACAGAACTTGTAACTTTTTTGGACTTTAAATATATCCTAGATTCCACGGATATCTTGCTTCTAAATCGGTCAATATCTTAACCAATCTCTGTTTTAAAAATATTTTTGAGATCGAAAATATCCAAGTGTGAATCCAACTAGGTCAAGGTTAAGTTTCGTAAGAATAGAAACCATAAAACATTTTCAAAACTAAATCAGTAAGGATTTTCTTAAATCGAGAAAGAAACATGCAGATCTAGTGAAATATAACATGCAGAGTGTCGATCTACAATTTCTATGAAGAAGAAATACAGATCTTCACACGAATGTTTAAGTTGGTAATAAGATCACTGATTAAGAGGTTACAACTTCAATAAGAACAACCAATTAACACCACTCTCTCTCAAACACTCAAGGTTGTGTTTGGGGTTATGTGTATATGAAGGTTTGAATCAGATTTGAAGTGTTTAGGGTTAGGGTTAGGGTTTGGCTAACACAGTTTTCCCTTTCTCTCTCTTCTCTCTTTTCTTTTCTCTCTTCTCTCTCACTTCTCTCTTCTCTCTATTTTTTTCTCTCAGAAATGACGACTGCCAAAAGTCTTGAAAGGTTGAGAATTAGAGGGCTTTTATAGGAGTGGAGGAAGATTTTGGATAGTCGAAGGCAATCAAGGGCTGAGATTAAGTCTTCCTAATATTGACTTGATCCAAGGGTTATAAGAAGGCGGTGGTTAAGTTTAATTTTATTGGCTCACAGGATAGCACAAGGATAAGTTTAAAAGACATGCAGGCCATCGAAAAGGATTGATCCAACGATCAGCAAACCACCAGGCAACCCTCTCACATAACAAACACAAATTGATGCATCAGGAAGGTGACACGTGTTGACCTATAAGTGGCTTACAAACGCGCGTCAAAGTTAATTACAGGCAGCACCCTGAAGTCTCTAGCGCATTTACATTCTACCCAATCAAACATTCTAATGAAAAAAGAATTTTTCAAAATAGCAAATTAACCCCACAAATTTTATAATCACACTTTTATTAAAGAAAACATTATTTTAAAATTGTTTAAAAATTCCCAAAAAAATTATTAAAATAACATTTTAAGGGGAATTTATCACACAATCAATTTTAAGCAATATATACACATGTATGCACTTCTAATGTGTGTAGTGTGATTCAATTTATACCTTCTTGGATTATTGAAGAGGATTAGAGAGTTTAATTCTGAGGCTCTTTGGATTCTAGGTTGGACAACAAATTTTGTCACTATTTCCAAATTAGTTGAGCACTTATACAATATAGACTTAAGTAAGTCAAATGTATAAGGTGCTTCATCAGGAAGAAAGGGAAATTGGCTCCGAGGTACGTAGGACCATTCCCCATTATCGAGATGATAGGACCGGTGGCATACAGACTTGGGTTTTCGGAGCACTTACACCGTATTCATGCTGTGTTTCACATTTCATCTTTGAGGTATCTTCGGGATGATTTGGCCCACACTCATATTGCAGTAAAGGAGATTGACTTGCAGCCCGACAGTTCTTATGAGGAGATACCAATGGTTATCCTAGACCATAGTGAGAGGAGAATGAGGTCGAAGGTAGTCCCATTTATAAGGGTCTAGTGGGAGCATCATAATGTAGAGGAGTCCACTTGGGAACGCGAGGAAGATATGTGCGAAAAATATCCGGAATTATTTTTACTAGGTATGCCTTATTTTTCGAATTTTGGGACAAAATTCCATTATTAGGGGGAAGTATGTAATACCTCGTATTTTTATAGCCTTTAATTATGGGATTAATTAAATTAAATTGGAATAAATTAATTTAATATTAATTCGGATTTTAGCATAAATATTTACTAGCGTGATGAGATTTAGTAATTATTGGTAAGAATTATGCTGAATATTACTTAATGGGTAAAGTAATATATGAGATTGAAATTATTAAAATTATCGCGAGTAAATAATACAACAATTATAGAAATTGAGTCGGGACGCGCGTGTGTTGTGTTGAGACTAAATTAATGGGATAAAAAGTAAATTAATACTAAGTCACTCGTATGGTCATCTCGAGTGCGTCAATGTATCCAAAAGGGTCAAGATAGTCAGAAAAGTGTACCCGGAGGTTTAGTTTGGGTCTCGGGACATTTTTAGGCCTAACCGGCAACCCGGGACGGCATTTCGGTAAATTCCAATTTTAGGCTTTAATTAATGACGAAAATTGAAGGGATATATTTGATGGGAGTGAGAGTCCTCGAAGGTTAAAAAACAATTGAGTTGCAGAGAGGTTAAGGAAGGGAGAAGAGAGGAGGCTTCCAAGGGAGAGAACCACCAACCCTACACCATTATCACTAATTCCACCACCAACGTGTAGATCGGGGAACGAGGAGCGAGACCATACCCATCATCTTCTACAATTCAGACTTTCATTCTTGAGGCAAGTATCTAACTTATTGTTCTAGAGTTGATACTACATCCATGCTAGCGTAGGAGATAATGGTCTTATGTTTTCATGAAAATAAAATGATATTTGGGAGATTTATATTGAAATTATGAGTAGAAACCATGTTAGGATAACTCTCTTAATATATGTAGATGATTAACTACGAAATTGATGTCCAGTAGAGGTTGAATTCTGGAACTATTATGAGGACATTGATCTTGATGATAAAAATAGGGATCTTAATGAATTAGCTTGAATTGACCCCTTTAACTGATGGCCCTTGATGAATTTGTATATGTTTTACGTTAGAAATCATGTATGTCAGATAGTAAAACTTTTGGTTTGATTATTTGGGAGTTTAGGACGAATTAATAGAGATTTTGAGGATTTAAGTTGATGAACCCCGTAGGTAAAGAATTGCAGAAACTGGTCCAATAACTGCTCGATCGATCGATCAACTCAAGAATGCCGATCGATCAACTGGATCGATCGATTGACCCTTTTCATCGATCGATCAAATCCTCCTGGAAATTGAAACCACTTTTCCTTTTAATGATAATTCGATTCCAATGTGTAAGGACCCTTGCACATAATTTAAATATCATAATGGGACTTGAGAAGGACCAGTAGGGTATAGGCAACGTCCGGATAATACGACTTTATATGAGATTTAATCGTGAAATTTCGGGGATATAAAATGGAGTGGAAATCGTGTGTACGTTAAATTAGGCATTGTGAGAATTAAGAATGACTTAAACCAATAGGGTAGAGAGTTTACACCTACTGAGTTTATATTTTTCAAGAGGATACACTTCGAGAGTCGACAAGTACTTAAGGACTTACGAAAATTGAGAAAGTAAGAGTGAATTAATTATAAGTAGGACTCGGGCGCTACGTGCCGCGTATGGTCAGAATATTATATCGGTCGTGTTTGTACCTATCTGAATAATGAAAATATAAATATGAGTGTATGAATATTTATTATATAAATATTTGTGTGTAATCATACCCGCGCTACTTGCTATCACGGAGGTTTTCGCGTTGGGACAGTCTTATCTCGATTGGACCTTCATGGGGGATATTGACTTATACCCTAGAATATAGCATCCTTGGTACAAGCTATCTAAGAATGATAGTCAGACGGTCCTAAGAGACATGAGGGTATGTGCTGACCTCTTAGTGACTTGGAACTATACTTTGCCTCCAATATGTGTATTTTGTGTTAATACAGTTCGAGAGTGAATACGAACTAGTATTTCCCTCATTTGTACGAGAGGTACATGGACTTGATAACAGAGTATGCCACCACCATAGATTTTATGTGGGGTGCCCGATATATATATATATATATATATATATATATATATATATATATATATATATATATATATATATATGATTCATTACTGTGCTTGTAAGTAAATAAAATTGGATAATTGATATTAAACAAATTAAGTGTCTGGGAACTTAAGCTATATTGTGATGTACATAGATGACTTGGTAAATTCGTATGAAAAGTTATCATATATATAAATTATAGCTACTCGACCACATGAATTAGGATTGATAAGGGGAGATTTGGGTTAGACTAGTTAATTGGGTTAGCTTTATGTAGATGAATTCAGTAGTATGTTAGGCGTGCACAGTAGATGAGAGGTGAGAATTCTCAAGTGACAGTCGAGGCACTAACATGTATGTAATATCAACTGGTAAGCATTTTATATACTTGATAAACTATTTCAAGGCTATTTTACACTCGGGCTCAGACCATTTTCCTATTATCTCTTCTTTATCTTGTATATATATATATTACAGGTGCCCATCCATAGGGGCGTCAGGCCTATATCTTTGGACTGTTGACGTGCTGCAACTAGTGTGGAAGTTGCAGGTCCTTCAAGTAGACGACTTTATCATTGTCGTCTCTGTCTTCTATTTAGTCATTATTGGATATGGCATGTGTCGCCCCTTTCCAGTTTCCATTTAGATCAAAGAGATTTATACTCTTTATTTATTTCAGTATAATGTTTTAGTTGGGATTGCTTTTGAATATTACATTGTCCTTCGATTTGGAATATTTTTTTTTGAACTATTAATCTATCTTGTTTATTCCACTTGGATGTCTTGGTATTTAATCTTATTATCTTTATCATAAAAGGGTTCATGTATACAAACTTATAATGAGAAATCAATCTATAAAATTAATGTGTTGACACTTAGCTTAATTATTTATTAGGTGATAAATAAAGAAAATTATTTTTCGACGGTGATGCTAAGAATGAACCAACCCTACACTTTGATTTAATTTAATAAAGGACTGATCACCCGTTAGTTAATTAGGCGGGGTGTAACAGGTGGTATCAGAGCATCATTTTCTAGTGTCCTTTAGGATCTGTACGGCTTATTATGTTTCCAGCTTAGCGTCTTTAATATAGAGCCCTATTTTTAGGACTATTGTATTCTTATTTATGCGATTATGTCTTCAACTATTTGATATTTAATAATAATTATGTAATGATGAATTCCTTATCATTTGAGATGCTTTCGAGATGAGCCCTGAGGGATAGAAATGCCTAACCAGAGCAGCCAGCAACTCAGGCTTAGGGAACAATGAACGCAGCCAAGGTTGTCGCCATAGTTGCTCAGGCGGTGAATGCAGCTTTAACGGTGGTGCAGCAGGCCCCACCCCAGGTTCAGGTGATGGCGCGAGTTCCAACTCAGTTTCCCACTGCATGGGATAGAGTTAGGGATGCCTTTCAGAGGGCACATCCCTCGAAGTTCTCCGGCAGTTCTGATATTGTCATCACGAGCCAAAAAAAGAAAGACATCCAGAGGCATCTTCGCATGTACGAGTGCACGGACATTCAGATACAATTACGGGATTCCTTCAAGCTAGTGGGGGCCACATTACAGTGGTGGGAGTCCACTACCACTTTGGAGGAGAGAGAAAGTATGGCGATTGAGAGTTTCTGGGTGCGGTTTAATCGCAAATACTTTCTTTCCGCCGTGGAGACTGAATATTACATTGTCCTACGATTTGGGATATTTTATTTGGAACTATTAATCTAGCTTGTTTATTCCACTTGTATGTCTTTCTATTCAATCTTATTGTCTCTGCTCATAAAAGGATTCATGTATGTAAACTTATAATTGGAACTTAATCTATAAAATTAATGTGTTGACACTTAGCTTAATTATTTATTAGGTGGTAAATAAAGAAAATTATTTTTCGACAGTGATGTTGAAAATGAACCAATCGGACACTTTTATTTAATTTAAGAAATGACTAATCACCCTATATTTAATTAGGCGGAGTTTCAGAACACAGTATAGTCAGAAACAAACTACGAAACAGAAAAGACACAGGATAAGCACGAGATGTTAGAGGAAAACATAGATCAAAGAAGTATAGAGAGAGGAGTACTTACCAAAGTAAGCCACTGGGTAGACTTGAGGGCTAACTAGTCTCCGCCCATGCTCGATGAGCGCTCGCGATCAATCGCGTGCACTTCTTTCTCCCAATCAGGGAAAGTTGAGGAGCAGCAGCCACCGAGGCTCCATCAACAGTGACAACAGAAGGCACTATCGAGGCCTTTGGGGCCCTTACCCTTCTGTTGTCTCCTTTTCTGTTCTTTTCTCTCTCTCTCTCTCTCTCTCACTCACTTATCCTCTTCTTCTCTTTTCTTTCCCTCCACCTCCTTCTCCTGAGTCACCACCTTGGAGATACCAATAGAGTCTCTAGCCTTCTACTTGAGGAACTTCATCATGTTGGATAACATATTATTATCATCGTCATCCTGGATTAAGATTCTTCTCCTCGGAGGGGCCATATCTTCCTCGCTAGACTCCCCTTCACTGGAATCTTCCTCGCTGCTCTCGCCTTCACCACTCCCTTCTTCACTGCCTTCTACCAGATCCTCCCCCGAGATGCTTTCTTCCTCGTCATCTACCTCAATGGGTCCAGATGTACCACCAACTTCTTCTATTGGAACCTCTACATGAGGTATTGTATCTACTGGATGAATAATAAATGTAGAATTAGTATTCCTATATTCCAGCAAGAAGGTAGTAGACTGAGGATGTTCCCCTTTAGCAACAATATCTCTTATATTCTAACCTTTTAGAAGTTCAGCAGATCAGATCTCGCGAAGAGTAGGCTCTTAATTCTTGGCTTTTGCTATAAAAGAAAAAAGAAGGAAATATCAGAAGGAATGCACATAAAGGATGGCAAAGAAGAAATAAAACAGAAATGGAGATAATAACCTATGTATTCATACCCAAAGGTAGGGATTCGAGGTCCCATGTACCTTATGCCCCATGACTAGGGAGGATATCGGTAATTCCTAGAAAAAAAACCTTCAAATCAATAGTCTTTATGGGAATCAGGTAGATTTACTACCAACACCCTATCAAAACTTCTTTTTTTCAAGTATAGAAGACCCCCACTAGTGTAAGAGAAAGAATAACAATAGAAAATCTCAACTAATCCTAAGTTGGTTCCATAGAGTTGGTTTATCCTATGAACTCCATTAATAATCTTCCACACGTTTGGAGAATGTTGAGTAGGAACTATGTTAAAGTATTGGAAAAAATGTAAATACAGAGGGTTAGGAGTAACGTTAAACCCCCTTGTGAAAATAACAGAACATGGATCCAGTTACCATATTCTAGGTCGTGAACATTTTAAGGGACCGACGTACACTCTATCTCTACCCAATCAGGGATATTGTAACACTTCCTAAACTCAGGCAAAGACTTATTATTAAGCATTGCCATGAGGAAAAACACAAAACCCCTGGTTACAATAGAAGATCTATGCACAAAAGAAAGGAAACTAAAAGGAGAAAGTTAAAACTTACGAGACAAAGAGGAGGCTTGCAAAGCTGAAGAAAGTTTTGATTTTGAAGAGCAAAAGTAAGAAATGAAACATAAGGACACAGTATGCACAAAAACGAATAGAGAAGATGAACTGACGGTTGAGTTTTTGACAAACCAGTTTCAAACACTCAAATGGCGTTTTACACTTCTCGAGAAATATTAGGTGCTTCAATATCTTATTATGTCCATCCCTGGGTATATCCCCTCGCGGTGCGGCGGGAGAGGATCCCTCTAGGTCTCGCGCGTCCCTCTCGAGAGCGCTTCGGCCGACGTCGGTGAATGAGGTGAAAAAATGTAGAGAGATAGAGTCTCCAGTAAATTTTACTCAAAACAGACAAAAGAAAAGGGAGCCATCCCGAAGGACAACATCCAAAGATATATTGATACATAATAAACCAAAATTATTCAAAAAGGGTCCGGAGGCTAAGTTATGAAAGGGGGAGGTGTTAGGCACCCATTTCACCCTTGCGGTCTCTCATGGGTTGTTGTTGTTTCCTTTATTTCCCCGTGATATGTGTGCATGTGTATACGTAGTGGAGATAGAAATCATCAACTTGTATCATGGAAGAGATAAAGCTAGTCATCCATAGGAATGTTCCTAAAAGTATTATTAGAAAATAGTATTTATACGATTATCCTAGCGTCAATCATTATTGGGGAATGATAACGCATGTGGGATAATACGCCATTGAGAAAAAATATATATATGTAAATACATATAATTTGAGAGAATTAAGTCTAAAGAATATAGAAAAATAGAAAAAGAGTAGAAAAAGGACTCGAGTCTCGGGTTTTATCCGGAGATGCCTACGTAGCCATAAGAGGCATCAAAGTCCACGTAGTTCGTATGCAAAATGAGGGTTGAGATTTATCCCATAAATCCAACCGGGGACTTCTCTTGTATGTGTGTGTGTGTGTGTGTGAAAAAGTGTTTTAGTTGTGAGAAAAGTGTGAGAATTCCAGTTTGGAATTTATAAGCAAATCCTTTTTTTCTTGTTTTTTTTGAGTTTTTATTTATATGAAAATAAGAGATGTGCAATAATACTAAATAAAAAGTATATTAGGATATGTGAGATGAGAGAATAAAAGTGTTAAGTAATAAAACAAGTTAATGTGAATTTAAGGAGAGAGTTGAAAGAGTTGGACCTTCTTGGAGATCTTGAGCTTGATCTTGAATGTTGGAGGGCAGACCTTACACTTGGATGATGATGGAGGGTACTTAATTCACCAAGATTAATCAAAAGGATGATGAAAAGCGAAGGTTGGAAAGGGATTTGGATGTGGAAGTCACGCTGACTTCGAGAGAGGTTTTCTGGATTCGCTGAGAGTGATGTATTTCAGATCTGGGCTCCCCTTGCAATGAGGTCAATCCCAACTTTTTATAGGCTCAGGGAATTTTAGATCAACATATCCCGAGTCCTGCTAATCGACGGGTGCGTTTAGGAACACTTTCGATAGGCAGGGTCTGGACCTGTCGTTTGGCAGTCTCTTTCAGGCTCCTTCATAAAATTGATCGTAGAGCGCAAACCGTTGATCTGAATCACACACGGAGCAAACCATTGGAAATTTAATTCATAGACCTTCAAAAGTCCTTTGGACCGCTCCCGAGTTCGGGAGTTGACTTTGGGTCAAATGTGGCTCTGAAATGCTCATTGGTCCTTTGGACGGGGAAACTTCGGATACAAACGGATTGTTCGTCCATATTGTAAGTCAAAATCACGCACGGGGCCGACCATGGGAAAGGTTAGGAGATGTACTTTGACATTTCAAAGAGTTTGACCAGGTTTTGGGAGTTAACTTTGGTCAACTGGGCCCCGGAAGAATTCGATGACCTCTCAGAGTAAAACGGAATGTTCGTCTGTACCGTAAGTCAGAATCGCATACGGGGCGGAGTGTTGGAAAGGGGTTTCAGTTCCCTTTGAAGATTAATTCAGTTTTGATAGAGATAAAGAGTTGACTTTGGTCAAACGGAGCCTAAGAGCATCTGATGACCTCCTGATCGGGTTTTGAGGGAAAAAGGGTCGTTCGTCCGCATGGTAAGTCAGAATCGTGCATGAGACAAACCGTTTAAAATGGGATTTAGTTCCCTTTGAAGATTCATTCAGTCTCGATCGAGCTGAAGAGTTTGACTTTTTGGTCAAACGGAGCTTGGGAGTGTCCGATGGCCTCTAGGTCAATACCCGAGGTATGACTTGGGTTGGTAGTAATGACGGGAGGTGCTAGGGACCTACGGAGAGTTTAGGGGTTAATAGAATGAGGTGTCTACAGAGCCCATCGATGGGTGAATTTGGAACAAATGATAGCCGTCGAATAGACACCGCATGATGCCTTTTAAAAGAGGTTGATTTTACGAACCTAAGGAAATGAGGATGACCAATTCAGAGGGTTGAGGCCGATTCTGAGGACCTAAGGAGTGTGATGGGGATGACCAATTTTGTGGGTCAAGGTCGATTATGAGGACCTAAGGAAACAAGGATGACCAATTCTACGAGTAGAAGCCAATTCTGAGGGCTTAAGTGGAGATGACCATTTCTGCGGGTCGAAGGCAATTCTGAGGGCTTATGTAGAGATGACTAATTCGGCGGGTCGAAGCCAATTCTGCGAGCTTATAGTGAGATGACTAATTCTGCGGGCTTAAAGTGAGATGACCAATTCTACGGGTCGAAGCCAATTCTGCAGGATTATGTTAAGATGACCAATTTCGCAGGTCGAAGTTAATTCTGCGGGCTTAGGTTGAGATGACCAATTCTGCGGGTCGAAGCCAATTATGCGAGCTTAAGTGGAGATGACCAATCCTGCGGGTTGAAGCCAATTCTGCGGGCTTATGTGGAGATGACCAATTCTACGGGTCGAAGCCAATTCTGTCGGCTTATGTAGAGATGACCAATTCTGCGGGTCAAAGCCAATTCTGCGGGCTTAAGTGGAGATGACAAACTTTGTGGGTCGAAGCCAATTCTGATGAATAATTCTGTGGGTCGAAGCCAATTCTGCGGGCTTATGTAGAGATGACTAATTCTGCAGGTCGAAACTAATTCTACGGGTCGAAGCCAATTCTGCATGCTTAAGTTGAGATGTTCCCGGGGAACTCTGTTGGAGAAATTACCTTGTGATTCTGGGGAACCGATTGCTGGGGAAATCTTTGTGATTTTGGATATCTTACGGAGGAAAACAAAATTTGATGCTGTAAAATCCACTGGGGAAGTGATTAGGTGGTCTAGGTATTGGACATATTGCTCGGGGAGGTTTGAGACCTTTGCGGTATAGGAGGAGATCCTTAGAGATCCTCCGGGGACATCGTCGGGAAAAGATTCACTTCTCTTTTGAGAGTTCCGCTCAGGAAATAGGGGGTTTCGTTTGAGGGAGTGCGAAATTTCCTTAGTGAAGATGTTCTAAATCTTTCCTAGGGGTTTTAGGAATTTTCTGAGGATTTTTTTAGGGTTTTCTGATATTTTTGGGGAGTTTTTATACGAAATTTTAAGGGGGTGACGGTCGGCATGGTGTAGAGGGTGCCATTCAGCAGTGGAACGATCTTTTGGACTGCCTCGGGAAGGTAAAGGGGCAGTGCCGATCAATAGATGGGGGACGGTGCCTATATTGCATCGTCCTCATGCGATGGATCCGTAGGAGTTGGGCTTGACAGAGGAGGTCCTTCATCCTATGGTATAGCTTTCTGTTCCTCTCTTTCTTTCTTTTTGATTTCTTTTCTACTTTGATACCGATTCTGCCTTTTCTTACAGCAAGTCCATGTGTAGACCACTTGGTTGAGGGATATCAGAGACTGGATATCTTCGAAGACTGCCCATATTCGGGATGCGGTCCCCGTTCCTTCTTGCTTGGTGCCGTTTGCTTCATCTGGGGAAGAGTCTGGCTCGGGTAGCGGTGGTGCGTCATCTCACCGTCGGGGAAAGAGAGCGCGTCCCAGAGGTGGAAGCTCTTAGGAGAGAGAGGGGAAAGGGCAAGTGAGAGAGATAGAGAATGTGGGTTCGGGCTGAGTCCCATTTTTTTTTGCTTTTCTTTATTTTCCTGCAAAATGATGTGACACAGAAACATATCTATGCAATGCAATGAAGTTTTTTGATTATCTTCTGTTAATGATGAATGAATGTATGCAAATGCACTTTTTACTTTGCTGCTAATACCGTAAAAAGGAATATTTGTGGGATTTTGAAAGAATTTTTTATTCAAAATGAGAATTTATATAAAGATGAAAAGGGGATTTTTGAAACTCTGTTGAGAATATCAATTTATTTTGAGTTTTCTGAATTTTGATAAAAGAGGAAAAACGAAAATTTCCAAAAGTAAGGGTTGGTGATGTTGGATATGCCGGAGCCGTAGTTCTGGGCTTGGTTTCAAAATTATTACTGGTGACTGGGGAACTGCTGGTGGATCCACAACTTGCAGCTATTACTTCATGGATGTCATACCGTCTTAATCCTACGGTGGTGATACTGGCAGAGACATTAAACAACCTGGATGCCTGGCAAGAAGGTCGTTCTGACTTTCTGAGGGGTAACTCTGTGATGCTGTTCATGTGGTTGTCTGAAAGATATCGCCTGGTGACTCCTCCAAAATATCCTTTATCGACTGTACGCAACTTCTTCTTGCGTCTTTTTATCAGCGTTGGCTTGGATATTGAGAGCTAGGAGAACTAGTTTATGGAGCATGGGGCTCTAAATTTGTATTGGCCAGTGCCTTGGTGGGGACAGCTACTGCCTATTCTGGAACTGGGAGAATACCCGTATGTTCAGCTAGTTGGTACAGATAGACCTCTTTCTATTTCTCTTGATGGTTTCTGCACCAATTTGGCTGGGAGCAGGTTGTGCCATCTCAGACACTAGATTTCTTTCCGGTACAAGATTTGACTGAGCGTCTGTGTAATCGGCTTGGCTCTTTGTGAGAGAGTCAGAATCCGCCATCCCGCCCCTCTTAGTCTGCTGGGAGAGTTTGGCATGTCCCTAGGGATTATATGAAGTCGTTATGGAGGAGAGTAGTTAGCAAGATGTTGGCAGTGGAGATTGGACAAAGGTGGCTTGCCTTATCTGATACAATGGAAGGAGGTGTTGTGGTTTTTCTGAAGCTGGTTCAAGCTTAATGGTCCATGGAGCGTCTGCGACACTCTATTCAGGCAGGGGAAGTTGGGGGACCCCTGCATGTAGATGATGATGACATAGCAGGCTCCTCTGGTAGCTGTGGATAGGACTCTTGGAGAGTTTATTTTATAATATAAAATGAGTGTGGGGATTTTATTTGGATTTGAAGGTAGGGGAGGGAATTGTCCATTCCTTTTCTCATGTAATTGTACCGTAATTTCTTATTAGTGAAATAAACAAGTTTTTGATCACCCAGTTGTGCTTTTTGATGCGTTTTGTATTTTTTTTGAATTATCTATATACTGATCGCTAAGGCATACATAATCATTTTGTTCAAGTATACGTTAGAATGAACTGTCATTCTCAGAGATAAGAAAAGAAAAGTTTTTTGTGAAAAAGAAAGGGTCGTGCTCATGTAAAATGTGTGAGTTGCCTACATACCTCTGGGGTTTTGAATTTTTTTTAATTTTCTTGAAAATGGTTTTTGCAGAGGATCAGGCCCACGTAGTTCTGGGTAGAGGGAAATAAAGATATATATATATATATATAAAGAGAGAGAGAGAGAGAGAGAGAGAGAGAGAGAGAATAAAAGTGAGATGAGAAGAGTTGTAGCACCCCGAGATTTCGAACTAGGGGTAGAATTTCTTGAGATGGTCCAGGTTGACTGGACGAGCCATCTCTTCTCCATCTAGGTCAGTGAGCATGGCGGAACCGCCGGACAAGATCTTCTTGATGATGTATGGGCCTCTCCAATTGGGCTTGAATTTCCCTCTGGGGTCCCAGATGGGTTCTATTATTTCTTTGAGGGCTAAGTCCCCTCTGGAACACCGCGATCCTTGACTCTCTTATTGAATGATCGGACTATTCGGAAATGGTAACCTTGTATGTGATACAATGCCTTCAATCTCCTTTAGTCCAATAGTGATAGCTCGTCGAGGTGGCTTTGATGCCAGTCCCCCTCACTGATCTTGCTTTCAAGAATGACGCGTAACGAGGGTATTTCTAGCTCCACGGGTAGGACTGCTTCCATGCCATAGACTAGAGAGTAAGGGGTAGCCCCAGTAGAGGTTCAGATTGAGGTTCGATATCTCCAGAGGGCGTATGAGATTCGGTCGGCCCAATCTCGACAGCTTCCGATCATCTTGCTGATGATGGCTTTGAGGTTCTTATAGGTGACTTCGACTTCCCCATTGGTTTGAGGTCGGTAGGGAGAAGATTTGTGTCTCTAGATCCCATACTCGTTGACCACTTCTGTGACTTCTGCCTCGAAATGAAACCCGTTATCTGGCACTAGCTCATGCGGTACCCCATATCGGCAGATGATGTTTTTTTTATGAATTTGGCCACTTTCTTGTCATTCAGAACTGCGTATGAGTTGACTTCGACCCATTTGGTGAAGTAATCAATGAAAAATAGGATGAACTCGTGCCCGTTGGAAGCCTTCGGTGTAACCTTCCCTATGATGTCGATACCCCAGGTGGAGAACGACCAGGGAGAAGTCATGTTGTATAATTCACGCGGAGGCAGATTCTGAAGATTAGAGAACTGTTGGCATTTGAGGCATCTCCGAACATAGGCGGTGCAATCCTGGGTCATGGTGGCCTAGTAGTAGCTTTGTCGGATGATATTTTTGGCAAGCATGTGACCGTTCATGTGGGGCCCACATTCCCAGTTGTGGATTTTCTGCATTATCTTTTCAATGTTAGCCCCTGCGATGCAGTGTAGATGGGTTCCATTGAAGTTTCTCTCGAATAGTGCTTTATGACAAATGATGTACTGGGCGGCCAGTCTTCGGAGGATTGCTCGGTCTTTCTTGTTGGAACCCTCAGGATAATCACAATGTTTGAGGAGGTTCTAGATATCATAGTACCAATAATTGGCTAGCTCGTGATATTCTTTGGTGATGAGCCCAATGTGGTAGCAGTGGGTTGGTTTGTCTTGCTTTCGAATCAGGAAGGGGGCCATTGTTATTCCTTCGGGCATGTCGACCATGGAGGCCAAGGTAGCAAGGGCATCGGCTAGATTATTCTTTGCTCGAGGTAAGTAATGGAAGGTGATATCTTGGAATTGGGAGGCTAGTTCTTCTAAGTGGGCATGGAAGGGTTGGAGTTTCTCATCCTTGACTCTCCACTTTCGGAGAACTTGATCGATGATGAGGGAGGAATCCTCCTAGACATCTAGGTATTGAATACCTTTCTTGAGAGCAACTTTGATGCCTATCGTGCATGCCTCGTATTCAGTCATGCTATTGGTGCAAGGGAAATCCAATTTGATGGTGATGGGAGTGTGGGAGTCATCTAGGGCAATCAAAAGTATCCCAATGCCATATCCTTTTTTGTTGGCAGCGTCGTCAAAGAACATTTGCCACCGAAAATTGTCCTGGGTAGTGCGGAGGATGTTTTCATTTGGGAATTCGGAGATCTAGACATCAACTTCATCCATGGGGTAATCAGCGAGGTAGTCAGAGATGGCTCTTCCTTTCATGGATTTTTGCATGACGTACACGATATCGAACTCGACTAGAAGCACCAACCATCGAGGCATTTGGTTGTATAAGGTGGGTTTCTCAAGCAGGTATTTGATGGGGTCCATTTGGGATACAAGTTTGACGAGGAAGGCGAGCATGTAGTGCCGCAACTTTTGGGTGATCCAGACAAGCGCGACACATGCCTTTTCCAAAGCAGTATAGTTGACTTCGTATCCGACCAATTTATGACTGGCGTAATAGATGGCTCTTTCTTTGCGGGAATCTTCAAGGTATTGGGATAGCAAATCCCCAACTGCAGTGTCGATTATGGTTAGGTATAGGAGAAAAAGGAGACCAGGCTGTGGTAGCATGAGTACCGAGGGTTGGGTCAGATATTGCTTGATTTGGTCAAAAGCTTCTTCGTAGTCCTCGTTCCAAACCTTGGTTGAATCCTTTCAGAGTAGTTTGAAAATGGGTTCGCAGATGGAGGTTAACTGGCTGATGAACCGGCTGATGTATTGCAATTTCCCAAGGAGACCTCGGACTTCTTTCTCCGTTCTGGAAGGTGGAATCTCAAGTATGGCTTTTAGCTTGGCATGATCTTCTTCTATCCCTTTCTCACTGACCATGAATCCGAAGAGTTTTCCCTTTTATAACCCCTAAGACGTATTTCTGTGGATTAAGTCTCATCTGATACTGTCGCAGTCATTCGAAGAACTTTCGGAGAGCGGGGACTTGTCCTTCTCTAGTCTTGGATTTGATAATCATATCATCCACATAGACCTTAACTTCTTTATGAATCAGATCGTGCAAGATGGTTATGGAAACCCTCTGGTAGGTAGCCTCGGCGTTCTTGAGACCAAATGGCATGATAGTGTAGCAAAAGGTTCCCCATTGGGTGATGAATGCCTTTTTTTCTTGATGATCTAGGCGCATTTTGATTTAGTTGTATCCGAAAAACCCGTCGACGAATGACTTAAGAGCATGACTGGCTGTGTTGTCCACGATCATATTGATATTGGGTAGCGGATAATCATCTTTTGGAGAGGCTTTGTTCAAGTCCCGGTAGTCTACACACATCCAAACCTTCCCTCCTGATTTTGGCACAGGCATTATATTGGCCAGCCATGTGGGATATTCGATCACACGAATGAAGCCTACATTCAGATGATTGACCACATCTTCTTTGACTTTGAGTGACCATTCGGTGTGGAGCTTTCTCAACCTTTGTTCGATCGGCTTTTAATCTGGAAGAGTGGGGATCTTATGTTGAGATATTTCGGCGTCAATGTCGGGCATATCGTCATAGGACCATGCGATGACATCCACAAATTCCTTTAGCAATTCTTCGAGTTGTGTAAGCTCATGCTCGTCGAAGGTAGCCTCTATCCTAATCTCGCGTTGTTGGCTACTAGAATCGAGGTTTAATAATAACAGTCTCTTCTTCATTAACTTAAACGCGGTTATGTTCTTTGTTATTAACCTTATTTAGATCAGTTAAGAATTTTTCATTTGCAAAATCATCATCATCAAAAGTTTTATTAGAATCTAAACAATTAATGTAGGGCACATCAAGATACTCAAAATATTCATTTATTTAATTGATAGGAAAAACAACATTGAGAACCTTATCAAAGGAGGTCTCGATTACATTTGAGCAAGGATAGACAACAAAAGAAGAAATGGGGTAAATATTAGGGTTAGGTTGGATTTCAATAGGTAGAACTCGCACATCATGACAGTTGAGGAGAGGTGTATCAGCACCTTTAATCAAATGGGATGGATCTAGCGATGTAGTGCTTGAATGAACCGTGCAGAGTGTCAACCCCAGTATCTGAAAGTTGAAGGAATATTCAGAGTCATTCTCCTCAGTCTCTTCGGTATCTTTGATGAGCGGTTGTACATGGTGTTGGGAACTTTCGACCCATAGGTAGCTGTGTTGGAAAAATATCTCCATTCCAGGATTCATCTTCTTGTCCGTATGGTCATACCATGGTTCCGGAAAGCCATAAAAGGGGAAGTCCTCACCCTTTTTGATGAATTGTCCATTCAAGGAATAACCTGGGATGGTCTGGATGTAATCCAATCTTCTCTTTGGTAGAGACTGGCGGACCAATATGAGCTCTTGTTATGATGGTTGATTCTCCAAACCACAAGGAGGGAAAGCTTTCTTCAGTTCAATGGGATCAAGTATCCCTTGTTGTCTTTATCCTAGCCCCAGTCCGGCATGAAGTGGATGTTTCTGAACATCTGAATCACATTGATGTTTCCATGAGGGTCGTATTCTGGATAAACCCTTTCTTTGAAATCGTCCCCTGTCGGGAGTAGGAGTGGCTCAACTCGGAATCCTGATAGGAGAATATCATTTGTCCCGTGCTGTATCTCAAGGATTAGATTACTGGTTCTTGCACCCTCGGCATTACCGTCGTCGCCCAAGATGGTGATGACTCGTCCATCGACGAAGAACTTCAATTTCTGATGGAGTGAGGAAGACACACCCTTGATACTATGGAGCCAAGGTCGTTCGAGCAATAGATTAAAACAAGTTAGGATGTCAATAACTTTGAATTCAATGACAGGGTTTATAGGGCCAACCCTTATTACAAGTTTTATGGATCCCATCACCTCCCGACGGGTATTATCATAGGCAGGTACAATAACGAAATTTAGAGCGAGGTCACTTTCTTTCAGTCCTAAGCATTTGAAGGTTCTTAATGGGCAGACATTCAAGACGGATCCATTATCGACAAGAGAAAGTGGTACGATTTTCCCTATAACTTTGACGGAGATGTTGAGTGCATGATTGTGGTTTGTCCCAACTCTGGGATTTCTTTTTCGAAAAAGGATAGAATTTGGTAGAGGTCAAGGATCCGACCAAATTTACCGCTTCTTCTGGTGTGGTAGATGGAGGAACTATGGGTCCAGTGAGCAACTTGATCAAAGTGTTTTTGTGTAGCTAGTAAGACATGAAAATCCCCCATAGAGTGATGTTAACTAGAGTTTTCTTTAGTTGATCGAGGATATTTCTCTCCTCGAGGGACATTTTTGGAATAGGAAGGTTTTCAACGCCCTTCCCCTTGTCATTTGCTGGTAATGGGCTTGGGATTTGGTAATGCCTCCCTGATCTAGTCATGTGATTTACTAAAGAAGGGAAGAACATGAATCCTGTTTCCTCATCAATCTCGGGTTGTTTTTCCACCTTGTTTATTTCTCCAAGGAGCTCCTTAAATGATATCATCCCACACATGTTGGCTACCAGGCCAATTTTCTCGAAAGTTTGTCCTTCATTCGAATCTACGAATTCTTCCCCCCCCCCCCCCATCCGGTGGCAATAATTCTTTCTTTCCAAGTAGAGTCAATGCATTCCATAACTTCAATGGCTTCTTCATGCAGATTTCCCCATTCTGTGGGGATGTGTAAGGGTGAAGGTACCCGGCGCCTTTGCAATTTCAGAGTATCAAGTAACTCGGTTATACTGCAGATGTCGTTGGTTTGCCTGAATAATTCTACCATGATCTGGACGACGTCACCTAGGTTGACTTCATCGGTTGGTACCACCCAACTGTCTGACTCTCGATCCCATTTCCTTGCTTCCAAGAATAGCGTACTGAACTTCTGGCAATCAATGGTCATCTGTGAGGGCAATTTCAGCCCGAACTCTAGGAGTGTTTAACACTTCTGATAATTTCATACATCCATATTCGAAACGGGTACGAACATCGATGCATGCTCTGGTAAGGAGTGATAGTGCCTGATCAGCGAGACTAGTAGCGTGTAAGAGGAAATATGGGCAAGTTTGGAGAGATTTAGGAGAGTATATGGGTGTGATTTAGGTTGAGGGATCAAATTCTGGGTTTTCTTCAAAGAAGATGGCATTGGCATGATTTGGGAGTGGTTTGTGAGTAGTGTTTGGCTTAGGATTGGCTGGTGGGGGCAATGGTACCCCGGTCAATTAGACCTTGGATTATGTTTCGAAGGTGAAAGCATTGGTCGATGGTTTGTCCAGCGGTTTGGTGAAAGGCGCAATGGTCATCTACCTTGAAGTTTCTTGGGAGTGGATTTGGCAATGGACCGGGATCCAAGGGTTTGATGAGGTTTCAGCTTAACAGGGCTTGATAAAATTTGGAAAGGGGAGCATGGAGATCAGTGTATTCCTTTCGGACTAGGAAATGGAGGCTTTTCGGTGCCCATGAAGTGGTTGGTTGAGAGATGTTGTTGATGGTTGAGACTGCAGTACTGGCAGGTTTGTCACATTTTCTGGGGGTGAACTCTCCGGACACTTTCTTTAGTTCAACCTCTATTTTAGCAAGACCTTCCTCGATTTCTACTCCTGCTTCTCTGAGAGATCGAAAGTGGGGATAGTATTTCCCTCCCATCTTTGCTCGGACATGGGGCAAGAAGTTCTTCTTCACTATGCTGACTTGTTCTTCCTCGAAAGGCTGATTGGTCATGGTAGCTTTTTTTTTCCCTCCATCGGGCTATGAAGTTACTGACTGATTCCCCCGAGTCCTGTTTGAGAAGATCTAAATCACAATGGGTGACCTCAAGATCTTCATTGTACTTGTACTGCGACATGAATTCTCGGGCCATACCCTCCCAGCTACGGATTCTGGACTCCTCGAGAGACAAAAACCATCAGAGGGCGCTATCCTTCAAAGTTTACTGAAACAATTGGGCCATCACATCTTCAGAATCCCCTAGGAGAGTCATAGAACGGTGATAACTGTGAAGATAAACAATCGGTGGTCCACTTCCTCAGCATTTCTCAATATTTGGCATCTTGAACTTCTCGGGTAACCTTGCTTTAGGATAAGGAGACATGTGGGTGTAGTCCATGTAATTTTTGAAGATTCGGACTTGGTCGAACTTCTTAGTTAGCATCTCGAGATCTTCTTTGACTTTTTTCAATTCTTCCTCTTTCGGATCAACGATCACAGGCAAGTTAGCCCCAGGCTGGGCAAGGTTCGGCATCGGAAGCTGGGCGGGCGGTGGCCCATTAGAAGGAGGGGCACGTGGAGCGTGCTAATATTCTTCGAAAATTTAGATAGGCTTGGGTGGACCCATAGCACGAGGGAATGGGGCCTCTAGTTCTTGAGGAAGAGGAACCTGGTTTCGTTGCATCTCCCGAACCTCACTCTGAAGGTTGTCAATCTTGGACATGAGCTGAGCTAAAACTACCGTCAGATTTGGTTGCGCAACTGGTGCTTGATCTGTGTTCTCCATGGAAAGCGGATGGATACCGGACTCGGAGGAAGTAACAGGGGGACTGACAGAACTCCAGGGTGATTTGATTGAAGACCGAAGCCAATAAGGAGCCAGGCCAAGGGCGTGTGATCGACCTGAGAGGGTGTAAAATTGGATTTATTTTTTAGAAAAAGAAGGAAAATATTTCTGACATCTTTTTATTTTATTTTATGAGATTGAAAGACAAAATATTTTTGGATTTTTGATAAAGAAGGGAGAAATATTTTTGGATTTTTGATAAAGATAGGAGAAATGTTTTTTTTTTTTGGATTTTTGATAAAGAAAGGAGAAATATTTTTTTTTGGGATTTTTGATAAAGAAAGGAGAAATGTGTTTTGATTTTTTAGTAGGTGGTCTCAGCATGATTATTATGTTCTCACTTGTATTAAACCCGAGCCGGGAAAAGTTGGGTTTGTAATATATGCAAAGCTATGGATGGACTTGTAACTAGGCTCATAATCGGGGTCCCATTTTAAAAATGCGCAAATATTTGGGCGGCAGGCCGACCCAGAATTTCGGCAGAGTTTCGGGTTGAGACCTACAATCTAATATGTGTGTCCTAGGCTTGACACCTATATGCAAGTATGCAGCTTGGTTGGGCGAATTGGAAAGGGTTCCCCCCTTTGGCGTGACTTCCACGATATACGTCTTGTTCTTGCGGGCAATCGATACGTGTGGACAAGCCATTTGATATACCTGAGTGTACGTGAATTGCCTCACTATATACCTCGTGGGGACGGTACGTGTGAGAGCGAATTCAATATACTCGGCGTACGTGAACGAGTTCCCTGCGATATACCTCCTGTCATGACTTCGATCAAGCGGTATGATGCAAGGGAACCGTTCGATATATGTCAAAGGTACTTGGCCAATGGAAGGTGAGAGTCATATCTCTTAGGCTAACTGCACCCTGCCGGACCAGCGCCCATCACGAAGTGACCCTCTAGTTACTGGACAAAATTTGGTCAATCACGATGCTCTTTGGTGATATCGTGTAAATCATGCATGATCCACTTATTAGTATCTTATGATGAGAGTATCTTTCCAAATCATGCCCAACAGGGAGAAAAGTACAAGTACCAATGGTACACCAAGTATGGATGGGTGTTGCGTGCAGCATGTGGATACATGTGATCCTAGGTGCACGTGGTGTGAAGTGTACATGGAGAATTTTTCTACAAGTGTATGAATAGAAGCATAAGTATGGGGTATACATAAAAAAGAGGAACATGCAAAATGGGGGAAAATATAAACAAGCATAACATCCATGTACATAGATTCTAGCCCTAAAAATAAATTCCCCAGCAGAGTCTCCACTGTGGCTATCCCCGGGTATATCCCCTCGCGGTGCGGCGGGAGAGGATCCCTCTAGGTCTCGCGTGTCCCTTTAGGGAGCGCTTCGGTCGACGTCGGTGAATGAGGTGAAAAAATGTAGAGAGATAGAGTCGTCAGTCTATTTTACTCAAAACAGACAAAAGAAAAGGGAGCCATCCCGGAGGACATCATCCAAAGACATACTGATACATATGAAACCAAAATGATTCAAAAAGGGTCTGAAGGCTAAGTTACGAAATGGAAAGGTGGTATGCACCCATTCCTCCCTTGCAGTATCTCATGGGTTGTTGTTGTTTCCTTTATTTCCCCGTGATATGTGTGCATGTGTATACGTAGTGGAGATAGGAATCATCGACTTATATTATGAAAGAGATAAAGCGAGTCATCCATAGGAATATTCCTAAAAGTAATATTAGAAAATAGGATTTATGCAATTATCCTAGCGTCGATCATTATAGGGGAATGATAACGCATGTGGGATAATACGCTATTGAGAACAAATATATATATATATATATATATATATATATATATGTGTGTGTGTGTAAATACATAGAATTTGAGCGAATTAAGTCCAAACAATATAGAAAAATAGGAAAAGAGTAGAAAAAGGACTTGAGTCTCGGGTTTTACCCCGAGACGCCTACGTAGCTTATAGAGGCATCAAAGTCCACGTAATTCGTATGCAAAATGAGGGGTGGGATTTATCCCATAAATCCAACCGGGGACTTCTCTTGTATGTGTGTGTGTGTGTGTGTGTGTGTGTGTGTGTGTGTGTAAAAAAGTGTTTTAGTTGTGAGAAAGGTGTGAGAATTCCCGTTTGGAATTTATGAGAAAATCCTCTTTTTTCTTGTTTTTATTTTATTTTTTATTTATATAAAAATAAGAGATGTGCAATAATACTAAATAAAAAGTATATTAGGATATGTGAGATGAGAGAATAAAAGTGCTAAGTAATAAAACAAGTTAATGCGAATTTATGAGAATTTAAGGAGAGAGTTGAAAGAGTTGGACCTTCTTGGAGATCTTAAGCTTGATCTTGGATGTTGGAGGGAAGCCCTTGCACTTGGATTATGGTGGAGGGTGCTTAATTCACCTAGTTTAATGAAAATGATGATGAAAAGTGAAGGTTGGAAAAGGATTTGGATGTGGAAATCACACTGACTTCGAGAGAGGTTTTTTGCATTCGCTGAGAGTGATGTATTTCAGATCAGGGCTCCCCTTGAAATAAGGTCAAGCCCACCTTTTTATAGGCCCGGGGAATTTCTGATTGGCATAGCCCTGGTTATTCTAATCGATGGGTCCGTTTAGGCATACTGCCGATAGGCAGGGTCTGGGACCTGTCGTTTGGCAGTCTCTTTCAAGCTCCTTCAAAAAATCAGTCGTAGAGCGCAAACTGTTGATTCGAATCATGCACAGAGCAAACCGTTGGAAGGGTAATTCAGACACCTTCAAAAGTCCTTTGGTCTGCTCCTAGGTTCGGGAGTTGACTTTGGGTCAAATGTGGCTCTGAAGCGCTCATCGGTCCATTGGACGGGAAAACTTCGGACGCAAACGGATCGTTCGTCCGTATTGTAAGTCAGAATCGTGCACGGGGCAAACCATTGTAAAGGTTAGGAGATGTACTTCGACATTCCAAAGAGTTTGACCTGATTTGGGGAGTTGACTTTGGTCAACCAAGTCTTGGAAGCATTCGATGACCTCTCGGAGTAAAACGGATCGTTTGTCCGTATCATAAGTCAGAATCGCACACGGGGTGGACCGTTGGAAAGCGGTTTCAGTGGCCTTTGAATATTCATTTAGTCTCGGTCGAGCTGAAGAGTTGACTTTGGTCAAATGGAGCCCGGGAATGTCCGGGGACCTCCTGATCGGGTTTAGGGGAAAATGGGTCGTTCCTCCGCATGGTAAGTCATAATTGCACACGGGACGAACCGTTAGAGAGAGGATTCAATGCCCTTCGAAGATTCATTCAGTCTCGATTGAGCTGCAAAGTTTGACTTTTTGGTCAAACAGAGCCTGGGAGCGTCCGATGGCCTCTAGGTCAGTACTCGGGATATGACTTGGCTTGGTAGTGATGATGGGAGGTGCTAGGGACCTACGAAGAGTTTAGGGGGTAATAGAATGGGGTTTCTACACTTATCAAAAGACAAGCGCACCTCTCCTGCTTCAACAAATTATGAGTATGCCACTGACGAGGCTACATCCTTATCCACATGTAAAATCCATCGGCCCAAGCAATGGCCCAAGGATTTTAGGGGCAATTATGGGGACCAATTTTATTCTTAACCCACAAGAACGGACGAACTAACCCAACAAGTTTAAAGAGTTTCCTGGACTCATATCATGGAAATTAACTACGAGTATGTGCAGTCCACACCACCCCAAAAATCAAGTCAAACACTTATAATTTCATGGAGATATTCAAGGGATTCAAGGATCATCATAGGCTTCGTGGAGTTACTTGAACAATTGAAATTCTACATCTATAATTGTAACCCTTGGCCCGGGGCATAGGGGCATGTAACCGAGCATATTGAGAGATACTTAATAAAATAGTATACCTCTCTGTGGACTTAAGCAAGTTACCGAACCACGTACATAGATGTGTTGTGTGTGTGAATATCTTCTTTCTTGCTTGATTGTTATTGTTCTTCGTAAAACATCTATTGTGATGTTTTTTATACTACAAGCATAAATGTTATTGGGCATCCTAATTTTTTATGTATAAAATTTCTCATTAGGAGCTTAATAAATTGCTTACCTTAAATTATACAAACATTATGTATTTTAATTATGTTATCCAAACAGTTCAGGAAACCTTTGTTTAACAAAATTAATTAGCTGACACCTTCGGTTTCACAATTAACGACAGTGACTCCGTTGGAGAGGGTATCTTAAGTGTATACCACTAATTCATTATTTAAATATAAATTAATCTTATAGGACTTGCTTGGGAAATTGAACATACTTACCATTTAGTTTTACATAATTATAACTTAAAAGTTTTAAAATCATGTGACTTAGTAATTAATAACCTCCATTATGGATGAAAGTTCAGCTAACACAAGGAATTAATTACATCACCATTTAATATATTGATTGAGACTTGGGGGTTTATTTGTTTACCTCTCTCCCACTTAATACTTAAAGTTGAGTGCATTTTTAAAAAATAAAATTATTTAATTTTAATTTTGTGAATTAAATTAAAGATAATTATTCAATTTGTTGTATGAATTAAACTATCAGGTCTCACAATTTTAATATTCCAAATAACAACTTATTTAAATTAAAATAAACAATAGAGATCGAATTTAATTTTTATGGAAAATAAATTACATATTTTAATTAAATTTAGAAAAGAATATAAATTTTGATTTTAACGTGATCCAGGTCGGTCACACCATTAATCCATGTTGTTCATAATTATTTATGTCCATTGACTTAAAAATTAATTAGCGCATGTAATTATTAACATATTAATTTGATGATTTCATATATATATATATATATATAATTGAACTGAAACAAATTCAATTAGAAATCAACAAGGAAACCAGTTCCTTCCATCATGGCCTGGAATCCAAATCAAAGAAGACTTTTCCATGAATATGAACTCGGATGATCTCCACGAATTGAAAGTTGAGGAGATCCACCAAAAACTAAAGTAGGTTATTCGGTAGGTTCCAGGTCGATCCTTTAGTGGGGTCAGATCGATCTACCCCATGCAAAACTACATCGTCGTTTTGAAACTATGAACTTTGTAAAACTCGTGAAAACAACCTCCAAACTTTAGCAAAAAGCCACCAAACTTTGTGGAACATCCATCATGGACAAATCCCATTAATATTAATTATTTTAACTAGGAAAAAGCTATTACATCCCCTCACAATCTCCTCCGAATACATGATTTGCATAAAATTAAACTATTTAACCAATTCGAAGAAAAATTATCTATGAGTAAACCACTATAGGATTTATTGAAATAAAAACAAAATTAATGTGACCATGATAAAGGGAATAAACATTAAAACTTGACAAAATTATGGTAGTACGCATCGATGAATATACATACACATACACACACACACACACACACACACACACACAAAAGTAGAGTTTTATGGTGGAAAACATGGATCTAAAACATGATGAATCCATAACCATGGAGATCAAATACTAATTGTTGGGACTGATATTTAAAACATTTCCTAAAGATATTATATTCATTCATCTTTAGAAACAAAAAAAAAACTAATTTTAAGAACTAGATCTATGGCTCATCACCATATCATTGCGGATCTTATAGTTGATCTAATATGGGAGACATAATGGTTGAGGAATGTGTAGAAGCATCATGGATCTTCCGGTATATGATCCTACGAAGAAAGAAAGGCGCGTGGTTATCGAACTGGACACGGATCTTGAATAACTTGAGAGGTTTTCCTCCCTTTCCTCTCTCCCTCATAATTTCCCTCTCTCCCATGTTAAGCCCAAGTTCCCCTCACTCTATCTTGTGTGAGATGATCTCCCTAAGAATTCTCCTCACACTCCTTTATATAGGAGTGTTAGATAATCTAAGGGACTTTTAGGTATTTGAGAAAATCGAGCTTTCTTTTATAATTAGGACTACACCGTGGATGCAACGAAAATAATTACTGGCTTCTAAATAGAAAAAAAAATTCCAAATTTACCTTTATAATTTATTTTCTTTTATATTTAATTGGAATTAATTCCACTAAATAATTAGAATTTGACTCCAATTTGATTATCTCAAAATCATATGAATATAGAGGTCTTATTTCAAAGTTAGATAGCATATAATATGATTTTTCGTGTTAAGTTATAAATACTCACTTAGTGAAATTCAATTTGTCGCTAATAAAATTTCATTAACATCTTAAATTCCTTGATTATGAAACTTAACATATTTGATACTCTATCATATTATAAAAAAACATTGATTAAACTTACTAGTTGAATAAAAACTTAAAATGGGCTAAGATAATTCTTTAATAAATATTAAATGTCATAAGCATCGTTTAGAGAATAAAACCCTAATACTTTCTTGACATAAATATTTTAATTTCTTTAGATATTGGTGATATAAATTAACTTAAGTGAATTTAATCAAACAATTCATCAAAATTTGAAGATGAGCATCATTTGTCTTCAAGAAGAGGGAGGGAATAGTTACCCATGATTCCTTTTAGTGTCTTCAAATCCTTGATGTGCCTCGATGTTCCAGATATCTCTTGGGTTCATACACATCTTAACACAGTTTGATTATCAATTTTCACAGTCTTATTATTTTTCAAAGAGGGTGGTGTGATATCGTTACCACCAAATACCTTCCATTCTTATTACTCCAAGTGTAATACATACAAGTGGTTGAAAAATTTCAATAAGTGTGATTAGGTTTAATTAAGTAATTACACCATAATCATACGCCTTATGTAATTGGTTTCACACCAATTAACCTCACAAGGTCCAAAAGTATTATCAACTATTTTAAGCACTTCGTTACTCAAGTGATACCTCAATAATGATCCAGAACTATCTAACATTGATATTGAATATTGAGTAAAATTTGGGCTCTTAATACACTCAAACGCGATTGGATATAAGTTCTACTACTCCAGGGCAAAAACACTCCTCCTTCTCTCTGACTTTCTCTCTCATTTAAGAGTCTATATCTCATCTTTTTTTAGATTGCCCCCTCATTTGTTTAGATGGTTCCCGTAGCCTAGTCCGTTTCCATTCTCCTTTCTTTTTCCTCTTTTAAAATTGTCCTCCTATCAGTTTTTTTCTTTTTTGGGTGGTATTCTAGAGTTAAAGTGCTTGCTTCATCTTGGGCCACCCTTTTTTACCTTATTCTATTGTTGGCCTACTGACACATTGATTTGAATTTTCTTCAATTATGGAAACATCTATTACAAAAAAAAAAGGAATTCATTGGATCTTCCTATTGCTAAAAATAGTGTTGACACAAATATTTTCTCCCTCTTTTGTAAAATCATCTCTAACAAAAACTCCAATATTGAAAGAATAGAGTGTTTAGTTCAAAAAATTTGGAAGTCGAAGGGGACATAAAGATAACCAAAAGTGAGTTTAATATATTTTTTGTTAACTTCTCTAGTGAGGAGGAGTTGACCATTATTTAGGACTAATCACCATGGACTCTATTAAATGGGCTTTTAGTGCTCAAGAAGTGTGAGGAAAATCTAGTCACGGATGAAGTCAACTTTGATTACATGGATGTTTGGGTGCGTGTTTATGGCCTCCCAAAGTATAGATTCCACAAGGCCAGTGGCACTATGGTTGAACAAATGTTAGGAACAAATGTGTTAGTTGATATCAGACCGGGGCACAATTCCTACATGAGATTGAAGTTTAATCTCCCAGTTGATGCTCCCCTATCAAAAGGCTTTAATCTTATTAGAGAAAAGGAAGATAAATGGATCTACTTCCCCCTATGAAAAAGAAAAAAGATTTTGCTTTATATGTGGAAGGATAAACCATATTATGGATGAACGTGACAACGCTATAGATAACAGTGAGGAGGGTGAAAAAACCATTAATTTTGCGCCTTGAATAACTACTACCACCTCCTTCATAGAAGCTTTAAAATATTTTTTTAAAGAAAAATCCCTGCCTCACACCCCCTTAAACAAAGTCACCCAAACATCAAACTGAACCAGATGAATCAACTAACCAAACTGAGTTGATAATTTCAATATGTTTGGGACCAACCTCGATCACAACAAACTTAAGCTACCTAAAACAACCCTCTCAAGTTACCTCAACCTTGGAAAAACTAATAACCAAGCATAATTCCCCTGTATTAAACTCCTGCCTAACCGCTAGTAACACTTTCCTCCCGCCAACACATCTTCTCCTCTATTTACTATATCTGATTTAGCCTTGATTGAAAAGATGGAATGTCTCCTCACCATAACTCAGCCTTCTAACCCCACAACCAAGCTAATAAATAAGCCCACGAACCTAAACTCTAAACCCCTCCTAGTTGCTTTGATGGGTCCACTATCCAATTATTTTGTCTGATAGATTTAGACTCAAAGAATATCAAACTTCACATATCCTCTCTCAGACTTCTAACCCCAGCCAAAATAGTACCCATAACCCAAATCCCAAAATAACCCAACCAAAAGAAAAAACAACCAACCCAATACCCCTGAACCACCCAAGTTTAAAACCAAAGCTATCTATAAGCCTAAAAAATCTTTCCAAGCCCCCTGTGTTAATATCCTAGTAAGATATCCATCCCTCCTCCACCAAAAAACCCCCGAAACCACTGTACCCTCACCAACCTTATCCATGAACCCAATAGCCAAAACCCTGGTCCCTTAGCAAATTTGGACAAAGGGAAAGAAAAAAAGGAGATGTATGTTTTTGGGACATAAGAAGTTTTGTCAGCCAACAAGGAGAGCTTTATTATCTATAGAGACAACTAGTAAAAGGAGTCATTTGATGGAAACCAAGTGTTGGTCTCAAACTTTAAAAACTTACTGATACATAAAAGGAAGCTCCTTTTTACATTTGGTAAATCATCCGCCCTTAAGGCACAAACTACCTCTGCTGTCAATCTGGGGGAAAGAACCACTGTGTTATCTGATGATAACGAAAAAGTCATTGACCTAGGAGTTGAACCTGATTCATCTGCACATTCAATGAAGAAAAGTCAAAGAATAATAAACACTAGGAGAACCAATAAGCAATCAATCATGGAAGTAGGGATGAAAGAATTTTGTGAATAGAACATAGTGGAGGTAACCATTAACACCAGTTCAAGCCATGATCAAACTAAGTGAGAGATGTTACCTTCAAGGTCCCCTCGAAATAAATGAGTATTATGGTTTGAAATTATCAAGGTATGGAGAAAACCTTGATAATTCAACCCCTTCAAAACCTCTGTCATTTGAATGATCCGGTTATAATTTTCCTTTATGAAATAAAAATCTAGAGAAGATAGAATAAAGTCTGTACAAAATCTCATTAAGTTTGATAATGTTTTACTGGTGGATCCTGTTGGTTTATCAGGGGGGTTCTTGTCTATTTTAGAAAAACTCCATTTGTTTGAGTATTCTAGAAAGCTCTAAGGATTACATTGATGTTGTAATTAAGGTTTAGATAGGATCCCCTTGAAGTCTTAGGGTAAGATTTGTGTATGGTAAACCTTCTTTTGATCTTAAGAAAGCGCAATGGGATAGGATTGGCATTTGTCAACCTATGGACCCCCCCCCCCCCCTAGATGTGTTTGGGAGATTTCAATGACATTTGGTCTCAAAAGGAGAAAGAGGGTTGGTGGCTAAACTTAAAAGGGAAATTGAGTGTTTCAAATAAATGATTAATTATTGCCAATTATTTAAATTACCCTCAAAATGTTGCAGTTTGACATGGAAGAACAAGAAAGGGGATGGTGCAAATGTTAGGTCACATTATGGTTAAGACTGATCCTCCTATCCCTACCCACAAAAGGAGATTCAAATTTGAGATTTTTTTGCATGAAGATAAAGAATGCCAAAATATTATTAAGAAAGAATGGATGACTAAGGTTCCTAGTTCAGACATGTATAGGATTTCATCAAAATCTTTTAACACCAAGGCAACATTACACTACACCAAAAACACCTAATTGTCACGGCCTTTGACCGTGACAAATCGTCTTTGTCACATTCATGGACCGCGACTGTTTTGGGTGAGACAAAGGTTTATGTCACCGTCATTGACCGTGATAATATTATCACGAGCTTTATGTCACTTTTTTTTACCATTAAAACTATTAACATTGTCATGTTTCTATAACGGTTTAAGATCGTGATAAATTTAGGCAGAATTAACAAAAACTGTTGGGCAGTATGGCCACTGCCACTACCCAATAGTATTATTTCTTCATGTCCTTATTTACACAATCAATAAAACCTAACAATGCAATCCCAACATATATACAACCAAATAATGTTATCAAATCTGACCACAATCACCTTAAACCACCAAATAATGTTATCAAACCATAAATTCGAACCAAAATAATGTTATCAAACTACAAATCCCAACAATAAAAATAACTTTACCAAATCAACAACAACATAATGTTTACTAAGTCGACCTATGAACGAGTAGGGTAGGACACAAAATAAATGAATCCAAGCAACCCTGAATGTTACTTACACCACATTGAGTATCCAACCACAATTTTTCATCTTCTCTCCCAGGGGATGTGGATCTTGCACTCAAAAAACATAATTGGATGACCATACACGAGATCATTTATTTGCACACTCCTATCCATTATCCCCATTGTAATTGAAGCACCTCCAGTCAAGTCGTGGAGGACCACTATCTCTTTATCTACAGGATATGGAGTCTGGATGGAGGAGTGGAAGCCATAGGGAGAATAATTTACAAGGAAGACCAACGAGGGCGTGTGATGGAGTTTGGTTTCTCATCCACCACCTTTTCTTTTCCCTTACCTTTAATATACCTGCCAAATTCAGATAAGGCTTCCTTGACCATGGCCTCCACATTATTCACCAACTTTCTCAGACCCCCAAGACTTGCTTGCATCTCATTTTTAAGGTCATCGACCTTCAGTGCAATCCCTACTCGCTGTCATCCTCTTCACCTTCTTCTTTCTAACCTGAGAGTTGACACCTCTAGTCTCGCCCTTGTGATGACGTCCGATCACCTGATTAAACGGGCCTATATCTAGCAATATCTTGTTGGCGTCACTATGTGAGTTTTGGACAACACCCCCCCCCCCTTCATCTTTTCCTGAAATAATAAAATATACCTGATTTAGCGCTCTAAACGAATATTCGAAAACCCGCATCCGTCCGATATTTGAATCCGAATTTACGGATATTTATCCGAAAATATAGAAACGGATATGAATATGGATACTCTATAAAAATATCCGAGAAAACGGATACGGTTACGGATAGTACTAGTATCCGACACGGATAATCCGTATCCGATGCGGAGTATCCATTTTATCGGATATCCATTTTACCGGATATCCGTATCTGTCAAACATATGTTTAAAATATTACTAAGAATATTAGTATTAGTATTAGTAATAAAATAATATTAAAAAAAAACTTAATCGTTTATTACCTAAAACAAAATAAACATATACTCCGCTCAAAATAAAAAAGCCCTAAAGTTATTATTTTATTGGGTATGTTATAAAATGTCATGTATTATTATTTTATTGGGTATATTATCATGGAGTTATACTAAAGTTACAATACACCCTATCACACACAGCATACACACACTTAAGAACATATACTCCACTCAAAACAAAAAAATACTAACTTCATTTCATTTCTCTTTTGTACAAAACAAGTGAAAAGAAACCCTCATGTGGTTGTTCATTAGTTTCCTTAATTATAAATAATTGTAAGAGAGAAAAGAATATAAGAGAGAAATATAATAGAATATAAAAAAGAAACAGAAAAGTAAAGAGAGGGTTTTGATTGTGATGAAAACTAAAGTTAATAACAGGTATATTATATACAAAATAAAAATATATACTTATTAAAATAAAAATATCAGTATGTTTTGAAAACAAAAGGTCCATGAGGTTATCATTCTCAATAAATTTGATTTAATCTAAAAGGTGCATATTTATTTCTACTGTCATGGAATGCGAATGTTATCTTTATTTGAATTGCTTTAAGCTTATATGGATGGCTTTAACCATATTATCATTATGGATTGATACTATTATTATGGAATCCATAATTGTTAATGTTAGGAGACAGTAATTTTGTTATATATTTATTTGAATTGGATTGGATATTTCAATAGTTATTTTTTGCGATGGCTAAATAATGTAAACGGATACGGATATTATCCGAATCCGAGGTATCCGAGCGGATACAGATATGGATAGTTGTTTTAACTATTCGGACGGATACGGATACGGATATGGATAGTATATTCAGATAGCGGATACGGATATGAAAAGCATGGTATCCAATCCGTATCCGTCCGTTTACCACCCCTAACCTGATTACACTACATCAAAAACAACAATCTAAAACGATTTAAAATCGTTCCAGATCAAATCAGGCACAGTTTTAAATTGTGCTAAAATTGCGTATTCGAAAATAGTCTTTTTTCTGGCACGGTTTAAAAATGTGCCAGATTTGGCCAAACTAGAACACGCCTGGCCTACTTTCGAACCGTGCCACAATTTGATATTTCTGGCACATTTTTGGCACTGTTTATAACTATGCGAGATTGAGTACATTTTGGTACACTTTTGGGACAGTCAAAACCGTGCCAAAATTTGGTACGCTTTTGGCACGGTTTGAACTGTGCCAGATTTTTCGATGAGTAAAAAAAGGATTGAAAATAATATTACCCCAAAACATCGGCAACATTTGCACTATTTTTCGTACATTTATCAACTTGTTAATTTAAAACCTATTTTACCATAATAAAAATTCAATAATAATACAAACCCCGCACAAGAAAAAATAGTACAACAACAATATAAATTGTCAGTAACAACACTAATATACATCCAGACAATAAGCCTAATTAAAATTAATGGCTCAAATTCTATTAATAGAAAATTCATCAAAATACATATGAAATTCATCTCAATACATGACGTAATTTGGGAAATCTAAGAATTGTTCATCTCAATACATGAGCCAATTTGGGAAATCTAGAAATTGTCAACATAAACATGGTAACCTCCATCTAGTAAGAAAAATTACAACTTTCATACATAATCTAACATATGAGATGAGTCCAAATAGTGTTTCACCAACACATTATGGGATGGCTGAAGCAATAATCTGAAAGTAAGAGGAGAAGCTTTTAGTTTCAAAAATGAATCCATTAAAAATAAAACTGAGATGAAAAGAAAAAGTCAAAACACGACATAATTAAAGATCAATAATATATTAAAGAAATCAAACCTTATGCAAGATCAAAGTTTATTGTTTGGACTTTTTGCCCCCTTTCAATAGGATCCCATTCCCCATTCAGAATGTCAATGAAGCAACTCTGAGGTAGAGGACCTTATCACTAGGTTTCTATATCTAATACAATAACAATGTAAGAACCCAGCTTTCACATAGAGATTTTATTATTCTTAAACAACATTGTTAAGAATATATTTGACACACTTACAATCCAGACATTGTCAACACCACCAAGAACGTTAGCTATCAATTTAGAACGAAGGGGGTTCATACTCTATACTCAACCTTTGTTCCATCTTCATTAAGTGATTTTTTTTTTTGAAAATATGCATTCATTATGTGAAAAAAATGAAAATATACATCAAATAATGGTAGGTACTGATGTTCTTAAAAATATACAAGTTGTTACTATGAAGCCATCAACATAACTTAATATACATGGCATGTATGTACCTGTACTGAAAGACACAACTTGAAATGGTTTTTACAACTTACAATGTTACTAAAATTTTAGTCTTGAGAAAGGTAGAAACTCTCATAACTGTAATGCTCCCAATTTTATACAATCAATATACAAAAACTTCATAACAAAATTCGTGAACAATTCTAAGCTTGTAGAGGTACTGATTCCCAAGCCAAACAGAAGATATTTATGTTATTTTTCATAAACAAACAGAATGCCTAAAAGATGTATAATGAACTTTCAAAATAAACCCATATGCATTTCATACACTTTGAATCTAGTGTGCAAATTACTGAGATTATGTAACAACCTATAATGAGGACCTCTTTTGGTTCTATTATGAATAGATATTATGTTGATGACCCCTTTTAAATTGTAAACAAACTCACCGTGGGTAACAATAAATAATTTTTAAGATGAATATTTATCCGAAAGATCCCAAACAACCAGTTCGAATCTCTCCCTCGCATCCATTACTGACCCCAACCATCATGGCATTTGTATTGTTCAGCAGAAAAGTTGCAAGGCAGTACACTAAACCCCTATTATTCTTGGTAAATGGATAAATAAATGCATATATATTAAGGGCATGAAATGTAAGATACTAGCAATAAATATCTAATTTAACCAGATAAAGAAATCACATATTAGCAACACATTACTATAGTTTAGATAATGGTATCCACTAAGTTTATCAAGTTCAGGTAATATGGAAAGCGAAGCATTGGCAACTATCATCCTAAATAATCTTCATGCTGGAATTGAGGTTTGTGCCATTAAATCTGTAAGGAAAAATACTCTCTGATAGCTCTCGTTAGGTGGTATAAATTATAAGATATGCTTTGAAATCCTGATATTTAAAAATCTGAAAAGGTGATGGTTTGTCAAATATCCAAATTTTAATTTTCTTACAAAAATTAACCAAATTTTAATTTCTTCAAAATTAAAATGAGATTAAATAAAACAAATATTTGGATTTACGCTTAAACACAAATTTACTCCAATTCAAGTTCAAATTATGCCAAACAAGCTAAAGCATACATTTTGCCAAATTAAATATTGGAACTTGAATTATTTTAAATTCAACTTACCCAAAATATTAAATTAGCACCAATTTGAACAAAGGTTCTGATTAAACCGATTTTTATCTTGTTACCCCTAAGCAAGCATCTACGTGATGAATTTGTAAGATAAAAATAAACATATCAAAATGTCGCGATGCACGAGAAAAACCCACAATGATAAGAACCTCGGATGGCACAACCACAAGTCCACTAGGTATGGTTTCACACAAGATATGACAAAAGACTTACTTCCTTAACTCGACTTTCAAGCCTTGACGCTTCTCCGTTCTTCTACCTCCGCCTAATCTACAACTCCGAAATCCACCGCAGTCTCAAAATCCACCGATGGGGTGAATCAACTTCAAAACATACGAAGGCCTTTTCAACGTATGCACACCATGAATCTTCACAAGAATAGACTCCTCCGTAGGAACCTTTTTCTTTTTTGGATGAGAAAAATACCCGGTGCCAACAATGGTGATCTCAAATCAAATATATATTTAAGACTTGGATCAAAACAAACAATGGGTGTAAAAACTTGGTTTTGTTCTAAAAATTAAATTATTTGATTAACAAACACCAAAGAGACTTTTTGATAAAGGTTTTCTCTCTTAAGAGCACTTAAAAAGTATGGAAAAGTCTTGTAAAAATTTATGTTCCTACACTATTAAAAGATGGTAAAAAGAAAGTGGGAAGTGGGGAGTTAAAAAATAAAACTGCCGAAAAACTACTGGAAAAATCGCCAGGTCATTCGAACATGGTCCTTCGAATATGGTTGTTCGTGCATCTGTGTTTGAACGAAACTTCTAACTAGAATTCAGAACAATATGCGAAGAAGTTCGTTTGCAAAATCGCCCAGGTCGTTCGAACATGGATGTTTGAACATCTATGTTTGAACGAAACTTCTAACGAAAATTTAGAAAAAAAAATATTTTTCTTTAAAAATATATAAAAGCATTTTCAACATAATTTAGTAAAAAATAACACCCAAAATAAATTTTCGAGTCCCTATATATATTAATGCATTCATACATTTAGAAATCTTGGAAAGAATGAAATGTTGATGACGTTACACATGGCACAAAAATCGACAATGATGATATCTTCAATTTAGGCTTGGCCGCTACGTCTTCAACACAAACATCATTATTGATACAAAAAATCATCCATCTGCATGGACCAATAAGAAATAAACATTTGTTCTCTTACATGGCCTTAATCCCAGTCAACTGATAATAGCCTAATAATGAATTCTGACCAACACAAGGAATGCCGACCAAGTACTGAGAAGGCCGAACAATGAGATCAGTAAAGGGTCAACATATCGAGAGTCATATTACTCATAGTTTATACAACTAATCGTCACATACCGAATGTAAGGATGTAAATGCTTAATGTATAAATGCATAACACCCCTTAACATTACACTTGGTCTCCAGGTCACTATAAATACATTGTACTCCTGCCCACAAAGGCAAGAACACAAGCAAGCAAGCTATTGCAATGACTAATTCCATAACAGTAGGATGTAGGCTTTAATACATAGCCAAACCACTTTAAAATCTTGTGTTATTATCTTTTTATTTACATATTTTATTTGTGATTAAAGAATTAGATTTAGTCTAGTTTTTTAATCAACAGATTGGCGTCGTCTGTGGCAATGAGTGTCTAATCACCGTTCTCATTATCACACACCCTTGTTCCAATAAGATGAATGATCCTGAGCCTAGTACCAGGAATGAAGTCAACCCGCCTTATCCACTTGTGATATAAATGGAATTCTCGTTAGTCTCTCCAGAGGACAGGAGGCCATGCAAGACACAAAAAGACAACTAGCCCAATCATTGCACGTCAAACAAAGAGAAATTTTTCCTCCAACTCCAAGATCCAGTAGACACAGTTTCAAAACATCACGCGATACTTCTTATCGCCCAGGAGCGAGTTCATCACTCTGGTCTATAGAACCCTATGACATTCATTTTTTACTCTTGAAAGGCCAAGTGTCTTGGATAGGCTAAGAAGAGCTTCGTCCTTTAATCGTCTGGGCCCTAGAGGGAATAAAAATCCTCCCAGGGCGTTATCCAGGAACACTCGGCATACTGCAGACTAATGTAAAATGTCCATCCGATCAAGATCAAGCATCCGTCGATCTGTAGGCGCCGAGAAGACCTTTCAAGAGGAGAGTTCAACACAAACAGATGGTCAAAAATACCGAGCAACTTTGCATAAGTCGGATGTCAAAAATTCCTCTCGAAAAGGATCAATCTAAAGGATAGAGGATCGATTAGGTGAGATGGTGAAAGCAAAGAATCATGTACAATGAAGTTTTGTCAAAGGATCTCCTTTTGTTCAGACAATCGTAGAATTTCCAACTTTGTCTAAATTCAAAGCTCCTGTGGTTACTCCCAAATAAGATGGAAAAACTGATTCGATTGTCCATATTGAGCAATATCGAGCTGCAACAGATATTTATGCAGTACCGGATGAGATGAGACGTAGAGCATTTGCTAGCACCATTAAGGGATCAACCCAAATATGGTATAATAATTTGCCTCGAGGACAGATCACTAACTTTAATCAGTTGTCCGAGCTATTTATTAGCAACTTCTGCTTTGGAGCTAAACCAGTAAAAAGAGTGGCTCATCTTCTAAGCATAAGACACCAAGTTGGCAAAAATCACCAGCGACTACATTACTCAGTTCCATAATGAAAAGTTGGAGGTAATTGATTACGAGGAAAAAATGGACATCACTGCTCTTATGAGTGGTTTGCTTCTTGATAAGATGTATTACGCTTTGGCTAAAGATCCTCCCAAGATGATGGATGAACTCATAACAAAGGCAGGAAAGATAATGAATGCCGAGGAAGCAATGGCTGCCAAATAGAGTCCAACCACAAAGTCTGATACAAAATCTGAGAAGAAAGAACAAAAGGACCATAGGGAGTCTAAGGAACAGAGGGACAAAAAGGAAGAAAAACTCAAGAGATATGGGAAATACACCCCCATTGAGTGTTAGCATTCACCATATCTTGGAAGAAATCAGGTATAAAAAGAAATTACGATGGCCTGGGAAGCTGAGAACCCCTCCTAACAAAAGAGATAGATCCAAGTACTGATATTTCCATAAGGATCATGGTCACACAACTAATGGTTGCATTACTTTGTAGAATGAAATAAAATCTCTCATCCGTCGAGGAAAAATCAATAAAGTTATTGATTAGCGTGATAGCAGAGAGTCTAAAAGAAGATCAAATTCTCCATGTAAGTCCAAAGAAGATAATAACAGAAATCGCGATGATGATTGTGAGGATAATCCCGACCTATCGAAGAAGCCCAAACAACCAGAACGAAAGGTATTTATTCTCCGTTTTGGTTCATTTGATTGTCATATGATCACAGGTGGTGACGCGGGAGGAGATCATACGACTGAAAGAAAAGCTTGCCTGAATAAGGCCTAAGCTTATTTTTATATCCAACGGATCAATTTAGTTGAGGAAGATCAGTCGAAGATGGTCAACAAAGATAAGTTGGTGATTGGCTTTTCCAAAATGATCTCTCTAGGGTACTTTATCCTCATGACGATCCGTTGGTTGTCGAATTCGGAATCCAAGATATAGTCATCACCAGATTATTAATTGATAATGGGAGCTCAATAGACATAATGTTTTATCCTTGTTTCAAAGTCTTAACTTGAAACTTAGCCAGTTAGAACCATATCACAGGCCACTAATAGGATTTTCTGGTGAAAAGGTTTATCCTCTAGGAACAATTAAGTTAGAAGTGTTTTTCGTCACCTGGCCAGTAAGTCGTACGGAGAAAATATGCTTCTTCGTAATGGACAAAAATGTTCAATAATCTTATAATATGATCCTCGATGGGGTAGGGCTCAAGACATTTGAGGCTGTCCCATCAATAGTTCATCAATATTTGAAGTTCCCAACACATTTTAGGGTAGGTGTGGTAAAAGGCGACCAAAAGGTAGCCCGAGAATATTACTACTCCTCAGCCAAACAAGAAGACCTAATTGAATTGAAGAAGAAGATTACAACTTATCAGGTGGATATCACTGAGCCTAATAATGAATATGAAGTTGAAACCTTAGATCCACGGGATAAAATAGAGTTGGTCAAAGGCCAAATTATGAAAGCAATCAAAAGCATCATTTTGGACGATGACAAACCATAAAGGATAATACAGACTAGATCAACAATGGATATTGTCCTCAAACAGGAGTTTATTATGTTCCTGAGGCAGAAAAAATGTATTTTCTTGGAGTCAAGAGGATAAGCCTGGCATTGATCCTAATTTCCTTTGTTATGAACTCAATGTTAGCAAAGATGCCAAGACAATCAGGTAAAGACATAGAGTTTTAAGCCCCCAAAAGAATCAAGCTATCTAAGAGGAGGTAGAGAAGATTTAAAAATATCAGTTTATTGAAGATGTGAAGTATCCAAATTTATTGGCCAATGTTGTTATGGTAAAAAATAAGAATGGTAAATGGAGGATGTGAACAAATTTTATGGATCTAAATAAAGCTTGCTCAACTGATCAGTTTCCCTTGCCAAGGATTAATCAGCTGGTAGACGCTACATCAGGACACGATCTTTGAAGCTTTATGGGTGCCTATTCTATTTATAACCAGATAAAAATGAAGCCAGAAGATAAGGAAAGTATAACTTTTATCACTCCTTAAGGAACTTAATGTTATAATGTGATGCCTTTTGGTCTTAAAATGCATGGGCAGCATACCAGAGGTTGGTAAACAAAGTTTTTAAAGAGTATATAGGCAAAAACATGGAGGTTTATGTGGACAGTATGCTGACAAAAAGCAGAAAAGCCTCTTATCATATTTTCGACCAAAGTCAAACTTTTGACCAGTTGGAGAAGCATCAGATGAAGATAAACCCGACTAAATGTGTGTTCGGAGTTCGAGAAAGGATGTTCCTTGGCTTCATTTTCAACCAAAGAGGAATTGAATTTAACCTCATGAAGATAAAAGATCTGATTGAAATGCAATCACCAGTCTGCAAGAAGAATATATAGAGGCTAACTGGAATAGTAGAAGCTTTAAATCGATTTGTTGCCCAAGCAACAGATAAGTGTCTGCCTTTTTTTAATTTTTGAGAAAGACTTTTGAGTGGAATGAAGTGTGTGAACAAGGTTTCCTGGAGCTAAAAAATACTTGGGATCACCACCACTACTCTCCTGACCAGTTTTAGGGGTGAAATTGTACTTATACCTGGCCGTTTCTGAATCAGATGGAGCTCGGTTTTAGTTAGACAAGACAATAGAGTGCAAAATCCACTATACTACACCAACAAAGCCTTCAGGGGAGTCGAGATCTGGTACCCACATTTAGAAAAATTATCCCTAGCCCTTATTGAGGCCTCTAGGCTAATAAAACCTTATTTTTAAGCACATACCATAGTATTATATACAGATCTACCTCTTCGGCAAGCAATCTACAAACCTGAGAAGTCGGGAAGATTGATGTATTGAGCAGTACAGTTAGGAGAATATGATATTGTTTATGAGACTTGATCTTTGTTGAAAGGTCAAGCTTTGGAAATTTTTATTGTCGAATTTACTTACCCAGAGGTGCCCAACCAATTGAATTTTCCTGCCGAGCAGAACTCAGAAGAGGAAAGTTCATCTTAAAAGCAAGTTGAAATTGTTACCGAGAAGGCTGAATTCCTCAAAAGCCAATAAATGGCACAAAACTATACCGAGGAAAGTAATAAGGTCTTCAGGCATATGTTGTTCTCTGATGAAAATTTCAGTATATGTTGATAGCTCTTCATGCATTACTGTTTGTGGAGCAGGTATAATCCTTAACACTCCTGATGATATTGATATTGAATATGCCCTCGGGTTTCAATTCAAAGCATCAAAAAATAAAGCAGAATACAAAGCCTTGATAGTAAGGTTGAATCTAGACAAATCACTACGTGCCAAGAAAGTAGTGGCCCATAGTGACTCACATATGGTAGTGAATCAAGTCCTTCGTATATATGGAGTCAAAGGAGATTTGATGATAAGATGCCTTTCCAAAGCTATAGAAGTGATAGCCGAGTTACCTGTTGTCCAAATATAAAGAATTCTAAGAATAGGGAATGCCTGAGAAGACGCACTTGCTTGGCTAGCATCAGTAATAAGGATTGATCTTAGAAGGACAATCCTGATAGAGATTCTGACTAATCAGAGCATCGATGAACACCTAATGGTCAATTTCATTATAATAGATTTGGGACCTTCCTAGATGGATCCCATCAGAAGTTATATTGAAGACGTAACCTTACCAGCAGATCCCATGGAAGCCAAAAAGCTCAAATATAAGGCTGCAAGATATGTACTGGACAAAGAAGTATTATATAGAAGGAGACTGATGACCTTCATACAAAGATATGTTCACCCAATGGAAGTAAAAGAATTGATCCAATAAATCCATGAAGGTTCTTATGGAGATCATTCAGCTGGGAGAACATTAATTCAATGAATTAACACACAGGGATACTACTGGACGACCATAAGGGCAGATTGCATTGCCTTTGTAAAGAAATGTGATAAGTGACAAAGATTCTCTAACGTTAGAAAAACGCCCAATGCTACTTTAACTCCAATCACTTTCCCTTGATCGTTCGCTATTTGGGGAAAAGACTGGATCGGCCCATATCCGATCACTAAAGGCAGGTTTAGATAACTGGTCATTGTTGTTGATTATTTCATCAAATGGGTTGAGGCAGAGCCACTAGTCGACATGCCTTATGAAAAGTATACCAGTTTATATGGAAGAGCATAATTTGCAGCTATAGTTTGCCATATGTTTTCATTACAGATCATGGAACTCAGTTCGACCATAAGGAGTTTAAAGCCTACTGTGTCTAATTTAAAATTCAGAAGATGCATTCTACACCAGGCCATCCTCAAAGTAATGGTCAAACAGAAGTAACATATAGAACTCTGTTGAATGGACTGAAGAAATGAATTGACGCAGCTTAGGAAAATTGGATCAATGAGTTGCACTTAGTCCTATGGGCTTACAGAACAATATCGAGAACAGCAATAGGGGAAACGCCATATATGCTTGCATTTGGAACTGAAGAAATGATACAAGTCGAGCTCGACTTACCAACCCACGGGGTATTTAACTTTAATTCCCCAGTCAGTGACTTAATGATGTGATTAGATTTTGATATGCTAGAAGAAATAAGTGATGATGCTTCCATGAGAAATGTTGCCTAGCAATAGAAAATTGCTCACTTGTACAACAAAAGGGTCAAGCCAACCAACTTGAAAGAAGGAGATTATGTCCTTAAGAAGGTTATACATAAGATCAACAAGCTTGAAGATAATTGGCACGGTCCCTATCATATTTTTACTATCATCTATCCAGGCACATACCGGATGTAAACTTTGGAGGGTGAAGAGTTCAAGATTCCTTTGGATGCTGAGCACCTTAGAAAGTATTATCAGTATATTGCAAGCTTTGTATTTCAATTTTTTCCAAGATGATTATCAATAAAATTGTCGATTTTTATTATTTCAGTTTAGTTTTTGATATTTTTTTCATAGTATGGAGGTACATATACATATATCCCTCATATTAGAAATCTCCATTCCGACGAAAGATATTAGTTCCGATTAGGAAGTCCACAACACTTAATCGGAAAAAATCAACAATCAAAGCAATAACCAACCAAGTCAAAATAGGATTTCAATCAATCCTCAGTACTTGGTCGGCTATGAAAAATCCAAGTCAAAATAGGACTAAAATCCTCAGCACTTGGCCAAAACATTTAGTGGTAAAGATGCATTTGACCCAAACCAAGTCAAATGAAGGAGTGCATGTAAAAATTTCTAGATATAGGATTATAAACATATATTCCACATACGCTTGGTCACCGCTGGTAACTGATGCTAAACTTAGGTAGATAAATCTAAGTACATAAGTAGAACCTATGGAAATACTACTGGTAACTGATACTAAATTTGAATAAATATATCTAAATGTATTAGTCGAACCAATGGCACAACAATTGCAAGTTAATTAATTGATTTAAATAGTCATAAAATTAACATATTTCATTCGTATAAACTTTATTACAATCAGATGTACTTTTCATTGGACGTTTTCCTTTAGCTTTGGAAGATGGTTGTACTTTTTCCATGCCAGCATGAGGATCATCCAGCGTATAAGGAGAATTGACGAAGTTGAAACCTTGAAGCATCCTTTTGCTACTTTTACTCACGGTGTTGGTTAGATGAGGAGGACGAACTATTTCAAGATCACTATGTAACTCATAATTCACTGAGTATTTCGATATCAAGAATTGGGGAATTAATTCAATAGGAATCTAGCTGACATCCAACTTGAACGGAGGCTGTTGGCAGCCTAAGAAACTGGGATCATGCCAATACCATAGTTTTTTATCTTGATCAACCTTCATCATTGTTAAGAAATTAGTCCAAACCTATTTATAACCTTCATGATTAGATTGAGAAAGGTGATCATATATATGGCCCAAAGCTTTATTATAACCATCCATTCATACTTCTCTAGGTTGCTTGTGAAATTGTAAGGTTAATCTCTCAACTTGATGTTGAAGTTTCTTCAAAACTTTATCCTTCCCTTTCAACTGAGAGGATTGGTCGGTAAGTACTTTGTCTTTAACTTCAAACTGTGTGGATAACTCGATAATAGCTTAACTCTTTGCCTTCAACTGGGTACCTTAATCAGTTAGAGTCTTCTTGGTCCTAGCTTCTTTTATATTTGGTCGGCCAACTCTCTGTTTGGAAGATTGTGCAGGTTTGGACTTTTTTAAAGCTTCAAGTTCTTCTTTTAATTTGGCATTCTCATTCTCCAGGAAAGTAGCACCTTCGTCGATAACAGCAGTAGAAGAACTCTTCAAAGACCCAAGTTCATCTCTCAAATTATTAATCTCTTCCTCTAAGAGTTCACTACACCAAAATGGGCAAATTGTCACCTTTCAGCCGGCCAGCCTTGTCAAGGTCTTTGACCGTGACAAAAAAACACGCGTTTTATGTCACGGTCATTGACCTTGACACGACCGTGACAACGAATTGTCACGGTCATTGCCCGTGACAAGCCCGTGACAATTCAATTTGTCACGGTCGTGTCACGGTCAATGACCTTGACACGACCGTGACAACTTTTCCAGCAAAAACCCTTTCCCCCTTCTTTTTTCCCTCCCACCGTTCCCTCCCTCTCTCTCTCTCTCTCTCGACTTGACGCTGCTCTCTCTCTCTCTCTCTCAGATCCAATTTCTCTCTCTCTCTCTCTTCCATTTATATATATATATTTGTCTGTATATTTATGTATGTATGTGTATATATATATATGTGTGTATGTGTGTGCGTGTGTGGGGGGTGGGGCGGGATGGGGCAGGGTGGGGGAGGGGGTGGTGGAGGGGGGCAGGGGGTGGGGCGGGGTGGGGCAGGGTGGGGGAGGGGGTGGTGGAGGGGGCAGGGGGTGGGGTGCGGTGTGTGTGTGTGTGTGGTGGTGTGTTTTGGGGGAAGGGGGAGGGGGTGGTGGAGGGGGGCAGGGGGTGGGGTAGGATGGGGTGTGTGTGTGTGTGTGTGGTGGGGGAGGGGGTGGTGGAGGGGGGCAGGGGGTGGGTTTGGGGGAGGGGGTAGGGGGAGGGGGTGGGGGTAGGGGGTTGGGTGGGGTGGGTGGGGTGTGTGTGTGTGTGTGTGTGGTGGGGGAGGGGGTGGGGTGGAGGATTGAGATTCAATTTAGGTGTGTAGACCATTTCGAAAATTTTGTGCTTCACATTATTGAATCAATATAAAACGTTTTCCCTATCTCTAGATTTTTACAAGACATCTACCACATCATGTCTTAAATGAATCCATTGATTAAAGCCCTAAAAATAATACACACATGGAATTTATTCTAAAATTATAGGATTGTGTTTAGCGAACCAATAACATAAGAAACTCTAATTCCCATCATCCTTCATGTGTTTCCACATTGTTTATCACTCCTTAAAACACAATTATAAAAGATAAAAGGATGATTTAGAACTAGTTTGCATTTATTATTATAACCCTGCCAACCATTCCTATCTTTATGCATTTTTTATGATTAGACCTAGACTGTATTGATGTATTTTTTGTCTCATTTTGCATGTATATATGATTTTTTCTTTTAGAAATCAGTCATGGAGCTGATGGTACGAATACGAGTGCTCAAGAAATGGCTCCAGTCGAGAGTAAGTAATATCTCTTTCCGATCCATTAGCTCGGTTATTATATCCCTGGATTTTGTTAAGCCTCCTAGTAGGAATCTTCATTATTTCTGAATTTGTTATCTTTATGTGTTTTGAATAATTTAAAATATCATTACTTATTTTAGAAACCAGTCATGGGGCAGATGGTCCTAATTTGAATGCTCAAGAAACGGCTCCAATCAGCAGTAAATAATCTTTCTTTCTGATTCATTGGCTCTGATTATTTATTCCTAGATTAACTTTTATTATTTCTGAATTTGTTATTTTTATATGTTTTGAATCGTTTAAAATATTATTATTTCTTTCAGAACCCAGTCATGGAGTAGATGGTCTTAACACGACTGCTCAAGAAACAGCCCCAGTCCAGGGTAAGTAATATCTCTTTCCTATCCATTGGATCTGCATTTGTATCCATAGATTTTTGTTATGCCTCTTACTAGGAATTTTTGTTATTTCTGAATTTATTATTTTCATATGTTCTGAATAATTTAAAATATGACGACTTATTTTAGAAAAGAGTAATGGAGAAGATGGTCCTAACTCAAGTGCTCCAAACACAGCTCCAATTGGTAAATTGTCCTTTCCGATCTATAATTTAAATATATTTTTTAGACCCTGAGTGACTTTTAGTGATGCAAAAAATATCCTGTAACACTTTTTGTGTCACTGAAAGTCATCTCGAGGGAACCTCAAGAAATGAAATTGTTAGAGGCTAAATTTAACATCAAAGAATTAGTTGCGATAAAACCTCAAATCACCATAATTGTTTTGCTTGTAAGAAATCTATTATATTAATTTTTTAATATGTAATTTGCCTGCAGCAGTGACACATTGAACGGGAGGGGCTTTTTCATGGATATTATCACGATAAATGCTTGCGAGGTGTCCAATTTGGTCCCCCCCCCCCCCCCCCCCCACCACCACCACCACAACACACACACACAATCCCCAACCATACATATTCTCACTCATGCTATTCAATAAACTGTGTTTTTAATGTTTCATCATTGAACGTGTAGTATAACATGTCTTGTGCTTTTAAGTTCGAATGGCATATAATTTGTATGAACATATCGTGTGATATTTGCATGCTCGAAGTGTTTTTTTTCAACTTGTAGTATATCGTTACTTTGTCTTCATCGCTGAACATTCTTTATTTACATCTGGAATCACTAATCAGGTCTATCATTCTTCACCCTCTTCTTTGACGCCTGATTTGAGCTTTTACCGATGTGCACTATATATCCATAGCCAAATGTTGAGCCTGGCCAGAAACGACCATTGGGGTTGATGTTGTGGCTCAATAACACCGACAGTGGCTAGTTTCATTTGCGGATGGAGATATGCAACTCAATTTTCTGGGTCGGGTTCCGTTTTGATTTCTTATTTTGGAAGTTTTTCATGGGGGGGTATGTATGGAGTGACAAACTTTTTTGCTTAACAGACGAACAGCTAAATGGGGGCCGAAGTCATGTTTATTAAATTTTAAACTTTAGATTCTAAAGTCAATTTCCTAGAAACCAAATGTACCATGAAAAGACATCCATAACGAACACAAGGGTGTCCCACATGGATGACATACTTTTCATTTAAACGTCTTCTTAGTGTATAGTTATCATAAGTTGTTTCGAGTTTTCAACCAATTCTGGTTAGTATTAGGATTCTTCACAAAACAATTTGCATTATCTTTAGTTTGTTCGGATATATGATGTTTGGAACAGGTACAACGTTGCTATAACAGGTACAAATATACTGCTGGGCAGTGGCAGTGGCCATACTGCCCAGCAGTTTTTTTTTTAATTCTGCCCAGAATTGTCACGGTCATTGACCGTGATAAGCCCGTGACAAGCCCGTGACAATTTTGTCACGGCCTTGTCACGGTCAATGACCGTGACAATTTTTTTTACTAAGGGTCACGGCTTTGTCACGGTTTATAACCGTGACAAACGTGTCAAGGTCAATGACCGTGACACGACCGTGACACAAAACGCGAGTTTTTTGTCAAGGTCAATGATCGTGACACGACCGTGACAAAAAAAGTTGTCTCGCCTCGAAATGTCACGGTCATTGACCTTGACAAGGTGGATTTTTCAAGGTCAATGACCTTGACAAATGGGCAGATTTGGTGTAGTGGTTTAGCAATTTCTCCAGTCTCATGAAATTCACGATTGAGCAAAAATTCCTTCATCCTAAAAGCAAAATAATATTTCTCTATTTTTTCCTCAAACGCCTAGGCTTCACTCAATGCTTGGTATTTGGCCTCATAGTCGGCATGCAGTAAAGATTTGGCGTCATTATGTTCTACCCATAATTCTTCGATTATTTCATAGTACACAACATTATTAGCCACAGCCCGATCAAGAAGAAACTTGAGATAAGAAGCATCTACGCTAAGCAAGTCTGTTAATTCTTTATCAGTTAAATCCAAGTGACCATCTTTGAACAGGTTATTGCACCGCTTCAGTAAATCGGAATCAGTGGAAGAAATTTGTTCCATATTGGCCATGAATTAAAAAGATAAAGTAACAATTGATCAACAACAGAAGAAAATATAATAACAGTTAAGCGATAACAAATAGTGTGAAGAAAGCATTAAAATAAAGGAAAATTACAAGTACATTAGAGTATAAACATAAAGAAAATAAAAGAAAGGTTCAAAATACAAAGACAAAATGCCGAACAGGTCTACACCTTCTTCTTATCCTTTTCAACATCAGGATTTACACCGTGGTCATCAGAAAAGGTAGTTAGATCAACAAGGTTTTATCTTGCTCGGCTGGGGGGGTAGCTGAATCAACAACATTCTGGTCTTGGTCAGAAAAAGGGATAAAAGACTCAACCAAAAAATATGTTTCCCCATAAACAACATCATCCTCAACTTCATCGTCAAGATTGGGGGGGGAGCCAGGATCATGCTTCAGAAAAAGTTTAGAATCCTCAACAATGTTAACTTCCTTCAGTGCTACCGACTAACCTTCCTTAAAGAATTTCTTCTTCGTGTATTCAATTTGGGCAGAGGCGGCAGAAATGGATTTTTACTAACCCTTGTTGAAGGATTCCTCCCTAGTTGTCTTTCTCTTAGCCCTTTCAGAACAAAGGTCTTTCGATAGTTTGGCCACTTTCCCTTAGCAGCCTTTTCCTTACACTCAGCTTGAGCAGCCGTTGAGTCGGCCTTCTATCGAGCTTCTTCGATAGTCTTGATCTTCTCTTCCCATGTCTTTTTCTCTATCTCCAAGGCTTATTTGTAATCCATTAAATATTTTTTAAGACCTACAAAGGCCTCCTCTACATCATTTGAAGATGAACGAAGAAGATCATCATTTTCTAGCATTTAGTTGGAGTCGACCAAGAACTACAAGAAAAAGCTAAGTTAGTACAAGTCAAAGACATGAATAATATATGATCAACTTTGAAGCTAAAAATGTACCAAGGCTAAGCTTTGAGTAGCCCTTTCCGATAGTTTTAATTGGGGAAAAGGGGCAACAATATCTCTATGGTTTGAGAGGGTGCCAGACCTAATCAATTTCCTAGCCAACCTAGGATTCAAGGCTACAGATGAGCCAACAGTAGACGGAGCAATACCAACCAAGCTCTGTTAGTCGGCAACAATAACTTTCTCAACCCTCTTATCATCATGAACTATCCTCATTCGTTTAGGAAGAGATTCATCACCCTTGTTGGATGGTGGCTTCTTTCTAACATCAGTATTCTTCTTGAAAGAACCAATATCAACAAGATTATTAGTGCCAGTAGCAGAGTCATCACCCAAGAGATTGGGAAACTTACTTTTACCCATTCTCATAGAAAGGGGAATGTCGAAATCAAAAGAGGAGTAAGTACCAATAACAAGTTCACAACCACCAGATGTAGTGGTAGAGAGGTAGAGATTGGATCTCTCTCTAAGTCTATAATGTTATAAGGGGTGACAGTTGTTGGTCGAGCAATAAAAGAAGTTACAGAAATTATATACTTCAGCAAGTATGAAGCCGAACTAATATGCTCCTTCCCCTATCTTTTGATGGATGCCCCACAAAAACTTGAGCTCTTTCTTTGGGACTCTTCTTCTTCTTCTTCTTCTTCTTCTTCTTCTTCTTCTTCTTCTTGTTGTCAACTGCAAGTAAATAAATATCAAATGTTAATGGGCAATAATAACAGGTATTTCATCAGCATGAATACAAAAAATATGTTTATTACAACCTATGTCATGGCCCTCTTGAGCGCATCTGGATCCATCATATACTTCACCCCCTTTAAGAGGAATGTATGGTCAGTTCTTTGCAATAACCCCATGACCAACATAATCTTTATTGGAGTCAGGCAAATTGATAACTAGGCCTCTATTGGCAAACCTAGTATTAAAACAATATGTACTATCACTAGTGACCCATTTGCAAATAAAAAATAATTTCAGGGATTCCGATACGGGTCCTATGGATTCGGTTAAGCCTATCGATTCCATTAATTATCCTCCAAGTATTTGGGGCTACTCTAGAAGGTATAACATCAAAATATTAACAGAACTCTAAGCAAAAATGATTTGGGGGAAAAGTAAAGACGCACTCAGCTATGAATAAGGAGGGAATCCAATGACCCTCAGATGAAGAGAAGACATCAACAGGAGGACTAGAAAACTCTAAATCTACCCAATCTGGTATATTCCACTCCCTCCTAAATTCGTCTAGAGAATCAATATGAACTACGTAAACCATGATTCAAAAAGAAAAAAAAAAGGAAAAGGAAAGAATTCTTACAGAAACTTAAGGATTCAGGAAGAACTGTCAAAAGATATGAAGAACGACGGCAAATGGGCACTCAAGAGTTCATAGATAGCTTGTACAGTTCGAAAGTTTGGGGTAAAGAAAAATTGAGAAAATTTACTGCCTTTTATAGGTTGCCTCGAAAATAGCGAATGCCATGATTAAACATACCAATAATTAACGTTCTGACGGCTTTACAAATCAGATGATGAAAAATACTCATTTACCCTTGAGCGGTTCGTCAAATTTCAAATTATTTGCAAAAATTCTATCTTCAAATAGTACCAGTTAAATTTTACAAGTGTGGTAAGTCAGCTTCCAACCAAGTATTATGAAAATAGCTCGAGCTATACCCTAGAGTAAATGTTCTATACTTTAATGCAAACATCAAGTATAGAACAATGGGGGCTTCTATTGATACCAAAAATTATCCATCTGTGTAATGACCCCACTTTTAAATGTTCATATATAGTTTGTTTTTACAATTTCGTCTCACTTACTATCTGATAAATATTATTTTATTAAAATGTGATCTTTTGGATTATTAATATGACAAAGCCCATTTTTAAATTTGAAGAATCAACTGTAAAATGGGTCGGGGTCGTGACAGAGGTGGTATCAGAGCATATGTTATGATCCCGTAGACTAATGAACATAACTTTTGAACGTTATAGATTTAAGTTTTCATACAAAGGATATAGGATTAAATATCCATACTTGTTTGAAAATTAACGTAAGTAAAGTTTAGGGACAAAACTTTTTATAAGGAGGGTAAGATGTAATGACCCCACTTTTATATGTTCATATATAGTTTTTTTTACAATTTCGTCTCACTTACTATCTGGTAAATGTTATGTTATTACAAATGTGATATTTTGGATTCTAAATATGACAAAGCGCATTTTTTTAAATTTGAAGAATCAACTGTAAAATGGGTCGGGGTCGTGACAATCTACGTGGACTAATCAAAAATAAATATTTGTTCTCCTACGTGGCCTTAATCCCAGTCAGCTAATAATAACCTAACAAGGAATGCCGACAGGCACAAGGAATTTCGACCAAGTACTGAGAAGGTCGACCAACGAGATCAGTAAAGGGTTAATATATCAAGAGTCATATTACTCATAGTTTGTACAACTAATCTTCACATAGATAATGTAAGGATATAAATTCTTAATGTATAAAGGCATTCCATCCCTTTACATTCAAACCCTTGGCCTCCGAGTCACTATAAATACAGTGTACTCATGCCATCAAAGACAAAAAAACAAGCAAGCAAGATATTGCAACGTCTAATTCCGTAATAGTGGATGTAGGCTTTAATACATAGCCGAACCACTTTAAAATCTTATGTTGGTCTCTTTTTATTTACATATTTTATCTTTGATTAAAGAATTAGATCTAGTTTGGTTTTTGACATCAACAGTCATAGGCTTGAAGGTCACAACTTCTATCCCACGACTCAATTAGGTTTGTCTGAAATTAAGCCAGCATTACCAATTTGACTCAATTAGAAATTTGCCCTTACAAATCCCCCCTATTGGTTATTCCGGGACAAAACTCAAAATAAAAATCCTATGGACCGCCAAGCTCTTCTAAAATGACACAAACCCTCCCAAAAGAAAAAAATTATAGACGCTTGACTAGACACATGGGATGAAATGCTTTGCCGCTTTAAAAGGTTGCCACTAAAGATGAAAATCTGCACACTTAAACACGCCATCAAATGCATAGGGATATGACAATATAAAGTGCATAAATAAATTCCCCCCTTTGTCTAACATGAACTACCTAAGAAAGACGTCTCCCCCTAACTTAGATTTTCCCAAATTTAAAAGGTTTAAATACCATTTCTCCCTCTTTTTGTTCAGGAATAGATAAAGATAAAAGTCCATTAAATAACTTAATTCTCCCTACTTAAATCAAATACCCCCCCTAAATGAAACAATGGATAGGAAAAATGAAAAACCACCTATATCATGCAATGGTGAATAAAATGATAAGAATAATAAATCACGTGGCATGAGAAGCAACTAACCCAACACAAGAATCATAAATATCAACTATGATGCGATTAAAAAACGATATCAAATAAAATAAACTAATATGATCATGAGATATCAATCGCAACAAGATGAATATCTATTTCAACATGAATCATACATGGACTAGATAGCAAATCAAAGACTTAAAAACAAAAGAAATACTTTATATGCACATACATAAAAGACACCAATAATTCACACGCACGTATACATAGGTATAAACACCACACACGACACAAAATATATTAAGCTTTCCACACTCATATGTCAAAAATGTGCCTAGATAACATGTGGTAAACGGAAGTGAAGGGGTGTGAACTAGAGACAAGAAAATTAAGACCCGCTCACTTAAACATGTTTATGGAGTTCTTATTTGATTGTAAAACTTTATCAAACTTAAATATAGCGTCTTGTGACAAGATAAAGTGAACTCATGGAACAAACATACACAATACACACAAGCCTAGAATTTTGATGATTCTACAAACCAATAGAGTCATGACAAAATAACCATAACTAGGATACATTGTCATTGTGCAAACTTGTTGATATATCCATCCAAACTTCCTCAAACATAATAATTCTTATCTTGTCTTTTGAATGTTCATATCAAACTCAAATACTTTGGACTTGGATAATTTGAATAATGCCATATTTTAGGCCATATTTCAATGGTGGCCTTTAACGTAAAGTAATTTTGTACTTCACAGCTCAATTCCATTGATAAATAATTATGCCAAATAAATAGTTTTTTCTATTCTATTTTTTTAAATCCAGGCAACGGTTCTTACATGCACAAATCCTCCATAGTCATAGAAACATGTAGATGACTAAATTGATAGGAGAACATATCACTTAACTCAAATATGCATGTGAAGTTAAAGATAAAATGAGCTCATGCATATGTGAATAGAGGCATATAAAAAAAAGAGAATCCATTAAGCAAGATAAAATCAAACTACTCCATGCAAACATGATAAAGAACACTTTAAGGAATGGAATTCATAACCAAAAGTTCTATCCACATGGAAGCGGGGGAATGATATAGGATTTAAACACAAGTATATGCCACATAAAATGTGTAAAACTGAAACACACAAAAAAAATCTTTTTAAGTTTTTCATAATTTTAAGCAAACAAACAACAAAAATTTAACTCAAAAAAACAAACAAAATCTTTTTGTATTTTTCAATAAGACCAAAAAATGAAAAAAGATAAAATACAAAAGATACACATGTCATAATTCTAGCAACACGTATATGATGAAGCGAATACTAGAAAATGACAAACAAGCATACAACTAGATAGAATATAATAAGAGGCGCATCTAGTTTATGTAAACATGCAAGCAATTACTCATAATATATAGAAAGTGAGGAGTCATGTACTATCACGTGGGAACCATCAAAAAAAGAAAATTTCGAAAATGATATATTTTCCTTATTCCCAAAAACAAATCCTTAAAAATCAGGATCACACAATATTTTAGTGTAACCTGCTCTGATACCACTAGTAATGATTAAAACGCTCTGATACCACTTGTTAGGGGGTATAAATTATAAGATATGCTTTAAAACCATGATATTTAAAATTTTGAAAAGGTAAAGGTTCGCCAAATATCCAAATTTTAAACTTCTTATAAAAATTAACCAAATTTTAATCTCTTCAAAATTAAAATGAGATTAAACAAAACAAATATTTGGATTTACACTTAAACACAAATTTAATCCAATTTAAGTTCAAATTATGCCAAATAAATAAAGCATGCATTTTGCAAATTAAATTTTGCAACTTGAATTATATTAAATTAAACTTAACGAAAATATTAAATTAGTACCAATTTAAATAAAGCTTATGATTAGACCGATTTTTTGTTGTTACCCCTAAGCATGCATCTACGGGATGAATTTGTAAGACAAAAATAAACATACCACAATGCAACGTCGTACGAAAAAAAATCCACAATGGAAAATTCTCGGGCAACCCAACCGCAAGTACACTAGGTATGGTTTTACAAAAGACACGACAAAAGACTTACTACCTAGACTCGACTTTTAATCCTTGACACTTCTTCGTTCTTCTACCTACACCTAGTCGACAACTCTGGAATGCACCGCGGTCTCAGAATCCATCGATGGGGTGAATCAATCGTCAAAACTTACGAAGGCCTTTCCAACATATGAACACCATGAATCTTCACAAGAACGAACTCCTTCGTAGGAAACTTTCTCCTTTTGGGATGAGAAAAATACCTGGTGCCAACAATGGTGATATCAAAGAAAATATATATTTAAGACTTGGATCAAAACAAACAATGGGCGTAAAAACTTGGTTTTGTTCTAAAGATTAAATCATTTGATTAAAAAACACCAAGGACACTTTTTGATAAAGTTTTTTGCTCTTAAGATCATTTAGAAAGTAAGGAAAAGTCTTGTCAAAAATTGTGTTCCCGCACTATTAAAAGTTGGTAAAAAGAAAGTGGGAAGTTGGGTGTTAAAAAATTAAACTACCGAAAAACAGCTGGAAAAACCTCCAGGTTATTCGAACATGGTTATTTGAACATGGTCGTTCGAATATGGTCATTCGAGCATCTATGTTTGAAAAAAACCTCTAATGAGAATTCAGAACAATGTGTGAAGAAGTTCGTTTGTAAAATCTCCCAGGTCGTTCGAACATCTATGTTTGAACAAAACTTCTAACGAGAATTCAATTTTTTTTTTATTTTCCTTTGAAAAAATATAAAAGCATTTTAAACATAATTTTAGTAAAAAATAACACTCAAAATAAATTTTCAAGTCCCTATATATATTAATGCATTCATACCTTTATAAATCATGGAAATAATAAAATGTTGATGACGTTACACATGGCACGAAAATCGATAATTATGATATCTTCAATTTAGGCTTGGCTGCTAGGTCTTCAACAAAAACGTTACAGACTTGAGGTCACAACTTTTATCCTTTGATTCAATTAGTTTTATTCGGAATTAATCCAACACTACAAATTTGACTCAATTGCAAATTTTTCCTTACAAAATCCCTTGGGTTTGAAGAGAACAAGAAGGCCAATGTGCAAGACCATGCTACCCATTAAATAATTCAAAAAAAAACTAAATGATAAATTTAGTGATGCACAAGGTAAAATTGTATTTTCTTCGTTGATATATAACACCGATTAGAGGTTAAAGTTTGGAGTTAGAATAAATATTTTTTATGCAAAAAACAAGTATCACCGATAATGATATTTGAAAACACACAGAACAACAATATTGATGTTGGCTCTACATTAGTTTTCCCTAAACTTAGTCAGTCTAGGACTCTTGATAAATATAATCACAACATGTTAGATCATAGCATGTTTATATAACCTACACAGTGAGAGTTCCCAACTTATTGCGCAATTTCAAACAATCACAAGTGAGCAACACCAATATATATATATATATATATATATATATATATATAATTATATGATTAGGCGAATCCACTAACTATGAAAATATTAAGAAAAATAGACACATAGTCCCCTAACTATGAGTACATTACCTAATGGTAAACTTTTGTAATTCAAGAAATAAGACTATATATTACTTAATGCATACTCCCTTCGTCCCAAGTTAGGAGTTCCTATTATTATTTTTGATAGATTAAGGATATACTCAATCATTGGTCAAGATCAAAACTTGTTATATTGATTTATCATATAAAATTATAAAAAAATGTACAAATATAATTATTTGATTTTGACAAAATTGGTCAACAAAAATCATCTTCAAATAGGTGGCCCCATTTGGTTCCAAGGTAAAATATTTTTCAGGTAGGTGATAAGGTAAAATATTTATGTTGATTTTCACCTATTTAGAGATAATTTACATGCTATAATAATGTGGCTTTGAAAAAAACAGTAAACGCATCACTTGGACATATAAAACAAGGCATCAATTAGGGATCAACATTAATGTAGTTAACTATTAAATAAATTGAACATGTCAAATACATAGTATAAAGTCGAAAGATAGGCATTTCAATGACTTATTAAGTTCAACTTACTAATCCTTTATTCAATAATGTATATTGCTTATTGTGAGGACTATTGGATATATAATGCTTATTCAGCGCCTCCAATGTACAGTGCATATTGCGAGGACTATTGAAATAAGGACATGCTACTCTGCATAAGACAAGCAAACTTTTCTTCACATTTCAATGACTTAATAAGTTCAACTTCGAAAATGAAATGCTTCTTAATATATCTTGTAAATTAAAGATAAAGAAAAGCGTAGGAACAATTATTTTTTCCTTGTTTACTAGTCGACTTCCTAAAAATAGATCTTGTTTCATCTGATTAAATTTTTGCAGCACTTCTTGTATTCAAATAAAAGAAACTGCTACATATATACACTAAATTCATAGATTATTTTAAGGAATTAAAATTATGTATACCTTGATACCGTGTATAATTTCTCGAGCTACATCGATATAAGAACTTGATATCCGTCCTTACTCAAGTAATTCTGGTGTGGGAGCTTCTCCTAATCTCCCCTCCAGATCCGAACCAATTTCAATGAAGTATCTGAAACTCTCATAAGAAAATAAAATGATATCAGTCTTTGCTTGTGTATGATTGACTTTACATTCATTTTTTGGGCCCTAATTTTGTATTAAATTAAAAATGAAGACCTAGTAGAATATTGGAGAATTATTAGGTTTGAAGGTACCTAATAAAGCTTATTTGGATCAGAAGTGGCCTAACTTGGAAAATAGGAAATAGACATTTTTCAATCACTCTCCCACAGAATAGTAAAAAACTATTTACTGTAATACGCCATATTTTCTTCTAAAATAAATAATGAAATAATGTTTTTTGGAATAAATAATTAATTTTAGAAATTGGACATAATTAAATTTTTATATTAAAAAAAATTTGCACGGTTGAAATTTTTTGTTTAGTTATATTTGTGTGTGACTAATTTTTATGTGCACGAATATGGCATTTACACATAATGAAGAAAAATACATAATTAATGTGCGACATAAATTAAAAGTACCTATTATTGACATAAATAATTCGAGGCATATTTCGGGACACATATGGGCTCGTTTAGATGATTTTGGTCTTTAAAAATAGTCTCGGGTCAATAGTATATAGGTTGGGGAACTTTTGGGCTAGTTAGATTATGGATTTGGGTCCGTTTTTGGGGTCCAAACGTTGGGTTTTAGGCCCAACTCAAGATTAGCCAATTTTTGTGTTTAAGTGGGGGTAAACCACTCCCCCACTATCATTACAAAAAACCTAAATCAATAGTTAACGGGTGAGAATAGGAGAAGGTCCAAAAGAAAGGGAAAATGGCAAGAAACCAAAGGAAAACCAAGGGGATTTCAAGAGGCTTTCTTCCACGAATTTTAAGGCAAGAATTATCTTGCTTAATTTATGCTTTCCAATATATTTCTTGATGCATCGTAACGACCCCTTTAATTTTGGGGGATTATGTCTAATTTTATTGATTTAATGATGAAAAATGCATGTAGAGGATTGAAATTTATGTATAAATTGTCCCAGAAATTTAGGTATTGTAAATATGAAAATGGATGGTAGATTCCTTAAGATTTTGATCATTATTTGGGTGTATTTAAATGAATTGATGTAGAGGATCCCACTATTAATTTATGAACTGAATTTTGGCATAAATATCATGATGAATGCCTAATGTAATAAATTTATTTGGGTTTGGAATTAGAGAACACCTCCCTCGTTAAAAGCCTTAATAGATGTAAAATTTTGGGGTTTAGATTCATTGTCTTTACCTTATTTTCTGGGTTTTTGTTAAACGTTTCTGAGTTGAATTTTCTACAGGGATTAAGAGATTGAGAAATGGCATAGGTAAGAATACAAGGGTTCATCGCTCAAACGACGTCGCGTGTCGTTCGAGTGACATGCTATGTCACGCGAATGGGTTCCCAGCCGTTCGAGCAAGGTAATGGCATATATGGGTTTTCATTCTTTTCTAAAACTTGGGTCTGTGACTGAAATGGGTAGTGGCCAGGGTTGGTTCGTTTACTGAGATGTGTTTAGTTTATTGAATAAGAGTTAAAGAGAGATTAAAGGGGGAAACATTAATTAACTGATTGAGAAATAATATTCCCATATTGAGTTGATAATAATTACAAATAACTAGATGGCTAACTAATTATTTTATGGGATGAAATTAATATTTTATTAGATGGTAAATTATTAATAAAAATGTTGTGGACTTTAGTTGGGCTTTTCACGGTAATTATATACATGTTATATAAGATATAATATGTACTATTTTGTATTTGTGTGGACATACCAATATTCGTGGACTGTCCTATCGGCTCGGGGGTTCACGTGTTCGGACCGGGTACCACACATCGGCACAGGTGGGATTGACGATGTGTGGGTCATATAAGTACTACATGGAGGTGCCAGCTACGAGAGGTAGGTGTTGTCGCTGACCCATCCTGTGTCACTGCTGGGCATAGGCCGTGCACATGTATCCTGTGTAGGGATCGCCTCCAATTTTTGTGTATTTTGTGATGTTCGCTTAGGATAATAGATTCCTCCGGTGTTGCCGATAGAGAACGAACCAGGTACCAACAGTAGATGCCTTTGTGTGTCAAATATATGAAAGACATATATGGATAATTACCTGGACTTAAATGGAATAAATTTAATTGTCTAAGAATGTGAACAATAATTATATTTTGACTCTATAATGCATAATAGATGTTTATGCCTTATAAATATGACACTTATGAGACTCAGATAAATGGGAGTTGGCAAATAGATGTAGAGATTACATTTAAATATTTAATTATTGATATATTCATCTTAAAAATGGGAAACAATGTAATAATCATTATTTGGGACGTATTGGGATGCGAATAATATCACACTTAGATGAGGGGTGAGGTGTTATACGCATGTGCGTGACGAAGGGGGAATATTTATTATGCATCGACTATATTATTGCATCATAAATTAATTAAGTTAATTCTTGCACACCTCGGACTCTGAACCAAATTGAAATGTTTTCCCCCTGGTGCTCCTAGAAAGGGATAGCTGGATTGTGCTGTAGCAGTCCTGCAGTCTCACTTGCTCCCCAGACTTTAGTTCATTCGATTCTAGTATAAGTGTTTTTCATGTCGTAGTTATTTATCTATTTGGAACATTTGTAAGGGCATAGGCCCGAGACTTCTTTATTTTATGTTGGTTGAGATTTCGATTACTAGTTGGATTTATTATTTTATTTGTGTTGGTTTGGATGTTTTTAGTTATGGTGGATGCATTCGTTAAATTTGAAACATGGGCCTTAAATAATAATTATTTGATATTCGTATTTGGGCTAAGAATGGTATTAATTGACAAGCAAGCCCAATCTTCGGCGTATCGTGTTTGGCCAGCCTTTACTTGGGAAAAAGGGATTCTTACAGTTGGTATGAGAACACAGTTCTAGAGTCCTTTGCATCTGTGTTGCGCTCATTACATTTTGCGTTGAATTCTTTGATATGTAGAGCCTGTACTTAGGATTCATTGTATTCTTACGATTGATACTAATTCGAACCTTGTTTGCTTTCAGATGGAAAACAGACGGAGGGGAAGACCTAGGCAGCTAGTTCTATCATTTGATGAGGAGGAGGCTCACACGGAGCCATCACAGGCCCCAAAGTTGACACCCACGCTGAAATAGTGACCATCGTGCCTCAGGCAGTCTTTACTGCTATGGAAGCCATGCTTCAGCACTACCCATGGCCACAGGCACCTCAGATTTCACCAGTACCACCACAGCAGGTGGCTACACCAGCACAGACACCAGGTTACATGTAGGACATAGTGAGGGAGTACTATGTTAAGGGCCAACCTCCAGAGTTTGCGGATGGTTATGATATTTTGGTAGCGAGTCGGTGGAAGGAGATTGAGAGGCACTTGCAAATGGTGGAGTGCACACCTATTCAGAAGCAGATGATAGCTTCATTCAGATTAATGGGGGACGCTCTTTAGTGGTGGTAGGTATTTACGACTGTTGGTGGGAGGGACAACCTCAGTATTGAGCAGTTTTAGGAGAGGTTTGAGGGGAAATACCTTTTACTAGCCATGCAGTCTGAGATGAGGACCAGGTTCACAAAGCTGAAGCAAGAGGGGCGTATTTTTGTCGAGTATGAGGAAGAATTCATCGCCCTCTCATACTTTTTTAGGGAGGATGTTTGCAGTGAGCAGATGAGGAGGGATAGGTTTATTGCGGTATCAACATGGCATATCAGGAAGGCTCTTCTGCGGAATCCAGCCTTCACGACATACAATGAATTGGTTAATGTTGAACTTCTCCAGTGTCAAGATCACAGGGCATTTCTGAAAAATAAGGGAGATAAGCATCACAGAGGAGAGTCGTCTAGCCAGCAGGGCAAAAAGAGTGGGGGAAGTGGATCTGGGGTACAGTAGCAAAGGGGAACCCATTTCACTGATCAGAATAAGAAGTTTAGGGGTACAGATGACCGATAGAGGCAGGGTCGACAGGACAGGGCCATCAGGTCCAGTAGTACGAAGGCCAGTAGGTCCAGTAGTATAGAGGCCATCAGGGCCAGGGACAGCAGGACAGAGGCCAGCAGGGTCGGTGGTTTGAATGGGGCCCATTTTAAGGAAATTGCTTTACATGTGGTGAGAGGGGCCATGCTTCAAAGAATTGCACTCGCAGGGACCAGCAGCCCAGTGGCAAGGAGGTTTTAGAGGACAACAGGCGTCACAGGGACATCACCCACCATTTTTGGCCTAGGCAGCCACTGCACCAGATGCTCCAGCACCCGTCTCCCTGCCTTAAGGGCAACAACCATTACAGTATGGGAGGGTTTATCATGTTGTAGTCACAAATGGGCTAGCACCGCCATAGGCAGTCGAGGGTATGTTTCCCATTTTTGGCCATATTTATCGCATTCTTTTCGATACGGCTGTATCTCATTCTTTTATTAGCACGGGGTTTGCACGGGAGACGGGTATGGTAGATTTTGCATTAAATATGTCTTGCACATAGACTCACCAATGGGTAGAGGGGAACCCATAGGGTCAGTATGCCGGGGTATCGATATTGAGATAGGTCGGCTCACGCTAATTTATTAGTACTTAACATGCACGAGTAAGATGTCATTTTGGGGATGGAATGGCTAGCTACGTATAGAGAATGTGTGGATTACTATGGGAGAGGTCCATTGTATTTTCCATTCCGAGGTAGGAGATGTACCTAATTATGATTCCGTACATCGGGGGTGGGTCGAGCATGCATTTGTATTACATTAAGGAGGATACTTCTTCAGAGGTTGTGGTGAATCTAGATTCCATCACAGTGGTGAGTGAGCTTTCTAATGTTTTTGGGAAGATTCTGAGGTCACCACCTAGTCGGGAGATCAACTTGTTTTCGGGCACGAGATCTATTGCATGTATCCCATATCTGATGGCTCTATTAAAGATGAGGGAGCTACGAGATAAGATTGAGATGTTATTAGGGCAGGGGTTTATCAGGAGGAGTACCTCGCTTTGGGGTGCTCCAGTGTTATTACTCAAGAAGAGGGACGGATCTCAGGGTACCACCAGTTCAGAGTGTGGGAGCAGGACATCTCAAAGACAACCTTTCTTACTAGATATAGATCGTAGAGTTTTTGGTGATGCCATTTGGGATCACCAATGGACCGACAGTATTCATGGATCTGATGAACCGAGTGTTCAGGAACTATTTCTATCGATTTGTTATCGTCTTTGTAGATGATATTTTTATTTATTGTCGGACTGCAGAGGAGCACGCAGAGCATCTACGGGTGGTCTTACAGACGCTTCAGGATCATCAGTTGTATGCGAAGTTTGAGAAATACGAAATTTGGCTGAGAGAGGTATAGTTCTCCACATTGTGTTCGATCGGTGGATATCTGTGGACCTAAGGAAAGTTTCTGCCGTGATGGAGTGGGGACAACCCACTACACCCATCGAGGTTCGTAGCTTCTTGGTAATGGTTGCGTACTACCGTCGATTCATCCAGGGGTTCTTTAAGATAGTCGGGCCCTTAACCAATTTGACGAGGAAGAGGGTACCATTTATTTGGGATGAGATGTGCCAGCAGTCATTTTAGGAGTTGAAGACTAGATTGACTATAACATCGATTTTGGCACTATCTCGAGCAGGGGTTAATTACAAAGTCTACACAGATGCGTCCCTAAGGGGACTTGGATGGGTTTTAATACATGATAAGAGGCCGATATCTTATGCTTCCCTAAAGCTTAAGCCTCATGAGGGACATTACCCTACCCACGACTTGGAGTTAGTAGCCGTGATTTTTGCCTTGTGGGGGGTGAAATTATAGATTTTCACAGACCACAAAAGCCTTCGGTGCTTGTTCACATAGAGGGAGAGGAACATGCAATAGAGTAGGTGGCTAGAGTTTATGAAATATTATCGGTTCGACATTCAATACCATCCGGGGAAAGCGATTGTCGTGGTAGATGAGTTGAGCCGTAAGTTAATTCTGGAGTTGGCTGCAGTGTGGAAGGCGAAGTGGAAGTCACTTCAGAGGGATGATGAACTGACCCGAGCATATATGTCAGGTATCACCATCACCCCAGAGATCCTTATTCGGGTGGTGAGGGCACAAGCAAGAGATCATCTTTTCCAGGAGAAGGTGAGACAATTGCTAGCCGAGGGGGTGGAGCACTTTTTATTGGGTCGGATGGTGGTTTGAGATTCTAGGGGAAACTAGTTATCCCAAATGATGAGGAGTTAAGGCGAACCATCATATCGGAGGCTCACAGTTCATTTTTTATGATACATCTCGAAGGGGATAAGATTTACCATGACATGTATCGTCAGTATTAGTGGGCTGGGATAAAAATGGATATAGCCGAGTTTGTGTCCAGATGTGCTACGTCAGTTGGTGAAGGTGGATCACTATCATCCTGTAGGTGTTTTACAACCTTTGGATATCACGATGTGGAAATGTAAAACCATCTCCATGGACTTTATTACTGGGCTACCTACTTCGCAGAGGGGGCATGATTCGAAATGGGTGATTACCGACAGATTGACAAAGGTTGCTCATTTTTTACTGGTCCAGACAGATTGTAGCTCCGAGCAGTACGCCAAGCTCTTCCTTGCAAATATTTTTAAGATGCATTGGGTACCACTCAACATAGTGTCAGAACAACATAGGACATTTATGTCCCACTTTCGGAGGAGCTTCCAGCAAGTCGTGGGGGCAGAATTGAGACTGAGCAAGTCATATCATTCTCAGATCGATGGGAAGACGGAGAGGGTGAACATGAGGCTGGAAGACATGTTATGGATGTAAATTTTGGATTTTAAAGGGAGATGTGAGAAGTATTTTCCTTTGGTAGAGTTTGCCTACAACAACAGCAACTAGTTCACAATAGGGATGGCACCGTTTGAGGAACTTTACGCGAGACCTTTTCGTTCACCCTCATGATGGTTAGAGGTGGGGAGAACAAGTTACTTGGGCTAGAATTCATTCAGGACACCTCTGAGAAGGTAGAGATGATTCAAACCAGGATACGGATTACACAGGGCAGGCAAAAGAGCTACATGGATGCGGGCAGGAGACACTTAGATTTTGATGTTAAAATCAAGTGTTGATTAAAGTGTCTCCCATAAAGGGGGGTGATGAGATTTGGGAAGAAATTTAAGCTGGCCCCTCGATACGTGGGATCATTCCCTATTATGTATAGGATTGGCTCGAAGCATACCGACTGGGATTACCGGATCAATTGCAGCGAATGCACGACGTTTTTCACATATCTTCATTACGGAGATTCCTTAGAGATGCAGTGGCATACCAGCACATTGATATCGATGAGATTGAGCTCCATCTAGATGCTACTTATGAGGAGATATCAGTGTGACACCCCACCTAATAAAATATTGGGTGATCAATCCTTTATCAGATTAAAATAGGAATCTCATATGGTTCATTCTCAGCATCACTGTCGAAACAAATTTAATTACTAATAACTAATTAGGTTGGCATCAAAATTTTAATTAGATAATCTTTTTAACTAAACCAACCATGTAAAACAATCACAACAGTTTATATACAACAATTGAAATGAAATAAAATAACCGAACTCTCGGTACAACATAATACAACCAAATCGAATATGTAAACTAAAATGCGGTGAAAGAATAAATGGATACATTTGGGCTATCAACCTGAGTGTTTCTACAATACCTCCTATCTAGATCTCAAGGATATAAGTGTCTATAATAAAACTATTTTCATCCAAAGCTGCTGCAGAAAATGTTTGAGTCGAAAGGATCATCATCTAGGCGTCCCTGTGTCTAGACACCTAATATATATACATATATAGAAAGAAAGGGGAAAATAGAGAAATGGGTCAGAGTCCGAGTTTTGAAAATATTTAGCAAGTGAATCAAATTCCATATTTTAAAATATAAAATCTCTCATATTTAAATTGGTATCGCACTCTTATGAGATACACCTCACCCCACTTCTAATAGTGCACACCTATCCATACATTTTAAACAACCTAGTTAAGCTACCCTGCCTAACTAATCTCCTAAATCCTCATAACGATCACCTTTCTTGTGTGATATAATATATGTTATACCGTAAGCTTTTAATTCATATAATCCGCGATGTGATATATATATAGTTCTCATTTATATATATATAATTATACCGTAACTTTCACTAGTTAAAAAATACCATTTTCACTTTAGTAAATAAAGTGTCGTATATATAATTCTCATTTTAATATATGATTTACATTGTATTAATCCGTATATAAGTCTCCCGAAAGAAGAATAAACCCTTATTCATTTTACACATTACTCAAGTCTCAATTATATGATTTCGCATCTTCACATACAAGGAATATACTATACGCAACAAGTATAATTATACCTATTACAATTATAAGTATAATAACCATCCCACAGAGTTATAACTCAAGGATGCAGTCTCAAGTGCCTATCCACATCCGGGTTTACTCACGTGACCATGGTACTAAGCCAGACTCATTCATGGTCATGGTAAAAACTAAACGGTGGAGGCGGTCATGGACGACATGACCTAGGGACTATACTCTCCCTGATCCTCAAGCCAGAGTATTCATCCACATTGCACAACCTCCCTGAATAGCACTAAGGAAAAATATAATTTGGTTGTCCGTGCCTATGCCCATGGAACCAACCTCTAAGATACAAATTTACCAACCATAAACAAATATATTTATTTTCGTATCATAACATATATATACTATAACAACTCCCGTATATATAATATATATCACTTCTCAATATATTATGGCTATAATTTCTAAACTCTTATAGCGATAGAAAAAACCCCGAATGTTCCCATTCGTAATAGTATATAAGTATTTAAACACTTAAAATACTAAACCTATAAGTATTGTCTTACTTAAGATTAATACACACCTTAGTCACTTCTAAGGATTTCTATATAATCCCGAATATACCAATTCATAACAATTAAATAAGACTACTATCAACTTATTTTAGTTCCATAGGTATCGCATCACCTATAATAATAGTTGTCAAGAGACATACCGGAAAGCCACTCAAACCCCTTTAGCACATATCCTAAATTCCATCCTAATCGCATCCTAGGATTTACTCACATGCATTCAACCCATATTTATTCTAACTGCATAAATATATTTCTACACACTTTCCTAAGACCTCTCGCGAATATTACACGTCCTAACCATTCATTAGGTCCATACCTCGGATTGTACCCTTAACTCATCCAAGGTTCCCTCTTTCATCCTAAGGTTTACTCACCCTAAATTCCATTATCTAGGAGTCCTAATATCACATCTAGAATCCCCTACAATAATCTCCAAGTTATAATTTAACTCCCCATACACTTGAGGGAAGAAAACTGTCAAAATTCAGCAAAGGCGAATCGATTTTCCCCTAATGCGAATCGATTCGGTCTTAATTCGAATTGATTCAGAAAGTTTTATGCAAGCAGGTCCTTAAAGTAGAATTGATGCGGTCTCAATCTGAATCGATTCGGCCTGAGACAGCCTTATATGTCCCCTTATGTGAATCAATTCGGCCTGAGATAGCCTCATAGGTCCCCTTATGCGAATTGATTCAGTCTAGACCCAAATCGATTCGCCCTGTTCGGAGCTCACTGTTTGGGTGACTTCATCTTCTCGAAAATACCCAAATATTAACCCATTCTCCATTTTTGTGGTTTCTAATCTCAACCAACAACACTATAATCATCCTAACACTGATTTATAACTAACACGTCAATTAATTTGTGGTATTAAACCATTTCTCTTCGATTTAAATCTAAAACCATTAAAATCCGTGTTTATCATTTTCTCCCATTTCTACACACCATTTACATGGGTTTAACACTAGAGATCATCAAGAGTTAACAAGAAATCAATTTGTAAACTGAAAATCAATTTTTTCCAAATTTATTTTAAGTGTTATAATTCAAAAATCGTATAGTCTACCAACTATAATATGAGATGCACACTCAAATGAATAAATCAAGTAAACACTTGCCTCGTGGATAAAATTCGACGACCTCGAGTCGAATCCCACGGAGTTTGGCCCGAAATACCCTTTTCTCTCTTCCTTTCTTTCTCTCGTGCCTTATAAGAGAGAAATATGGGTTATCCCTTATTAAACCCAATTTTGACTAGTTTACTCACTTGCGAGTCCCTACTAGTCCAAAAGTCCCCGGAATCTAAACTCGACCCCCGGATAATCTATTCTGACTATCTCAGTCATTCCGAAACCAACCGTGGACTAGAAATCTCCATTTGAGTTGCTTAACTAAAATTTACTAGTCGTACGCGACACTTCTCAACACGCGTTTCCTATAACGTAAGTTATCTCTCATCACTTAACCCAACTGCGACATGACATAAAAATATTTCGACTCATTTACTCAGTCACCTAAGTAAATGTAACACGTGCCAGTAATCATCTAACACCGATTAATTCAAAATTTACTATTCACTAAAATTCCTCTAATTATGAAATTATGTCACTTATGTAATTTAAATATCCATAAAAGTACGGGGTATTACATACTCACCCCCCTTACAACAGAATTTCGTCCCCAAAATTTGGATACAACCTGTACCCCTATCCTAGGATCGCTAATCACACTACATCCTACCACACATAAATCGAATGGTACTAACACAATGGTACTCTACCATACACTCATTCATGGTACCTCCTTATCGCAAGGCTTATAATTTGATGCACTAGCTTAACAACAAGTTTAACTAAATTTCTATATGCTAAAACACTACCTCGATCGTAAGATCAACTTTAACAATGAGAAATTACACCTAGTGCTTCTATAATGGCATGTAAAGAGAATGAGACTATACTCGCATCTCTAACATATCAATCGTATCGGAAAGTCGACATTCTAAAAGTCAATTCGCCTACCTCACGACTTCGAATTTCATATAAAAAGGAAACTACACTGGCACTTGACTACTCCCGTCAATCTTCCATCTCAAGTGTGCTAGCCCTTGTTGCACCAATATAATTGGATTATTGCGTACTTCATACGACGTTCCATCCAACACATTCAAATTCCCTTTATAACTGCCCCAACACACCTTCTTCAACTTTATATACTGTGCCCCTTCTATCTTGGATGGTATATAAAATTAACACACTTCCTCAACCTAGTGCTAACACTTGGGTATATATATATATATATATATTCCCAACTCGAACAACTCAAAATTTAATTCTTCCTATACTTGGAAATCTAATCCTCCTTAAGGTTAACCCACCAATCTTCTCGTGGTTAACTCACTACAATCTTCGTAAAATAGCACCACATGCCCCACTGGCCTTACTTCCTAATAACCCTAAGAGCAATGTGTTTTCTGCACACGTAAAATGAGTACTATACTAACTATATCCCTGGCGGCCAAGACCTTTCCTAACTCCCGACATTAGCTAGGTTTCATGCATGGGACGTTTCACAAAGAAAAATCCAAACAAGGAACCCTCCCGTTACACAACTACCTTTCATCGTCGATCATGAGGATATAACGGCTGAAGGCACACCATTGGGATGTTTTAAAATCCTATTCTCGTAAACATACTAATGCTCTTCTACCACTATGTCCTTCCATTTTAGCGAAATGGAAAGTCTAACTAATCGGGGCTCCTATACTCTACACAAGTGTTAGGATCATCACAAACAAACATGTAGCCTCATAATTTGCCTCCTAGCCATGACATGGCCATAAGCCTCAAATCAATTCCCATAACCTTACCTCACCCGATTACTTGTTGTGTGAGAAACATTAACGTGCTTTTCCACAACACTTCCACTTCCATTAGCCTTTAATCATCACATAACTCTCAACTAATTTATCATCAAAACCAACATACTACCATACAATAACATTTCTCCACTTCCAACGTCGTTAAGGTTCATGCGTGGAGTGTCTTGCAAGCGAAATCCAAACAAGGAACCCCTTCGATACACTACTACTTAAGTTTGTCGGTCGTGGAGGTATGTCAGCATAAAACATGTAAAATAATAAATCCGGCATATCTTAGACCATATCTATAAGGTCCCCATGCACTAAAGTCATGCTAGTGAAACATCTACTCACTGAAGTTCCATCTAAACATATAATAAAGGCGAGCTCAAACTGTATCCAGGTGAGATATCGCAAAAAAAAAACAGTTCCACCCTGGAACCGCGGATACGATAGTCTTGCAATCATTAGCTTGCTATCGTTCCGATCATCCACAAACACATTACACTTACAATAGTACCATACTTTTATAACACACACAAAACGAGCAGTACAAACCACATATAAATTCAAAATACCAACACTCGCTTTCACAGTGAATGAAGGAAATAGAACCCCGCTACCGCGGAAAAATATATTGACATATCCTCTATATTATTACCGATATTATAACAAAACTCGAATTGCACACACGAATTTAGGGCTAATAAAATTACTGTGACTGAGTCTTGCCACCCAAAATATACCTCATTCATCCGAGGTGAAACTCATGACAACAACTTTTCCAATCATCTTGGTTGTTCCAAATGGTCCCAGACGTAGTACACTTGTCTTAATCGAACCAAAAACTACTTTAATTAATGCCCCATCTAGTCACCCTACTCTTGTCCTTTAACTCATACAGGACAAGATCAAACTGTGTCGTTCTATATTTCACATTACAATCATTCCCCATCTCTAGCCACCCTGACCAAGTCAAGGTTACAAGTATCTCGGACTCTATAGACGTGATCCTGAATATCACCCTCGTAGATCCCTTAGCTCCTCCGACTAAAAGGAAACATGCTTCCATCCTCAACTTCCTTATTTCAATGAATCCCCGGGTGGATGCCTACTTGTGGGTTTCCACGAACACAAATTATCCATAAGCGTTAGCAACACTTACTAGTGAGTCTACTATTCCTCTGAAGGACTCTCTCTTCATTGTACCTACCTTAATTTGGTACAAAGTTCACTTATCCATATAAATCTTTATTCACGGTCGGCCTCTGACCGATCCTTATATGAATCATTCAGAAACTGCATTCTCTTCATTTCTGATAAGACAAAGGAACTAACGATTAAAACCATCTGTAAGATTCCTCTGTGAGCCAAAATATTATGTTCCCCCAAACATGGTGACCACCGTTCCCACAATTTCAACATTGCTCTAACGAGTGAAAAAATTTCCTCAAATTTTCTCATCTGGTCATTTTCATACCCTGCTCTAAGACAAAGCTTCTGATCCTTCTACTTCCACTGAATAATGCTACACTTCCTTCGCATAACCTAAAATTCAACGAATGGTCCTTCTCAAAGACCTTTCATACCTCTTCCCAATTTACTTCACTGGGTAATTCAAGTTTAGCACCACTCTCTATACTTTAGTCGTACATAAATAAATATAACTACTATATTCTAGTAGTCGTTACAGCAATTCATAAAAAATCCACAAAGGGGGTGACCTCGACTGCGGACCTCATCCCCGACTTCAACTAATAACTCCAACTAAGCCATGCCTCATGCTGCCCGAATGAAGGCCTTCCTTGGTCGGCCTTCATCGATCAGCACACGAATCTCAAACGAGCGCGCAAAAGATTTACTATTATCTTACATAATGGCAGGAGAACGAAATCTCACAATAGGAACAAATAATACTAATCATAAGGATCTATCTCAAATAGAAAGTAATGCAGAAAGACTAGTATGTCCGTACAGATTCCTAAGGACACTAGAACCTGGATCTGATACCATCTATGACACCCTGCCTACTAAAATATCAGGTGATCAATCCTTTATCAAATTAAAACAGGAATCTCATATGGTTCATTCTCAGCATCACTGTCGAAAACCAATTTAATTACTAATAACTTCTTAGGCTGGCATCAAAATTTTAATTAGCTAATATTTTTAACCAAACTAACCAAGTAAAACAATCACAACAGTTCATATACAACAACTAAAATGAAATAAAATAATCAAACTCTCGGTACAACAGAATACAACCAAATTAAATCCACAAACTAAAATGCGATAAAATAATAAATGGATACAGTTGGGCTATCATCCAGAGTGTTTCTACAATACCTCCTATCTAGATCTCAAGGATAGAAGCATCTACAATAAACCTGCTTGCATCCACAGCTGCTACAGTAAATGTCTGACTCAAAAGGATCATTATCCAGACGTCCCTTTGTCTGGGCACCTAATATATATACATATGGGAAAAATAGAGAAACAGGTCAGAGCCCGAGTTTTGAAAATATTTAGCAAGTGCATCAAATGCCTATTTTAAAATATGAAGTCTCTCTTATTTAAACTGATATCGCACTCTCATGAGATACACCTCACCCCTCTTTTAATAATGCACACCTATCACATACATTTTAAACAACTAGTTAAGCTACCCTGCCTAACTAATCTCTTACACCCATATTCTAAATCCTCATAACTATCACTTTTCTTGCGTGATATATTATATGTTACACCGTAAGCTTTTAATTGATGTAATCCGCAATGTGACATATATATAACTCTTATTTATATATATATAATTATACGGTAACTTTCACTAGTTAAAAAATACCATTTTCACTTTAGTATATAAAGTGACGTATATATAATTCTCATTTTAATATACGATTTACATTGTATTAATCCGGATATAAGTCTCCCAGAAGAAGAATAAACCCTTATTCATTTTACACATTACTCAAGTCTCAATTATATGATTTCGCATCTTCATAAACAAACAATATAATATACGGAACAAGTATAATTATACCTATTACAATCATAACTACAATAACCATCCCATCGAGCTATAACTCGAGGATTCAGTCACAAGTGCCTATCCACATCCGGGTTTACTCAAGTGAACACGGTACCAAGCCAGACTCATTCATGGTCATGGTAAAAACTAAACGGTGGAGGCGGTCATGGACGATATGACCTGGGAACTACACTCTCCCTGCTCCTCAAGCCACGAGATTCACCCACATCACGCTACCTCCCTGAATAGCACTATAGAAAAATATAATTTGGTTGTCCATCCCTATGCCCGTGGAACCAGCCTCTAAGATACAAATATATCAACTACACACAAATATATTTATTTTTGTATCATAACATATATATACTGTAACAACTCCCGTATATATAATATATATCACTTCTCAATATATTTTGGATATAATTTCCAAACTCTTATAGCGATAGCCAAAACTCCGAATGTTCCCATTCGTAATAGTATATAAGTATTTACACACTTAAAATACTAAACCTATAAGTATTATCTTACTTAAGATTAATTCACACCTTAGTCACTTCTAAGGATTTATATATAATCCCGAATATAACAATTCATAATAATTAAATAAGTATATTATCAACTTATTTTAGTTCCATAGGTATTGCATCACCTATAATAATAGTCGTCAAGAGACGTACCGAATAGTCGCTCAAACCCCTTTAGCCCATATCCTAAATTCCATCCTAATCGCATCTTAGGATTTACTCAAATGCATTCATTCCATATTTATTCTATCCACATAAATATATCTATACACACCTGCCGAAGACCTCTCTCGAATGTTGCACGTCCTAACCATTCAGTAGGTCCATTCCTCGGATTGTACCCTTAAATCATCCAAGGTTCCATCTTTCATCCCAAGGTTTACTCACTCTAAATTACATTCTTTAGGAGTCCTAATATCACATCTATAATCCCCTACAATAATCTCCATGTTATGATTTAACTCCCCATACACTTGAGGGAAGAAAACTGTCAAAATTCAGCAAAGGCGAATCGATTCGCCCCTAATGCGAATCGATTCGGGCTAGCGAATCGATTCGATCTCAATACGAATCGATTCGGAAAGATATCTTCAAGGAGGTCCTCAAAGTAAAATCAATTAGGTCTCAATCCAAATCGATTCGGCCTGAGACAGCCTTACAGGTCCCCTTATACGAATCGATTCGGTCTAGACCCAAATCGATTCACCCTATTTGGAGCTCACTATTTGGGCGATTTCATCTTATCCAAAATACTCAAATATCAACCCATTATCCATTTTTGTGGTTTCTAATCTCAACCAACAACACTATAATCATCCTAACACTGATTTATAACTAACACATCAATTAATTTGTGGTATTAACCATTTCTCTTAGATTTAAACCCTAAAATCATTAAAACCCTAGCTTATCATTTTCTCCCATTTTAAACCATTTATACACACCATTAACATCGGTTTAATACTAGAGATCATCAAGAGTTAACAAGATATCAATTTGTAAACTTAAAATCAATTTTTCCCAAATTTATTGCCTCGTGGATAAAATTCGACGACCTCGAGTCGAATCCCGCGTAGTTTGGCCCGGAATCCCCTTTTCTCTTTTCCTTTCTCCTATTCCTTTCTTTCTCTCTTTTCTTTCTCACGTGACTTATAAGAGATAAATAAGGGCTATCCCTTATTAAATCCAATTTTGACTCGTGTACTCAATTGCGAGTCCGTACTAGTTCAAAAGTCCCCGGAACCTAAACTCTACCCCCGGATAATCTATTCTGACTATCTTGGCCATTCTGAAACCAACCGTGCACTCGAAATCTCCATTCGAGTTACTTAACTAAAATTCACTAGTCGTACCCGACATTTCTCAACACGCGTTTCCTACAACGTAAACTATCACTCGTCACTTAACCCAACTACGACATGACATAAAAACATTCTGACTCATTTACTCTGTCCCCTAAGTAAATGTAACACACGTCGGTAATCATCTTACACTGATTAATCCAAAATTTACTATTTATTAAAATTCCTCTAATTATGAAATTACATCACTTATGTAATTTAAATATCCATAAAAGTACGGGGTATTACAACCGGTAGCCATTATGGACCGACGGGAGCGCCGAGTTTGCTCCAAGGTTGTTCCTTTAGTTTAGGTGCACTGGGCACACCATAGGGAGGATGAGTCGACTTGGGAGAGAGAGGACAAAATACGCACAAAGTATCCCGAACTCTTTTATCTAGGTGCGTAGTTTTCTTGATTTTGAGGACGAAATCCCGTTATTAGGAGGAAGAATGTAATACCCTGTATTTTTTTCTAATATAAATAATGAAGTAAAATTTTTGGAATAAATAATTAATTTCGAAAATTGGACCGAATTAAATTTTTATAAAAAAAAATTATACAGTTGAAATTTGTTATTTAGTTATATTTGTGTATGACTAATTTTTATGTGCATTAATATGGCATTTACACATAATGAAGAAAAATGCATAATTAATGTGCGACACAAATTAAAAGTACCAATTATTGACATAAATAATTCGAGGCATATTTCAGGACACATATGGGCCTGTTTAAAGTATTTAGGCCTTTAAAAATAGTCCTGGATCAATAGTATATAGGTTAGGAAACTTTTGGGCTAGTTGGATTATGGATTCGGGTCTGTTTGGGGGTCCAAAAGTTGGGTTTTAGGTCCAACTCGAGATTAGACAATTTTTAGTGTTTAAGTGACGGTAAACCACTCCCCCACTATCATTACAGAAAACCTAAATCAACAGTTAATGGGAGAGAATAGGAGAAGGGCCAAAAAGGAGGAAAAATGGCAAGAAACCAAAATAAAATCAAGGGAATTTCAAGAGGCTTTATTCTACGAATTTGAAGGCAAGAATTCTCTTGCTTAATTTATTCTTTCCAATATATTTCTTGAAGCATCATAATGACCACTTTAATTTCTAGGAATTAGGTTTAAATTGATTGATTTGATGATGAAAAATGCATGTAGAGGATTGAAATTTATGTAGAAATTGTCCCTGAAATTTAGGTATTATAAATCTAAAAATGAATGGTAGATTCCTTAAGATTTTGATGATTATTTGGGTGTATTTAAATGAAGTGATGTACAGGATCCCACTATTAACGTATGGACTGAATTTTTGTATAAAATCATGATGAATGCCTCATGTAATAAATTTATTTGGGTTTGGAATTGGAGAACACCTCCCTCGTTAAAAGCCTAAACAAATGTAAAATTTTTGGGTTTAGATATTTATTGTCCCTACCTTGTTTTCTGGGTTTTTGTTAAACGTTTTTGGGTTGAATTTGGTACTGGGATGAATGGATTGAGAAACTGTGTCGGGAAGAAGACAAGGGGTCGCTCAAACGACGTCACATGTCATTCAAGTGACATGTTATGTCACGCGAACGAGCCCCTAATCGTTCGAGCGACGTAATGGGATATCTGGGCTTTCGTTCCTTCCTGAAACTTGGGTTGGTTACTGAAATGGGTAATCGACTGGGTTGGTTAGTTTACTGAGATGAGTGTAGTTTATTGAGTAAGAGTAAACGATATATTAAAGAGGGAAACTTTAATTAACCGATTGAGAAATAATATGCCCACATGGAATTGATAATAATTACAAATAACTATATGGTTAAGTAATTATTTTGTGGGATGAAATTAATAATTTATTAGATAGTAAATTATTAATAAATGAAATGTTGTGGACTTTAGTTGGGCTTTTCACGGGAGTTATTGAGTAATTACCTATACATATCATATGAGATAATCATAATGTCTATTATGTATTTGTGTGGACATTCCAATATTCGTGGACTGTCCTATCGATTCGGAGGTTTGCGCGTTCGGACCCGGTACCACATGTCGGTACAGGTGGGCTTGATGATGTCTACGTCATATAGGTATTACGTGGAGGCGCCACCTACGAGAGGTAGGTGTTTCGCTGACCCATCATGTGTCACCGCTGAGTATGGTCCATGCACAACTATCTTGCGTCGGGACCGCCCCTAATTTATGTGTGTTTTGTGATGTCCGCTTAGGATAAGAGATTCCTCCATACTTGTCGATATAGCAAGAATTAGACACCAACAGTAGATGCCTTTGTGTGTCAAATATATGGAAGGACATGTATGGATAATTACCTAGACTTAAATGGAATAAATTTAATTGTCTAAGAATGTGGACAATAATTATATTTTGACTCTATAATGCATAATATATGTTTATGCCTTATATAAATATGAAACTTATGAGACTCGGATAAATAGGTGTTGGCAATTAAATGTAGAGATTACATTTAATTATTTAATTATTGATATATTCGTCTTATAAATTGGAAATGATGTCATAATCACTATTTGGGACGTATTGGGATGCGAATAATATCACATTTAGATGAGGGGTGAGGTGTTATACGCATGTGAGTGACGAAGGATGAATATTTATTTTGCATCGATTGTATTAATGCATTATAAATTAATTAAGTTAATTGTTACACATCTCGAGCTCTGACCCAAATTTGAATTTTTTTTTACCCCAAGTGCTTTTAGGCGGCGATAGCTGGCTTGTGCTGTACCAGTCTTGGAGTCTAACTTGCTCCCCAAACTTCAGTTCATTCGATTATAGTTTCGATGTTTTTCCTATTGTAGCTTTAATCAATTTAGGAAATTTATAAGGGCATAAGCCTGAGACTTCTTTACTTTCTCTTGGTTGAGATTTCTACACTTCTTGGATTTATTTTTTTATTTGTGGTGTTTTAGATCTATTTATCTATTGTGGATGTATTCATGACATTTGAAACATGGGCTTTAAATAATAACTATTTGATATTCGCATTTGTGCTAAGAATGGTATTAATTGACAAACAAGTCCTATCTTTGGCGTATCATGTATGGCAAGCCTTTACGTGAGAAAATATGGGTTTTTACATTTACCAAGTAAGAACGTGCCATTCTTGACTCAAAATTCAATACCTGTATAAAGTCGGAATGAAATACCCAATTAAATCCTCAGATGACAAAAATATAAATACAATCTCAATTTCCCTAAAAAATTACACGTTGCCTTAAAGACATTAAATTTCATCTTTTTAAGAATAGCATAACAAAATTTCATGATTCCTCAAAAAGTATGATTTGAAATAGAAATCCCTAAATTTTTAGATAGCTACGTTCACAGATTTCGATGATAAATCAAAAAATTAGAAACCCTAAACCGTTATCTAGGGTATTAACGTCTTCAAAATGAAATATTTTGGGCCGATCTTGCACCAGATATTTGTTTACACTTGCTTCGCTATAGGATTTAAAAAGTCCATCAATAAAAATAATTTTTAAGCATGCATCTTTTTCTTTTCATCCCTCAGTTATGATGTTTGGTATGGATTTTTATTACCTTATTAATACATTATTGATCTTTCAACACCAACCTTCATTTTCATCTTTACATCCCCAACCCCTAATCCAATCGATAAGTAAACTTTAGATATTAAATGATTAACTTAATAAATAATTTCATTATTTATTTAAATTTAGTGAGATTAATAGTCTTCCAGGATGCATATGTATTTTGCTAATGATGGTTAATATTTAAGTAGAAGCATAAATAAGAAAATACAACTGATATTAAGAAGCTCATCACATCATATTGAGATGAAGTGAATACAGAATATTTACAAAAATAGGATGACAAAAGTTATTTTTGAGAAGCTCTTATATATCCTCTCTCGCTCTCTTCAACTCATTCGGATGAGACGCGAATCATTTTGAAAAAGTAAATATGGTGAAATTTCCATTTGAAATTTGAATCTCCAATATTTTATGAAATTTATGATAGAGAAACAAACATATGAACAAATTTATATAAAGAAAAATGTATGAAGAGATTTTTTCACAGACTTGGTGAAAGATTTGATGAGAGAGAAATGAAGAAGAGGTCAAAGAGAGACACACACACAGAGAGAGAGAGAGAGAGAGAGAGAGGGAACTGAGAGTGAGGAAGGCGGGAGACCAAAAAAATATGAGGATTAATGTTTTTAGGGTTTTTTATATTTTAGTGAAGTGTACTCAATTTTGGCACACTTTTAAACAGTGCCAAATTTTGGCACTGTTTTAAAGTGTGGCAGTTAGTCATTAAATCGTACTAGAATTTGGTACAGTTTTAAATTGTGCCATCTTTTTAATATCAAGGTGTGCGAAATTGTTGTTTTTAGTGTAGTGTTAGATTTAAAATAAAATATAAGTAAAAGATTTAAACTAACGACATAATTACAATTATAACTTACAAGTGTTGCTTCGACATTAGGGCTGGTCTTTCCTTTCTTCATCCGTCTCGACACATAGGAATCAAGCATATGGGTCCTCCCACAGGCCAGTCCCGTCTCTTGAAATAAAATAAAATAAAAACATTGAATTAGTAATTAACTACCACCAAGAAAAATAAAATTTAACTTTCACTATTTATTTACCATTCTCTCCTCCAACTCAGCATATGATGTATGCCCCGAGTAGTACCCATCAACCTGCTTCACCCGATTTTTCTTTCCCTGATCATGGGAAGACATATTTCATTCACGATCTCATTATCTATACATCGTTGCCAATTTTCCAATAAGATGGGTTCTTTCTCTGTCACTTTGTCCCTACGACTCAATATGGAATCACGCTCCTTCCCAAAATAATGGACTCGCATATTCTTCTTACATGTCTTCCAACGATCTTTCACTTGTACTAGTATCGAATCGCGATAAACATGGCTGACATTAAAGTGCACCTATCCAACAAATGAATAAAATAATAAATTAAGTGATTTAGTGTTAAAATTTAAAAATATAGATATATTGTAACAAGTATACATGTAGTGCACCCCATACAGCAAATTTAAGCTCTGGGGGGACTTCTTTCCAATCCCCAAATTCGGGACCGATAATGGTTTTGACCAACTCTAAGGCCCTCCTCAGAATTTCATTTTTATTATCCAGTGGGTTCTTAAGTTTGACCCACTTGACAAGCTTACTGTTGGACGAGCCCTCCTTGCCCCCATCACTGCCTAGGATCCTGCTAAAAATAAACATATCCTGCAAAACATGAGCATATAAGAATAGTTAATTCCAAAAAATAAGTATCATTATACACAAGCATAGAAGTACCTTTTTGAAAATCCCTTACTAGATTGTTTAACAAAAGTTAAAGTTGTTAAGAAGGGTCCGATCTATCCTTTCGGAGAAACTCATTTAGAAAACAAACAAAATAACACAAGTGGTGTTTTATAAAAATGTTATGAACAAGGTTTGAAAACCAAAACTAAAACTTCAGATATTAGTGAACAAGGTTTGGAAACCAAAACTAATTTAGTTAAAGTAGCAGTATAGCAGTTGGGATGAGAGAATTATGAAACATGCATAGTACACAAGATTTGTTAATGTGGTAAAACCTTAAAATAAGGGAAACATCCATGGTCACCTCTATGCCACAAAATAAAATATACACTAAATAAAGTTTTAGTATACAAACATGCAATGACTTATACACACAAAAAGGCCTAGTCTACGTCAAGAAATATACCAACACACTCTAGCAGATCTGGCTTCTTCAGGCTCTTAATGTTATCCTTGTCGTTCCTTTGTTTGGTACATCTTGCTCCTTTTAGTCTTTACGACGTCTCAACAATTTGAATCTCTCAACCAGCACAAGTGAAGTAGTATGATGGTGTTAGTGGGTGTTGTGCCTAAATACATTCATTCACACACTCACACTTATATAAACAGTTTCCTACAAATTACAAATATTCTAATAATGATATGTAGAGTTTTTCATAACATTGAAATCGTGTTTAAATCTTGAGGTTTATAAAGTTTCAGATCTGAGTTCTTTAAGAATCTCTTTAAAACCAGATTCTTTGAATCTTATTTAGGTACAAGTTTTTCAAAATGAAAAACTTAAATATGAAAATATGAAAACACAATTTTCAATTTTGTAAAAGAGATTTATTGGATTAAAAAAATTATAAAAACATTTTATTATAAAACAGATCCAATAAAGAGAGACAAGGATTTCCTAATAAAGAAATCAACCTAACTATAACGTGATTAGTCTCACTTAGAAAATCAGACCTACAAGCTTCTATTTATTAGAAAGGAGTTCTGATTTTGTAAAAGGTGTTAGGAGAGAGATAAAAATCTAAGAGGTTTGAATCACTAACGAACAGAAACCCTTACGCTCAAAAATTATTTTCTTGAAGAAAAATGGGACGGTGCTAAGTTGGGGTTTGAAAATTTTGTCTCAGATTTTCTTTTCTCTCTCTTCTCTCTTTTCTCTCTCAAAACTCACTTTTGCCAAAGATTGTAAATGAGGGGACGAAAGGCTCTATTTATAGTTAGTAAGGAGGGATCTGGAAGATGTGGTCGAAATGAACGATCAACATTAACTTGACCCTTCGTGTGATCAATTGAATGGCTCACAACGCACCGCTATTAAACAGGCTCTAATTGGTTCACTCATGCATCACAAGGATTAACTCAATTACTTACAGGCCATTGATTAAAAGGGATCGAACGATCAAGATTGAGTCTTAAGGCTGTGAGAGTAAAGAAACACAAATCCAATCCATAATTATGCAACACGTGTAAGGTTGTGATGGACTCTCAAACGCGTGTTTTTGGTTTTATAAAAATTCCCATTTTCATCCCCAACATTCTCTAGTGCTTTTGGATTCTACCCAGTCAAGTTTTTAGGAAGTTTTAAAAATTCCAATGATGCCGAATTTTTTTTAAAAAACTAATTTTAATTTCTTAAAAAAGATTTTAAATGTTATAACATGTTACCTATCAAACTTATGTATAGGGTAGGGTCTATATATAGAGGTTGTAAGATATAACATGTTACCTATCATACTTATGTATAAGGTAGGGTCTATAGGTGTCCCATATTCATCTTTAGAGAGTTTAATTGACGTACTTATGTGTGTCCTAGGAATTTTAGCATCTAGAAGCACTTTTTAACTAACTCTACAGTGTATTTGGATTACGAAATGAATAACCCATCAGACTTTTGTATGACTTAGAGTCCTAAAAAGTATTAAAGTTATCCCATTAAGGACATTTGAGACTCTCCTTGCATTACATCATAAAATATTTTAACCTCAGATGGGGAAGTTGATCCAAAGATGATATCGTCAACATAAACTTGGGCTATTAAGACATTTTTGTCGAAGTTTTTAATAGAAAGAGTTTGGTCATTTCCACCATGATGAAATCCTTTTCGATGAGAAATGTTGAAAGTAAATCATACCAGGCTCTGGGGGCTTATTTCAAACCATATAAATCATTTTTTAAACGATAGACATAGTTAGGGTATTACGGATCTATGAATCCTTTAGGCCATTATACATAAGTTTCTTCAGCTGGAATACCATTAAGGAATGCAGACTTTACATCCATTTGATAGAGAGAAATTTTTAAATGATAGGCTATAGCTAAGAGAAGACGCACAGATTCGATACGGGTTACGGGAGAAAAGGTTTCTTAGAAATCGATTCCTATAATTTGGGATTATCCCTGGGCCACAAGTCTAGCCTTGTTTCTAACAATCATCCCTTTTTCATCAGTTTTATTATTAAAAATCCATTTAGTTCCAATAACATTTTTGCTTTTAAGCCGAGGAACAAAATACCATACGACATGAGTTTTAAACTGAATTAGTTGTTCTTGCATAGCACCTATCCAAAAAGAATCATTTAAAGCTTCATTCACATTTTTTGGTTCAGCGGGAGAAACAAAACATACGAAATGAGCGATATTACGTAATTGGGATCTTGTTCGAACAGGCTCATCTGGGCTACCGACCACATTTATTAAGGGATGATCCTTAGAAACGCAGTTGGGCACTTTAGGGTCCTTAACAGGTAAAGAATCATTTATAAAAGGAGGATCATGATTAAAATTATTTTTAACCTCTTATACTATAGTTGGTTCTGCAGTCTTACTCTCAATGTTGGTGTCACTAACTATCACATTGGTGGACTCCATTATCGATTCAGTATGAAGGTTATAGATATGGTAAGCTCTACTATTAGGGGAATGTCCTAAAAAGATGGCTTCATCACCTCATGTTTCAAATTTGGATAGATATTCTCTGTCTTTACACACATAACAGGTACTACCAAAGGTTCTAAAGTAATTCAGGTTAGGCTTTTTCCCATACCAAAGTTCGTAAGGAGTCTGTTTGGTATTCTTCCTAAGATAAACTCTATTTATGATATGACATGCAGTTCGAACAACTTCAACCTAAAAATACTTGGGGATATTCTTGGCATGAATCATCACCCTAGCCATTTCTTGAATGGTACGATTCTTACATTCATCTATTCCATTCTATTATGGGATCTTAGGGGCACTAAATTCGTGTTGGTAACCATTGCCTTCACAATATTTGGTTAGTCCTAAATCCTTAAACTCACATTCTCTGTCGCTGCGAATACGGTTAACTTAGGTATTCTTTTCATTTTCTATATGTAACAAAATTTTCAAAAAAAATCGAAATGTATCTAATTTTTGTTTAAGGGAGGCTACCTATGTGAAACGAGTAAAATCATCAACCATTACTAAGATATAACTATTGCCATATATGCTTATAGTTCGGGAGCGACCCATTAGGTCCATATGGATAAGCTCCAGAGGTCTTGAGGTTAGAATGTATTTAACTATTTTATAAACAGTCTTAATTACCCTCCCTTCTTAGCAAGGCCCACATATAATGTTGGAAATGGACTTTATTTTAGGGAGAACTCTAACTATTTCTTGAGAGCTCAGTCTACCAAGGTTATCATAGTTTATATGTCCCAACCTATTGTGCTAGATTTCATTTTCATCCATTCTGGTAATGTCACAAACCTCAGTACCTGGATTAACTGTGTAATAGTTATCTGGTGTTCAGAGGCCTATAATGATACAGTCACCATTTTTGTTTAAAGTTTTACTATTATTTTTTGAAAATGTGACAGTATGGTTTGATTCACAAAACTCTTATATGCTTAGCAAATTGGCTTTTAGACACTAGAGAATGTCTTCGAGAACAAACAACCCTTTTTCATGAAGTGTCCCTTTACCAATGATCTGAGTCGATACACCATCTTCAAATAGAACTTTACCTCCTAAGAAGTTAGTTTTGTCTAAAAGTTTGGTATCATCTCCATGCATGTGTTTAGAAAAACTTAAGTCTAAATACCAACCAGAGGTAGTATGTTCAACTTTTAAAGAACTTATTACAATATTACATTTCATTTGGGGTATTAAGTCATATTTTCTAACCCAAATTGCTCTGGTTTTCAAAAGTTTATAAGTATTTAGTTTAGACTTAGATTGAGGGTTCTTTCTCTTGGACTTACTTTTAGAGTTAGATCTCATATTCTATTCCCATAGTTAGAGTTACAAGTGGGCTACTTAGGCAGAACATAGTTATTTTTACTCTTTCTAGAGTAGTTAAAGTTTTTGTATACGGGAGAGCTAAAGACAGGTTTGTATAGACGCTTTTGAAAGCATTCATAGAAAGAGTGACCAAATATGTCATAGTAGGAACAATAGAGATGACTCGTGGGTTTCTTAACAATTTTTAGACCATCGAAAATAGGTTTGTCTAAGTGTTGGACTTTAGTCTTATGTCTAGAGGCTACAGGTTGAAAGGAGGCTTCACTTTTCCTTATAGGAGGACAAACATATTTAGTCTGTTGATCAATAATGTTTTAAGGATTACTGGTTGAAGAAATGTCTGGGTTTTTCTATTTTTATCAAACTCATTTTTCAAAATTTGAAAATCTGGAGAAGTTTTAACGGGCCTTTTTCCACTAGACACAAACAGTATAGTTTCAAGTTTTTTGGTTTGTGCTTTAGTGTTAAGGAAAAAACCTATGCTAGTTCTGTCCTCAGAATTTGTTTTACTTGATTCTACAAAGTCTTCAAAGCAACTAGAGTTATTTTCAAATTTGGAAAACTTTTTCAAGACTATTGAAGCGTTTTCTTTTGTTTGTTCCAATTCTAACAACTTGGCCTTGTATTTCTTTTCCAGAATTTCATTTGATTCTGATAAGTTTTTAAATTTATCAGCAAAATATTTATCCTTTTTTCATACTCCAGACATTGATTAGTGTAATCCTCAGCACTTTGTTTCACAACCAAACTTAGGGCTTCTAATTTTTCGATGAGGTCCTTGACTGTTTTCTCAAGCTTAGTGATTCTCCTAAGGGTCTTCTTATACAGTACATGAACGTCGGGCAGATGGTCATTATCTGATTCGTCTAGTGTGGTGTGTGAACTGTTTAGTGAGGTGTGTGATGTGTTCACCATCGCTTCATTACTCACACACCCGTTCAATTTGTCTTTGATACGATTCTTTTAACTCACACACATTACATCTGAACTACTGCTATAAACATTAACATGATTTGCATTCTTAAGGAAATAAGAAGATAAATCAAGAACATGCATTGTATCACTAGTCATGACATTATTAGACATGTTATCATCAACAGAATCACTAATGACAGGTACATCATCAGAATAGACTATCTTTGCAAAAACTGACATATAAGGGTCAAATATATTGGATGACTCAAACTCGTCATCATCTGATTCACTAGAATCATCCCAGGTCTTGCACAAATTAGCCTTATTAAATTTATTATTCAGGCTAACCCTATAGTTAATGGCGATATGACCTATTTCCCCATATCGAAAGCATTCTGTCTTCTTATGGTCTGTGTCAGGTCTACCATTATAGTTGTTATTGTGTTTGTGTGTCTTTCTCACATGAGGTTTCTTATTAGACTGGTTTGGATAAGGAGCCTATCCTTATTTAGAAGCAAAATTATTTTCAAACTTCAGTATTTTCTTAAATTGTTTAGACATTAAGGCTATTTGATCATCCAAATCATATAAATCACAGTCCTCATCTTAGTCAAGGTCAATATTAGGCACTACAACCTGAGGAGTTGTCATCTTAGATTGAAAGACAACATTGGGACTGTTATGTCTCTTTTGATTATTGAGAAGTTATTTCTTATACGCTAATTCCATTTCCACCGTTCTTAATTTGCTACTGAGGAGTTCAGGGGTAAGATTTGAATCTTCCATTTCCTCAATAGCATATCTTTTATTGTCAATTTTTGTGGGAGGGATCGCAGTATTTTAGAGACAATTTCTCTTATGTTATATATAATACCATTGGCATCTAACTTAGTAATGACATCAGTCAGTTTGATATAGAAATCATCAAATGTCTCAGTGTTTGCTATAATTAAGGTGTTGTACCGTTGGATTAGCATTTGGGTCTTGGCAGCCTTAACATGTGTGTCACCTTCATGGGATGTGACCAACGTGTTCAGGATTCTTTAGAGGTTGAACAGCAAGATATTATCTTAAATTCATGTTCATTAATCGACATAAAAATAGCATTCTTTCCTTTGTGAACTCGCTGAGCATTTTCTTAACTCTTTCATTACTACCTTCTACTACAGGTTTAGTAGGAAGAACATATTTGTTTTCAATAGCATCTCAGGTTTCATCTCCCAAGGTCCTTTGGGTGAAGGCTATCATCCTTACTTTCTAGTAAGGGAAGTTAGTCCCATAAAAAAGGGGAGGCCTAGACAGATTCCCTAATCTCTCATATTTCTCGACCACGTTTGTTTTAAAAAATGCAAAATCTAAAAAGATTTTGTGAAAACCAAAAGCCTTGCTCTGATACCAATTGAAAATCCCTTACAAATTAATTAACAAAAGTTAAAGCTGTTAAGAAGGGTTCGCTCTGTCTTTTTGCGGAAACCTTTTTAGAAAACAAACAAAATAACACAAAGGGTGTTTTACAAAAATGTTATGGATGAGTTATATTAGATATTAGTGAACAAGTTTTGAAACCCAAAACTAATTTAGTTAAAGTAGAAGTATAGCAGTATGGATGAGAGAATTATGAAACATGCGCAGTACACAAGATTTTTTAATGTGGTAAAACCCTAAAATAAGGGAAACATACACGGTGACCTCTATGCCACAAAATAAAAAATCCACTAAATAAAGTTTTAGGTTACAAACAGGCAATGAATTATACACAGAAAAAGATCTAATCTAAGTTAAGAAATATACCCACACACTCTAACAGATCTGAATTCTTCAGGCTCTTGATGTTGTCCTTGTCGTTACTCTGTTTGGCTCCTCTTGCTCCTTTTAGTCTTTACGACGTCTCAACAGTTTGAATCTCTCAACCAACACAAGTGAAGTAGTGTGATGGTATTAGTGGGTGTTGTACCTAAACACATGCATGCACACACTCACACTTATATTGACGGTTTCCTACAAATTATAAATATTCTAAGAATGATATGTACAGTTTTTCATAACACTGAAATCGTGTTTGAATCTTAAGGTTTATAAAGTTTCAAATCTGAGTTCTTTAAGAACCTCTTTCAAACCAGATTCTTCGAATTTTATTAAGAATAAGTTTTTCAAATGAAAAAATTAGATCTGAAAAATATGAAAACATAGTTTTCAGTTTTGTAAAAGTGATTTGTTCGATTCACACAAAAATTATAATTTTTTTTTATTATAAAACAGATCCAACAAAGAGAGACAAAGATTTCTTAATAAATAAATCAACCTAACTCTAACGTAACTATTTTCACTTAGAAAATCAGACCTACAAGTTTCTATTTATTATAAATGAGTTCTGATTTTGTGAAAGGTGAGGAGAGAGATAAAAACCTAAGAGGTTTGAATCACTAACGAACAGAAACCATTACACTCAATAATTGTTTTCTTCAAGATAAATAGGATGGTGTTTGGTTAGGGTTTGAAAATATTCTCTCAGATTTTCTTTTCTATCTCTTCTCTCTTTTTTTCTTTCAAAACTCACTTCTGCCAAAGATTATAAATGAGGGGATGAAAGGATCTATTTATAGTGCATAAGGAAGGATCTAGAAGATGTGTTCAAAATGAACGATCGTGATTAACTTGACCCTTCATGTGATCAATCGAATGGCTCACAATGCACAGTTATTAAATAGGCTCTGATTTGTTCACTCAACAGTCACATGGGTTAACTCAATTACATGCAGGCTATTGATTAAAAGGAATCGAACGATCAAGATTGAGTCTCAAGGCTGTTAGAGTAAAGAAACAAAAATCCAATCCATAAATATGCAACACGTGTAGGGCTGTGATGGACTCTAAGACACGTGTTTTTGGTATTATAAAAAATCCCATTTTCATTCCCAACTTTCTCTAGCGCTTTCAGGTTCTACCTAACCAGGTTTTTAGGAAGTTTCAAAAATTCCAATTAATCCCAAAACAATGTAAAAACCTAATTTTAATTTCTTAAAAAAGATTTTAAAAGTTAAAAAAATTCCCCAAAATCATTAAAAATAGTAGACAAATATTTTAAACCAAATTAAATACACACACCTCTCATAAATGCAATATGCAATGAAAATGTAATTTTAAAGTGATTGCGTGCTAGTTTTCTACCTGATCAAGTATCTTTGAATGTATTTGAAGATCATGAAGAAGAAAGGAGGCTTGGGTAAAAATAAGTATGACACAAATTTTGACTCTATTTCGAAACTAGATAAGCTCGTATATTTTAATCTAAAGTGAGTCATATATATATATATAGAGTGCTTCACTTTTATGGCAATATTTATCAATTTTATAAAAGATCTAGTGACAATGTCATAAAACGTGATCGTTATAATACAATATAGTATAACATAATTATAGCACTAGATTGCATCCCATTAAACACATTCAACTAGTGACTGACAGAAGATAGAACTAACCCATTTAAGAAAGTTCAAGCTAGTCACCATTACAATTCAAGGTTAAACTGCCATCCAATAATAATGTATCCAATAATGCATTAAATTATGATAAATTAACGACGACATTAAAAGAATACAAATTAACAATGACATTAGAAGAATACAAATCCATATCATAAACCAAACTTATAATTATTTTAAATAATTGAAATCCTTATTACAAATCTCATAATTGTTTCAAATTAGGGTTATCATCCAAAATGGATTGATATTCGGTAGGAGCAGCCAATGGCATCAACACTACTATTAAGACGCTTTGGCGTATGTAAGATGATTGACCAAGGCTCGTTGTTGATAAACTCCGAGTAAAACACTTGTTTGGCTTTTTGAAAAGTACAAACAGATGGCTCATCACTCGTATGCTCGTTGCTCTTCATCTTGAACAAGTCAACCATGATAAAAATGCTACTTGAATAAACTTTACAAGTTTTTTTATCTTTAACTCTTACCCAATCATAGTAAAACACAAAATCTTTAAAATTGAAACAAGCAAGCCCTTTACCCAATTTAGAATTCATGTCACGCTGTGGCCAGACAAACCATATGGGGTCTTTAAACTATGCAAAACATCCATGGCATACAAAGTTTTTTGATCTTTTCCATAACCAGGGTACAATGGTTGTGTCACCTTAAATTTCAAAATTTGATAGTCATCGCCAAGGTTTATCCCAATACTATTATGAGCACCATAAGCTTTAACATTGTCAGCGACCTCATTTTCTTGCACTTTATGAACTTCACAAGCATCATCAACTAAATCCTCTAACATATTATGATCTACATTATCCTCCTATCCTTATACGTATATCCTACTTGATTATTATAAAGGTTGCCTAGAGATAAGGGGAACATGATTCCCATGAAAAATCCACGATCGATAATTATCTTACATACCCCATCTAAGGAGATGTATTTCAACTGTTTTCCACTCAAACACCTTACCATTACTACAATGTGCACATGGACACGGGAACTCTTAATCATTAAGACACCTATTTGCAAATTTTACAAACTCATTAGAACCTCTATGATAATCATCCCCTATTCAATTTGTCTCGCCCATCCACTCTTTATATAGAGGATATCCCATCACAACTACTACGAATGATCACGTATTATGGTTAAGAAGCATATATTCATAGATTAATATCAACAAAAGTGTGAAAATTTTAAGAACCCTAAGTTAGATACTATAATTCAATCCGATAACTCATTTTCGATTTTAGTATTTCAAACTTTGAATTAAGTATTGTATTTCAACAAAAAAATAAAATATATTTAAGTAGCAGTCAATCCCAATTAGATTTATTTATTATCATATCAAACACTAAGATCAATCCTAAACACTGATTGCAAGGCATCCTAAGATCTATCACACAGTCTTTCCCCAAGTCCAATTAGGAATACAAGTTTTGTCACACTAATGTAAGCCATTCAAGTCAATCCTACACTGATTGCAAGGCAACCCAACCACCTAACTTAGGAATGTTTTCAAACATCAAACAGTAAAATGACAACTTAATAAACATGCATAAATATAAGACAAAAGCATCCGATTTCAATGTCTTTTCAACTGTATACCAAATTTATCATATGAAAATTATTAAAAATTGAATAGAGTATACCTGATTTGAACTAATGTTATTTGATTTCAATGTATATTCAACTATAAAAAATGAATATGAGAAAGAGAGAGAGAGAGAGAGAGAGAGAGAGAGAGAGAGAGAGATAACTCCATAAAAATAGATACAAAACTCCATAAAAACATATACAAAAAGAACAAAAAAATAATTAAACATTACATAAATTGGCACATAGATGATGAATCTAAAAGCTGAATGATATATCCATAACTTACCCAAATTAGCACTAACAAAAATTGAAGGGGTTAGTGTTGAGGCAGGGGGAAATCGACGGTGGAAATCGATGGCGGGAGGAGCAGGGGAGTGATGAGGCAGGCGGTGGGGGAGAGAGAGAGAGAGAGAGAGAGAGAGAGAGAGAGAGAGAGTGGTTGAGAGAGGGTTTTATTAGAAGCGGGTGAGTGTTTTGGCTGAGGTTTTTTAAGATGACCTAAGTTATTGTCACGATCTTTGATCGTGATAAGACCTTAATAATTTTTTGTCACGATCTTATCAAGGACAAAGACCGTGAAAACACTCGCATATTTTTTTTGTCATGGTTTTCGATCGTAGCAACAGGTCAACGAAAAAAGGCGATAATTTTAGTTTTTTGGTGTAATGTTAGCAAAATGGAGTATCAAGAAGTTTAAAAATTCAAAGGTAGAGATAAAGATACATAAAAAGCTTATTGTCCTTCAGTCTTGTATTTTTATTGAGTACCCAAATGGAGTAGTTAGAAAAGTCACTAGCAATATCAAGGTTTTGTCGATTAGAGAAGAGAATTATTGGGTTGTGAGATCTAGAGTGAAATGGCTAAAATGGAGTGGTAAAAATTCCAAGTTATTTCATGTAACAACCATCCAAAGGTGGCCGAGGAATCATATTAACAGACTCAAGAATGAAAATGGGGTTTGGATTGAGGACATTAGGAAACTTGAAAAGTTGGCTAATCATTATTACAAAGATCTCTCCACCTCAACTGGAAGCTGTGATACATCTATGGTAACTAAACTTATACCTAATATTGTCAGTGAGTCTATGTATAATTCTCTCAATTTAATCGTTACTTTGGATGAACTTAAGAGTGCAGTATTTGATTTAGGTACTTCAAAAGTCCCTAGACCAGATGGAATGCATGTGTTTTTTTATCAAACTTTTTGGGAAGATATTAAGCGGGATTTTTTAAAAGTAATTTAAAACTTTTTTAATATTGGGTACGTTATTAAGAAAATGAATGATACTAATGTGGTCCTAATTATAAAAAACCCGATCCTGAAAACCCATGTTTTTTAGCCCTATTAGTCTCATCAATTTTATTACAAAAATCATTTAAAAATTTTTAGTTACCAGACTAAAACCCATTATTGACCTTATCAATGCCCCCCATCGAAGTGCCTTTGTTACTGGAAGGCTTATTCAAGACAACATCATTGTAACCAAAGAGGTGTTTGCCTTCCTTAGGAGGAAAATGAGAGGATTATGATTATGCTTTAAAACTAGATATAAACAAAGTCTATGACATATTTGAATGGAGATTCCTCAATGACTCTTTCCTTTCCTTTGGTTTTAATGCTAAATTGGTTCATTTAGTTATGAAATGTGTGTCTTTTGTTAGATTTAAGATTCCGATCAATGGGGATAATCATACGTCCTTCAAACCATCTTGAGGGCTTAGGCAAGTAGACCCCCTTTTCCCCATTCTTAGTCATCATTGTTCCTAACAGTCTCTCCCTCTTAATTTCCAAGGCCATGGATAACAACCTCCTTAAAGATGTGAGAATTAAAGCCTCAAGCCCCTATCTCCCATATGCTTTTTGCTTATAACTCTATCTTTTTCTTTAAAGGAAATGAAGCTCAATGTGGATCCCTCCTTGATTGTCTTAACATTTATTGTTAAGTGTCTGTCCAAAAGATCAACCTATCCAAGTCTATCCTTATTTGTAGTAAAAATATGCCTCTGCCTATTAGACTAGCCTTCTTTCATAGCCTTACTGTCCCTTTCCTTGATAAACCTGGCAAGTACCTTGGGATCCCCTCTAAATGGGGAAAATCTAAGAAATAAACTCTCTAATCGATGAAGGATAGGATCCTCAATAAAGTGTAAGGTTAGAAAGAGAAATTTATTAGTCAGGCAAGGAAATAAGTTCTTATTAAAGTTGTACCATAAGCTTCCCCCTCTTATGCCATGTCGATTTTTCAATTTCCTAAAGGTTTTTGCTTTGATCTATCTTCTAGAATTTCAAATTTCTCGTGGAAAGGGGGTAAACACAAGAAAGGCATTCATTCAAAGGCTTGGGACTCTATTTCCCAATCTAAACAGGTTGGGGGCTAAGGTTTAGGAACTTTAAAAGACGAAACCAAGCCATATTGGTTTAAACAAGCCTGAAGGCTTATCTATAATCTTGACTCTCTTTGGAGAAAGATTTTAAAAAGCCTTTACTTTCCTCATTGTTCTTTTTGGGAAGTCCCATCCTTAAGAAAAGGTTCTAGGATTTGGAATAGCGTCATACATGGGAGAAGCCTTTTGAAAGGCCAAGTATTATGGAAAGTGGGGAATGGGGTTGACATTAGCATTTAGGAAGACAAGTGGGTGAACATTTGTGTGCTCCCCCCCCCCCCCCCCCCCCCCCCACCACACACACACACACACACACATTTGAACACTAATTAGTTCAGTTTGGTTAGTGACCTCATCTGCCTATCCCCCTTCTCATGTAACTCCCCTGATTATTAGTATTTAACCCTTGGATATTTCATCTTCAATCCTTAGCATCCCTCTTATCTCCCTAAGCAATAAAGACATTTTCATTTGGCCTCACACCAGTGATGGATTTCTCTTAGTGTTTACTTCCTACCTTGTGTCATCCATCAAAAAAATAAATATAATCCTCCTTCACCCCCATCCTGAGCTGTGGAAATATCTTTGGGCCAATAAAGCCCCCCTTAAAGTCCTTAATTTTATGTATAGATACTGTAATGAGGGGTTGGTAGGGAACCAATCTTTATGGTAGAAACAACTCAGAGTAGACCCTACTTTTACTATTTGTAGAAAGGAAAAGGAAACCATAAAACATATGCTAACTAGATGTGAGTGGACCAAATCCAACACGTGCACGCAAATATCCACACGTGCAAGCAAATAAAGTTATTTTTATGAAGGCTAATATATATATATATATATCGAATGTCCTTTATATGGCTTTGTCCTTAGCTATGAACTACAGTAAAAGTTCTAAGGAGTTTATGTCTAAATCTAGGGTAAATCCTCCCTTACCTCTAAGGAGTGTAAGCATTTGGACCCCCTCCCCCAGTCGTGGATTAAAATCAATTGTGATGGTTATTTTCTGGCTAATTCAAACAGTGGTTCGTATGGTTTCATTTGTAGGAACTCATTGGGTGAATTTATATATGAGAAGACTTTTTATTGCCCTTATGCCTACTCAGCTATACAAATGGAAACCCTAGCTATGAGTTCAACTGTTGCTCACATACATGCAACAACTCTAGATAAAGTCATTCTGGAATTAGACTCTAGAACACTTGTTCATTATATGCATAATCAATATCGCTCTTTTTGGAGGTTAATAGAAGGAAAAGTCAGATTAAATCCTTTACCAACCACTGCGAGGAGATCCACTTCAAGCATGTGCCAAAGAAGGCCAATTCCACTACTGATTGGCTCTTGAAGAGGTGTTCAACTAGGGTTCCTCCTCATGATCGGATTGATCATCTTCCCCCTACTTTTGTTGATCTTCTCAGTCAAGATTTCCCACGAGAAGGTGTAGGAAGAAAAGTGTTGAGTTTTGGTTGGAATTTTTTCAAGATATGAGTGTCTTCTTGACAGTTGTACTTGGTTATTTGGGTTGTCCTTGGTTTGGATATTTTTTTGTGGTTTTCTCTCTTGAGGGTGGTTACTTTGTGGGTTTGTTTTGAGATCTCAAACATATGTTGTCTCTTTATGCGTCTATGTGTCTGTTTAGAGTGGAATGTGTCTGTTTGGATTTGTGTGTCTTGACCACGTGTTGCTTTTTATCTTTGTCCCCCACGAGTAATTTTCGTCTAATGAAATCAACGTAGGCTGATGTTTAAAAAAATACACTCAAACAAATAATATTTTGACATTATTCACTTGTACCATAATTCATCCATGTACACGAGTCAATTTATTTTAGTGCAATATCTTCACATTCAATTATAACTTGCTAAATATTTTCACAAAAGCTTGTGTGTTATATATTGACTAAACACCCACAGATAGACCCTAACTTTGTAAGCTTGTTGCACTCTATTGCATATATCATGGAGACACAAATGTGTCCTTATGTATAAGAGAAGGTCGGTGGATTGACCAATTTCATCAAATGCCGAAGCACTATAAAAATGGGAGCTTCTTCAGAGAGAAAGAATATAAGGATAGAGGGATCCAAAGATAAACTTTAAGAGATAGGGACCCTAGTGGTTCTATTTTAGCAAAGGGGCTATGTAAAAAAGGGTTTGTTAACATTTCCATTATGTTTATAGGACACAATATAATATATTTATAAAATTAATCCCTAAAATTATTCAATATAAAAAATGCCCTTCTACCATCTTAATATACAATTGAATTCTTATCACCTTCATTTTTAGGACACTCAACTTTTCTTTTATAAACTATAGTCCCTTATTTAATTTTTTTAATTAAAGGTGTTTATTTTTGTAAGAAAGGGACTTATTAATTTTTTAATTATATCTCTAGGATACAAGACAATTTTGTTGTAAAATTAGTCCCTAAAATTAATCAATACAAAAAATTTCATTTTACCATTTTAAAATACATTAGTTTCATAATAATAACAAATTATATATATAAAAGTAGCCCCTATTTATTTGTCCTCAACCAAAAAATTATACGTTACAAAAATAATTTATCACTTTTGGGGGGAAAATGCAAATTTAACTATGAAGTTTGGGGTGATTTTCGATTTTGGACCCGATATTTCAAAAGTTGCAACGTTAACCTTGAATTTTGAAAATTGATTCAATTGGACACACCGTTACATTTGTCGTTAACAATTGTAACCGACGTGTTTACTCAATGTCTTATGTGGCAAAAATGTTACGTGGTCGAATATGTATTTGACACGTAGAACCTCTTAAGTAATATCTTTTAAGAATAAAAGAAAAACTAATAAACTAAAAATGAAATAATATAAATGATAAGTAGAAATTAAAAAAAAATATTTAGTTCTCTCACATCCCCACCCGCTCTTGCCCTCCCCACACCTCCCCCTCCTGCCAACGTCGCTCTCCCCACCTCTTAGTCGTCTGCACACACAACACACACTTATACTGATTCTTGTACTTTCTGTCAACAACAGATTTCTCTCGCTCTCTCAATGTCTCTCTATGCCTCTCTCTCTGTCTCCCTCTATATATATATATGAAAATATATAGGTGTGTATTATGTATGCATTCTCGGTGGGCCTGTGTGTGTATTATGGACATGTATGTATATGTATATGTATATGTATATGTATATGTATGGATATTTTGGTACATATGTTGATGTATGTAAGGCTAATTACGTTGTATGCTTAGAATTTTAGAATTGTAATGTGAAATAAATTTGTCGTATACTGCAAATTTAATTTTGCAGTGACAAAATGCAAATATAATTTTGCAAACTAAAAACGATAAAGTTTCGTGAGTACGATGATAAAGAGTGGTGTAATGGAATTACATCAAAAATCAAGTAAAAAAATTGATGATGCAAAATTAATTTTGCCCTTTGGCGAAGGAGTAGTTCTGGCGGAGTTTTGAGAACAGTAGGTTTGATGACATTTTTATTCGAATACTTGAAAAGAAATTTAGTATTTTTTATAAAATAAAACACCTAATTCTATAAGGACATTTTTTCTCATGTCCAACATGTTACATTTGTGTATGTCGTACGCCGCTACATTTGGCACACCACCTCACGATCTCACATGACAGCCTCTATCCGAATTCCGGGAATCAAGCATTCAACATCTCCATTAATATGTCCCACATCTGCCTCAACGACTTCACGGTCCAAGATTTTAGGGACTTAATGCAAGTGGTACGCAAGGGAAGTCAAAACAGTGAAAAAAAGGCACTATAGGAGAGTTCAAGGGCATTTTCGTAATTTTACATCCATAGTTCGGAGGTTTGGTCAACTAGAAAGTTGAAGATCTCGCCGCAACGAAGATACTGGAAAAAACGGCACCTCAATCCGAGCTACGGTGAAGGAGTTATGGCCTTTTTGAAGATAGAGAAAATTCCTTAAAGAATGCTGTTTTTTTTGTACGCTCGATAGAATTTTAGAGTTTGAAAAACATGGGACTCTTCATATTTTTTCCTATAAATACCAACTTCGGGGGAGTTATTTTGCAAGACTTTAGGAGACGAATTTAAGAGTCCAAATACATCTAGTCTTCATATTTTTGAGTTCCCAAACTCATGGTTTGATTCACATATCATTGTCATATCTTTGTGAATCCTTTAGCAACCCAAGAACACAACTTTGGTTTGTTCAACCCTTGTGGAGGAGACCGTTCTCCCTCTTCATTGCAGCCCTACTGGAAAGGGATAATTCCAGCCGCGACTACAGAATCCGATACCCGAGGGTAATTCTTAGTCAACTTGTATTTTCATTGTAATCCGATTGTAAGCCGTTCTCTTACAAATTATAGTGAAAATAAATGGTTTTGCCCCTTTGGGGGATTTTTCCTTAATTGCATGTGTTTGAATGTTCTTACGTAGATTATCAATTTATTCAATCACATACTGCTGCATGTTTAGGGTCTAAAGGGTTTTATATATAATTTGATCATTTGAACGCGAGCACACACGTTCTTCAAATTTCAGATTAATTAAAATTGGTTTTTATTTGACAAGTCGTAATATTTCCGCTGTAGCTACTCTCTCAAATTCTAATTTTAAAAAAATAGGGGTCAATTTCTTTTTGAAAAAGTAAATGATAAAATTGATTTTTTTCATAAAGTAAAAACTTTAATGAAGAACAAATAAAATAAAGTCAAACACCTCCATTACAATTCTTAACAACAATGTAACGGAGAGCATAATTAAATCAATTCTTCAAGGTTAACATTTTTAACTGTTAAAACATCAGGTTCCAAATCGAAAATCACCCCAAACTTTAGGGTTAAATTTATATTTTTCTTTCTCTAGAAATTTGTCCCCTTTTTTTTGCTAAGAGTGTAGTGTTTTATTTTAAAAAAATACTAAATCTTGTTTTATCTTTAAGTATTGGACTAAGAATGCCACCAAATCTCAAGTATCCAAAACTCTCGACACAACTACTACTTCGTCGGAGTGCAAAATTAATATTGCAACGTTAAAATTTTACATTTTCTATTTTCTTTTCAATGTTTTAGATGTCGTGTCATTTAACCACTCTTTATCGCCTTATTATCGCCGCTCCATCACTAATATGCTAAATTATATTTTCATTTTTTTCATTGCAAAATTAAATTTGCAATGTCAATACAATCGAATTATTCCACATTGTAATACTATAAAATTGAGTATTCCGCGCAATTATTTTCTCATTTAAAGGGAAAACGAAGGATATATACATTAAAACGACAAAAAATTGATGGTGCAAATTTAATTTTGCATTTTGACGCTAGTATATTTTTGTAATAAAGGAGCACACTGAGCAAAAAATAAGAATCAAATTTGAAAAGAAAAAATAATTTATCAAAATAATATTTTAAAATAAAATATGTATATCAAAAGAAATAGGTACCATTTTTATAAAAGAAAAATTGACTGTCCTAAAATCGTAATGAAAGTTTTACACTTCAATTTTTTATGGCTTTTGTAGAAAAATAATATATCAACAACCCTATTATACAAATAGGACACTCAACATTATTTTTGTAAAAATACATCCTAAAATATTTCACTTCCTAAAATACCCCTCATTTTTAAATCACCCTCCTAACATATACCTTATATTGCCCATATCTCACTTCAATTTAGAAAATCAATAGATAGCAACCCACAATACTGCCTATTGTGGCGATAACCTCTGGCAGCGCCTCTCGATTAAAGTAACCTCCAACATTGATTCTCTCAGGCGGAAACCTCCTCTCCACCCCCACTTCTCTTCGTTTTAAACACCGGAATGAGAAGTTTCAGATTTATTAGATCTTTGGTAATTAAACATAACCAAATAAGAAACTCATCCTCACTAAAGTTCATAACCAACTATGTTCCAGATCTATTAGGTGAATCTCTCATTCACGTCCCTTCAGTAAAACTCCTTCTCCTTTAATAAGCTAATAGCATACATTTTCCCTGGTATATATTCAGATAAATATGTTCATTTGATCAACACCTTCTTCTCTTATCCATTAACAAAATACAAGAAAAGTTTCATGCCTGAAAAAATGGCGAACCAGAGAAGTTTTCATTTCAGCGTTCTAATGCTTTTTTATTTAGATTTATTTAATTTGTTTCCATTCCTATATGTGATATCTTTGTTTAGTTGATACCATCTCATTCAAGTGAAAATGTGAACAGGTTCTTCAATGTAAAAACTATGGTGATTGCGAATGAGAGGTTTCCTGATAAGGAGATAGTAAGTGTTAACATGATTTTTATTTTGGAGATTCAAAAGATTTTATTCTTCAAATTAAAATTTGCGATTTCAAACTGCGAAAACTATTAATACATTTGACTCTCCAAACTTAATTTTACAGTGAAATATTTGTAAATTTGAATTTCAGTTCACAAGTTCGGGGATAGACAAGATGATATGATGCCAAATGGTTAAACAAAATTTGTGGTGTTTGAGAAATTAAAAAATCAGTAAAGTTTTTTTGTACTATTTGGATCGCAAATTTATATCTACTGCTTCTCAACTGAACCGTCGTCGACTCGAAGCCCTCTGGTGATCGAAGGCAAAAAAAATACAACGATCGAAGAAGCAAATGTCAGGTGGTTGGAAGACAAATATTGTTTTATAATATCTAATATAAGGAACAATTGGTATTTTATTAAAAATAAAATCAACTCACAAAAAATAGGGAGTATTTAAAAAGAAAAAAGTTCGAATGTTCTTTATCTATAATCAACATTATTACATGTTCTAAAAGTGCATAATCTATTTCTTTTTATTAATGACAAAAGAAATAAGTATCATTTTCATAAAATAAAAATTGATTGTCCTAAAATCATAATAGGGACCATATTTATAAAAGTAAAGTTAATTGTCCTAAAATCCTAATGAAAATATTTTTATAAAAAAAAATGATTATTCTAAAATCATAATAGGAACTTTTTTTAGTTTAGGGTAAAATAAATATTTTTGAAAAAATAAATTCAACTTAATAAAAAAGAGAAACTATTTGAATAAATATAAAATTGAATGTCCTATATTTATAATTAGTATTATTTTGAGTTTTAAAAATGCATAACCTATTTAACAAGTTAGAGGTATTCCCAATAGAAGAAGAGACGCAATGCACTTGAGATACGATTTGACCAAACATTTATCATTTTCAATTCACACGGACATAACATGCGGTATGTAACCAACATTTTCTAATACAAGAGTCGTACCCAACAATATTATTTATAAGGCCTTATGTATGTCTTTATAAGCCTAAGTAAATGTCTCTAGTAAATTGCTCATTATTTTATTGTCGTCAAACTTGTAGACAATGTTTTCAATTTGGCTATATCCATAACCCACTTCATATTCAAGTTACATATAAAGTTTTTCAACAATCAAGTAGGAAGATCAACGTGACCCTGTTATAAGATGATCAACAAATTCAAACTGTACCTCATATTGTCTAAGTTTGTTCCGTTGATTATGTTCAATTGATGTGTCAACATGTACCAAATCCAACAAAAACCATAAAGCCTTGATTCGATCTTCTTCTTCTTCTTATTAGTAATTATGTATTTTATTTACAGGAAATAAAAATGGAGAAGACCAGACATTTGAGCATATGTTCCACTATATAGTCCAAGATATGTAAAAAGAGACACACAAGTACACAAAGCACCTTTTTGCAGTCAATCTCGTGAATCTTCTTTGGCAAAAAGGCAAAGAGCATTTTTCTTGTGCATCGTTATGCCAGGCCTCATATCGGTGTCTATGTCTTCGTTCTTTATTCCAGTAGGTAGTCCCCAATCAAATGAATAGAGAAGATTAGCAAGCGCAAGCTCCACTACCACAGATCCCATGTATATCCCAGGGCAACCTCTCCTTCCTGCGCCAAATGGAATGAGCTCAAAATGTTGTCCATTGAAATCAACTGAATTATTCAAAAATCTCTCCGGGAAAAACTCTTCAGGGTTTTCCCAAGCTTCAGGGTCCCTTCCAATGGCCCATGCATTTACATATACAAGGGTTTTGGAAGGAATTGTATACCCCTCTATACTGCATGTTTGAATTGTTTCACGGGGAATGAGTAATGGACTTGCTGGGTAAAATCTCATAGTCTCTTTCACCACTGCTTTAAGATAGGGAAGCTTTTGAAGATCATCTTCATCTATAATCTTGTCTTTCTTTGCAATCATGTTTCTAACTTCATGCTTCACTTTTTTCATTGATGTAGGGTTCTTCAGTAGGGCCATCATTGCCCAAACTATAGTGGCTGCACTTGTGTCTGTTCCAGCAATAAATATGTTCTGAAAAAAATAAGAGAATAGAACTAAAAAAATATCAGGGAAAAAAATCAAATTCGTGTATACATGGTGCAAGACACCCAATAGCATACCGAGTTTGCAACATGTGAAGAGTTGAAGATTCTGCATAATTTAACCGTGTTTTCTTTCAAGTTGTGAGATATTTACTTCGAAAGTATAACTAATGCCTACAGGTTTCGCATAATTTTTTCAAGGTTTGAACTCTTTAAATTAAAGCTAATTAGAAAAAAAATTTAACTAAATTTTTATGTAAGAAATTATGATGTTTGTTTGATGAGAAAAAGTGTGATGTTTCTGAGACATCAAATTTTTGATGTATTTAATATGTGATTGGTCAAAGCCGCTGACACAGACCCATTTTTATAAGTAATGTGGGTCTGCGCTAGAAGCATTGACCAATCACACATCAAAGACATTAAAAGTTTAATATCTCAAAGACATCAATATTTTTTCCTAGTTTCCTAGTTTGATAGGCGATAAAATGAGAAAAGAAACTAAAAATGAGAGAGAGAATGGATCCTTGGGAATAGGAGAGACAAATATTTCATAGAATTTAAATTTGTTGACTCACTTTAAAAGTGAATCATAATGACTATCTCATGTGATTGATTAAAATATTAAAATTATAAATAAACAGTTACACCGATTCCTACAATTTTTAATGTTTCAACCAATAATTTGAGAGAATGAACATTCAACAAATTTAAATTCTATTTCATCTTGGGATACACAATATATTTCTCCGTTAATCTTTTATTCTCTTATCCACCTAGACAATTGCTAAGAGTATATACGTTTAGGGTCCCTTTGATTTAAAGTATTTGCCATGGCAAATGACAAATAAATTGATAAATAGGGTATTTGCTTATAATTTGGTGTGTTTGATACAAAAGTTTGCCTACAAGTTACTTGTTAATGTATAACACCTCCTATGCATAAAATTGTCACGAATGTTGGCAAACTTTGCTTTGATATTTGAGTGAGAAATATTTGCCACACAAATTTGTCACTTCTAACACGTGTTTTTTTAATTTTTTTATACTAAAATATTTTAAAAATTGTTTTATAAACTGTTAAAAAATCTGTATTAAATAAAAAATTGTTTTATAAACTGTTTTAAAAAAAATTGTTCTAAAACTATTTAAAAAATATTTTAAAACACTTAAAAACTGTTTTAAAACTGTTTTAAATAAAAAATTATTTTATAAAAAAACAGCTTTAAAACTGTTAAAAATGTTGTTTTAAAGATTGTTTAAAAACTGTTTTAAGAATAATTTAAAACCGTTAAAAAAAACTGTTTTGAATAAAAAAAATTTATAAAAAACAGTTTTCAAACTGTTACAAACAATATTTTAAAAGGTTTAAAAATTGTTTTGAATAATTAAAAAACTTTTTCGAATATTGTAAATTTTTCTTTTAAAAAACTGTATTATAAAAATATTGTAAAAACTGTTTTGAATATATTATAAAAAATATGTTTTAACATTTTAAAAACTATTTTTAAAAATTGTTTTAATGTTTTTAAAAACTCTTTTAAGAGAATGTCATAAAAAAATCTGTTTTAAAAATGTGTTATTAAGAGGCTTTGCCTAAAAAACTTGTTACCTCGTTTGGCCTTTTGATACCCTAATATTGAGAAAGACAATATTTATCTTGACAAATTTTATCTCTGACAAATTTTTTTATGGCATGTACCAAACGTTTCTTATTTAATTTAGATTGGTGTTGAGCACCACATATGGGTGCCACGGTGTTACATGCTGACCACCATACTTTTTCTCATTGAGGCCCGCAACATCTGCTTTAAGCGTTTGTTAAGGACAAAACGCGTTTGTTAAGGACAAAACATCTATGTAATAACCATATATATTTCATGTCCTCTCTGCTTAATTGAGCCCTTCTACACCGAAACAAATTGCGATACAAAAGTGTGATACAATGACATGTCGCATTTTTATTAGCTCGTATTCGGGCTCCACCAAGCTATAGTCCTAACGGGATCAAGACACGAACGAATGAGAGTGCGACACATCAATCGTGTCGCACTTTTGTGTACGGTTTGTGTGTCACCCTAGAATTAGCACTACTACATTACTTTTAGAGTTTTTCTGACGAGGCTTAGCTCAACGATAAAAATGGAAGTGCTAGATGCATTTTTAAAAAAACCTCCAAACAAAGCATCCTTTTTTTTTTTTTTAATGTTTTGCAAATCAAAATTCCATTTGACAACCAATTCCATCCATGAAAATTCCACTACTGTAACCAAAAGTCCATCACAGTAGGCACCTTTATACATGAGAAAAAAAACAGAAAGATAAAGATACCAACAAAAAAATATTTTACGGAGAGGATATAATTTTTAAGGAAGAATTATAAAAAGAAAAACGACCCGATATTTGTTGTGATTGGAAAGCTTCAAGTAGGTTGGGAAGAAAATGTTAGGTAGAGAGCTCTTCTTAGGGGTTTAGGACTGTTTGGGACAAGGGCGGAGCCGGGAGTACTCGAAGGAATGGGCTAACAAGTCAAAATTCATAAAAAAGAAAAAAAAATCATAACAAAACAGTTCAATAATAGAATTCATTCACAATAAAATAAAAAAGGTTTACCGAAAGAGTAATGCTACATCCCCAAAAAAATCTTTCGAAACATCCTCCAAAGTGCATTAAAAGTTTGTACATTGGGGTGAGATCCACCCACGGTACAAACACTTTATACACTTTAGGGGAGATTTTAGAGATTTTTTTTGGGACTTGCAAAATTATTCCTACCGAAATTGTCCCCCCTAGTATTTAAATATTCACATTTATTGATTACAAATGAATCTTTAACTATTCAAAATCTTCTATTACCGAATCATAAATGGAAATCAACCTAAAAAGTTCAAACCCGAAATTCTAATGTTTCAGAAAAAAAAAAATATCTACCTAAATCAAATAACAATCAATTTATTTATCGCATAAATCTGATGCTTAAAAAAATCCACTAATCTAATCTTGAAAAAAAAAAAAAACAAGAAGAAAAGCAAAAAGAAAAGGAAGAAATAAAGGGAAAAAAGGGCAGGAGAGAAACAAAAATAAAACAAAGTGTTCGTTCATACCAGCGCTGGAGCGAGAAGAAATTGTTGGGTCGACTGATTGCTGGTTGGGTATGGTAAAGTATACATTACAAAGTAGCCAACTGTTTTGGGGGTATTATAACGCCAATTGGGTTATTATGAAAGACATAAAATTTTGTTTGGTTTTCTACGCCGCTTTTTTTGTCAAATCAGTTATTGTATAGTTGTACACATTTCAACTTTGTTTTTACTTTTGTTCCTCTAACAATGTACACAGGTTTTGTATTGGGTTGAGTGGGCTAGCTTTTAAATATGGGATGGGCTACACCTGTATACTTAATCTGCATACCTAATCTGGGCCAACACTAGTGAACAAAAACAAAATTTTGGACTGCGCTGCAGCCCTGGTGAGCCCAGGCTCAGCTCCGTTCTTGGTTTGGGAGAAGCCGAAAGGCGAGTCGGGTTTGGGTGTTTGAGGAGAGAGAAGGAAGCTTTGTTTGGATTTTTTTTTTTGATCAATTACAAAAAGTCCTTCAAACATTTTTTAATACACTTTTAGCTCAAATCATTTTATTTTATTCCAAAAAGTCACTCAAACACTCATTTAACTAATATCCCCCCTTCCCCCCACACTTCGCTGGAGCTCATTTTTTTGAGTATTTTTACGTGGCGAGTGACTTTTTGAAACAAAATAAAAAGGTGTAGATTAAACGTGTAGTAAAAAATATTCGAATGGCTATTTGATATATGTCCCTTTTTTTGGCCGAGTCAAAAAAACTCACCACTTCCTTTTTCTTAGCTTTGCTAAAGCCACACTGTTCATTTTGTGTGTTTAGTTTATGTATTGCGATAGAAAAAACCTTATTTTTACATTCGGATACTTCTACATCTACCCACAAAATCGAAACATTTAATGGAACACGATGACGCGTCGTATTCGCATTGACTTGTGTCCGAGCTCTACATGGATCCACCAACAGTGGACACAGATCAATACAGAAGCGACAAGTTCGTGAAAATATGTCAATTTAGTTAGGATTGATAGCAACACAAGGGGTAGATGTAGGGCTAAATTGACTTGGTGAGGGTATTATAAAAAAGGACATGATGTCATGTGGTTTAACCAAAGATATTGCACTGAACAAAATGCAATGGAAAAATAGGATTCATGTAGCCGGCTCCAAATAATTAGGAAAACGATTTGCTCCAAATAATTAGGAAAACGATTTGTTGAGTTGAGTTGAGTTGACTTCTTAAATTTACGAGATTAAGAACTTTTATAAAACAATCAAAATTTACCACTAAACCCAAACGAAAGAAAAAGGAATATGAAAAACTAAGACTTGGAGAGAAAAAAATCTAATTAGAGTTGGATACCATTTTTCGTTTTTGACTCAACCCCAAGTTGGGGGATGATTTTTTCTCTCTCTATGATCTACATCCCCACCCCAGATATTAACCTTAATACATGTTCCTTTAGAAAAGGGTTCCCCTGAATCTCCAAGGAATTTTTCCCTTCACTATTTTTTTTCTTTTTTTTGCTAAAATATCTCTACTGTTACTCAACTCTTTCTCAACTATGAGGGAGAATAATGGATATTTATCAATGAGTCACAATGACAACTATAAAATAATTGCTAATATTAATAGTTAATTTTCAGAACTACTATAACTTTAGCATGGAATAGTTAGTAAGAAATGAACTATTCTTGTAGTTTTAATTGCGTTTATTTTGCCCCTAATGTTGATTTTTTTGCAATACAAGAACCGCCAGTTGATATATAAAATAATAGATAATATCAGAAAACCTTGAGAAAATAATGAGGTGATATTTGGACTAAAACTAAAAAAAGAATAAGAGTAAAACAGGTGTACCATAAGCACTGCTTTGATGTGGTCCAAAGCGAGGTCAATTGAGAACAAACGTTCATTTCGTAATTTAAGCAACACATCGATAATATCTTCCTGCTGAGGTTTCTCTCTAGTGGAATCCAAGTGGTCATCAATTAATTCCTGATAGAACAAATCCAATTCTGAAAAAATTTTGTCCAGCCGCCCAAGCATTCCACTGAGTTTATCAACCCACCCCATGAGAGGAAAATAATCGCTTACAAAAAAACTGCCCAACATCGCCTGAGCTTCATTTAACAGAGTAGAAAAGCTACTCCTTTCACACCCTTCATCTTGGAACCTTTTCCCCAAAGCAACTCTACAGATTATGCTATTGGACAGAAGCATACAAGTCTCACTCAAGTTGATTACTTTAGATTGAGAGGCCAATTGGGAGATATTTGTGATCATCCGGGAAACCTCATCCTCACGAATACAACGGAAGGATTGAACCATTTTGGTGTTGAAGAGATGAAGCACGCATATTTTTCTCATCTCCCTCCAATAATTGTTATAGGGTGCGAAGGCTAAATCTAAGCCGTTGTAAGATAGTTTTCGCTGGCCAACTAGGGAAGGCCTGCTGGAGAAACAGTGATCGTGGGTTTTCATGACCTCTTTTGCCATTTTAGCTGAAGAAACCACAAGGGTTGGGACGAAACCCAGGCGAAGGGACATGAGGGGGCCGTAGGTTTTGGAGAGCTTCCATAGGTAGCGGGGAAGGGCGGAGTTGTCGACTTGATGTAGGTTTCCTATGAGGGGAAGTCCACGAGGACCCGGTGGAAGAAGAACCTCTTTCCTACGTTTGTGTATTTGTAGCCCCCATAATAGGAATATAGGAATACCTAACGCAAGCACTAATAAAACTACCATAATACTTGTAGCCTTGCTGAATCGTGAGATTCTTCATCTTATCCCTTTTAGCCCCTTTATATAGCACCACATATCCATGTGTCGGCATTAAGGAAGGGATTTAGTAAATGAAATACAATCAATACCACACGTTGTGAACCCACGTGATAGCTCGACAGGTTGAGTCTTTTGGCAATGTTCTAGACGTCATCGGTTCGAGTCCTGGGATCAGTTCTCCGGGACGTAAAGTACTGATAATGGAAGGTCTTTTTCCATTGGTGAAATAAAGTAATTATTGGTGCAGGAATCATATTCACCCCCAGTATTAAATTCTTAACATAAAGTAGTTGGGACACTTTGAAACGAGTATAAAATCTGATTCGTGAGTTTGATAATAGGGGGGTCACAAAGTGACCCGTTCTTAAGAAGTTCTCACGTTACCAAAAAAAAATACTACACGTTGTGGTTAAATAAATAAAGGTTAATATAAATTAAATTTCATTCACTTGGTTAATGAGATAAGAAATTCTTTAATGCAGTTAAAGGTCCCGAATGAGCGCATTAAAATGATAAATAGAGCCTCATACTATCTTTGATACCTCTTACCTCGTTTTTTGAAAAAAAAAAGTCATTAAATCTTTAAAAGTTCATAATTTATAATCTCTAAATCCAAAATTTACAAAATTTATATATTTGGAATTTACTCATCAAGATCTATCAAACAACATCCATATTCGATATTTTTTGACGAAAAAATCAAAACTTATCTGTTTCTGTAAAAACTTCATTTAATCTGTCGAAAACTCCACTTTTTTAGGAGAAAACTCTTCTTCACCGGCGCGGGTGATAGTGCCGCTGGCACGGACTAGTAAAAATAAAGAAAGAGAAAGAGAGAAATAAAGAGAGAGAAACACTCTGGCGAGAATTCCAACGGACTACGTCGCAATTTTACGGTGGGTTGTTTTCGGCGAGTCTCCGATGGGGTGGGACGGGGTGGGGCGGGGCGGAGGTGGCGCTGCTAGAGAGAGAAAAAGTGTGAGATTATGTGTTTGTTTTTAGAGAGAGATAGTAAGTGGGTTTAAAATTGGTATATGTGAGGGTACATTTGTCTAAATATATGTAGTCTATAATGAAAAAAAACTTGGTGCATTAAAAAAAAAAGTCAATGGGATTTGAAGCATCATTGACTCAGTAAATAGGACTAGCCTTGAATTATCCCAATAAACAAACACACTTTTAATAAAGTCATACAAATATTAAAATACAAATTAATTTCAGCCATCCAAATTGTCCAATATGTAACCTAACTTCCATTAATTTCTCCACTTACCTCACCAAATTTAGGAAGCTTTTATGGGATTTCAATGGGTTTAATGGTTGATGTTGATTCTTAAAACTCCTTCTCAATATTGGCTTTCATTCTTTGCACCACATTGAGTTGGCAACAAAAATTTTTTCAACTTGTACTTAAACCTTTTGTGAACAAGTTCGCATCTTGATCAACTATCTTGATCTGTCTCATCTCAATTTGTTATGGCATAACCTTCTCTTTAATAAAATGATAGTTCACCTTTATATGCTTAGTTCTTACATGAAAGACTGAATTATCTGTCAAACGAACTACCGACTGGTTGTCACAATACAACGGAGCTGCATAATCTACTAGCTGATGTAAATTATTCATTAGCTGTATCTGCCATGCACTTTCTTGAGTTACTATTACTGCTTTTCGATACACTGTTTCGTGGTTGACAAAGATAAAGTGGCTTATCTCTTACTCCACCAAGAAATTGTTCCTGAACCAAGCATAAACATATACCCGATAGTTGATCTCATAGTGTCATGATCTACTGCATAATCAGCATTGCAATAATAAAATAGCTTGCAGTCGTCACCTTTCTTGTACAAAAGACCATAGTCAATTATACTCTTCATATATCTCCGTATTTTCCCAACTACTTCAAAATGAGGGTTCTTAGGATTTTTCATGTACCGACTCATCACACCAACTGCATAAGAAATGTCAGTCGGAGTCAAGATCAAGTAGATCAAACCATAAATACACAGCTTCAAAAATCCCATACAACCAGTCTAAGGATGAGGAAGAAGGAAGAAATATACTAAAAAAAAATTAGAAGTCTTCAACTTTGTCTCCACGTTAAGAAAGCGACGATAGCGCCATTTGATAAGTGGCTTTTTATGTGTGGTCGTTGCCTTCAAAAGCCAATCTCAAAATTTCCTTGAGTGCCTACAAAACTTGTTTAAGACAACTCGTATTGCGGTAAGTAAGGGTATCAATCCAACTTTCAAGGTGGAACAACTGACGTGAACACTTGCAATTCAATTTTTTTTATTAAAATATATATATACTAGTGGATGTCCGTGCCGATGGCACGGTGATAAATTTGCCCCGTGATAAAACCCAACCCATAATAAAACAAAATTAAAAATTTTAAAAATATATATATTAAATAAATTTTAAAAAATATTTTTAAAAAAAAATATATTTAAAAAAATTATTAAAAAATATTGTTTAAAATGTTAAAAAAAAAAAAAATATATATATATATATATATATATATATATATATATATATATATATATATATAAAATAAGTTTTAAAATATATGTATTTAAAAAAACATCATGAGGACATTTCATGCATGGGCATGAAATGAGAAAATGTTATGCATTGAAAAGTGAAGATATTTTTGCCAAAATCATGCGCCTTTATTATATGGATATATTTTTTTTATTTAAAACAATTTCAAGGAAAAATTAACTAATAAATGCTAAAAATTATGAAATGACTAAATAACGAAAAATAATGTGCAATCGAGTGTGAAAAATGTGAGAATGTCAAGAGATGGAATTACATCGCATTATCAATTATTTTAATTTCTTAATTTATTAATTTAAAATATTTCGAGATAATATTAAATCGATAATCTAACTCTCGTTACAATTATAAATTTAATAATATCTTTTTCAGAAAACTAATTTAAAAATGTCACACGATAAAAAATTAAGAATTGTATTATTTTTAAGAAAATTACCCTCTGGGATCAATTTAATAAAAATAGAATAAATCCTCAAATTTCAACACCAAATTAATAGTTAGATTTAAGAAAAACCTATCTCTAGTTCGATTCCTTAAATCAAACATTAATTTGTAAAATTAATTTACTATCTCTCGATACGTAAATTAATTTGTGTCAAGTCTAAATTAATGAACCTAGAAATATAAAATTAATGAAACCAATAAAATAAATTAATATCCTGCGCGGTGCATCCCACCCTTGAACATGGGTGTTTAGCCAAACATTATCATGTGTGCATAAACAACAATCAATAATATGTCAAGAAGGATATAAATTGAAAAGAGAAGGAAGAAATACAATACGCAATTTTTTTCCCACAAATATGTCTTGAAATGTACCTTGACATGCGCTCAACTTCTTCACAACTTTCAGCACTTGATTACAAAAATAAAAATAAAAATTAAGCCTAAAATTTATTTTAACACTAAACTATTTTTTTTGTATTCTTTTGAAATTTTTTTTATGTACGCAATATACACAATGTTTTTCTCTTGTTTCTCTCTCTCGTCTGTGTATGATACGCGAGCCTTCTTCTTCTTATAAGACGCCACGAATGGGTTTTGTGGTTGGAGAGATTCTTGGGATTTTATTTGGAATTGTTGGCCTGAGGAAATGGGTATGGGGATGAGAGATGTGGTAGATTGAGTTGTTGGTTAATGGAGTTTGGCAGGAGAGAGAGAGAGTGAGGTGAAGAATAAGGTGAATAGTTGAGCGCTTAGTGTGTGATTGTGTAGGGAGGTTAGTGTGAGTGTGAGGGTTTAGTTTAGGCGTATGTGTAGGATATGTGAGTTATGTGTGTGTGTGTGTCTTTGTTTGGACCCTTAAATAAAAAAACAAAAATATTTAAACTAAAAATAAAATCCTACTTAAAATAAATCAAACTAAAAAAAATAAAAAAAAAATAAACCTATTAAACTAAAAAGACCTTAAAAATAAAAACAAATTATAATTATAATTATAATAAAACTAAAAAAAACTAAATTCCTAAATAAAAAAATATAAAAGACACAAAATAAAAAATAAAAATCTATTAAAACTAAAAAATATAATCCTAATATAATAACACTAAAAAAAGATAAAATCTAATAAAACTAGAAAATAAATTCCTAAAAACTAATCCTAATAAAAATAAAATAAAATAAAGATTAAAAATTAAAAACTAATAAAAATCGAAATAAAGAAATAGGAAATAAATTCTAGAAAATTAAAAATAAATAAAAAATATATCCTAAAAATAAAAACGACTCAAACTAAGAATCTAAAAAAAATCTAAAATGCACAAACTAAACACACATGGGACTCGGGGTAGGTTTAGGCTCGGACTAGGTTCGGGGCATCGAAAATGATCTCGACAAGCTCAACGGGACTTAATCATTCAAGATCACTTTGATTTCTTTGATGCACGCTTTTGACCGATACTTTGTCGCAATTGACTGAATTTAGCACAATTTGATGCTGCGACTGCGTACTGACCTGCGAAATGATAAATACGAACATAAGGCCAATTTTATTAAAAATGAGCGACTAAAATGCATCTATTCGGAGCATAAATTATACACATTTGGGTGCTTATCAATCCCACACATGGAGTCTGGAGACGAGTAGGAGTAGGGGCTTTAGGAACCTTTTAATTAACTTATCTCTTTTAATAGTAAATTTTAATTGTTGAGAAATCACATATTAGTTATATTCCCATATGTAGATTGATAAATCCCATAGGATATAAAGAAATAACATAACTAGTGAACTAGAGGATGGTTTGATATGGTACGATGGACGAGGTGAATAGCATAAAATGATATAAAGACTTGAGTACTTAATTAAATGAGGAGCGTGGAACAGTATTAAGACAGTGATAGTAGTGGTTAAATGAAATGAGTAAATCAAGATGGCTATGGTTGTGTTTCGAGAGAGAACATCCTTATGTGTTGCTTGCCCAATTAGAGCATGGTATTATTTGTGTGTCACAATTGTTGTTCCTGTTCTGACCATACTATTAAATTGTGGCGTCTGATTTGCATGACCGGATTCTTTTTTTACATCATACATGTTGTTACTGTTCTGACCACGTTATTGAATGGTGGTGTCCGGTTTATGTGATGGAGTTTATTTATGCCTCACACGGGTTGTTATTGTTTCGACCACTAGAGAATAGTGGTGTCAGGTTTTGTTTCCTGGAATTATAATTGTGTGTACCGCATGTTCTTGAGATGTCCAGGGAGAAAGGGTGTATGGCAGTCACGGTTTAATTAATTAGATGGTTCATTAATTATTAAAACTAATGATTTAATTAATATAGATTGTGAGGATCCGTGGTATATGGTTGGTTATCGTAACAGGTAAGATAACTGTGGAATTACCATTTGTATATATAACTACTTTTAAGTTGTGTAACTTTGGTAACTTGATGGGTTTTGACCCGTTTATTATCGTGGAAACATTTCAAGTGCGAGAGTTGGACCTTGCGAGTAGCCCTCTCTAGATACCATGGACCATTCCTTTTACCCCTTCGAGTTTATTTTGTAAGAGATATGATGTAGGTGTATCTCCTTGGTTAGTTATCTTTACATTTAGTTGTACGAGTCATACACATCGAGCTTTAGTTGGCACGTATGTGGCAGGACAAAATTTGGCATGTAGATTTCTATTCAGTTGTATGTTGGGTTGAGAATCATATTTCATTATTTGGGATTTTTGGATGAGTTTTTATATTACCTTGTCTCGATACATTCTTGCATTTAGTTGGTGATGGTGTCATATGATATCATTTGAGATTTGTCACATCGTATTTATATCTTGTCACATTATTTCATTTAATTTTGTATATGCTAATAATAATATTTTGAATTGTTTTGACAAATTATATATTTTAATATTAGGATGTGATCAATGGTAGCGTTAAAAATATAGGTAGTTTTACTTTAAAATTATTGAAAGTAGATTTTTACACATGATTGATTAATTGTGGTAAATCAACAATACATCAAGGCTGGGAATTTTCTATGCATACTATAGAAATAATTTGAAAATATGAGATTTACATTATTCCTATAATATCCTTAAATTGAAATTTGTATTGGGATACAGATTTTAGGTGGAGTACAGACTTGTATGGTAGTTTATTAACTAATGTCACATAGTTGATTAGATAATTATGGAAATTGATTTGTGTACCTTGTTAAGTTGAGAATAAACCTAACCAATCCAATATGAATATATCACAGATAATTAAGGATAATATACTTAGTGGTATTATTACGTGAGAGAAAGTATTATTTATATGTGTTTCCCATAAGTCATGCGTTAGGAACCTATAGCTTTCGAGCATAAGCTCAATATGGTGATGGTATATGCATGTGTAGCACGCCGTATCATGTATTTCAATTGTGTTTTTTATTGTGATTACGGTGCTATGTGGGCATCACTTCGGCATGAGTGGTACCATAGGGTGTGAACTCCATAAGTGAAATAGATGCAATGAAGGATTTATGTGGGCTTCACGTCGGTATGAGTGGTCTTATGGAATGGATACAGTGAAGCATTTCTATGGGTGTCATAAAGTGCATGTGTGGCCACATGGAAATAGACTAGATGTGATGGAAGAATTATGTGAAAGTCGCAAGTCAGGGTATAACGATGTGGCATAGTATTATTCACTGTTCTAAAAAATCCGCCTAGGCACGCCTAGGCTTGAGGGTTGAGAGAAACGCCCCGCCTTAAGATTTTGACGCCTTATACTTGGTAAACCCTTAAGACGTACTTTTTCTCTAAAAACAACAATGCTTTAATGAAACGTATCGCCTTTTAAAGATTTTTTTACAAATCGGACCATTATCTCATCCAAAATAATCAAATAGTATTTTTATTTGCAAATATTCACATATATTTATGATATGTACAATTTTAGTATTTTAATAGCCTTGTTATGGTTAAAAAATATTAAAATATATTAAAAAGGCCTAAACGCCTTTTTACGCCTAGGCCCGCCTAGGCTTCTAAGGCTTAAGGCTTGGCCTCCACGCCTCGATCACGCCCCGCGTTTTTTAGAACCTTGGTAGTATTATAGCTAGTAGTAACTAGTATAAGTATTGGGCGTATGCGAAAATCATAGAATGTTAATATATAATTAGAATTAGAAAATTGTGCAACATTAATTCTAATTGCATAATTTCCTAGTTTACTTATTGATCTGTCTTACTTTGGGTCTGACCCACCTTCGTTGTCTATCATTTTTAGTACTCGTGGTGCATCTCCAGGCTAGGAGTACTCTTGGAGCAACTATAGATATGGTAAAAGTTGTTTTCATCATTTCAGTGACGTAGGATATCTCTCATTCTATTTTAGTTAATTTATGTTTAGGTTATACATTATGATTTAGGGGTACCGACACATTAGGGATTCTCTAGTTGTGTCGGAGGAATTTTTCCATCTTGTTTTGAAATATTATTTGTAGGTAATTTTATAATTATGGATATATGGATGATGTTTAAATTTTTTTATTGTTATTTTTAATTAGTGTTTATTTATTTGACATTTTTAAAATGATATTTAATTTGTTTGACACGTGCATTTGTTATATGAATAATTCTCCACCTTAAATATTGCAAATATAAGTTATCATAACATGCATAGATCAACGACTAGAAAAACTTGCAACTGGTTTTGCTTTAGTGGGTAAGGAATGGTTCAATTAGTTTATCTTCAATGATAAAAATGGATTTTGAAGAAAAGAAACATCAAGGTAGCATTTGTCTTCTAACAAAAGCAACATCAAATATTTTTTTCTAAGACAAATTAGCATACATAGAAATAATTAAACTAATGGTCATAAATATAAGGGTAAATCAAAGGGTTATTTGGTATCTCAACATTTCACACAATACACGTTGGTTGATAGATGCAACAAAATGGGTTTGGACGGCGGCTGGGTAAGAAATTTTAACGACCGAGGGTCTGCAGATGAGGAGATGGTCGATGGCTAGATGGTGTTGGTTATGTAAAGAGGCAGAAGAAATAATCAATCACCTGGTCCTGCACTCTTGGGTGATTAGAGTCCTTTGTGAGGTTTTCTTCTCCCTTAGTCGGATTACGTGCCCAAAATGATGAGGGATTTGTTAGAGTCTTGGTATCCTCCGAAGGGATGGAAGGGAGTTAGAGATATTTGTCGATGGAAGGAAGTTAGAGATATTTGGAGGCAGTCCCCTCATTTTATCTTTTTAACGATTTAGCGAGAGAGGAATTTGAGGTGCTTTGAAGGTAAGGAAGTCGATCCACTAGGCTACGACATCTTTTCTCGAGTTCGCTTATGATTTGGTATAAGGAAGAACATAACACAACTATTCCTATTTTTTTGGTGTTTCTGGAGGAGATGTATCGAGTTGTGTAATTTGACAAGGTGGGTTGGGGGATCTTTGTCTAGGTCCCCTACCTTTGTTTTTAGTTGTTATTTTTTCTGTATTCGGGTTCTGCCCACTTGGCGGTCCTTTTCTATAAAATATTTCTTATAAAAAAATCAATTGATTTGCACAGATTATTTTCGACGGCCACAATGCATATATAAATAAATTTAATAAATAAATATATCAACCCACACACACAAACATATAAAAAAACTCACTCCTAAACATCTGCAACAATAAGGATGAGTAGTTGGCAAACTTTGTGTAAAGAATTAAAAAGGTCAATAAATACTATAACAAGGACAAATGTCAGTCTACAAAAATTACACACAACATCCGCTCAACCGAAAGTTATGAGATTTGGAAAATGAACAAATAGAGACTTTCTCTCACTCTCTTCTGTAGTCAACCTCACAAAATATGACAAGGGAGCTTTCTGCGTCAAGAAGACAAGGGTGGAAGCAGTTCAAAATAACATATATTGGATTCAACCCTTTGTCAAAACTATACATTGCGAGATAAAAATGTTTTATTCGATTAAATCACATTTTAGTCTACCAGATGTGTTTTTCCATGCGACAACTAGTTTCAAATCAAATGATATTTAAGCAACACAACTACATCATAATTACGAGGACCTTCCACACATAATCTTTAACTAGACACAATACACTTACAAGAAGAGAAAGATACAAACACAATATCGAGTTCAAGACAAGTTCCATTTGAGAAGTTAGATCAAGAATTAAAGATTGAGAAATATATATCACAATATTAATTATTTCATTACAAGAAATATTGTATGAGATCTTGATATTAAATTTTTATCTTGTGTTTTATGTATATTGTAAACTTCATTGTATCCCCATAGTCGGTAGACCCATTGTATGATGAATCAAGGAAGAAGAGAGTATCCTTGAGGCTTCATATGTTCGCTGGATAAGAAATGAGTTTTCTCTGGTTGGTTGCATTTATAATGTGTCTGAAGTCCTTATAAGTTATTGTTAAGAGGAAACACCTCCTCTTTCTCTCTTCTAGATTTTTCTAGAGAAAACTCTCATACTCCTTCTCCATAAGCTTCTTTCTCCCTCCTTTACCTTCCCTCTTCCAATTTCTAGATAATTACAGCAGTATAGTATAAATAGGAGACTCATCTCCCTATTTGGTACATCAAGTGAGGAAAACAATCAAGTGTAGCAAAGAGTATCCAAATAAATAATGAGTGTCTTTAAAGTGAGGAAGGTGTGTCTTTGAGTAATAAAATTGTGTCCAAAATATTGAGTGAGTCTTGTGATATTAGTGAGTCACTTGAGTGTGTATTTTGTAAGTCAATAATTATACTAAAATCTGTACAATTATATTTATGTAATCAAATAGTTTTATTTGTGGTTCACTGCTTGCGCATTTTTTACTCAACAATTTGATATCAGAGCCAAACATTCAGGGACCGCTGTAAGGGTTTCGCTAAAATAAAGTGTTGTCAACAGATCGAAAACAGTCTGGGACCGTTTCACCATAATTGGTCAGGGACTAGTTTAATTTAAGGACGTGATTATGGTATACTTTGTTAACACGTTTGGTGGTAGGCTTTGGAAATTAAGCCACACCAATTATGAAATTTAAAGCACCTACATAATGTCCTACTTAGAAGGACAAGATCTTTGGGAGACTGTTTCTGGTAGCGACACTACACCACCCTCCTAGGAAAATGTCTAGGCTTAAACAAAATGGAAAATAAAAGAGGGTAAAGATATGTACGCACTAAAAATATTAGTAGCCCCAGAATTATTGGGGCACATCAAGAATGCAAAGACACCGAAGGACGCGTGGGACATTCTTGCCTCTCTCTTCTCAAAGATGAATGACGCACGCTTGTAGATGTTGGAGAATGAATTGATGACTACCATTTAGGATGGTATGACCATCAGCCAATATTTTATGAAAATTAATGATTTGTGTTAGGAAATTTCTTTACTTGATCATGACTCTAAAATTAGTGAACCACGAATGAGGAAAATAATTATTCGTGACCTAATGGCTGAATATAATGGATTTATTATGGCAACACGTGGTTGGAAAACTCAACCCACCCTAGTTGAGTTGGAAAATTTATTGGCCAATCAGGAGAAATTGATAAAACAAGTGAGTGGGGTCTCAATAACTCGTAACGAGAAGGCACTTTTCAGCAATAGAAGAGAGAGAGTTAAGGCCAGAATATAGCAAGAGGATTGAATCAAGAGAAAAGGTTGAGGAAACACGACTCAGCCTCATGAAAATAATAAAGTAGATCACGTGTAGGGTGAGTTGAACCAAACAAAGGAAGGAACCAAAGTCACTCATAAAACCTTAGGCATCGTGACAATGAATGTTACAACTGTGGCAAGAAAGGTCACTATGCTAGAGATTGTTGGCACAAGAAGAAGACGTATATAAAAGGTAATGTTTCAACATCAAACAACTAAGAGACTCACGATGAAGAAGAATGGAATTTTAAAGCATTATACTCAGTATTTGAGTCCATCGCAACATTCTCTCCAGAAGAAATACAGAGCCAGAGTTTGCTCTCATAGCAGCTCCCAAATCTAACATTATCAACTATCAAGAAGATTAGATTGTGGATTTAGGATGCTCCCATCACATGAATAGAGATAAGAAGAAGTTGTCAAATATGTCTGAGTATAGAGGAAGGCAAGTTGTTATGACTGCTAATAACTTAAAGCAACCATTCTCACATGTTGGGGCGGCAGTTATTGTTCCTCGCTTCATTCCTAAGCATGTTCAACTACAAAATATCTATCACGTGCCTGGAATGAAGAAGAATTTATTGTCACTATCACAACTAACATCTTAACGAAATTATTTGGTGTTTGGGCCACAAAATGTCAAGGTGTATCGAGACCTAAATCCGTCAGGTACACCTATTATAGAAGGAAAATATCTACAGTCTATCTATGTGATGCCGATTAAATTTGCATATATAAATAAGACTTAGAAAAATGAGACTGTGGATTTATGGCATGCAAGCCTAGGGCATGTTAGCTACTATAAGATGAAGATGACGACGAATAAAGATATGCTCAAAGTCCTTCCTTGGTTGGAGATCCGAGAATATATTGTCTGTGCAGACTGTAAATATGGAAAGGCCCACCAACTACCTTATGAGGAGTCAAAGTTAAAGGCTAAAGAACCATTGGAGCTTGTCCATTCAGATGTGTTTAGACCGATAAAGCAAGTTATAGCTAGTGGGATGCGTTATATGGTATCGTTCATCAATGACTTCTCAAAGTATGTGTGACACCCCGCCTAATTAATTATCGGGTGATCAGTCCTTAATTAATTAATTTTAGAATATCAAGTTGGTTCAGATAATGCATCACTGTCGAAAAATCAAATTTTAATTTAATAAAAACTAACCACCTAATATTTAAAACGGTTGGTGTCAAAATTTTATCTTGTTATTAACCATAATCATTAAAGGAAAATATTTAATCATCACCACACATCACAATAGCATAAGGAGAGAACTAACCGAATTTAAATAAAGAAGTGGAGTAAACACTTCCAGTTAAAATTACATACAATAATATGAAATCAAAGTCTAATGATAGGATAAAACCACTCTAAATCTATGAATGTAAAACAGGAGGGACGACATGTCCAAGTGAAGTAAATAACTTATAGATGAGAAGAAATAGACTCAGAAGCGTCTACTAGCAATGTCCTGTAGCTTCCACAGCATCTACATCTCGGCAAATGAATGAAATATCCTAAGCCTGGTGTCGCTGTAGCTGAGCACCTAAAATAATAGAATAAGAAAAGAGATTTGCAGAAAAACGGGTCAGAGCCCGAGTAGAAAACAGTTTAAATATAGCAAGTGCTTAAATTGGTTAATTAGCACAAATATTATTCATGTTAACTTAGCGTACTCACTTGGGATGCTCACCTCTCATCTAATGTGAACACTTAGCGAGATTATCTACCCATACTAGTCTCGATACCCTGCCTGACTATATGTAGTATAACCACTATGCCGGATAAACTATCTAAATAACCCGAAGACAATATACCTATATTATTTAGGAATATGTTTAAAGATGCTTTAACTCATTTTTATAGCATTCTTAATTCTCAACTCGTGACCCAATAAGTATATACTTTAATAAAGTAGCCAACTTGAAACACAGAATAGGAACTCAGTATACATACAAAAATCTCACTATATATATCAATATAGTAGGGTATGCCCGTGCATGTAGGCACGTTGATAATTTTAAAAAGCATAACATCGTTCCTGAAGGCACGAAGATAAATTTACCCCCAACATTCGTACTTGTACTTGCGACACAAAGGCCACCACAAACACCGCAACCAACAACCCACACCTAAACAAAAAATTGAGGAATATTTGTGATTATCAATATGACCACTCAATTAACCAACACAACATTTAAGAAATTATAAATAAAGGTAGCCGGCACGACAAAAAATGTCATTTGAGCAATCGCACTATTGTTACTTTTCTACATCACGAACCAATTTAAAAATTATATATATTATATCTATTTTTTTCAAATCCACATCATATTGAAACAAACGTTTACATAAACCCAAAATAGATTGATCCCCAATGAAACCAACTCTTCAGTCAACTAAAATGAATAAAATTCCACAACACTTGTTTTAAACTAAAAACAAAGAATATAACATGAAACACAACTCAAAACTCGCACAAAATATCCCCATGTGGGGACTTCGACTTCGGGTTCTACCCCCTCCTCTCTACCGGTCTCTACCTTGCTGGAATTTGTTTTGACAGAATCGAGGAAAAAATGTTGGTCTGGTCCGCTAACCGTAATGATCCAGTAGATACAGGATCAAGAATCAGACTAACATTCAATGGCCAGTTAGTGCTCACATATAACAACGGAGTAATCATTCCCGTCATAGCCAAGTTTAGAAGCTACAACATTTTTGGCTTAGGCTTCTTTATTTGCAATTGCAAAAGTTGTAGATAAGATAGCCCCAGTATAGCTACTGCTCAGCATATCGGTGGTTGATGCTACCTTAGCAGCATTTACCTCTTTGGGCATTTTATTTGATCCAGTGTTCTCTTTTCCTCCATAGCTAAGCTTAGAAGGAACCACATTTTTTATCGAAGATGCTTTATTGGCAATAACATCAATTTCTGCTATACATAATCTGCCTCACCAAAGCATAACCAATTAAAAAAAAATAAGCAAATCATTAAATAGTTTGTAAAAAATTGAGGGGACAAATATATTCTTCATGAAGGTTTGGTATAACAAAGATATCTTAAATAAAATAGAAATGTACATCTACACATGTAATAACAAATCCAAGCATTTAAAACAGTCAACACAACCAATAAACTATTTTTGTCGATACAGAACGAACATTAGAAGCCAAAATGTTAAAAAGGATAAAAAAAAATTTATATGAATGTATATATGAGAAGAAATAGAATGAGAGCATAAGTGATAACAAGACATAAAAGGCAATAATGATACAATCTAATATAATACTATGTTAGGTATTCTCGTGAGATATCTTGAATTGGATATCGTAAGATATCTTGATAGCTCAAAGACTTATTCATGCACTATCAGGAAACATCACAAGCTCTATAATTTGCAGACTTTGACAATGAATGATCTGGAAGAGCTTCCTAAAAAGTTTGGGCACTTCATTATCTTGGTGCATATTTATATATAATAACGTGAATTCCAGCACTAACAGAGCTCACTCTAATGGATATGCAAAATCTAAAGGAATGGTCTGAGGTATATCATCCATCACTGGTGTTTCCTTGCCTCAAGGAGTTGAAAATTTTAATATGCATAAGATTGAGAATGATACCAAGTCATTGTCTATCTATTAAGGGATTGAATATTCTGAATATCAACAGTTCGGCACTGAAAGAGATGAGTAGCAAGCTGACCTCTATCACTTCTCTACATTTAGAAGATGTAAAAGGCTCAAAATAGTGCATAATATTCTAAAAATAATCATCAATAACATAGTGCATAATATTGTAACAACAATCACTAATATACCCATAGATACACTTTTCCTTTCTCTTTCTATAGCCTATAATGAAAAAGAGCGTAAGAATTAGTTAGTAGGAAAAAAATACGATCCAATAATTCAAAAAAAATATTAAAATAACAAAGAATAACTTTATCTAAACAGTTTGATAACTTTGGGAGTTGTATTCTGAACAGTAACCCAATGAAAAAGAATCCTAGCTGGACAGTTTTACTAACATATATGCGTGTGCACGTATTGTACTGCTGCGTAGATTATGAGCATATTGTAATTGATATCTTGTTCTTTCCATATCTTGAAGGTTGGATATTGGAGATGGAAAAGGAGTTGAACTCGATAAATTCCCAAGATGGAAGCTTCAGTAACAATGCATCAATTATCTTGGATTTGTATGTACTCTCATGAATGAGTTCTGCATAAGTTCTGAAATCATAAATCATTAGTGACTGCATTCCATACTAATTCAAAAACAATAGAATTGTTATCTTCAGCTCACGTTATCCTAATGAAGCCCTCTTATTTTTTCGTGGATGATATTTGCCTTTATTTAGCAAGAGAGAACATTATGAATATGTTGTGTTTGAAGGGAAAATAGTGCATATACAGTCTGGAAATCTTTTAGACACAGCCCCCTGCATGAGGGGGTTATCTCAAAGTATTGCATTAACATAGATAGAGGTTTATGTTGGGGCAAAATCAAAGGATTGTGAAAATGAGGGGTAACTAAAAGCTTATGCATTTAAATTTGGGTGTTAGTATGTGGTTCTACACCTTCTCCTTCTGCGTCATCCGAGTCGGCATCTTCATCCTCAACATATGTCATAGATAAAGGATCAAATAGGTAATTTACTCAAAAATCTTATCAAATTAACAGATTTCAAAATGTAAAAGTATATTTTAAAAAACATTATTCAGATCCAAATAGTAAAAATTCAACGATTTAATGCCTAAAAAAGTGATGTTCCGAGTAATTTTACCTTAGGCATTCACTGCAGAAATCACTGGTCTTCGTCACTTGACGTTCCCCTACCGAAATATTCTAAGAGGACATCCAACATGTTATACTGCCCAAATATTCAATGAATATAGAGATCTCTTCATGTAATAATCACATCATGTCCAAGTTAAAATATAACAATACTAGAACAATACATGACAAATTTACGATGCGAGAGTAATCAAAGAAAACCCTCACAAATATATGGTGCGTACTCTTTTGATCAAATCGTTGGCAATGCTAGCCCCTTTTTTGGATAAGGATGGTCATTAACCAGTACGTTGGGCTGTGGCACCAGATAATGAAAGCAGGAGTGATCGTGGAAAATCATTTTCTGGTGAAGGCATTGTGATGAATTCAGCATCAACGGGGCTGAAATGAGAATAAACAAATTCATCATTCAATTTTCTAAAATTGAAAATTGCATTAATCCAAGAAGTCTACAAAAATCAAAAATCGAAAATTCTCCGCTGCTTATGCCATTAAAAGGGTAGCGGACCCAACACCAGCCTTGGACTACGTGACCTCTGTCCCGACATTTTTGGATCCTCCTTGTCAGCTCTTGCATTACTTCATCCTTGAAGCTAACTGTGGCTCTTGTCTTTGACAGCACGGCATGTCCTCCGATAACGGGGAATCTCCCAAATGTGCTTCTAAATTAGAATCCAACAACGGTTGAGTCTGCAAATTTAACAATAAGTTAGCTAATAAAATATCTATATATTTGTAGTAAAACAATTCAAGTAATTTGAGCCTGCATATTTAACATAAAGCTAACTAACAAAATACTTGAACTATAATGAACCTAGAATTGATGTAATCATAACTACCCAACAACCATGTACATTCAATTATTGCACGAACACAAAAGTCTTAGTTACCTCAGAACAAACATAAGATCTTTTTTCAGTTTTCATGGACTATACAATTAGAAATAAAAAGGAACATCTCTTTATACAAATTAAAATATATTAAATGGGATGTGAACAGAATAAGATAGATGAAATTTTATCAAGAAAGATAAGTTGTGAACATAATACGTCCAATATCAAGAAAGATGTATCCATCCATGAAATGTTAAAATAAGATCACGAGTGAGTGTAATATGGTGTCAAAGAACAGAACAAAGGACTTCAAAAAATAACATGTAACGTTTATTCCTGTTTGATTTCCATTCAAGCAAACTGCATAACCGGTAGAATTTTACATAAATTGATAGCATAACTACCAAACTGCATCAAGCCAAGCCAAACTGCATAACTGGTAAGATTTCCTATTTGATTATTGAATAAAAACATTTCTATTTTTTCCTTCAAATAGAGACAGAGAGATGCAAAATAACTTTGCAGCGCGGGCCATTCTTCTTCTCTTCAGTCTTCAGTCCCGTTATTATGACATGCCTAAATCACGATTAATCTTTAGAACAACAAATAAATCTTCATTCCAAATAATAAAAACGATAGTATTTAACTGAGGATAGAAGATGTGTCGTGGTGACAATAGTCATGGAGGAGCGATTATTATGACATTCCCAACTCACGTAATTCAAAACTTAGAAAAAATATAATAATGATAAATAATCTGAAAGTATGTTATATTTGCGACATTACCAACATCATCAAATTATATGGTTTGTAACCATAATCGCATCATCCATACCTACTCTTATATCATCTCTATTCTATAGGGAATGAGAAATATCCAGGAATCAAAACCAACTCCCACAATCTTTTAATCAATCTCATAAAGGCACGGTAAAAACATTTCAAAGTACAACATGAACATTTTATATTTACGACAAACGTAAGTTTGCACTTATAAAAGTGGCATATATCAAATAACAATATATAGACAATCAAATATTGAAATATACATGTGAAGACCATTATGATTCATTTATGATCTTTATTTCATATTATCCAAAAAAACCAAGAAAACATGAGTTCATCCATTGGAGCAAAATGCGAAATATAACCATAAAAATAGAGAGGTAAACCATTTATACAAATATTTCCTTTTCTAAAACACCTTGACCATTTATCAAAACTTATTAACATTGAAACCCAAATAAATAAAAGAATTGGAAAAGTACATCCCATGATGGAGTTGGTAGATTTACCAGTTGTGCATTGAAGCTTTACCCTCTTTGCTGAAAAACAACAAAATAAAACCAATTAGAAGATTATAAAAATACTAACCTAACTCATGATAGGTAAATGAAACACCCAATGTGTACTTTATAAATGAACTCGTGAATTTAAATGTCTAAAGATGACATGAGGCAAAAGATGCTATGAGGCTATAGGACCAAATGTGAGACTATAGGACCAACTGTGAGGCTATAGGACCAAATGTGATGCTATGAGGGAAAAGATGACCTAAAACTGTAAATCAAAATCATTATTCTGCATCATGTGGTCTCCAAAGATCAAATAAAATACAATTTCTTACTGGAAGTATAGATATCAATGTAATCATGGTGTATTCCCAATATTGATTTCATCAACTAACATTAGAGATCCTGAATAAAGAAATAATTACAACAAAAAAAGAAGCAACCAGATTGAGCGTCATTGAAATATATAAAAAAAATAATTCAAGTAATCCGATTACCTCACACCTTACGACTATGTATGCACAAAAAAAACAATAAAAATAATATCGGGAACCTAAAGATGACTAATAAAAACAATAAAAAAATAATTCGAGTACTCTTCATCTACAACAATAAAAACACACTTACATAGATAAATTAGAACCTAAAGATGATTAAAAGTCAAACCTCAGAACAAAAACAATAGGGTGTTGATGCTACATCATTAAAATTTATGAAGTGTGGCCATCTCCATTCTGCATAAGATAAAATGAAAATGAATCATATGTCAAATTCCCATCTTTATAGTCTTGTTTGCATATTAGTTTCAAAACAACACATAAAAGCACGAAGAACCCAAAATCGGGAAAAAGCCCTAATTTTGAAACACATATATACACATGCCTATGACATCACCCATGTCTTGATATGCATTCTTACACAAACAGAAAAGAGAGAATTGTTATTATCATTCAAAACGAAAACCTCAAAATATAAATCTAGAAGCAAAGAGAGTGTATACCTGATCTAAGTACCACATATACGAAGTACCAATAAGAGAGAACCGTTATTGCATTCAGATCTACCAAGAAAGAACATGTTAGATCATAAAATAAAAATAAATCACAATATATGAAACTAAAAATAAATAAAAAACGAAGGGTGGCGGGGAACTTGAGAGTGGAGAACTTGAGTGTGGAGATAAAGTCGGTAGTGGGGAAAAGAGAGAAGGGTGGCGGCGTGAAGAAGTGAGAAGGTCGGGTTTAGGTAGGGTTTTCTTTAGGTTGCTAATAAGAGAATGAGAGAGAATATAGAAAGAGAGATGTAATCTTTGTGTGAGAAATGAGGAAGGATCTGAGCGGGAGAGAAGTAGTGAATGAAATGGTTCTTACCACAGTACCTCTATTTTGAATTGAAGTGCAAATTTGGTAAGTAAAAAAAGAGGGGGAAACTAACAAATTGAGGGCAAAAGAGGTAGTGTTGGAAAAATTCATATTGATGACATCATAGTTCCATCTTATGACATACATAACTTTGCTACTTTATTATATAGATATATATCAATACTGCACCCATGGTTAAGAAACCCCTCGTGCTAGGCATACTGGGCTATCTAGTCCCATTGCAACGCTCACGCATAAAGGACAACATGTTCAATCTCTCAAGAACCATTAAAACATATACACATATTGGAGGCGAACATAGTTCCAAGCAGATGGACTACGCACATACCTATGCATCCATATGACCGTTACCACTATCATTCTCACAAATGGCCCGTACCTAGGTTCCATTCTCTAGTGTTACGACTCAAAATACCTCGAAGGCACATAAGATATGGTCGTTCACAATGCGCTAACCTCCATTTGATAGCCAGTAGCTAGGTATGTCATACATATAATATTCCAAGTAATAAGGAAACACACAACTTATATAACATAATAGGCATTCACGCAACCCAATTCCCATAGTACGTAGGTGATATTAACATCACTACTATCCACGATATCCATTTATATATAACCTCTCTAGGACTCACATTCTCTCCTAGGTTTCCATACAAGTTCTATACCTCGAGGATCATTACACCCTTAATTCCCTAAAACTTTGGAATTTAAGTCACCCGTTACTCATGTAGGTTAATACACTCGCTTGGATAAGCCTATGATGGGTTTTAACTAAATCGGACCCAAAAATCAAGTTCTGGAATCTCGTTTGAAGTTCTAGGATTCTCGTTCGAACAAGTTCGTTCCAACAAAGTTTCCCATTTGAACGAACTTCATCATCTCGTTAGAAGGGTCGTTGGATTTCTCATTAGAAGGCTCGTTTGAACGAGATCATTCGAACGACCAATGCAGGTCTTCGAATGAAAAATTCAAACAGGCCAAGTTCTTCCCCAAATTCGATTTTTCCAATATATCAAACATCAAACTTAGCCCAAATTTCATCCAACAACCAATTGGATAGTTTTAAACTATTCCTAATCATTATGGGGCACTTTCAAACACAATTTAGGGTTCAAATCTATATATTTTCAAAGGGAAACCCAATAATTTCTTAAATCTCTAAAAATTTGCATAACATGAACCCAGCAATTTAAGTACTCAAAACTCTTATTATAATTCGTGATTAAGACATAAAATCTTTAAATTTAATAGTCTAACAAAGGGCAAAACCTCTACATGCATACCCATCTCTAATTCATAAGTTTTATTTACAATTTATCCTTGTTAAACCTAAGTTTTCGTTGCAACAAATTTATATCATCTAGTATAAATTAACAGGAACAATATTTGCTAAAAGAGGAGCAAGATAAACACTTGCCTTAAAGTGGATTTCTGATTCTCGGACTGAAACTGGTATGTGGTTGATCCTCTCGTTGTGATCTACACTGTGGCGCAACTTTTGGTGGGAATCCTTGAGTTCTTGCCCTTGTTCTCCAATGGAGTCTTCTTCCTCCTTGGTACTCCTTCTTTCTCTCTCTCTCTCTTTCTCTCTCTCTCTCACATGGGTTGAAACTGATAGACCTCTAACCCACATAGCTTTTAATTAAACCTAATTTTCATCCATTTAATTACTCTGTCATTTTGGGCTAAAATGCCCCGAACTCCAAATATAGCACTCGAGTAGTGTTTTCTGACTATATCGACCCTTTCGGACACACTGGCGCACTCAAAATTGTCATTTGAGTTATATACAAATAATTTACCTTTTTAACCCCAATACTTAATATTGACACGACTCATATGCGTGTCCCAAATAATTATATCTTAACTGCCGTGTATCTCATCCCCGACCATATTATTATTTCCAAAATAATATTACGTTACTCACTACGTAATGTTCAACATAGTTATTACTCAACATGATTTCAACATAATTATTTTCGATAACTACCAACTATCGTCACGCTAGTAATTATTACTCTTAAAATCGGATTAATTATAAATTAAATTTTCTCCCTTTAAATTAATTAATCTAATTAATCCAAATTTCCATAATTTCATAATAAAATAGATATGCATAAAAATACGGGGTATTACAATATGTATGGGTTTATTTCCTAATAGAGAAAAGGGAGAGTATTAATAAATTTTAAAGAATTTAAAGAAAATATTGAAGGAATATCTGGGAATAAAATACGGTGTACACACACTGACAATGAGGGAGAATATACATCAATATAATTCTACAACTTCCTTAGAGATTGTAAGATTCAGAGACAAATAATCGGTTCAAGCACCCCACGATAAAATGGAGTTGTAAAAAGGAAGAACCGTCATCTTGTAGAAACCTATTGGAGTACGCTCCATTCCAAGGATGTTCCAAGTCGATTTTGGGCCGACTGTATGAAGACAAAAGTGCATGTTATCAATAGACTTCTGCAAGATAAGTTGGGAAACTTGTCACCATTCCAAAAGTTGTGTAACACCAAACCTACTATAAGTCACTTTTGAGTTTTTGGGTTTGTGTGTTATGTATTTGTGCCAGACCATCTACGTACTAAATTTGATAAAAAAAAAGGCAATACGATCCATCTTCACGGGGTACGATGGCGAGAGAAAAGGATGGGGATGTTGTGACTCGCTAACTAATCGATGCTACACATCCAGAAATGTGGTGTTTGATGAAGCTTCCTTTTAGTGGTCTTCGCAATCGACGGTGCTGCCAGATACTAAAGACTTAGAAAAAAAGATGTAAGCAAAAAAAAAGGAAGAAACAAAAGAACTTTTGCCTATTATAAAAATTCCCAATGAAGTTGAAGAGTTTGAGCATGGTTCACTAAGGGCTCCAAGTCCTTGGAGAACAGGAGTCTGCCAGAGAAATTTGGAGGAGGATTAACCAAATCTGCAAGAAGGAATAAAAGATGATGGGCCACAACTAAGGAGGTCATCCAGACCATGGAAGCCTAATCCAAAATATGTAAATGCTGCCCTTATAGAAGAAGCTAAAAGAGAGCCCCCGACATTTGAAGAAGCCTCATATAGCAAGGAATGGATAAAGGTAATGGAAGAGGAGTTTCAGGCCCTCAAGTGGAATGAAATATGGGATTTAGTACCAAATCCTAAGGATGTGAAACCCATCACCTGTAAGTGGGAATATAAGGTAAAGGCTCATCCAGATGGATCAATTGAATGATAAAAGGATCAATTAGTAGCTAGAAGGTTCTCACAGAAATATAGATTGGACTATGGCGAAACATTTAGTTTAGTATCAAAGATCACAACAGTTAGAGTCTTAATATCACTTGCATCCAGAAAGTTTTGGTAGATGTGGCATATGGACGTGACGAAGACTTTTCTATATGGAGAGCTTGATAAAGAAATATACATGGAGCAACTTAAATATTTTGAGAGTAAAACCCAACCAGACTATGTCTGCAAGCTGAAGAAAGGACTTTACGAGCTCAAATAATCTCCAAGAGTCTGTAAGTAGAGTTCCTAGACAAAAGTCAATACTCTGTAGCACCTTTAAACTCGAGCCTATTCATGAAGACACAAGGTAGAAAAATCTCAGTAGTACTGGTGTATGTAGATGATTTAATCATCACATGAGATAATAATGAGGAGATCCAAAATATAAAAGAGAACCTGTCAATGTGATTTCAAATGAAGGAACTTGGAGAGCTTAAAAACTTTCTTGGGATAGAGATCGACCAAAGTATAGAGGGAATATTTTTGTGTTAAGAAAAATATGCAACATATTTGCTGAACAAGGAGACCAATGGAGACCAACACCACAAATGTGCGAATGAAGGCAAAGACTTAGAGGATGAAACTATGTATCGACAGCTGGTAGGTAGTTTAATCTACCTAACAGTCACATAACCTGACATAGTATTTATAGTCGGTGTAATGAGTCAATTCATGTAAAGTATAAAGAGACCTTAGTTAGAAGTGTCCTGAAGAATATTGAGGTATATAAAGAGTACACTTAACTTTGACATAATATACGAAAAGGGTGATACACGTAAGGTAATTGGCTTCTGCGATTCTGATTATGCTGGAGATCATGATACATGTCGATTAATTACTGGGTATGTGTTCGGTATTGGCTCAAAGACAATCTAATGGTGTAGTAAAAGGTAACATACTACGTCCTTATCGACCACAGAAGCCGAGTATAGAGCAGCAACAACAACAGCACAAAAGGCTTCATGGTTAATGCAATTAATGAAAGATTTTCAATAACTAATTGATTATTCAGCATTGTTAGACTTTGATAATCAATCAGCTTCACGCTTGGCCGAGAATTCGATGTTTCATCCAAGAACCAAGCATGTGGAAGTACACCATCACTTCATCAGAGAGAAAGTTCTTAAATGGGTAATAAAAATTCAAGTAATCAAGACAGATGATCAAGTTGCAGACCTATTCACTATAGGACTCAACGCTATAAAATTTGAAGAACTTCGAGAGAAGTTTGGCGTGATCTCTAGAGATGAGTTTAAAGAAAATAGTCGATGTTAAAGGGGAGTGTTAAGAGGCAACACCTCCTCTTTATCTCTTCTAGATTTTTCTAGATAAAACTCTCCCTCTCCTTCTCTAGAAGCTGCTTTCTACCTCTTTATCTTTTCTCTTCCAACTTCTAGGTAATTCCATCACCACAGTATAAATAGGAGACTCCTCTACCAAGTTGGGACATCAAGTGAGGAAAATAATCAAGTGTAGTAAAGAGTGTCCAAATAAATAGTGAGTGTGTTTAGAGTGAGGAAGGTGTATCTTTGAGTAATAAATTTGTGTCCAAAATATTGAGTGAGTCTTGTAATATTAGTGGGTCACTTAAGTGTGTATTTTGTAAGTCAGTAATTGCACTAAAATATGTACAATTATTTTTGTGTAATAAAATAGTTTTATTTGGGGTTCACTGCTTGCACAATTTTTACTCAACAAGTATTGGCTCCACTTTAATAAACTATTAAATAGTGAAGTTACCCAAATGAAGTCTCAAGCATGGATGTAGGCAAGGTCAATCCACGTTAAATTATTGGTTTGTAAAGTTTCTTTAACTCTCTATTTATTATCATTGTTGTTGACTTAATTTCTCTTACATATATTATCTATACGTGTCACAAGAAAGAAAAAGAAATCTACATTTTCCATTAATTTATAAAATCCCAATTCCACCCCCCCCCCCCCCCCCCCCTCGTGGGATTTTTTCCAGATCAACGCCTAAAAAGGTCACATAGGTTAGTGTATTCATTATTCTATCCACAAATATTAGGAGACTGAACACTGAAGGGATCGTAACAAAAATCCATACTTCGGTCTTTACTAAGATCAAAAGCCTAACATGTAACAAGGTCATAGAAATTTGAGTATATTCTTTGGTACAACCTATACAAAGCTCGAGAAATTAAATTATGAAGGGATCCTAGAAATTGTAATAAAAAAAAATCCACCTTAGTCTGTGTTAAGATTAGGAATCTACAAGTAAAAAAGGATGTATAAATCAAAGTTAATCGTTCATTGGTCTCTCTATTGAATTTAAGAACCCAATTTTTTAAAGGGTCATTGAGATCATAATTGTCCTGCTTTGGTTTATATTATATTTAAGAAACTATAACTTGAATGGGTTGTAAAAATTAAAAAAATTATCTCTAATGATCTCTCATAATTTTAGGTAATAAAAACATGATGGGGACATAACTTAAGTTTCCATTTTAATCTTTTTCAAGCTCAAGAACCCAAAACCTAAAGGACCGTAAGGGTTAAATTTTGTCATTTTTTATAGTTTTTGCTAAGATTATGAATCTAAAACCTAAAGAGGTCATGGAGATAGTAACCTAAGTTCTAGCTTTGGACTCAACTAAGCTCAAGAACCCAAAATTTTAAAAGGTCGTAGAAATCATAATACACATTTCCTCCTTTATTTTTGTTAAGGTCAAGAACCCAAAAATTGAGGGGCCGGTAAGAAATCCTACATACATAGGAATATGGTGCCTATTCTTTTACAATTTTCACTTATAAAAACATTCAATGATCTAAGGCCTCTATAGACACCCCATTCCATACCTTTTCCAAACCTACCTAACTTCATACAAAACTCATCCCGGATCCACCAAAATCACACCCCGTATTCTTCGTGATCCACCCAATGTCATTTTTAGTGATGTTAAATATAATAGGCATCCCATTTAGTCTTTGGATAGATTTCAACTTATTTTTCATGATAATCACTGAAATGCAGTGTTCTTTATCCAAGACTTACTGATACTTTAGAGCAATATATTTGTGACCCCATGGGGACGTGTAAACACCTCATCCAAGGGTCTCTCATTCATATTATTATATGTATTAACTACTTTATTACCAATAATAAAAATAATTTTCTAAGTTTTTTCCCGAAACTCACAACAAAACCCCCAATTTCCACTATGCTTGTGAGAAGAATAAAGGAGTACCGATCAGAAGCCTACTTTATAGCATTGTGTCTATAAATAAATGAGTGGTGGTATGGAGACACACTTTGGGAACACAATTTGAGGACACGAGACCTGTGTCCCCGTGTCATTGGCAGACATCTTAAGTGGGGCACACTCCACCCAAGTGTCAACCAATGACATGAGGACATGTGTCCAATGTTCCCAAATATATCCTTAAAATCTGTCCCTGTAGAATTATCCTTAATAAATTCCATTTCCACTATATCCAGGCTAGGGTGTCGATTGATAGACTAGGCAACAACTTAGTGCTCATTGTCCCATTAGCTTGAGGAGTTACATATGTCCTTTTTTTTATGTTAGGATCATTTTTAATAGGGTTACAATTGGCATGAGGTGACTCCAACTTGCCAATCGGCTCATTGTCTAAGGACAAAAAGTCCTTAATCTCATATATATATATATATATATATATATATATATATGTGTGTGTGTGTGTGTGTGTGTGTGTGTGTGTGTGTGTGTGTGACAATGGTGTTATGAATAGTAACTCGTGTATGATAAGACATGCATGATAAACATGCATGACATTTTATGTGTTGCATGCTTGCATGCATAGACATGCATGTATGCATGCATACATACATACATACATTACTATTTTATTATTTTTTTATTAAAATATTTAAAAAAATAATAATTTTTTAAAATATTTTTTTAAAAAAATTATTATTATTTTTTTTTTAAAGTTTTTTTTTCTAAAAAATGACGGGTTATTATGGGCTGGATTTTTATCACGGGGACAAATTTATCACCGTATCCGCTAGTATATATATATGATGACATGCCTTCATTCACAAAATCTTCTTGAGTTTTTATAGCATTTCTTCTCGTACCCATCATACTCAACGTCTATCGATTTACCTTTTATACAAACCTTTATCCACCATTTTACCATTTATATTGATCATTAGATCCTTAACTCAATTTCCTAGGTACGATCCCATTTGTTTGCAATATTAAGATTTTCATCGTTTAAGAAGTATTAAAAGTAATTTATAATCTTATAAAACTAAATCTATTAATCTCCCCATATTAGTTATATAATACACACACCACCTTAATAAACTCCTTCTTATTCTCCGTTTTGTATAACTCACTATTATACTTGTATATTAGTGTAAAATTTAGTTTATACCAATGGGTTAAATATTAAGTTTATACCATTTTATTTGTCAGTAGTGATTGCTATTCTAATCTTTCATTAAAAATGTTTCACATTAACTTTTCCTTAGATTTGATTCTCATACCAATCTGAACATGTGAAATGATGTAGTATAAAAATTGATCGTGGTTTGAACTACGAGGGATTTGATCCGATTTATATGAACACATAGATATTTCGAGTTTATTCTCAAAATTCAAATTTAATTTTGTTTGCGTTCCTCGATTGTTTTCATTTTCTTTTATTTCTTCATTTCATGTATAACATCTTACTTTCACTTTTTTATCTTACTATTGCATGTTTATATTCTTTTATCTTCTTTTTAATTACTTTAGTTGTTATAAAATATGTATTTAGTGGATGTCGACTTATATTCTATAATTATTAAGAGGTGTTTTGGGATATAATATCTTCTACTATAAATATGAAAGATACCCCTTGAGTACACAATACAATGAATGAAAAGTTTTCACTCTCCCTAAATTCTCCCTATCCTTTTTACTTCATAACACGTTATCAGCATGAATGTTTCCATATATTTTATTCACTTATTTCCATCAATCCTAATTAAATATTTTTCATTCTCATATATTTGGTGGAGCCTTGTCATTTATAGACTTTGGTGTTTCAAAAATAAAAAAGAAAACAAATCTTTATTAGTGATTTGTTCACAATGAAATTTGAAGAGATATAGCTTTGGTGCTTTGTGAAATGTAAAGCAAAGTAAGCACCTTTGCAAGTTAAGTCCTCATAAGATGATAGTTCTTGTTCTTCTATATATTACAAGGTAATTATGGGAAATTTAACTGAATATACATGATAATTATTTTATTCGTTGTAATATATCCTTTTTGTGAATTACATATTTATATATTAATTATATTATTTTGGGTTGCTAAGAGTTCATTTGTCAAGCTTTGATTGTTTTCATATTGATACATTTTAATCCTAAAAGTTTCATATTTAAAGTTAGACTGATAAATTTTTGAGAAATTGTTATGACTCTCTTGTTTGTTAATAAGTCACAATAAAATTAAAATTTAGAACCAGAAGTTTCCTGTTCTTTATCAGGCACCGAAGTTCATAATTAGCATTTAAAGTTGGGAGCTCAAGTTCCCATTGTAATTAAAATTAGAGCTTTCAGTTTCTAATTACTATTTTAAATTTGGGACATGAAGTTCTCATATAGTAATTTAGTTTGGGCCCTAAAGTTCCCATATAGATATTTTAATTTGGGGCCTCAAGTTGCCACATATATGTTTTAAATTTGGGGCTTGAAGTTTTTAATTACTAATTAATTTTCATGACACAAAGTTCTCAATCGTTATTTACATTTTGGTCGTGAGTTCCCAAATATTTATTTTATTATTTGGCCTAATGTTCCAATATAAAGATTTTAATTTGGAGCCAGAAGTATCCAAATCACACAATATTGAGACATGAACTTTCTTAAATGATCATTCAAAATTAGAACCTCAAATTTTTGAATTATTAAACCCTAAAGTCTCAAAGAAAATATAATATAATCAAACTTGAAGCTTTGATTGTCAACAACAAGGGGGTATAGACCAAGAGTCACCTAATTATATGAAGATCTATAATCATTCTAGTCACTAGAAGTTTACAAATTATTATTTGTAATTGAGATATAGTTTTTTCCTAATCAATATTAAAAATATGAGGCTTAAATCTCTCATTTATTTGAAAATATTTGGACCTGAAGCTCCAACGAAATATACCATAAAACAAAACTTGAAATTTTTAATTATTTGTGTAATGGGTTATGCAATTATAAGTCCCCAAAATAATTATTTATAATTTGGACATGAAGCTCCAAATACACTTTTTATGGGAATTAGTTAAATAGTAAATCATGACTTTTCAACCTCTTAGCTTTTTCAATTTCTTTATTAATAAAATATCTTTTTAAATGCTCTTTTAATGGCTAAATGCCCCTTTAACTATCCTATTAATGGTTTTATTATTAAACATTTTTGTCTCTCGACCTTTCTCTTCATTTGAGTATTAAATTATCTTTTTAATGGTATTTAATTTTAACTCATTTTCATATTCCAATCATTTACTACACATTTGAGTCATGGGAATTGTAGAGAATTGTGACAACCCGCCAATCTGAAATAGGGGGTGGCCAGCCCAATACTCCAAAATAACGGAATCATGGATGGAATCATTCTCAGCATCACAACAAAAATAGAAGTATGCGGGATACCCACTCTATTTTTCAGAAAAACGAGTTGTCAAAATTTTTAATTTTTAAAGTTTATAAAAGAAAGCAACTTAACAACCCAATAAATAGGAAGTGGAAATCCAAGCTAAGTTATATTATTTACACCCGAATTTACAATAAGGGACCGAATATGCTGTCGGTCACAGATGCATACAATGAGATAAAGCAGGTTAATGTAATTTACATAATACATTTCATTAAGCAATTACAAAAGCTTGGGCCTCTCGCCCGAGTAAAAAACGAGACCCGATCATAGCTAGAATGCAAAAATGAAAATGTCTATACCAAATTTGTCCCGTAATACCCGCAAAGCATCACGGCTCGCCAAAATCGCCAGAATAGGAAGGTCAGAACAGACATCCTTGCGGTGGAGTACCTGAGCGGATAAAAGATGTATACACAACAAGAAATATGAACGGGTCAGGGCCTGGTTTTATATGATCACCAGATGAATAAAGAGTATGACAATTATGAATGATAATCATGAGTGAATAAGGAGAATCTAACTACACAATTTTATGCATAAGCAAGACAATTTAACAAATCATGAACCTAATTTAATTATGCAGGAGAACAAAAATAATTTACATTTAAATTAGGAGCTTACATCGAAACCTTGCTCCATTTCTATAGTCCATTCCTTAGTACGAAGATATAGTCAAAATTTTAAGCTCTTTATGGATTTTATCTCAATTACATGCCCTTCCTGGCATTCCATTCCTTAGCAGGAATATTATCATACACAAATGCTCTTTGTGGCATTTCATTGTGCTCTTTATGGCACTTCATCTTGCTCTTTATGGCATATCTCATACATCAAGTCCCACTTGATTATGAATAGTTATATTTATATACATATAACGTTTCTAAGACCGCCCCTCCGAGTTTTCCCACTGGACGCGCCCCTAAATGACCATCATCTTTCAGGGCCTATCTATACAAGACAACCAGGGAACCTATAACGCAAATCATCGGGAAGCGGCCATATGCCTGCGGGAGAGTCAAGAACACACCCGAAATCCCCTCACCAGCGCAGGAAATGCAACACAATCGCTCATATGGCCTATAGACTATATCCACCTTGCATTCACTAGCCAGGGGGCATCACCAAGCGCGCGAACTTCCCTTATGATGTCAATTAGAGAGGTGTGTTTAAATCATTTATTTTTCCATTTTCAAAATCAAGTAAATTATCATTTACTGTTTTCATGATTCAGTAAATTATCATTTACTCAAATCAATACCATTTTCATTTCATTTCCTTTCCATATATATATGTTTCATTTTATCCGAAACCATAATCCTTTACATTTTTGTAAATACCTCATTCTATACCTGGAGCCATACTTACTACGTCTTATTATAGTAACCTCGATGAATAAATAAACTTTTAATTTATTCTCCCAAGATACGTTATGAAGTTATTATAGTCCATCAAGACTAATATAGCTCAAATGAGCTTCTAAAGTCTCCCGAACATAACACTAAGACTCCTAGTTTCATAAGAATCAATTAGAAGAAAGAATACCCTAACATCAATTGGCATATCCCCGGAAAATCCCCACATAACGTATTTCTAATCTAGGACGGTTACCCCTCTCATCTAGGACTCTAAAACTCTTATTTTACTTCATTCGAGAAGGTTTCTAGTCCCTATTGAAGAAAATAAATTTAGGAAACAAAATAAGGTTTAAGGATAAGAAAAAAAATAGGGGACCGGTCGACCGGTCCTGAGACCGCGGTCGACCGCATCTCACAATTTGGCCTACGAAGAAAGACAGTAGGTCCAGGTAGAAGGGGGCCAGTCGACCGGTCATGAGAACGCGGTCGACCGCGCTTCAAAATTTTGCCTTTGTAGGAAAGTAGTGGGCCCTCCCTCGAAGTCCCGGTCGACCGGTCCTGGGACCGCGATCGACCGGTCATAGCAGACCTAGGGCTCAATCTTCTTCCAAAACTAAACCCAAGTGACAAATTTCAATTTTCCCAAATCCCAAATCTCTTCCACTTTGAACACAACCAACAACCTTGATCTACCCAAAGATTATCCTACATGATTTATAACAATTATAGCTCACAATTTTATCATCAAAACTAAGATTAGGGTTTAAATCCCATAAATTCCATTTTTGATCCATAAATACAAATACACAACTATCACACAAATTATTCATCTTAAATCATATAGTAGCAAGTAGAAAACTTGCCTTGAAGTGGGAAATATCAGATTTCTTTGAGTAGTAGCCACAATCCATCTTCAATATTCATTTTCTCTCTTCCTTCTCCACTTTTCTCTTCTTTTCTCTTTATCTCTTTTTCTCTCTATGTTTAAGACATGAAATGCGGAAATGAAATAAGGGGCAAGACTTAAAATCGTGGCTTAAGTTTAAAGTCTCCAACATAAGTGGTTAATACAACATTAAAATGACTCCCAAACACGCGTTTAAGTTAAAACCAGGTAAAAGTGCCCAAAATCCAAAAATATAATATGGCACTTATTTTGACTGTCTCGGACATTCTGAGGCTATCTGCACCCTCTAAATCGGTATCCAGAAATTTTATAATTTATTTCGAGTTCCAAATTTCATTTAAATCAAACTGTCATTTTAATTACATGACACGATAAAACATAAAACATGAGGATATTATCCTACACATACGGTAAATATGCAATATTCTAGTAAATATTAACTTCTAACTCATTAAATTAATATTTACTCCTATCCCAACATTTTATATAATTACCTTACGTAGTAAATTAATATAAAATTAGCTTCCTAAAAGCGAGGGTTGTTACATACTCCCCCCTTATGAGGGAATTTTCCCCCCAAAATTCAGGCATACCCTATACGCATAAAGGGTATACTATTTTAATATGTCATTCTATCGTCTTTAACAAACCCTTGTTATTACAGCGTCCCAAGATGGACTTGGACTAAGGTCATCTCTAGAGATCTCAGTCTACAATCTTTGTACTCTGGCATAGCACGAAGCGTCCCTTACAACTACCAATTCTAACCTCCTATGGCGAAAAAATGATAACCACGCGACTCAGTGTAATTAGTCTTACAATTGAATCGCGTCACCTCATACGTCAGGAGTACTCACACCAACGGTAAGTGGCTTAACCCCAACACTACTCAACTTCTCCTTGCATAGACGTAGCTCTTCAAAGCATATGGCTCAAAAGCCCAATCATTGAGGAATTATTCCAGGACCACTACTAGTCCAAGGGACCGATCGTTCACTGGCCTTATTCAACGAGTATGTAATTTACTCACCCGATTACACAAGGCCACCCACGGTGCCATAGCTTGGAAAATGATTCAAATTCTTGTACGAAAAATTTCCATCCATATAAGTCATTGCTCCCGTCCATCTAATTATCCCAAGGCGTACACTCGAAGCATGTCTCTCGGCCTTAAATCAACTCCCTATAATCATCCACCCACTTTAGGGTGGTAAAATATACTCCATTTCCATACAGCTCTCATTTCTTTATGAAAACTTTACCCTTCTTCATTTCACTGCTACTCTTCTTCACGCGAGTAGGTGAAATGGTCAATCATAGATCTAAATGCTCTCGCTACAAAGTCTTCCGAGTCATGCTCGTTCTACTTGGCTTCCCATGCCATCAGTAATTTCTTCGACGGGTTTTCTACTAGACGTACCACGTACTTACTACCCCAATCGCATTCCCTTAGCGAGTGAGAAAAATCCATTTGATAGTTCTTTAAGAACTCCAAACACCAACTCTATTCGTCCCACAACATATTGTAACAACTTGTTGCTCGCGAGAAGGACCAAATTTCCTGCCCAGGAAGTAGTGCCTTATCTATTTAAGGTGATCACTACCATGATGAATTTTAATTTAAGCATGGGATAATACTTCCCACAAGTTTAAGCTTGTGAGATGCATAAAAAAAATGGGTTTATGTTCCAGTATTATTACTCCCCAACCTGGCAGAAACTTATTCATTAAATCTACCCTCGGGCTTACTATCATGGGCTCAGGAGTGAAGGTTAGCCCGTCCATTAACTCCCCGAAAGTGCAGACGCCACAAAACACCATATCTAATAAAGGCCTCATCTCCTTCGGCCTAAACTACAAAACCTCTCGAGACCCCATAAATCTCGTTCCTAGGGATCTAATCCCTCATAGAGTTAACCCACAACTTATTCGTGGTCAACTCCTTAACGCCTTCCTAAATTAACATCACAAACCCTAAAGACCTAACGTCCTAATAATCCTAAAGTCTATCTATATAGATACTATCTAAATCGTAAGCATATAATACTAAATATATCCCTACTGCACAAGACCTTACTCAACTTCCGACATTCGCTCGGGTTCATGCGTGGGACGTCTCGCCGAAGCGAAATCCAGACAAGGAACCCTCCCGTTACACTACTACCTCGCATTATCGGTCATCGAGATATGACGGTCTAAGACACATAATCGGGACCAGTAAGATCTAATTTACAACCTTACTAACAAGATTTTACTTCTATGTTTTACCCTTCAAAAATCAAAATTTTGATTAATCGGACATTTACTTTCTGTAAAGTCTTTCAAACATATATCCCATTATATAAACATGGCCTTCTCATCAAGGCATAGTCCAGAAGTCTCAATTCGACTTCATATCCCAGTCTCCCTCACATCGATCAGAGGAGAGAACTATGTACAGTGCTTCTATCTCGCACTTTAATAGCCCTTAATCACACAACTACGTGATTCTCGGCTAAACCTTCCAACCCCACTTTCAACAACAGAATAAAATAAAAGAAAGAAAAAGAATAGCGCCTATCCACTCACAACATCGTTAAGTGTTCATGCGACGGAGTGTCTCGCAAAGCGAAATCCAGACAAGGAACCCCTCCGACACATGCCTACTTAACTAGTTGGTCATGGAGATAAAGCGTATCAAGCATAAACAAGGCAAACGAACAATCAAACACTCACGCAAGACAACACAACAAATAAAAAAAATCTCCTACCTACCTCGATCCATCTCTATAAAGTCTCAACCTGTATCCAGGAGAGATATTATAGAACAACTAGTTTCATTTTGAACTAGAAGTGAGATAGCCTTATAATTTTATTTTCTTTATATCACCCCAAACCAGCCAAAATATCTTTACTCGCATAATATACATAATTTAAGAGAAAGGAAAAATAGCATCTCTCCACTCCCAACGTCGTTAAGGTTCACGCGTGGAGCGTACCGCAAAAGCGGTATCCAAACAAGGAACCCCTCCTATGCATTACTACTTCACCTTGTTGGTCGTGGAGATAAGGCATAACATCCACATACAATGCAAACAAACAATAAAACACTCAAACCAGGTAACACATATGACCCATATACATTTAAATGTCATCACTCGCTTCATAACAAGTGAAGAAATCACAAAACTTTCATATAATTACCCTTATAATAGCGTCAATGTTACCACAACTCGATATACACACCCGATTCTAGAGAAAACACAATACTACTCCATCTTATTGTGGGGAATGCACCACCCACAACAAGGGTGGAATTCCCACCCATTCCTGCTAATCACTCCGATTAGCTACCAGTGGTTCTCAGACACCGTATTCGAGTCTTATCCGAACCAATAATACTCCCATCAACTCCCGACTAGGCAATCTATCATTGCCCTAGTCATCCAATTAACACAATCAAAATGAGTGGTTCTCCACTTTACGTTATAGCCATTGTTCCGACCCTGGCTGACAACAATTTCACACGCAACCCCTTTTTTCTTCTTCAACAAAAGAGAGCACGCTATGGACCTCCCCTTTCCTTATTTCAATGAATCCTCCCCTGGCGGATAACGAGTATCAACCAAAGGGGTTTCATGGACATTGTCCCTTCAAAAGTGTTAGCGACACTTATTTTGGAACCTATCATATTATAGTGCACGGCCTCCCTAACCGTACAACACTTTGTTCACTATCGGCCTTTAACCGAGCATTGTGTGAACATTTGAGGATCCACCTTCTCCTCAATCCAGTTATCCCAGAGAAACTCGCTATTTCAAGTGTCCACCGGGTTTCTTCATGGGCCAAAACTTCCTGCACCCACGAATGTGGTGACTACGTTCTCACCGTCTCGACACTACTCCTACGGGAGGAAGGATTTTCCTCCATCCTTTTCAATTGGGTACTTACTTACCCCTCCTAACGCCAATGCTCCTGGACCTTATACATCCGCTGTAATTAGTAGTTGTAGCATCAAGACAAAGAAATCCTACAAAAAGGAACGACCTCCAAAATGGTCCTCATCCCTGACTGCATCTTACAGTTCCTAGTAAATCCCATCTCACGACACCTTCACAACAACCTTCTCTGGCGCCTTACTCAAACGACCTACTAATCTCACACGAATATGCAAAAGATTCTATGAGTTCTACCTCATGGCAGAATAATGAAATCTCACCAGAGAAATCAACAATCTTAATCCTAGGGCTCTATGTCAAGTCAAAAGCAACACTGAAGACGTAACGCGTACACACAAATTCCTAAGGACTCTAGAACCTGAAGCTCTGATACCATCTGTGACAACCCGTAAATCTGAAATAGGGGGTGGCCAGCCCGATACTCCAAAATAACGGAATCATGGATGTAACCATTCTCAGCATCATAACAAAAATAGAAGTATGCGGGATACCCACTCCATTTTTCAGAAAAATGAGTTATCAAAATTTTTAATTTTTAAAGTTTATAAAAGAAAGAAACTTAACAACCCAATAAATAGGAAGTGGAAATCCAAGCTAAGTTATATTATTAACACCCGAATTTACAATAGGGGACCGAATATGTTGTCGGTCACAGATGCATACAATGAGATAAAGCAGGTTAATGTAATTTACATAATACATTTCATTAAGAAATTACAAAAGGTTGGGCCTCTCGCCCGAGTAAAAAAGAGACCCGATCATAGCTAGAATACAAAAATGAAAACGTCTATACCAAATCTGTCCCGTAATACCGGCAAAGCATCACGGCTCGCCAAAATCACCGGAATAGGAAGGTCAGAACAGGCATCCTTGCGGCGGAGTACCTGAGCGGATAAAAGATGTATGCACAACAAGAAATATGAACGGGTCAGGGCCCGATTTATATGATCACCAGATGAATAAAGAGTATGACAATTATGAATGATAATCATGAGTGAATAAGGAGAATCTAACTACACAATTTTATGCATAAGCAAGACAATTTAATAAATCACGAACCTAATTTAATTATGCAGGAGAACAAAAATAATTTACATTTAAATTAGGAGCTTACATCGAAACCTTGCTCCATTTCTATAGTCCATTCCTTAGTAGGAAGATATAGTCAAAATTTTAAGCTCTTTATGGCTTTTATCTCAATTACATGCCCTTCCTAGCATTCCATTCCTTAGCAGTAATATTATCATCAACAAATGCTCTTTATGGCACTTCATCATGCTCTTTATGGCATATCTCATACATCAAGTCCCACTTGTTTATGAATAGTTATATTTATATACATATAACGTTTCTAAGACCGCCCCGCCGAGTTTCCCCACTGGGTGCGCCGCTAAATGACCATCATCTTCCAGGGCCTATCTATACAATACAACCTGGGCACCTGTAACGCAAACCGTCGGGAAGCGGCCATATGCCTGCGGGAGAGTCAAGAACACACCCGGAATCCCCTCACCAGCGCAGAAAACATAACATAATCGCTCATATAACCTATGGACTATAATAACCCTGCATTCACTAGCCAGGGGGCATCACCAAGCGCGTGAACTTCCCTTATGATGTCATTTAGAGAGGTGTGTTTAAACCATTTATTTTTCCATTTTCAAAATCAAGTAAATTATCATTTACTGTTTTCATGATTAAGTAAATTATCATTTACTCAAATCAATACCATTTCCATTTCATTTCCTTTCCATATATATATGTTTCATTTTATCTGAAACCATAATCCTTTACATTTTTGTAAATACGTCATTCTATACCTGGAGCCATACTTACTACGTCTTATTATAGTAACCTCGATGAATAAATAAACTTTCAATTTATTCTCCCAAGATACGTTATGAAGTTATTATAGTCCATCAAGACTAATATAGCTCAAATGAGCTTCTAAACTCTCCCGAACATAACACTAAGACTCCTAGTTTCATAATAATCAATTAGAAGAAAGAATACCCTAACATCAATTGGCATATCCCCGAAAAATCCCCACATAACGTATTTCTAATCTAGGATGGTTACCCCTCTCATCAAGGACTCTAAGAGTCTAATTTTACTTCATTCAAGAAGGTTCCTAGTCCCTATTGAAGAAAATAAATTTAGGAAACAAAATAAGGTTTAAGGATAAGAAAAAAACAAGGGACCGGTCGACCGGTCCTGAGACAGCGGTCGACCGCATCTCACAATTTGGCCTACGAAGAAAGACAGTAGGTCCAGGTAGAAGGGGGCCAGTCGACCGGTCATGAGACCGCGGTCGACCGCGCTTCAAAATTTTGCCTTTGTAGGAAAGTAGTGTGCCCTCCCCCGAAGGCCCGGTCGACCGGTCCTGGGACCGCGGTCGACCGGTAATAGCAGACCTAGGGCTCAATCATCTTCCAAAACTAAACCCAAGTGACAAATTTCAATTTTCCCAAATCCCAAATCTCTTCCACTTTGAACACAACCAACAACCTTGATCTACCCAAAGATTATCCTACATGATTTATAACAATTATAACTCACAATTTTATCATCAAAACTAAGATTAGGGTTTAAATCCCATAAATTCCATTTTTGATCCATAAATACAAATACACAACTATCACACAAATTATTCATCTTAAATCATATAGTAGCAAGTAGAAAACTTGCCTTGAAGTGGGAAATATCAGATTTCTTTGAGTAGTAGCCACAATCCATCTTCAATATTCATTTTCTCTCTTCCTTCTCCACTTTTCTCTTCTTCTCTCTTTATCTCTTTTTCTCTCTATGTTTAAGACATGAAATGAGGAAATGAAATAAGGGGCAAGACTTAAAATCGTGGCTTAAGTCTAAAGTCTCCAACAGAAGTGGTTAATACCACATTAAAATGACTCCCAAACACGCGTTTAAGTTAAAATCAGGTAAAAGTGTCCAAAATCCAAAAATACAATATGGCACTTATTTTGACTGTTTCGGACATTCTGAGTCTATCTGCACCCTCTAAATCGGCATCCAGAAATTTTATAATTTATTTCAAGTTCCAAATTTCATTTAAATCAAACTGTCATTTTAATTACATGACACGATAAAACCTACAACATGAGGATATTAACCTACACATACGGTAAATATGCAATATTCTAGTAAGTATTAATTTCTAACTCATTAAATTAATATTTACTCCTATCCCAGTATTTTATATAATTACCTTATGTGGTAAATTAATATAAAATTAGCTTCCTAAAAGCGAGGGTTGTTACAAGAATGTGAAAAATAAGCATTTCATTTTTAAAGGTAAATTGTATTATCATCGGTATATATATATAGATATAAAGAGAGGGAGGGGGGACTACAAGATTACTTAACCCCCCCCCCCCCCCCCCAACACACACATGCGGGATCTTTAAAAATTTTTTTTTTTTTTTTTTTGTATTTAACATTTCACGGGACTCCTAAAAAATCAAGGTGGTATTTTCAAAAAATGGGTCAATATTTAACGTTTTTAAGCAACTTAAAAACTGTCAAATATTGACACATTTTTTTAAAATACCCAAAAAAACACTTTGAGTTAATTTTTTTTTAAAGGTCCCTTGAAATGTTTAAAATCCACATTAAAAAAAATTAAATTATGAGTCCCGTAAGTCAGGCTCCAGTATTGGAGCTTGACTATCTCTCTCTCTGTCTCTCTCTCTCTCTCTCTCTCTCTCTCTCTCTCTCTATATATATATATATATATATATATATATATATATATATATATATATATATATATATATATATATATATATATATATATATATATATAATCAAGCCTAAAGATTTATAGAAAAAGGTCGAGAATTTAATGTCCTTGGATATTAACAATATTAAGCTGAAAGTTCTCACACACAAATAATAAAACTTGAAGTTTTATCTTACATGTAATTCGCATCAGACGTTTTGGGAATAATTCTAATTTTGGACCTGAAGTCCTAGAGTTTAATTTTATTGTTTATATAAACCCAAATATTCATATGCATATGACATAAAATTAAACACGTAGTTCTAAATTGCTATTATAGGAACATAGAGTTCCAAAATGCTAGATTTAGAAACTCAAGTTTTAATTATTAACTCAATGAACAACTCACAATATTTTAAAAAATCATAAGTTTTTTCAAACTTCTTATGTATTATAATTAAGGTTTCAACCATAGTTGAACCTTTTATTAAAAGCGCTAGAAGAACCTATGTGGTGTCATTATGTGGCACCCGCTCAATCATATATGATGGTTTATATGAAAGCAATTCCTGAAGAAATTCATTTCGTTTTATGGGCATTAGAATACATGGGTACCATATTAAAATAAAAATAAAAAATCATTTTCACATTACTTCAAGTGTTTGAAGTCGAAAGCTTACAATAGAAAAAACAATTTCGTTATTCACGTGATTATACTATACATAATTTATTATTGTAGAATCACACTTTGTTATGAGCCAGAAGCTTCATGGTTCAACTATGTGATATTATATAACGATCATTTTTTTTTTATAATTATTGTTGATATAAGGGTAAATATATATTAGTTATTGTTCACATTCTGTACAAGCCATTAACAAATATTCCGTGTATCGTCTAATTTGCAAATATTTATTTTGATTAGACACTTTTTTTGTCGTTAGGGGGAGGTAAGAACGTACCTAAAGTACAAATTGATCCTGAAGAACGACGAGAATTATCATGGAATACTTGCACTTAGTATCATTTAATCCCTTATATCGCTCAATGCGAAAATCAAGTGAAAATGATATTAAAACATTAGATCTAGTCACATGGACTAGTTGCAAATATGTTTGCCAAAATCATTATCCCAATAGGAAAAAAGAAATTCAGCAGCAAATAAATTTATAGCAAGTCATAAGTGTGGTAAACCTATAGGTCCCAACTACTTGCCTCCCTTGTAATGGAGGATAAATAAAATTATGCCCAAATATTTCTCCATAAGAGGTTAATCATAGCGCTAAAACTGATGTTATGAATAAAAGATCCACTTTGTCTAAAATCCCAGAAGAGGTTATCATCTATGAAATGACATAAGTCTCTTAAGTGACTATAAAACCCCATAAAGTAGGAAAACGTACCTAATATTAGTGAGATCTCTATGTTTTATACATATACAAGAGAAACGTGAGATGGTCAAAGATGATCATCGATAACATAATTATATATACTTTAAGTACACAAATCAAAAGGTAATGATAATACAGATCCACGTACTATAAATGAATGTCGACAAAAGAATATATTGGCCAAAAATGATTTTATGTCAAGATGGCATAATTCAAGTCTCTTAATATACGTGGTGTATTCGAACCTATAGTACAAACCCCATGAGTAGTTAACCCATAAGGTTTAAAATGGATGTTTATATGAATATGAAACTCGCTAAAAAAGTGCACAACTTATGACTGAAGATTTCCTGTAGAAACCAAAGATTGATTATATGCCGGTATACCATCCCGTTATGGCCGAAAATTATTTTCAGTTATCTGACTAGCTTAGAAGTTTTGAATTATAACATATATGAGACTCATAAATATTATAACTTCTTATTTATACGAGACTTATGACATTACACAATTATGCTTAAAAGAATGTCCTCCTGAAGAGCGCAACTGAAATGTAAAATACTCAACTAAGGAATTAAAAAATGAATGACCTTGGGTTAATTAGTAATTATCTTGACACGTAAATTGAGAATAATTTTGGTTGAACACTTATCGATAAATTAAAGTAATTGAAAATTCATGCAAATCTTTAACATATATTAAGCACACCATTTTAGTATACTCATGATGTTCGGTTTTTGTCCCAAAGATGATGACAAATTTAGCTTTGGACCAGAAGTACCATATTTGTAAATTATTATTGCACCGTTAAGTTTGGTCCAAAAGTAACATACTTGTACGCTATTAGTATATTATTATACATAACATAATGCATGATACTAGACATAATAGTTTCAGTCAATCTCTTAGCAAGAAACAATTATTATTGACTTACAATGCAAGGAACTAATATAAATCATATTGTGTGATATGTTCATGTAATTATTGGTATAATACTTTTAAATCTAATGATCCACGTCTAATTAGTTATGTATATTAAGTTTATCTCTACAATCCCCATAAGGAACACCAATGTATATTATGTACTTAGGACTTACCTCAAGAAACATATGTTACTACCACTACCTATGAAAGTAATGATGTATGTATATCTCAAATTTAAAGTGGTCATTACATTTTTGTATTTCTACATACATGATCTCTATAAGGGTCATGAAACTGAAGTAAAATAAATTCAATAAAGTTACATGTTCACTTCTTTTCACCAAAATTGAGCTTCAGAAGAAAATGAGATTGAAGTGAGCACTATAAGAATTATGGCTTTTAGAAAGGAAAATAAATCGCTGCAAAAGTTATTTTTCATTGTAAAAACCTTTTGTAACAATTGTTTTTCCTTGCAGCGTTCCTCGCACTAGCCATCAATGATATAGATCTTTTACAACGAAATTTTGTCATCATCGCTAAAAATATGTTACAACAAATATTTTCCGTTGGAAAGAAAAACTTTCGTTGCAAAAAAGTTCTCATATTTCGACTAAAATCTTTTACAATGAATATTTCATTGAAAAAGACACTAATATATCATCACAAAAGATATTTTGAGAGAATCAAAATTCCTTTACAAATGTTAATTTTCGTTGCTAAAATTCTTCTGTAACACTCTTTTCAATTGAAAAAAAGACACTTTTGACTGTAAATAATAATCACCTTTATAACGATAGGTTTCAACAACATTTATTTCATTGTAGAAGATATTTTACGATGGATAAAATTCTTTGCTAATAGTCATTATTTCTTTCTAAAATATTTTTGTAACTTGTTTTTTCGTTGTAAGAGAATACTACTTTAGTTGCAAAAAAAATGTCTTCATAATACTAGTGTTTCCGCAATAAATATTTCCTTTCAAATTGTATGAGATAATGAAATAAATAAAAAGAAAATTGCTACTGTTCATGTCACAATGAAGATCAAAGTCAATGAAGCTCAAACATAAATGTGTTATTGTTCATGTCATGACAGCCTATTTTATCTTTTCACCGTCATTATCGAAAGAAACATTCTAGAAGCTTGTATATAAGACTGATATGCATGGACTCAATCATTATAGAATTTCCATAATAAAGGGGAATATCCAATCCGGGGGCATTTAATCAGGGGGGAAAAATAACATGATTTGTATGGACATATGTGCGTTATAATTTTTTACTTTAACTAGGTTTTTCCCATTGGGTTTTTCAATTAAATATTTTAATGAAGCAGCACTAAGTGTGTCAGACACCGATTCAATGACCATAAAGTCGTACTCTTTTTTCTTCACTTTGGTTTTTCCAGTGGGTTTTTTTCTTTGTAAGGTTTTAATAAGACAACAATCATTGAACAGTGGAATTAGCGTACGCCCAAAGGGGAGAAAATATGTATTTAGTGGATGTCTACTTATATTCCCAAATTATTAAGGAGTCTTTTTGGATACCATATATTATACAATAGATAGGGGTGATACCCTTAAGTATACAATACAATAATATGAAAAGTTTTCACTCTCCCTAAATTCTCTATATTTCTTTTACTTCACAGCTTTGGTCTTGTAGTTGGCACTTGTCATATTTTTAGCTTAATATTCATTCTCACCAAGTCACATTGATCTAATTGATAATATTTTCTCACTTTGTACATATAAAGCATCACATTCTACACACTTGTATGTGCGTGTCATGCCTACACACACATCATATGGCATGTTGTACACAATACATTTGTAGACATAGAACCATGCTTCATGAGATTTCCTTTTTCTGATTTCACTCGCACTCACTAAACACATAAAGAACTAAGAATGTTCTTAATACCTTCATCCTCTATAAGTTGGTCTCTGAACACGTTTTTTTGTTCCCATATGTTTGACCATTAATTTATGATTCTAAACAGTCATTATTTTACTCTTAATTTTTTTATTTTTAGAAATAGAGGTCAGTGAATTTATATTACAATCTTCAAACCATCCAAATGTTATCCTAAGCGTTTTTTTTTGCGTCTTGGGAAGAAAAAGGTTAGGATAATTAAAATACACATGTGTATGTGCTTACGCATATTTGATGTATCACATTCCACATTTATTTGATTAGATGAGCTTGATATTTTGATTTGAATCAATGGATCTAAACAAGTAATGATCATAGATATTTTATCTTCTCTAAAAAATATAAGTTTTCCAAGTGATTAGTAGTATATATTCTTTTTCTTAGTTAACAAGTTTCCACACGTCTAATAAATTCATGTGTTGGGAGAAAACTCTCAAAATTATATAAACTAGATTTTAGCCCCGTGTGATGCGCGGGTTCTATGTAAGTCTTGTTGTACCCTATATATAATACGACTAATAAAATTTTGACATTGTCAAGCATGTGAGAAAATAAGTGTGGTTACCATATTTATGATTGGATTATTGAGAAAGAAATGCACACAATGTCGTGGTTAAAGCATGGTGCATCATCTAACGATTTCTACTATACACATCGACGTGATTGGATGTAGAAAAAATACAGTCAAACAAACACTACTTGGAAAGAAAGGACATTAAATTGTTCCTTTCAAAAACTCCATTGAATACCTTGAAGTTCAATATTCTAATAAGATAATGTAAAATAAAAATATGACACTATGTTGCTGAAAAACATTAACCTGTGAAGCAATAATGTAACACGATGACACTACAAGGGATGTAGCAAATAGATACATTCAGTATTCCATAGAGAAACATCAACTTGTGAAACAGTAATCGTTACTAAAATTGATCGTGAATTAACTCAATACTTCTCATGCGTACCCTGATTTTTTACTCAAAGTCGTATCGTAAGGTGCACTCTTTTAGCAGTGGGTTCCAAGAATAGTACCTTCCATTATCATGGATGAAAAAGAGGGAGAAAGATCTTGATTTGATGTTAATGTTAGGTTTATACAACAATGTTAACAATAGCTACTAAAATGACATATGGAAACCCAAAGACTCAAAGAAAATAAACAACATCATATAACAATGCAACTCAATGGTGGTCAAAGAAAATAAAGATACGACAAAGAACATCACAATATAAGAAAATAAAAATTACCATGTATATATTATATAAATGAAAATATAAGTAGATATTTGGAGGGAGAAGGTAAGAAGCCTTTTTTTTTCTATAACCCATTGATTTTGATTTAGGGGAAAACATAGCTTCCCCATCTCGGTCCACCCCCACCCCAACAAACACTCTCAAAACCAATGTAACTCATTATTAATACCAGGCTGGATGGCTTATTGGAAATGATAAACCTAATTTTATTTGAATTGGTGTGCAATGTTGATATAAATATAAAAATATTTAAACCTCTTATAAGAGAAAAATAATATATTCAAGAACAAATCCATAAAAAGAATTAAATGTCATTTAAAATCACCATAATAGTGGATAATACACACTTATTATATGATAACCTTCATTAACTTCATGTTTCTTACATGATTATTTGAAACAAAACATTGGACATACACTTTGAGAAAAGGCAAACGCAAAAGTGCAACACAATCGGTAATTATTCACCACATGATTTTAAAATGAGATGTCATCTTCAAAGTTCTCGTGCCTCTTTAAATTTCCCATGCCTTTTCTCTAATGTTCCCGTGCCTCTTTAAAGTTCGAATTGAACCACACTTTCATCGAATGGAGGGGGAGTTTTTTTGTGTGTATAGATCAACTAATGAAGCGAAGGGGTGTCATTTGAAAGGGGGGGAAAAATTAAGGGGAGTTCAAAGATTGAAAAAAGAAAGAGGGAGGTAGATCTAGAGATGTTGTAACATATGATTAAATAGATAGAGAGAGGATTGGTTTTAAATGTAAAGGATTTGCAAAGGGTCATGTATATAATCATAAAATGCTAATGGTTCTAGACCACTTTGAAGAGTAAGTGTTTGTTCTCATTGATTGAAGGGTTATGAAGAGCAAAAAATCTAGATTATGCGGGTAATAGAGAAAATGAGAAATTGGAGGAGTCAAAAGCTGAAGAGTGTTGGACTTTATTGCAGATCCTATTTGAAGCGACGTGTCAAATCTCAAATTAGAGACACCACATATCTATATAATAAGGAGCAATGATGTTTTCATAATTCATAAGATGATAGGACACTTCACGGTTCAGATTAATGCCACCTAGGCATGAAATGAAGGGTTAAGATTAAGTTAGATGTTTTCCCCCTCTTTTCCAATTCTAAAATCTACTTTAATTCAAAATAAGGGGTATTTTGGTCAACACCCCTCTCAAACCTATCTTCCACCCACTCATACACACTCCCAATGCACCTCTTCCTCAGATCTTCTCATGCACAATCTTAATCTTCTCTCTCTCCCTCTCTCTCTCTCTCTCTCTCTCAACCACCACTTCTGTATCTTCAGTTTTGTTCATCTCCACCCTTTTTCTTTCTCTTTCTCGGTGCTCACATTTCATACAAGCAATGGAAGTTATGTGTTGGTGTCAAGATTAGAGCAACGTTTTTAGTTTGTAAATGTTGGGGTTTCGTGGGTTTGAGCTGGGATTTTGTGGGTTTGTAACCTAAGAATTAAATAAAATAATTTTACTTAGTTCTATTATTTGTGTTTAATGTATACATTTGGTATTTTATCTTTACTTTGTTTTGCAGGTTGAAAAATCGGGTATTCCATTCCTTATTCGAAATTGGGGGTTTGTTTCTCTGTTATGTATGGAATGTACTATGTTTGTTCTTTTATATTTTTTTATACTACCATTATTTTCTCTAGGATTTTTTATTTTTGCGTTCAATCTTCATTGTTAAATCTCTCTTTGAGTGTGATTGTGTGTGTGTGCGTGTGTGTGTGTGTGTTGATCTATTGTCTAAGAATGGTCTTTAGTATCTGAGGTAAACACTTTTATTGGGTGTATGTTGATTTAGTGCTTTTAGGTTATACATTTGATATGACACACTCAATTTTTAGTATATGCCATCATATATTTCGATTTTTATTATTTGTTTTATTTATTTATTTTGATACGTCATATACGTTATTTCTTAAAAACTCAGGTTCGACCAAATGGGGAAAAATTGTTTTGTATAGTTTGTTTTGTTTATTAATTGTTTTCCATCTATGTGTGTATACTCTAAGACATCTTTGTTGACGATTTTGCTACATGAGTAATGATTTGATTCATATTTTTTTCTACAGGTCCAACATGGAAACGTATTGTATTGTCATAAAATTTTAAGGTGAAGGTAATGAACTATAAGTTATAGGTTATATTTTGAAGAACTAATATTAATATTAGACATCCCACTGTTTCAAATGGATTGTATCTATTTTTAGCCAAAAAATAAATTCATGGATTTTTTTTGGGGAACAGTTTGTGTGATATTACCATGCATATATCTATATATCATTAGTTACAAATGGTAAGCAACCAATGAAAAACATCAGGGCAAGCGGTTTCAATGGATTTAGAGCTTCGCATAACATCGGGGATAAGCTACAGGAGTTTAAGCAGGATGTTGCTGCTCTGCTTAGTGCTCAATATACCAACCTATAAGGGTGTGACGAATAATCTTTCTTTCACAGAGAAACTATTGGGTCATTGTTGATTTTTTTTATTGTGTTATTTAGTTTTTATGCTCACTAAAACACTTATTGATGGCTTACCCATTTTGTATGAGGTCTCATATCACTTAATGATTTTAGAGAATAGCTGATTTAGAGCTTAGGTTTTCTTCACCAGTTAATGAGTTTAGAGAATATTTTGAATCAGAAAATTATTTTACATATCAATGGCATACTACATGTTTAACTAAATGCCTAAAAGTGCGGGTGTGTGAAAAAATGTTTACACGTCGCAGCACGCTATGCCTTGGTGACACTTGTGTGATACTTAGATTTCAGATAAGAGATTCATTGCCCCTGAGCTCAACTGGGGCCTAAATTTAGTATGTTTTTAGTTGCAACATCTTTTATTTCATTTTGTCTATATTAGCCAAATGTCAAAAGTACTGAAGTTTAATCACTTATTTTATTGTTTTTCAAATGCTACTAATTTATTATTTCATAAACCCAAACAATTGTTTGAGAAACGAGAACTAAATAAGGGGGTGACAAAGGATTAGAGGGGGAAATGGAAATGGAAATTGCCATTGTGGGTAAAAGCTTCAAAGTTGTACTATATGCTGGAAGTGGGACTAAAGCACCCCTCACCGGGGTACGCCCCACCATATATTTAGTTATTCAAGTTGAAATCCTCATTTAGAGTCATTGGAGATTGTGAAGGATGAAAGCTTAATAAGCTTCCTGGCTCTGGCTCCAATAGCTAAGGTAATGTCAAAATGTGTCTCATATCTTATACTAGCAAATTGTATGTCACTAAATTTAGGATATGAACATTCCTTTTACATTTTCAGGTGGAAGTAGACAAAATATCTTACCTACTAATAGGATGCTTGATGAGCCCTTATTAGCAAGATGACGTCCTCTCTACGGAAGCTAACAACACGCTTGATGAGCTGAAGCAACTCTCTTTTGCACTGGATATGAGGTCAATTTAACTTTGTTCAAGTGTTTGTTTTAAATTTGGCATAATTACAAAAGAACACATTAAACTTAACTATTATTTCTTCAAAAGCAACATTTTTATTTCTTTGGTCCAAGTCTACCCTTCATTGATCCGCAAGATACATCAAGGTAATAAATGTACATATGATTTTTGGTCCTACGATTCCATAAAAAAACATCCATCAGAAAAAGAGGTGTACTGTGAATCTTTCTTAAAAATTTCTTCAAAATCAAATTGTTACTACTAGCTAAAATATAGGTGTAATGTGAACTGCTACTACTATATTAGTGTGAATTTTTGGTCCTATCTTAACCTGTTTAACTCATACTTAGTCAGTCTTATCATCATTATATTGCTCTACATTCTTATTAAATGAATGTTAAAAATCATTGCGACAACATAAAATGAAAGCATCAAAATAAAATCATTGAAAGATTATGTGAAGATGGTGTTACTTTATTTTAAAAACCAGATACAAAGGGTAAGATCATTTAAAAAATGACAAACACAATGAAATTGACTACTGCGATCGCAATACTACTGGTAATTGACTTATTTTTATTGTATGGGATTTTCTGTCTCCCAAGACTCCTTTCCATAATGTAAGCTAATCCATCTCCAGCACAGAGGTTGAACATTGTTGCGATTGCAATAGGGCAAGTTCTCCAATAGATTGCGCAAGCCAAAGTAATTGTGGAAACGTAGTATAGCAGCCCCTCGAGAAGTTCCCTATAGTTTCCAAATCTTCTCATTGACTTAACGGTGGACTCATCTTTCCATATTCCAAGTCCTAAAAGAAGCACTTTTGTTATACTGATTCTAGGAACAAGAGCTGCCAGAACTGCTCCACAGCGACCCAAACTGAATAGTGGCCAGCAAAGCATGAAGACTAACCCAATGCTTATATGCACAAGCTTTCGGTTTAGTTTCTGATCAAAGAGGTCTCGCTTGGTGGTTTCTGCCCAAAATCGAAGTACGGATAAAGCAATGCAACCTGAGAATGCGGTGGCACAGATGTCTCCAGCGATGGGATTTTGGGACAACATTGATACGGCCAACGACAATGTAACTTTCTGGGGAGGGAACCTTAGAGGGAAATAAAAACAATGGAGGCGACTTAAATAACTTGGACCTTATTATGTGTTTTTAGTTTGAAATTTACACTATAATTATTATTATTATTATTATTATTATTATTATTATTATTATTATTATTATTATTATTATTATTATTATTATTGTTATTATTGTAATTATTATTATTATTATTATTATTATTATTATTATTATTATTATTATTATTATTGTTATTATTGTAATTATTATTATTATTATTATTATTATTATTATTATTATTATTATTATTATTGTTGTTGTTTTGTTGTTTTGTTGTTTTGTTGTTGTTGTTGTTGTTGTTGTTGCATTTTTTCATAATTTTATATCAATGTCACGGGTCTCATCGGCTAGCAGGCCACCTCTTTCTTCCTCTTCATTTAAAAAAAGTGTAGTTCATGGATGATTATGATGTTAAATGCACCGATTCTTCCGGAAGGTGCCATTGTAAAAAGAAACGTAATATTTTACTCGCCACCCTGATCTTAATTATGTATTTGGTTGATTATTTTTTTCATTAGAAAATCTACCAATTGAAAAGAGTTATAAGAATCCCAGTTATTAGCATGAAAATGTCTGATATTCCACCCGATGACAATTATAGGTTCTCATCCAAGTTCGTGTTTTCTGTCAGGTTGACCTCATTTATTTTCTTTTCCCTTATTTAATTTATCTCTTTATTTCATTATGTGGAATCTAATTATTTATAACATGAATAACAGTGGATAATACAAATGTAGCAGCTTGATAGGGTGCCAATGAGAAAACATGTAGAGATCAATTGATGATCTAACATTTTAATTATGACATGAAGGTGATTGATAAAGGCATTTGTGCCTATTTAGTTCTTGCCAGTTACTTACTTTTAGAGGATGAATATCATACATAATCCTAAAGAGGTACTTCATACCAGAACAAAACAGAAATAAATCATCAATTTTAGATTTTGGTTCACGCAAAGTATTTTATTTAGTGTTGCAGGTCAGTTCGGTCGATTTTTGGGGAAAATTGCATAGACGTGGTAATAAATATATGATTTACTCAGTGTTACAAGTCAGTATCATAGTCATATTGGTCCATATAATCATGTCTTGAGATTTGTATCGTAGTCGTGATAGTATCAAATGCTATTTCAATTGACTAATTATAATTTTTATTTTTTATCAGGTCGCATTTTGTAAACTACGGACAATCATTACTGTGGAACACGTGGGACAACCTCAGTTGATATATATGTGATTTTTTAAAAGAATTTTGTTTCGTTGAAGTATTTATTTGATGAATTTGGAATTTTTGAATATTATATGATTGGTTATTACCCCTTAAGCAGGGTGGATAGTCCAATAAACAAAGGAGACCATGTCCATTTTTGTTTTAAAATTGACACTTTGTTAATTTGATTTACGATGTGAATTTGATTGGTGAATATTATATATTTCATGTTATATGTGAGTTTATTTGATAAATTTTGACTATTTGAATGTTGTTAGACTATTTGCTATTTGTTAAGCAAGGTGGATAGTCCTATAAACAAAGGAGATTATGGCCAATTTTTTAAGGATCATATAGTATTTGGGGTATGTTTGTTTATAATATTTTATTCTTGGGGTACGCTAGTTTTGGTATTAGTTCGTTGGTTCAAGGCTAACGGAAAGCATCAGTTGACTCATTCGATCGTTAACTGACATCTTTAACAATTGTCTCTCACATCGTAAATAACATCTTTGCCCTTCAAATTAAAGCATAAAATGTTTAATGTTTATAAAAGTTGTTTAATTAAAACTGTTTAATAAAAATTGTTTAATATAAATAAAAACTATTTCAGAAATTGTGTGTGTGTGTATATATATATATATGGTTTAAATATTTAGAAAATAATTGTTAAAAAATAATTTCCAAAAATTGTTAAAAAAAATTCCGAAAAAAAACATTTTTCACCAATTAAAATAATTTTCAAAAAATGAATTTCAACAAATCAAAATAAAAAGTATTTTGTACCCAATAAAATGAATTTCTGTATCAAAAATTATTTCCACCAAATAAAAACAATTTCGCACCAAATAAAATGATTTTCAACAAAATATGTTGTATAATAATGTTATAACATATGTTTTATAATAATGTTTAAAAAACTATATTCAACCAAACAAAATGATTTTCAACAAAATATGTTATAAAAGTATATTCATTTATAAAATACATTTTCTAATGATGTTTAAAAAATATTAAAAAATTGTATATAATGTTTAAAAATCACTTTTAGTTAAAAAATGATTTTAAAAACTAATTTTTAACAAAATAAAATATATTTCAAAAATGATTTAAAAACATAAAACCGTGATTTTCGACAAAACAAAATTTTTTCTACCCAAAAAATAATTTCCAATTTCAAAAAAATAATTTCCAGAAAAAAAAAATGAAAATAATATCGGTTTCAGTTTAAAAAATTATTTTCAGGAAAAAAATGTTTTCCACAAAAAAAAAGATTTTCAGCAAAAGAAAAAAATCCACCCGAAAAATTATTTCCAACTACAAAAAAACTCCGACAAAAACAAAACTCCGGCCAAAATAGGGAGCAATATAACAAATAATTTCTAGCAAATAAAACCTGCGGTCATATACCCAGCAAAAGGAATTATATATGCTCATATACCCAAACCTCCGGCCAAGAAACCTCCGGTCAATAAAAACCTCCTGCCATCTAAAGCCGAACCCCAAATCGAGCTCCCAGATCTGAATCCGTCCATGAAAACCAGACTCTAACTCCGGTGTGGTGTGGGTTTCGACCATGAAAATCAGAGAAGAAATCAAATAATCAGCCGTTGAGAGAGAGAGAGAGAGGCTGGAGAAGAAATCGGAGAATCAAGGAGAGAAAGAGTGTGTGATTTAATTGAAATAGGGTTTAGGTTTTAAATAAGGGTGTATAAATATAAGTGTATAATGGTAAATGACAATAGAAAATGACAAAGTTAGACGACGGGTAACAGAAATCGTCGAAATAATACTCATATAACTATAATGTAAACTAGCGTACTCCAAACACCAAATATTGTAAATAAATGTACCCCCAACACCAAATTTTGTTTTGTTGGGAAACAAAAAAATTTCATTTTTCGAATTGCGTACTTTGAAAATTTTTGTTGTTTTGCGATTATCAGCGTGCATATATATATATATATATATATATATATATATATATATATATATATATATATATATGCACTTGAGTTAATAATCACACTTTTGACTTTGCTAATTTTTAATTTATCTAATGTAACCTTTGAAATACTCATTTATAAACTAGTTCGGATTATTTTTAGAATAAACATACACTTTTAATAGGGTTATTATACATTTAATCCTCATTTATTTTGATATATTGAATGTGACCCTTAAAATCTCGTGTTTGTACTTAATCCCTTTGAAGTATTATAATTACACTTTATGTGATATTATGTGTAAACATTTATGACGTTTTATGAGAATTTATTAAATTTTTAGTTGTAAATTCATAAATGAGAATATAAAATATCAAACTCAATATAATAATCACTAGCAGAGCCATATGCTTTTATTGCGTGGGACAGTCCTGAAAATATATACAAACACAAGAGAGCATACGCGTGTAGTTTTTGTCCACATTAAGTGTGACAACCCGGATATAATTGGGGACATAGATAATGTGTATTAATATATAATACTAGGTTATTTTGTTTAGTCTAATCCAACCTTCATAAATCATGAAATATCGAATTATTTACAAACACAAAATTTTGAAGTTTTCGGTAGGAATGCTCATGTTGGAGACTAGTTTTAACCCTTATAATATAATACTTGAATTGAGGTGAAAATTACATAGTTGTAGATATATGAGTTATGTTTGTAACACAACAAACGGTGTGTTAAACGGAGGTCCGAGCAAGAAGTTATGCTGGAATTACGTAGAAAGGGCAAATGTGTCCATTCGTTAAATGATATTTCGTCTTATTAGTATAACAAATGGTGGATTTTGATTGGTTAAGGAAGGAGGTGAGTTTGACCGATTTCAAAACCTTTAGATTACCTCCTCCTTCAGCCAAAACTCATCCATTAAAGAGTTTGGCTCGATATGAAGAGAAGTTGGAAGTCGAAGAAGAAGAATTGAGGAGAAAAATTAGAGAAAAATCTGTGAGAAATTACGGAAAAGTCCTCAAGGTAATTCTATATGTAATTCTTGTTAATTTTCTTTTGTTATTGATTGAAAAGGTATAAATCATATATTTTATATATAACTTTCATGCCTTGGTTTATAGGTATGGATAGATGCAAGTTTACGCAAAATATTGAACGTGTAAACCCTTCAAATTGCTTCGGTTAGGAACCTTGTGTAGTCAAACTTCTATATCTTTTTGTATACTCATTGGAATTGAGTAATTCAAACTTGAGGTGAAAATAGACTCATATATGTATAACATATCTGAATATTAGGTAAAAATACGAAGAAATGAATCTTGGGTGATAGTTGAAAGTTTGGGTATAAAATCTGCCCTAAAAGTGTAAGTACGCATACCATGTGTTAGATGTTTGGTCTAACATAGCAAATGAACTCTAAAAATTATGACACTTTAATTTCGTATTATTCAATATGTTTAATGATATTGAATGGAATTTCATAGAAATTTATGATGTAGAGAAATTATAAAAATTATTGGAAGTTACTGAACGATGGATGAGCCGACAGGGTAGATTTGCTATGTATTGAAGAAATGGTCATAACTTGGTTTAGGAACCTGAAATGATGTTTCGTCTGTTGTATTACAAACCTAATATGATAATCATTGGATTATCAATAATAAATGAAAGCATTTTTAGTATATGATTTGGATATGTTAACTATATTGACATGAATTTAGATGGAACTTTATCTATGATAAGTGATGTGAATGGGATCATATGATGCTTATAAATTGAGTTACGTTTAAGTTACTCTTTAAATTTTTTATATTCTTATGACGTTACTGATATTGTAAGAATGATAGGAAGGGAAGAAGAACTCGTTGAACAAGTGTCAGACAAAGGCAAAGGAAAAAGTCCATTAAGTTGCCAAGGTGAGTGTACACATTGGTAAGATGTATTTATACATGATCATAGATATGATATGTGTGGTTACTGAATTGAAAATGAATATGATATGTGTGGTTACTGAGTTGGATATGGATATGGTTACTGAGTTGATTATAGATATGATATGTGGTACTTACTAAGTTGAATATGGATATGATATGTGTAGTTACTGAGCTGAATATGGATATGGTTACTGAGATGATTATAGATATGATATGTGGTACTTAATAAGTTGAATATGGATAAGGTATAGATATGATATACTTACTGAGTTGAATATAGATATGATATGGGTGGTTATTGAATTGAATATAGATATGATATGTGTGGTTACTGAGTTGGATAGGCATATGGTTACTAAGTTGATTATATATATGATATGTGGTACTTATTGGGTTGAATATGGATAGGGTATAAATATTATATACTTACTGAGTTGAATATGGATATGATATGAGTGGTTACTGAGCTGAATATAGATATGATATGTGTGGCTATTGAGTTGAATATGAATATGATATGTGTGGTTACTGAATTGGATATCGATATGGTTACTGAGTTGATTATAGATATGATATGTTGTACCTACTGGGTTGATTATATACATGATATGGGTGGTTATTGAGTTGAATATAGATATAATATGTGTGGTTACTAAGTTGAATGTCAATATGATATGTGTGGTTACTGTGTTGGATATGCATATGGTTACTAAGTCGATTACAGATACGATATGTTGTACCTACTGAGTTGAATATGGATATGATATGTGTGGTTATTAAGTTGAATATAGATATAATATGTGTGGTTACCGGGTTGAATATGGACATGATATGTGTGGTTACTGAGTTGGATATGGATATTGTTACTGAGTTGATTATAAATATGATATGTATGTATTTTGTAGTGATGTTATGACTTATTTATAGCTACGAGATGTTATGGCTTATCAACAGCCAAGAGATGTTATGGCTTATTTATAGCTAAGAGATGTTATGGCTTATCAATAGCTAAGAGATGTTATGTCTTATCAACAGCCAAGAGATGTTATGGATTATTTATAGCTAAGAGATGCATTGGCTTATTTATAGCCAAGAGATGTTATGGCTTATCAATAGCCAAGAGATGTTATGGCTTATCAACAGCCAAGAGATGTTATGGATTATTTATAGCCAAGATATGTTATGGCTTATTTATAGCCAAGATATGGTATGGCTTATCAAGAGCCAAGAGATGTTATGGCTTATCAACAGCCAAGAGATGTTATGACTTATTTATAACTAAGAGATGTGTTGGCTTATTTATAGCCAAGAGATTTTATGGCTTATCAACAGCCAATAGATGTTATGGCTAATCAACAGCCAAGAGATGTTATTATAATTAAGATGTTAATATAGTACTTTTACTATATAGATATGTAGTACATTCACTAAGTTTTTTTAACTCATGGTTTTATATCATTATATTTTCAGGTTTGTATACTGCCAGATAGGACACCCTATGTTCGGTAATTTGGAGAGCTGCACCGTTAGAGAGAGGTGGGGTTTAAATATGGGAATTTTATTATCGTCACACTAAGGATTTTACTACAATCATGCACAAGATATACTGAGATAACGTAGTTTAATTTGATGAGGGTACTTGTTAATCATAGTATGGTAGGTTTTCTTAATTATGACTCTGATATTAATTACTTTATGACACAGAGAACATAATTACATTAATTGTATACATCATATATGAAATCTTGAAACGAATTATATTTTTATTGGTTCAAGATTACGACTTAATTACCATGAAATAAATGATTAACACTGAATTGGGTTTGGGGTGTGATATTAAGAGTCCACATTTTAAAGAAAAAATCCAAAAAAGACTTTTAACATTATTAGTGGCTAAAATTAAAACACAATGGAATTTTGTGAAGCTTATTATAAATATTTTACGTACAACCTTAATGTGGGACTTTAAAAAAAAAGTAAAAAACATGATAAGGAATATTTTCAAATAAATTCGATTGTTTGTTGTTTATTGAATGTTAAATTAATTAAGAATAGTGGATATGCCATGTAATGTGATTTTTTCAATGCATGAAAAGTAGAAGCTGAATTTTCCACAAATATATAAGAAATATAGTTGATTATTAAATTTATGTGGTTTCTTAAATTTTTATAATTTTGGTAATGCTGCACAAGCAAAAGTTGTAATCGAAATTCAAGCAATACAAAGGAAATAAGAATATTCGATTACACAAGTTTAGAGCTAAACGGGACAGTGGGCGTAACATTTCATTTCATTTCCTTTTCGAGCAATAAGGACATCGATCGAGCGACATATGGGATCAATTTGTTCGGACGATTCGAGGGACATTATGGCAACCCACATCCCATCCCCATCCCCACCTCACCGTCCCACCCCAAAAAAAGGTCTCCACATAGATCCACCGGTGATAATAACATTGATAAACAAAATAACCCTTCTTATCATGTGTGGATGAAAAAAAACTTAGTGTATGAAGAAAGGGTCACTTTTTTGCATAATAATAGTAATATACTAATAGGACACGGGACATATTTTGGGGAAATGGATTGTGTGCATTTCACTAATTTAAAAATTGCTTTGGGTGGACCTCGTGATTCTTCACATATATTTCAATGTTTATAAGGCAAAGTGTTATGCTAAATGCACCCTCATTTTCTCTCCGGCACAATTTTTAAAAATACAATGTACAATCACTTTTAAGCATTATGTGTTGTTTGGGACAAAAAATGAAAGCGCTTTTAACACAACCCTAATACAAAATGAAAGCGCTTTTTAACACAAGTTTACAGCTAAACGGGAAAGTGGACGTGACATTTCCTTTCCTTTCCTTTTCGAGCAACAAGGACATCGATCGAGCGACATATGGGATCATTTTTTTCAGATGATTCAAGGGACACTATGGGATTCAACATCCCACCCCCACCTCCCACCCCAAAAAAAGGATTCCACATAGCTCCACGAGTGACAATAACATAGATAAACCAAATAACCTTTCTTATCATATGTGGACAGAAAAAACCTTAGTATGTGATGAAAGGGTCAACTTTCAGCATAATAATAATGATATACTAACACGATACGAGGACATATTTTGGGGAAATGAATGTGTGCGCATTTCACTAATTTAAAAATTGTTTTGGGTGGACCTCGTGATTCTTCACATATATTTCAATGAGTATAAGGCAAAGTGTGATGCTAAATGAACTCTCATTTTCTCCTCGACACATTTTTTTAAAATACAATGTACAATCAATTTTAAGCATTGTGCTTTGTTTGGGAGAGAAAATGAAACCCCTAATACAAAAATTGGATGTCATTAATGAATTACTAAATTGTGTTACCATTACTCTTTGAAAAATGATATGTGTCCCCAAACATTTCCTACGATGCATTAAATATTTGTATATTGGATGGGGCTCACACATTATAAACACTTCATTTATTTTAAAAAATATTTCTGGATGCGTAACATGACTCTTGCTCTTTACATAACCAAGTAAGACAAGTGTTCATATAATCACACAACCGAATATTATTGTCGATTAACTATTGATGTAGCAAATAAAATAGACCGTCTAGAACACCATAAAATTACCCACTAGTCATACATGGGTATGCCCAAATGTACTTCAAGTGGCCTGGATTTATCCATACTCTTCTTATGTTTATAATTTGATTACATATTATATGTCAATGATATTGTATATGCTTACAATTCTTATACCGTACTCAACAGCCCTTTTAATAAAAAAAACAATTGTTTTGTCTCCCATTTTTCCTCAGGTTCATTTACAAATAGAAAGCAACAACACACGTTATCAATGCCCACCCTTATCTCTAACGTTGATTTACAAAGTCAAGAACACGATGTTGAAAAAGCATGCAATCCTTTTCTGTCCCCCCATAATTGTTTTCTATCACACCTTTCTCCGTACGGATAAACTTAGGCGGGACTGATGTGATTAGATTTAAGGCATGTTAAATTATTCTAAAATCAAGAAATAAAATTATTTTGTCTAGAAAGTACTTTAAAACTACTGTATTTTAACTATCATGATGCACGATATTAAGCGATGTGTGTTTTATAATTTTCTATTTTAACAATATTTAGAAACTTTTTACTTTCATATATATGCTTTTAATATCAATTATTAGACTTTAGTAACTTAGGTTAATCTTATGTAATAACTATAAAATGCTTTTTTGAAGGCACGTTTGACATGTATCATACACTATCATGCAATTTATGCAATGCGTGTGATTTTTATAATAATATTGTTCATCCAAAAAATTAAACGATAAAAAGGATTAAAATCTTCTTCAATTAAGAATTCCAAAAGTAGAATTTTTTCCTTAATTATCATCCGGGCCCGCCCTGAGAATATTGGGACCCGAGGTAATCTTTCAAAATGGGGCCCCACGTGTGTGTGTGTGTGTGTGTGTGTGTGTGTGTGTGTGTATATATATATATATATATATATATATATATATATATATATAGGGGTTCACAAGTGAACCTAAAAAAATGAACTTTTTAATAAACATTAACAAAAATAACACATAACAACTCATTAATTTTAATTCTTATGCTGTAATTGGCCCGTGTCAGCGGCAACACACACCCGTATCCACCGAATATTTTTTTACACACACACACACACACCCCACCCCACCCCACCCCCACCCCACACCATCCCACCCCACCCCACACACACCGTTTATGTTTCCCCAGATTCTTTACGGAGCTCCTAGTACTTCTTTGCCCCAATTCTTTACAAAACTGTTTGTGTAAATAATCTTCCACACACCCCTCTATAAAAAAAACGATCACCTCTAAATTGTCCTAACCTCATACCACATATTGAACTGACAGAGATGGCAGATTGCCTAATAAGCACAAAAAATGGTTGACACGCCGCTTGAATATATTACCGAAATATATCCATGCAGTAATCCTTTTGCTTATTAAATAACGCATGCTTTGGTGTTTTCTCTTTCCTAATTATGTATGTGTTTATTATTCAGGAACATGTAAGAGTTAGTGGCCGGAGCTAGTGGGAATAAATGGATAAGTTACACTAACAATCATCAGTAGGGCGAACACTAAAGTTGGGGTTAGCAACGGAAACAGGGGGTGGGGGGGTAAGGATGTCTCGGGTCACACGCATGACATACGGATGTCCGTTGCCGCTGGCTCGGACCAATTACAACGTAAGAATTAAAATTAATTGGTTATTAGGTGTTTTTTTATTAAGATTCATTAAAAAGTTCATTTTTTAGGTTCACTTGTGAACCTCTCCCTATATATATATATATATATATATATATATGCTCTTGTGCGGACTAATCCGCATTTTAAGAATGCGGACCGAACATGTGTCACCTAACGGTGTGCCTAGAAATTATCGCCTAAATTATAGACACACCCTCTCTCTTTTCTGGGCTCACCGCCAGGTGACACTTGTCCGGTCAGCATTCTTAAAATGCGGACTACTCCGCACAAGAGCAGGACTATACATATAAGGAGTAGAATGTTGGTTACCATTCTATAAGATGATAAGCTAAGTAGAGGTGAGGATGAAGCCACCAAGGCAACAATCTAATGGTTGAAATTAAAATACTCATCTTACCATTATTACCCCTTCAATATTTGAGTTCCCCCTCTTTTAACACATTTCAATTCCTTTTTCCTATCTTCAAAATTCAAAATCAAGGGTAAAAGGTATTATACCCATTTGTATCTCACTTTTCAACCTCTTACCCTCACTACCCCCTCTCCACTCTCTCTCCTATCACACACATCCCACCGACCCTCAAATATTTACCCCTTCCTCTTTTCGGCTTCTCTTCTCCCCGTGACCTATTTCTCTCTCAGGTGTCTTCCAACCGAATCTATTTTTTACAGATCTAACTTCTCTCTCTCTCTCTCTCTCTCTCTCTCCTGTATTTTTTGTTTTAAAATAGGATCTCAGTTTTTGGGTCTTTGATACGAGGTCTAAGAAAGTATGGGGTTCCCTCTTAAATCCACGGTCCCATGGGGTTCCTTTTTAAATCCACGGTCCCATCCTATGGGGTCTGATCAGGTATGTATTGTTTGAGCTTTTTAGCCATTGGTTTGGTTTTTGTTTCAATCTGAGAAAAAAAGTGTATCTTTCCTTTTTTTGATTTTTTAGATCTAATAACCTTTGCAGATCTTTGATTATTTTTAAACTAAGTATTTTAAAAATAATTTTGGAACATTGGTATTGGAACGGTTGGTATTACTTAGTTTGCAGATCTTTGTTGTTTATAAGTTTGGAACTGTTGGCATTACTTAGTTTGCAAATATTTAGCAAAATTATTTATAAATTTGCAGATCGTTATTGTTTAAAAATATTTATCAACAACCTTTACCCTTTGCTGATCTATTTCGTGCTCTGTACATGTTATTCACACTGGATAAAGCGTGCCATATTTGTTTTGCAAGAACCTAATATAGAGGGAGGGAACCATATTAATAGTTGTTGTGTGTTTTTTTCAACAGAAGCTTTGGGGTTCAAATCTAAGAGCATTTTGTGAGTTTTCTTATCTAATAAACACTCATAACATTTGGAGTAGAAGTTTTCTTATATAATGAGTAGAAATTTGTTTACTATTTCATAAATCATAAGGCAATTAGGGGTTTGTTTCTCTGATGTGTATTGAGAGGTATATTGTTTTTATGCTTCATTTTTGTATTGAATGTTCATAGATTTTAATGTATATTTGGTTCATACATTTGTTCTTCCAGAGTGGATATATATATAGCTAGACCTACATCTATATTTTTTTGTTGTGTATGAAACTTAGTTTGTACGAATTAAAGAAACTGATTTTTTGGTTTATTATCTCTATGCTCTGTTGATGTGAAGGTGTATTACTGATTCAATGTTGTGTTCAATGTGTTGCAATCCCTATATATGTATGATCGTTTTCTTTCATTGTAGGAAGTAAGTACCAAGATTATAAAATTTATGTTTATATTGGTTCAGTTTGTTGGAATCTAGATGTTTATGGATCATATTTATTAGATCATATTAATTATGTGGATCTGATGACTTTATTAATTTTGTGTCTCACGCGACTAAAATGTGCATGAAGGTTTTACACGGGATTCATTGATTTTTGATGATTTTAGCTAGGTATAATTAATTTTGTTGGGTCCGAGAAAGTATCCATGATTTGATATCATTGTTTAATAATACTATTACAATTATCGGACTTCATTCGAATGTTTGTGCTTTATGTTTTCAGGATACTGTGTTGTTTGGGGAGTCGAGGCTCTCAAAGATGGTAACCTAAATGTACATATGGTCCTTATCAGATTTGGAATTGTTACTTCTGTGCTAATGTGTCCTGAACAGTGTCGGTAATATTTTTGTGCTTTATGTTAATTCATGCTTTATTATAATGTTGGTAATAAAGTATTAACCTACTTTCATAGGCGAGCATCACACTAGATGTTTTATTGTTGTGGTAACATTTAAGACAAACACAACACAACAAACCAATACGCTTGGTTTAAAGATTGGTTTCACATTTGCATGCCAAATAATCCTGTTCCAGAAGTTGTCCACTAACTTTTTATATTTCACTAACCACATTGAGGGTTATTCAAGGGGAAAATCAGATTAGATTGTATATTATATGCTTATATGATTGATCATATTTGTACAATAATGTCGGTCTTTAAATGCAACATCCGAGGAGCTTATTATCATGGGAAACCTCCAGAGTTGTTGCTTGGGGATACTATGTATGGTCTAATATTAGGTAACGTTTCACTTTATTTGTCTATAATTGGGTGGAGGTGTAAATAGAATTGTTAATTCTATTTGAAGTTTTTATAGTCTTGGTTCCTATCTTCAATATCTATTTACAACACATTTGTGTTTTGTTTCATTTGGAATATTACGGTTTGAATTGATGCGGCACATTTAAATATTTGAGCTTCCTATTTTGGATTTATTATGACTTTTTGAGTTTAAGTATGCGTCATACATTTTGTGGAATACTTTTGTTTATTTGTAGCAACTGTTTTTGATATACGAATGATATATTGCTCATGGATCTAATCTTTTTTCGCTTATAATAGTTTAATATTTTCCTTTCTTACTTGATATCCAAATTAAAGGTTTCAATTTTGAGACATTTGGGTTTATTAGGTGCGAAATGTGTTGTAGCGATGTGAGAGTCACTAAGACCGTGACATGAGGTGGTAGTTCTTTAGTTGTAGCAATTTCATTTTATAACAGTGACATGAGGCTAGGGTTCAAATGAGAACCCCTGATCAATCCTGCAAAATCTCCTGAGAACCCCTCATCAATGATTGATGCCTCTTTGATCAATCATGCAGCATCTCTTGAGAACCCCTTGTTCAATGATTGATGCCTCTTTGATCAATCATTTTATTAAAGTGACATGAGGCTAGGCTTCAAATGAGAACCTCTTTGATCAATCCTACAGAATCTCCTGAGTACCCCTGATCAATGATTGATGCCTCTTTGATCAATCATTTTATAACAGTGACATGAGGTTAGGGTTCAAATAAGAACCCCTGATCAATCCTGTAGAATCTCCTAAGAACCCCTGATCAATGATTGAGGCCTCTTTGATCAATCCTATAGAATCTAAGTTGTATAAAATGTGCATCAACCATATGCAATATGTGCATCCGTGCCACTAATATGAATACACCTAAATAAATGACTTGGGTTAGTTGTTAGTTTTTAACTATATGTGAAAAATTATTCTCATTGAGAGTGTTTCATGTGATAATTTTGTTTCTACAATGTGCATAGATCGTGCTCCTCTAAATTCCATTCTATTACTCATATATATGTGAAATAGTTGCAAGATATAAAGAAAATTTTAAAAAATTATTTATTCTCTTATTTGATTTCTTATTGTATTTGTCGGAACATTGCTTTTCTGTGGGATCTACGTAGGACCTAATACAAGTTCATAGAGTCATTAAAGTCTGTAGGATATACTTTTGTTAATCACTAACTTGATAAACTAGCTATTGAATTAATGACTTTAAAGATTGTACATAACTAATTTATTGTTTTGGTTTACCTTTCAATTGTTAATTTTTGTGTTTGTTCAACTCATTTTAGTTTTTAAATGATGTTAATGAGCTACCCATGTTTCTAAACACTTGATTAATTGTTTGAAAATGTCTAATCATATATGGTGGTACTGATTGTGTACTGATTAATGGAACTTATTAATTCTTTGCCTCTTGATTTTAATATGTATAGTAATATGTATTTGCCTCTTTGCCTCTGAATTTGCAGTAGCCATATCTAATAAACAGGTCATTGTGGATGCATCTCCCGCTGAAATTAAACATGTTTACTACCTCTAGGTAAGAGTAGTTCACCCTGAAATTAAACAGTTTTTCTTTATATTTCCAATTCTTTATTGAGTAATAAATTTTCTACTCCTAAATTGCTCAATTCGTGATAAGGTTTTGTTTTTTATTTTTGTTATAGGTTGACTGGTGTATCGTAGAGTATGCACATGGACAGTCATAGGCATGGACAATACCTATAGAAAACAGTATGATTATGTCATTGGAGAAAACAGTATGATTATGTCATAGTGTTATTTATTTTATGTGGACTTCTTGCTATTGCTCATATTCATCAAGTTTAAATTATTGCATGAATCTTATTGAAGGTGCAAACGCTCCTTTTTCGGTTCGATCTAAATCACCGTCGACTTTGGAATCAACGCAGTCCTTGAGATATACCAAGTTTGTTTTTCATTTAATATTTTATCCACGGTTTTCTTTCTTTCTTTGAATTCATTTCATGCATCTACGTTACTTTATATGTCTTCATGAAATAACCTAGAAAACCACATGGATACAGTAGCAGTTTACATTAAAAAGGTAAAATTAAAGGACTGTGTATTTCTTTGAATTCATATGTGCTACACTTCACTGGAATATCAAACATTAGAGGTTGTTTGTAAAATCCCATCTGTGTATGTCTTCGCATTTTTTCCAACACTTTTTCTGTGTTGCACCCTAGGTGTTTGAAAAAATGAGCAATTGGTTGTTTAATCTAAGGCATGTCAGTTGGTTGTTTTGGGTTTCGCTTTGGCATTTTGAACAACGGTTCAACTTTTATCTAAAGTTTATGGATGCTATTAAAATACGCCAATTAATATGTTGACTTTTACTAAGTTATGCCAATTAATTTGTCTATTTTTATGGTTGTTATAGCTCGGGACTTTGAAACATGGCTACAAATCTGACCCATTTACATGGATTTATGCTCATAAGAGCACCTAAAAGACAACCTCACATTGTAGTATTATTACATCAGGAGGTTTTTAGTTTGTTTCATAATACATTATGTATATTTTATAGTTACATTTTTATGTTGCAATCATACTCTTATATTAGTATTACATGATTATGAGATGAGTAAGACAACATTGAAGTGTTATCTACTCAAATTCTTAACACATTTTCAATGTTACAGTGTGGATTTGTTCCCACGTTACGAAAAAGTTACAGTGTGGCTTAGTTTTGGTTAATGTTTGAATAGGGTTTTTTTATTGTCCTAACAATCATTTTTTTAGAAAAAGCAGTTGGAAACATTATTGCATCAGTTTTCAATAAAGATTAAGTTGTTATTGTGTATTTGAAATTGAATAGGTCAGTTGAGGCAGGCAGTACAGCAGACCATTTGAGGCAGCTAAGCAGGCCATTTTGGCAACACACGTTCTGCTTCAAAACCTTATTTCGAGGCAGTTTTTTTAGCAACAAATAACAAACAAAAGGACCAGTAAACTAAAATCCATCATCTCAGTTCACCGCCTAGGCCATCCCGTACTTGAAGACAAACCTCAATTCATCAACTCAGTCCGCTTCAATTTTAACCATCATTTCAATTTAATTTTAGAAGCACATATGAATTGATTTTTTTAGTCTCTTTCTAATATTGAGGGTCAATTCATCAACTTTTATGGACTTTGTTTAGAATTTTGATTGAATATATCATAGATGTATCACATATGAATTTGGGGTGGACATGTTTCGTTGTATTTAAATTAATGGGGTTTCGACATTCATTTCTATTTTGAATGCAATTCTATTCTATGTGGGATTTCATTGCAATCATTCATTTCTCACATTATTTAGAATTTAGACATTATTTTTCTATTTTGCTTGCATATATAGTTATTTTGGGTCAAAGTAGATTACGAGCGTTTTTTTTTTAATTACAATTTGTTTTGTTGGGGAACGATATTTTTTTCGTTTTGCAATTACGTACTTTGGAAATTTTTGTTATTTCACTATTACGCGCTTTTGAAATTTTCGTCCTGCCTTTAGGTACGGGCATTCCGCTAGTGTGTGTGTATATATATATAAGCAAATGTAGTCATTAATCATAATTAACTTAACAAAACATGTATCAAACACTTATTTTTTTTTTCAAAAAAAATCAATTTTTAGAACAATGAGTAAAATAATAAACAAACACTTAAAAATAAACAATAAAAGGTGCAAAAAAATATGTACAAACGCAGCAAAAAAAAAGACATCAACACCACCTTGTTAGGCCTCTCAACAATAGATCGGATTTCATCCAAATCCGAATCAGACCCATTTATACGGATTTGGATCAAGCCAGAAACCCGATTACCCGATTACCTGATTATTAAATGGAGCGGATTTGAATTCATATGATCCGATCCGTTAATAATCCCATTCCGATTAATATTTATAATATATATATATATATATATATATATATATATATATATAAATAATATTTTTAATTAATATATATTATATTTTCTAATATTTTGAATATATATCATATAATTTATTTATAATAATATATAATAGAAAAAAAAATACGCACGCACACAAAACACACGCACGCAGCACACACTACACACTCACACAAAACAAAAGTATAAAAACACGAACACACTACCTAAACCTAAATCTGAAACCCACTCCCTCCCACATTTATCCTGAGCGCCCCCCCCCCCCCCCTCCCTCTCTCTCTCACACATCCTCCTCTCCTCCCCTTCGTTTATCCTCTCCGGCCATTGTCTCACAATGTCTGTCGTCGTCGCAGGTATGTTTTTTTTTCTTCTTCATTCAGTTAGGTTTCGTTCAAATCTGTTTGTAGTGCTGATTTCGTTCAGATCTAGATAGATGTACAATAACTTAGGGTGTAAACTTGTTTGTAGTGCTGATTTCGTTCTGATCTGTACAATATCTTATTATTTATTTTTCAATAAGATTTTGATAAAGTTTGGTGTAGACTTGTTTGTAGTGATTATTTCGTTCAGATCTATATTATAACTTAGGGTGTAGACTTGTTTTTTTCTTCTTCTACTAATTCGTTCAGATCTGTACAATATCGGAGTTATTGTTCATTTAGATCTGTTTTTTTTTCTTCTACTAATTTTTTTTTTCTTCTTCTGATTTCGTTGTAGACTTGTAGAATAACTCCGATAATTTTTTTTTGTAACTACACATCTGATTTCGTAACTATAACTACATACGTTTTTTCTTCTTCTTATACATTGGCTAAATTTTTTCTTATAACTGATTTTTTGAATCAATATTTATGTACTGTTTGGCTTTATATGTATTGAACCAATGTTTTTTCCGTCCCAAATTAATGTTATCCAATATTTTATTGGTAGTGTAACAACCCGCCCTTTTGGGGACGATTAAATTCCATAATTAAGTATAAATTGGAATTTGGAGAATTTTCCCTAAATAGTAATTTTGGGATTTTCGAGGATTAAATGATTTTTGAAGGATGTTGTGATTATTTTTGGGATTATATAGGTCGAAATATTTTAATTATATGTCGCCGTTGAGTAAAGCGACACGAGGTAAGATTTTTAATTGGAAAACCAGCATTTTTTTTATTTTGGGTTGGAATAGTGATTTGCGGTCAAGTACCTCGGATGAAAATTTCGACTGCGCCGTGAGTCTCGGAATGTCCGAGATAGTCGGAAAAGAGTGTTCGATTGTCGAAAATGAGTTTCGGGTAATTTTAGAGGTAAAAGTAACTCGTAATTGGGTAAACGAGCCGTTTTTGGGTTTTAAAGGGTATAACCCTTTTTCTTTCTTTATAAAGAGAGGGAGAGGGAGAAAAAGAGAAAGGAAAGAAAGAAAAGAGAGAGAAGAGAGAGAGGAAGGAGAAAGAGGAGGAAAAAATGGAGATTCGGGCCAAACTCCGCCGGATTCGACTCGAGGTCGTCAAATTTTATCCACGAGGCAAGTGTTTACTTGCTTTATTTATCTTTTTGCATAAATATCTCATATCTTAGTTTGGTATAAACAAACCCTAAAGGTTTTGGGGTGGGTTATCGTGGTTAAAATGGGTTTTTGGGAGATAAAACAATTAAACCCCAAATAATATTTCAATTTATGGAACTTAGGTTTTAACCTAAATTAATTGGTGATTTTGGGTTCTAGGATGTTTAGAACCCTTAATATATGTGTATTTGTAGTTGGTTGAGGTTGTAGAACGTTGGGTGAGGCGACAAAAGCTTGGGAGAAGCTTTAATGGCCAAAATTGTCTCGGAGAAGATGATGAATAGTAACCCGTGACTTTAGGGGGCCATTTTGGCCAGGAAAAGAATTGATTTCGCTCTCGGCCAAAACACAAAAGTTGTAGATCTTTTCGATACGTCACGTGGGCATCGACCGCGTATTTTTCTGATTTTTTTACGATTTGATATGATTTTTACAAGATGGCAGCCCCGGGTTGAAATCATCAATTCGGAAATCAAATCAGGAATTGGAAAAATAAATGCTAGGATTAGTCGTGTAGATGTTTTGGATGATTTTTGGGGTAGTTTAGAAACCCCGATAATGAATTTGGGTTGTTGGATAAGGGAATTGAGGAAATTTAATTTTGGGAGACCTGGTGTGACCGGTCGATCGCGCCCCTAAGGCCGGTCGACCGCGTCAAGGAGAAAGGGCCTGCTGCTTTGTTTCGTAGGCTTATTTGTAACCCGCGATCGACCGGGGGGCCCAGGACCGGTCGACCGGTGCCTTGTTTACAACCCAAGATTTTGGAGATTATTATTACTTCTCCTCTTTGAGATTAAAGTTTAAGGGCCTTCTAAATTAAAGTATTATAGAGGGTTATGTCCTAAGGGACTTGTGGATTTGGGAATATATATATATATATATATATATATATGTGTGTGTGTATTCACTTAGACTGAATTATTATAATTGGAGATATCCAATAAATCCTTAAGAGTTGATTAAGGTAATTATTAGTAATCAAAGTAAGGAATACTTTTGGTTTAGTATCATGCTTATATGAATGCATGATTATGATTCTTTGAAAGAATCTTTGGGATTAATGGTCATCGTTAGATGTAGTTGGCAAATATGGCCATTTATATATATTCGAGGATGAATATACGGTATAGGTATATACTATCTGATTAAAGCATATATGATATGATGTAAATGATTTTGAAAATAAAATATGAATGTTTTCAAAATGGAAAGATAAATGATTTTCTGAATTAATAAAATATGGATACACACCTCTCTAAATCTCTATCATAAGGGAAGTTGCGTGCGTATGGTGAAGCCCCCTGGCTAGTGAATGCAGGGTGGATATAGTCCTATAGGCCATATGAGCGTTTGTTGTATTTTTCTGCACTAGTTAGGAGATTCCGGGTGTGGTCTTGACTATCCCGCAGGCATATGGCCGTTTCCCGACGTCTTGTGATGTAGGATCCCAGGTTGTCTTGATGATAGGCCCTGAAAGATGATAGTCATTTAGGGGCGCGCACAGTGGGGAAACCCGGACGGGCGGTCTTAGAACGCGTTATATGTTAAAGCAATTTATAATAATAAATTAGCTTTAATTTACATTTCCTGGATGGAAGAAGGGAAATGGGATAAATGTTTTGGCTTCGGTAACACCTCCCGGATGGAAGAAGGGACGTGGAAGCATATGATATGATCAAAGCATTTTTATGATAATGAAAATGGCTTTGAATACATTTCCTGAATATAAAAAGGGAAATGGGATATTTTGAAATGGAAAAGCATTTTTATGATAATAAAATTGGCTTTTAAAAAGGTATATGAATTGTTAAAGCAATTCATGATAACTAATTGGCTTTTAAATACATTTCCTGGATATGAGAAGGGAAATGGAAGGTTTTGAGATAAAAATGATAAGTATTGATAAATACTTTGTAAATGTATTCTCATTCCGGGAGATGGATCCGGATGTATATGGTAAAATGTATATATATGTATAAATCGAGTGCCGAGGGTCTAATGGATCCTGACGATCGATCGTGCCGCATAGTAGTGTATCGGGGGGTTCCTTGTTTGGATTTCGCTTTTCGAGACACCCCACGCACGAATATGGCACTGTGTTGAGACCGGGGAGAAGTTTAATCCTTAGTGCTCTAATATTAGTACTTATTGTGGTATACGTATTTATGTATATATATATTCTGTACTGAGGGACTGGCGGATCTCGACGATCGACCTTGCCGCGTAGTAGTGTATCGAGGGGGGGGGGATTCCTTGTTTGGATTTCGATTTGCGAGATACCCCACGCACGAACATGGCTTAGTGTTGAGACTGGGGAGAATTTTAACCCTTAGTAAATTACTTGGACTATCTAGGGTAGATAGTGGTTGGGTGTTAGACTAGTTTAGCAGGGTAGCTTGACTAGGATGTCTAGAGGAATGCGCTAGGAGTGCACTGTTAGTGGAGAGGTGAGGGGTATTTCATGGGAGTGCGATACCAAACTTAAATATGAGATAAAACCTTTTTCAAAATAATAAGGCATTTATGCACTTGCTAAATATTTTCAAAACTCGGGCTCTGACCCGTTTATCTACTTTTCCTTTCTTCCTATATTATATATATATAGGTGTCGAGACACAGGGACGCCTGGATGGCACTTCTTTTGAGTCAGACGTCAGCTGCAGCAACTGTGGATGCGTGCAGGTTTTTGATAGCCGCTTCCATTCTTGAAATCTAGATAGGATGTATTGTATAAACATTCGAGCCAACGGCTCAATTGCATTTAGTTATTCTTTCAGTACAGCATTCGATATGGTTGTATATTTTGACCGAGTGTTCGGTTATTTTATTTCATTTCAGTTTTATTTAAGCATTAACTTGTGGATGTTTTATTTATTGTTGTTAAAAAGAGTAGTAAAGTTAAAATTTTGACACCGGCCTAATATGTTATTAGTAATTAAATGGATTTTCGATAGTGATGCTAAGAATGATCCATATGAGACTCCTATTTTAATTTAATATTGGAGTGATCGCCCGGTATCTTATTAGGCGGGGTGTCACAGATGGTATCAGAGCATCAGGTTCTAGTGTCCTTAGGAATCTGTGCGGATGTACTACGCTTTCAGCGTTGCTTTTGATTTGATATAGAGCCTCGGGACTAGGACTGTTGATTTCTCTTGTGAGATTTCGTTCTCCTGCCATATTATACGATTATAGAAATCCTTTGCGCACTCGTTTGGGATTCGTGTGCGGAGCTTGGATGGTAGCAGGAGGTGAGGCTTAGTTGGGGCAGCTGGTAGAAGTTGGGGACGAGGGCCTTAGTAGAGGTCACTCCCCTTGTGGTAATTGTTAAGGATTTTAGCAGCAACTACTAAATAATGGTAGTTAGGAGTACCGCAGTACCACTGAAGTAGAGAGTGGTACTAAAGTTGAATTCCTCATTGAAATTGAGGGTTCGAAAGGGATCTTACGGATAGTCTTAACCGTGAGTCCCCACGATTTAGTCAGAATGAGAAGGATATTGTTATGAGTTTTACCTCAATCGAGGAGGTATATTTGGCGTGGCTAGATAAAGTCGCGGTATTAGTTATCCCTAGACTCGTGTGTGTAATTTGAGTGGTGTCAGTATCGATAACATTATATCATGTATGTCTATGTGTTGTCCGCGGTAGCGGAGTTTTATTTTCCTTCATTCGCCATAGAGGCGGGTGTTGATATATATATATATATATATATATATATATATATATATATATATATATATATATATATATATATATATATATCTGGTTTGGGATGCTCGTTTTATATGTCTATACGAGTATGGTGATATGATGTATATAACACGTTATGGTGTATTTTCGGAGCGATAGCAGGCTAAGAATGGCAAGTCTATCCTGTCCATGGTTCCTGGAGGGAACAGGTTATTGTTGCGGTGTCTAACCTAGATATAGGTTGAGTTCACCTTATTTATTGTGGGATATAGAACTTCGATGAGTAGAGGTTTCCTTATCATGATTTTGAGTATATGGCAACCTTATATATATGATTTAAGGCCCACAGGATTATTGTTGAGCTGTAAGATTAAGCTCAGTGCTGGTTTGCGCGAGGACTGAATATTGGTACGAGTGCTTGGTGATGTGACTCTTAGTTAGAGATAGGAGTTCAGATCACCTTTTATTGATAAGGGATAGGATTATCCCAGTTGCATGTCTGAAATAACGGAACTCCGTGACCGACGAAGTCAAGTGTTAATGTGTGGAGGGGTTCCTTGTTTGGATTTCTCTTTGCGAGACGCTCCACACATGACTCTTAACGGCGCCGGGTGTGGAGAGCTGTTATAGGATGTAAGGATGTTGATTTTGTGGAAAAGTCTTATAGTGTGGATGAACCACTATAGGCCATGAGCCACACGATATTGATATACTTATGGAAATATTGTGCTATGGAAAAGCACTAAAGTGGTCCCCTCGCCATAAGTGGGTGGGTGAGGTTGGACTTAGAGAAATTGGTTTGAGGATAATAACCAGCCTTAATGAAAAGGCAAATTTTGAGAAGGTATGCTTTGGGCATTATGTACGTGAGAAAGTGGGGACTTTGATTGATTAGGTTTCCTTCCGTATGGGCGGAAGGATAAGATAGTAGCAATGCGTTCGTAGGCTAGCCTAGTAGGATTTAGGACGTCCCGCTTGTGTGCCTTGGGTCGCTATATCTCGATGACCGACTACGCGAGGGAGTTGTGTAACGGGACGGTTCCTTATTTAGATTTCGCTTCGGCGAGACGTCCCACGCATGAAACCAAGCAAATGTCGGGAGTTGAGAGAAGCCTTGGGCACTAGGGACATACTTAGGATTATATTAGTTTTGCGTAGGTAGGATATCGCATAGACCTTAGTATAATTAGGGTCTAAGTTTAGTACGGTTAGTGGCGCCGAGGTTAGGAGGATTGAAATTTCGTGGGTCGGGAGGACCTATAGATGGGTATTACACCGAGGAAAGGAGACCCTCATTTAGCGAGAGTGTTGCGTGTCGAACGTTCGCTATGATTGTGCAGTTGTGCACAGGTTAGAAAGGTGTATCGGCACCTTAGTAAGTTGGTTTATATACCGCCTGAAATAGATGGGGCGTAGTATATAAATTTGAAGTTTATGCTGTGAGGCACTTGGAATGATGAGTGCTATGTGACGCTATTGGAGTCACTTTACGACCGTTGTAGTCGCATGGTATATGGTTGGGAACCATTGGGTTAGTATCTTTCCCTTGAGGTTTTAGGATTTGTAGTGATCCTAGTTAGATGGTGTAGGTTATATCCGAATTTCGAGGACGAAACTTCATTGTAAGGGGGAGAGTATGTAACAACCCGCCCTTTTGGGGACGATTAAATTCCATAATTAAGTATAAATTGGAATTTGGGGAATTTTCTCTAAATAGTAATTTTGGGATTTTTGAGGATTAAATGATTTTCGAAGGATGTTGTGATTATTTTTGGGACTATATAGGTCGAAATATTTTAATTATATGTCGTCGTTAAGTAAAGCGACACGAGGTAAGATTTTTAATTGGAAAACCCGCATTTTTTATTTTGGGTTGGAATAGTGATTTGCGGTCAAGTACCTCGGATGAAAATTTCGACTGCGCCGTGAGTCTCGAAATATCCGAGATAGTCAGAAAAGAGTGTCCGATTGTTGAAAATGAGTTTCGGGTAATTTTAGAGGTAAAAGTAACTCGTAATTGGGTAAACGAGTCGTTTTTGGGTTTTAAAGGGCATAACCCTTTTTCTTTCTTAATAAAGAGAGGGAGAGGGAGAAAAAGAGAAAGGAAAGAAAGAAAAGAGAGAGAAGAGAGAGAGGAAAGAGAAAGAGGAGGAGAAAATGGAGATTCGGGCAAAACTCCGCCGGATTCGACTCGAGGTCGTCGAATTTTATCCAGGAGGCAAGTGTTTACTTGCTTTGTTTATCTTTTTGCATAAATATCTCATACCGTAGTTTGGTATAAACAACCCCTAAAGGTTTTGGGGTGGGTTATCGTGGATAAAATGGGTTTTTGGGAGATAAAACAATTAAACCCCAAATAATATTTCAATCTATGGAACTTAGGTTTTAACTTAAATTAATTGGTGGTTTTGGGTTCTAGGATGTTTAGAACCCTTAATATATGTGTATTTGTAGTTGGTTAAGGTTGTAGGACGTTGGGTGAGGCGAAAAAAGCTTGGGAGAAGCTTTAATGGCCGAAATCGTCTCGGATTAGATGATAAATAGTAACCCGTGACTTTAGGGGGCCATTTTGGCCAAGAAAAGAATTGATTTAGGTCTCGGCCAAAACACGAAAGTATTATATCTTTTCGATACGGTCGCGTGGACGCTAACCGCTTATTTTTATGATTTTTTTACGATTTGATACGATTTTTACAAGATGGCAGCTCCGGGTTGAAATCATCAACTCGGAAATCAAATCGGGAATTGGAAAAATAAAGGCTAGGATTAGTCGTGTAGATGTTTTGGATGATTTATGGGGTAGTTTAGAAACCCCGATAATGAATTTGGGTTGTTGGATAAGGGAATTGAGAAAATTTAATTTTGGGAGACCTGGTGTGACCGGTCGACCGCGCCCCTAAGGCCGGTCGACCGCCTCAAGGAGAAAGGGCCTACTGCTTTGTTTTGTAGGCTTATTTGCAACCCGCGATCCTTGTTTACAGCCCAAGATTTTGGAGATTATTATTACTTCTCCTCTTTGAGATTAAAGTTTAAGGGCCTTCTAAATTAAAGTATTATAGAGGGTTATGTCCTAAGGGACTTGTGGATTTGGGAATATATATATATATGTGTGTATATTCACTTAGACTGAATTATTATAATTGGAGATATCCAATAAATCCTTAAGAGTTGATTAAGGTAATTATTAGTAGTCAAAGTAAGGAAATACTTTTAGTTTAGTATCATGCTTATATGAATGCATGATTATGATTCTTTGAAAGAATCTTTGGGATTAATGGTCATTGTTAGATGTAGTTGGCAAATATGGCCATTTATATATATTCGAGGATGAATATACAGTATAGGTGTATACTATGTGATTAAAGCATATATGATATGATGTAAATGATTTTGAAAATAAAATATGAATGTTTTCAAAATGGAAAGATAAATAATTTTTTGAATTAATAAAATATGGATACACACCTCTCTAAATCGCTATCATAAGGGAAGTTGCGTGCGTATGGTGAAGCCCCCTGGCTAATGAATGTAGGGTGGATATAGTCCTATAGGCCATATGAGCGTTTGTTGTATTTTTATGCGCTGGTTAGGAGATTCTGGGTGTAGTCTTGACTATCCCGCAAGCATATGGACGCTTCCCGACGTCTTGCGATGTAGGATCCCAGTTGTCTTGATGATAGGACCTGGAAGATGATATCCATTTAGGGGCGCGCACAGTGGAAAAACTTGGACGGGCGGTCTTAGAACGCGTTATATGTTAAAGCAATTTATGATAATAAATTGGCTTTAATTTACATATCCTGGATGGAAGAAGGGAAATGGGATAAATGTTTTGGCTTCGGTTACACCTCCCGGATGGAAGAAGGGACGTGGAAGCATATGATATGATCAAAGCATTTTTATGATAATGAAAATGGCTTTGAATACATTTCCTGAATATAAAAAGGGAAATGGGATATTTTGAAATGGAAAAGCATTTTTATGATAATAAAATTGGCTTTTAAAAAGGTATATGATTTGTTAAAGCAATTCACGATAACGAATTGGCTTTTAAATACATTTCCTGGATATGAGAAGGGAAATGGAAGGTTTTGAGATAAAAATGATAAGTATTGATAAATACTTTGTAAATGTATTCTCATTCCAGGAGATGGATCCGGATGTATATGGTAAAATGTAAATATGTGTATAAATAGAGTGCCGAGGGTCTAATGGATCCCGACGATCGATCGTGCCGCATAGTAGTGTATCGGGGGGGTTCCTTATTTGGATTTCGCTTTGCGAGACACCCCACGCACGAATATGGCACTGTGTTAAGACTGGGGAGAAGTTTAATCCTTTGTGCTCCAATATTAGTATTTCTTGTGGTATACATATTTATTTATATATATATTCTTTACTGAGGGACTGGCGGATCTCGACGATCGACCTTGCCGCATAGTAGTGTATCGGGAGGGTTCCTTATTTGGATTTCAATTTGCGAGACACCCCACGCACGAACATGGCTTAGTGTTGAGACTGGGGAGAAGTTTAGCCCTTAGTACATTACTTGGACTATCTAGGGTAAATAGTGGTTGGGTGTTAGACTAGTTTAGCAGGGTAGCTTAACTAGGATGTCTAGAAGGATGCGATAGGAGTGCACTGTTAGTGGAGAGGTGAGGGGTATTTCATGGGAGTGCGATACTAAACTTAAATATGAGATAAAACCTTTTTCAAAATAATAAGACATTTATGCACTTGCTAAATATTTTCAAAAATCGGGCTCTGGCCCGTTTATCTACTTTTCCTTTCTTCCTATATTATATATTTATATACGTGTCCAGACACAGGGACGCCTGGATGACACTTCTTTCGAGTCAGACGTCAGCTGCAGCAGCTGTGGATGCGTGTAGGCTTTTGATAGCCGCTTCCATTCTTGAAATCTAGATAGGAGGTATTGTATAAACATTCGAGCCAACAGCTCAATTGCATTTAGTTATTCTTTCAGTACAGCATTCGATATGGTTGTATATTTTGACCGAGTGTTCGGTTATTTTTTTTCATTTCAGTTTTATTTAAGCATTAACTTGTGGATGTTTTATTTATTATTGTTAAAAAGAGTAGTAAAGTTAAAATTTTGACACCAGCCTAATAGGTTATTAGTAATTAAATGGATTTTCGATAGCGATGCTAAGAATGATCCATATGAGACTCCTGTTTTAATTTAATATTGGAGTGATCGCTCGGTATCTTATTAGGCGGGGTGTCACAGGTAGGTATGTCTTCATTAGATCCTTGTCAAAATTCGAGCGGTGTGGGTGGAAATGATTTTATCGACGTTGATAGCCAACAACAAGACGATGAGCAAAGACCATCAAAGAGGACTCAGTGCCATACATCATCGGTATGGACTATTTTTGTTAAATTTAAAGATGCTAAAGGTGAAGACAAGGCCAAATGTGGTCGTTGAAAAAAAATATTTGTTGGGGATAGTAGTAAAGCTGCTAGTCACCTTAAGTCCCATATAACTAGGTGTACGGGTTCTCAAACCGACATTTCTCAACAAATGATAAAATCTTCTAAAAAAATTGCGGATGGCACCATAAATATTGAAACCTTTAAGTTTGATTAGAAAAAAAAGTAGGAGGGACCTCGCTATAAATATAGTGAAACATAATTATCCATTTAACATGGTGGAGCATGAATTTTTTGAGAAGTTTTGTAATGGCCTAAATCCTCAATTTAAGTTAGTGTTAAGAAACACCATTAGGTCTGATATTATGGAGTTGCATAGAGAAGAAAAGATTAAACTTTATAATGTTTTGAAAAGCCAGTCATCTAAAGTAACAATGACTACTGATTTATGGACTTCCGACCATCAAAAAATTGCCTATTGTTGTTTGACGGTGCATTACATTGATGATAAATGGGTTTTACAAAAGAAAATCATTAACTATAGGTGTGTTTAATACCCACATGATGGAGAAACATTGTTTAAGTTCATTTTGGATTTGATTTTGGAATGGAATTTGGATAAAAAATTATTTTCAATGGTGGTGGATAATGCGGGTGCTAATGATGTAATGGTTAGGCACTTAAGAAGTTGGTTGAGTAATAAATCTTTGATTTGTTTGGGTGGTGATTTGTATCATGTTCGTTGTAGTGCTCATATTCTTAATTTGATTGTTCAAGATGGGTTGAAAGTGATTAGGGGTCTTATTCTCAACATTAGAGACACTGTTAGATATTTGCACAAGTCACCATATGGAAAATAAAAATTTGATGTTGTATGCAATCAAAGCAAGGTAAGGAGTAAAAAAAAAGTTCCCATGGATGTACCTAATCGTTGGAACTCCACGTACTTAATGCTTGAAACGACTTTAGATTTACAAGAAGATTTTACTCGCTTGCCACAAATTGATAAAAATTACAAACATTGTCCATCCGAAGATGAGTGGGGGTGGCAAAATTGGTTTGCGGTTGTTTGAAAAAATTCTATGATGCTACACGCCATTTTAGTGGTACAAATTTTCCGAATGCAAATGTTTTCTTTGCCTATGTTTGGAAAATTCAATTAATGTTGATGAGTTTGGAGGAAAGTGAGCATGAGTGCCTTCATTTGATGTCTATCCCAATGAGGGAAAAGTTTGAAAAATATTGGGATGAAGCTGTTGTGCTTAATCCGAGGTGTAAGATGGCGTATGTTGAGTTCTATTATAATAAAATCTATGGTGTTCGTGCTAGTAGTTATGTTGGGAGAGTGCGTAGTGCTTTTATGGATTTGTATTTGGAGTATGGGGGTGATAATTCTTTTGGTGTGGGTTCAATGGTCACTCGAGATGTGATTGATGGAATTGGGAGTAGTACATCTCACATGGGGAGTCTTAGTGTGATTGATGAGGATTCGGAGTTTGGTACTTAGTATAATCAATCCGCCAATGTTAATGCTTTTCAAAAAACTGAGGTGGATCAATACTTGGAAGAACCTGTTTACCAAAGAAAAGAACATTCTAATATTTTGACGTCGTGGCAAATGTGTAGTGGTAAGCTTCCTACCTTGGCACAAATTGCTCATGATATTTTAGCTATCCCAGCAACTACAGTTGCCTCCGAGTCTGCCTTTAGTATTGGAGGTAGAGTTATTGATGAGACACGTGGATCTTTGCTTCCCGAGATTGTTGAAGCTTTAGTTACCACTGCGGATTGGATAGAATCACAAAAAACGTCAAGTAAGTAGTTATTTAATTTGTCATTATTTTAATGTTTTTTCTTTTCTTCAAGTATCTAAATATTTATAATATTTGTTTCAGCTGTTCAAGAATCATAAGGTTTGTTTCAGCGGTAGCATAGAAGAAGATAATCACTAAGTAAGTTCATTATTTTCTTTTATTTTTTAACATATGTTATCTAATAATATTTGTATTTATGTTTGAAGGATAAATGTCCATTATTTTCTTTTGTTTTTCAGGGTGGCTTTGAAGGAGAAAGTTGAAGTGAAGATGTGGTTTTGTATTTTGATTTTAAACTTTTATCCTAGTCATGTTTGTAATTTTTGGGTTTTGAATGTTGGATTTGATCTTTGGTTTATTTGTGATGGATGATGTGTTTAATATTTGAATGGCAGACTTCTATCTTGGTGTTAGTTTAATTTTGAATGATGGAATTTTTTTATCTAAGAATAAATGTTTTGATCTTCGAAACATTTGCAAATTAAATTTATGAAATAAGAGATGGAAATAAAAATCGAATTTGGAAATATCATTATTTGGATTTGAAACTATCATCATGAAATAAGAGATGAAATAAAAAAATGTTGCAAATTAAGTGGTTAAAAAATGTAATTTTAACTTAAAATTACAATTTTAATAATGAAAATCATAATTAAAATAAATAAATAAATAATCGGATCGGATTAACGGATCGGATTAACGGATTCTTAACAAATCGGATTCGAAACCCTAACAGATAGTCCATCGAATAATCGGATCGGATCCGAATCCGTTTAACTTGAACGGATTCGGATTTGGATTTACCTGATCTGGTCTGAATCCGATCCGTTTACAGGCCTACGCCTTGTGACATTAGGTTCCTTTATGAGCGCATAACCAGCTCGTCTATGAGACCTTTTGGCTAGGTTTTTGCACCAATAATTATAAAATAATTGATGAAATAAATAATTCTTTTTTTATGGCACTAAAGCTTATCAAAATTCGGGAGCCTGAGGCGACCGCCTCCTCTGTCTTCCTTCAGGGTCGGCCCTGATTATCATGTAAAAAACCCACCACACGCATGTGAATTAATAATGAATACATTATACGGGAAGATGGTGAAAATATCTTAACTCTATCGTAATTAATGATAAAGACGCACGTTTTTTAGACTTTTCAATAGGTCCGCGCGTGTTACAATTATTTATGTAGGTGCAGTTATACAAATGAATATAAATGCAGTTACACTTATTAATATAGATACAATTACACTTATTAATACAAATAGAGTTACAATGATGAATAAAGTTACAATTGCAACTCTATATACATTAATAAGTGTAATTGTATCTATATTAATGAATGTAATTATACCATTTGGACTTATCATTAATGAATTGAAAAGTTTATGAGTTTAAGATACCAACAAGATTGAAGTTGTATATATATATATATATATATATATATATATATATATATATATATATATATATACTTTCAAGGGAAATATTATATAACACCCCTATATTATAATATTGACCACATTCTTCAAATATATGCTATTTCGGGGGTAGCTTGTTAGGTGTCATAAAAACTTTATACAACAAATTATAAACAAAATTATTAGGAAGTAAAAAAAATACAAAGATCCATATCCCATAACTACATGCATGCAAATGCAAACTTAGTGATCATTGTTTCCATGTTTTATGGTTTAAATTCACCTAATGTTTTTATAAATGGGAGCATACTTGAGTGAATAGTTATCCACAACATTTATTTCATGACTAATTATACACACGTATATAATATTGATGGGGAGAATATTTATTGTTCATTTTTCTACCTGGTCAAGTATTTTCTCTAGAAATTAGTAGACCTCTTATAAAAAAACATACATGGGAATATGTGCATTAATGGTACATTTCAAGGGTAAATACACACCAAAAAGAGAGAGAACATTATGAGAATTAATTGAGTAATGCTATTGGTACAAACTTTTTTTGTACAAAGTAATGTGGTACCAATCTACTTTTACTATTTATACTTACTTCTCTCCAGCATTAATTAGAGTCGCACCAATTTTTACAAAAAAATTGTATAAATTATTTGTAGAATTTTTCAAATTAATTAGGTGAAGATTTCAAAGTGTGTGGAGGCAATTATAGGAGCAAAAGAAAGCAATAGAAATCAATCGTTCTTGACATTTTAACTTTGAGAACGTTGATAGTTGCACAGTTAGTGCTATAATCTTTGCGATAAATTCTAGATTGTGGGTTGCTAATATTTTCATACTTAATAGCATCGATCAATCGCGCTTAGAGACAATTACAATTACAAATATCATCTTATAATTTGAATTTAGAAGTTAATCTCATTCATTTGAGTATTATTTTATTATTCTAATTAGGTTTCACTTTTATTACTCTAATTTACCCCCCCCCCCACACACATATATATATATATATCACGTTCTCCAACATACCTCTTAGTAACATACCTAGCAACATACCCTTCTTTTAAAATAGTAAAAATAATAATTTTGAGATGATATTTTTTATATGAGTTCGTGATATTTCAATGTGTCCCTATAAAAAAAACAATTGAAAATAATGATTTTTGTTATTTTTAAAAAATAGGTAAAAAAGCTGTCAGTTTTTACCCTTTAAAACTAGGGGTGTGCAAAAAAACCGATCGGCCCGAAAACCGAACCGAACCGGCTCGAACCGAACCGAACCGAAACCGGCGGTTTTTTTAGCCCGGTTCGGTTTATGGTTTAAGGAATTAAAAAACCGACCATGTCGGTTCGGTTGGCGGTCTAGCCATGGAAAAAATCGAATCGAACCGAACCGATATCAATATTTATATTAAAAAACTTATATTTTTATATGAAAAGTCCATTAACCGGCCTTAAAAATCGGCCAAAACCGAAAACCGCCCAAAAACAACCGACCAAAACCAAAAACTAACCTGAACCGAACCGAAACCGACATAAACCGAAATCGACGATTTTTTTCATTGTCGGTTCGGTTTCGGTCTAACCCTTTCCAAAACCGAACCGATCGGTTCGGTTTGGATTGCGGTCCAAAACCGAACCGAACCGACCCGTGCACACCCCTATTTAAAACTGTCAATTTTTTTACCTATTTTTTAAAAATATCAAAACACATAATTTTGATCTGAATATTTTTATAGGGACACATTGAAATATCATGAACCCATATAAAAAATATTAACTCAAAATTATTGTTTTTACTATTTAAAAAAAATAGGTATGTTATATATATATATATATATATATATGTGTGTGTGTGTGTGTGTGTGGCTGTATAAATTATAAGGTGGGGTTTGATTGGTATTTTTTAACACAACATGTGTGTCAATGAAAAATATTCATTTGATTGTGGAGAAGCTATAATGAAATACATCAACTGAATACTACTAATTAATTCTTGTTGATATGACCAAGTATGAGCCCGTCTTAGGACGAGGTCTCTATCACCAACAATCGATCTTTCACAAGGAGCTCACTTAGGTCATTTCCAAGACTCGTCCAGAGTGTCTCTCGACCATCCATTTGGCCAAGAACTCAGGGTAGCATTTCATCATCAAGGACACCTCTCGTCCTCTACCCCAGCCGACAACGGGAAGTGACCTCCTTAGTCGACCTCGGCATGAACCCTCCGGCCGAGACGACACTTGTCAGTGCCAGCATAAAGGCATTCACTGCATCAGTAACCTCGCACTCGACTAGGCCGAGAACTTTGCAGACGACACCAAACAATACAAGCAGTGGAACCGAAGACTTCATCATCACATGCCTACTGCATGCTTAGGGGTGCATTACACCCCCTAGGCGTTATAAATACTTGTCTTCTACATCTTGTAAAAAGGAGATTAGAAACCCTACCAAAACTCTATCAAAACTCACTGTGAGAAAGAGAGAAAGCTTGAGTGCTTGTATATACAGGACATTAGAGCCTCATTTAGTGGATTACACACACTGCACAGTGGACGTAGGCCATAATTTAACTGAACCACTTAATTCTGGTGTTCAATCCCTCTTTGCCTCATCTCATTCTCTTACTGTTATATTGCTTATTTATTGCCATCATTATTCCTGTTTGAGCTCATTACCATTGTGACCTGGTGGAACCATTTTTGGTATCATCAGTCTGGCTCCGTCTGTGGGAGTGAGGATTATCATCTCTTCCTTTCTCTAACTTATACTCACCGGAGTCTCTGGTGGTGAACATGCCCTCCCCTCTTGTGGAGTTATTTCACCATTTAAAGAGCACTTGTTGAGCTTCTAAGCTTCAACTCTTCAGTTTACATCTCATCCATCAGGTTTGAAACATGGCATCAGAATTATCACCACTAGAAGGGGGTCCTAGCTCTAGACACGCGCCTCCTCAATCGGAGATGGTGGAGATAGCGAAGACGTCGAATTCATTGGTGGCTAGTCAACAGGTGATGCAGGAATAGCTGTCTACCTCCAACTAAAATGTGTTGGTGAGACCTATCACGACCCCGTCCCAAAGTTAGTAGGGTACGAGCATCTTAACATGCGATTAAGGCGTTCAATATTCTGGATTTAAATTGTTTCCTTATATAAATGCAACAAAATACATCCATATGGTCATGAATCGTAAACTACTAAAAAAGAAGGAACTACGTTTTCAGAGTTTTCTAAAAGGAAACATTATATAAATAACAACGAGTGTTGATGTAAAAAATTAGATTATATCTAATTATTTAATCACAGATAAATAAAATGAGATAAAGAAATTTTAAAGTGGTTCAACCTTATAAGAATGGCCTACGTCCACTATTTCTGTTATTGCTGACTGTTTGGGAATTCTCGATTACAAGTTTTCTCAAGAAATTCCGGTCCCCCTCATAATGAGGATAATACAATGTATTTATAGCCCTAAGGCTGTAATGTGAAAGGGTAATACATCCAATGCCCCTTAAGCGTATACATCTGTATGATAATAATAAGCATTTAATGCGCAGTCAATCTGTTGGTTATCCTGCTATTAATGCTTTGTTCAAGGTGCAGCTCGGACCGCCTAAGCTGCTCGGACCGCCTAAGTTCCTCGGTACTCAAAAGATCCTCGGAGAGTTCTTGTAGGTCAGAGCATCTGAGTTGATCGGGGAAGCAGAGTTCCTCGTTGCAGTATGGTTCCTCGGAGTCAAGGTGTTGTTTTGTTGCCACGCAAATTGCCACGTGTCTTCACTCAATTGAGCCATGTCAGCAGACTATATTTGGTATCAACAGAAGCCCCCAATGTTTCATAGTTCGAAATTTGAGGAGTGTGGAACATTCTTTCTCGAAATATGGCGGTTTTAAATGGTCATCCTGAATTTTAGGAGTATTTTCTTTTGTATTTATTTCTTCTTCCAAATTCGTAGAATCGGTCTTTTTTGAATTTTTCTAAGCGCTTCGGTTCCCGCGCCCCTTTTGTCTTTTTAGCCGCCGGTAACATAACCGCCTCTTTTTGTAATCATTACTTTTACCCTTTCCCAAGGAAAAGTATTTAAACGTTGCAGAAAATCCCATCGTCTTCTACTTTTTCAAATTCGTCTCTTTGAGTTTTCCATCGTCTCTCTCTCCTGTACGTTCATCTCTTTCATCATTTGTTTTCAACAGACTCATCTCTTTCCTGTAAGATTTTCTTCTTTCTCTTTGATTTCCTTCTTTCATCATGGTTTATCCTGTAGAATCGATTGATAAGTTTTGCTCTGATTTCTCTATTCCCTCATGGGTTATTTTGGAAGATCTTTCTGAGCCTTCAGACTATTTTCGTTTGGTTGAGGGACATTGGTTCCCCAGTCTCTTTGTTGCTGAGTGTGGCTTTTCTTTTCCCCCAAACCCTCTATGTCTGGAATTCTGTCAATACTTTGACGTGGTTCCTGCAAGAATAGCCCCCAATACATGGAGAATAGTTAACGGTGTTTATAGATTAAATCAAATTCATGGAACTCGTATAAGAATTCTTGAAATTATGTTTTGTTATAGATGGGATGTGGGCGATAATACTTTTTATTTAAAAACTAGGTTTTTAAATAGAGCTTTAGTGGTCAATCTCCCAGATGCCAATAGGGACTACTTTGAGCATGGGGTTGTTATGAAAAATTGGCAACACCCTCCATTAACTGGAGATGATGTTTACCAGGGTCCCAGATGTCCTCCTTATGGCAATGGGATAGGTTATTTTTATTTTATTTTATTTTCAAAATTATGCTTCCTTTGTGTTTGATAAAATGTGCCACTGATATTTTAATTTTGATTTATTTGCAGTTGACAGCAAAAGAAAATCTCCAAACGAGGCAGAAGTTAACATAAGGCATTTAAAACTTATCTGGAGTTTGCATCAGACTGCTGCCGACGAGCATATTAGGTCAGCTTCATATTTACTGCAGTACAAGAGTTATACCTCCTCTTTTACTGCTCGTCCGGTGATAAGCGATGCAGAACCAATACCAGCCTCTACAAGTTCTTCACCCGAGTCACATATTCCTTTGAGTGAAAGGATGAAGAAAAGAAGACCTCCTATCCTTTTTGAGAAAACTGCCTCTGGTGATGGAGAGGCAAAAAGAAGTAAGCTTGATGTCCCAAGAGAAGGGACAAAGAAGATTGATGCACCTCCCTTGGCTGTTCCTGTGAAGGTTGTTGAGAAGCCCCCAGTGGCCCCGAGTACGGCTGCTGCTCCAAGTGAGGTGATTATCATTTCTCCGACTAAGACTACATCGTTAGTCGAGAAAGTTGATGCTCCTCTGAGGAGGATCAAGAAAAGATCTTCTATCAATTTGGCTGAATCCATCTCTCAGCCCCCGACTAGTGGTGTTCCCACTTTTGTTCCCCCGAGCTCTGCTATGAGCTCGGTGAAGACTTGGATCATTCCCGAGATCCAAGGTATTGAAAAAAACCTTTCTCGGGACACGGTTACCACATTAGCAGCTCGTCATATTGCTGTTGTAAGTCCTATAGTCTTAAATTTTCATTCTTTCCTTTTTGTATCTGTGTACTGACTTGCTTTTGTTTTCTTTTCACAGTTGGTGAGCTGTTTTAATACAATTTTGAAGAAAGATGAAGCTATTAAAGCTTCAAGCTCCTCATCTGGTGTAGAGGAAGCTTTGGTAGGCCTGACGCAGTCTCTAAAAGATTCTAGTCAGAAATATGATGATGATAAGGCAATTTGGGAGAAAAGGCTTACTTCGACTGAGCAGGAGAAGTCTCAGGTTATTGAGGTCTCCAAGGAGTTGGAGAAAAAAATAAATGATTTGGAGAAGAAGAATAAAGAGCTCGAAGGGAAGCTCAAAAATGCTGAAAGCTTGAAAATAAGCTCAAGGCTGCTGAGGAGGAGTTGGGTCAACTTCGGGAAGTAAGCCGTCAAAAGGAGGAAGTTGAGAATAAACTGAAGGCTGCTGACAATCTTCTTTCCGATAAGCTTTCCTCGAAGAAGGCAAAGAGGAAATTGGCTATGAAAAAATCTTTCAGCGCCGGTTGGGATAAAGGGTGGAATAAAGGTTTGGCTGCCATGATGTCGCAAGTGGAATATGACAGCCTCAAATACTTTAGAGATGGATGGGTCGCTGCTCTGCAAGAAATGAAAGTTGATGAAAACTCTGAACTCTTTCAGCGACACATCCCTGGCCCCCCTCCAACTCCTGAAGAAGAAGAAGAGGACGAAGCTGCCTCTGAGGAATCTTCCATGGTGATGGGAGATCAAACATCTCATCCCCCAGCTATCCAGCCCACTGGCGAGGAACTTGAACTACCTTCTACTTCCTCCGAGCAACCTCCAGCACTTCCCGAGAAACCCTCTGATCCATCCGAGCAACCGACCTCCTCGTCCCAGCCTCCCGACAAAGTTTTAGGAGACAAGGAAAAGGTGTAGAGTTGTTCGAAATTCTCTCTATTTTATTTCTCTTTGTCAAATGTAACTTCTGAACATGTAACTCTGAACTTTGTGATGTAATAAAATTTGAACTTTTGCTTATGCATACTGTTGATTCTCTTCTTCATGCTCTGTTTGTACTCTTATTGATTATTGCTTTTTCTTCCTTTACTAGTTTCGGGCCAGGATGGAATTATTGTCTGCTCATGATACAAATCTGTTAAGGCAATGCAATGAGTATTTCAAAGCCGGTCATACAGACATGAGTGCAGCTCAAATCACTGACATCCTCGGTCACGGTGCTTCAGAGCAAGCAATTGAAGCCTATCAATATTTGAAGTGCCTACTCGACCGTGCAGTGGCTAACAACGTAGCATACTATGATATGATTGAGGATCTCCAAGGCACTCTTGAAGAACTTCAGCAACAATATAAGGAATCCACTGCCTTTTTGCATGAGGGGTACGAGAAGAAGTATCAGCAAATCTGTGCCGATAAGGGATACGATAAACGGTTTGCTGCTTATGATGTGAGGGAGAGAACTTTGAAGGCTGATGTCGAAGAGCATAGACAAATAGCTAAGTTATTAGAGCAAGAAAATAATAACCTACAAAGAGAGGTGTCTCAGATAAAGTCTGCCGCTTCCACCTCAAATGCTTTGATCCCAGTGACCGAAGAGGGATTCTCTTTCTTGGAGGTCGAAAACGCCATCCTGAGGGATTAGTTAGAAACCTTGAAGAGGTCTGGCCCTTCTACATCTACTCGAGGACGAGCAAGAGCTCCTCGGGGAAGAGCAAGAGCTGCTCGGATTCCTGTCGAGGAACAGAGAACTCAATCTGCTCTAGAGAACCAGGCTTTCCAACTGATGGCAAAGAACCATGCATTGGCTTAGATGTCTAAGAAGATCAGGAGTCTGGACGAGAAGCTTTCTGCGCAGAAGTCTGTCTTCGAGAATAAATAACTCTTTATAAAAAATCTCCACGAGCAGCTGGAAAGATTGACATATCAAATCCACAAGCAGCCCAGAGAATTCTGGATGGCTGGCTACAACGAGGCTCTCTACCATTTGGATGATCGTATCCAAAATGCAAATAATGAGGGTTGCAAACAGGGATAGTTGAATGCCTTAGGTGGGATGCAACTGGAACAGGGTCATTACTTGTGGGATTACCATAATCCTGAGCTGCTCGACCTACCAATGCCATCATTCAAGCTTGATATGAGTTGGATCCCTGCTCGGGCCATCCCTCGGTGTCTGATTTCCAAATACCTCGGCGATTAAAATCTCCATTCCAATGTTGAGATATCTCGTCCCGAGCATCTACTAGATCGACCATCTGTGATGAATATCAGGATGCTTAAAGATCTTAACTTCATAAATTTCCCTCATGCTTTAAATGATCCACCTGCCGGTGAGGAACCTGTTTCAAAAGCAGAGGGGAAGAAACCAATAGAATAGGAATCTTGATGTAATAAATTTGTATTTCATTCTTGATGTATTTTGTTCTACATTTAATGAAATAATTTTATTTACAAATCTTAATTGCCATTGTCTTGTAATTATAAAACACTTTACATCTGTGCATGTATATCTGTTAAAAAGATAACAACATTGTGTTATTTGTCGATCAACTGGAATTTGCTAAAACTTATTGTCGATTATCTTGAATTTGTGGTAATCATTTAATCACTAACCAAAATTGATGATATTTTGTTTCTCGACCAACTTGGTAGTAATTTAAAAAGTCCTGAGTATCAAAATTTTGCTCGATCACTTTCTCGTACTCATAAAATGTTTTCGACCAACCAAGGTCGGTAAATTTTTCTTATAGACCAACTACAGTTAGTGTTTCCGACCAACCAAGGTCGGTAAATTTTTCTCCTCGACAAACTACAGTTAGTGGGTTTTTCTTACCGACAAATCTTCGACACTTTTTGGAATAGTTTTACTTCCTAACTAACCAAGTTGGCATTTTTAGGAATAGATTTACTTCCCGACAAACCTTAGTTGGCATTTTCGGGAATAGATTTACTTCCTAACCAACCAAGTTGGCATTTTAGGAATATATTTACTTCTTAACCAACCAAGTTGGCATTTTTAGGAATAGATTTACTTCCTAACCAACCAAGTTGGCATTTTTAGGAATAAATTTACTTCCCGACCAACCTTAGTTGGAATTTTCGGGAATAGATTTACTTCCTAACCAACCAAGTTGGCATTTTTAGGAATAGATTTACTTCCCGACCAACCTTAGTTGGCGTTTTCGGGAATAGATTTACTTCCTAACCAACTAAGTTGGCATTTTTAGGAATAGATTTACTTCCTAACCAACCAAGTTGGCATTTTTAGGAATATATTTACTTCCTAACCAACCAAGTTGGCATTTTTAGGAACAAGTTTACTTCCTAACCAACCAAGTTGGAATTTTTAGGGGCATTTTTAGGAATAGATTTACTTCATAACCAACCAAGTTGGCATTTTTAGGAATAGATTTGAGCAGTCCGAGTTTTGCTGAGTAGTGTGTAGCACTAGTATTCCGCAAAAAAATCCAATAAAAGGAAAGAACTGGGCAGAACATTATCACTTTATTCATACTGATAAAACTGCATTACATGAGAGTTTACAATAAATAATAATATTTGCGCAGGTGTTCTGTATTCCATGCATTCTTAAACTCCTCCCCCTCTAAAGTTTCTATTGTGTATGTCCCTGGTCGAACAACTTCCTTCACTCGGTAGGGTCCATGCCAGTTTGCTTCCAATTTGTTGTGCTTTTGAATCACCTTCTTTAGCACATAGTCTCCTTCTTTAAAGTTGCACTTCTTCACTCTCTTGTTGTAGAACAAAGCTGTTCGTTGCTGGTAAGCAGCATTTCTAATGGCTGCTTCTTCCCTAACCTCCTCGAGCATGTCCAAGTCTAACCTTCTCATTAAATCGCTGACAGGGGAATTGAAATTCAGTATTCTGTGTGTTGGGAGACCCAATTCGGCGGGTATAACAGCTTCACTTCCAAATGCTAGCATGTATGGAGATTCCCCTGTTGCTGCTCGGGGAGTAGTGCGATAAGCCCATAGCACTGATTGTAGCTCGTTCATCCAGTTTGCTTTCGCGTCATTCAGTCTTTTTTTCAAACCATTCAGCAGCGTTCTGTTTGTCACTTCAGTTTGTCCATTGCTTTGAGGATGGCCTGGTGCCGAGTGGATCTTCAAGTTATTTGACTGATTACAATAGGCAGCGAACTCCTCGTTGTCAAATTGTGTTCCATGGTCTGTGATGAAGGCATGAGGAAGACCATATCGACAAATGATGTTCTTCCAAATAAATTGGTACACCTTGTCGTACGTCATATCAATGAGAGGCTCAGCCTCAACCCATTTAGTAAAATAATCCACAGCGACCATGAGATACTTAAATCTTCCCCTTGTCGTCGGCAGTGGCCCGACCAAATCTATTCCCCATATGGCAAATGGACAAGGGGAAGTAATGGGTGTCAATAATGCTTGGGGAGTTCTTCGGATGGAGGAGAAGCGCTGACACTTGTCACATTTTTTGGAATAGGCTATACAATCAGCTCTCATCGTCAGCCAGTAGTATCCTTGAGTCATCAACCTTTGAAAAAGAGTCTGACCTGCTACATGGGCTCCACAGGACCCTTCATGGACCTCTTCAATCAAATCTTTCACCTCGGTGGGATGCACACATCTTTGTAAACCTACTATAATTCCTCGTTTGTATAGAATACCATTAGTCAGTACATAACGAGCACCTTTAGACTTCAGTTTCTTGGCTGTAAGTTTGTCAGTTGGTAATTCCCCTTTCTCAATATATGCCCTGATGGGATCCATCCATGATGACCCTAAATCGAGGGTATTAAAGTTTATCGTCAGATCTTCATCTATACTCCGACCAGCTAAAACTTCAATTGGGATTATTTTTCGCAGCTTGGTACGAGTAGCTGATGCTAATCGAGCTAAGGCGTCTGCTCTTGCATTCTCCATTCTTGGTATTCTGACTAGCTGAATAGAAGCAAATTACAACACCAGTTCCTTTGCCTTTGCATGATATCTGATCATTAATTCTCCTTTGGCTGCATATACTCCCATCATTTGATTTATGACCAATTGCGAATCACTGAAAATAATAACTTGTTCTGCCCCCATGGTTTTTTCCAAACTAAGACCTGCAATCATGGCTTCATATTCAGCCTCATTATTCGAAGCTTTGAATTGGAAAAGTAGGGCGTATTCCATGTCGACCTCATCCGGACTATTCAAAACTATCCCTGCGCCAAATCTTGTAGTGCAGGATGAACCATCCACATACATACTCCATATAAGTAACTCATCTTCAAATATCTGATCTGACAGAGTTCCTCGATGGAAAATTTGTTGCTTCTTTTCGCCTTCTCCTGATATTTCTTGTTGTTCTTCGATCATATTTTCTTGCCCTTTTACCAACCTAAGCTGGTCTGGGCTTGAATTTGACGATTCTGTAACATCTACTTGACCTTTTACCAAACTAAGTTGGTCTTGGCTTGTATTTGATGATCCTGTAACATCCACAGGTTGATCAGTGAACAACTTTTGCTCCTCGGGGGTATCAGGATAGGTGAACTCTGCTATAAAATCTTCTTGGCCTTTTAGCAATGATCTGGGTTCATAAACTATATCATATTCACTAAGTTCAATTGCCCACCGCATCAATCTTCCTGATTTTTCTGATTTATGAAGGGCTTGCCTCAATGGCATATCAGTATATACTACTATAGTATGAGCCTGGAAGTATGGCTTCATTCTTCTACTTGCCTCGATCAATGCTAGTGCAAATTTTTCCAGCCTTGGATTTCTGATCTCTGCTCCTTGGAAGGCTTTACTTGTGTAGTAGATTTATTTTTGTACTCCATTCTCCATTCTTATCAATGCCGAACTAACTGCATTCTCAGACACTGCCAGATACAAGTATAATTTTTCTCCCATCACTGGCCTGGATAACAGTGGAGGTGTTGCCAAATATTTCTTCAAGTCTTGGAAAGCCTTCTCACATTCATAATTCCACTCAAAAGTTTTTCGGAGAATAATGGGAGACATCGATCAGTTGCTCGCGATAAAAATCTGTTGAGTGTTGCTACTCGTCCTGTAAGACTTTGCACCTCTTTCTTCGTCGTTGGGGATCACAGCCCTAACAGAGCTTTGATCTTTTCAGGGTTAGCTTCAATGCCTCGCTGATTGACAATGTATCCAAGAAACATGCCTTCTCGTACTCCAAATATGCACTTCGTCGGGTTCAACTTCATTTGATATTTATCTAGTTGATCAAAGGTCTGGCCTAAGTCAACTAGATGATCAACAACTTTCTTGCTCTTTGTCAGCATATCGTCAACATAGACTTCCATATTGCAACTGATTTGTTCTGTAAACACTTTGTTCATCAACCGCTGATATGTTGCACCTGCATTTTTCAAACCAAAAGTCATAACATTATAACAATAAGTTCCCTTAGGGGTAATGAAAGAAGTACTCTCCCTGTCTTCAGGTTTCATTTTAATCTGATTGTAACCAGAATAAGCATCCATGAAGCTTAGAAGCTCGTGTCCTGAGGTAGCATCCACTAGTTGATCAATTCTGGGTAGCGAAAAGTGATCCTTTGGGCATGCTTTGTCGAGGTCGGTGAAGTCTACACACATCCTCCATTTGTTGTTCTTCTTTTTCCCCATCACCACATTTGCTAACCTGTTTGGATATTTAACATCTTCAATAAAGCTAGCTTTCTGGAGCTTCTCTACTTCCTCCTGTATAGCTTGATTCTTCTCGGGACTGAATACTCTTCTTCTCTGCTTCATAGGCTTGAACTCCTTATTCACATTGAGCTCGTGGAATAAGAAATTTGGGTCTATCCCGGGCATATCTTCGTGACTCCACGCAAAAGTTTGCTTTCTGCTTCTTAAGAAAGTTATCAATTTCTGCTTTAGCGAGGCTTCCAACGACGAACCTACTTGAGTAGTTCGTTCAGGGTGCTCGTCGTCCAGAATGATATTTTCAGTAGCTTCCACCACTTGACCCTTCACGAGTTGCGACTCATCTCTAGGATCCAATGTTTTAATTTCTACAAATTCATCCACCTGATAGGTGGTAGTCTTTTTCCTTGATTCCTCCAGTTCCTCTTGCTCGGCGGATGAATAATAGCATTCCCGAGATACTTTCTGATCACCTTTAACAACTCCTACTCTAAAATTTGTTGGAAATTTTAGGCATTGATGTACCGTAGATGGTACAACCTCAAACTTCTTCAATCCTACTCTTCCCATGATGATATTGTATGATGATTGAACATTCTTATCCATCACGAAGAAGCGTATTCTTTCTGTTCGACAAGCAGGCCACGTACCAATGAATATATCCAATTTGATCGTCCCAAGTGGAAATACTTTCTCGCCAGCAAAACCGAGGAGAGGTCTATGATAAGCCTCCAGTTGAGATAGCTTTAGATTTAAACTGTCGAAGCACGAGTAGAACATGATGTCTGTCGAGCTACCATTGTCTACCAATACTCTTGAAATCATTACTTCCTTCATCCTCATTTTGATCACCAATGGGTCATCATGAGGATATAGAACACCTGTGAGGTCATTATTTGAGAAACCAATGACCAATTTCTCTTTGTTCACCTTTCTCGGGCGATCCTCCTCAGCTAGATTTATTCGTTCAATGTATGAGCAAGCTTGAGCCTCACAGAGGTAAGCTTTTCCATCGGCAGTAAGGTTTCCTCCTCCTGCATCTCCACCTGTAATAACATTACAGTCAAATGACCCAAAGCGTATTGAAAATACCTCACGTTCTGGCTGCCTTGGTCTCTTGGGAAGATCGGGGTCGTCTTCTGGATCAACTTCATGGTCTCTTTTCTTATTTTCTTCTGCTCGACGAGGAGATCTATACCTCTCTCTTGTTCGGTCGTTGTTTCTTCTTTCATTCCTTCGATCAACATACTCTGCCAGTTTTCCTCATCTGATGAGTGTTTCAATCTCATTCTGAAGAGATATGCAATTTTTGGTCATATGGCCATGATCTTTGTGAAACTCGCAATATTTTGCCTTATTTCTCCTGTCAGGGTCTGCCTTCATTTTCTCTGGCCAGTTTAATTCCTCGTTATTCTTTATTTCTTCTAGAACATGGTTGATGTCTTTCTTCAAAGGAGTATAATTATCAAATTTCATCAATACTTCCCATGACGACCTTGTTTTTGAGTGTTTGTCACTACCATTGTTCTTATGCTCTTTCTTCTTAGCTTTATCACCTTCCACCTTGGTTTCTTTGGCATCCACATTCTTCTTCGCAGCCATAGCCTCCTCGGCATTCATAATTTTGGCTATTTTTCCCATCAGATCTGACATGGTTCTAGGTGGATCTTTGGCCAAACTGTAGTATAACTTGTTGGGCAGTAGTCCACTCATCAAGGCAGTAATCGCTGTCTTTTCCTCATAATCAATGACTTCGAGTTTCTAGTTATTAAAATGAGTTATATAATCTCTGGTACTTTCACCAGCTTTTTGTCTAACACTTAACAAATACGCTACTCGTTTAACTGGCTTTGCCCCAAAACAGAAATTCCCAATGAATAACTCGGTCAGTTGAAAAAAAGTTGAGATCTTACCCCGAGGAAGATTATTATACCATATTTGAGCAGATCCGGTAAGAGTTCCCGAGAATGCTCTGCATCTCATCTCATCTGGAACAGCATAGATATCGGCTGCAGCTTGGTATTGTTCTATATGAAGGATAGGGTCGGTCTTTCCATCATATTTTGGGGTCACAACAGGTGCTTTGAACTTTGATGGTGTTGGAAAATCTATAATGGCCTGGACAAAAGGTGTTCCTTGAACAAAAGTTCGTTGTAGAGGGTTCTTGGCTTTAGCCATTTCCCCTAATCTATCCTCCAGCCTCTGAATAGAGCCTTTCCACGCATCATTTCTTTCCTCGGACCTGTTGGTTCGAGAAACTGATCGCGTTGATGTGGCTTCCTGGGATCTATCTTGACGAGCAGCTGGTCGCGACTGGGCAGATCCTTCCCTTAAGTCTGATGGTCGTCGAAAACTCCTCGATGTGGCTCTAGGAGGACTTTTGCTCCTCCTAGGACCTAATCGATCAAAAGGAGATACTCTGCTTAATATTTCTAGCGCACTAGTCCTTTCTAGAGAGAGAGTGATACGTTGTTCAGTATCTGTGGCTCGTACCGACGAAGTTCGTCCAGGTTGATAAGAAAAATCTTCAGACTCCTCAGTACGATATGAATCGGTACGCCTAGTACGCGAAGAAGGTAAACATGTATTTCTTTGAATACTTCGCGATTCTGAATGGGTTGGTGCACCGCCATGAAGGGTTCGTATGAGTTGTCGCATAGTTTTTTGCATGATTGTTTGGCCATGGGCCAGATTTGTCATTATTCCAGCCAGATCTGGAATATTTGGCGGAGCAGATGGATTTGGAGGACTTCCAGCGTTTCGATTGCTGGGTTCTGGAATATCAGCCATTTGTGATGAATTGTTTTTGATGAAAAATGATATTACCAGTCGTTTCCCACAGACGACGCCAATATGTTGATGTAAAAAATTAGATTATATCTAATTATTTAATCACAGATAAATAAAATGAGACAAGGAAATTTTAAAGTGGTTCAACCTTATAAGAATAGCCTACGTCCACTGTTTCTGTTATTGCTGACTGTTTGGGAATTCTCGATTACAAGTTTTCTCAAGAAATTCCGGTCCCCCTCACAATGAGGATAATACAATGTATTTATAGCCCTAAGGCTGTAATGTGAAAGGGTAATACATTCAATGCCCCTTAAGCGTATACATCTGTATGATAATAATAAGCATTTAATGTGCAGTCAATCTGTTGGTTATCCTGCTATTAATGCTTTGTTCGAGGTGCAGCTCGAACCGCCTAAGCTGCTCGGACCGCCTAAGTTCCTCGGTACTCAAAAGTTCCTCGGAGAGTTCTTGTAGGTTGGAATGTCTGAGTTGATCGGGGAAGCAGAGTTCCTCGTTGCAGTATGGTTCCTCGGAGTCAAGGTGTTGTTTTGTTGCCACGTAAATTGCCACGTGTCTTCACTTAATTGAGCCATGTCAGCATACTATATTTGGTATGAACAACGAGTTTGCAACTTAAAACCTATTACATGCTCTATCTGATAGCCAAACATTTTACATAATGTAACAAAAATTGCTATAAAAGCCAAATCTTCAATATAGTCCTTTTACATTCCATCCGTGAGCCTAGTTATTTCCTGAAAAATTATTACAACGTCAGCTAAAAGCCGAATGAGATTTAATCTCTAGACATTTCAAGGTTTTTTATAAAATAGATACCTATTCAAGCAAGAACATAAGACATAGATATATATAGATAGGAATTTGCAGTAGTATATTATATGTTAATGAAAGTATGTACAAATGAGTAGCTCAAAATAAAACAGATGCAAAAATTCAAAGGCAGTATATTTTTTTTCAATCATATCATTTTAATGGCCAAGTACACTCTAATACCGTATTCTTCTACCTTATTATTCCTCGGTAGTGGTGGGTCAATCGAAATTGTTCGTCATAACGCCTTATTTAGGTCACACTAGCGATAACCCAACAGGGAAGGTCACTTAATAAGAGAGGTCCCTTAAGTCGAATCTTATTTCCAATATTCAATATCATTTTCAAAACTCTTTTTAATCGGTATGTCTATATGGACAAATATAACATAGCACAAGGAATCAATCATCGGTATCAGATGAATTTTGAGAATAAAAGTAATTCACAAAAAATATATAGTTTTCATAATATTATATAATTAAAACACACAAGGAATGTCAGAGTACTCACCTAAAAAGAGGTTCGAAGTTATAAGTATCGGGTCTTGGATCACTAAAACAAAATTTCTTCTTAAACTTCCCCTTACTTTCTCTCACTAGTTCCCTATGATATTTTGAATGAATTTCGTGTAAGAACTGATCCTAAGGCCTCTATTTATAATTTTCCAAAGTTATCTGGTTGATGACACGTGTCCCTATGACTAAGTGTTCATTTTGGTGAGTCGGCATTAGCGTGTCGCGTAACGGGGCTGTCTTGCAGTCTTAATTCACCAGATGGTGAAACGTGTTTTAACTTTCTCTAATTGCATGACATGTGTTTGTCCCTTACTTTAAAGTCGGTACGTGTACGATGGAGGTGTCAAAACCAAGCACGAAGTGTAAAGTTATTAAGGGTATAAGGGTCATTTTACACATGAAGGGTATTTTAGTAATTTTACACCATACATTTTCAATATTTTTTAAAGGTCCTTGAAAATATTTTATTTACAAAATGGTCCTTTTTTATATTTTTATTTTAGTCCTGAAAACTTTTTTTTATTTTAAAATCAAGTCCCTAAAGTTTCATAAAATTTTATTTTCTACCCCCAAACTTATCATTTAGATTTGGATATGCTATAAGACTTTGATTTAATCCATTTTGATGAAGAAGGAGGTTACTTCAAAGTTTTTATGTCGGCCAAACCAGTCTCCCCTTCCAACCAATCAAAATATACACATAGTGTGATAATAAGACAAAATACAGCTTAAAGGATGGACAAATTTGCCCTTATTTCATAATGTTGGTATAACTTCTAGATTGGTCCTCTGTTTAACACACCTTTTGTTGTTTTACAAACCTAATTCATATATCTAAACTTTTTAGTTTTTACCTCAACTCAATTGTTATATTATAATGGTCAAAGCTAGTCTCCAATATGAACATTCTTATAGAAAACTTTAAAATTTTATGTTTGTAACTAATTTGATATTTCATGATTTATGAAGGGAGGATTAGAATAAAAATAATAAATTAACATTATACATATGACATATGAAATAATACAACACTTAAAATTATATATGAACATATAAAAATGGGGTCACTACATTCTACCTATGACACCCCACATAATTAAATCTCGGGTGATCAGTCCTAAATTAAATTAAAACAGGTTTTTGAGTTGGTTCATTCTTAGCATCATTGTCGAAAACTTTTTAATTACTAATCACCTAAGTAAAATTAGACCGGTGCCAAATTTTATCTTTCATTAACTCGAGAACAATACTCATGCAGAAATAATTATACATCCTCACTATACAATAAATCAAACATCAAGCAATATATATAAAGAATAAAGTCTTGCCGACAATCGGCTAAAATCTAACACTGCTAACTAAAACAAATATAATCCAAACTGAATATATGAAATAAAGACAATGGACAACATGTCCCAATAGAGAGTACTAAAATGAGATCCTACACTAGATCTAAAAGAACGAATCGTCTATGCAAAGTCCTGCTAGCCTCCACAATGCTACAGCTACGAGTCCTTGGGCTGAATCCTCAAGTCTGGCGTCCTTATGGCTGGACACCTAAAAGGTTTTGAAAATATTTTGATAGAAAGAGTTAGTACTCAAAACATTTTGAAAATATTTAGCAAGTGTTTATCACAATAAGATGAGTTATTGATTATACATGTTAAGATTTTGTACACTCTCTTGAGTTTCCTCACCCTCATCTATAGTGCACGCCTAACGATCTTATCCTTATCCCACCTAGCCATACTTCCCAATCTAACTAGACCAATATACACAACTAAACTATCTACTCAACTAAGTTCCCATACCGCCTATTCAGTATGCTAATAGTAAACATTTTTCATATGTTATATACTTAGATAACTGTTCACATCTTGTTATATTTAACCTTTTATAATTAAGTTTCACTACTTAATTTATTCTTAAGATATTCACCTCTTTCGTGGAATCGTGATAATTAAGTTTTTCTACTTAATTTACTTTTAGATATATTCACGACATCTTATTATCTACCATCTCATATAAGTAGATTATTTATACAGTATACATTTCACACACAATATATACTTATAAAACCATTCTTCACTATTATGTCATCGTAGCACACATTAAGGACTCTTGGTTTGGACTAGCTCATCGACCCAAGTAAAAGAATTTGGTTTGGAATATTGCCTCGGCCCCAATTTTTTTTATTTCATATGTTAGTTCGAAGTCCTACCTCGACCCTAATAATGGAATTTTATGTATTGGTTCGGAACTCTTTCATCTCGACCCCAATTTACTATTTCCATATATTAGTTCGGAATTTTACCTCGACCCTAATATAAGAAAATATACATTAGGTATTCTCTCCACCTAATTATCTATATAATTCTTTACGAATACACATAACCTGATAATCATACTCGTACGTAAATACATTTCTCTCAAATATTCACCGTACACTTTACATTACATTATTTTCACATAATAGTTCGGAATCCTACCTCGGCCCTAGTATAATCAAATGTACTTTAGGTATTCACTCCACCGAAGTATTTAATACAGTAAGGATACACACAACCTAGTAATCAGGCTCGTGTGTAATATTTTCATCTCTAATATTCACCGTACTTATTAATTTATGATTTATCTCACTATCGCATTTTAATTGAGTATTAACACAAATATAAGGTCCATAGTTACCCCTCCATTTATTTCAGTAGTTGAGTTATCTCCAACCTACTGGTATAATCCTTGGATTGACTTTCACTCTCTTCGTAACTTAAATCCCAAATTCCCGATGCACTACTCGATCGGTTTATCCTCGTCGGTACATAGTCCAAGTCTTACTCTTAATAACCGTATCGAACCTAAAAAATATACCTAATGGTTTTCCCTAAGTCCCTATATAGGTATAATATTGTCACCAAAATTCCCCTGAGGAGATGGGAATTAATTGGGAACTCAACCAACAAAATTATCCAAAGACTGTTAGTGTCGATCGATCGACATTCATCAGTTGATCGATTGATCGACCAGGTGCAGAACGTTGCTCGTAACTTCATGCGTTTTATTCACTTATTCCAATTACCAAACTCACATGATAATACATCAAACTTTCCACCAATGATTCCTAACCATTCCTACACACTTTAGGATGATTTCCAACGATTTAAAATATCATAAATCCCCACAAATTAGCCCAGAATAATTCAAATCCTCTAATTATTCAAGAACCCTAAAAATATATGTTCTTACCATATTTTAAATCAAAAACACATATTTTAATTCATATTAACAATCATGGTTCCTCTGATTTCAATCCTCTACATATATAAATATAATTACATGTTATTTCTACCCAAACATGCAATTTATCAAAAAAAAATCTCCAAGAATATTCATCAAAATCAATTATTCATAAATCCTACGCATGGATATTATAACTCAAAATAATTTGCAAATAACCACTTGAATTGTTCAAAGATGATCTGACTTCGTGATTGTTATTGATGAGTGATTGTCTTTCTCCTCCAATCTTCCTTCCCAAATAGTTTGTGGTGCAAGAACCCTTTGAGTCCTTCACCAATTCTTCCTTAGGCTTTGAGAATAATCTATCTTCTCTCTCTAATGGATTTCCTTTATGTTATGAGGTTTCTAACCCTAACCCCACTTTTAATCAGCTGATAAAACACTCCAAAATTCGTAGGTCTTCTCACCCCCATATGCCAAAAGACTAAAATGCCCTCGTACGGTCCCTGTTTAGTCCAAAAATGACCTGGTACCAGACTAGTACCCCCGGGTATACCATTTTGACTATTTTGATCCTTAGGGACTCATCCACGACCTCTAAATTATCATTTGAGCCACTAAAATATATTTTTTATTTCTCACCTCAAAATAGTCTACACACGACTCCCGGTGAGACAATAACGAATACGCCCATATCACTCGCTATGACGTATCGAATTCACTATCAATATTTACTATTAACACACATAGTAAATCTCATAATGCAATATTAATCAGTCTATGTCTCTCGATTAATATATAATCCTATCATTTATTGTTTAATCACATTAAATTACGTCACACGTGTAATTTAACTAAAACTTATCTTCCCAATTAATTCCTCAATTAATTAAATCATAAATATGTAGAAATACGGGGTATTACATACTTCCCCATTACAAAGGAATTTTTTCCTCGAAATTAGGAGAAGGTCGGTACTAAAACTTAGGCCCTTTAGTATCACGACATCCCCTAGTACTCAAATCCAAATCATAATAACATAAGAGTCACTCCACTATACACCCACTAGTGGTACTCACCCGTCTAAAAGTTTAAACACCACAGCCTGAGCCTATCTATAAGATTTTTCAAGCCTCTTCATACTGATATACTCTACCAGTCATAAGGTTTCACCCCAAAAATGGCACATCACACATTGTGCTTCTACCACGACATTCTAATACGACGAGCCTACACATTACTGGATTTAATTCTTCAATACTAACGGAAGTCCGCACATCACTAGGTGACAACTTATTGTATTCACCCTAGCACCCAACTCCCATCCTAAGGGAAAACACAAGGACATCTAACCACTCATGTCCGTTCTCGAAACATCGGTTCATGGTGACATAAGTCTTACGACATTCAAAAGATATCTAATAGAGTTCGGGGTTACTCCACTTTTTGTCAACTAACTCTAAATCACGTATGATCAAAAGTCTAGTTATCCTCTCACTTTGGATCACCCAGAGGGTAAATGATAAGGCTTAGCACGCAAAAATCTCAAAAAGGCAGCCAATCCTTTACAAACAGGTACGAGTCTATATACACAGCTCTACCTATCGGTAATTTCTCCTCCTAATTACCTTACATTTTATAATACTCACCATTCGCTTATATAAACACTATAAATCACCTGTCGTATACTCATCGGCTATAAGTGACACAACATGCCCAAAATAAAGTGCTCTCCCCACCGCTTCCTGAAATTCATATCAGAGGTGGGGATTCAAGGATCTCATCCTCATTCAAAATTATATTGGGTGACACCCTACACCGGTGCAATCCTTCTTTTCAAAGAAGAATAACAATCACTTCATCTCGTCAACCTATTCCACCCACTCGAAGGAATTTTTGACATTATCCTCATGTTGGCAAACCCATCAATGGAATCTACCATCTTGTGTACATTCTGTCACTAGATTTTTTTTCGGCTTGACATAAATTTTATTTCCTATTTACGAGTGGTGCCCCCGGAGACAACCTCACTATGTCCCACTCAACACCGACTTCCACTTATAACATCTCACATTAAGTGTCAATTTTACTCCCCTTTCACCCGGGGTATACCCCTCAATAAACGATTGAGTAGAACTCCGCTCTACTTCTCCACAATAGTTGGATATCCTCTTCTCAAGAGATATCCTTTCAAATGGTTTTCCACATCCTTTTAACCCATCTCGGGTGTGTTAGCTCTCTTTGCACATATATAATTGGATTATTATCTTTCTCACTGATTTTTTTATCCATTACACCATTTTAATTCTGTTTATGACTGCCCCTCGCGCACACTTTCCACACATTCCTTTTCGCGCCCTTCTATCTTGGACAACTTTGAAACCACTAGCCAGGCCGCCCATACACCCTATGTTCCATGCATTTCTGCACAAACTTTACCGATGTCTCATGCGTAACACACTTTCTCGAAATTGGACTCACATCCTCGACCTGGTCATAGCACATGGGTCTTCTGAATCACCCTATGACCTATAATTGAATTCTTATCAACATTATCCCATCCTTCAACTCGTAGTGAGAAAAAATATTCATTGCTATTCTACAACACTACCGGTTCCACTGGCCTTCCTCGTATAATAGCTCTCAGCTCAAAGTGTTTTCTTCACATATATAACGATTGACATTCGAAACTGATGGCCCTATCGTCCATCAACGTCTCTCCATTCCCGATGTTTATTAAGGTCCATGCGTACCGCATCTGGTAATGAAACCCAAACAAGGAACTTCTCCTCCTGATGCATCATCACTAGCATTGTCGAAGATCGAGTTCTGTAAGCCTAAAGCACACAATTAGGACACTCAAATCCTATCCCCTTACATTTAAATATAATTTTAACTCCCACGTCTCTAAAGGAGTCATATTACATCGCGCTCTCACTATCACTACTCATTCGCGCTACACACCATAATAAATTTAATCTCATCGCTCGATAATAAACCCAATATACCCTGGACCATATCGGTAAAGTCCCTACACACTGGGATCAAATATCTCGAGATAACTATCCTCTCCGAAGCCTCCATCATAATATCATATAAATGCGAGCTCGACCCTCTTTCCGGTGAGACATCTTTAAAATAATACATCCTAATCAGGAACAGCGAAAAAGATAGTCTTTCACTAACCGAGCACTATCGTACTGACCATCGCTAACCAGTACACACCCAGGATACTAACACACTCGTATACCACATCACTAGAACGAGTAATCCTTATGAAGTATTTATCCATTGTCAATACCCGCTCCACTGCGGATGAAACCAAGGATAACCCCGCTATCCAACGGAGAAAAAAATATACACATAATAATGTTATCGATATAACCACTAAACTCGTCTCACATGAGAATCTAGTGCTAACAAAATCCTATGACTCGCTTATCTCTCACAAAACTTACCTCATTCACTCGAGGTTAAAACTCTTACCTCCATCTTGCCAACCGCGCTGGCTGTTTAAATGGTTCCTGGATGTTACACGCTTGTCCCAACTGAACCCAAAGACTATTTTAATCATTTACCTGATCGGGCACCAAGCTCTTGTCCTTATTCCTCGCTTTGGCTAAGATCAATGCATGTGGTCATACTCTCTATAGAAAAAATATCTCACTACAGAATCTCCTATTCCTAGCCACACTGATCGTATTAGGTTTGTTCGTCTCTCGAACCTCGGTAGCTTCAACCCTTATGTCTACCCTCATTGTTCGCTTAGCTCTGCTGGCCCTAAGGAAAACATAGTGTTGATCTTACTAGTTCTAGCTGAATCCACCAACTCTCGGTAAGAATTCCATTATCTGCATCGCTTAAAAGGGGTCCCCTCATGGGTCCTCCCCGTGGTGTCTTACTAGCACCATTTCATCAAATCTTAACAACCTGACTAAAATTCTTCAATTCTTTTATCTTTGTTCACATAAAAGCATCAGTATCAACAATATACATAGGTCGTCCATGCAAATATTTTCCCACAGGTACTGGGGCTCCTAGTCGTGAGCCCATTATTCAATCTTGAGGGCTCTTTTCTCTATTGTACCTACCTCGTCAGGTGCAAAGTTAATCAACCAAATAACTTTTGTCCACTACACAAAAATAGCAATTTGGCACACCCTGTTATTAAAAATCTGGCACAGTTTAAAACTGTGCCAAATTTTGGCACGGTTTAATGACAATCTGGCACACTTTCAAACAGTGCCAAAATTTGGCACTGTTTTAAAGTGTACAAAAATTGAGTCCACTTATTAAAATATAAAATACCTAAAAAAAACATTAGATAACATTTATTTCATTCCCGCTCAAGCCCCTCTCTCTTTCATCTCATTGGTGCTCTCGCCTCTCTCTCTCCGGCCAACTCCTTCTCTCTCTCTCTCTCTCTCTCTCTCTCTCTCTCTCTCTCTCTCTCTCTCTCTTCGGCTAGCTTCATCATCGTGTTTGGCTAGGACGATACTTTCTCTCGCCGATAAAAAAAACCTTCAGCAGTAAAAAATTACCTCCTCCGACTGATTAAAAACTCCGATCGATGAAATCAAGACTTGAATCGACCAAAGGTAGCAATTCCATTGTGTTTGGCCACTGAAAAAAGCTCTGAATCAAGGTAAACTCTGACCAAAGGTTTGAAATGTAGTTATTCTATTTTAAACAAATATATGTAATAACTTTACTTTTGCTTTATTCTGATGATTGTGAAATCTTGATTACCATTTTCTGTTATATTGATGAGCAAATGAGATGGGTTTTCGATTTTATATTGAGATTTTGTGATCTGGGCATTTTAGGAACACCAAATTTGGGATATTTTGGTTTCAATTGCTTGATGGGGGTATAAGTTATTATCTAAAAATGTACAATTTTTATTTTTGAGGTAAGATTGAGATTTTGTGATCTGTGTTGTTGGAGAAAGTTTTTTTTTAATGGAAATGTTTGTTGTGGAGAGGTTTAGGTAGCGACAAAAGTAGGGGTTAAAACATTTAATTTAAAAGTGTATACTGTATCGAAGTTATGGAATACCTATTTTTTTATATTCTACATTTTATGTTTGAGATAATTTTTTGGAATTTAAAAATTGATTTTGTTACAACATTTATGATGATGGTTTTAGATATTGGAACAACTCCATTTATTTTATATCGTTAACTCGATTAAGGATAGTTATAACCACTAGAAACAAGAATAAAATGGTCTAAATTGTGTTTTGAACAACGGAATTCATACTATGATGTTGGAGTTGGGGCAATGCTGAATTTTGAACTAACGGTGTGTTTAGCAACATTTAATCCATGCTAAGAAATTGGGATGATTGGAGAAAAACTAGCCTTAAAATTCAACCAATATAAACTCTAATTACAGTTCCAAAGCATGGATTACGTGCTCCCAAACACAACCTAATATGAACTCAAATCATATTTCATGTCCCAAACGAAGCCTTAATTCTTTTTCAGGCATGCTTTTATATGGAACTAAGCCATGTATGAATCATTATACTTGCAGGGGGCTCACCTTAAAACCCATAACCCGTCAACCCTAGTTCTAGCTACGGTCTCAGAAACTTGTTGCACAACTCATTAAATCGGATCAATTGGATTGTGGTGGCGTTGATGACATTTTTTTCCATTTCATTAAGTACAAATCGATTTAAATCTGTTATATATCTTTTTATTTAAAGAAGTTACAGGGCGGTTTCGTAAATAGTTTGTTGTTATACTGTTTGAGATTTAAAGGTGAGGACAAAATCGATTTTGATTTTTTGGATTTGGGATTCAGTTCTGGATTTTTTGGATTTCAAAGTCACAAATTAGATCTGGGGTTTAAATCAAATTGTGTGATACTTATGATTTGTTCTTTACTGATAAGTGGGTTAATAATTTGTTGCCTAAGATTTTGGGTAAGCAGATTTTTAGGCAGACGAAGTTGCCATTGCCTGTGAATTTGGCTCATAAGAATTGGAAGGAGCAAATTCAGAGGGGGTGTTCGTCGGCTTTGTTGTATGTGAAGACGGGGACGTGTAGTGTTGTGAGGGTTGGGAGGGTTTCCATGGAGATTGGGAAGGTTGTCGAGAATGTGGTTACTGTGATTAATAAGTTTCTTGAGGTTGTTGTACCAAAAGGTTGGTCGGGCGTGAGGTCGTTGAATTTGAAGCTTTTGAATTCGTTGGCTTTGCCGATATGTCAAACGGTGCCGAATATGAAGTTGAAGATTCAAGGGACTAAGTATAGTGTGGAAGGTGATGGTGAGTTGGAGGTGAAAGGGGAGAAAAAGAAGTATGCGATTTCGGGTAAGAAAAAGGGGTCGAAGAAGGGAAGGATATAATAGTTATATAAACAGTTATATAACAGTTTCCCAAGGTGATGGTAAAGTAGTGAGTAGAATATAACTTTAGCATGTTTACATTCATATTTCTTTATGTAAGTAACTACTAACTTCCCAGTTGGCATAACACTAACTATGCTCTATTTTGGTAGACTATTTTCAACAATGGAATTTTTTGTCAATTGCAATTATTTGATGAATTAATTGTACTTCTCGGTCTTGTTTTTCAGGAGAAGGCCCCAAGAGAAAATGAAGGTACTAATGTATATTCCATATATTATATATAGCATCTATTGTATGATGTTTATAGAGTTAACAATTTATAAGGTTATAGTTGTCTAATGAGAAATAGATCCAACTGGTATGGACCTTAATGAGATAATTTCTTTCGCATCTTACCAATTTTTCCTTAGTATATTGATCTGCAGGAGATTAACGTGTTATTAAATCAAAAATCCATGTATTCATTCTCTACACTCATCATGACTTACTTTTTAAGTATTGTGTGTTGAGTTTTCTAAGTGGTCTAAATGACCAAATTCCATCTCTAGTTAATGTGTTTCAGCCCACTACTTTGAACCATACCATTAATCTAATAAGAATGCAAGAGGAAAATCTGGAGAGCACCTTCAAGAAATTGAAACCAATATCAATTTTTTACTTAAATACAATAATATAATAATACCCTATTTTAACAATCCAAAACTAACTAATCAAAGTGATCCCAAGTAGTTCACTGATGTCTGAATGTAATTACTTGTTTATTTTCTTGATTCTAGTAAAACCCTACTGTTGGTGGTGACAGAGTGATCATATGTTGAGTTGGCAAGTGGCTTATGGATGAGGGGAAGATATTGGGGCATCTAAGTATGATTAATAGGCCTCCCATAATAACATTACATTGCTCACTAATGGACTAGAGGTACGCCCTCTCCCTGATATCTCTCATTCTTATTCTATGTATCTCAGTCAATTATTATATCTCTCGTTTTTATTTTTCTATAATAACTGTCTCTGAATTATATTATTTTTTCCAACCAAAGACTTCAGTCCAATTCTCTTTAAATGTTGCAGCATTAAATAAAAAAATGGACAGAAATAGCAACAACAAGTACCCAAATGTAAAATAACTTACTTTCTTATCTTACTTAGTTAAATTGGTGGAAGGGATTTGCTGGTGGTTTGGTTTTGGAATTTGCTGTTGCTGTTGAGTTTATTTTAAATGTTAAAGCATATTGTATTAAACGAATTAACAAATGAAACTATGTCAAAATTTTCTAAAAATAATAAACGTTCTAAATTGATTAAAAACATAACGTTAGAGGATGAAAACCCAAAATAACCTCCAAGCAACCCCAATGTAAGAGGCACGAACACCTCGCACGGGACTAATGTAACTTATAAGAACTGACCGCGTAGTCACGGGTTTCCCAGTTTGAGAACATGAAAGTAATTTAAAAATATCTAGATTCGAATTAAAAACAAGCCGCTAAAGGGTGAAAACCTAAATCAGCCCCCAAACATCCCCGTAAGAGGCACGGACACCTTGCACGAGACCAATGTAACTTGTAGGAACTAGCCGTGTAGTCGCGGTTCTCCTGGTTTGAGAATATGACGATAATTAAAAAGTATCTTAATTAGGCTAAAAAATAAGCAGTTAAAGGGTGAAAACCTAAACCATCCCATAAACGTCCTCGTAAGAGGCACAAAAATCTTGCATGGGACCAATGTAACTTGTAGGAACTAACCGCGTAGTCACGGTTCTATCGATTTGAGAATATGATGATAATTTGAAAATATCTAAATTAGGCTTAAAAACAAGCCGCTAAAGGGTGAAAATCCAAACCAGCCCCCAAACTGCCCCGTAAGAGGCACGAACACCTCGCACGGGACCAATGTAATTAGTAGGAATTGACCGTGTAGTCACGGGTCTCCCGGGTTGAGAATATGATGATAATTTCAAAATGTGTAGATTAGGCTTAAAAATAAGCCGTTTGAGAGTGAAAATCCAAACCAGCCCCCAAACGACCCCGTAAGAGGCACGAACACCTCGCACGGGGCTAATGTAACTTGTACGAATTGACAGCGTAATCACGGGCCTGTCGATTTGAGTATATGACGATAATGTCAAAATATATCGATTAAGCTTAATAAAAAGCCCTTAAAGGGTGAAAACCCAAACCAACCCCCAAACGGCCCCGTAAGAGGCACGGACACCTCGCACGGGACCAATGTAACTTGTAAGAACTGATCGCGTAGTCACGATTCTCCCGGTTTAAGAATATGACGACAATTTCAAAATATATAGATTAGGCTTAAAAATAAGCCGCTAAAGGCTGAAAACCCAAACCAACCCCCAAAAGGCCCCGTAAGAGACACGAACACCTCGCAAGGGACCAATGTAACTTGTACGAACTGACCATGTAGTCGAGGGTCTCCCAGTTTGAGAATATGATGATAATTTCAAATTACGTAGATTAGGCTTAAAAATAAGCCGTTTGACGGTGAAAACCCAAACAAGCCGCCAAACGGCCCCGTAAGAGGCACGAACACCTCACACGGGACCAATGTAACTTGTACGAACTGACAACGTAGTCATGGATCTCCTTGTTTGAGAATATGATGATAATTTTGAAATATGTAGATTAGGCTTAAAAATAAGTCACTAAAGGGTGAAAACCCAAACAACCCCCAAACGGCCTCGTAAGAGGCACGAACACCTCGCACGGGACCAACGTAACTTATAGGAACTGAACATGTAGTCACGGGTCTCCTGGGTTGAGAATATAACGATAATTTCAAAATATGTAGATTAGGGTTAAAAACAAGCCTTTTGAGGGTGAAAACCCAAACCAACCCCGTAAGAGGGACGAACACCTCGTGCGGGACCAATGTAACTTGTACGAACTGACAGCGTATTCACGGGCCTCTCGGTTTGAGAATATGACGATAATTTGAAAATATATCTATTAAGCTTAATAAAAAGCCCTTAAAGGTTGAAAACCCAAACCAGCCCCCAAACGGCCCCATAAGAGACACGAACACCTCTCACGGGACCAATGTAACTTGTACGAACTGACTGCATAGTCGCGGGTATACCGATTTGAGAATATGATAATAATGTCAAAATATGTAGATTAGGCTTAAAAATAAGCCGCTAAAGGATGAAAACCCAAACCTGCCACCAAACGGCCCCATAAGAGGCACGAACACCTCGCACGGGACCAATGGAACTTGTAGGAATTTACCTGTAGTCACGGGTTCCCGAGTTGAGAATATGACGATAATTTTAAAATATGTAGATTAGGCTTAAAAACAAGCCGTTTGAAAGTGAAAACGCAAACCAGTCCCCAAACGGCCCTGTAAGAGGCACGGACACCTCGCACGGGGCTAATGTAACTTGTACGAATTGACAGCATAATCATGGGCCTGTCGATTTGAGAATATGACAATAATTTCTAAATATATCGATTAAGCTTAATAAAAAGCCCTTAAAGGGTGGAAATCTAAACCAACCCCCAACGGCCCCAAAAGAGGCACGGACACCTCACACGGGACTAATGTAACTTGTAAGAACTGATCGCGTAGTCGCAGTTCTCCCGGTTTAAGAATATGACGATAATTTCAAAATATATATATTAGGCTTAAAAACAAATTGCTAAAGGATGAAAACCCAAACCAGCCCCCTAACGGCCCCGTAAGAGGCACGAACACCTCGCACGGGACCAATATAACTTGTACGAACTGACCGCGTAGTCTCGGGTCTCCCAATTTGAGAATATGATGATAATTTCATATTACTTAGATTAGGCTTAAAAATAACCCGTTTGAGGGTGAAAACCCAAACAAGTCGCCAAACGGCCTCATAAGATGCACGAACACCTCGCACGGGACCAATGCAACTTGTACGAACTGACCGCGTAGTCACGGATCTCCCGGTTTGAGAATATGATGATAATTTCAAAATATGTAGATTAGGCTTAAAATTAAGCCGCTAAAGGGTGAAAACCCAAACCAGACTCCAAACGGCCCCGTTAGAGGCACGAACACCTCGGACGGGACCAATGTAACTTGTACGAACTGACTGCATAGTCATGGGTCACCCAGTTTGAGAATATGATAATAATGTCAAAATATGTAGATTAGGCTTGAAAACAAGTCGTTTGAGGGGGAAAACCCAAACCAGCCCCAAATGGTCCCGTAAGGGGCACAAAAACCTCGCACGGGACCAATGTAACTTGTATGAACTAACCACATAGTTATGGGTCTCCCAATTATAGAATATGATGATAATTTCAAAATACGTATATTAGGATTGAAAACAAGCCCTTAGAGGGTGAAAACCCAAACCATCCCCCAAACGGCCCCCTAAGAGGCACGAACACCTCGCACAGGACCAATGTAACTTATACAAACAGACCGTGTAGTCACAGGTCTCCCGATTTGAGAATATGACGATAATTTCAAAATATGTAGCTTAGGCTAAAAACAAGCCGTTTGAAGGTGAAAACCTAAACCAACCCCCAAACGGTTCTGTAAGAGGCACGAATACCTCGCAAGGGACCAATGTAACTTGTATGAACTCACAGTGTAGTCACGGTCCTCTTGATTTGAGAATATGATGATAATTTGAAAATATATCAATTAAGCTTAATAAAAAGCCCTTAAAGGGTGAAATTCCAAACCAACCCCCAAACGGCCCCGTAAGAGGTACGAACACCTCGCACGGGACAAATGTAACTTGTACGAACAGACCGCGTAGTCACGGGTCTCCCGGTTTGAGAATATGATGATAATTTTAAAATACGTAGATTAGGTTTAAAAATAAGTCATTTGAGGGTGGAAACCCAAACCAACCCCCAAACGGCCTCGTAAGAGACACGAACACCTTGCACGGGACAAATGTAACTTGTATGAACTGGCCGCATAGTTGTGGGTCTCCCGGTTTGGAAATATGACAATAATTTCAAAATATGTAGATTAGGCTTGAAAACAAGCCCTTAAAGGGTGAAAACCCAAACCAGCCCCCAAACGGCCCCCTAAGAGGCACGAACACCTCGCACGGGACCAATGTAGCTTGTACAAACTAACAGCATAGTCACGGAGCTCTTGATTTTAGAATATGATGATAAGTTGAAAATATTTAGATTAGGCTTGAAAATAAGTCATTTGAGGGTGAAAACCCAAACTAGCCCCGTAAGAGACACGAACACCTCGCATGGGACCAATGTAACTTGTACGAACTGACCACATTCTCGCGGCTCTCCCGGTTTGAGAATATGATGATAATTTGAAAATGTATAGATTAGGCTTAAAAACAAGCCACTAAAGGGTGAAAACCCAAACAACCCCCAAACGGCCCCGTAAAAGGCACGAACACCTCGCACGGGGCAAATGCAATTTGTACAAACTGACGGTGTAGTTACGGGTCTCCCGATTTGAGAATATGATGATATTTTCAAAATATGTAGATTAGGCTTGAAAACAAGCCCTTAAAGGGTGAAAGCCCAAACTAGCCCCCAAACAGTCCCGTAAGAGGCACGAACACCTCGCACGGGACCAATATAACTTGTACTGACTGACTGCGTAGTCACGGGTCTCCCAATTTGAGAATATGATGATAATTTCAAAATATGTAGATTAAGATTGAAAACAAGTCGTTTGAGGGTAAAAACTTAAACTAGCCCCCAAATGGCCCCGTAAGAGGCACGAACACCTAACACGAGACCAATGTAACTTGTACAAACTGACCGCGTAGTCACGGGTCTTCCGATTTGAGAATATGACGATAAGTTCAAAATATGTGGATTAAGCTTAAAAATAAGTCCTTAAAGGGTGAAAACCTAAACTAGCCCCCAAACGGCCCCGTAAGAGGAACGAACACCTCGCACGGGACCCATGTAACTTGTACAAACTGATCGTGTAGTCACGGTTCTACCAGTTTGAGAATATGACGATAATTTCAAAATATGTAGATTAGGCTTGAAAACAATCCCTTAAATGGTGAAAACCCAAACCAGTCCCCAAATGGCCCCATGAGAGGCACGAACACCTCGCACGGGACCAATGTAACTTGTACGAACTGACCACGTAGTCACGGGTCTCCCGATTTAAGAATATGACAATAATTTCAAAATATGTAGATTAGGCTTGAAAACAAGCCGTTTGAGGGTGAAAACCCAAACCAGCCCCCAAACGGCCCCATAAGAGGCACGAACACCTCACACGAGACCAATGTAACTTGTATAAACTGACCGTGTAGTCACGGGTCTCCTGGTTTGAGAATATGATGATAATTTCAAAATATGTAGATTAGGCTAGAAAATAAGCCGTTTGAGGGTGAAACCCCAAACCCGCCCATAATTGGCCCCGTAAGAGGCACGAAAACCTCGCACGGGACCAATATAACTTGTGTGAACTGACCGCATAGTCACGGGTCTCCCAGTTTAAGAATATGACGATAATTTCAAAATATGTAGATTAGGTTTGAAAATAAGCCATTTGAGGGTGAAAACTCAAACCAGCCCCGTAAGAGGCACGAACACCTCGCACGGGACCATTGTAACTTATACGAATTGACCATATAGTCACGGGTCTCCTGGTTTGATAATATGAAGATAATTTCAAAATATGTAGATTAGGCTTCAAAACAAGTCATTTGAGGTGAAAACTTAAACCAACCCCCAAACTGCCTCATAAGAGGCACGAACACCTCGCACGGTACCAATGTAATTTGTACGAACTGAGAGTGCAGTCATGAGACTCTCGATTTGAGAATATGATGATAATTTGATAATATATGGATTAGGCTTAGAAACAAGCCGTTGAAGGGTGAAAACCAAAACAAGCCCCCAAACGATCCCGTAAGAAGCACTAACACCTGACACGCGACCAATGTAACTCATAGGAGCTGATCAGGTAGTCATAACTTGCGTAAGATTTTCAATTTTAGAATATAATAATAATTACAACTCCTATATGTAATTTTTTTAGCTTGAGTAAGCTTTTTTTTTTTTATAAATTACTTGGTTACTAATATCGTCTCTTTTTTGTATCCTATTTTTTTTTTGCAGGATAACATTTTATCATTAGTATTTATTCACGTGGAACACGCGGAGAACTCAATAGTTTACAACAAGGGGTTTATTCATGATTCTATTTTTTTGTGTTATGGCCGTGCGGGCTTTCGTAATTTTACTGTTAACTTTTATGGCCATTCGGGCTTTTGTAAGTTATTGTTATATTTTGTGGCTGTGCGGGCTTTATGTTACGCAAGTTTTATATTAACATGTTTTATAATGAGTAGAAAATTGAGGAAACTCTGCCCAATTTTTTTTTGGTCTGTGAACTACTAAAGAATTGTAATATTCTGAAGTTTGTATGTACATTAGTTTATCAACAACGTGCACGATTTGCAATTTGTAAATTTTCTTATTTTCAAATAATTAATTTATTTTTCTTTTATCCAAAAATTTGGCACAGTTCAAAACCGTACCAAAAGTGTATCAAATTTTGGCATGGTTTTGAACTGTGCCAAAAGTTTATCAAAATGTGCTCAATCTGGCACAGTTCAAAACTGTGCGAAAAGTGTGCCAGAAATATCAAATTTTGGCACGGTTTAAAAGTGTGTCAGAAGTGTTCCTGTTTGGTCAAATCTGGCACACTTTTAAGCTGTGCCAGAAAAAATGGCCATTTTGGAACATCTAATTCTGGCACAGTTCAAAACCGTGCCAGATTTGATCTGACATAGTTTTAAAGCATGCCAGATTCTTGTTTTTGGTGTAGTGTTCTCACACTTGACCTCTACCCGTTCCTCATGTGATAAGTTCAGAAAGTTTTCCAAACTTTCACTTCCGGGCATTACCACACCGATCATAAGTCAATGTCCATGGATTTCCTTTACTGCTGGCCGACACATACGACATCCGCACTTAGAAAACTGTAGCAAATGGTGATCTTCAAGGCTTCTCTGACTCTCTCCCATTTCAACTGCGCTGGGCGAGTCTACTTTGGTACCACTTTCTGCCATAGCGGTATTGGGAAAGTCTGTTGTACCCTAGCAGTCCTTGCAACACCAATCGACCAAGAATCATTAGGGGTGACTTCGACTACGGTCATCGTCCCCATAATATTCCATAGCTCCAACTGATCCCTACTTCCCACTGTTCTCCCAACGGTCTTCACTCGCTGTCCATCATTGTTTGACTTATGCAGCACACCCGAACGTACAATAGATTCACTATAATAATACATCATAGCAGGAGAACGACATTCCACAATAGGGATCAACAATCCTAGGTATAGGGCTTTATATCCAATACAAAGCAATGCTGAAAACGTAGTACGTCTGGACAGATCCCATGGACACTAGTACCTAATGCTCTGATACCATTTGTGACTCCCCGCCTAATTAAATCCCGGGTGATCAGTCCTAAATTAAATTAAAACAAGTTTCTCAGTTGGTTCATTCTTATCATCACTAGCGAAAACTTTTTAATTACTAATCACCTAAGTGAAATTAGACCGGTGACAAATTTTATCTTTCATTAACTCGAGAACAATACTCATGTGGAAATAATTATACATCCTCACTATACAATAAATCAATCCATCAAGCAATATATATAAAGAATAAAGTCTTACCGAGTCAATAATTGGCTAAAATCCAACACTGCTAAATAAAACCAATATAATCCAAAACTGAATATCTGAAATAAAGACAATGGACAACATGTCCCATTAGAGAGTACTAAAATGAGATTCTACACTAGATCTTAAAGAACGAATCATCTATGCAAAGTCCTGCCTGCCTCCACAATACTACAGCTACGAGTCCCTGGACTGAATCCTTAAGGCGGGCGTCCCTATAGCTGGACACCTAAAAGGTTTTGAAAATATTTTGATAGTAAGAGTTAGTACTTAAAACTTTTTGAAAATATTTAGCAAGTGTTTATCACAATAAGATGAGTTATTAATTATACAGGTTAAGATTTCGTACACTCGCTAGTTGCCTCACCCCTCATCTATAGTGCACGCCTAATGATCTTATCTTTAGCCCACCTAGCTATACTTTCCAAGCTAATGTGACACCCCGCCTAATTAAATACCAGGCGATCACTCATTTATTAAATTAAAATCAAGGTGAACAGTTGGTTCATTCTTAGCATCACTGTCGTAAAAATAACTTTTCCAATTTAAACACCCTAATTAATTAAGCTAAGTGTCAAAACCATTTTTAAACATTACTTTCCAAATTTTATTTTAAAAACAAAGGTTTAATTATTTACAACAATTCAATATTAAAGAATCACACCACAATAATCTTGGAGCATATAATCCAAATAATTTAAACCTTCAACAACTAAATTCCAACATTAAAACTTAAAGTAAAACATCCAGACAGTAATAAATCCCAAAGTAACAATACTAGAAATGACTGAATCACAATGTCCAAATAAACAACTCAATAATGGAAAGGGCGACACATGCCCCACTAAATGAATATGCTAGGAGTTGAGTCAAATGAATGAAGTCGCCTAAGCAAGTGGCCTGCAACTCCCCCCCTAAGCTGCAGCGCGTTCCTTCCAAGGGATCCTACGCAAGACACAGGGCACCTGTAATATATACATATATACAAGAGAGAGAGAAATAGAAACGGGTCAGAGCCCGATGGTGTAAATGATTTAAAATTCGTTTAGCAAGTATTTAAAATGTTTACAGGCCAATGAAACAACATATTAGTGCGGCACTCTCTTGAGAAATTCTCGCCTCTCTTCTAATGTGCACGCCTATCGTACTAACCTTCCCAACGGATTATCTTATCTTATATCGCAGTAAACTTCCCAATGGTTTAGCTTATCTTAGCTTACTCATAAGATTTAAAACTGAACAATATAATTGTTTAAAAGGAAACTTTCATTTAGTAACAAAGCTCTCATTTTAAGTTTATTTATTAATAAAGTTTCCCAGTGTCATATTATACTTTTTCAAAACAATTATTTCAAATTTGAGTCATTATACATGTCTTACTTACCATAACACAATAAGTAGTTCCAAATTTTAGAATTTCATGTATATATTAAATACTCGTATAATATATATATTCTAACAGCACCCCACATAAAAATTATGGTGCGGGTATACTTTGCTATCCAATCCCCGTATCACTCGTACTAAGGGAAATACAGGTTCGGAATCACTCTCGAACTGTATTAACACATACACAAATAATATTGAGGCGAAGCATAGATTCCAAGTCTCTAAGAGGTCAGTACATACCCTCACGTCTCTTAGGACCGTCTGACCATCGATCAGATAGCCTGTACCAAAGATATATATCTTCTAGGGTACGAGTCAATATCCCCCATAAAGGTCCCATCGAGATAAGACTGTCCCAGCGCGGTAACCTCAGGGATAGCAAGTAGCGCGGACATGATTTTCACATGTATATAATATATGCATACACACAGTCATATTAATATACTACTTTTATCATATCAATTTAGGTTCATCCCATAACCCATAATCACGACATTTATCCTGATTTTCCCATTATTAGTTATCACGTATAACGATTCGTCTCTAACTTTAATTCGAGGGATTTTTCCAAATTACTACGTAATACTCATGGACTCTATCCTCTCAAGTGTAAAATTCAGTAGGTATTCATATATGTTCCAACGTAACTATCTTATGCGTCTCTCCCTTTAATACCTAGTTTCATCGTCCCTTATATGTAAGTATCCCTAAAATACAACTCTCGTCTTACATTAAGGTCCCAAAATTATTCATGTGTCCTACTGGTCTTCTTTATCTCCCAAAACATTTTAATAAGGGTGTCCAAGAATTATTTCTCATTAAATTGAATTCAACTAATTTAAAAAGGGGAAATATGAGTCTGCCAGAAGGTGTCGATCGATCGAGGTCTGGGGCTCGATTGATCGAACCTTCGATTGATCGAAGCTCTTGGCTCGATCGATCGATCAAGCAGGTATGGCGAATTCTGCAGTTAATCAGTTACGGGTTCTATCACATAACCTCCTCCAAATCCAAACTTTTCATTCCCAATCGCCTAGAAATTTGTACTACTAACATTATAATCTCATTTTATGTATCTTCTACGTAAAGCATATAAATTTCCGTCACTAATCGTGGATTTATAGGCAAAAAACTTCATAAAAATCTCAAGAACCCTAGAATATCTTTAACATGGTTCTAATCAATATTTGCCATAATTTTCTTCTTCTAAAACATCATAATTTCGTGGTTTAGTCCTCTACATGTGAAGGGGTTTCCAGATTTACATTCAAATCATTACTACATGCGATTTCCTATCTCAAATTTGGGGTTTCTTCTATAAATCTCATCCTAATCATCCCTAACATGAGTGATGCATTAACGAAAATAAGCAAGAGAAACACTTGCTTGGGATTTTTAGAGTTCTAGTTTGATGACGAATTTGGTGTGGTTGCGTTCCCCGTCGCGCGATCTACGCGTTGGTGGTGGTGGCGGTGCAAACGGATGGATTTTGGGCCTTGGATTGTTTTGGAAGCTCTCTCATTCCCTCTCCTATGGCCGTCACTTGTCTTTGGTTGTTTTAACCCTAGAAGGCAACCTTAGACATCTGATATATCCCTTGAAATTTTGTGGGTTTAATTACCCCCCAAAAAATGAAATGTCCAAAATGCCCTCCCGGGGTACTAATTAAGCCTAAAAACTCCCCGAGATCCAAACTAAACCCCCGGGTACACTTTTCTGACTATCTCGACCCTTCCGGACACTTTGGTGCACTCAAAACGACCATACGAGTGACTTGTAATATATTCACTTTTATTCATCAATATTTTGTCTCGACGCGACACGGGCGCGTCCCGACTCAAATTTCCAAAATTGTCATTTTATTCACTCGTGACATTTAATATAACCAATATTATATATTACTTTGCTCATTAGTAATATTCAACAAATTTCCCGTAATTACAGGCTCTCATCACGTTAATAATTATAACATAATTAATTTTTGGATTTATATTAAATAATTAATTCACATTAAATTTAATAAATTCCATAAAAATACGGGGTATTACATACTTCCCCCCTAATAATGGAATTTCGTCCCGAAATTCGAAAATAATGCGTACCTGGTAAGAATAAATCTGGGTATCTCTCGTGCATATCTGCCTCACGCTCCCAAGTGGACTCCTCCACATTATGATGCTCCCACTGGACCCGTACAAGTGGAACTACCTTCGACCTCAATCTTCACTCGCTATGGTCTAGGATAGCCATCGGTCTCTCCTCGTAAGAGCTGTTAGGCTGTAAGTCTATCTCATCTATCGCAATGTGGGTATGGGCCATATCATCCCGAAGATATCGTCTCAACGACGAGATGTGGAATACATCGTGAATGCGATGTAAATGCTCTGGCAGTCCCAATCTGTATGCTACCGGCCCAATCCTCTCGATGATGGGAAATGGTCCCACGTACCTCGGGACCAATTTCCCTTTCTTCCCGAACCTCAACACTCCTTTCATAGGAGATACACGTAATAACACTTGGTCCCCCACATTAAACTCCCGGAAGAACCATTTCGCATCGGCGTAGCTTTTCTACCTATCCTGGGCTACTCGAATGCGACTCCTGATCATCTCAATCCTCGCGGAGGTTTCCTGAATCACCTCTGGTCCTAGCAACTTGTTATCCCCCACCTCGAGCCAACCAGTTGGGGAATGACAAGGCCTGCCGTACAAAGCTTCGAATGGAGCCATGCCAATAGTGAACTAATAAGAGTTATTATAAGCAAACTCTAACAGTGGAAGATGTGTCTCCCAACCTCCTCCAAAATCAAGAACACACATGCGTAGCATATCCTCCAACATCTGATTAGTACGCAATGTATTTCCATCTTTCTGTGGGTGATAAGCTGAACTCAACCTCAACTCAGTACCCATAGCCTCCTGAAAGCTTTCCCAAAAATGCGACACGAAAATCTTGTCTCTATTTGACACAATATTCAGGGGCACCCCATATAATCTGACAATCTCAGTAGTGAACAACTGAGCATACTGACCCGTGGTATAGTCAGTTCGCACCGGCAGAAAATGAGCCACCTTGGTCAAATGGTCTACAATCACCCAGATAGAGTCGTGGCCCCGCTATGATGTCGGCAACCCTGTAATAAAATCCATGGAAATACTCTCCCACTTCCACGCTGGTACTTCCAATGGCTGAAGCAACCCTGACGGTTTCTGATGGTCCACCTTTACCAGCTGGCAGGTAGAACACTTGGACACGAACTCAGCAATGTCCTTCTTCATCCCACTCCACCAGTATTACCTCCTCATATCCTGGTACATCTTATGTCCTCCAGGATGTACTGCAAATTGGGACCCGTGAGACTGGGTCATCACTGCATGACGTAATTCTTCTCCTTTTGAAACCACCAATCTCCCATTAAACCTTAAACCCCCATCAGAACTAACAGAATAGGACTCAACACCCTCATCTAAGAGTCGTACAATCTGCTCTTGGCAAAACGGGTCTGCGGTCTGTGCCTGTATCACCCTCGTAACAATCTCGGGTGTCACTGTCATAACAGATATGAAGGAATGGGCTACTGCGTCCTGGTGGCCTAACTCCTTCCACTTTGCTTTCTAGACGTCCGCTACCTCGTCTACCGGTCTACGGCTCAACGCATCAGCAACTACGTTGGCCTTCCCCGGATGGTACTATATGTCGAACTGATAGTCCTTCACAAACTCTAACCATCTGCGCTGACACATATTCAGCTCTCGCTGAGTGAACAGGTACTGCAGTGACTTGTGGTCTGTGAACAAGATGAATTTCTCCCCCAATAAATAGTGCCTCCATATCCTCAATGCGAAAATGACCGCTGCTAACTCAAGGTCGTGGGTGGTGTAATTCTTCTCATGCGGCTTAATCTTGCGGGAGGCAAAATCTATTGCCTTTTCTTCCTGCTGAAGTACTCCCCCAAGTCCTCGTAAAGAGGCATCGGTGTAAACCAAGTACTCTACACCTGGCTTCGGTAACGCAAGGACTGGTGCTAAATTAAACTTGTATTTCAGCTCGTCGAAAGAAAATTGACAAGCATCATCCCAAACATATGGTACCCCTTTACGAGTCAGGTTCGTCAATGGACTCACTATTTTGGAGAATCCCCGAATGAATCTCCGATAGTATCCAGCTAACCCCAAGAAACTATGCACTTCTGTCGGTGTCGTGGGCTGTCCCCACTCCCTCACCACTGACACTTTACTTGGGTCAACTGCTATCCTCTGTTCAGAAACAACATGCCCAAGAACTGTACTTCTCGCAACCATAATCCGCACTTCTCGTACTTAGCATACAACTGATGCTCTCGTAGAGTCTGAAGAACCTGTCTCAAGTGCTCGGCATGCTCCTCCTCGGAGTGTGAATATATCAAAATGTCATCTATGAAGACGATGACAAACTGATCCAAGAACTCTCTAAACACTCGGTTCATTAAGTCCATAAACATGGCTGGAGCATTTGTGAGGCCGAATGGCATCACTCTGAACTCGTAAGACCCATATCGCGTCAAGAAGGCAGTCCTTGAAACATCCTGCTCCCTAATACGTAGCTGATGGTACCCCGACCTCAGATCTATCTTCGAAAATAAAGTTTCTCCCCTCAGCTGGTCGAACAGATCATCGATTCGAGGCAACAAATATTTATTTCGTATCGTAACCTTATTCAACTCCCGATAGTCCACACATAACCTCAGTGAACCATCTCTTTTCTTCACAAACAAGACTGGAGCGCCCCAAGGTGAGGTACTCCTACGAATGAAGCCCTGACCTAACAGCTGCTCTATCTGATCTCGTAACTCTCGCATCTCTACCGGAGCCATACGGTATGGAGCGCGTGCTATCGGTCTAGTATCCGGTAATAAATCTATGACTAAGTCTATCTCTCGACTGGGGGATAGGCCTGGTATCTCCCAAAATACATCGGAATACTCACGAACAACTGGGATCGAGTCTAAGGGAATCACAACCTCTTTAAAGGTATCCTCCTCGATGTAATACAAATGAGAGGTCGAGCCTCTCTCTGGGTGAGGCATCGCCACTACAAACATCTCTTGCCCCGGAATGGCAAAGACAATACTCCCACCGAAATAATCAATCATGGCTCTGTAAGCTGCGAGCCAATCCATACCGATAATAACGTCATGCTCATGCATATCTAAGACTAACATGTCTGCAGGTAATACCAAGCAACCAATCTCTACCCCCACTCCCCGGTATATAAAGAAAATTAGCGATCCACTCCCCAGTGACGAGTCTACACACGTCACAGTGCTCTCTGTTGTGGCTAACAACCCGAAGGCCTTCGCAAAATGCGTAGCTATAAAATAATGCGTCGCCCCAGTATAAAAAAAACTCGACCCATAATACCATGGATAAGAAACATACCCTCAATCGCGGGTGGTTCCTATGGAGCTACTGCCTGGTGGACGTTATAGACACGTCCATACTGTAACTGCCCCTACTGCACTGGAGCTGCTGGAACTGCTGGTAGGGTTGGTACCTGGGCTGGTGCTGGGAGGGCAGCTGGAAAAACTGGCCTCTATGGCTCATTACGGGCACCCTGCTGCTGAGGGGCCCTCTCTCCCTCTGGACAATCCTCGCGCCTATGGCCATGCTTACCACACCCAAAACATCGGCCTCTGAAGTTACCTCCCCTCTGACCCTGCTGACCACGGCCCTGCTGGCCGTTACCACCCCGCCACTGGCCCTGTTGGCTCTGATGTAAACGCTGTTGGCCCGGTTGGCCCTGCGACTGACCCTACTGCTGTCGGTGTTGGCCTTGCTGGCCCTGCCTAAAACCCCCAAATCCTTGACTGGAATCACCTGAACGGAATCGCTTAGCAGGGTCCCCCTGATGGGAACTCTGCTCGTGCTGACGAGTCTGTCCTTGAGATGTCGGTGCTCCACTAGCACTACTACCCCCGGTCCTGCCCTGCTGGCCGGACTCTCCTGCTCTCTTACTTCCCTGCAGATGGAAGCGGTGATCCTGGCAATGGAGTAAAGCAGCATTGAGTACATCAGTGAAAGTACTCAGAGATAGATTTCCTATGAGGTGCTGAATGATCCTCCAAGCTAACCCGTCTACAAACAACATTATCTTCTTACCCTCAGTGGGTGCCTCATCTGGCACTATGGTGAGAAGTCTCGTGAACTCCTCCTCATACTCAGCAACGATAGAATTCTCCTGTTTCAAGTTCAGTAATTTCCGCCTCATCTCAGTCTGAACGGCGGGTGGAAAGTACTTACGGTCAAACCGCTCCCAAAATGACTGAATCGGGATCGTGTCCCTCTCCTCCAAGGTGGTGGTGGACTCCCACCACTGCAAAGCGGCCCCCACCCACTTAAAGGAAGCCAACAACTATTTCTGCACGTCTGTGCAAACATACATACCAAGATGCCGCTGAATATCTTTCTTTCATTGGCTGACGATGATGATATCTGAACTACTAGAGAACTCAGGGGGATGCACCTTCTGAAAGGCATCCCTAACCCGCTCCCACGCAGATGGAAGTTATGAAGGTACTGGCGCCACTGCCTGAATCTGGGGTGGAGCCTGCTGAACCACTTCTAGGGCGGCATTCATCGCCTGGGCAATAAGAGCGGCTACTTCATTAGCATTCATCGTACCCTGTGCCAGAGCTGTTGGCTGCTCGGCTTGGGCACGCCTATCCTTTGGTGCACGTCTCGGAGGCATCTGAAACATGAAGAAATTCATTAGTCTACAGTTATTATCAAATCTCAAATAGCTGAAGACGTAAACGTAAAAGCAAGAATACAACAATCCTAAAATAGGGCTCTATAGCTAAAATTTTACGCTGAAAGCGAAATAAGTCGTACAGATCCTAAGAACACTAGAACCTGATGCTCTGATACCACCTGTAACACCCCACCTAATTAAATACCGGGTGATCACTCCTTTATTAAATTAAAATCAAGGTGATCCGTTGGTTCATTCTTAGCATCACTATCGTAAAAATAACTTTTCCAATTTAAACACCCTAATTAATTAAGCTAAGTGTTAAAACCATTTTTAAACATTACTTTCCAAATTTAATTTTAAAAACAAAGGTTTAATTATTTGCAACAATTCAATATTAAAGAATCACACCACAATAATCTTGGAGCATATAATCCAAATAATTTAAACCTTCAACAACTAAATTCCAACATTAAAACTTAAAGTAAAACATCTAGACAGTAATAAATCCCAAAGTGACAATACTAGAAATGACTGAATCACAATTTCCAAATAAACAACTCAATAATGGAAAGGGCGACACATGCCCCACTAAATGAATATGCTAGGAGTGGAGTCAAATGAATGAAGTCGTCTAAGCAAGTGGCCTGCAACTCCCACCTAAGCTGCAGCGCGTTCCTTCCAAGGGATCCTACGCAAGACGCCCCTGTGGCTGGGCACCTGTAATATATACATATATATACAAGAGAGAGAGAAATAGAAACGGGTCAGACCCGATGGTGTAAATGATTTAAAATTTGTTTAGCAAGTATTTAAAATGTTTACAGGCCAATGCAACAACATATTAGTGCGGCACTCTCTTGAGAAATTCTCGCCTCTCTTCTAATGTGCACGCCTATCGTACTAACCTTCCCAACGGATTATCTTATCTTATATCGCACTAAACTTCCCAATGGTTTAACTTATCTTAGCTTACTCGTAAGATTTAAAACTGAACAATGTAATTGTTTAAAAGGAAACTTTCATTTAGTAACAAAGCTCTCATTTTAACTTATTTATTAATAAAGTTTCCCAGTGTCATATTATACTTTTTCAAAACAAGTATTTCCAATTTGAGTCATTATACATGTCTTACTTACCATAACACAATAGGCAGTTTCAAATTTCAGAATTTCATGTATATATTAAATACTCGTATAATATATATATTCTAAAAGCACCCCATATAAAAATTATGGTGCGGGCATACTCTGCTATCCAATCCCCGTATCACTCGTACTAAGGGAAATACAGGTTCGGAATCACTCTCGAACTGTATTAACACATACACAAACAATATTGAGGTGAAGCATAGATTCCAAGTCTCTAAGAGTTCAGTACATACCCTCACGTCTCTTAGGACCGTCTGACCATCGATCAGATAGCCTGTACCAAGGATATCTATCTTCTAGGGTACGAGTCAATATCCCCCATAAAGGTCCCATCGAGATAAGACTATCCCAGCGCGGTAACCTCAGGGATAGCAAGTAGTGCGGACATGAGTTTCACATGTATATAATATATGCATACACACAGTCATATAAATATACTACTTTTATCATATGAATTTAGGTTCATCCCATAACCCTTAATCACGACATTTATCCTGATTTTCCCATTATTAGTTATCACGTATAACGATTCGTCTCTAGCTTTAATTCGAGGGATATTTCCAACTTACTACGTAATACTCATGGACTCTATCCTCTCAAGTGTAAAATTCAGCAGGAATTCATTTATGTTCCAACGTAACTATCTTACGCGTCTCTTGCTTTAATACCTAGTTTCATCGTCCCTTTTATGTAAGTATCCCAAAAATACAACTCTCGTCTTACATTAAGGTCCCAAAATTATTCATGTGTCCTACTGGTATTCTTTATCTCCCAAAACATTTTAATAAGGGTGTCCAAGAATTATTTCTCATTAAATTGAATTCAACTAATTTAAAACGGGGAAATATGAGTCTGCCAGAAGGTGTCAATTGATCGAGGTCTGGGGCTCGATCGATCGAACCTTCGATCGATCGAAGCTCTTGTCTCGATCGATCGATCAAGCAGGTATGGCGAATTCTGCAGTTAATCAGTTATGGGTTCTATCACATAGCCTCCTCCAAATCCAAACTTTTCAATCCCAATCGCCCAGAAATTTGTACTACTAACATTATAATCTCATTTTATGTATCTTCTACGTAAATCATGTAAATTTCCGTCACTAATCATGGATTTATAGGCAAAAAACTTCATAAAAATCTCAAGAACCCTATAATCTCTTTAACATGGTTCTAATCAATCTTTTCCATAATTTTCTTCTTCTAAAACATCATAATTTCGTGGTTTAGTCCTCTATATGTGAAGGTATTTCCAGATTTACATTCAAATCATTACTACATGCGATTTCCTATCTCAAATTTGGGTTTTCTTCTATAAATCCCATCCTAATCATCCCTAGACTAACATGAGTGATGCATTAACGAAAATAAGCAAGATAAACACTTGCCTGGGATTTCATAGTTCTGGTTTTATGACGAATTTGGTGTGGTTCTGTTCCCCGTCGCGCGATCTACGCGTTGGTGGTGGTGGTGGTGGCGGTGCAAACGGATGGATTTTGGGCCTTGGATTGCTTTGGAAGCTCTCCCCTTCCCTCTCCTATGGCCGTCACTTGTCTTTGGTTGTTTTAACCCTAGAAGGCAACCTTAGACATCTGATATATCCCTTGAAATTTCGTGGGTTTAATTACCCAAAAAAAAATGAAATGTCCAAAATGCCCTCCCGGGGTACTAATTAAGCCTAAAAATGCCCCGAGACCCAAACTAAACCCCCGGGTACACTTTTCTGACTATCTCGACCCTTCCGGACACTTTGGCGCACTCAAAATGACCATACGAGTGACTTATAATATATTCACTTTTATTCATCAATATTTAGTCCCGACGCGACACGGGCGCGTCCCGACTCAAATTTCCAAAATTGTCATTTTATTCACTCGTGACATTTAATATAACCAATATTATATATTACTTTGCTCATTAGTAATATTCTAAAAATTTCACGTAATTACTAACTCTCATCACGTTAATAATTATAACATAATTAATTTTCGGATTTATATTAAATAATTAATTCACATTAAATTTAATAAATCCCCAAATTAATATTGCATAAAAATACGGGGTATTACAGCTAACTATATTAATATACACAACTGAACTTATCTACTCAACTAAGTTCCCATACCGCCCATACAGTATGCTAATAGTAAACATTTTTCATATGTTATATACTTACATAACTGTTCATATCTTGTTATATTTAACCTTTTATAATTAAGTTTCAATTCTTAATTTATTCTTAAGATATTCACCTCTTTCGTGGAATAACAATAATTAAGTTTCTCTACTTAATTTACTTTTAGATATATTCACGACATCTTATTATCTACCATCTCATATAAGTAGATTATTTATACAGTATACATTTCACACACAATATATACTTATAAAACCATTCTTCACTATTATGTCCTCGTAGAACACATTAATGACTCTTGGTTCGGAATAGATCATCGACCCCTAGTAAAAGAATTTGGTTTGGAATATTGCTTTGATCCCAAATTTTTTTATTTCATATATTAGTTCAGAATCCTACCTCGACCCTAATAATGGAGTTTTATGTATTGGTTCAGAACTCTTTCATCTCGACCCCAATTTACTATTTCCATATATTAGTTCGAAATTTTACCTCGACCCTAATATAGGCAAATATACATTAGGTATTCTATCCACCTAATTATCTATATAATTCAGGAGGTATACACGCAACCTAATAATCATACTCGTACGTAAATACATTTCTCTCAAATATTCACTGTACACTTTAGATTACATTATTTTCACATACTAGTTCGGAATCCTACCTCACCCTAGTATAATGTAATGTACTTTAGGTATTCACTCCACCTAAGTATTTAATACAGTAGGTATACACACAACCTAGTAATCAGGCTCGTACGTAATATTTTCATCTCTAATATTCACCGTACATATTAATTTTTTATTTATCTTACTATCGCATTTTAATTGAGTATTCACACAACTCTAAGGGACCTAGTTACCCCTCCATATATTTCAGTAGTTAAGCTATCTCTAACTTACTGGTATGATCCTTGTATTGATGTTCACTCTCTCCGTAACTCAAATCCCAAATGCCCGATGCACTACTCGATCGGTTTATTCTCGTCGGTCTATAGTCCAAGTCTTACTCTCAATGACCGTATCGGACCTAAACAATATACCTAATAGTATTCCCTAAGTACCTATATAAGTATAACACTATCACCAAAATTCCCCTCAAGAGCTGCGAATTAAATGGGAACTCAACCAACGAAATTATCCAAAAACTGTTGCCGTCGATCGATCGACATTCATCAGTCGATCGATCGATCGACCAGGTGTAGAAAGTTGTTCATCACTTAATGCATTTAATTCTCTTATTACAATTAAAAAACTCACATGATAATACAACAAACTTTCCACTAATGATTCCCAACCATTCCTACACACTCTAGGATGATTTCCAACGATTTACAATATCAAAAATCCCCACAAATTAGCCAAGAATAATTCAAATCCTCTAATTATTCAAAAAGCCTAAAAATATATGTTCTTCCCATATTTTAAATCATAAATCTAGATTTTAATTCGTATTAACAATCATGGTTCCTCTAATTTCAATCCTCTACCGACTATTTCTACCCAAACATGCAATTTATCAAATTTTTTTCTCCAAGAATATTCATCAAAATCAATTATTCATAAATCCTACGCATGGATATTATAACTCAAAATAATTTGCAAATAACCACTTGCCTTGTTCAGAGATGATCCAATTTCGTGATTTTTGTTGATGATTGATTGTCTTTCTCCTCCAATCTTCCTTTCTAACTAGTTTGTGGTGCAAGAACCCTTTGAATCCTTCACCAATTCTTCCTTAGGTTTTGAGAATAATCTATCTTCTCTCTCTAATGGCTTTCCATTGTGTTATGAGGTTTATAACCCTAACCTCGCTTTTAATCATCTGATAAAAAACTCCAAAATTCGTAGGTCTTCTCATCCCCATATGCCAAAAGACTAAAATGCCCTCGTACGGTCCCAGTTTAGCTCGAAAATGACCCGATATCCGACTAGTACCCCTAGGTATACCATTTTGACTATTTTGACCCTTAGAGACTCATCCGTGACGTCTAAATTATCATTTGAGTCACTAAAATATATTTCTCATTTCTCACCTCAAAATAGTCTACACACAACTTCCGGTGAGACAATAAAAAATACACCCATATCACTCGCTATGACGTATCGAATTCACTATCAATATTTACTATTCACACACATAGTAAATCTCATAATATAATATTAGGCATTCTCTGTCTCTCGATTAATATATATTCCTCACATTTATTGTTTAATCACATTAAATTACGTCAGACATGTAATTTAACTAAAATGTATTTTTCCAATTAATTAAATCATAAATACGTATAAATAAGGGCTTTTACACCTCCTTATAAAAATTTTGGTCCCCAAACTTTACTTACATTGATTTTCAAACAAGTATGGGTATCGTTCCTTTATTTCATCTTCCCGCTCCCATGTTGCTTATTCAATGGAATGATTACGCCATAATACTTTAGCCAACAGAATTACCTTGGTTCGTAATATTTGATCTTTATGGTCCAAAATTTCTACTGGATGCTCAATGTAGGTCAAATCTTCTCTAACTTGAAGTGGTTCATGACTTAGGATATGCGTTGGATCTGGAACGTATTTCTTCATCATTGACATATGAAACACATTATGCACACTAGAGAGTTCAGGGAGTAAGGCTATTTTATATGCAACAGTTCCTATCCTTTCAAGGATTTCAAAAGGTCCTATGTATCTTGGACTCAACTTCCCTTTCTTCCCTAATCGGATTACTCCCTTTGCTGGTGATACTCGTAAGAACACATAATCTTCTTTTTGGAATATCAGCTGTCACTAGCGATTGTCAACACAACTCTTTTGGCGGCTTTGAGCGATTCGAAGTCGGTCTTGTATCAATTTCACTTTCTCTGTTGTGATCTGGATCAATTTTGGTGCCAATAATTTTCTTTCTCCAACTTCTACCCAATATGCAGGGGAACGACACCTTCTACCATAGAGTGCCTCATACGGAGCCATTTGAAAACTTTCTTGATAACTATTATTATATGCAAATTGTACTAATGGTAAATGATCATCCCAATTCCCCTTCAGATCAAGTACACATGCCCTAAGCATATCCTCTAATGTTTGAATGGTTCTCTTAGGTTATCCATCTGTTTGAGGATGAAAAGCGGTGGTCAAATTCAATTGTGTTCCCATAGCTGCTTGTAGGCTTTTCCAAAAGCGAGACATAAATCTAGGGTCATGATCTGAAATAATTGAAATTGGGGTTCCATGAAGCCTAACAATTTCCCATACATATAACTTAGATAATTTTTCTAAGGAATGGGTAATCTTAATGGCAAGAAAATGAGAAGATTTAGTTAACTTATCAATAATCACCCAAATACAATCATTACCATTTGAACTCCTTTAAAGCTTTCATAAAATCCATAATAATATGCTCCCATTTCCACTCAGGGATAGGTAGGGGTTGTAGTAATCCTCATGGTTTTTGATGTTCATCTTTTACTTGTTGACAAGCCAAAAACTAAGACACAAATTCTCTTATCTCTCTTTTCATGTTATTCTACCAAAACACTTCTCGAATATCCCTATACATCTTTGTACACCCGGGATGAAATGTGAATCTTGAGTAATGACTGTCCTCCAAAATTTGCCTCTTTAGTTGGGCATCATGTGGAATACACACTCTATTTCTAAACCTCAGTATATCATCTCGTATAGCAAATTCAATTCTCTTCCCTTCGATAACTTCTTCTCTAATCTTCTTTAGTTGTGGGTCATTTACTTGTGCAATCCTTTCCATCAACTTGGGTTGTACTTGTAAGTTTTCAATTATTCCTCTTTTATTATAAATTTGAACATCTATTTCCATACTTCTTAAATCCTTCAACAGAGCTTCTTAGCTTGTAATAAGACATGCTAAATTTGGTGTCGACTTTCAACTTAAAGCATCAACTACTATATTAGATTTCCCTGGGTGATAACGAATATTTAAATCATAATCTTTTATCAATTCTAACCACCTCCTTTGTCTCGTATTCAACTCTTTCTGAGTGAAGATATATTTCAAACTCTTACGATCGGTATAAATCTCACATGTCTCACCATACAAATAATGTCTCCAAATCTTAAGAGCAAAAATTACAGCTGCTAATTCTAGATCATGGGTTGGATAATTTTTCTCATGTGGTTTTAACTGTCTCGATGCATAAGCTACTACTTTTCCATTTTGTATTAGCACACATCCCAAACCATTTTTAGAAGCATCACTATAAATAAAAAATCCCCTATCCCGGAAGGAATAGTCAAAATTGAGGCAGTTACTAATCGATTCTTAAGTTCTCAAAAACTATTCTCAACTTCCTCAGACCATTAATATTTCACCTTATTTTGGGTTAATCTAGATAGAGGTTTGGAAATGCTATAAAATCCCTCAACAAATCTTCGATAATAACCTGCTAATCCAAGAAAACTATGAATCTCCATTACATTTGTTGGTTTAAGCCAATCTAGTATAGCCTTAATCTTTTGAGGATCAACCGACACTCCCTCCTTAGAAATGGCATGTCCTAGAAAAGAGACACTAGGCAACTAAAACTCACACTTATTTAATTTCACATATAATTTCTCCCGCCTAAGAAATTATAACACTATCTCTAAATGCTTTTCATGTTCTTCAATACTTTTAAAATAAATAAGGATGTCATTAATGAAAATAACCACACACTGATCCAAATATTTCCTAAACATCTTATTCATCATATCCATAAAAGCGTGTGATGCATTAGTTAGTCCAAATGGCATCACAAGAAATTCATAGTGACCATATCTAGTACGAAAAGCTAATTTTAAAATATCATCTTTCTTAATTTTCAATTGGTGATAAACTGACCTGAGGCAATCTTTGAAAATACTTGCTCTCCTTGTAATTGGTCAAACAAATCATCTATACGAGGTAGGGGATATTTATTCTTAATGGTCACCTTATTTAGTTCACGATAATCTATACATAACCTCATTGTCCCATCCTTCTTTTTAATAAATAACCCTGGAGCATCCCAAGAGGATACACTTGGTCTAAGAAATCCTTTTTCTAACAATCTTATAATTGAACCTTTAATTCCCTTAATTCTAAATGTGCCATGCGATAAGGTGGTTTCGAGATTGGTATAGTTCTAGGAATAAGGTCAATCGTAAACTTTATTTCTCTACTAGGAGGAAGGCTGGGTAAATCATCTGGAAAAACATCTAGAAAATGCTTAGCTATAGGAATATCTTCTAAACTAAGCTCTTTTGTTGGAAAATCAATAACACCTGCAAGGAATCCTTGACATCCCTTCTTAAGAAAACTACAAGCTTGTATTGCAGAGATAATATGTATGGGAGATAGGATGCCAGTTCCTTCAAAACTAAATTCAGGATGGTTAGGAATTTGGAAAGTAACTCTCTTCTAAAAAAAATCTACCTTAGCATAATACGATGCTAACCAATCCATCCCCAGAATGACTTCAAAGTATCTTATGTCTAAAATTATCAAATCAACAAATAGTTTATGACTACTAACATCTATAGGGAAAGACTTATATACTAATGTTCATGTCAATAACTCACCCGAAAGAGTAGAAACGTGTATGCTATGATTCAATGGTTCAGGAATATTAGGAAAGTGATTAACAAAATGTACAGACACAAATGAATGGGTTTAACCAAGATCTATTAAAACTTGAAAAGGTTGTGCACATATAGAAAGTGTACCTGGCACTACTGCATTATAAGCCTTTGCATCAGAAAGATTAAAAACTCTACCTTGTCTTCCATGATCCTTATTGTCATTAAAAGTCTTTGTTGGTGCCTTCCCTTTATTTGGGAAACCTCTAATTTTATTTCCCTTTGGCCACACCCAAAGCAACTTCCAGTCTCCAAATAACATGGTTTCCTTCTGTGATTATTACCGCATCATTGGCATCTATCAATGTTAAAGGGTTTGTTTACAAAAGGTTGCCCGATATTAGGTATAGTCCTAAAGGGTTTATTATTGGGGTTCCTTACTCTTTGTTCTCCCAACTTCCTCTTTCCCTCTCTAACTTGATTATATTCTTCACTATCCTTCTCAGCTATCATTTCCCTAGTCACCAAATCATTATATAAGGTTAATTTCAGGATGGAAATTCGACTACGAATATTCAAACTCAACCCACGTTCAAACTTCTTTCCTTTAAAACATTTGTTATCACAACATGAGGTGAAAAATGGGATAACTCAGTAAAATTTGCCTCGTATTGACTAACCATCATATTTCCTTGAACCAGACTATGAAGTCAGCTATTTTTTGGTCTTTCACCTTTTTGAGAAAGTATTTCTCGTAGAAGATCATTAAGAAGTCATTCCAACCTATAGGATTATTCTTTCCCTTGTAAAGTATCTTAATCATTCTCCACCAATGTTCGGCTTCACCTTCTAACATGAATGTTCCAAATGAAACCATTTGTTCACCAGTATAAACGTCGAATATCTTTTCCATTTGCATCACCCAACTTTATGCTTCAATGGGGTTAGGAGTACCTTTAAAAGATGGCGGATTCAACTTTTTGAACTGTTCAATAGTACAGCTACTTAGTTCAAGATTCCTTGGTGCTTCATTATTCACCTGATGCTCCACAATCCTTGTTATATTTTCAATTTCCTTGTATGCACCTTCCAGTCCTTCTACACTTGAACCACTAGTTCTCACAGTTGATCTCGTCTTGGTCTTTTTCTACAGTCACGGCCAAACATAAGATGTATCATACTATCTCTAAATTTTAAATTAGAAGAACAATTATATATATATATATATATATATATATATATATATATATATATATATATATATATATATATATATATATATAAGATGTAAAACATATGGAGGGTTATCACATAATTCGAATATTTAATCATATATCCTATGTATGAAAACTTAAAATCTATAACGTTAGAAACTTTTGTTTAATAGTCTAGGGGTTTATAACATATGCTCTGATACCACCTCTGTCACGACCCCATCCCAAAGTTAGTAGGGAACGAGCGTCTTAAAATGCCACCAAGGCATTCAATATTCTAGATTTAATTTGTTTCCTTAAATAAATGCAACGGAAATACATCCACATGGTCATGAATCGTAAACTACTAAAAATGAAGGAATTACGTAATGAGAGCCTTCTAAAAGGAAACTTTATATAAATAACAACGAGTTTACAACTTAAGATAAAATTTAAAACCTATTACATGCTCTATCTGATAACCAAACATTTTACATAAAGTAACAAAAAGATCTCTAAAAGATAAATATTCAATATAGTCATGTTACATTCCATCCGTGAGCCTAGTTATTTCCTGAAAAATTATTACAATGTAAGCTAAAAGCCGAATGAGATTGAATATCCACACATTCCAAGGTTTTAAAAAAAATATATACCCATTCAAGCAAGAACAGAGGGCATAGACATATATGTACAGGAATTTGCAGTGGTATATTTATATGTGAATGAAAGTATGTAGAAATGAATAGCTCAGAATAGAACAGATGCGACAATTCAAAGGCAATATCGTTTTCTTTAAATTATATCATTTTAATGGCCAAGTACACTCTAATACCGTATTCTTTTGCCGTATTATTCTCCGATAGTTGAGGGTCAATCGAACTTGTTCGTCACAATGCCTTATTTAGGGTACACCAGCGATAACCCAGCGGGAAAGGTCAGTCAGTAAGAGAGGTCCCTTAGGCCGAATCTTTTTTTCAATATTCAATATCATTTTCAAAACTCTTTTTAATCGATATGTCTATATAGACAAATATAAACATAGCACAAGGAATCAATCATCGGTATCAGATGAATTTTGAGAATAAAAGCAGTTCACAACAAATATATAGTTTTCATAATATCATATAATTAAAACGCACAAGGAATGTCAGAGTACTCACCTAAAAATAGGTTCGAAGTTACAAGTATCGGGGCTTGGATCACTAAGACAAAATTTCTTCTTAAACTTCCCCGTACTTTCTCTCACTATTTCTCTCTCATATTTTGAATGAATTTCATGTAAAAACTGATCCTGAGGACTTTATTTATAATTTCCTAAAGTTATCAGGGTGATGACACGTGTCCCGACGACTAAGCATTCATTTTTATGAGTCGGCATTAGCGTGTCGTGTAATGGCCCTGTCTTGCAGTCTTAATTTATCAGATGGGGACACATGTTTTAACTTTCTCTAATTTCATGACATGTGTTTTTTCCTTTCCTTCAAATTCGACACATGTATGGTGTAGGTGCCAAAACCAAGAACGAGGTGTCAAGCACGAGGTATAAAGTTATTAAGGGTATAAGGGTCATTTTACACATGAAGGGTATTTTAGTAATTTTACATTATAAATTTTCAATATTTATTAGAGGTCCTTGAAAATATTTTATTTATAAAATGGTCCTTTTTTATATTTTCATTTTAAAACCAATTCCCTAAAGTTTCATAAAATTTTATTTTCTACCCCAAAACATATCATTTAGCTTAGGATATGCCATAAGACTTTTATTTAATCCATTTTGATGAAGAAGGAGGTTATTTCAAAGTGTTTAAGTCGTCCAAACCAATGTCCCCTTCCAACCAATCAAAATATAACACATGGTGTGGTAGTAAGACAAAATACAACTTAAAGGATGGACAAATTTTCCCTAATTTTGTAATTTCGGTATAACTTCTTGATCGATCCTCCATTTAACACACTGTTTGTTGTGTTACAAACCTAATTTATATATCTAAAACTTTTTAGTTTTTACCTCAAGTCAATTGTTATATTATAATGGTCAAAACTAGTCTCCAATATGAACATTCCTATCAAAAACTTTAAAATTTTATGTTTGTAACTAATTTCATATTTCATGATTTATGAAGGGATGATTAGACTAAAAATAATAAATTAACATTATACATATCACATATGAAATAATACAACATTTAAAACTATATATGAACATATAAAAGTGGGTCATTACAAGACCCGTCGGAGTTATGCCGAAGATGATTCTTTCGGCAGCCATAGAGCAGCATCCAGATGCCAGGGGACCACGCCAGGCACCGCACAAGGATTTACCACCTCACCACGGAGGACAAATATTACTTAACCTAGGCGTCTATGCTTGGAGAGGCAAGGTCAACACTGCCTAGAGGATAAGTATGATGACTATGAGGCTGAAAATGCTCAGGCTGAATGCTGGGAGCTCTATGAAATATTACGAAACATTGTACACCCCATTTAAGGTAGCCGAGGACACAGCAGGTGGCCTTGCCAAGACGATCAACCAAGGGGATCAGCTTTGGATCGATTAAATGGAGTATTAGCCTTTGAAAGGCTCGGCCCAGTGGGTGATCTCATAGTTCGACTGTCCAGGTTAACGAGTATAGTCGGATCTTGAAGATAAGGAGCATGGTGCTGGCCCATATGCGGACGAGATAAGGGGCAAAGAGAAATAAACAGCCGACGCAGGTCAGTGGCAAGGGAACCATCTTTCAGACCTGTTGAGGTGGCAGGGGACAATATCGTCCAAATCGATGTTGTTGCAGCGGACAAAAGGCCCTGGAATGTCTCAATCCAAAGGTTAGAGGACAAGACTGGAGAATTACTGAAAAGTCGGGATCTTTTAAAGAGGTGTTATTCAGAAGGTTCTCCCTTTGTGGCTAGGATTGTCAGTTTTTCAACCCCGGCCAAGTTCAAGCTACCAATAATCACTCCCAAGTATGATGGAAGCACCAATTCAGTTCACCGCGTCGAGATGTACCAATCATCTGCAGACATTTACTCAATCTCAAATGAGATCAAATTTTGTGCCACTTTGACTAGGGCCTCCCATGTATGGTTTACCTATATCCTGAAGAATTTGATCAAGAACTTTAAGTAACTAGCAGAAAGATTCATACACAACTTCTGCTTTAGGTTGAGACCCCAAAAGAAGATGAGTCACCTATTGTACGTTAAACGGGGGAATAATGAGAGTCTCAGGAATATATTGTGAGGTTTAACAAAAAAAAAATCTGGAGGTTGAAGATTATGAGGAAAGCATTGCGATGATAGCATTGATAAGAGATCTACAGAAGGGGAAGCTACCCTAAAAGCTTGCTGAAGACCCATCAAAATCCATGGCCAAGTTATTGGCAATGGTCGGCAAGGTCATGAATGTTGAGGAAACTATAGAAGCAAAGTGTGCGGACGAAAAGGGTACTAGCAGTGGGGGTAAATTCCAGAGGAAGATGAATAATACAAAGAAGTGATCAGCGGACGACAAGTCTACTGACTACACTCCCCTCACAGTCAGTTGCGAATATTACTTGAACGAGATCAAGAATGATCGATCCTTAAGGTGGCTCAAGAAATTAAAATCTCCTCCTCACAGGAGGAACAAAAGTCTATGGTGTGAATTACACTAGGACCATGGGCACTTGATCGACAAATGCTTTGCTATGAAGGATGAAATAGAAAAGATGTTGAAAGCTGGAAAGATAAGGAAGTAATTAGCCAAGAGTAGTTCAAGGGGTAGCCAAGACGATACCCAGAAGAAGAAGAAAAATAACAAGTGTAGACTGAATGCTACGACCGACCGAGAAAAAGATGAGTCGGATGACTGCGATAAAGATGACCCTGACGTCCCTCCTACATTTGATAATCTAAAGGGATGGCTCAATATGATCTCTCATGAGGTCAAGATGATTTGCGGGGGGATTGTAAAGTCACTGATAAAAAAGCACACGTAGCAGGGGCAAAGTCTCTCCCACTAAAACCTAAGACTGTCAACTCGACTGCAATTTAGCCTATCAAAGGTAAGAAAACCAAGGTTGATATGAATACTTTAGTACTTGGATTTTCAAGGTTAGATTTTAAGAGAATTTTAGCTCCCCATTATGACCCTTTGGTCATCACTACTCTGGTTCATGGCTATGAGGTTCCAAGGATTCTAGTAAAGAGCGACAGCTCAGTCGAAGATATGTTTTGGGATTGCTACAAAGGTCTGAGAAAGAATAGGTTGATTCCATATCACCAACCACCCATCAGCTTTAGTGGGGGAGAAAGTGCAGCCTCTAGGCATTTATAAAATGGTAGTAAGAATGGGGAACAACTGGCCTAAATGTCTTACAAGGAAAATCAACTTCTTCATCATGGATGAAAACGTCTACTCAACCTATAATATAATTTTCGAAAGGGTAGCCCTCAAGGAATTTGAGGCCATGCCCTAAACAATCCACCAAATGATTAAATTCTCGACCTCGTATGGGGTAGGGGAAGTTCAAGGGGACTAAGTTGAGGCATGCGAATGCTCCTTCAACTCGGCAGAGGAGAGAGAAGCGTACAAAAGGGCAACTACAACCTACAACATTGATACCTTAGACCCTAAAGACGAAAAGAAGTTGAAGAAGGGTGAGGCCATTGAGGAGGTAGAATCCATCATCCTCAATGAGAATGAGCTAAAAAAATTGTCCAAATTGGTAAAGCCCTAAGGGAAGAGGTCCATGAGGATCTGGTTAAGTTGTAAAGGAAGAGGCATAACATCTTTTCCTGGAGCCACAAGGATATGCCCGACATTGATCCAAAAGTTCTCTGTCATAAGCTCAACGTGGTCGATGATATAAATCTGTTCCAAAAGAGAAAAAGAGTCAACTCACAAGATAAGTATGATGTCATCCGGGAAAAGGTGAAAAATTAGAAAAGACAGACTTCATCAGAGAGGTCATTTACCTGAAGTGGTTGGCCAATGCTGTCATCTTCCCCAAAGCCAATTGCAAGTGGAGGATGTGTGTTAATTTTACAGATCTGAATAAAGCTTACCCTAAAGATAGCTTCCCATTGTCGAGAATTGATCAGATGGTAAACGCTACTGCCATCCATGAGTTAATGAGCTTTATGGATGCCTACTTAGGCTATAACCAAATATTCATGGATCAGGCTGATAAAGAGAAGACAACCTTTATAATCGACAAGGGGACCTATTTCTACAAGGTCATGCCCTTCGGGTTGAAGAACACAGAAGCCACATACCAAAGGATAGTCAATAAAATGTTTGAGGACTAGATCCGAAAAATGATGGAAGTGTATGTTGATGATATATTGACAAGGAGATTCAAAGCCAACATCTACGTGGCTGGTTTTGAGCGTACTTTTAACATGATGGATGAATATAGGATTAAGCTCAACCCCACCAAGTGTGTCTTTGACATTGGAGCAGGAAAGTTCTTAGGCTTCATTATGAATCAAAGGGGGATCGAGGACAATCCTGAAAAGATTAAAGCTTTGCTAGAAATAAAGACTCCCATAATAATAAAGGATGTGCAGAGACTAACTGGAAGAGTGGAAGCATTATACAGGTTTTTGTCTAGGGACACTGATAAATGCCTTCCTTTCTTTAAAGTATTGAGAAAATATTTTGAATGGAGTGATGAGTATGATAAAGCCTTTAAAAATTTGAAGTTGTATCTCGGCTCTCCAATCCTGTTGTCCAGACCAGTTCAGGGAGAGAAACTATATCTGTATTTAGCAGTGTCAGAATCGGCCATTAGCGCCGCTATTGTAAGAGGAGAGGATAGAGTTCAAAAACTAGTATACTTTAATAACAAGGCCCTCTAGGGGACCGAGCAGAGGTACCCTAAAATGGAAAATTTGGCCTATGCACTGATCCATTCCTCGAGGAAGATGAAGCCCTATTTTTAAGCACATGCCATGGTGGTCCTAACAGACTCACCCCTCACACAGGTCATTAACAAGCCTGAGAAGTCAGGGAGAATGATGGCTTGGGAAATTGAATTGAAAGAGTTCGACATCATCTACCAGCTGAGAACGGCCATTAAGGGGAAAGCACTAGCTGACTTTGTTGCCAAGTTCACCTCGGGCAAGGCTGATACTGAAGATGTTGAAGCTACAGCTTGTGAGTAATAAAGTAAAATGTGTCCTCCCCCAGTCGAGGCCAAGACGAGTTCAGTAAGAAACAAAGTGTCTGAGAATGAGGAGGAACAATATCTTTTCAAGAATAGAATCCTAGAAGAGGGTAGTTTTTCCCCAAATGGTACTGTGTGGATCCTCTTTGTTGATGGATCTTCATATGGGAATAGAAGTGGAGCAAGATTAATAGTGTCAGTACCAGATGGGATCGATATTGAGTATGCATTGAGGTACAACTTCAAAGATTCCAATAATGAATCTGGGCACGAGGCCCTCTTAGTAGGCCTCTCCCTTTCTCGGGCCACTACAAGAAAAATGAATATTAGGGACGGGAGTATTAGGGATGACTGTGTCATTTTGTCCCTAATACTATACCAAAAGGGACGGTTTTCATTACCGTCCTTTTTTTATGGTAACAAAAGGGACGGTTTTTTTAAAAACCGTCCCTTTTAGTACATCTAAAAAAGGACGGTAATTAAAACCGTCCCTTAAAGCATATACGAATTTTTAGCACTGATTTTTCCCAAGTTATTTTAAGGGACGGAATTTAAAACGTCCCTTTTGCTATATCAAAAGGGACGGATTGTAAAATCCGTCCCTTTTGATATAGCAAAAGAGACGGTTTTAAATTCCGTCCTAGTTAGTAAAAAATAATTTTTTATTTTTTCCAAATGAGTATTTGGGATGGATTGTTTTAACCGTCCCTTTTAATATACCAAAAAAGACGGTTTTAAAATCCGTCCCTTTTCGTATAAATTATATTTTATTTTTGCCAAATGAGCATTTGGGACGGATATCTGAAACCATCCCTTTTAGTATACCAAATAACACGGTTAAAAAATCCGTCCCTGTTAATATAGCATAAGGGACGGTTACATCCGACCCTTTTAATGTTTTCCCTAATTTTTCCCCCACTTATTCCAAAAATTGTCCTAATTCTACGTTTTGGACACCCGCTCTCTCTGTGTGCCCTCGCGCTCTCTCTCGCTCGCTTCGCTCCTCTGCCCCTTCGTCGCTTCTCCCTACCCCCTTCGCCTCTGCGCTGCGCAGCCCTACCTCTCCGCCTCTCCCCCTGCTCGGATCCTGAGCCTCTGCCTCTCCCCCGCCCCACCCCCGCCTCCTCCTCTCCACCTTTGCCTCCGCCTCTCCCCTGCGCACAGGTATTAATCCCTTCTGCAATATATATAGACACACACACATACACTATCTGTATTGATTTCTTTAGACATTTGTTAGAGATTTTCTTAGATTGTTATCATAGTAGTTTAGTCATTTTTTTACAGTTTTCTTTAGTGATCTGTTTATATATTTTAACATACTAGTTAGGGCTTTTTATGCATTTAACATCAATAAGTGTAAAGAAGATTTTTAATTATTTATAGCAAACCAAATTTAAAAAATAAAAAACAAAAATCAGATTGGATTACCGGATCGGACTACCGGATTGTTAACAAATTCGGATTCGGTTGCCAATGTACTGATCCGTGTCTGACTATCGGATCCCGTCCGAATCCGAAAATGTCAAACGGATTCTAGCTACAAAATTTATAGTTTTTATAATTTTCTAAATCCCATGTGCCAAATGATAACGAAGGATTTCATTTTTTCCAGTTTATTATTGCTTTGTACTCCATCCATGTTTAATTAGGAATTCATGTTTATACCATTGATACGGACACTTTTAGAACATTGACACGAACAAATGATATTCAAATGCAATTTTATATATAATTATAAATCTTTTTTTCAATTTATAATAGGGGTTCAATAAGATCAATATGGATAAGAGTTGGATCGGAGGAGATAGAACCACAAAGGCGTACGCCGATGGAGTTCAAATCTTTATTGATTTTGCATATAGAAATAAGGATATTCTTACTTCTAGCAGCAAATGCCCATGTAGTAATTGTGTTAATCGTGTATACTATAACTCCCAAACTATGAGGAATCACATAAAGATGTATGGTTTTGAAAAGAGTTATAAGAATTGGATTTATCAAGGGGAATCATTGGGTGATTTTAATATCAACGTAAATAGTTGGAGCGATGGTATGGTTGTTGATGATGTATTAGCCAATTTGAACTCGGGGGCAAGCATGATTGCAATGGTTCAAGAAGGAAGGGGGATTCCATGTAAAGAGGAAAATATGGGCAATGATGAAGAACCTAACATCGAAGATCATGACGTTCCCGACGCAGACCTCCCAGAATATTTTAGACTTTTAAAAGAGGCACAAAGCGAGTTGTATGAGAATTGTCCTAAGGACATTACTGAGTTGTCATTTGTTATTGAGTTATTGCACTTGAAACAACTAAATGGATGGACAAATCGTTGTTTTACGATGTTGATGTTATTCTTGCAGAAGGTGTTCCTGAAAGCCATGATTCCAAAATCCTTCTATCAAGCTAATAAATTGACAGAAGATTTAGGATTTAAGTATTAAACGTTGGATGAATGTCCTAAGAGTTGTATGTTGTTTCGAAATGAGAGCGAGAATCTTGAGAAATGAAAAATTTGTGGGGAATCTAGGTTCAAAAATGAATTTGATAGTGGTGAGGGTACAAAAGTAGCAGTGAAAAAGGTAAGGTATTTTCCTTTAAAATCGATATTACAACGATTATATTGGTCATCACATACTACTCCACTAATGAAATGGCATGCTGATGAACGAATCGATGATAGCGTGTTGAGGCATCCTGTTGACTCCCTTGCATGGAAGACATTTGATGAGCGAAATCCATCTTTTGTGAGTGATTGTCGCAATGTTAGACTTGCACTATCAACTGATGGATTCAATCCGTTTGGTAATATGAGCATTGCTCACAGTACTTGGCCTATTGTGGTAATGATATTAAACTTGCCCCCATAGTTGTGTATGAAACAACCCCACTTAATTTTTCCTGTTCTTATTGACGTACCAAAAGGGCCCGGTGATAAAATTGATGTATATTTACAACCACTAATTGATGAGTTGAAAGAGTTATGGGCTAATGGGGTACGTACTTATGATGAATCAGTGAAACAATTTTTTCAGTTACATGCGGCGTTGTTATGGACAATTATCGATTTTCCTGGTTATGCCATGATATCAGGATGGAGCACAAATGGTGAATTTGCTTGTCCTTGTTGAAATAAGGACCATCAAGCTATACGATTGAATAACGGTCGTAAGTACGGTTATTGGGGTTATCGTCGATTCTTACCAATGCGACATAAATTTCGAAAAGAAAAAGTTACATTTAATGGCAAGGTTGATATGAGGCCACCACCATTGAAACTAACTGGATCACAAGTTCTACAACAATTAAATGAGCTTGACGTTGTAACTAAATATAAGAAAGAAGACGTGCTGAAAAGAATGATAAGATACCAAAAGGAAATTGAGCTTGCAAAAAAAACTAAAGGTAATATTTCGAAAAAAAAACTGAATTGGAAGAAGAAAAGTATCTTTTTTGAATTGCAATATTGGGAGCATAATTTGATTCGCCATAATCTTGATGTCATGCATATTGAGAAGAATTTTTGTGACAATATTCTTTTTACATTGTTGGGCATCAAAGGGAAAACAAAGGATAATTTAAGTGCTCGCAAAGACCTCCAAGAGATGAGTATTAGGCGCATGCTACATCCTCAGTCGCGAGGAGAAAATCAACAGTATGTGGCCCCAACGGAGTTTACGATGAGCAAAAAAGAGAAAGATATATTCTTGGAAGTGTTGCTGAATCTCAAAGTTCCAGATGGTTATTCTTCGAATATTTCACGATGTGTGCACCCTCAAGATAGAAGCATTTGGGGACTTAAGAGTCATGACAATCACATTCTAATACAACAACTACTCCCGATGGCTGTACATAGGGTATTGCTAAAGCATGTTGTCAAAGCTTTAATTGAACTAAGTAATTTTTTTGCGATACTTTGCTCAAGTGTAAATACTTTAGTTGCGTTGGAGAAAATTGAAGATCGTATGGCTCTTACTTTATGCAGTCTAGAGAAGATATTCCCTCCAGGATTTTTTGATGTGATGGAACATTTGCCCATGCATTTGACTGATGAACTATTAATTGCCGGGTCAGTGCTTTATCGATGGATGTATCCAATGGAAAGGTATCTACACACATTAAAACTCTATGTGTGAAATCGTGCTCATCCTGAGGCCTCAATTTCTAAGTCTGTCCTTTTAGAAGAGTGCATAACCTTTTGCTCGAGGTATTTGGGTGATAACGTGGAAACCAAGTCTAGTAGACCTATTAGCACAGATGACAAAGGTAATGACTCTGGTCCCGCTGTTGGGAAAATAGTTTAAATTCAGCTTGATGAAGAAACAATGGTTCAAGCTCATCGTTATGTGCTTTTCAACACTGATACAGAGGCACCGTTCATCTATTAAGTTAGGTTTTTGGCTTAACAATGTGCACAACTTTGTTACTTGTAGGTTTTGATACATTCATTACGAAATTGACATGTGTGCATTTTTATAGAAAATATCTTGTGGAAGTTTCAAAAGAGCATCCTTAACTTTCACAGCACCATATTCAACGCCTTCATAACGAAAAATTCAGCACATGGTTTAAGAATCATGTAAGTCGGTTTATTCCTTGTTAATCTTAATAGTGCTCTAGTATATTTGCTATATAAAATTTTGATTACATTTTTTGTTGGGCAAATATCAGGTGCGCAGTTTGACAAATAACACCCAACTACCTGACGAAATTAGGAGTTTGTCTTTAGGCCCTCTAAAGGATGCTTTTTAGATTCCACTCTTATATTGTTCATGGTTTTCGATTTCGGACAAAGGCAGTTGATCAATGTAGAAAAACTCAAAATAGTGGGGTGGTTCTAAAAGCTGTACAGATGAGTTATTCTAGCCGTAGAGACAAAAATCCTCTTTTAGGGGATGTTACTTTCTATGGACAGGTTACAAACATCATTGAGATTCGTTACCTTAACGGCATGAAATTTGTCTTATTCAAATGCGATTGGATCGATAATCGTATGGGTAAAAAAATTAGATGAATTTAACTTTACGCTTGTTAACTTCAACTATTTGTTATAAAAAGATAACCGAGTTGGTGATGAACCTTTTATCCTAGCATCTCAAGCAGAACAAGTTTGGTATGTGGAAGACCCGTTTGAATCAGACTGGCATGTTGTTGTTTCGATGACACCAAGAGACAGATTTGATGGATATTTAGCCAATGAAGACTTAGATGTCCATGAAGTTGAGCCATTTAGCATGCAACAACTAGATCAAGATAAAAATGTATCTTGGATGAGGCAAGGGATAAATGGCTCCAAAATTGACACAACCGTTCTTGATGATCACGATGGCACGGAGGAAGAAAGGGATGAAGTTATTGAGGAATGAAGGGATGGTGGTTGAAATGCTTGAACTTTTTTACCTCTGTATTACGTTATTGAGAACATATCAGAATTACAAATTGATGATTGAAATGGATGTTTTATTAAATCTTTGTTCTAGTATTCACGTGTTGCCTTTTATTTTTTAATATTAACAGTTATGTTATAAATGTTGTGCTTAAATGTTTTTTGATATTGTGACAGGAAACAATGCGGTCTTCTGTAAATTTTAATCATAATATTAAGAATGCATTAGAAGAATTTGAACATTCATCTTTTAAAGAGGGCACTCCAATTACTTTGTATGGATTCCGTAAAATTGAATTATGTCGTTACTTGTAAAAATGTGGGAAACAAATATCAGAACAATATTTGTTTGCAAAAAATACTCTAGACGCTACCACCATGATGGGATCAATCAAAAGAAAAGATATTTCAAAAACATAATCCAAGACGTGGAGAGAAATTAGTAGAGCTACTAGAGGAGGAAGAACGAGACTTTCATCCTTTATGGATAGAATTTGAGCAACATAAAATGAGCCCAAATTTAAATGTGCGAGATCATATGCATAACAAAGAAAGAGTATACAACATTTTAAAGAGGAGAGGTTTTTTTCCTAACAAAATTGTTCTCGTGCATGCGATTGTGAGTACGCTTCCACCCACGTGGCCAATTTCATCTATTATTAAAAGGATAAAATGTGGTTGACTCAATATGAGGGATTTGGTAGATTTTTTGGAAGAAATATAAAGGTATTGAAAATGCATACTATCAAAGGAAATATGATGTATTATAAGTTTTCATTTTGTGTTTCATGTATAACGTTTATTCATATTTATTTTGACATATATGTTTTTATACAGATCTATCATGCCAACTAAAAGCCCTTATCATTCTGTGGGAGTAGGAGGGTCATCGGATTCTCAAGAAGAAATGACCCCCCATGTACTCAGACGTCTATAGGATCACATCGGTCTCAACCAGAGTCATCTCAGTCAATGATATGCCAACCCTCAGATAATATGGGTGGAGGTATGTGTCTACCTATATATTAGATAATTGTAAAATTCTGCTAGAAATATTTTACTATTATAATTATTCATGTCATATTTTCTTTTGAATTTTTATCAGGTAGTGCTGAGGGTACACCATTACCAACTCAAAATGGTCCCGCTACTAGTGTGAAATGTAGAGGGTTTTCGAAACCATGGAAAGAATGGGATAGTGGTCAAAAGTTGATAATTGGGTGGAATAATGACTGCCATCCAATCGAACCCAACGGGAAGAAGATTGCGAGTCAGTTGGGATATTTCGCTAGACAAGGATCGTTATTTCCTTTGGATGTGGACGATTGGAGAAGAGTATTGAAGAAAAATATCGATCTAGTTTGGGATAGTGTGAAGGTACTTGTCTATCATTGCGAATATAAATTTGAATATTTTAAAATGCTCAGTTAGTATGTCAATCAAATGATCTATTTATAATTTATTTATATTCTTTTGTTCGTAGCGCAATACAAATGCCCCTGAAGGATTTAAGCCAATTTGTTTTCAAATGCTGGACAATGCTTGGAGGTGCTTTAAGTATCGTATAAAAAAGGACTATTATGAGGCATATGACAATGACACAGATCGACTTAAAAATGTACCTCTCCAAGTTGATCCCGATATATGGCCTAAATTAATGTCTTATTGGGGTTAAAAAGAAACGGTGGTATGACATATGTAGAATTACTTTCAATTTATTTTTGTTGATTATTTATATGTATTAAAATTATTGCATGATTTAACTCTTTATATAGCAAGTGGCGGCCAAAAATGCCGAAAATAGGGCAAACCTTTGTGCCCACCCTAGGATTGGGAGGATGTCAATTCCTCAAGTTATAGAAAAGGTTAACATCATATTTTATATTCCTTACATATTCTTTTATGCTTTTAGTTTGAGGACTGAATTTCATCATTACTATTATGAATGTAATATGTTTTTTTCTTATCTTACTTAAAAAATAATAGATGAAAAAAGCCGACTTGCCTATCGAGAAGCTTAGAGTGTATAGAGAGACTCGAAGGCTGAAGGATAAGACATATTATATGGAGGATGGAGCGGCTGGTATAAAGGTATTATATTTTAATGTCCATCCTTGTTACCTAATGTAAAAAATATTGCAATAAATGTTTTATGGTGTTGCAAACTGTTTGATGATGCTGAGATTTAGCACCACCGGATAAGTGATAGTGAGCTCAAACAGTAGCAGCCATGGCAGCCATAGAGATGTATAAGTGTATCAGTATGTAGAAGGGGATGAGTATAAGAGGAACTAAGATAATGATGTATAGTGGTTCAGCCAATTTGGCCTACATCCACTGTGAGTGTATGATCCACTAAGTATGGGCACTAATGGCCTTGGATGCAATGCACATAACCCTCACCCTCTCTCTCTGTGTGTATAAGCAGAGTTTTAGCTAGGGCTACAGTTAATTGATCCATCCCCTGTAGGGTTGTAGGTGACAAGTATATATAGGTCTTGGGGGTGTAGTGTACCCCCCCAAGTATGCATGGTGCATGTGAATGATGATCTAGCCAATCCCCTGTTGACACCTGTAGATGCCAAATGATGACATAATATTCCCTCACATGAGGGTGTGATTTGGTTATAACGGTCTTCCACGTACCATGTGGGCCTCACGCGCACTGTTCCATGCGTCTCCCAAACCACGCGCTGTCATGATGTCACCCTCGGCCTATGAGCCGAGGCCGAGGGCAAAGTTTCTTCCAGTAGTGAGCCTGGCCCAATTATGGCCTCGTACTGTCGTACCCTCGTAGGGTCGTCTGGAACCTGGTGAAGGGTCAGCCCCTCGTAGGGTCGTCTGGAACCTGGTGAAGGGTCGGCCCCTCGTAGGGTCGTCTGGAGCCTGGTGAAGGGTCGGCCCCTCTGAGGGGTCGTATGGAGACTGGTGAAGGGTCGGCCCCTCGTAGGGTCGTCCGTTTATCATAGCCAGGCCGAGGATATAAACGAGTATATCAATCACCCCCCAGCCCTTATCCATAGGTGCTGTTGAGATGGCTGAGGGATAGTGTTTTAAATGAGATGCATGTATGATCAGTTAGGTGAGTGACACCTGGGCAGATACTCATTGTTGTTCAAGTTTCCAAGGCATGGCGGCTGCACACTACATGGGGCTTTGTGCCCTAATTATACCTTTCTTGGTAAATGGATCCACTTATTACCAAAGTATTTAAGATATTTTCAAACTCTCTCTCTTCATTCTTCTTCTTCTCCCCTAAGCATTCTCTCTCTCTAGAATTTTATCAGCCTTCATCGCCATTTGCAGCCTTTAATTCTTCAAGTCTTAGCAACGTTTTTGCTCTCTTTATCAGGTACTCTCTTTTGCCTTCATTTCTATTTGCTTTTTAGGGTTGTGGGGCTGCATTTTCTTTAGGTTGTGCCATAACCTTTTCCGGCGTCTTCTCCGGTAACTGGTTCATGGGTGTTCTTGACAGAAACCATTGAGTTCCTTTGTTTTGATCCAAAAGTCCAACCAGGTCAATTTCCCATTTGTTTGTAGATAAGTTAGCTAAGTTTAGTGTAATTTCTCCAAGTGTAGAGTCTTCCCTTTAATGCTTAGGAGGCTTTATGGCTTAGTATCTGAGTTCCCATCCTTGAGAGAGAAGCTCTTTGCCGAGATTAGATGAATAGAGGAAGAGGAAGAGAAAAGACGAGGGGACGACCCTAATTGGGTACGACCCATCTTCCCCATTCCTCTTTCCACCATAAAACCATTTGAACCGTCTGAGTCTTGTGGGTCGTCATCTCGTCCAGCCGAGATTCCCAAACCAAGTGAGATGGACGAGAGAGCATCCTCGCCAACTGGTGCCGAAACTTTTGGTAGGAGGGAGACGTCTGACCTAAGCCCAGGCCGAGAGGCCGAGGGTACGGTCCCCTCCGAGGCTGTCCCTGTGACAACCCTGTCTCCCCAGGCCTTCCAGGTGGCTTTTCTCCAGGGCCCTCCGGCAGATGTCGAGGCCGAGGGGGAGGGGACTGAGGACTAGGATGATGATACAGATGACGAAGTTGATACCTCCCATGCCTCGTCTTTTATCTCCTCTGTTAGGGATCGCGACCTCCTGATATGGAGGCATGCCTATGGAGTGCCCCCCAGCATAACTATGAGGGTTCCCTCTGACTCTGAGAGGGTTTTTGATTGTTGAGAGGGAGAGGTGGCAGTTTACGAACAAATGCTCAAGGTCGGAGTCAGATTCCCTCTGCATACTGCCATCGTAGATATCATGTCTGCCCCCGGCGTTGCCCCCTCTCAACTTCCCCCCAACTCTTGGAGGACGATCCTGGGTTATATTTCCTTGTGGAAGAATGCCTTCACCGACGAGCCCTCGGCTGACCTATTTTTGGGCTGCTACAATATCACCTCCTTGTCCAAACAGCCTGGATATTATCACCTGGGGGCAAGGAGGTCTGAGAAGAAACTCCTCCATGTGGCACAAACTTCCAACCATGATTGGAAAAAGAGGTTTTTCTTTATCTCCGAGGAGTGGGAGCCCGTTGCCGAAAGTCCGAGGGTCCCCAGGAAGTGGTCTAACCCTTCCATGAAGGCCAGATCAGACCCTGGACTTAGCCTGGAGGAGAAGGACATTGTTGATTACCTTAGAGGGCGAGGGAGAGAGGGTGAACTTCCAAAATTTGAAGACTTGATGACCCCTTGGTTCCTCAAAGAAGCTGGTCTGAGGGTCGGCCCTCTGACAGAACTATGTGAGTTATACTAAACATTTTCCATTCTTTACTTATTTTTGAAGTGTTTCCTCTTTATCTCTGCATTTTTCTGACGTGTCGTCCTCTTATCAGGTCGTCTTGCAGGCATATCAGACTATCTTTGGGAAATGACTGCTCCCAGCTTATTGTCAGGATTGGCAAAGAAGAAAGGAAAGGAGCCTCAACAGGCTCCGAAGAAGACGAGGGCCACTGGGCCGACGGTGGTGGAGCCGACCGCCGATAGTAATAAAAGGAAGGAGCCTGAGGCCCCTGTTGACCCTCGGCCTGATTCTCGGACGAGGGCCAGGGTCGAAGCCTCTGAGGGGACGACCTCTTCGTCAAGTATAGGAGCCTTCTAGTCTCAAAACCTGGCGCATCTGAGGGCCGAGCCCTCGTCACTCATTGAAAATCTGAGGGCAGCCAAGGCCTCAATGTTCTCTGCACCCTCGGCTGCTGACTACGACTTCTTGTCAAAGATGCCTCCAGCCAAAGTGTACGACTATGGTCTGCACTCCCTTGCACAGGTATTGGTTCTGACCCACATCTTAAATTTCATTCTTTCACCAACTGTTTCCTCGGTCCCTCTTGACATCTGTTTATTTTTTGCGCAGTCTGTTTGTGCCTTCACCTCAGCAACCAAGTGGATGGCCGAGAATCAGGTGAAGTTCCATGAGGCCGAAAGGGCTATTCAACATGAGGTCGACTTGCAGACAGAGCTCGAGACTACGAGGGCTGAACTGGAGAGTTCTAGGACTGAGCATGCTAGGGTCCTGGTTGAGCTGACGAGGCAGCATGATGCCGACCAGCAGGCCAAGGACTTGCTCATCAAGGAGAAGGACACGGCCTTGATCAACATGGAGGCCAAGCACAAGACTGACCTCGAAGAAGCTGTCAGAAAAGCCGAGGCCGATGCCGTTGAGGCTTACAAGGCTTCTGATGAGTTTCAGGGCTTCGGCCTTGAGTATCTGGAGAGGGGGATCAGGACGGCCTGTCGATGGGTCGTCCTCATATTTGGCGACATCGTCTCCTCGGTCCGCCCTTCAATTGAAGCAGTCAGACTGGACGACCCAATGATTGCCGAGGTCCTGACTTATGTTGAATCCCAAGTGCAGGTTGAGGGGGTCGGCACATCTGAGGATCATCCGGTTATGATCATCGAAGAGACCCCTTTGGTAGATGTTGAGGCTCTACCCACCGATATTGTCCCTTAGGGTGGCTGTCTGTAGCCCATACCCTCATAATGTATTCACCATTTTTGTGCTCTGTTTTGTAAAACACTTAGATATTTTGTATAACACTTTTATTAATACCATCGTCTTCTTCTACTATCTTCCATATTTGCTGCTTTTATGGTTTGTTGTCTTTGTTAATGCCACTAACCTTTCCCTCGTCTTTCTTGAGGACAGTGGTGGGGTTGTCCCCTCCACTGGCCCTCATCATAGTCGAGGGTCCAACTCACCAATTTAATGGTTTTAATGAAGTCTACCCTCGTCTCTTTTGAGGACAGTGGTGGGGTCGTCCCCCCCACTGGCCCTCATTATAGCCGAGGGTTCAACTCACCAATTTAATGGTTTTCAACAGTCTACCCTCGTCTCTCTTGAGGACAGTGGCGGGGTCGTCCCCTCCATCGGCCCTCATTATAGCCGAGGGTTCAACTCACCAAATTAATGGTTTTTAACAAAGTCTACCCTCGTCTTTTTTGAGGACAGTGGTGGGGTCGTCCCCTCCACTGGCCCTCATTATAGCCGAGGGTTCAACTCACCAAATTAATGGTTTTCAACAAAGTCTAGCCTCGTCTTTTTTTAGGACAGTGGTGGGGTCGTCCCCTCCACTGGCCCTCATTATAGCCGAGGGTTCAACTCACCAAATTAATGGTTTTCAATAAAGTCTACCCTCGTCTTTCTTGAGGACAGTGGTGGGGTCGTCCCCTCCACTGGCCCTCATTATAGCCGAGGGTTCAACTCACTAATTTAATGGTTTTCAACAAAGTCTACCCTCGTCTTTCTTGAGGACAGTGGTGGGGTCGTCCCCTCCACTGTCCCTCATTATAGCCGAGGGTTCAACTCACCAATTTAATGGTTTTCAACAAAGTCTACCCTCGTCTTTTTTGAGGACAGTGGTGTGGTCGTCCCCTCCACTGGCCCTCATTATAGCCGAGAGTTCAACTCACCAATTTAATGGTTTTAATGAAGTCTACCCTCATCTTTCTTGAGGACAGTGGTGGGGTCGTCCCTTCCACCGGCCCTCATTATAGCCGAGGGTGGTTTTCTATAGATTTTTCTATGCGTGCTAGAACTGACAACCACAGGATGAGGGAAACACTGATATTTCTTATTAATTTTTCAAAGTGTTCTGTTGAAGCAACTCTCATTACAATTATGGCCTTTCAAGACCTTACAACACTACTGACAGTATTTCTTCAAATGGTCTGCATTCCAGGGATTGGAAAAAGGTTCCCCTTCTAGGTTTTCTAGTCTATAGGTCCCAGGGACAACTTCATCGATGACCCTATATGGGCCATGCCAATTAGGATGGAGCTTGTTCGGCTTTTGCCAAGTCTTCTTGAGGACCAAGTCCCCCACTTCAATAGGCCTCTGTTTCACCCTCTGATTGTAAAACCTTGCGTTCCTCTGCTGGTATGCGGCCTGCCTTAACTCCGCGTCCTCCCTCATTTCCTCAATCAGATCCAAGTCGAGTCTTCTCTCTTCCGCATTTCCCTCGGGGTCGTACATTTGGACCCTATGAGTGGGAAACTCAATTTCAGTGGGGATGACGGCTTCTGAGCCATAAGCTAGCATGAATGGGGTCTCCCCAGTAGAAGTCCTCGCTGTCGTCCTGTATGCCCACAGTATGGCATATAACTCCTCGACCCATCTTCCTTTTGCCTCCTCAAGCCTCTTCTTGATTCCATCTAGGATTGTCCTGTTTGTTACTTTGGTTTGCCCATTGGCCTGAGGTCGGCCTGGGGTGGAGAAAAATTGTTTGATACTTACCCTCTCACAGTACTTCTGTAAAGAGGCATTCTTGAACTGAGTCCCGTCATCTGAAATGAGGGTGTTGGGCAGACCATATCTGCATATCACATTTTTCCAGATGAACTGGAAGGTCTTTTGCTCTGTAACTGTGACCATCGGTTCGGCCTCCACCCACTTTGAGAAGTAGTCAATCGCTACAATGAGGAACCGATAGTTATTGACTGCTCTTGGTAAGGGCCCTACCAGGTCAATCCCCCACACTGCGAACGGCCATGGGGATGTAATGGAGGTAAGAGGCTGATGAGGTTGATGAGGGATGGTAGCAAATCTTTGGCATTTATCACACTTTTTTACATATGCTGCGGCATCTTTCCCCAAGGTCGGCCACCAGTAGCCTTGGGTAATCACCCTCTTCGCTAAGGATCTACCCCCGATGTGGCTTGAGCATGACCCTTCGTGCACATATTGCAAGATGGGAGGGACTTCTGAGGGATGCACACACCTAAGTAAGGGGAGCAGAAACCCCTTTTTGTATAGCGTGTCCCCGATGACAGTGAATTTGGCTGCCCTGTATCTCAGCTTCTTTCTTTCTTGCCTTGCTTCTGGCCTCTCACCCTCTTTAATGTATCTGATCAGAGGGTCCATCCATGAGGCTTCTCGAGAAACATTTAGGCAATTGCCAAGTGTTCCCTCGGGGTCTTCAATAATTGGCTGAAGCAAAATTTCCACTGGGACCGTCCTCCTGATGTTTGTCCTAGTTGCCGAGGCCAATCTCGCAAGGGCATCAGCACGGTCGTTGTCGAGCCTAGGTATCCTCTTTAATTTTACTTCTCTGATGCCTTTTAGTAGTGACCTCACCTTCTCGAGGTATCTAGCCATCCTCTCGTCCTTAGCCTCGTAGGCCCCTAGTATCTGATTCACCACTAGCCTTGAATCACTATGGACCAAAATCTGGCCGACACTAAGAGACTTAGCTAAAGAGAGGCTTGCAACCAAGGCCTCATATTCAGCCTCGTTGTTGGAGACTCTGAAATTGAACCTCAGGGCGTACTCAATGTCTGTGCCATCAGGCGCTGATAGTATCAGTCCAGATCCACTTCCATTGTCACAAGAGGACCCGTCAACGAAGAGGCTCCACAGAGTCTTTCCTTCTGAAAAATTTCCCTCAGAGAGGGATCCCTGTCTGAAGATGTATCTTCCCTCTTCATTTTCAGTCGCTTTCCTCCTAGCGGTGCTTGTCTCAGCCCCATCTGCGGGTGTGTCAGTGGGTCTATCTCGTTGTGTATCTGTCTTCCCGAGGGTCTCACCCTCGGCCTCATCATTTTCCCAAGTGAACTCAGCCACGAAGTCTGCCAATGCCTGCCCCTTAATGGCCGTCCTAGGCTGATACACTATGTCAAACTCCCCCAGCCATATAGCCTAGGCCATTAGCCTGCCTGATTTTTCTGCCTTGTGTAGGTACTTCCTAAGAGGAGAGTCGGTGAGGATGACCATTGTACGGGACTGGAAGTACGGCTTCATCTTCCTTGAGGCATGGATCAAGGAGTAGGCTAACTTCTCCATCCTCGGGTATCTTTGCTCTGCCCCCTGCAGTGCCTCGTTGTTAAAATACACAGGCTTCTGTATCCCATCTTCGTCTCTCACGATGGCTGCACTGATAGCCGACTCTGAGACGGCGAGATACACATAAAGTCGTTCACCCTGCACGGGGCGTGATAGCAGTAAGGGAGACCCCAGATATGATTTTAGCTGTTTGAAAGCCTCATCACACTCTTTACTCCATTCGAAGGCCTTCCTGAGGATCTTGAAGAACGGTAGACACTTGTTGGTGGCCCTGGACACGAACCTGTTCAAGGCAGCAACTCTCCCTGTGAGCCTCTGAACGTCTTTAATGGACTTGGGAGTCTTCATTTCAATAAGGGCCTTTATCTTTTCAGGATTGGCCTCGATGCCTCTTTGATTGACAATGAACCCCAATAATTTCCCTGCTCCGACCCCGAAGACACACTTGGACGGATTAAGCTTCATCTTGTATTTGTCCATCGTATTAAAGGTCCTCTCCAGGTCTGCCACATGATCTTCTGCCTTCAGAGTCTTAGTCAGCATGTCATCTACGTAGACCTTCATAGACTTCCCAATTTGGTCTGCGAACATTTTGTTTACGAGGCGCTGGTACGTTGCCCCCGCATTTTTTAGACCAAAGGGCATGACCCTATAGCAGTATGTCCCCTTGTCAGTGATGAAGGCTGTCCTCTTCGAGTCTTCAGGGTTCATGAAGATTTGGTTGTACCCTGAATAGGCATCCATAAAACTCATGAGCTCATGGACCGCGGTAGCGTCTACCATCTGGTCGATGCGAGGGAGAGGGAAGATGTCTTTGGGCAGTGCTTGTTGAGGTCTGTGAAGTCCACACACATTCGCCACTTCCCGTTGGCCTTTGGGACAATGACTGCATTGGACAACCATTCAGGGTAGATGACCTCTCTGATAAATTCAGCGTCTTCTAATTTTTTGACCTCGTCCCTAATGACCTCATACTTCTCTCTAGAGTAAATTCTCCTCTTCTGTTTTATCGGCTTCACTCCCTCTACCACATTGAGCTTGTGGCACATGATTTCAGGGTCAATCCCTAGCATATCTACATGACTCCATGCAAAGACGCTTCGTCTTCTCCTCAACAACTTAATGAGGTCTTCCTTGATATGGGGCTTCAAAGATTTGCCGACTTGGACGGTTTTCCCCGGGTCACCCTCATCGAGGATGATGGGTTCTACCTCCTCAGCGGCCTCCCCTTTCTTGAGCTTCGTCTCGTCCCTGGGGTCTAGGGTATCAATATTGTAGGTGGTTGTAACCCTCTTGTGTGCCTCCTTTTCTTCAGCGGAGTTGTAGTAACATTCTCTCGCTGTCGTCTGGTCTCCCTGAACTTCCCCCACCCCGTAAAGGGTTGGAAATTTGATCATCTGATGGACCGTAGACGACACGGCTTCAAACCCCTTGAGGGCTACACGCCCCAGTATGATGTTGTAGGCCGAAAACACCTGCTCATCCCTCACAAAGAAACTGACCTTCTTGGTGAGCCATCTCGGCCACTCGTCCCCCATCCTCACATCGGCCTCATATACCCCAAGGGGGTGAACCTTTTCCCCACTGAACCCAATCAATGGATGATGGTAGGGGACGAGTCTAGCACGGCTGAGACCCAAGGCTTTGAAGCATGGCCAAAACATCACATCTGTAGAACTTCCTCCATCCACCAAGATCCTCGGTACCTCCCATCCGTGCACCCTGGTAGTGATGACGAGAGGGTCATCATGTGGGGCTAAGAGGCCTTTGAAGTCCATTCTTGAAAATCCCACTATCAGTGTGTCCATATCAATTTTCTTCTTTTTTCTGACTTGACCTCCAGGGAGGTTGCGTGTACCGTCTTCGCCACTGCCTTGGCCTCAGCCACATGGGCCTTCCTGTCGGCGACCTCAGACTCTCCTCCTGCAAGACCCCCGGAGATCATTCCCACTCCGAGAGAGATCATATTAAGCCTCTTGACAGGGCCGTGGTCATCTCCCGGCGGGAGGTCAGGGTCGTCCTCATCATCAGAAGGGTCGTCCCCTCTTTTTTGAGGACCTTCTCTGCATGCATCGCCTCGCTTCTTTCTGGCGTCGTCCCCTCGGCCCCTCTTGAAGGCACCTTTGTCGACGTACTTTCTGAGCTTCCCTTCCTTCAGCATCTTCTCAATCTCATCTTTCAGAGCAAAGCATTTGTCCATTATGTGGCCGTGGTCTTGGTGAAATTCACACCACAGGTTCTTATTCCTCTTGCCGGGGGCTGCCCTCAGCTTCTCAGGCCACTTCAGGGACCGGTCACTCTTAATCTCATTGAGAATCTGTTCACAGATGACCGTCAGAGGGGTGTACCCAGTGAACTTGTCATCCGTGGACCTCTTCTTCCCCTCTTTGTTCTTCTTAGGGTATTTACTCCCACTAGCACCTCCTCTTTCGTCTTCATATTTTGCAGCCATCGCCTCTTCGGCGTTCATCACCTTTCCTGCTATCAACAAGAGTTCGGCCATCGTCCTCGGAGGATCTTCAGCAAGCTTCCATAACAGCTTCCCCTTTTGGAGTCCTCCAATCAAGGCTGTCATAGATATGCTCTCCTCATAGTCTTCCACCTCCAGCTTCTCCTTATTGAATCTGGCTATATAGTCCCTCAGACTCTCACTCTTCCCCTGCTTAACATAGAGCAGGTGGGTGGTCTTCTTCTGTGGCCTCACCCCAAAGCAGAAATTATGGATGAACAGGTCTGCCAACTGCTTAAAGTTTTCAATGGAATTTTTTGGAAGAGACGTGTACCAGACATGCGTAGCCCCTGTCAAGGTACCAGAGAAGGCACGACACCTCATCTCATCTGAGATAGAGTATATGTCTGCTGCTGACTGATACATCTCCACATGGTGGACGGGTTTGGTGCTCCCGTCATACCTTGGGGTGACCACGGGTGGCTTGAATTTTGACGGCGTGGGGAAGTTGACTATCTTTGCCACAAAGGGTGAGCCTATGGTGTACCCCCTCTGAAGAGGGTCTCGGCTCTTCAATATATCACCGATCTTATCCTCTAACCGCTGGATTGAGTCATTCCAGGGCCTCACAGGGTCGTCCTGGCCGATGTTATCTCCTGCTGCCTCTCCGAGGTGGACGGAGGGTTCTGCTGCAGCAGGCCTGTGTCGGCTGTTCACTTCCCTTTGGCCGCCATCTCGTCCTCGGGGTTGGCCATCTGCTGCCTCCCTCCTAGATCTCGCGGCGCTTCTTGGCCTGGACAACTGCTCCCGCGGGTCATTTACTGGGCCTAGCCTCTCAAAGGCCGACCCCCTGCTCAAGCGATCAAAAGCAGAGCCTCTTGGGCGATCATCAGGGTTTGGTCTCCCGCACTTTCCCCTACTGTCCTGGAGGGGTCGCACAGTATTGTTCGAGACCTCGTAAGGTTCCCAGCACTCTATGGGAGCCTCCTCTCCCTCCAGATCTCCATACCTGTCCTCAGGGCAAGGGTTTTCTTGCCTCCCCAGGCGTAGACGCCGGGGGTCAGCAACATCCCTACGCCGCTGAGGGGGTGGCAGGTCTTTGCGTGGTGCCTGGGGTGGTCCCCTGGCCTCATGCTGCCCTGGAGCTGCTGCCAGAGTAATCATCTCAGGTGAAACCCCTGGTGCTCTTAGTATGTTCTGGCTTAGAGCTGTGAACTGCTCCTGCATCATCCGCTGGTTTGCTGCCAGAGACTTTAGGGCTGCCGCCACATCAGCCATCTCAGACTGAGGCGGCGGCTGACTGGAACTGGGTCTTCCCCCCTCATCCGGCAGGGGAAGTGGTGGTGGTGGCATCTCAGGTGCCATGTGCTTGAACTATGAAAAGTTGAACTGAAGAAAATACTGGTGAGCTTGGGAACCTTAGTGAGTCTCTTTCAATGATGAAACACCTCCTCTCAGGGGGAGTGTTGGTTCACCACCAGAGTGCCCAGTGAGGTCAAGCTGTACAAAGAAAGAGATGTCTTCTCGTTCCCACAGACGGCGCCAAACTGATGATGCTGAGATTTAGCACCACTGGATAAGTGATAGTGAGCTCAAACAGTAGCAGCCATGGCAGCCATAGAGATGTATAAGTGTATAAGTATGTAGAAGGGGATGAGTATAAGAGGAACTAAGACAATGATGTATAGTGGTTCAGCCAATTTGGCCTACATCCACTGTGAGTGTGTGATCCACTAAGTACGGGCACTAATGTCCTTGGATGCAATGCACATAACCCTCACCCTCTCTCTCTGTGTGTATAAGCAGAGTTTTAGCTAGGGCTACAGTTAATTGATCCATCCCCTGTAGGGTTGTAGGTGACAAGTATATATAGGTCTTGGGGGGTGTAGTGTACCCCCCAAGTATGCATGGTGCATGTGAATGATGATCTAGCCAATCCCCTGTTGACACCTGTAGATGCCAAATGATGACATAATATTCCCTCACGTGAGGGTGTGATTTGGTTATAATGGTCTTCCACGTGCCATGTGGGCCTCACGCGCACTGTTCCACGCATCTCCCAAACCACGCGCTGTCATGATGTCACCCTCGGCCTATGAGCTGAGGCCGAGGGCAAAGTTTCTTCCAGTAGTGAGCCTGGCCCAATTCTGGCCTCGTACTGTCGTACCCTCGTAGGGTTGTCTGGAACCTAGTGAAGGGTCGGCCCCTCGTAGGGTCGTCTGGAACCTGGTGAAGGGTCGGCCCCTCGTAGGGTCGTCTGGAGCCTAGTGAAGGGTCGGCCCCTATGAGGGGTCGTATGGAGCCTGGTGAAGGGTCGGCCCCTCGTAGAGTCGTCCGTTTATCATCAGCCAGGCCGAGGATATAAATGGGTGTATCACTGTTTAAAACTCTTTTCTTAATTTATAGGAAAGTATACAAAGACAGTTGAATGCGATAGAAGAAGAACAACAAAATGACCCGAAAGTGAGAGATCAAATCTTTGAGGATGTCATTGGTCGTGATGGACATGGACGTGCATTATGTATGGGAGTTGGTATTCAACTTCCATCTATAAGGTCCATGCCTTATCACTTTTACGAGAGCGAGATCGAAAGGTTGCAAAAGAGGATTGAGGAGGGAGAAACTCGTCATCGTGAAGAGAAGAGTTGAAAGAGACCACCAACAAATTATTTCGTATGATACAAAATGCTGGATTCCCAATACCACCAAATGATTCCCTGAGTACTTCCAATGTTCAGCTGTAGGGAACAGGTATCCTCATTTCTCATCGTTATCCAATTATCAGAAAGAAATTACTTTGGATAGGAATACTAAATTTTACAATTATGTCTCAGAAATCACAAAGCAAAGCAAGACCTGCTTATGAATTAAACAAAGACAGTTGGCGCATTTGTTTCTTGTCACTTCCTGTGTGTGTGGGGGGGGGGGGGTAGTACATAAGCATAAAAACATGCCATCGATGGGTGAATATGTAAAACAGCCACAAAATGGTACTGTAAGAGTAACGAACACCTCGCACGGGACCAATGTGACTCGTAGAAATCGACCGCGTAGTCACGGGGCTCCCGATTTTAGAATACGACGCAAATTTGCCAAAAGTTAGACTTAAACATAAAAACATTCCATCGAATTGTGAAAACATAAAATAGCCACAAAACGGACCCGTAAGAGTCACGGACACCTCGCACGGGACCAATGTGACTCGTAGGAACCGGTCGCGTAATCACGGTGATCCCGGTTTGAGTGTACGGCGTAAATTTGCAAAAAGTTAGACTTAAGCATAAAAACATTCCATCGATGGGTGAATACGTAAAACAGTCACAAAACGATCTTGTAAGAGTAACGAACACCTCGCACGGGACCAATGTGACTCGTAGGAACCGGTCGCGTAGTCACGGGGATCCCGATTTTAGTGTACGGTGCAAATTTGCAAAAAGTTTGACTTAAGCATAAAAAAAGCCATCGAAGGGTGAATACATAAAACAGCCACAAAACGGTCCCGTAAGAGTCACGAACACCTCGCACGGGACCAATGTGACTCGTAGGAACCTGTCGCGTAATCACGGTGATCCCGGTTTGAGTGTACGGCGTAAATTTGCAAAAAGTTAGACTTAAGCATAAAAACATTCCATCGATGGGTGAATACGTAAAACAGTCACAAAACGATCTTGTAAGAGTAATGAACACCTCGCACGGGACCAATGTGACTCGTAGGAACCGGTCGCGTAGTCACGGGGATCCCGATTTTAGTGTACAGTGCAAATTTGCAAAAAGTTTGACTTAAGCATAAAAACAAGCCATCGAAGGGTGAATACGTAAAACAGCCACAAAACGGTCCCATAAGAGTAACGAACTCCTCGCACGGGACCAATGTCACTCGTAGGAACCGACCGCGTAGTCACGGGGCTCCCGGTTTTAGTCTACGGTGAAAATTTGCAAAAAGTTAGACTTAAGCATAAAAACATGTCATCGAAGGGTGAATACATAAAACAGCCACAAAACGGTCCCGTAAGAGTAACGACACCTCGTATGGGACCAATGTGACTCGTAGGAACCGGCCGCGTAATCATGGGGCTCTCGGTTTGAGTGTACGCTGTAATTTTGCAAAAAGTTATACTTAAGCATAAAAACATGCCATCGATGGGTGAATACGTAAAACAACCACAAACGGTCCCGTAAGAGTAACGAACACCTCACACGGAACCAATGTGACTCATAGGAACCGGCCGCGTAGTCACGGGGCTCCCGGTTTGAGTGTACGGCGTAAATTTGCAAAAAGGTAGAATTATGCATAAAAACATGCCATCGATGGGTGAATACATAAAATAGCCACAAAACAGTCCCGTAAGAGTAACGAACACTTTGCACGTGAGAGTAATGAACACTTCGCACGTGACCAATGTGACTCGTAGGAACCGACCGCGTAGTCACGGGGCTCCCGGTTTTAGTGTACGGCGCAAATTTGCAAAAAAAAGATTTAAGCATAAAAACATGCCATCGAAGGGTGAATACGTAAAACAACCACAAAACGGTCCTGTAAGAGCCATGAACACCTCTCACGGGACCAATGTAACTCGTAGGAACCGACCGCGTAGTCACGGGGCTCCCGGTTTGAATGTACGGCGTAAATTTGCAAAAAGTTAGACTTAAGCATAAAAACATGCCATCGATGGGTGAATACGTTAAACAACCACAAAACGGTTCCATAAGAGTAACAAACACCTCTCACGGGACCAATGTGACTCGTAGGAACCGGCCGCGTAGTCACGGGGATCCCGATTTTAGTGTACGGCGCAAATTTGTAAAAAAAAGACTTAAGCATAAAAACATTCCATCGAAGGGTGAATACGTAAAACAACCATAAAATGGTCCCGTAAGAGTTACGAACACCTCGCACTGGACCAATGTGACTCGTAGGAACCGACAGCGTAGTCACGGAGCTCCCGATTTGAGTGTACGGCGTAAATTTACAAAATGTAAGACTTAAGCATAAAAACATGCAATCGATGGGTGAATACGTAAAACAACCACAAAACGGTCCCGTAAGAGTAACGAACACCTCACACGGGACTAATGTGACTCATAGGAACCAACCACGTAGTCCTGGGGCTCCCGGTTTTAGTGTACGGCGTAAATTTGTAAAAAAAAGACTTAAACATAAAAACATGCCATCGAAGGGTGAATACGCAAAATAACCACAAAACGGTCCCGTACAAGTCACGAACACCTCGTACGGGACCAATGTGACTCGTAGGAATCGACCGCGTAGTCACGGGGCTCTCGGTTCGAGTGTACGACGTAAATTTGTAAAAATTTAGACTTAAGCACAAAAACATGCCATCGATGGGTGAATACGTAAAACAGCCACAAAACGGTCCCGTAAGAGTAACGAACACCTCGCACGGGACCAATGTGACTCGTAGGAACCGACCGTGTAGTCACGGGGCTCCTGGTTTTAGTGTACGACGCAAATTTGCAAAAAAAAGACTTAAGCATAAAAACATGCCATCAAAGGGTGAATACGTAAAACAACCACAAAACGGTCCCGTAAGAGTCACAAACACCTCGCACGGGACCAATGTGACTCGTAGGAACCGACCGTGTAGTCACGGGGCTCCCGGTTTGAGTGTATTGCGTAAATATTCAAAAAGTTAGACTTAAGCATAAAAACATGCAATCGATGGGTGAATACGTAAAACAGCCACAAAACGGTCCCGTAAGAGTCACGAACACCTCTCACGGGACCAATGTGACTCGTAGCAACCGGTCGCATAGTCACGGGGCTCCCGATTTTAGTGTACGGTGCAAATTTGCAAAAAGTTAGACTTAAGCATAAAAACATGCCATCGAAGGGTGAATACGTAAAACAGCCACAAAACGGTCCTGTAAGAGTAACGAACACCTCGTACGGGACCAATGTGACTCGTAGTAACCGACCGCGTAGTCACGGGGCTCACAGTTTGAGTGTAAGGCGTAAATTTGCAAAAAGTTAGACTTAAGCATAAAAACATATACAGAGGGGGGGCCTTGTCCCCCCAAACTTCAAAGAATTTCAAATTTTAACCATATAGCTTAAAAATTTTATAAAAAAATATATTTTTTTATAATTTTGGCCCCTACAAAAATAGATATTTATTGTTTGGCCTCTCTTACTCACATTTCTAGATCCGCCACTGTGTATATATATGTAATATATACTACTGTTATACTGTTTATATTTGTGGCTGTATATACTGTATATATATACACATATACGTATGTGTATATAACAGTGTATGCTGTTATATACACATACATATGTGTATGTAACAGGTATATACCTATTATATACGCATATGTATATGTGTATATAACATTTGTTGCTGTTTTATACACATATACATATGTGTATATAACATGCCCCTGTTATATATACACATATACAATTTTTAGCGACGCTATTTTTAGGCCGTTATGTCCGTTAAATGTCACGAACACTCGTTAACAATTCCATTTATTCTCACATGAGTATATTATGATGGAGAAGTACTTAAAAAAATTGTAACGAATAAATTTAATTTATTATGATGCGTTTTTATTATTTGTAATTGATTATCTATTTATCTTGTTGTTAAAATATATATGAGTAACTATGATGTAACTCGTAGGTTTAAACATTATTTGATTACTGATATCTTTTTTTGTTTTGTTTCTTATCTTTTTTTGCAGGATAACATTTTAGGGTTATATTGTATTCGCGTGGAACACATGAACAAAGCAAGGGTTTGCGACAGGTAGATTATTTATTTATTATTGTTGTTGATATGCGAGATTGTTGTTTTATTTTTTTTTACTGGCCGTGTGGGCTTTTGTGTTAATTAAACAGGTTGGTTTTCATGTATAAACAAAGGAGACTCTGTCAATTTTTTTTAAAATTATAAAGAATTGTTGATATGCAAGATTCTTATAGCCGTGCAGTTTTTGTATTGACTAAACAGGCTGTGTACAAAAAGTTGAAGATACATGAAGTTGAATATACATGAAGCTGAAGATACATGAAGTTGAAGATACATATTTTACTAAGAGAAGTTTTCGAAGCGTGACAACCATATTTACCATCTTAATTTAGGGATGATATTTGTTTTTGACAATTGTATATCTTATTAATTAGTATGATGTTGCACTCATTTAAATATTTCGACTTAAATGTAGTTCAATGGAAGAAATTGTTATTGGATACATGCTTCAATGAATGTGATTGATATATTTCATTTTTTATCGGATGATTTGATTTATAATGTCAATTAGACGTCAATTATTATTGCAACATAAAACATATAATAATATAACTATTTATGATAATTTTTTATTTATCAATTGGGACGGTTATAAACCGTCCCTAATACTTATTTGTATTATTTGAGAATACCTTTGGGACGATTTTTACCGTCCCTAATACCCATTTCTGCATCTAAAGAAATTACCTTTAGGGACAGTTTTTATCGTCCCTAATTGGGCTGCCAGAATCTCAGTAGTATTAGGGACGGATAAACCGTCCCTAATACTATTGGCGGGAGAGGGAATTTCTTCGCGGGAACACCATTTGGGACGGAAAAATCCGTCCCTAATGCCAAATACTGAGTGTTCACTGGTTAACATTTAGGACGATAAAATCCGTCCCTAAAATATTTAGGACGCCTAGTATAAGGGACGGATTTTCGCCGTTGCAAAAACAGTCCCTAATACTCTTTAGGGACGGTTTTGTTACTTTTAGGGACGGTTTTTTACCGTCCCTAATACTCATTTTTCTTGTAGTGGGCACTGAATGCTGGCCAACTCCTTGTTTATAGTGACTCCAGGCTAGTTGTTAATCAAATTTTAGGGGTATACGAGGCTAAAGATGATAAAATGGCAAAGTGCCTGGGAAGGGTTAAGATAATGTTGAAGCAATTTATTGAAGTAAAGTTGAAGAGGATACCTCGGATTGATAATGGCTGAGCCGATGCTCTAGCAAGGTTAGCTTCATCCACCAGAACTGAAATTAGAAGAACGATCCCGATAAAGATTCTCCATCGGTCGACGATCGAGGGAGAAGCAAATACTGTGGAGTTTTATTTCAATGTGAGTATAGGGGCCTCTTGGATGGATCTCATCATCCTCTACATCAGAGATGGTGAGATGCCTGAGTCCAAAGCGAAGAAAAAGAATTTTTGGTATAAAGCTGCCAAGTTCTCCCTCATAGGAGACATATTATACAAAAAGGGGTTCCCACTTCCTATACTAAGATATGTCCACCCATCTGAGGTAGAGTATATCTTAAAGGACGTGCATAAAGGGTCATATTCCATCCATATTGGAGGAAGGCTGTTGGCTAAGAGGATCATCACCTAGGGATATTGGTGGTCGGCGTTGGCCAGAGATGTAGCTGCCTACATTAAAAATTACAACAAATGCCTGAGGTTTGCCACCATAACCCATCAACCTCATCAGCCTCTTATGTCCATTGCATATCCCTGGCCTCTTGCGGTCTAGGGGATTAACCTGGTAGGACCACTTCCAAGGGCTATGAATAATTATCGTTACTTGATTACGACGATCGATTATTTTTCGAAGTGGGTAGAGGCTGAGCCGATGATACCAATCATAGAGAAGAAAGCCTTCCAGTTTATCTGGAAAAATATCATCTGTAGGTACGACCTACCCAATACCTTGATTTCTGATAATAGGACGCAATTCAAGAACATCTCCCTAGAAGAAATATTATGAACGAGTTGGCATTAAGTAACTTTTCTCCACTCCTGGCTGACCTCGGGCCAATGGGTAGACATAAGTAACAAAGAGAACAATCCTTGATGGGATCAAGAAAAGATTGAAAGATGCCAAGGGAGATGGATTGAGGAGTTATATGACGTCCTATGGGCTTATAGGAAAACGAAAAGGACTTTCACCGAGGAAACTCCATTTATGCTAGCTTATGGATCAGAAGCAGTAATGCCGACAGATGTACCTAGCAAAAAACATTGTTGAACGAAGACTTGATTTGGACCTTGTGGAAGAAAGGAGAAAAGATGCTGAGGTTAGGCAAGCTACGTACCAGTAGAGGACAACGAAGTTCTACAATAAAAGAAATATGAGGTTTAGGTGATGAATGAAATATGAACACAATTCATTAAAAAACTCAAGTGTTCTCTCATACTTTGTATATTTGCTTGAATATTTATCATTTTATTGTATTGACTCATTTTAATCTACAAAACATCATTCATGGTGAAGTAGCCTTAAGTTTCTCTCGGACATACGACAATCCAAATGAGGTCAACCTCATCCATGGACTAACAATAGCATTGAGAAGGATTTATCATTAAACATCCTTAACTTGGTGGTTATACTCTCTCGGATGGGGATCACTTCGTCCATGGATTTTTAATAACACCGAGAGGGGGGAACAGTGAGATAACATCACTAAGGTGGTGTAAAACGCAAAGAAAATTCAAAAATTATTTAATTATGGTTAATTAAACATCATTAATTTGGTGGTATGAGAGTCAAAACTCTCTCAAAATGACGAGAGGGGATTTATGATAAAACATCCTAATTTGGTGGATTCAAATTTAAAAAACACTTGGTTGTGGTGCATTTGATTAACATCATTAACATGGTGGTTATACACTCTCAACCGAGACGATAGTGCATGGACGAGCTGACACTCATCCATACACTCTCAAAATGACGAGAGGAGACTTATGATAAAACATCATAATATGATGGATTCAAATTTAAAAATTACTTAGTTGTGGTCCATTTATTAAACATCATTAACTTGTTGGTTATACTCTCTTTGGCCGAGACGACAGTGTGTGGACGAGATGACACTCATCCATGCACTATCAAAACGATGAGAGGGGATTTGTGATAAAACCCCATAATTTAGTGGATTCAAATTTGTGAATTATATTACTTAAACACCATTAAGTTGGTGAAAACAGAGACAAGACTTCATTCAGATAATTTTACTAAGGGAAGATCAGAGCGAGCACAACACAGATAATGATAGAAATAAAAAATTTATTCCATTACGAAAAAAGATTACAGATGTTCAGTACAAAAAAAGTACAAAGCCATGAAAGGCCGGTTGTCGTAGCAAAAAGAAAAAAACAAAAAGTTAAAGGAGATCAAGATTACAAACACCCATCACCACCTTCATGAGTTTCCCCATCAACCCCAGCATTAGTAGTCTCGGCCCCATCATCATTAAGACCCAACTCGGTTGCATTCGCATTGATCTCTATGACCTCAATAGGGTTGGTCTCCATAGGGTTAGTGGGATTTTCAACCTCAGACTTGGCAGTTTCAAGAAGGGGATCATTGAAGTCAAGACCCAAGAAGTCATCAGGAGATAGAGTCCCGGCCTCATCATGCTTTAAAAAGGCCCATCGACCAGAAATATTGATGCCTCGTTTGAGATATTCGAAGGCATAACTTCCAAATTCATCATATCCTTCGAAGTCGTCTATGGCTTCTTCCTTAGCCTTATCCAAGATAGCTCCAACTGCAGCATCAATTTTGGCATGTTTACTCTCGGCCAGGGTCTTTAGAATGTTGGCATGCTCAGTCTTCAGGTTAGTGACCATATTTTTCGCCTCCTATAGGGCCAACTTTGTCATCTAAATCTATTCTATTAGACTATTATCCATAGCTGCAGCGTCTCTCCCCTTTTGAATTAAGGTAAACCTCTTATTAATCCAATCTCCCATAGGGTGAAGAGAGATCGTACCCTGCAAAATAAGGGGGAGATAAGTCAGTATGATATATAAATAAGGAAGAGCCTACACAGAAAGGTTTTGAAAAATACTTGAATAATCCTATGAATAGAAAATTCAGTCAACATAGATTTCCATTGGCTGAAGGAAGCGCGTGTCGGCCTCAGAGACAAGTGAACCGATACCATTTATGGCTTTCTTACCATGGTCGATGACACTCTCGTCATCAACTTTCAATTGAAAAAGATGATAAGCCAGAGCATCATCAGTCAAGATCAAAATTACCTGGTCAGAACGACCATACTTTGAGTGATGAGTGCTGGTGGTGTCATCGGGTCGGCCTTTTCTTTTCTTCCTAACATCGTCAGTTCTAGTGGGACTGTCTGCACTGGACTTTTTGGTTTGAGCAACAGGGGGTCAGTCTTTTTATGCTTATTGATGAGCTTGCTCAAGTTGGGGGCCACCGTATTCCAAAACTCGTCTTATATACCTTTCGGATGATCTACAAGATGTAAACCTCAGAGTTAATTATGGGCAATTGCAAAGTATAAGACAATAATTGGCAAGGATAATTACTTACATAGCTCGACAGGGGGTCAACCCCCAGACCTGTCTGAGCCAAATAATACAAAGTCATTAAATGCTCAAAATCCACGAGATGACCCTTGTCACCTTGACTACGAAGCTTATCAACCTTCTCAAAGGCCTCAGGGTTCAATCTAGGGTCAACTTTGGCCAATTTAGAGACTTTAACCCACCTCAGAGGGGTCCTGTGCTTAGAGGTCCCACAGGCTTGGTTGGGACCAAACTCCCAAGCCCTGGAGATAAATAAGTAGCGGGGTTTCCAATTGTGGTTTAAATTTTGGGTATCCATCAAGACCATCTTCTCGAACTCCCTGGCTATGAGATGATAGTAACTAGGCTGAGTCTTGGAAGAAGAAGGTGTATAGCAAGTAAAGAATACGTTAATTGGAGGGTCAGTTTGACGGAAAAGCTTCCAAAGGGAAATGAATCCAAGTATAACTCTCCAAGAATTCAGAGAATTTGAGAGGGGGTAAGTTTTATATGGCCCAGAATAGCTCAGATCATAGGGTCAATAGGCAGAAGGAAGATGACCTTAAAAATTTGCTCATAAACACAAACTTCACCCTCTTCGCCATGAAAATCTTTCTCGTCCTTAAAAGGCTTCCTCATGGAGATAGAAGAATCTATGCCACAGAGATGCCTCCAGACCAAGAGGTCAACTTCAGACACAGTGTTCTCGTATTCTTCAGTAACAAACCTGTCAAGTTCGCTCTCTTTACAACTATCTTATGATGCCTCGGCCTGAGGATTGACAGGGTCGCCACTAGTAAATCTTTGTGCAAGCTCGGCCCCAGTTGTAGCCGAAAGGGGAATTATGTTTATTGGAGGAGGGATAGCTACATTAGGCTTAAGTAACTGAACACAGTCGAATTGAGACGATGTCTCGTCCCCTTGAGAAGACAAAACAAAAGAGGAAACCTCGTCCACCTAAAACCCCTTGGCTTGGGATGCAAAATATTCCATGGTATCCTCGTATGAATCAACACTCTCGGACGATTGAGAGGTTGAAATAGGGTTGTCAGCTGATGAGGATGACTCATACATGAGGTCACAAGGCTCCGTAACTTGGGGGTATATGACAGCTAGGGGAGGTAAATAAATTTGAAAGAGTGGAAAGGCCTCGGCCTTACGGCTCTCGACTTCCTTAGATTATATCCTTTTGATTTGTTCAAAGAACTTCTCTATTTCGTTGGGAAATTCCTCGGCTACTTTATACAACTGCCTTAACATCAACAAGACGAGGTTCGAATTGTGAAAAAAAGTAAAGAAAGGAATAAACAACTTACAACTTTAACTCCGATTGACCAAATATCAAACGAAGAAGGTGAATCGATTTCAATGAAGGACACCAAGAATATAGGTTTACAGCTGATCGGAGAAGATGATCGGAGATTTACAGAAAATCCAACATCCCTAAAATTTTGCTTAGTCCACCCTAGCCACCAATATAAGCTTAAAAGAACCCCACAAGTGGGTGATTCTAGCCATAATCCTCTAAAAAATCCTCGTCGAAAAAATGGAAATTGCTAAAATCTAATTACCCGAATGAAAAGAAACAAGAGCAGAAAGGAGAAGCAATTACCTGAAGAGTTATGCTATAGGAGAAACTTAAGAAGAAAGAATGGCTACCAGAAAAGGAAAGAGGGGAGGTTGTAGTCGTAAAAAAACTGAAAAGGATAGAGAGAGAGAAGAATAGGCAGGATCTTTAGGTGTAAAAATGAGAGAGAGAAAGTTTTTAGGTTTAAGTAACAAGGAAATGATTAAACATATTTCCCAATATACATCATCATTTGAGGCACGAAGTTCAAAGCGCTCAGCCGTCGAATCAGTTTTGGGACAGATGCTACCCAAACAGAACATTGACATGTGTCACTCACTTATCCATCACGGTTTATCCAATCAAAATGTCATAAACGTCTCATCAGAGGACTAGACAGACTCGTATCCCCTATCCACATATTTACATAGATGACTGAAGACTAGGGGTAATTGATATGACCAAGTATGACCCCGTCTAAGGACGAGGTCTCTACCACCACTAGTCGAGCTTCCACAAGGACCTCACTAGGTCATTTCCAAGACTCGTCCATAACGTCTTTTGTCCATCCATTTGGTCGAAACCTCAGGCGAGCATTTCATCAGTAAGGACACCTCTCATCCTCTGCCCCAGCCAACACCAGGAAGTGACTTGCTTAGTCCACCTCGGCCTGAGCCCTCCGACTGAGACCACACTTGTCAGTGCCACCATAAATTCATTCACTGCAGTAGAAAGCTCGCACTCGTCCAGGATGAGACCTTTGCAGACGACACCAAACAGTACAAGAAGTAGAAGGTTCCAAGGTGGCGTGTCCCACGTAGGTAATTCTATTATAATCAGATTATCCACTCATGTGAGGGGATATTGCATCATCGTTAGTTACATGTGCTATTGACAGCTGTCATCATCTTATCATAAGCCTTCATCATCACATGACTAGTATATGCTTAGGGGGTTCATTACACCCCCTAGGCACTATAAATACTTGTCTTCTACCTCTTGTAAAAGGGAGATTAGAAACCCTACCCAAACTCTTTCAAAACTCACTGTGAGAGGGAGAAAGCTTGTGTGCTTGTATATACAGGCCATTAGAGCCTCATTTAGTGGATTACACACACGGTACAGTGGACATAGGCCATAATTTGGATGAACCACTTAATTCTGGTGTTCAATCTTCCTTTGCCTCATCTCATTCTCTTACTGTTATATTGTTTATTTGATGCCATCAGTATTCCTGCTTGAGCTCATTACCATTGTGACCTGGTGGAACCATTTTATGTATCATCACTGGTTATATATCTATGTAGTTAAGACATAAATAAGGAGTGGAAGTAGTAGAATTTTTATTCCACGAGATGTCTTCTAGGAGCAAAAATGGAAATTAAAGTATTAGATACTCTTTGTAAATAAAGTAGAGTTTAGTGGCCTAAGAATGGTTGTCCATAACTTGTTCTACTTGATGCACTATCAACACCCTTCTTTTCGATCATTCTCACTTAATGCATTTGATGATGGATATGAAATCTTTTCATTGCACAAATGCAACTGTCGATAGTAGTGGGAGTGAATTTTCATATGATAAAGATGGATTTTGAACAAAAGAAGATTTGTGAATTTTGTGTTTGGTACATATGGAGCAAGATTGAAATGTTTTATCATTTCATTAACTTAATATCCCCAATGATTCTTATTTATTTAAGAAATTTCATGTTATTTCCTTTTTCTTTACTTAAGTTTTGTATCATGAATATCGTTTATGGTATGTTTGTGAACAATGGCTTTTCCATATTTGTCGCAATTTCCTTGTTTGTCATTGATTGTGGCCTTAGTCATACAACATGTAGTTATGATAAGATGGGTTCTCCTTGTTTATGACTCGTGCCGCCACTACAGTTAAAGAACATAACATTTTTGTTGAAGGCGGAAAAAAATGTGTAGTATAAAGTGACCAACTTTATGAAAGGTATAATATAACATACTAACATAATGAATTGGTAGTCCAATGAAATTGTGGTTTCACAATTTATAAGTAGCAATTTATACCTTTAGGGTAGGCATTTTTCCTTGCATAATATCGATATTGAGACATGAGATGCGTCTAAGATTGTTTTTCTTAGGGTCACTAACTTTTGGTAAACTTCCTTTTCTTTATAATTTTTTATTTATAAATATAAAATATATCTATAAATATTTAAAAATTATAAATAAAATACTTTTTAATTATAACTTCATTATTATATAATTTGGATAATACCAGTTTAAATCCTTGAAACAATTATAACTTTATAATATTAATTTTATCATTTCAAGAAATTATTATCAACTTCACTAATAATACTAATTATAGATTTTAACATTGTGCTACTGTGGCCATCTAAGATCCTCCGGCATGGGATCACCCCGAAAGGAGAGAAAAACATGGCGCGTGTGAGGATCAAGGAGGAAAATCATCTTTTCGCCACTCGTGCGATCTTCACGGACTCCGACGAATATAAATCAATTGTAATCAAAAGGGGATGAAAAGATAGAAAATGGAGTCATCGGCTTATTTTGCTCAATACAAGAAAAATATGTATCCATCCCCAAAGAAACGACATAAAAAATCAACTGATGCATATGAAACCAAATAGATCAAGGATCTACGAATAAGTTACGAAATGGGAAGGTGTTAGGCACTCATTCCACCCTTTCGGTCTCTCATGGACTATGATAATATTCTCCTTTTCTCAGAATGTAACTCATGTGTATAATGTGTATGATGTGAAAATAGGTGAGAAAAAAGAAATCGGCATACTCACATTATGGAAAGGACAGGGGTGAGTCATTATGAGGAGTATAAAAATAAATACAATAATACAAAAAGGTAGCTGGAATATGAGCAGTGCACCAGAATATAATCTGTGGCGAAGAATGGAATACGCATGTCTAATGGATCCTCTACAAATATAATAAAAAAGGCTACGATTTGGGTAATATACGGGACCATACTCCACTATGAGGAAGTGGATATGCTTGTCTAACGGGATTGCAAAAAATAGAAATATAATAAAAGAATATGAAAATATGATGTGAGTAACCACCAGATCATGATTCACTATAAGCAAGTGAATATGCAAGTCTTACTGGTCACTATTACATAAATATATATATACACGCAATACTATTCAATGTGAGAACAAGTAAAGTATCGAATTAAGAAAATAGGACTCGAACGCCGAGGATGACTCGGGATGCCAACGTAGTCAAAAAGCATCAAAGTCCATGTAATTCGATAACACATAAGGGTGGGGGTTAACCCATCACTACACCAAAATAGTCGACTTGTCAAGGTCTAAAATTCTGAAAAGTCAAACTTGTCAAGGTCTATGATCGTGACAAGTCTGGGGGTGACAACTCCCTTTGTTACGGACTTGTCACGATCAAAGATCGTGAAAAGTTCATTAGACTTGTCACAGTCCTGTTACAGTCTTCGACCTCGGAAAATTTTGTCACGGTCAAAGCTCGTTACAAGTTTCTTTGTAAAGGACTTGTCATGGTCTTTGACCGTTACAATTCTGGGCAAAATTTAAAAAAAAACTGTTTGGTAGTATGGCCACTAGCACTGAACAACAGTGTATTTGTACCTGCATATATCCAAACAAAATAGAAATAATGTACTAAATCAATATGTACCAAATCATGGCATATATAATTCAAATATCCATATCCAAACCAACAAATAAAATAGAAATACAAATATCCAATATCCAAATAAAAAAGATAGAAATAATGTCATGGAACAGGGTCTTAAGTAGGTTTGAAGAGGAAGGACGACCACACGATATATCAATTGAGAACCCCATCAATTCACTGAACTCCGCATTATTCGCACAACCACAGAGGTGAGTTCTCCGTTCCGGTCACCAAATGCATGACAAGCACCCTTGACTCAATTTCTTGGATGAACCAGCATACATGAGATGAAGGACAGGTCCCTCAATCCCCTCGCTATCTACTACCCATAATATATGTCAAGTAGAAACAAGCTCTCCCAACCGATTATTTCCATAGGCCGATTGACGGGAGTGAATATGGGAAATGGATCGTATGGAGGCGAGTCTATGCGTATCGGCGATGAAGCAGTGACATGCTCGTCTACCTCTACATCCTTCTCATTATCCTTCCCCTTCCCCTCATCCTTCTCCTTATCCTTCCTCAACTGACGTTTCATGAAGGCGTACATATCTAGGACAGTCGCCTCCATCCTTGATTGCTCACCTTATGTGCCAACCCCATGTTGCTCGTCTCCATTTCGATGATCCTCGAATTCCCCACCGACGAGATCACCCCTAGTCCTCCCCTTGCAATCCGTCTTGAGCACTTGGCTAAGTTTTTCCATAGCCAAATATTCTTTGTCAGCATCAGACTGCGACTCATGCACTTCTTGAAGCTTTGCCTGAAACAATAAAAAGTACACGATTAGTTAATTAAGTAAATAATTTTTTAACATAATTAAAAAAATTACATTTATAACTTACAATCGTGGTTGCGATGCTCGGGGACACCTCCTTTTCCTTGCCTTTATTCGTTCGAATTATCGCATAGGCATCGAGCTTATGTGGCTTACCCCCAGGGCCACTCCCTATCTCCTGAAATTAAATAATGCAAAATTAGTAAGTAATGCAAAGTAATTCTAAATTAGAATAACATAAAGCAAAAATTAAAGAAAAATAAAAACTTACCCTCCTGTGATCCACCTCGACGTAAGATGTTCGCCCGGAGTAGTGCACGTCCAACTTTTTCACCCGGTTCTCCCTCCCTGATTGGCGAGATGCCAATTCCCGCTCATCGATCTCATTGTCGACAAACTTCTGTCACTGTGCCAATGAGATCGGCTCCTTTAGGGGGACGGTGTCACGTACACTCAGAATAGACTCTCGAGTCTTCCCAAAGTATCGTTCCTGCATATTCTTCTTCCATGTCTTATATTGATCCCTCAATTATTCCAACACGTAGTTGCGGATGTGGGCGCAGGACAAATTTTTCCTATCAAACAAATACAAAACAAAAAGAAATTAAGTGTTATTTGCTTATAAATATAAATATAAATACACTACTTGTAGTGCCCCCTAGATGCTAATATTGAGGTCATTAGGCATGACCCTCCAATCACTGTACCCCGGGCTCATGATCGCCTTCAGCAAATCTAGCGATTTAGTAAAAAATGTCATCTTATTCTCAACGACGGACCCCAATTTTCCCCATTTTGGGGGGCCTACTGGCCGAGGGCCCCTCGTCGCCTCCGCTACCGCACTGGGATGAAGACATTTCCTGCAAAAATTGTTATTATTAGTACAAACATGTATATTGAGTTTGAATTAATGCTCGAATCTGATAATAACAATACATACGATATCAATTTCAATTTATACCAATATCAATACCAATTTCGGGTCATGGACATTGAATTAATGATTAAAATCCAAATTGACACATTCACTAACCATAAAACCAACTTTGATTCAAATTCAATAATAACAAAGCACTAGAAGAATACACCCACTAGTTATTACAAGCAATGAAGTACAAATAAATAAAAAGCATTAAATTGTCGTCCGATAATAATACAGCCACTAGTCATTACAAATAATTGGAATACTTATTACAAATCTAAAAATTGTATCAAATTAGGGTTATCATAAAAAATGGATTGATATTCGGTAGGAGCAGCCAAGTCATCCACACTACTGTTTAGACACTTTGGCGCATTTAGGACAATTGACCACAGCTCGTTGTTGATATACTCCAAGTAAAACACTTGCTTGACCTTTTGAAAAGCATAAATAAACATCTCATCGCTCACGTGTTCGTTGCTCTTCAACTTGGATAAGGCAACCATGATCAAATTGGTGTATTTTATCCTCAAATCTTACCCAATCACAGTAAAATACAACATCTTTGAAGCTTACATAGTCCAATTCAAATATATTTCTAATTGCACCATAGTAAGTCATTTCAGCTTCAACAAGGTTTTTATCTTTCATTCTCGCTCGAAAGAAAGTAAGAGCCTTGTATGAAATGCCCGAGTTCTGTACATTTGTATTTTCCTCGTACACCCTTGCACCGAATGCATAACCGTTCAATTGATACTTTTGGTACTCTTGTGCCATGAACAAGGGTCCAGTGGCTAGAAGAGCAAGCCTTGATATCGCATCACCCGTCTTTAAGAGCTAAGAATATAGATAAATTAATTAGGTTAGTTGGAAAGATTTCTTGTAATGTGACATCTAATAATAGGCATATTCATTATAATTAACTCGTGTGACAACCACAGCCTAAATTCACTGTTTGATTGTGCCATTATTTTTTGTCTTTTATTGTTGGAAAATTATCTATTGTGTCTAAAAGCACCTTCCTTTCCTCACTCGTCAAAGTAAACGCATTCGGGGAAATTATTTCCCTTCCCCTACTATCTTCTTTCAACCATAGTTGTGGATTAAGTTTCAACTCTTTAAGGTCTTTTCGTGCATTTTCTCTATCCTTCGAATGAGTCCTCTCAAGGCATGTGTCCACAATATGTTCAATGATGTTCTTCTTTGCATGCATCACATACAATGCATGGCGCACCGGGTCATTATTCCAATAAGGCAAGTCAAAAAAAAATTGACCTCCTAAACCATGCTTTTCTTCCCTTAGTTTCATTCCCAGTTGGGGTCTTCTTATGCTTGACATTCTTAAATTTAGGTCTCTTACCTGGCATATTAGGGCCACAATCAAAATTTTTACTTTTAATTTTTGAGCATGAAAGTTTTCTCGAAGGTAGCCTATATTTAACCATGCCCGGTAAAAAATTGGAACCTTTCTCAAATATAAAACTATGAGCGGGGGGTACAAACCCCCTATGGAAATGGTATATATTTTTTGAGCTAGTGGGGAGACGAAGAGATTCAGTCTCCTCTCCACAAATAGGACACCCCAAATAACCATGTACTACACAACCGGGTAATGTCCCATAAGCTGGAAAATCATGAATTTCCCATATCAACATAGGTTTTAGCGTAAACTCTTATTTTCTAAAAGAGTCAAATGCTTGCACACCCTCTTCCCACAACTCATTTAATTCTTCTACCAAATGAGTTACGCAGACATTTATATCCTCACTTGGTGCCTTTCGCCTAGGTATCAACAAAGAAAGCATCGAAAATTCAAGTCTGATACAGTATGAAGGAGGGAGGTTGAGTGGGGCTAGGATCACTGGCCATTCACTCTGATTGGTGATTAGATTTCCAAATGGATTGAAACCATCTGTTGATATTGTCAAACGAATGTTATGCTATTCTCGAGCAAAATTGGGATACTCAAAACTCAACCTCTTCCAAGATGTAGAATCGATAGGATGACGCATGAGATTATCCCCTGCTTCTTACCTAGCATGCTAAGTCATTGCCTCCTCTATCCATGGTACTATGAAAAACCGCTTTAATCTAGGACCAATGGGAAAATATTTCAACACTTTTTGAGATATTTTTGAGCTTGTGACTTCCTTGCCAGTAGATTGGACATATCTAGGATCATTGCATACCGGACACCGAACGATATTTTCACACTCCTTTCGATGTAGTACGAAGTCATAAACACAAGCGTGAATGGATTTATACTTCATTCCCAAACCTTTCAAACTATTTTTCATAGTAGGATAGTTGTTTGGAAACATATTCTGCTTGGGTAGCAAACACTTCACCCAATTCAAAATTCAAGGCATGCTATTGCCAGACAAACCATATTGGATCTTCAAACTATGAAAACCAACCATGGGATGTAAAGTTATTTGATCTTTCTCACAGCCAGAGTATAACAGCTGGGTTGCCTTAAATTTTAAACTTTGGTAGTCATCGTCAAGGTGATATCTTCATAACCACCTGAACCTTGTACATCGTCAGTGACCTCATTCTCTTACACTTCATGAACTCCATACGAATCATCAAATAAATCATATATCATATTATGATCTACATTTTCATCCTTCCCTTGTACATTTATCCTACTTGTTGAAGGTTGTTATGAAAGTTTCTCGGGGATAAAAAAACTTTCGATTCCCTGTAAAAAACCCAAATTCGATAACTATCTTGCATACCCCATCTTAACATATGTATTTTAGTTGTACTCAAACACCTTACCATTCTTACACCTAGCACATGGACACGAAAACTCTTCATCATCATGACATCCCTTTGCATATTTCACAAATTCATTAGCACCTCTGCGAAACACAACCCCTAATCTATGTGTTTCACTCATCCACTCTTTGTATTTACGATATCCCATCACAGCTACTACAAACAATCACCTATTATGGGTACGAAGTGTATATTCATGGATTAGTATGAACATTTAGTTCCCATTAGTATAAAAAAATCACCTATTGAAAGCGTGCGCATAAGAACTAGAAGGCTAGTATCTATACGCACTATATGTAATTTAAATTAGTTATAAATGTCGTGCATTCATATGAGAATACATGCATGCATGCACCCCACGAAGAAAGTGTTATATAAGAAGTTGACTTAATGTAAATTTATTCGTGCATTCAAATTCCTATTTCCTCCATCTCCTCTAAAGGGTGAGTGGTCATATCCCATTCAAGACCGCATATTTTTATAATATACTTAACAGCTCATGCACATTATTCCAATTTGAGGAAAAGTCGGCATCATATCCCCATAGTTCTCCAACTACACGACATACATTCACAAGTGTGAGTGTTATTTTAACTTATCAATTGACATAACACTTAACATCGCATCATCTAGTATGTACCGAGAGAACATTAAGATACGACTGCAAAACTTCCCCCAAAAGTAACAAGTTTAAGCCACTAAGAATATTATTATACAGAAACCATGCAGTCCTAAACTGTCCTAACAGGACAATTCGAGAGATCTCATTACAGGAGTAATGACTCTCGAACGGGTCTAAGGGCTATTGAATGCGTATGCATAAGAACTATAAGGCTAGTATCTATGCGCACTATATGTAATTTAAAGTATGTTTCATTTAATTATATAATTTAAAGTATGTTTCATTTAATTTAAAGTATGTCACATTTAATTTAAATTATGTTTCATTTAATTCAAATTGAATTTCAATTTATACCAATTTACACCAATATCAATACCAATTCAATTTCAATTTATACCAATTTATAACAATATCAATACCATTTCAATTCAATTTAAATTGAATTTCAATTTCAATTTCAACTTCGTTTAATTTGAATTCAATTCAAATTCATTACCAATACCAATGCAATTCATATTATAAGGCCGGGGCACGTCGAATCGTCTAATTCAAATTAAAATTCAATATGACACACACTAATTCACCCCCTACACACCTACATACACGTCCCCTGCCCATCCCTTCCCCCCATTGATCCACCCCACCCCCACTACCCCACCAGCCCCCAGCCCACCACTGCCCCACCCTACCCTCACACACCTATAAACATACACACACCCACCCACTACCTTCTCCCCCCACCCTACCCCCACACACCTACACACATATACACACAATCCTACACACACACATAAACATATACAAATGAAAGAGAGAGAGAAGAAAAAATGACTTGAAATGTAGAGAGAGAGAGAGAACCGTCGCTCGAGAAGTAGAGAGAGAAAATGGATGGAAAGGAAATGGTGGAAAAAAAATAGGCGCCTAGGGTTTTAATTATAAGAGTTGTCACGGACCTTTCAATGACCGTGACAAGTCCGTGACAACTGTACTTGTCACGGACTTGTCACGTTCAATGACCGTGATAAAAAAATGTCACAGACTTGTCACGGTCATTGACCGTGATAAAAAATGCGTATTTTTTTTATAACGATCAATGACCGTGCAAGGTTGGTTGGTTCAAAGGTGATAATTTAGCATTTTTGGTGTAGTGCATGAACCCAAAATTAAAATTTCCCTTAGTTTGTTAAAGAAAAGTGTCCAAGTGTATAAAGTGTTAAAAAATGGGAAAATTCTACTTTAGGTTTTAAAGGTGAACCCTCTTTTTATCTTTATTTACTTTTATAAAATTATATTTTGTGCATAAAAATAATAAAAAAGAGATTAGTTGGGGTGAGAAAGTAAAATAAAGAAAAAATATACCAAGAGCGAAGAAAAAAGTAACAAATGATATTAATTAAATGAGTTGTAAAATAGATAAGGGTAGACCTCCTATAGAACTATGCTACTGATTTTGAGGTGGTGTAGGCTAATTTTTATGGTGGTTAAATAGTGGTGGAGTAATGGTAAAAAAGGTGGAAAAATAAGGGTGAATATGATATAAGAAAAATGGGGAGAATGTTTAGAAAATGAAATTTTTAGGATAACGATGCACTGATGTCGAGGGAGAGAATATCTGATTTCAGAAGAAAAATAAGGCCCTTGGGATTGAGTTCATGGCCTCCTTTAATAGAAAAAATTAGGATTAGGGGGTCTGCCGATTGTCATAGGCCCTAGCCTACCTATCGACATACCTTTGGCTTGCTGGCGAAGTAAGGTACCCCTTTGCCTATAGGCAGAGGGTCTAGGGTGCCTATAAGCAGTCCAAAAATAACTTGTTTGAAAAAAAGGGTATAGATGGGACAGTTGGGAAGGGTATTTAGAGGCCTGTTAAAATATATCGCGCCACTCTCATGTCCAAAAGTTTATCAAAGTCAAACGGGTCTTGAAAGCACCCGGTGGCCTCTAGACGGGGGTTTTCAGAGTAAAAAGGCAAGTACACGCGAACCGTAAGGCCAATTCACACATGGTAAGGATCGTTAGAAAATGTATTCAAAGACTTATAAAATTAAAATGGGATACGCTCAGGTTGAAGGGCTGACCAAAGTCAAAAAGATATCGAAAGCGTCCGGTAGCCTCCAGGTCAAGGTTTTGGAGTAAAGAGGCAAGTACGCGCAAACCGTAAGGCCGATTCGCACACGATATGGACTATTGGAAATGGCAGTCAGAGATCTATGAAATTGAAATGAGTTATTATCAGGTTGGTGAGTTAACCAAAGTCAAACAGAGCTCAGAAGCATTCGGTAGTCTCTAGATCAATATTTGGAGTAGGACCTGGGGTCTTAGGGTGAAAGGAATAGTGTTAGGGACCTAAGAAAGTATTTGTTGTGACACCCCGACTAATTAAATACCGGGTAGCTACTCCTTTATTAAATTAATTCAAAATGCCAAGTTGGTTCAGTTAATAGCATCACTGTCGAAAACCTTTAATGATTACTAACCACCTAGTATTTAAAAAGTAAGTTGTCAAATTTTAATTTAAATCTGATTAACATGCAATAAAAGAATAAAACAAATTAACATAACCATACACAATAAAGTCCCAATAGTGAAATCAACATGTAATAAAGAGTCTGGAGGAAATACTCCTCACAACAATCCCACAACTGAAATAATAAAACAAGTCTGAATCCTGAATTAATTACAATCCACAATCTGAATAACTGAAATATAAAATGTCTCTAAAAGAAATGGGCGACATGCCCTACAAATGATGGAACTAAATATGGAGTCAAGACTAGAAAAGAGGCGTCTACTGTAAAGACCCTGTAACTTCCACAACAGCTACAGCTCGTCACCTGAATAGAATTCCTATGCATGGTGTCCTTGTGGCTGGGCACCCAAAAAGGTTTTTACAAAAATAGATTTGAAAGCAAACGGTTCAGAGCCCGAAAGTGGAGAGTACTTTAAAAACAGCAAGTGCTTTAATAACATTAAAACAATGAATGCAAAATACATGTTAGGACGTGCTCTCACATGAAATACTCGCCTCTCGACTAATTGTGCACTCCTAACGTACCGTACCCATACACGTGATATCCATATCTAACTAAACCGACATAAGTTCTAACATTTCTACTCGATTCATAATATAAATTCCCAACGTCATCACTTAAATAGGTAGCCTTACTTAAACTCGGATTCTCAATTATTAACAAAATATTTCACAGCAGGTTATCCCTTTTTATCTTTATCAAGACGTTACTACAATTATACTCGCAATTAAACATAACAATTCCTTTTCATTTAATCGTATATTATTCACATCATAAATATACAATATAAGCACCCGAGGCTAAGCTGTGGTGCACACATACTCTGCTATCCATCCCGGTACATCATGTACATAAGGATTACAAATTCCGAATCTCTCAGGAATTGTTAGAATAAGCACAACACACAAAAATGGAAACGAACATAATTCAACATATCCATGGTCACGTACATACCTACGCTCCATAGTCAGCTGACTCATTAACTCACAAATAAGTCATTCTCTTGAACTATGTCCTCGAGGTACCAATCTAAATCCGGGCACACAAATATTAGCCCTAAGCGAACGTAAACCTCCCGTGATAGCAAGTATGGTAGGTATGTCATACACATAAAATCATATACATATACTAAGCATGCACACATCTTAGTAATTACCATAATTTATTAGTGGTATACTTCTCATTCTTATACCAATACACGTGTCTCCGATTTATATATACACATCATCCATTATCCTCATGTCGTAATTAGTTATTCGCGTCCTAACCCACAATTACCATTTGGTTCAAATCATTCTTCTATATTTTACTCCTCAATATATCCCAAATATCCCAACTATATTAATTAGTCATCAAAGGAATGTTATCTCTACAATTAAACCAGGTTACGAGACATTAGAAATCAAATCAGGCCAAACAGTCAACTCGTTAGAAGTCTCGTTCAAACGAGATCGTTCGAACGAGAGTTCGTTCGAACGAAGTGGGCATCTAACGAGATCTCGTTCGAACGAAAGGCATCGAACGAACATCCCACTCGTTAGAAGTCAAACTGTCAACTCGTTAGAAGCTCGTTCGAACGAGCTCGTTCGAACGACCTGGGCAGGTCTTCTAACGAGGTGACAGTTCGAGCCCAAAATTCTCCTACTACGTTTTTCCCAATTTTCTTCACCTCTAATCTCATCTAAAAGTCATCCCAAAAGTATTTTAAGGTTTCTAATCATCACTAAACATTCGTAGGTCATAACTCAACATTTATATAGGGTCAAATCCTTCTAAACATCATCTAATTATCATACTCCCCAATTTTTCCCAAATCTTATGAACATGAACCCTAGAAATTTAAAGTCATCAATTTCCATAAATAAGTCCATTTTTGTAGCATAAAAATTAGTAATTATTTCTGTCTAATCACCCAATAACAATTCTACATGCAAACCTATATCAATATCTGAATTTATAACTCCAATTTCATGGGTTTTTATAAATCTCCCAATACAATGCAAATATATCAATTTTCTAAGCATGGAAGAAGCATTCGCTTGAAATTAACGAAATTAAACCACTTGCCTTAGATAGTTCTCTGAATTTAGTGTTGGTGAATGGGTTGATTCTCCCCTTTCTCTATGGATTTCCTCCCAAAGTTGAAGATGGTGGTTTTCTCTTTGGGAACCTCTTCTAACTTCTCTCCCACTTCTTCCTATAACTCCCGTAGCCCTCAAATTAGTTAAGTGTTGGTAATGGCCTAGTGGGTTACAAAATAACCTAATATTAAGTCCCAAAATTCGTTGGTTATTATTCCCAAAATTTCAAAATTACCAAAATACCCTTTTAAGTTGCCCATATGGCCCGAAAATGCCCCGGGACCCAAACTAAACCCCCGACTAGTATTTTCTGACTATTTCGACCCTTTCGGACACGTTGGCGCACTCAAACTAACCATATGGTTGATAGAAATAAAATTCAATTTTTAATTCAAATAATTACATTCCTGACGCGACTGTCACGTGCGTCCCAACTAAATTTTCTAAATTGTCGTATTTCAGCCTCGCGATAATTTCAATATTTTCAATATTCATATATTGCCATATATACACATTATAATCAAATACCAACTCACATCTCGTTAGTAATTTATCTGGATTAATTCTCAATTAATTCACATTTAATTTAATTAATCCCATAAATAAATATCGATAAAAATGGGGGTATTACATTTGTATACTAAGAGGAGGGGGTGTCTACAAAGACCCTTGAATATTGATCTTAGGATGAGAGGAAGTCGTCGAAAGATAGTCACCTTATTGAAGTCTAAGAGTTTTTAAGGTAAAGGCTTGACACATAGGACTTAATGAGTGTGGCTCACTAATTCAGCTAGTTGAGTATTTTAAGGGGGTAACGAACAAATTCTGGGGGTCATGGGTAATTCTGTGAACCTAAATAAATTATTTGGACCCAAAGAGTGAAAGCAATTTTATTCAAAGGATCAAGGCCAATTCTGTGAAACTAAACAGTGAAGGCGATCACAAATTTTGTGAACCTTGAAGAGTGGAAATGATCGATTCAAAGGGTTGAGGCTAATTCTGAGGGCCTAAGTCTATTATGCAGACCTTAAAGAGTGGAATAAACTTATTCAGAGGGTCGAAGCCAATTATACGGACCTAAGTCAATTCTGTAGACCTTAAAGTGTGGAATTTTTTTTATAAATGTATCCAACGGCTAGTGGCTAAGATGAATGGCGTATTTTTAATCTTATCCTTCTTGGGATTATGTCGGTGATGATAATTATATAATTTCACTTTGATTAGAAAATTTATAAAAAAAATTGTACTTTTGACTTTTGGGGGATTTGAGGGGATTTTTGTAAATTTTTCAGCCAATTTTTGGAGTTTTTTTTTACAAAATCTGGAGGACTGCCGATAGGCATAGGCATTCCTATCAATAAAAGGCATGGACCCTTAGGATTATAAGGGAAGGTGAAAAGCCATTGTCAATAGGGTTGACCAGGGGGATTATCGATTGGCGTACCCCCTAGTCCTTTATAAAAGGGGGACAGTCTATATATTTTTCGCACCTCTAATCAAGTGAAATTATTTCTCTATCTAGCAATCAGTTTCAAGCATCTTTTCTTCAAAAGAATTCATGGAAGACTTAGCGAACAACTCTTGGATGGCCACCAATAACTGGGCCGACCTGGAGTGGCGTGATGCTGAAGAATTGGCACTTGGCATTGAGAAAACTTACGATAATTTCGAGTATATTCTTGATGAGAGGGTATTTATGCGGGAGCATAGGAACCATCTTTCTGTGAGGGTGAAGAACCTAAATGGTTATGTGACTTCTTGTCCTTTAATTTAGAGTTCTTTATATTTTATTATTCATTTTGTTTTGGGGATTTTGAAGAATTTTTTGGCAGTTTTCAGGTGGATATTGCTTTGTCGAGTATCCATTCTCGTGGTTCAATGGGGATAAAGAAGGTGAAGGAGATACTCCCTAAGGTGGTGTAATTAATGGTAGAAGTTGTTGGATTTGGTCCTCTAGTTAGGGCTTCAGGTGAGATGTCGTGTTCTTCAATGATGTTGTGCACTTCGAGCAAAAGGTGGTGGGATACCACTCATACATTTCACTTGGTCATGGGGTAGATGATGGATACTACCACAAATGTGCATCATTTGACCGAGTTAGAGTGCGAGGGTCAATAAATCGTGGTAGACCGAACTCTATGGATTTTTGAGGTTACGATTTGGGCTGCCCTAGGGGATATTGGTTGGATCATCTCAAAAAAGTCGGTCAGGATATCAATGTTTTAGGAAATGTTACAGTCCAGACAAATCGATGTGATGGGAGGCAGGTGATCTATGAAGCTCATTTATTCATTTGACTTCTATTAGGGGTTTTATGGTGGCGACCTCCCATGACATCATCCATTTGAGGTTTCTCCCCTTCTTGAGGATCATCTCTGAGATTATTTGCACGACTGGGGGAGATCTACACTGGCATCCCTTAATGCTTCTCTGGATTCCTTCAGTCGATGTCGTTGACAAACTTTTATAGGGCCCACGTACATCCCGGAGGTAATCTTTAGATATCGCTTTCTTTATTTTTCTAATACTCTTCTCTTTTTTTACATTTGGTGTTACTTTCTACAAATGTGGTTCTATGAGGTGATTGGTCACAATGCTGGGTTGGTGTCCTCGAATGCGAGTGAGGTGGGGTCATCCTGAGGATGTACCGATGGAGGAAGTTGAAGAAGTTTTGGTCTATGAAGGATGTGAGGGAGGTTTTGAATTCCTTGACAAGCGGTTAGGTTAGGATCTGGTTTCATTTTTTTTATTCTTTTTAGATATTGTGTACTTTTTTCATTTTTTATATTTTTAATGACTATTTTTATTTGGGAACGTTTTGCCCTTGGCGTCTGGCCTCAGGGGATTGAGGGGTTACAAGCATTCATGCCCATATGCGGAGATTCCTAGCGCATAAGTTTGGCTATGTCTCGTGCCTAGGAGAGAGGTTGGTAAGGAAGGTGATGGAGGGTGAGGTGGAGGTTCAACCATCAGTGCCCCGAGTACATAAGGCGGATGAAGGAGATGTCGAACGAGGTGAAAATCGTGGCGGTGGTGATGGTGGGAGAGCCCTAAATACTCTACACAGACATGATAGAGGGTTATGATTATCTAGACTTTGCGACATGTTGATTGATGTCATCGTCCATTTATTATGTGGAGGGTATGCCTCCACAAGCAGCAAGATCAGGGAGGGGTAACAATGCGTCAGTATCTTCATCTCATATCTCGAGGGGTGGCACATCGGCGGTAACAGAGGATGTTCCTGTCCAGCACCTTTATGAAAATAATAGTATAAAACTATTTGTTTACTTTGTTATTAACAAAATGTTAAAGTTTAAGAAAACTCTGAATAAACTCTTTGATTGAAACTCTTTTCAAAATAAGTCACAAAAGATGTCTGAAAACAGATTAAGTATGGATGCTAAATATGGTAGTTGGTTACCTTAGGTTTAAAAATAAAAACCTAAACTACGTCTTAATTATGAAACCATTCATAAACAGTTAAGAAATATTCAAGAAAATTAACACCAGATTTTAACGTGGTAAAACCCTAAATTAGGGGAAACATCCACGGTGACATCTACGCCACAAAGTAAAATTTACACTAAAAACAATCACAATACAAGTAACAACACTAAGCATGAAATATCAAGATCCTAAATCTAAGTTAAGAAAATATACCTACAAGAGTTACTCCACTCTCAAAGGCTTCTGACTTTATTTTGATCTTCCTCCAGCAGCTTCCTTGCTTTATCCTTGTCCATTGATTATAGCAGCTCTATTAACACCTGATCTCTCAAAAGAACCACTAATTCTAAGTGTTCGTGCTGAGAGTGAAAGTGTACGTGATGTGAACTAAATGAAGAAATGCAACTCACGCCTATTAGAATAGTTATAAAATAATTCCTACAAATTTACAAATCAATCTATAGGACATGAAAATACTAATTCACTTTATTTTAAAAATCAGACTTCAGTTTCATTAGATCTAAATGAAACCTATTTAAAAATGAGATTCTTGTTTCAAATCCTATTTTCTTTACAGCTTTATTTCACAAAATGTGAAATATGTGATTTGATCTATAAAATGTTTAGATCTGAAGACTACAAAAATGAGAAGTCTCTTTTTCAAATAAATTAAAAAACAGAGAAGGATCAATAAAATAAGATCCAAGAGGACTAAGAACCTAACAATAGTCATGTAATGTTCTCTTTTGGAAGTCCTCAAAATTTCTACAAAGAAATATGAGTTTTTCGTAGAAAAAGGTTCTAAGAGAGAAAACTGGTTTGAAGAGGTCTTCAAACAACAAATACTCCAACACCTTAACACTCACAGAAACCCTAGATTTAACACTCAAATTTTGGGTTTACTTGTATTTGGATAATGAAGGTTTGGTGTATGGTATTTAGGAGAAATCACTTAGGGTTTGATCTTCGACGATTGAGGGTTTTCTCACTATATTCTCTTTTCTCTCTCTTCTCTCTCTTATCTCTCTTATTTCTTCTCTCTTATTTTTCTTCTCTCAAAATGAGACGAAGTCAAAAACTTTCCAACTGAAGAACCTAGGCTTCCTTATATAGTGGTCAAGTAAGGATCGAGAAGGCTGAACCAAATCAAAGGCTGAGATTGAATAGACTATTGGGCTTCTCATCTAAGGGCTACAAACATGCGGTGATTAAATGATAGTTGATTGGTTCTAATGAGAGTCATAAAGATTAAGATAGAACACATGCAGATCGTCGATGAGATATGATCTATAGGGTGTGACTTAATCTTAACTCCAAGTCTCATAAGAAACACAAATCGCATCGATGGAATGACAACATGTGCACAGCCCTAACAAAACACAAAACGTGTGTTTTAGCTTTTATTAAAATCCAACTTTGACCCCAAAAGTTTCTGGCAGTTTTGTATTCTACCCAACCAAATATTTTAGGTTAAAAACAATTCTCATTTTAATTCCAACACTTTTAAAAACATAATTTTAAGAAATTCAAAAATTATTTTAAATATTTTTAAAATGTTTCAAATTAATTGAACTTTTTAGAAAAAAAATTCCTAAAGTTTATATGACCCATTATGCATACATGTCATCAATTATATGCAGTGAAAGTGTCCTAATGTAGTTCATGAGGGTAATACTTCCTTTTAAAGATCATATGAGGTTCTTAGACTGATTCTTCATCTTATAGCTTGCATTCTTTTAGAGAGAGCAACTCTAAAAAATCTAATCCTTTTTTGTCTTAATATCCAAACTATTTGAAATTCCTATATGGCACAAACTCAAGTAAGTCAAGCATATAGTGTGTTCTCAATCTCCCTCTTTGGATATTAGAGACAAAATTCCCTTGAGTAACCTATACTCATGGGTAAAAATTAAAAATCCTAGATTTCCTATACAAAGAGTCTAACTACCATTTCCCATCCTATAACCAAAAACAAGAGGAAATAAAATGCATTACTCAACTACAATACATACCAATACCCTAATAAATAGGACAAGTTATACAGTCGGGTCTGAAAAATTCTTAAAAAGGTAAACACTCATTGGCATATTAGTTGAGTTAGTACAAGATAATATATTATTTATAGGCCAAGTACTCAGGTTCGTTTCCCCTAATTTTTCTCAAATATACAACGGGGTAAAAAGATATAAAACAAGAGAATATGAATTATGAATTCAACACAAACAATATCATAAACAAGGGAAGATGCAAGGGTATATTAAGTAGATGTTAGGAGGCATATTTTGTTATTAGAGAAACGTCCATGCCCTAAATCCTAATAAACCAATTATTAGAGAGAAACTACCGAGGTTATGATTATTGTGAAGAAGTGATTTAGGTGAGATCTATCATACCTATTGCTTTTCGAAGGTACTCAAATATAATATTATCTAGAGGTTTTGTAAACAAATTAACTAACTATTTTTCGGTATTAAGATACTTAATGTCAAGTTCTTTAGATTCTAAAAGATCACGAATGAAATGATGTCTTATTTTTATGTGCTTAGTTCGCGAGTGTTGTACAGGATTGTTAGATATATTTATATCACTCTGGTTATCGCAATACATAGTTAATTTTTCTTCAACGATACCATAGTCACTAAGCATCTGTTTGATCCATAGAAGTTGGGAACAACAACTACCGGCTACAATGTATTCTGAATCGATCGTAGATAGAGAGATATCATTTTATTTATTACTACTCGAGCCTACTAAATTATTTCATGCGTAATATAGGGCGCCTGAAGTAATTTTACTATCGTCCAAATACCCTACACAATCGGCATCAGCGTATCCTACAATAGAACTCGTAGTGTCCTTTGTATACCAAATACCATAGCTATGTGTACCCTTAACAGATTTAATTATTGGTTCGACACTCAACACATGAGTTTCTTTGGGAGTACATTGGTATCTAGTGCATACACCGACGAAAAAAGAAATATATGGTCGGGAAGCAGTAAGGTATAACAAACTCCTTATAATACTGCTATAGAGGTTCGGGTCAATGACTTTTCCATTTTCTTCTTTTGATAATTTTATTGACGTGCTCATAGGCGTACGTGAAGGTTTAGAGTGTTCTAACCCAATTTTTTTAATGAGATGAGAAACATATTTCGATTGAGTAATGAATAAGACTTCATCAAATTATTTTACTTGTAAACCTAAGAAACATTGTAATTCTCCTATTAAGTACATCTGAAATTCAGAATTCATGATATCACAAAATTATTTTAATTCTTTAGCGCAAGTTGATCCAATGATATCATCAACATAAACTTGGGCAATTAAGACTTGTTCATTTTTCTTCCTAACGAATACGGTCTTATCATTTCCCCCTCGATTAAATCCGTCAGAGACTAAGAAGTTAGATAGTCGCTCATACCAAGCTCTAGGAGCTTGTTTCAAACTGTATAAGGCTTTCTTAAGTCTAAAAATGTGATCAAGATATGTAGGATCGATAAAAACTTTAGGTTGTTCTACGTATACTTCCTCAATTAGAATTCCATTTAAAATGCGGACTTAACATCCATCTAAAAAAGTTTGAATTGTAAATGACATGATATGGCTAAAAGGAGATGAACTGACTCAAGACGAGTAATATGAGCAAAAGTTTCGTCAAATTCAATTCCCTCTATCTGTGAGTAACCTTGTTCTACCAACCTAGCTTTATTTCGAATGACCTCCCCATTGTCATCAGTTTTGTTTTTGAAAATCCATCGAGTGCCGATAAACTTCTTATTTGTTAGCCTAGGAACAAGATACCAAACATCAAGACTCTGAAACTGGACAAGCTCTTCTTGTATAGCATTAATCTAGAATGAGTCAAAAAGTGCATCATTAACATTTTTCAATTCTACAAGAGAAATGAAACTAGCAAATTGAGATACCTTCTGAATTTGGGATCTAGTTCTAACTGACTCGAAAGGATTACCAACAATATTTTCAATAGGATGGTCTTTAGAAACCCAAGTTGGTAGAGAAGGTCTCTCGGGTGGTAGTGAATCAGTTACCTCTAGAGAATCAGAAGTAAAAGTCGTCTCTTCATCATCCAGGGCGACAGGTTGACTGACACTACCCTCAGAATTGGTATCATTTACAATTACATTAAAAGATTCCATAATGACTTGGGTTCGATAATTGAAAACACAAAAAGCCCTACTTTTTTTAGAATAACCAAGAAAGATTCATTTCTCTCCTCGGGTGTCAAACTTTGAAAGATGTTCTCTGTCTTTACAGACATAACAAACACTACCGAAGGTTTTGAAATATTTTAAGTTTGGATTTTTGTGAACCAAAGTTCATATGAAGTTTGTTTGGAATTCTTTCAAGGTATACATAGTTGATAATATGACAAGCGGTCTGAACGGCTTCAGCCCAAAAATACTTAAGTTGATTCTTTGAGTGTAGCATCACCTTAGCCATCTCATGTAAGGTCTTATTTTTTGTTCAGTAATACCATTCTGCTGAGGTGTCTTAGGCGCACTAAACTCGTGTTTATAACCATTGCCTATACAGTATTCTGCAACACCAGAATCTTTGAATTATCCACCTTTGTCACTTATTATGCGACATACTTGGGTATCCTTCTCATTCTCAATTTTTAAAATAATATTTAAGAACTCATTGAAGGTATCGGACTTATTTTTCATAAAAGCAACCTAGGTATATCGTGTGTACTCATCCACAATAACAAGTATATAATTGTTACCACAGAAGCTGACAGTTCTATAAGGACCCATAAGGTCCATTCGGATTAATTCCAAGGGTTTTGTGGTTAAGACATATTTAACTTTCTTGTGATGAGATTTACTTATTTTCCCTTCTTGATAAGGACCACAAACAGGATTAAAAGAATTCTTTATTTTTGGCAATCCTCTAACTATTTCTTGGGGACTTAACCTTCGAATGCTATCAAAATTTGTATGTCCCAATCGATTATTTCGTAGATCAGCATCATCTAATCTAGCATCTTGACAAGATTCAGACTTACGAATGACTGTGTAACAGCTGTCCTCATATTTGTTTCCTGCTAAAATACAGTCCCCATTTCATCCACAATTTTGTAATCAATTTTTGAAAAGGTAACCGTAGGATTAGAATCACAAAATTAAGATATGCTTAGCAGGTTAGCCTTAAGACCTTTATCTAGAAGAACATCATTTAGTTTGGGGAGACCTTCCTCACACAATTTCCACTTACCTATGATTTTAGACGAAACTCCATCACCAAACACAACACTACCTCTAGAGAAGTCTGATTTGTTTGTCAATTTGGTTTCATCTCTGGGCATATATTTAGAACATCCAGAGTCAAGGTACCAACTAGATGAAGTGCACTATGCCTTAAAATAAAATATGATAATATTGCACTTGAGATGGGGTAACAAGTCATCTTTTCTAATCCAAATAGGCCTGATTTTTAAATTTTTATTGGCCTTTGAATTAAAAAAGTTTCGTTGGGTCTTTCTAAATGGTTTCTTCGTAGTTTTAGATCCTCCCTTATTTTTATAGTTAGAGTTATGAGAGGTATGTCTCGGGAGAACATAAGTATTCCTACTATTTTTAGAATAGTAAAAAATTTTAAAAGTAGGTGTACTTTGGAAAACATTCAGCAATGGTGTGGACATAGACATCACAGTATGAATAATACTGGTGTGTGAAGGACTTGACTTTATTACTAAAGTCTTTAAACATAGGTTTTTCCTTATTAGGTATGGTTGTCTAAGTGTCATTGGTCTTAGGTTTTTGATGTTGGTCCCTAACAGGAGGATAGACGCACTTAGCTGAACCATTAGATGTAGGTTTTTGAATGCAATCACTTTGTTTTGCCTTAGAGACATTTTTATAACAATTTTCTTTTTGAGTATTTTGAAAATTATGGTCTTGTCTGACAAAAGTAACATTTTCAGGAGAAACAGTCTTACTGGTAACAACCTTTTCTCCAAAACCTAGGCCAGACTTATCTTCAGAATCAAATTTACTTCCTACAATAATTTATTCGTAGGTTTTCAATTGAGTTTCAAAATGTAAATATTTTTTAAAAACATTTTAAATTTTTTGTTTTGATTCTTTAAGATCAATTAGAGCAGATTATATCTTTCCTCTAAAACATAGTTTTTCTCATAAAGTTTTTTTATTTTTAAAGAAAACTCTTTTGATTCAGTCTCATGGGCAAGACATTGTGTTGTAAATTTCTCAGCATTCTTCCTAATAATCTAATTAAGCAAGTCAATACGTTCATTTAATAGCTTCACAATTTTATCAAGACAGGCATTTTTCTTAAGTGTTTTCGAGTATAACTCTTGAAGATCTAAAATATTATCGCCGGACTCACTAAATGCATCGTGTGTATTGTATCTTATAGCATTCATTTCGTCTGTCGAAATCACACACACATTTGGTTCACCAACAATGTTCTCATTTTGACACACCCGTATGCTATCATTATCAGATTTATTTTCATCATCAACATGCACAATACTATCTCTAGCGATCACAATAGCAATATCAACCGGAATAGTAGACTCATGAGTAGGCAAGTATTCAATATCATTATTTTACAGAATTTTAGCAAAGAATGAAATACAAGATTCGTCATTCTGGGTCGACTCAATTTCATCTAAATCAGAATCACTATAGTCGTCCAATGTCTTACAGATGTTAGTACTATTGTTGTTGTTCAAATTAGTTTTGCATCTATTATCATAGTGTCCCATTCTACCACATTTATCACACTTCACATCTTTAATGTCAATCATAGGTTTATTTTTGTCATGGGAGTGTTTTTCATAGTGTCTATCATGAGGTCTGTAATTTTGATTGTCTTGATAACTTTGTCTGCCTTGTTTAGAGGATATATCATTTCTGAATTTAATTATCTTTTTTAAATGCTTACTCATAATATCTATTTTATTATCAAGATGATCCAAATTATAGTCATCATTTAAGTCAAAGTCATAGTTTAATGGACTCATTTTAGGAACTGGCATTTGAGATGAAAACACAACATTAGAACTAGTAGATTTCTTATTTTGGGAAATCAATTGCTTCTTAAATTCTAACTCCATCTCTACAGTCCTTAATTTGATATTTAGCAATTCATGGGTCAGGTTTGGGTCGTCCATTTCTTCTATATCATATCTTTTGTTGTCAAATTTAAAAGGTAATGACCTAAGAATTTTTTGAACAATTTCTTTTCTACTATAGGTTATACCATTTGCATGAAGTTTAGTGAAGATATCAGTTAACCTTATGTAGAAATCATCAAATGATTCATTATCATCCATTATCAGTGTATTGTACTACTGGACTAGCATTTGGGTCTTTCCGGCCTTAACACATTCATCACCCTCGTGAGTAATGACTAGAGTGTTCCAAGCCTCTTTAGAAGTAGAGAAGATAGACATTATTTTAAACTTATTCTCGTTATTAGACATAAAGATAGCATTATTTCCCCTTCTATTATCCAGAGATAATTTTTTCTCATCTTTAGTGAATTCGCTAAGACTTTGCTTAACTCTTATAGGATTGGTTTCAGACAAAGACTTAGTAGGATGTGCGTAACCATTATCAATCATTTCCCAAACATCATCACTAAGTGTTCCTTGAATGAAAGCAACCATCCATACTTTCGAGTAAGAGAAGTTGATTCCATCAAAGAAATGTGGACGTGAGAGGTTACCTAACTTCTTAAATCATTTATCCATATCAAAAGATATTGAAAATAATTTCTGGAGTTTCAGGATCAAAGTAAATTTTGATAAACCCTCTCTGATACCACTTGAAAATAATGGTATAAAACTATTTGTTTACTCTGTTATTAACAAAATGTTAAAGTTTAAGCAAACTCAGAATAAACTCTTTGATTGAAATTCTTTTCAAACGAATTCACATAAGATGTGTGAAAACAGATTAAGTATGGATGTTAAATCTAGTAGTTGGTTACCTTAGGCTTAAAAATAAAAACCTATACTACGTCTTTAGTATGAAATCACTCATAAACAGTTAAGCAATATTCAATCAAATTAACAACATATTTTAGCATGGTAAAACCCCAAATCAGGGGAAACATCCACGCTGACCTCTACGCCACAAACGAAAAATTCCACTAAAAACAATCACAATACAAGTCACAACATTAAGCATGCAATATCAAGATCCTAAATCTAAGTTAAGAAAATATACCTATAAGAGTTACTCCACTCTCAAAGGTTTCTGACTTGATTTTGATCTTCCTCTAGCAGCTTCCTTGATTTATCCCTGTCCACTGATTGTAGCAGTTTTATCAACACCAGATCTCTCAAAAGAACCACTAATTCTAAGTGTTCGTGTGAGAGTTAAAATGTACGTAATGTGAACTAAATGCAGAAATGCAACTCACGCCTCTTAGAATAGTTACACAGTAATTTCTATGAATTTACAAATCAATCTATATGACATGAAAATACTGATTCACTTTATTTTAAAAATTAGACTTCAGTTTTATTATATCTAAATCAAACCTATTTAAAAATTAGATTCTTGTTTCATATCTTATTTTCTTTACAGCTTTATTTCACAAAATATGAAATTTATGATTTGATTATTAAAATTTTTAGATCTGAAGACTTTACGAAAATCAGAAGCCTCTTTTTCAAATAAATTAAAAAATAGAGAAGGATCAACAAAATAAGATCCAAGAGGAGTAAAAACCTAACAATAGTTGTTTAATGTTCTGTTTTGGAAATCCTCAAAATTTCTACGAAGAAATATGAGTTTTTCGTAGAGAAAGGTTCTAAGAGAGAAAACTGGTTTGAAGTGGTCTTTGAACAACAAGTACTCCAGCACCTTAATACTCACAGAAACCCTAGATCTAACACTTAAGTTTTGGGTTTACTGGTATTTGGATAATGAAGGTTTGGTGTATGGTATTTGAGCAAACACTTAGAGTTTGATCTTGAATGATTTAGGGTTTTCTCACTATATTCTCTTTTCTCTCTTATTTTTATTCTCTCAAAATGAGACGAAGTCAAAAAGTTTCTAACTGAATACCCTAGGCTTCCTTATATAGTGGTCAAGTAAGGATCGATAAGGTTGAACCAAATCCAAAGCTGAGATTGAATAGACTGTTGGACTTCTCATCTAAGGGCTACAAACAGGCGGTGATTAAATGACCGTTGATTGGTTCTAATGAGGGTCATAAGGATTAAGATAGAACACATGAAGATCGTCGATGAGATATGATCTACGGTTTGTGACTAAATCTTAACTCCAAGACTCATAAGAAACACAAATCACGTCGATGGAATGACAACACGTGCACAGCCTTGATGAAACACAAAACGCTTATTTTAGCTTTTATTAAAATCCAACTTTTACCCCAAAAGTTTCTCGTGGTTTTGTATTCTACCCAACTAAAGATTTTGGGTTAAAAACAATTGTCATTTTAAACCTAACACTTTTAAAAACATAATTTTAATAAATTCAAAAATTATTTTAAATGTTTTAAAAATGTTTTAAATTAATTGAATTTGTTGGAAAAAAAATCCTAAAGTTTATATAACCCATTATGCACACATATCATCAATTATATGCAGTGTAAGCGTCCTAATGTGGTTCATGAGGGTAATACTACCCTTTGAGGATCATATGATATTCTTGGACTGATTCTTCATCTTGTATCTTGAATTCTTTGAGAAAGAGAAACTCTAAAAAAATCTAATCCTATTTTGTCTTAATATCCAAACTAATTGGAACTCGTATATGGCACAGACTCAAGCAAGTCAACCATATAGTATGTTCTCACTTTCGACTCCTTCCTACTATATTTGACTAGGTGTTGAGCTGGTCATATCGGTGCCTCATCATCCTCAGGCGACGATAGATGGTTTTACTCCCCTTACTAATGAGGTTGTCTAGAGAGAGGTATGTCTTTACTCTTATGTATCGCCTTTTATTTCTGATCTCTTTCTCTATTACTGCCTTGCTAGCTTTTGCTGTACTGATTCTTTTACAGACTGTTCGTGCATTGACTTCGTGGCTATGGAACATTTGAGACTGGATGGATTTGGTGTATAATCGCATGAGGAAGGCGTACACATCTTGAATGGTGCGACCAACCACTTCTGAGGGGAGATCTTATTCTGGGGGTGGAGGTTCACTTCTCGTCGTGTGGGGAAGCATATTCCCCGAGGTGCTTGAGGTGGTGGTTTTAGTTGATAGGGTTTTGGAAAGTCCGGTGTTGTGTCCCGATAAATGTTTTAACCGTTTTTTCTTCTTTTTTTATTTTGTACCTGAAAAATGTAAACATATTGACTAATATATACAAGTTTAAGTTTTCATTCTCTTGATCTATCTTGAACTGAATGGCCTAGTCTACATGCACTTTAATTTTCCACTAGGGTTTTATTTATTGCGTATTAAAAAGAATTTAAAAATATGCATTATTATTTTTTGAAAATTCTTTTTTAGGGATTAATACTGGGAAAAACCTTTGTAAACATGTTTTTTGGCAAAGAATGGTTTATTGGAAAGATGAGAAATAAAGGGAAGGTCGAAGATTTTTCAAAATAGGGGGATGCCTATTGACATACAACTTGGCCTGCTTATTGGCATACCAGTCAGGTCTAAATCACTTTTTCATCCATTATTATACTCCTTATGCACTTGGATGTACTTTATAATAGTTGTTAAAATAGCAGGTCGATCTCTTTTGTCATTTGTGAGTGGTTTTGAGTATAAAAATGGGTCTTGGTATGGATTTTCACACCACACTTTATCTTATTTCTTTCTTTTTATTCCCTGAATTTTCTTTCTCCCTTCATATGGTGGTTCCCATGACTGAAGCATTCCTATCTTACCTTGAGGGTTTGGAGGTTATATGCCTTTACAACGTTAACTATAAGGCTTTTTAGTTATGTCATGTAACCTTATGGCATAACTGTTCCATGGATTGGAAACTATTACAAGCGACACTGCAGTTCTAGAACCCAAGGACCATATGTTTAGCTTTGGCTCGACGAAGTGTGTACCACCTACGAGGATTTTTTATAATGTTGAGTGTCAACCCTAGTGTTGTTATGGCTATATCGGACTTTTCCCATTCCCCTCAGGCGTCACTAGACTAGTTTCTTTATATGTCCCCTATCGGATTCCCGACCACTGGTGTATAGGAGCAGTATCATCCTTCTAGCGGTGTTGAATTAGGTGTATTAAAGATACTATCCCGATAACAATTATGTTGGTGATGTAGCTCTAAGATTGACTGCCAGGCTACTCTTAATAACTGGTGATATAACGGAGGACCATCAGGTGGCCACGATTATGCTGTAGATGTCTCATTATCATCATCTCACTGTTGTCATATTGGCGGAGACTTTGAACTGCGTGGATAATTGAATGGAATGCTAGGTAATTTTTTACGAGGGAAACCCGTGATATTGTTCATGTGTTTGTCGGAGAGACTTTACCTGGTGGTTCCACTTGAGTACCTTCTGATGGGTATCTTTAACTTATTTGCATTGTCCTTTTATCTCTTTGGCCGATTTATAGATAACTGGATGAGTTATCTTGTGGAGCACGGGGCTAGAAATCTTCCCAAGTCAGTGCCATGGTGGGGCGACCTTTAGCCTATTCTGCAATTGAGTCGATTGGTAGACCTTTGTCAAACTTCCTTTTATTTTCCTTGTTCAATTCTACGTTGATGATATCCAAAACATTCCAACACTTAAATTTATGAGCTTAAACCATTAAATCTACAGAAATGGAGATGATGAATAGTAAGAACAATACAAAAGGAGGTGAGGATAAGAGGATGAACACTAGCATGTAAGTGGTTCAGCCATTGGCCTACTCCACTGTGGAGGTGATGAGTGTTTTCTACTAAATCGAATAAGCTCTAATGGCTCTAGTTACAATTATAGCTCTTTTTTTCTCTTATAAAAGGTTTTACAGAGTTTTGATGGGGTTTGTAATTTCATATCCTTTCCAAGGAAGGAGATGACAAGTATATATAGTGATTTGTGTGCGCACTATACCCCCAAGTATGTAATAAGCATGTCCTTGGTGAAGCTTCCAATAGGGTCTAGAAACTTATCCCTGACACAAATGTGTCGTAATGATGCAATATTCCCTCTCGTGTTCTTTAGATCTTGTTATAACGGCCTACCCACATGGATTAGTCATGTTGGAAACCTGTGTCATACGTGAGATGTATATCATTCTGGTAAGGTCTCGTCTTAGCCGAGGCCAACACATCCAATGTCCTACTAGGAAATTAATGGGCTAGACTGAGGTGTGCTCTTGACTGTTTGGGTAATGTCAGACTAAGATGAGACTGGTTAGGGACTGATAGCCTAGCTCATAGGTCTCGGCCTAAGAGTCTATTATGAGGTCAAGACTATCGGTGAAGGGCCGCTTTAGAATGGCCCACAGCTGTCTGACTTGATAGCTGAGTAATGTCAACTCGGTTGATCTAAGGCTTGATGAGGACGAGGATACACTTGGGTATATCAATCACCCCTAGCCTTTAATCTTCAATGTGAGTAGAATGCTGAGGAGTAAAAATGTCTGAGAGCAGATCTTGATGAGACGTCCTTGATTGAGGGCTGAAATTTCGTATCATTATCAAGTCTAAAATGTTTGATTAAATCTCTTGAGTGGACACTTGGAAGTCATCATGTGGTTTAACGTGTGGCCCAAGAGTAGGGGTGGAAGCGGTACGGATTTTTACCATACCGTACCGTTTTGGTCCGAAAAAAATAGTTTTGGTTTCATATATTAAAATACCAGAAACCAGTCTTACCGAAACCGAAATTACCGCAAAAAAGTTGGTTGGTTTTGGTTTTAATATTTAAAAAAATGATTTACCGAAATTACCGTACCGAATTTATCGAAACTAGAAAAAACCGTACTGAACTTACCGAAACCAGAAATAACCGTACCGAAATTACCGTACCGTACTGAATGTACCAAAATTAACGTACCGAATTTATCGAAACCAGAAAAAAGTTGGTTTTGGTTTTGGTTTTAATATTTTAAAAATTTGGTTGGTTTTGTTTTTGGTTTTTTGGGACTTTTAGTGTTGTTTACCGAAACCAGAAAAAATCAAAATAAAAAGCGAGAGAAAACCAGAATTTACCGAAACCAGAAGAAACCAGAAAAAACCAGAATTTACCGAAACCAGAAAAAACCAGAATTTACCGAAAAAACTGAAATACCGGCCGGTTTGGTTTTGGTATTGATTTTGGTGTACCGGGTGGTAAACTGGTACAGTTTGGTTTTACCATCCAGAGTTTGGTTTTCGTATTGGTATCTACTATTTACCGACCAAACCGTACCGCTTACACCCCTACCCAAGAGTAACGTTTGCAGGCCTATCGTGAGAAGTTATTCCCTAATGATGATCGCCAGGGAAGTTGTGCACAATCATTGTAATTATTTAAATGGTTTGAAAAATAAATTTTCTCTTTCTTCTCCTCATCCATTCTCACGCTTAAACTCTTTCTCTCTCTAAAAAATCTAGCCCACTTCTCTTTCTCCTCTATCCAAGCTCTTTCTGGACAACTTTAGGATCTTTTCCTTCTACTCTAGCTTCTTCTTCCACCAGGTAACCCTCCTACCCTTTTTTCCTAGAGGTTTCAAGGTTTTTGGCCATTTTTACCTACTATTTATTTTTTCGTCAAATTTATGATTTTTTCGACAGCCTTAGTTGGTGGTTTTAGGGTTATTTTAGGAGATTTATTAGTGGTTTGGAGGTTAGGTAAGCGTTTGTAGTTTTTTGGGACGTCTTTAGCATCACTTATCCACTGTGAGAGTCACTGGACTTGCTCCAGTCGTCTTCTCCAACGAGATCCAATTTAGTGTTCTTGGTGTTCCTGCTAAAATCGACTCATATTCCTCCTTGTGATCTTTTGGTCAACCTAGTCAAACCCTTTGAATGTTTAAAATCTTATACGAACTCCTTGATCAATTTCCACATCTCCAGGGTCGTATTTTTAGAAAAATACGAAAGGGTGAGTTAGAGGCTGAGGCCAAGAGAAGAGTCGGGGCCGACCTCACATGCCCTATATATCCTATCCCCTTAGCTATCATTTTCCCTCCGATAGTTGAGATAAGTGAGGATTACATGAGTGGAAGCTCATCTCAGAGTTCCCACTCGTCCTTATCTTCAAAGGGCTATATCCCCTCTGCCTCCACAATATCTGGGGAGGCTAAATCTTCTGAGGAAGATATGAGAGTCCCTCATTATCTTATGGTGGGCTCGGGGCGGTCGAGTCTCACGATCATGACTAGGCTGTTGATGCTTCGATCTCTGAGGGGTTAAGATTTAATGTTGCCCAACCTCCTCTCCAAACAGTTGTTCCTCTATTGTCCATGACTAAGGGAGAATTTTGAAATAGGTTTCCCAGTGGAGTACTGGCTATGAAAATCGTCCACTTTGAAGATGAGGCCTAGGAAACACTATATACGTCTTATGCTCAAAAGTTCAAGAGCACTATGAGAGACGTCGACCTTATGTATTTGAGGCACCTGTATGATATTAATCTCGATATCCATATAAGGGTCTCTGAAGTGGTTGAGAGGGAATTTGTTGGTCGTGAGGGTAAGATTGCTATCTACGAACAAATGTTCATGATTAGCTTCCGCCTTCCCATTCACCCTACTGTGCGGATGATACTCGTTAGAATGGGCCTGGCCCCATCCCAATTTTCTCCCAATGCGTGGATGATTTTTCTTAGCTTCATATCTCTCTGGAAGTTCTGCTTCAGCTACGACCTTCCAGTTAGCGTATTCAAGGTCTGCTACACTATTTCTTACACCAAGGCCCAACCTGGCTACTATTACCTCGTAGTCAGGAAGTCCACAAAGAAAAACAAACATCTAAATATCACTGGAAGCCATACTATTTCTTCATCTCTAGTGCATGGGAGTTTCCTTTTGATGTCTCCTACTCTGCCTCAGAGCCGAGGGTCTCATAAAAGTGGGCAAAAGCTTCAATGTTTGCCAAGCATGACCCTATTTAAGCATTGATGATCGGGATAAGATTAACTAAATTTGAGAATAGGGAGACGATGGTGAACCCATCCAATTCAAGAATCTCATGACCCCTAAAATCCTAGCCAAAATGCATAAGTTTTTCCTCTAAACTGTAATGTTGTCCAACGTCATTCATTTTATGTTGGACTTTATAAACTTTACTTCTGAATTGTGGTGTCTTCTTTATTTGTATCATTTCTGATGTTAATCTCTTCTAAATTCTTACAGATCTTCCAAATAACACTCCTAAAGCTATCTGCAAGATGGTCGCTCCCAATAACTCTGCCATATTCAACAAACTCGGGAAGAAGTCAGCACCCCAGCTCCGTTAAAGAAAATGATAATCAGTGTCCCTGTTAATGTCGAGGTCTATAAAAAGAGAAAAGAGGTAATGGAAGATACTCCCGTCCATTTCCCATAAAAGAAGAATAAGAAGGACATCTCATCCGAGGGGAGTTGGACAAAGCGATCCCCATATCGTCTGATGATGCTCTGGCAACTCATCTCAAACAGTTGAACCTTAGTGATGAGACCTTGATTGGTGACGCCAAGTGAACCAGGGTCACTGTAACTACAATGATTCTTGCGGTTGACAAGCGTTTCCTTGAGGCAATGGATGTGTCTCGTCTCATCAAGTTCATCCTTCACAAGGCCACTCATGTAATTATTTTCAGACTTTTTTTTGCCTTTTTTTTATAAGTGTTGTACCTTATTAACCCATTCCCTTTGTCATTTTTACAATCACTTCTCACCTTTACACGCCTTGGTGAAAGGGTTGAGAAGAGGCGCCCTTTGATCTAAAAGGGTAAGGATGCCGACAAAATAGAGAAAAATATAAGGGTCGAGATGGCTTCTAAGGACGTGGATCATCAAAAGGCCATGGTCGTGATCCAGTAGAAGTACTCAGATGCTCTGAATAAGCTCAAAAAGAATCATGATGATTCCCTCAAAGTCTTTGCAGATAGGCAATATACCGACGTTGATGTTGTAGTAAAGAAGGCCTTGGAGGAGGCGAAGGAGAAAGCGGTGGTCGATTTCAAGGCTTTCGATGAGTTTACGAGGTATGCCTTTTAATACCTCGAAAGGGGAGTAAGGAAGGCATGTCATTGGGTCATCCTTAAACTTCCTAAGGTTGGGGCATTGTCGCCCAAGGACTTTGAGGCCCTTGATCTCTCAGATCCATTAGTGGACGTTGATCTGGCCGAGGTGGAAGCTATTGTGGTTTCCCCTGTAGGAAACGATTGAGCAGATCGGGTCCAAGACTACTAAGCAAGCAGAGGCAGAGACAACTAAGGTTGCCATCAATGATGACAAAGCTGACACTTAGCCTACTTTGGACAAGGTTATTTTCACCCAGGATGAAGGTCTTCCAGAGACGACAGTCTGATCTTCTTTTCTGTTATATTTACCGGGCGATCGTGTGTGGTGTAACATATGCCCGTTCCACTTGTATAAGTTTTTTGAACAATATTCGTACCATCATCCCTAACTTATGTTTGTACTATTTTTTGTAATGTGATGCATGAATTTTATTCTTAAATGGAAATTCTCTTCTTATTAGCTTTTTTGATGTATTGTCATTTTCTTCTCATTATGCTCTCGACTGACAAGCTGATAGGGATAACAAATAATAGATTTTTGTATAACCATGATTGATTTTTAATCCCATGTCCCCTCTCGTCATTTTTGGAAGCGTATGCACTCTCGTCTCAGCCGAGAGAAAGAACCATTATATTTAATATAACCATAATAAAATTATTTTAATTAGGGGCCACCAAATTAATGATGTTTATCCCAAGTTTACTCTTGTCTCGGCTGAGATAGATAGCCAAATTGATGATTTTTAATTAGGGACAACCAAATTAATGATGATAATACCATGTCCCCTCTCGTCATTTTTGGAAGTGTATGGATGAGTTTCGTCTCTTCACACACTATTGTCTTCGTCGAGGGAGAGACTAATTTTAAGTCCACCAAGTCAATGATGTTTAAAACAACCATAATAAAATAATTTTAAAGGATTTTTGTATTTTTCACCACCTTAGTGATGTTGCCTCACCATTCCCCCCTCTCGATTTTATTTAGAGCTCATGGACGAGATGAATTTCACATTCGTATAATCGAGAGTGAGTCATGATTAATTCACCATTTTAATGATGTTATTTAGCTTAGAACAATTCAAACCATTCATTTGGACAATTGTTCAAAAAAGATATGAGAAAACACTTGAGTTTTTGTCATTCAATACTTTGAAATATTCCAAATACAAAGAGGATGACATAAATTTTATACAAGCCTATAAATAATATTTCTTTAAGTGGTTTGCATTCCATGTTTTGGAAAAAGGTTATCCCTCTAAGTTCTCTAGCCTGTAGGTCCTAGGGATAACCTCTTCGATGACTCTGTATGGGTCATGCCAGTTCGGATGCATATTGTTTAGCTTCTGTTAAACCTTCTTTAACACCAAATCCCCCATATCTATCGGCCTTGCTCTGACCCTCTTGTTATAGAATCTGACCATCCTTTGTTGATATGTCTCTTGTCTGACCTCGACGTCTTCTCTTTCCTCTATCAAGTCCAAATCCAGCCTCCTTTCTTCCTTGTTGATCTTCAGGTTGTAAGTCTGGACTTTGTTACTGGGTAAGCCGAGTTAAGTTGGGATTATTTCCTTTAACCCGTAAGTCAGCATAAAGGGTGTTTATCCTGTAGGGGTCCTCTTTGTCATCCTGTAAGCCCACATAACTCCATGCAACTCTCTCGTTTAAAGACCCTTAGCATCTTCCAACTTTTTCTTGATTTTGTCTAACATTATCCGATTGGATACCTCAGTCTAGCGATTGTCTTGGGGTCGACTCGGTGCTGAATAAAACTTCTTGTTGTTAGCCTTTTTATAATAAGCCTCTAAAGGCTTGTTCATGAACTTCTTTCCATTGTCGAAAATTAAGGTGTGAGTAAGACCGTACCTACAAATGATGTTTCTCTAGATGAATTTAAAGGTCTTCACCTGAGCAATGGTAACCATTAACTTAGCCTCCACCCACTTTGAGAAGTAATCAATAGTCATAATCTAATACCTATAATTGCATGTAACCTTAGTTAAAGGTACCACCAAGTCGATTCTCAACACTGCAAATGGCCCGGGGGCTGTGATGGATGACAAAGGCTGATGAGCCTAACGGGGGATGCATACATATCTCTGTCACTTATCGCACTTCTTTACATAGTCGGCCACATCCTTGGCTAGGGTCAACCACCAGTAGCCTTGCGTCACAGACCTTTTCACCAAAGATCGTCCATCATTGTGACTTGAGCATGACCCCTCATGCACATCTAGCAAGACATACTCCAATTAAGTGGGGTGAATATAAAGGAATAAGGGGAGCAAAAAGCCTTTTTGGTATAGGACACCCCTATAATAGTGAACTTTTGCCACTCTATGTCGTAATTTTTTCCTCGAGGCCTTTATTTTAGGGAGTTCCCTGTCCCTGATATATTTTATGAGAATATCCATCTATGAAGCTCTGAGGTTCAAATTCAGGTAAAATTCAAGCTTACTATCATTTCATCAATGCTCGGCTTGTATAGGATCTCAACCGAGATAGTCCTCTTGATCTCTATCCTGGTAGCAGAGGCTAGTCTTGCTAATGGATAGGCTCAGTTGTTCTTGAGCCGAGGCTCACCATCGATCATGGTCGGACCCAGAGTTGTCTTCTCAGGAAAAACCGCAATCTCATCACCTTTATCATCATTATCGGCATATATGAACTCAACTACAAAGTCAGTTAATGTTTTCCCCTTGATTGCAGTCCTTGGCTTATATACAATGTGAAACTCTCCTAACTTAATTGACCAAGACATCATCCTACTCGATTTTTCGATTTTATGGATAAATTTCCTCAAGGGAGAGTCGATGAGATCCACCATGGTATGAGCTTAAAAATAGGGAATCATCTTTCAGGAGGCATGAATTAAAGCATATTCTAGTTTCTCCATCCTGAGATACTTAAGCTCGGACCCTTGAGGAGCCTTATTGTTGAAGTACATAGGCTTCTGAACCCCTTAGTCATCTCTAACAATAGTTGTACTTATGATCGACTCTGACACCGCTAGGTATATGAACAATCTTTCCCCCTGGATGGGACGACATAGGAGCATTAGGGATCCCAAATAGTCTTTAAGTTCTTACAAATCTTTCTCACACTCCTCATCCTAAGCAAATGCTTTCCTCAAAATTTTAAAAAAAGGAAGACACTTATTTGTGGCCCTGAAGAGGAAGCGGTTGAGAGCAGCGACTCTTCTTGTCAGTCTGTGAACGTCTTTTATAGTCTTTAAAGTATTCATCTCTATCAACGCCTTGATTTTATCTTGGTTTACCTCAATCATCCTTTGATAAATAATAAAGCCGAGGAACTTTCCCGCACCGACATTGAACACGCATTTTACTAAGTTCAACTTCATTTTATAGAGATTTATGGTGTCGAATATCCTCTCAATGTCGTCCATGTGATCCTCGGCCCTGAGGATCTTACTCAGCATATTTTCAACATAGGCCTCCATAGTTTTGTCGATCTAATCTTCAGATATTTTACTGTACAACCTCTGGTAGGTTGCCCTTGCATTCTTAAGGTCGAATGGCATGGCGTTATAGCATTAGGTTCCTTTGTTAGTGATGAAGGAAGTCTTCTCTGCATCGGCTTCATCCATGAAGATCTGGTTGTACCCTGATTATGCGTCCATAAATCTCATCAACTCATGCCCAGTCGTGGCATCTACATTTTATCTATACGAGTTAAAAGTAAATTGTCTTTTAGGCAACACTTATTTAAATCAGTAAAGTCGACGTATATTCTCCACTTTTCATTAGCTTTTGGGACTATCATGACGTTGAACAATCACTCTGTTTATTGTACCTCCTGGATGAGCTCAGCTGATTGGAGTTTTTTAACCTCATCCTAGATGACCTCTTACCTATCTCTGGCATAGTTCATCCTCCTTGGCTTCACTAGTTTGGCATCCTCATTGATATTTAGTCGATGGCATATGATCTTGGGTTCAATCCCTAGTATATCCTTATGGATCCACGCGAAGATGTTTTACCTCTTCCTCAGCAGCTTTACTAATATTTTTTTCACCTCTTTCTTCAATGATGAGCCAATTTGGACGGTTTTCTTTGGCTTTTCCTCGTTGAGGATGCTGGATTCTACCTCCTCTATGGCCTCACCCTTCTTCAGTTCCTCTCATCCCTTGGGTCAAGAGTATCAATATTGTAGGAGGTTGTGAGTTTTTTGTGGGCCTCTTTCTGTTCTGCCAAGCTATAGTAACACTCCCTGGACTCTACCCGGTCAACTTGGGCTTCCCCAACTCCATAAAGAGTCATATATTTTACAATTTGGTGAATGGTGGAGAGAACTACTTTGAACTTTTTGAGTGTTACTCGACTGAGGATAAAATTATAGGCCAAAAATACGTTCTCATCCATCACGAAAAAGCTAACTTTCTTTGTTATGTGGCTCCCCGCGAACCCATGCAGACATCCATCTCGAACACCCCAAGTGGGTGCACTTTTTATCCACTGAACCTTATCAAGTGTTGATGATAAGGAAACAACCTATTCTTAATAAGCATCAACCCCTTGAAGTAATCTTAGAACATAACGTTGGTTGACCTGCTGTCGTCCACTAGTGTTCTAGACACATCATACCCTTGAACCCTGTTGTTGATAACTAAAGGGTTATCATGGGGGACAAGATTCCCTTAAAATCCATTCGTGATAAGACTACCACCAATGTATCTATATCTATTTTCTTTAATTTTCCCATCTTCAGCTCTGAAGCAATTGAGTTTACTTCCATTCATTTTGGCACAGACTTTGCCTCCACGATGTGTGCCTTTTGGTCTACTAGCTCAGTTCCTCCACCATCCATTCCTCCAATGGTCATTTTAACACCTAATGATATCATATTTATGCGTCCTTTTGGCTTAGTAATCTTAAGAGGGAGGTCTAGGTCATCTTCATCATTATCTGACTCTCCGTCCTTCTTCTCGGCCTGGGCCTATCGCCTCGACTTATTATCATTTGGACTGCCAAATTTATTTCTGGAACCTTTTTGGAACCATTCCGGTAAAAATACTTTCTAATTTTCCCTTGCTTCAACATTTTCTCAATCTCTTCTTTTAGTGAAAAACATGTATCTATCGTATGGTCGTGGTCTTGGTGGAACTCGCACCACTTGCTCTTTTCCCTCTTGTGTGGAGGGGACTTAAGCTTTTTAGGCCACCTGAGAGATTTGTCATCTTTAATCTCATTCAAGATCAGGTCAAAACTTACTATCAATGGCGTGTAGATGGCAAACTTATCACCTGTTGACCTTTTCTTCCCTTTCCTTTATAACATTTACTCCCATAGGCTTCCTTCTCACCCTCTCCTTTAGCGGCCATCGACTCTTTTGCATTCATAACTCTCGCATCCGTAGCCAGAGTTCTTCCATGGACTTGGGAGGGTCCTCGAACAACTTTCAGAGTAGATTTCCCATTTATAGGCCACCCATGAGGGTTTTCATGGAAATATTTTCTTTGTAATCCTCCACCTCAATCTTCTCCTTATTGAACCGTGCAATATAGTCTCTCAGCAATTTATTATTCCCTTATTTTATATACAAGAGATGGGCCACCTTCTTCTAGGGCTTCATGCCTAAGTAGAAGTTATGAATGAGCTTCTCGGCTAGCTGTTTGAAGTTATCTATTAAATTCTTAGGAAGACATGTGTACCATATGTGGGTTGCTTGAGTGAGAGTGCCTGAGAAAGCTTGACATCTCATCTCATCTAAGACAGAGTAAATATCATCCGCACACTGATACATCTCAATGTGATATATTGGGTTCGTTCTCCCATTATACTTGGGAATGATAGTTGGAGGTTTGAACATGGATGGAGTAGGAAAGCTCATAATCCTTCCTATGAAGGGAAACCCATCCACATACCCTCTTTGGATTGGATCTCGACTTTTCAGCAGGCCTCTGATCTTATTCTTCAGCCTTTGAATCGAACTGTTTCATGGCTTCTTGGCCACCACTGCATTATCTCCTCCTCCTTCTCTGTCAGCTGGGTTAGGTACAAGCTCTCCACCAATAGTCCTTTGATGGTTGTTTACTTCCCTATTTTTCCCCTCTCGCCTGTTGGGGAAAACAATCGCCACATCTTCCATCCCCCTAGAGGTTGCAATGCTATAAGATTGGGAAAGTTGATCTCGCAGGTCTCCTACTAGGATGACACGATAAAAATTTGATACTCTACTAAGTCTGTCAAATGATGAAGTCATGGGTCGGCCTTCTCATATCATCCACTCATTATTTCCTTTACTAGCTGGTGTTGGGCGAACTGTGTCACCATATTTTTCATACGATTCCCAGTAGTCGTCCTCATCATATTCGAGGTCATCTGGATTTTCTTGTACTTGTTTCCCTAGACGGATTTGCCTGGGATCGGCCACATCTCTATGCCTCTAATGGCGCTAATATTCCTTGTGTTGGGTCGAAGGTGGTCCCCTTGTCGCTGGGTCCACACCTTCTCTGGTGGCCAAAGTGATCATTTCCATCATAGCGCCTGGAGTCTTGGACATTATAGTCTGGCTAAAAGCCATAAAATGTTCTTGTATTTTCTGCTGGCTGGACACCAGCGAGTGCAAGGCTTCCTCCACGTCATCCATTTCTAACTAAGGTGGTTCCTGGCTAGAGCTGGGGCTAACTCCCGAAAGGTAAATTGGAAGCTATCTCTTCGTAGAGAGAGTAGAAGAACTGGGTGAGCTGGAAAAATCTTGGTTGTCCAAACTGGAGCTCTTTTAATGGTGATTCAGGTCCAACAAGGGTGGAACTGGATCACCACCAAGGAATTGAGTGATAAATAAGCTAAAAAGGAAGGAGAGGAAGAAGATGAACCTTCGTTCCCATAGACAACGCCAAAATGATAATATCCAAAAGATATCAACACTTAAATTTGTGGGCCCAACTATTAAATCTATATAAATGGATATTATGAACAACAAGAACAATATAAAAAGAGGTGAGGAGAAGAGGATGAACACTAGCATGTATGTGGTTCAACCATTAGCCTACTCCACTGTGTAGGTGATAAGTGTTTACCACTAAATCAAATGAGCTCTAATGGCTCTAGTTAGAATTCTACCACTTTCTCTCTTATAGAAGGTTTTACAGAGTTTTTCTAGGGTTTGTAATTTCATATCGTTCTAAGGAAGGAGATGACAAGTATATATAGTTCTTGGGGTGCACACTGTACCCCCAAGCATGTAAGAAGAAAGTCATTGGTGAAGCTTCCAATAGGTTCTAGACACATGTCCATAGCACAAATGTGTCATGATAATGCAATATTCCCTCACGTGCTCTTAAGATCTTGTTATAACTTCCTACTCACATGGATTAGTCATGTTAAAAACCTGTGTCACACGTGAGATCTATACCATCCTAGGATGGTCTCGATTTGGTCGAGGCTGATCAATCGATGTCCTGCAGGGCAACTAACGAGCTGGACTGAAATGTGATCTCGGTTTTTTGGGTGATTCCAAGTCGAGATGAGACTGGTGAGGGACTGATGGGCCAGTTGGTAGGTATAGTCCTAAAAGACTAGTAAGAGGCCGAGATTTTAAGTGAAGGTACGCTTCAGTAGGGACCACAACTGTCTGACTTGATAGCTAAGTAATGTCGGCTCGGCTAAGCTAAGGATTGCTGAGGACGAGGCTACACTTGGGTATATTATATGTCAAGTAGGCTGGGAGAAGATTTTTCCTCCTCGTGTAAATAATTTCATTCCTGTAGAAGATCTGACTAAACCTCTGAGAATAATTTTTTTGAACTTTGTGGTAGTGCCGTCGACCGTCTACATGTTCGTCCAGGCCGTTAGGGAGCCTAGGTTTGTACCAGGGGACCATTTGAAATGTCTATGGAATAGGGTGGTTATGAAGGTCTGTGCTAAATAGGCGGGACACATGTGGCTTGTGATGTTTGACACTTTAGAGGAGGGCATTATGGTTTTATCTAAGATGATCAAGGTGTACCATCGCACGAAGCACATACGTAAGTGTAGTCAGGATTGGGATTCCTGTGGTTCTCCAGTGACTGGTAATGATGATAAGGTCTGTTTGGTAGTTTAAGTGGGTTTTGTGGGAATATGAAGATGAGTTTAGCAGTAGATGTGTTTATGTTCTAGTCAAGTTATGGGAGTGGTAAGGTGTTTTTTTTTCATTCTTGTCACTGATACCTCATGTAATCATCGTGTTTCGTATTTAATAAAAGAATGGGATGATGTTTTCGACATATTTTATTATGCCTTTGACTAATCTCTTTTGTTTGAATTATCTATATTGATCGCTAACAGTACACCAAAATAGGCTATTTGTCACGGTTATAGACCTTGATAGGTCGAACTTATCACGGTCAAAGACCATGACAAATTCTGTAAATTTTTTAAAGTCAATCAAAGCCCAAGAGTGACGGACCAAATTCTTTTTTGTTATTTAACCTATTACAGCAATCAACAATATATTTTAACAGTACAATCAATATCAATAGTAATAATAACCAATCACTAACCAACTATAAATAAGAAACACGATATATTAACCCAAATTTGAATTTTAAATACAAATTATTACGTAAAAAGTAAATTTTCATCGATTCTCAGGTTACAGGAGAAATTTAGGCAATACAATTTAAGAACCAATACAGCCCTTAATATGTCACACACCACATCATTCATTCAACCACAGGGCTTCATTCTCTTTCCCCACCACAACATCAGTGATGCGGACCTGAGCCTCGTGAGGCTGCATTGGACGATTATGCACCAAGTCACCTAGTAAATAGACTTTCTCCTTATCAATTGTAAATGGAGTCTGGATAGTTAAGAAGGGGTAACGAATAAGTCATATGGATATGAGGGGTCTATAGATAAGGGTGAGAAATATGGAGTAGTGGTACCCTCATCCACTACTTTATCCTTTCCCTTCGTTGAGCTGCTCCCGGCTCGACCTTGAAGAGATTTCTTAAACATTGAAAGCATTTTATTCAATATTTTTTTGATGTTTTCAAACTTTTAGTCCAAATTGCTCTTCAACTCCATAACCTAGCGTGATAATCCATAGTTTCTCGACATAACCCCAATGAGCTTTGACTTCCCCACCTGATAGCTAAGAACCTGAGTACGGCCTTTATGATCCCGCCCGAGCACTTGCTAAGTGCATCCATACTCAGAGATACCTTGTCAGCATCACTCTACGAGTTGTGGACTTCTTTAAGATTTTAAAATAGCAAAGACGTATGAGATTAGATGAAATATTAAAAACATATATGATTATAAATAATGAATTAATAACATAAGTACAATTATAACATACAATAGTGATGGCCACAGTTCGATTGGCCTCTTTGTCCTTCCCTTTCTTCGTTTGAATCTCCACATAGGCATTTAGTCTATGTGGCTTAACCCTAGGACCACTCCTTGTCTCCTGAAATAAAATATTGCAAAATTAGTTAATTAGTATATAATTACCACCAAATAGAATACAATAAAAGTAAAATGAAACAACATTTAAAACTTATCATCCTATGCTCCATCTCGGCGTAAGACATACGCCCGAAGTAGTGCACGTCAACATTCGTGTCAACCTCGATTCATGAGAGGACACCTGCCTACCTGATATCTCATTATCAATAAACTGTTGACATTTTACCAATCATATTGGCTCCTTCCCAGGTCCCGTGTCCCTGTGTAATAAGACGGACTCTCGGTCTCTACCAAAATACAGTGCAGGCATATTTTTCTTCCACGTTTTCCATTGCTCCCTTAGTTGATCCAACGTAGTGTCCCGTGATTCTGGGGCATGTTGAATTGTTCCTGTCCAATAAATATCAAAAAAAAGTTACTTAGTAGTATTTAAATTATAAAATGAAATTTAAATATTATTGAGTTAAGCATATATCTATAATGCCCCCCAAACGGTCATCTTAAGATCAACGGGCACCCTCCTCCAATCAGTGTACCCGGGGATAATAGTCGTTTTAGCCAATTCTAAGGCCCTTTATTGGAAGGTCGTCTTATTCTCCATTACTTTCCCCAACTTGCCCTACATTAGGGGCCCAGTGCTAGACAAGCCTTCCTCGCCACCGCTTTTGTGATAATGCCCTGATGAAGACATACCTGCAAAAAAATTAATAGTGGAAACATATATATAATAAGATGATTTAGAATTGTTAGATAATATGCATGATAAATTAACAATGACATTTTTCATAAACTACACTAAGAATTGTTTCAAATAATCCTTAAACTGATTGAAATCCAAATTAACATATTGACTAACTAACCAACAAAGATTGATTCAAATCCCCAAAAACTGATCAAATCAAAATGAGTAAAGAATTAAACTATCATACAATAATAATACATATATCAATACATTAAACTATGATAAATTAACAATGCCATTTGAATAATACAAATTAACAATGACATGCCAATTATGATACTCGCACTTATGTAAATCATGGGTGGCATAATTAACAATCCTTTGCAAGTTGGATGAAAAATTAGAGGGTACTTTCAAGTTATATATTGTGCCTAAAAGAACCTTTCTTTCCTCACTCATCAAAGTAAACGTACCAGGGGGAATTATTTTCCTTATGCTACTATCTTCTTTTAATCACAATTGTGGCCCGTACGTCTCAACAATTTAAGATCAAGTCGTGCATTTTCTCCATCCTTCAAATGACTCCCCCCAAGGCATGTTCCCACACGATGTTCGATGATGTTCTTCTGCATGCATTACATCTAATACATGACGCATCGAGTTACCCTTCTAATAAGGAGAGTCAAATAAATTGGGCATCAACTATTTTTAAGCTGGTCTGAGCTTACCCTCTCGTAAAAACACCTGAATAAGTCGAATAAAATAAAGTTTCTTATTTTACTACTATACAATAAGAAAGTCAAAATTCAACTCAAAGTCTACTTTGAATTCAACTCAAATCACTACATTTTACACCCACAATCTCATCAAAACATTACAAAGATACACACACACACACACACACACACACATACATATATGCATACATACATCAATTTATAGGCTTTAATAATCAAAACCATGAAATAAAACCAAATCTTAACTCTTATCAAGAATATTTTTTTAGGAGCACACCAACAAAAATTTAAAAAATTAGGAAAAGGGTACCAAGAAAAAATCACAGATAGAAATAATTTCAATTATTTGGAAAAATCATTTGTAAAAAATTAATTTTTGATTAAATGTCCAAAGGAAAAATTAAGAAAAGTCGCATACTATTAATTTTTAGTTAGAGTTACCTTATTTTAATGTAAAATTTCTCTCAATTTATTGCTATTTGGGTTAGAACGTCGATGATGAGGCAGGCAGTAGTGAGTCAAGCGGTGGTGGTGAGGAAGGCAGAGATCGTGGATACAAGGAGATAACGGTTATAAGGAGATCATGGCTGAGGAGAACGCCGGTGAGAGAGAAGAGCTGATGAGAGTGGCTAAGAGAGAAAAAAGACTGAGAGAGAATATGTTTTATGGATAGAAAGGCTAAGATTGAGGAAATGAGGGTTTCATTACATTCTAGATTTGTTGTCACGGCCTATGACCCTGACACGACCATAACAATAAACCACGGAGATGTTGTCATCGTCTTTGACCCTGATACTACCGTGACAACAAGTTATCATGGCCGTGTCAAGCTTAAAGTCCGTAAAAACATCTTCGTATTTTTTTGTCACGATTTTTTACCTTAACAAGTACTTATGGGTGAAAGATGACAAAACCCCTTTTTTAGTCTAGTGTACGGCATACATAATCCTTTTGTTCTTTTAAATGGTGAGAGAGACTACTATTCTCGGTGGAAGAAAAGAATAGCACTTTATGAAAGATAAAGGACAGTGCCCAAAGTGTTTTATGGTTTGCCTACATACCTCTTTAGGGTTTGAAACTTGCGAATTTTTATTTGAAAAGGTGATTTTTAGAGGATCAGGTCCCACGTAGTTTCGAAAAGAGAGGGGGAATTATTTTTAGAATAGAAGCGAGGTGAGAAGAATCGTAGTGTGATGAGAGTTGGACTAGGGGTAGAATATGTTAAGACGATCCAAAATGACTGAAATTTCCATCTCTTATCCATCGAGGTTTGTGAGCATAGCAGTGCCACCTAACAGAAATTGCTTCACGATGAAAGGCCTATTCCAATTAGGTTTGAATTTCCCTCTTGTATCCCATATGGGTTCTATAATTTCTTTGAGTGAGAGATGTCCTTCTTGCACACCACGGTCTTTGACTTTTTTATTAAATGATCATGCAATACGACAATGGTACCCTTGCATATGATATAGGGCTTTTAATCTTCTTTCATCCAAGAGTACAAGTTCGTCGTAACGGCTTTGCTGCCAATCTACCTCACTGACTTGATTTTCAATCATGATTTGATGGGAGGATATTTCGAGTTCGATGGTTAGGACTGACTTTATATCGTGTACTAAGGAGTAAGGGTTATCCCCACTGGTGGTTCTGATGGAGGTACAATTTCCCCATAGAGTATATGGGATTCGATCTATCCAATCTCTATAATTTTCAGTCATTTTGCTAATTATGGACTTGAGGCTTTTGTTTGCAGCTTTGACAATCCCATTGGTTTATGATAGGTAGCAAGAGGACTTGTGCTTTTGAATTCCACGTCAACTAATTCTTTGACATTAAAATTAAAATGGAGCCCATTATCTGATATTATCTCATAGGAAACTCTATAGCGGAAGATGATGTTCTTTCTGATGAACTTAGCTACTTTCTTTGCATTCAATACTGTGTATGACTCGGCTTCCACCCATTTGGTGAAATAATCAATGGTGATCAGGAGGAAGTCGTGCCTATTTGATACCTTGGGAGTGAATTTCCCGATAATGTCTATACCCCAAGTTGATAAGGGCAATAACAAAGTCCTATTATACAACTCTCGGGGGCGCAGTACTGAAGATTGGCAAACTATTGGCATTTAAGATATTTTTTGACAGAAGAAGTTCAGTCTTGAACCATGATGGTCCAGTAATATCCCCGACGGATGATCTTCTTGGAAAGAATATAATCGTTCATGTGGCTTCCATATTCCTCACTATGGATTTTCGGCATTACATCCTCGACCCCATCCCCTATTGTACAATGCAAATGGGTTTTGTTAAAATTTCTCTTAAAGAGTGCCTTATCATAGATAATATACTGAGAAACAAACCTGCAAAGGGTTTTTCATCTTTTTTTGTTCGCATCTTGAGGATATCTATTATGCTCGAGGAGGAACGAAATGTCATAATACAATAATCCCGCTATGTCCGAATCTTTTTTTATTACGATCTCGATGTGGTAGCAATGAGTGGGTGCTGCCTATTTTTAGACTAAAAAGGGAGCCATTATTACTCCCTCTGGCATGTCGAATATAGAGGTCAAGGTTTCTAATATGTCAGCTAGGATGTTTCTTGAGTGAGGATGGTAGTCGAAGGTGATACCATCAAACTGGAAGGCAAGATCTTCGAGGTGAGCATGGAAGGGTGGGAGTTTTTTATCTTATACTTTCCACCTTCTAAGGATTTTCCCTACGATGAGAGCTAAATTTCCATAGACGCCGATTCACCTAATTCCTTTCTCGAGGGCGATCTTAAAACCTACGATACATATTTTATACTTTGTCATGTTGTTGGTGCAAGGGAAGTCTAACCTGATGCTGATGGGAGTGTGAGAATTTTTGGGAGCGATCATGAGTATCCCAATACCATATCCCTTCTTATTAGGAACCCCATTAAAAAATATATGACATATGATCTCTTCATGGGAAGTTTAAATAATGTCTTCATCCGAGAACTCAAAAATCCATAACTCGGAACCCTCCATAGAATTTTTAGCAAGAGAGTCAGAAATGGATCTTCCATTCATTACCTTTTGAGTCATATAAGTGATGTCAAATTCAGCTATTAACACCAACCATTGAGCCATGAAAATGGACAAGGAAGGCTTCTCCAATAGGCATTTCATCGAATCCATTTGGGATGTCAATTTAATGGGGAACACGAGCAAATAATGTCGGAGCTTCTGTGTGACCCAGACTAAGGTAACACACTTTTTCTAATGTGGTATAATTCACCTCATACCCTACTAGCTTTTAACTAGTGTAGCAGATGGATCTTTTTTTATGTGATTCCTAAATGTATTAGGCTATTGTAGCCCCTGCCACGATGTCTATAATGGTGAGGTATAAAAGGAGGGTAAGACCTTACTGCGGAGGCATGAGGATCGGAGGTCAGGTAAGGTATCATTTGATTTGGTCAAAGGCTTCTTGACATGCCTCATTCAAAATTTTTTTTGAATCCTTCCAAAGGAGTTTGAAGATGGGCTCACAGGTGGAGGTCATTTGGCTGATGAACTAACCGATGCATTGGAGTATTTTGAAGAAATCGCAAATTTCTTTTTTTATTCGAGGTGGTGGAATTTCGAGAATCACTCTAAGTTTGGAAAGGTTTGCATAGATCCCCTTTTTGCTAACCATGAAGATGAGGGGTTTGCCTTTTGTGACAATGAAATTGTAGTTTTATGGGTTGAGTCACATTTAATACTTCCATAGTCATTCAAATAATTTCATCTAGGTAGGGATGTGACCTTCTCGAGTTTTGGACTTGATGATCATATTATCAACATAGACTTCAAACTCTTTCACGATACAATAGTGAAAAATAGTTGTAGCTTCCCTTCGGTAGGTAGCTTCAGCATTTTTTAGACTGAATGGCATGATCGTGTAGCAAAAGGTTCTTGACGGGGTGATAAAAATAGTCTTTTGTTAATGGTCGAGATGCATCTTGATCTAATTATACCCAGCGAAATCATCGACAACTGATTTGAGGGAATGACTGGAAGTGTTATCGATAATCACATTATTATTAAGCAGAGGGTAATCACTTTTCGGTGATGTTTTGTTCAAATCTCAATAGTCGACACACATACAAAATTTTCCTCCTGAATTCGGCGCGAAAATGATTTTTACAAGACATGTAGGATATTCGACCACACGAATGAAGCCTACGTTCAAATCCTTTACCACTTCATTTTTTATCTTGAGAGACCACTCTATCCGGATCTTTCTTAACTTCTGCTTGACATGCTTCCTTTCTTGGAAGGTAGGAATCTCGTGTTGTGCGATTTTTGGGTCAATACTTGCCATATCATTGTAGGGCCACGCAAAGACGTTCACAAATTCTTTTAAAATTTCTTCAAATTACGAATGCTCATAATCATTGGGGGGACCCTATCCTAATCTCTCATGAATTGCTACTAGAACTGAGATTGATAATAATAGTCTCATCATCATTAGTTTGAACGTGGTTATGTTATTTAATTTTTTCTTTATTGACATCATTTAAGAATTATTCATTTACTAGATCATCTTTATCAATTATTTGTTTAGAATTAATGTAATTAATATAAGGCACGATAAGATACTCAAAGTCATAATTCATTTCGTAAAAAACATCTCTCGATAATATAGAAGCGAGAACTTAATCAAAGGAGGTCTTATATACAATCGTATCAGTGATAGAAAGAGAATGGATAGACTTCGATTCATTTTGGAGGGGGTGAACAATAGAGTTCGGATTGGTTAGGGAAGGCTTAACAGGAATATCATGCTAGTTAAGGAGTGTTTCTCTGTAGGGATGACCGGGTTAGATGGATCAAATGATTTGTTTTTCAAATAGATCATGAAGAGATTCAGCCCCAGCGTATAGAGATCAAACGGATCATCGTCGTCACTGAAGTTTTTAGTGTTTTCAACGACTTTGATGGTTAGAGGATCTGCCTTGTATTATTGGTCTTCATCCCAGGTGACTTTATTTATAAAGAAAATCTCCATTCCTGGATTTATCTTCTTCTCCACATGATTGTACAGTGGCTCGGGAAACCCGTAGAAGAGGAAGTCTTCACCCTCCTTAACAAATCGTCCATTTAGCGAATCTCTTGATATTGTTTCTTCCCTTTTTAAGATTTTCTTTTGGTATGTCTAGTGGAGTTCCCTGAGTTCAACTAGTAATGGTTATTGACAAGGAATGCAAGGGGGAAAGGCTTCTTCCAGAATTATTAGCTCAAGAATCCCTTGTTGACGGCAAACTAGCCCTATTCTAGGCATGAAATGCATATTTTTTAATATCTCGATCACATTGACATTACCGTATGGGTAGTACTCGAGGCATACTCTGTCTTTGAAATTATCTCTGGCTAGGATGGGAAGTGGATTAATGTTGAAGCCTGAGAGAAACGTGTTGTTAGCCCCATGATGAATTTATAATACAAGGTTACTCGTGTCGACGCTATTAGAGTTATCGTTATCACTGAGGATAGTAATGGCTTGATCATTGGCAAAGAATTTTATCTTTTAATAGAGGGAAGAAGACACGCCTCAGATACTATGAAGCCAAGGGCAATCGAGGAGAAATTTGATGCATGCCAGTGTATCGATGAGTTGAAATTCGGTATGGGGGATTATAAGACCAGCTCTTAGTGAGAGTTTTATTAAACCCATAACCTCTCAACGAGTATTATCATAGATGCGCATGATGACAAAAATGGGGGTGAGATCACTAACCTGTATCCCCAGGCAGTTGAGAGTTCTCAATAGATACACATTTAGAGCAAACTCATTGTCAACAACTTCTAGTGGAACTATTTTCCCCATGACTTCGACTGAGATATTGAGATCATAGTTATGGTTAGGATTTATCTTGGGGATATCCTCCTCAAAAATAAAAAAGATGAGCCTTGTTGGGATCAGAGATCCCACCATGTGAAGGCTTCTTCGGGGGTAGGAGGAAGAGGAACCATGGGTCCTGTGAGGAGTTTCATTGAGCATTTTTGTGCAATTGGGATAACTTGAAAAGCTCCCATAAAGTAATGTTGTCTTAGTTTTTCTTGAGTTAATTGAGGACCTTACTTTATTCGACTGCCATTTTTGGCAATGGGAGCTTTTCTGCCACTCATTTTCTTTTATTTGTACCTGCTGGTGAGAGGATCGGGACTTTATAGTGTCTCCCGGACAAATACACGTGATTTATGGATGAAGGTAATAATATAAACCCTATATCTTCATCTACCTCAGTCATGATGGATATGTCATTGATCCCTTCTAGGAATTCTTCAAAAGTCAATGCATTCCACGACTTCAACAACATCGTCATACATGTATTTCCATTTTAACAGAGACGTATTAGAAGGAGGGGGACAAATAAACTTTGAGCTTCAGGATTGTGAGCAGTTCGAAGGCTATACATATTTCTTTCTTCTTAATGAACTCATCAGACATAACTTGCATAATACTATCTAGACTGGACTCTTTTGTTGATATAAACTATTCATTTAACTGCTGAGCCCGGTCTCGATCTTCTATATGCATAGCACTGATCTATTTGCAACAGTCTCCTTCGAAGGTCATTCCTGACGGAAGTTTCAGCCTAAAATCCCAGAGTTGATTCTAGACTGCGGGCAGCTACATACTCCCTGGTAAAGAAGGATAAACTTTGGTCGGATGCATTCTTCGAACGTAAGAGGAAAGAGGGACAAACATTAAGGATTTTAGGTGAACTGATAGATAAATGGGGTGCTTTGATGTGTTTGATTTTGGTGGACAGGTCAAAATTCAGGTTTTCTGTTAAAAAAGTCTTTTACCCCATTTCGGTGTGCTGGGAGATAGTTTTGAGTGGTATTGGGCTTTGGATTGCTTAGAAGGGCAATGATCCCCTTGTCAATGAGGATTTTCATGACATTCTTCAAGTGAAAGCACTGGTTGGTGGTGCGCCTGATGATTTGATGGAAGTCGTAATAGGCGTCATGCTTGAAATTTTAGGGAGGTGGGTCTAGTAATGGTCGAGGTTCTAGAGGCTTGATGAGATTTTAGCCTAGGAAAGCTTGGTAAACTTTTGATAAGGGGGCATGGAGTTCGGTGTATTCTCTTTTAGGATGATTTTCAGTTGTCCATGAGTAGCAAATTGATAGATGTTATTAATGGTTGAGACAGAATGGTTAGTCGGCTTATCATACTTTCGAGGGATGAACTGTCGTGTTGGCCTATTTAGCTCGGATTTGACTTTTTGACTGATAACCCCTTCTTCAATCTCAACCCCTATATCTTATAGAGCTCTAAAATGGGGGTAATACTGACTTTTCAATGAGGTTCTGACATATGGCAAGAAATTCTTTTTCACAGTACTCACCTTTTTTTCTTCGAATGGTCGATTTATCATGGTAACGGCCTTTTCCCTCCATCGTGTGACAAAATTGCTAACTAACTCACTAGGGTTCTGCTTGAGTATCTTAAGGTCTTGATTGGTAACCTCTATTACCTCATTTTACTTGTACTAGGTCATGAATTATCAGGCTACATCCTCTCAATAACGAATTCTGAATTCCTCTAGTGACAGAAATGATTGGAGAGAACTTTCTTTTAGAGTCTACTAGAATATCTATGCCATTATCTCTTATGATGATCCAAGGAGAGTCATAGCATGGTGGTAGCTACGTAAATGTATGATAGGAGGTTTTCTGCCTTCGAACGTTTTGATATCTTGCATTTTGAACTTCTTCGACAATTGAGCTTTAGGATAGGGAGCCATGTGGGAATAATCCAAGTAGTTCCTCGAGATTTTAAATTGGTTAAACTTTTTAGACAACAACTTGAGGTCTTCTTTGACCATGTTTAACTCTTTTTATTTAGGATCGACATGAATAAGCACTAGAAGATTACCCTAGTTGGGCAAGGTTTGGTATCAACAGCGGAGCAGGTAGCGGCTCATTATAAGGTGGGGCACGACATGTTGGTATTCTTCCGGACCCCATCAGTTCCAGAGCTTATGGACCCATAGCACGAGGGAATATGATGTCAGTCTCGGGATCTTCGATAGTCTGAATCATATTTTATTGCATCTCTTAGATCTATGCATAAAGAATAACAATCTTGGTAGTGAGCTGAGCCATAAATACCATTAGGTCTGGATGGACACTAGCATTCTAGTCAACATTCTCCATGAACAGTCTTCGGAGGGACTTCTAAAATTATAGAACAAGCGGAGGAAGTATTGGAACTCCGAGGTGGCTCGATGGAGGACCTAAGCCAAGACTAAGATATACGATCGCACCTGATAAGGAAAGGGATCTTTATTTTTATCATAATTGAAAAAGGAATATTTTTGGTGTATATATATATATATATATATATATATATATATATATATATTAAAAAGAGAGAATATATTTTTGGTATTTTAAAAAATACTTTTGGGTAAAAAAAAGGGGAAATTCCCCAATGTAGTTATTATTATTAGGTTCCACTTGTATTATGCTCTTCCTAGGGTGCAAGTAAAATGTCAGACAGGACCCAAGTCTAGGAAAAGATAACATATGCAAGATATGATTTGACTTCTTTTCAAACTCACGAACATGGTCTTATTTTAAAATGGGCGAAATAGCGTAAAAATTCGGGTGGTAAGGCGACCCAAAATTTTGGTAGAGTTTTGCATTAAAACCAACAAACTAGGTATGAGTGTCCTAGGGAAAATGTCTATATGAGGTTGATGTATTGGGAGGTTAATGGAAAGGTTCCTCCCTTTGGCATGACTTCCACGATATACCTCTTGCCTATAAGGGCAATCATTTATCGATACGTGTAGACAAGCCATTTGATATACTTGATTGTACATGAATTACCTTAAGATATACCTCATGGATATGGTACGTGTGAGAGTGAATTCGATATACTCGACGTACGTGAATGAGTTCCCAAATATATACCTCCCTTCATGAGTTCGGTTAAGTTGTATGATGCGGGAGGAACCGTTTGATATACATCAAAGGTACTAGGACGATGGAAGGTGGGAATCGTATATCTTAGGTTAACCGCCCTCTCAATACTGGCAACCATCATGAAGTGATCCCCCAGTACGGGACAAAATTTTAGTAAAAGTGCAATGCTCATGTGATGTAGTGTGAAAGAACGTACGAGTCTTAATTAGCATTTTATGGAGAGTTTTATGTACGGTGAGCAAGAGATATACTACTAATATGAGGTAGATCATGGAATATATACGAGTTAGAAAGGGATGAGCTGGATAAATATTGAGAGTAAAACTAACAAGTATGTACATGAAGCACGGAGCATATATAAAGCGTGATGGTATATAGAAAGTGTGAGGCATGTAAATACACACAAGTGAGCCGAAAGTATGTGCAAAGTGAGAGTGACATGGAAATACTTGTAAGTGAAGTAAATGTGAGGATATATACAAGTGAAAGAAAGGTCGAAGTATGTGCTAGTGCGCTAAGCATGGATGTCTGCAAGTGATATTGATCATGTGCAAGAAAGTGGAGTGAAGCATTATAACTTTACACAAGTGAATAAAAAAAGAGGCATGTGACAGAAAAGGTAGCATATACATGTAATGAGGAAAAGAGCAAAGTGAAGAGAAGTACATAGACATCATGATATGATAAAGGCATATATACAACATGTAAGTATGAGAGTAAGAAGAATATTCAAGTTGAGGCACATATACACATGTAGAAAAATAGAGAAAGGGAGAGAAGGGAAAATAAAGCCCATGCAAAATAAGGTCTAGTCCTCTAAAAATAAATAGTCCTTAGCAAAGTCGCCACTATGGCCATATGGGATTCCTTCAACACGGGATTGCCCCAAAAGGAGAGAAAAACTCAAAACGTGGGGGTATCAAGGAGGGAAATCTTATTTTCACCACTCGCACGATCTTTAAGGGCTCCCACGGATATATATCGCCTGTCGTAAAAAAAGGGATGAAAAGATAGAAAATGGAGTCACCAACCTATATTTCTCAAAAGAGGCAAAAAATGTAGCCATCCCCAAAGAAACAGCATCAAAGAAAAACTTATGCATACAAAACCAAATAGATCGAGGATTCAGGGACTAAGTTACGAAATGAAAAGGTGTTAGGCACCCATTCTTCCCTTTCGGTCTCTTATGGGCTATGATAATATTCTCCTTTTCTCAAAATATAACTCATGTGTATAATGTGTGTGATGTGAAAATAGGTGAGAAAAACAAATCGTCATACTCACGCCATGGGAAGGGCGGAGATGAGTCATTCTGAGGAGTATAAAAAGAAAGAAAATAATCCGAAAAGATAGACAAAATATGATCGGCGCACCGGATTATAATCCATCATGAGTAATGGAATACGCACGTATAACAGATGTGCTAAAAATATGATAAAAAGGGTACGATTTTTGCAATACACCAGACCATAATCCACTATGATGAATTGGATATGCATGTCTAACTGGATTGCGAAAATAAAAAGTATAATAAAAGAACATAAAAATATGATGTGAGTAACCACCAGATCATGATTCACTATAAGGAAGGAATATTTATGTCTGAGGGGGTCACTAGCACATATATGTATACATACACATACTACTATTAATTGTGAGAACAAGTAATGTAACGAAATTAGCAAATGGGACTCGAGTCCGGAGGATGACTCGGGACGCCTAAGTAGCCAAAAAGGCATCAAAATCCACATAGTTAGATAGCACACAAGGGTGGGATTTAACCCATGAACCCAAAATTAGAATGTCCTTTAGTTTGTTAAACAAAAATGTGCAAGTGTATAGAGTGTGAATAAAATGGGGAAATTCTACTTTAGGGTTTAAAGGTGAACCCTCTTTTTGACTTTTTGGATTTTACAAAATTATATTTTGTGCATATAAATAATAAAAAGAGATCAGTTGGGTGAGAATGTGAAATAAAGCAAAAATACCAAGAGAGAAGAAAAAAGTAACAAATGATACTAATTAAATGAGATGTAAAAAAGATATGGGTGGACCTCATTTAGAACTTTGCTATTGATTTTGAGGTAGTGTAGGCTGATTTTTACAGTGGTAAAATGGTAGTGGAGTAATGGTAAAAATAGGTGGAAAAGTGGGGTGAAGATAATGTAAGAAAAGTGAGGAGAATGTGAAAAGGAGTGCGGATGTGGATCCCCCGATTTTTGAAATTTTCTTTTAATTAAAATATTATTTCCTTTTATATATATATATTCAAGATGCGGAAGCGTAAAGAAGTGTGATGGTTCAATAACAAACGAATTACCAAAAAATTTTAATTTCAATTTCAAATTTAAACTTAAGTGAAAATTAAATAAACACACACAAGTATTAATTTCACTTAAACCAATTTATTAATCTGAGTCCTAGAATTTGCCTAAGTCATATTTATCAATGATTCCAAATTAGGCCAAAACCAGTTTTAATCAATAGACTTGAATTAAATAAACTTTACCCAATTAAATTAAGTGTGACAATTAAAACCATTTTTATCTTGAATTATCCTAAGCATGAGTTCTAAGTTATAATGCAAGATAAAAAATAAATCAATCACACTACGCCGCGATATACGAGGAAAAACCCAAGACGGGAAATAACCTCGGACGGCCCTAGCCATAAATCCACTAGATACGGATTTACAAATACAAGACAGAAATGCTTACAACACATGACTCGATCCCTCTCAAGCCCCGACGCTTCTTCTTGTAGATACCTCTTCCTAGCGGATAACCTTGGAGCTCCATCGCGGTCTCGGAATCCACCGATCGGACTTTATATGGTCACCGTCACCCGAACTAGGAGCCTTTCTCCAAGTGGGTAAATCAACATAAAATAACTTTTTCTTTGTGGTATTTAGAAGCAAACCCAAACACTCTCTTCAATTCAGTGTAGAGATAAACCCGGTGCCAAACTCCAAGCAAGATGTATATATATGAACTTGGATACATAAAACTACAGGTGAAAACTAGAGTGGTAAATGATTTTCTCTTTGAAAATTAACACTCAAAACTTGATCTTTTTCTCTTTATGATTTTGCTCTCTAAACACTCTCTAAGAGTTAGAAGGATATGAAAAAGATTCATTCACAAAAGTGATTCCCGCACCTATTAAAGTCTGAAAATAGTTGGTTAAGAATCAAGTGGGAAAGTGGGTGAAAACTGCTCAAAACTGCCAGAAAACTGTTCCCGCTGGAAGATCATTCGAACGACATTTCGTTTGAACGACATCTCGTTCGAACGAGTCTTCTAACGAAGTTCCAGTATGAACTCGTTAGAAGATCGTTAGAAATCTCGTTAGAACGACAATCTCGTTCGAACGACATTTCGAACGAAGTTCCAGTATGCCAAAATGGGAAGTCGTTGGCAAGTTCGTTCGAACGACAAACTCTTTCGAACGACTCTATAGAACGAACAACCAGAAAGTAGGGAAATTCAATTTTAGCCCAGAAAAATTTATAAACTTATTTAAAGTTTTAATTAGAAATCTTTCTGAAAATAAAAATGCAGTTTTAGATAAACTTAACACCCAATAAACAAGTTCCAAGCTTCTATATATATATATATATATATATATATATATATATATATATATATATGATTGCATTCATACCTTGGGAGCATGGAACCACAGTTGATGACGTAGAAACGAGGCACGAAACCGGCATGATGATGAAGCTTTATACTCTTTGCCGCTACGTCTTCAACAAACTTTTCATAGGATTGAGAATATTACAATTAAATACAATCCTATGAATAAATGTTTTTGTCCGGAATTGAGCCAAAACTATATATGGACTCAATTGGAAATTTGTTTCCTTACAGAATGTTTTGAAAATAGAATTTTTTTTAGGATGACGGCACACTGATATCAAGGTGGAGAATGATCTGAGTTCATGAAATGGGCCATTGGGAATGAGGTCATTGCCTCCTTAAATAGACAAAATAGGGTTAGGGGGTTTACCGATCGGACCTATTGTCATACCCCTGGATTGGTTGAGAAGTAAAGTACCCCTCTGCCTATAGGCAGATGTTCTAGGGTGCCTATAGGTAGTCCAAAAAGGATTTTTTTTGGAAAAATGGGAATAAAATGCAAATCGTAAGTTGAATTGCACACGGATGGGACTGTTGGGAAGGGTATTCATAGATCTATGAAAATATATCAGGCCACACTCGTGTTCAAGAGTTTACCAAACTCAAACAGGGTTTGAAAGCACCCAGTTGCCTCTGAATGGGGTTATCGAAGTAAAATGCAAGTATGCGCAAATTGTAAAGTCGATTCGCACATGATAGGGACCGTTGGAAAGGGTATTCCCTATGAAAGTGAAATGAGCTATGCTCATATTTGAGGGTTGACTAAAGTCAAATGGAGCTCGAAAGCGTCCCACAACCTCTATGTCAAGGTTTGGAGTAAAAAGTCAAGTACGCATGAACTATAAGGATGATTCGTGCACAAGGGTATTAAAAGACTTATGAAAGTGCGATAAGCTATGATCAGGTTGGAGAGTTGACCAAAGTCAAAAAGAGCTCGAAAGTGTTAGACAGCCTCTGGGTCAAGGCTTGGAGTAGACTTGGGGTCTTAAGGTGAAAGGAAAATTGATAGGGACCTAAGGAGGTATCTGGATGGTACTAGGATGGGGTGTCCACAAATACCATGTTAAAAAGTAAGATTTGAGTTATGTATATCTATTATGTATTTGCACTTATATTTTTTAGACTTTATTGATTTGATTGTCACTTTAAACTACTATTAGAGTAAAAAGAAATACCTAAAAAATAATTTAAATTGTAACTTCACAATTAAGTCATATTTAGTTTACCATTTGAAGAAGTTGAGATGAAGATAAAATTACCATAGTGTTTCTTATTCAAAGAACCTTGGATAAATTTAATTATGTAATTTTATTTCTAACGTTTTAACATTCTGACGTCCAAAGAAAAAAATAAGATTTAAATTTCTAAAAAAAGGAAGAGAATGAAGAGATAAAATCCGTGTATGAAGGTGGAGAGTCTTTTATAGAGGTAAAAAAATGAACAAAATCGAAAATTCGTGTATGAAGGTTGAGAATGAAGAGATGCATGGGTTTATGGAAAGGCATATGTAATGGCTATTAAATAAGTATTTATTGGGGTTATCTACTTTTCAATGTGTATAAACGTCCAAAGTGAACACTTGTGTTTAAGCCATATTTTAAGTTAGAATATATATATATACACACACACACGCGCACTAATAGTTAAGGATGCAATGAAATTTAAAATCAACTATTACCCTATCACCATAAGTTCATTAGAGAACAATTTGATAACATGGAACCTATTATTGAGTTTGATCCATATGTATAACTCTTAAAATTCTTGAACAATTCATATTGATCGAAGTTTAAACAACACAACCAAAAAAATTATATAATTCCTGTTAAATTAATTTTAACTTTAAATTCTCATAAATTACTTTATTTTTACAAATTAAAGTATATAATTAATACGGATTCCCATTTAATTAATTAAATTTCTTCTAATTAATTCATTATTAATTCTTTTTAAAATTATGGGATATTATATTCTTCTCCATAAAAAAAAGAACTCCCTCTTTGGAATTCATAGAAAATAGCATATACCTGCCTCAAAATAAGTGCAGATATTATGACCTAATTGTATCATCTCACTTCCAAGTGGACTCGTATTTGTTATGGTAGCCCCACTCAATATGAACTTAGGGTATCTCCTTAGCGCTCAAAATATGGACCCTACGGTCTAAAATGCAGGCTTGTTCCTTACTATATAAAGAATCGACCTCTAACTGGATATCCCCTAAGTCAATATGTTTATAAGAGGCATCACATAGTAATAATCGATGAAGAATGACATTCTTTGGTCTTCTGCTATTCTTGGTCTGTTGAGGTGTAATAACATTCTTTGGCCTCAATTTGGTTCCCTTTAACTATGCTGATCCCGTAATGAGTAGGGAATTTTAGACACTGGTGCATTGTAGAATAGACTGCTTCAAACGTCTTCAACCCTAATTTTCCAAATATGGTGTTATATCTTGTCTAGGATAAAGTAACGTATTTTTATGTTCATTATATTGACCAATTATTGACCATCATTTCTAGCTCGATCGTGCCTAGAAGGTATATCATCTCTCCATAGAACCCAATGAGTGGCCTATGATAAGCGTCCAGCTTGATATCTCTTAGCCTTAAGCCCCGAAGCAGTTGTAAAACAAGACATCGACTAAGCTACCGTTGTCGACCAAGATTATTTCCACTTTACTCTCATAGACCATCATCGTGATGACTAAAAGATCATCATGCGGATACAATACGCCGAATAAGTTATTCTTAGAGACACCAACCACTAAGAAATCTTTATTTACTTTCTTAGGGTGGGTATCCACATCGTCTGTCAGGTTCATCTGTCTAATATAAGGAAAAGATTTTGCCTCATTGAGGTAAGCCTTTCTCTCTGCGAGCTCATATCCACTGCCAGCATCTCTACCTGCAATAAAATTACACCCAAAAGACATTTTAACCTCATGTACGCTCCTTGAGTCTCTTAGGAAGGCACGGATCATCCTTTGAATCATCATCTCTTATTTTTTTCTTCTAGTCTACCTTTCTGCAAGGGGACTCTGATCGTCTCCTAGGTTTGTACTCATCATAATGATCTGATCGACCTTATTTGTCCACAAACTTTGACGGCATGCTCCGTCTGATCAAATTCTCAATCTCATTATTTAGAGGAAAACAATTATCAGTGTTATAGCCAGATTCTTATGGAACTTACAGTGTTTGATTTTATCTATTCTGTTTGTCAGACCTTTCAGTTTTTGGGGCCATCTCAGGTCTTTTTTCCCATGAATGTCTTCGAGGATATAGAGAATGTCAATGGTTAAAAGAGTATACTCGTCGCATCTATTAAGATTTTCCTCCTTCTTATCATTTTGCTCTTTCTTCTTCGAGTTTTTACTAACGTTTATCTTAGAGTGTCTTGACTCCTTGGCAGACATAGTCGCCTCGGCGTTCATATTCTTTCTTGCCTTGGCCAATAATTCATCCATGGTCTTGGGTGATTCGTTAGTTATCACCCAGTACAACTTTCCAGGTTGCAAACCACTCATTGATGTAGTGATTGTCATTTTCTCATCATAGTCGATTACTTTCAACTTCCCACTATTAAAGCGGGTAATGAATTCATGAGTAGTCTCGTCAATTTTTTGGCGAACGTTTAGCAGTTGAGTTAACCTCTTTCCAGACTTGACCCCAAAATGAAAAGATTGGACGGCTGCTAAAAGTTTTATATTTGTCCACACGATAAATTATTATACCTGATATGTGCCGACCCATTGATCATATTATAAAATTCTCGGTAATGCATCTCATCTAGAACTGAGTAGATATCGGCGACAGCTTAGTTGTAAGGACACAAATTTCCAATTGAGTTTTAATGTATTATTGGCTCAATTTCGAACAAAAACACTTGAGCCATAGGATAGATTTCTTGAGCATCTCCAAGCCTATGACATGTAAAGTTGAAGACGTAGTGGCTTGTATTTAAAAGCGAAGATATCAAAGTGCCGAGTTTCAAGTGCCATGTTTCTACTTCAACGACAATTGATTCCATTGTCTCCAGAAGGTATGAATGCATTTTTATATATATAGGGAGACTTGGAATAATTTTATAATTGGTGTAATTTTATTTTAAAATGAATTTTATTTTCAGAAGGTTACTTCAAAACTTTGAATAAAAAGTTTTTGGGCTTAAAATGAAATTTGAACTTTCTGTCATTTCATTCGAACGAGTTCGCCAACGAATTTTTCCTTTTTGTCCACTAGACTATTGTTAGATGGTCGTTCGAACGAGACTTCGTTGGAACGAAAATCCCATTCGAACGAGATTTCTGGCGAGAAATTTTTTTGGCAGTTTTCTCCATGTTCCTACTAACTCTTTCCCAGATTTTATATGTGCGGGAACCAACCTTTTTCAAATAACTTTTGACACACTTTGAGAGAGAAATATTAAGAAAGAATTTTCAAAACCAAAAGTTCATGTTTTTGTGTTTTCAAGCCTTCATGAATTAATTTCTAACAAAACACATACACCCATCAGTTTGTGTTTATTCCAAGTTCTCCACAGATATAATATTTTCTTGGAGTTGTTTGACACCACTGATTTTCTCTACACCCCAAAAGAAGAGAGTTTGGGTTTGCTTCTACATCCCTCAAAGAAGAAGAAGCTTTTGTTTTGCTACGGCATTCTGACATGGTGAAAGACACCATGTGTGGTTGATAGTTGCTTGGTCTCAATTGGTGGACTCCAAGGTTCCGGTGGACTCCGGGATTATTCACTAGGCGGAGGTGTTTACAATAAGGAATGTCAACGCTTGGACGGACTCAAGTTTGTGGTGTAAGTCTACCTGTCTTGTAATTTTTAATTCCATACTTAGTGAATTTGTTAGGCCAGGGACATTCGAGGTTTTTCTCGCTGTGGGTTTTCCTCATACATCGCCGTGTAGTGGTTTATTTATTTTATCTTTTGAAAAATTCACCTTAGATGCATGCTTAGGTAAAAAGATAAAATTTAGTTTAAAACACTACTTGTTTAATTTGGTGCTAAAATTTAATTGGGTGAAATTTAACTTAATTTAATCAAGTCATATATTTAATTTGATAATTTTGTTTGGCCTAATTTGCAAAATTGAATTAATTATTGTTAGGCAAATTTCTAGGACTTGGGTTGAATTAATTTGGTTTAAGTGAAATATTCAGTTATTGTTTAATTTATTCACTTTGTGTTTAGTTTAATTTTAATTTGAAAATAAATTAAAATTTGTCATTTGTGTGTGTTGTGTTGAACCATCTTCATTCCGCACTTAAAAGGAAATTATATTTGTTTTTTAAAAGAAGTTTAAAAAAGATTCACTAAATCTGGGTTAAAAGGAAAGAATTAAAATGAAATTATCTCTGTCTTAGGATCTTTTGAATAGAAGTGGAAAGAATTGATTTCTTTGAAAGAATTAATACCTTCTTTCTTGGAGAGAACAAAGTCGGTTGAATAAAAGTGGAAAGAAGACAAAGATACTAAGTTATTGGAAGAACTGTCAATCGCTAATTATGTTAATTCTTCAAAAAATTCTTGGACAGAACGGAGCTGCTTGACAAAAGTAGAAAGAAGAAAGAGAAAATCCTAACTTATTGAAAAAATTGTCAATCGCTAATTAGTTCAATGATAACAAAATGAATGAAATTATTGAAAAATGTATTTATATGGACCTAATCGTATAAAAAAAATTGACCCGGTTAAGAAGTCTAAAATGTCTAGTTAAGGGACTAGATCGTAAAAACCTATATTAAATATAAATAAGAGGGGGTGATTACACAATGACAACAACTTTGAAAACCGGGCTTATTTCTCTCATTCCTATTCATTCACATTATTAATAAGTGATTACAAATTAAAAGGGTGGATTTTATTAATTGACCCGTCGTGTCTAAATAACTAAAAAGGTGCCCAAATAACTAAAAAGGTGAACAATAAATACAACAATTTTTCATTTATTTCCCAGTTAATAATGTGTTATTAGACTTAACCCTAGTTTACTATTAATGCATTATTAGACTTTTATTTATTGACCAAAATACTCCTCTAGGCATAACTTAACACCCATCTTCTTTTCATTAACCAAACATTAAATCAAACCCAAATACCGAACACTTGCTTTTTTTAACAAATGAAGTAAGCATTAGGAGCGAGCTAGTGCTGAGTAAAATGGGTGTTTGGTTATGTATGTGTTGTCGTCTAATTCATGATAGTAGTAAGTGCTATGAGCGAGTCAATGCCGAGTAAAATGGTGGAAATAGAACATGCATGTGAGTTATTCTTAGTAATATGGAGACTTTATTAACAAATGAAGAAGAAAATAGAAAATTAAGGGATAGAGTGTTTTCCCATTGATTTCCCGTTCTTTCATTGTAAATAGTTGTTCTTTAGTAAACAGTGTTTATGAACCTTTATATTTATAATTTTGTGAAAGTATAAGTTTTTGCTGCTGAAATTTTATCCTTCCTATTTCCAATTGAGTGTATCAAAACATATTTGTATCTGGTAGCAAATTGGTTTCTTCCATACTTTGTAGCTTGTTTTGGATCTTGCACATGTCTTAAATTAAGGGCATGTTTGATAGCATGGATGGAAAAAATTTCCATAGCCCCACCCCTAAAGAAAATTTTGGCATGGTGAATCATCAAAATGATCATTAACTAGTGTAATTTAGTGTAAGTTTATGAAAGTATACAAGGCAAATTAAGACTATTAAACATGCAAAAAGATGTCAAATTTCAAAGATTACCCATTTTCCACGGAAAATTTTTCCATGCCATGCTAAACAAGACCTAATTGATTATTTCATCTAGTAACAGACACACTCATGTATGTATGGACTACAAGTTCAAATCATGAAAGTATCCAAGGAGAATTAAGATTATTAAACATGCCAAAAATATGTCAAATTTCAAAGATTCTCTATTTGCCATGAATTTTTTTGGCACTCCATGCTATCAAACAAGACCTAATTGATTATTCCATCCAGTAACCAACACACTCATGTATATATTGATTACAGGTTCAAACCATGAAATCTACACAGAAACATGATGTAATCATAAATTTTGGGTCTATTTCAGGACTTTATCCGATGTATATTGACCATGTCTATTCTACTTCCAAAGGTTTCTTCGTTTGTGTTATTGTACATTATTAACTTTTCATCAATAAATTTTTTAACCATGTTTCATTACCAATGTTTTTCTCATTTATACAATTTTTTTAGTTTACCAATGAATACTTATATCCCTGCTTATGTCTGCGAATATTTCATTTTTGGCTCTTAATGTGATTTTAAATCTTGATAAAACTTACATAGGTGGTGCGGTTATGTTTACAATATCATTTTTTCCATACAAGAGACAAGAATTCGTATAAATGTGCTTTGCCCTGAGGTGAGATCTAACCCTTTGAGATTTCGGGAATGTCCTTTTCATAGATACACGCAAGAATCATTTCATAGATACGCGCAAGAATCATTTCCACAAGCACTATAGTTGGGTGATAATATTTCTATTATTGTATATGTTTAATTTACTAATGCATATACAAATTCATACATACCTAGTGTAAAAGTATGTATGGAATATGAATTTAAGTGATCGAGTCTAATATGTTATAATCAAGACCATAACCGTTGTATGGATAAAAAGAGTAATTTCCCCCTTAAATATTCAATAATATATATATATATATACACACACACACACACACACACACACACACACACACACACAAACTAAAGTAGGAATGTTATGATAAAAATATATGTGTGGTGACAATTATTATGCAACACAAATAAATATGAAAGAGGTAACAACCAAGAAAAGATAAACAAAATGCCAATCGCACAACAACGGGTATACGTGGTTCAGCAAAGATGTGCCTACGTCCACGGTGGTTTAGTCAGTGTTATTTCTCTATGTTCTGAAGAATAAGTACAGAGAATACAACTTGTCCTTTGCCCCGGACTTAGGGTTTAATTTATACATGTATATGTTGGTTAGTGGGGGTGATGGGTTCCTCCTTATTAGCCTTCTCCCCTGTAACTTTCTTACATGGGATCGCGCTTCCCCACAACTTCTCTTCATGGGATCGTGGAGTAATCGGATCAATACAAAAGGTGATGGGCCTGGGCTTTGGGCCCCTAAGGCGAGGCTACTCGTCCAGGCCTATAATGCTAAATTCAGGGTACCCACAATTGCCCCTAAATTTGTTGGGCCATTTCTATGGGTCCAATGAATTTAAATGATCAGCTATTATGGTTGATTTCTTCGAAAACTGTGACGTTGCTTTGGCGGCACCCGCTTCGCTATCCGTGCGCTATGATTAGAGTTTAAGGCTTGTTGGAATACGGCACATTTCTTTTCGTCGCTTCAGCTTTTCCAGCAATCTTCTATCTTCTGAGAACTCTTACGCTTTGTACCTTCTGTTTTCGATCTTTACTTTCGTTGCTTCTTCGCCATTCGACCTGATCTTCTGTTTTGTAAGTCTCTCGTGCTCTTTGCATTTTCTCTTTGGTTTGTAGTTTTTCTTATATTTTTCCAATGGCGAAGATTGGAAATAGGTCAGTAACTGAGTTTTGAAAATTCTACAGTATTCCTGAGTGGGTAGAGATTGAGTGTTGTGCCTCGCCTCCTAGGAACGTTAGGGATATAGAGGATGCACATTGGATTCACGTCCTGTTGCTCTCCCATGGGGGACTTACCTTTCCCCCTAATGATCTGTTTCTGCACTTATTTAGTTATTTTAGTATTGTGCCTGCACAATGTTCGCCCAACGTATGGAAAATAGTGAACGGTGTGCATAGGATAAATCAATTATATGGCACAAGGTTAGGGCTTGCCGAGGTCTGCTTTTGTTACTCCTTTTCTCGAACGAGTTCAGGTGTTCTGTACCTTAAGGCTAGGAGCCCTGATAGGGTATTGGTAGTAAATTTACCTGATTCCCATAAGGACTACTGGAAAGAAGGTTTTCGTGTTAGGAATTGGCAATTTTCCCCCCAATTTGAAGGTTCGAGGTCTGAGAGGTTCACTGTTCCCTTTTATGGGGAAGAATATATAGGTAGATGTCAGATTATTATTTCAACCTTTGATGACTTGTGATTTTTCTAACCTCTCCTTGCTTTTTCTTTCACATCGAGGACAAAGAACTTGGAGCCTGCTCTCAGCGAGGTTCGTATCTCGGAACTGGTGAAAGCTTGGAACATCAGGGAACCTTTGGGTGACGGCGAGCATCCTAGGTCTGCTGCTTTTTTGCTTGAATACAAGAACACGGGCTCCAGCTTCATAGCCCGACCTGTGGATAGTGATTCAGATTTTGATTCTTCCGAAGAGATTTCGGCTGAGCCATCCATTTGGATGAAGAAGAGAGCAGCTCGGAGAGTGAGACTGCAGGTGTTGTGAGTAATTTGGGTGCAGGCAGTGCTGACAGTAGCAGTTCTTCTGAAGGGGATTCTGAGGCTCGAGACTCATCGAGCACTACCAGCAGTTCTGGTGAAGAGATGCCTCCCTGGAAGAATTTGATCAGAGATGATGATGATGATGATGATGTGCTTCTTGCACAGAGGTCCAAGAAATCGAAGACTGCCTCCGGGGCCATAGCTACTGGTTCTCGGCCTTCTTCTCAGGAGCAAGAGAAGAAGAAGAGAGAGGAGGAGCAGGTGAGAGAGAGAGAGAAGAAAAAGGAGAAGGAGAGGAAGAAGGCGGAAGAGAAGAAGAAGGTGGAGGAGAGAAAAAGAAGGGAGAGAGAAAAAGAGGAGAAGAGGAAGAAGATGGAATTGAGGACCAAAACTGGTCAAGCCCTGGTCCCAGTGTCTGCCTTGCCTGAGGGGGCTTCGGTGGCCACCTCTCCTCAGCTTTCCCCTGCGCTGCTCAAGAGAGCAGTCCTCCCTGCAGATTGTGAGAGGGCGTTGGGGTCCGATCAACTGGCTTTGCAAGCTAGCCAGAGGCTTGCCTTGGTAAGGTTCCCTTCTAATTCTCAATTTCTTTTAACAAATTTTGATGGTTTCTTCTTCTTGATCCCTTCCTTGTTCTTTGCAGTTTGTGACCGACTTCGCTGTGCTTTATCGCTCTCGCGATGAGCTGATTAGAAGGAATGGCGAGCTGGAGCAGCAAAAATCTATCCTGGTAGCCAGGGGGTCTCAGCTGGAGGCCGATCTGAAGGCTGCTGACGCAGCTCGAGCTTCATCTGACTTGGCTCTTGTTAATTCTGCTCGCCAGAGAGATGATGCGGTCAGGGAGCTTGAGGAGATGAGGAAGGCGTATGACCTGGTGTGCTCGAGCAAGCTAGACCTTGCAGAGAAGAACAGGGTTCTGGCCTAGCAACTGGAGGACGAGAAAGCCCAAGCAGCCACTCTTAAGGAAGATTCGTACAACTCTGGCTGGGCTGCTGCGTACGAGGACGTCGAGGTTCAGATAGGCTATATCAGCCGTCTGAACTTCAAGAAAGGGTGGAATAAGGCTCTCATGGCTGCTGGGGTGGACGTTGCATCCCCACTCTTTGACGAGCATGATCCAGGGCCAAAGCCAGTCATGGATGAGGACCCAGTCCCAACTGCTGAAGGCACCAATCCTGTCTCTCAGACGGCTTCTACTGATGCTCCTTTGGTCGAGAGGGCAGTGGACACCCCTGCAGAGGGTAATGCCCCTGCTGATGCTGATAAGGACAAGGGTCCATCCACCTCTGGGCCATCCGAGGTTGCTAATTGATAGGGATTCTTTGTAATTTTTTCTTTTTTGATCTGATGTAGCCTCGCTCATTATCAATGAAAAGACTTCATTTTTGTTTATGTTGATCTCTTTCTTTTCTCTTTCTTTTACTTGTAGTTGGTTGATGTGGATGACTATATTCCTGTTACCTCCCAACTAGGTAGAACTCTTGGTCCTAATGCAAGCCCTGCAGTTCGCCAGGCCTTTGCTAGGCTTTGCAGGTTTGCTAAGTCAAGGAACCAGAAATATAAGGATCAGTCCGAGCTAGTGGCCAAGTTGAAGGACAGGATCCAGGAAATGGAAGAGATCGGTGCTTCAGTGCAAGGAGAAATTAGCGAGCTGAGAGCGAAGTTACTGGGGGCCACCGAGATCAACCAAGTTGGGGAGTTTCTGCAGCGGGAGAATGAAGACCTGAGGCGGGAGGTCTCGAAGCTTAAGGAGCATTCGCCGAGCACCATTTCGACAGTCCTATAAGGCTCTTCTTCGTCGCGAGCTGCTCGGCCTCCCCTCCCGCGTGCTGGTAGGAGTGCCAGGGGTAGGAATAGGGAAGTCGAGGAACAGCGTGAGAGGGAAATGGAGGAGCTGCGCGACGATGTTCGGCGAGCTTATGTGACTACTGCTGGACTCCAGAGGGACGTCACCCGTCTCCGGCATTTGTTCAAGAACGGCCCTCGATAAGTGTGGTCCGATGCATATGATCAATGCTGGCTGGAAGCTCCGACGAGACTATCAGAGTTTGAAGAGTTATCCTTCATCAGGGGGTGGCTGAGTGCCCTCAAAGAGCTGCAGGTCCTGAGGAACTCGATGCTGTGGTATCGACACGAGATGTCCTCCTCTACTCTGATGCCCAACCCATTTAGGCGGGATGATCGATGGATACCCATTGATGCTATTCCCCGAAGATTATTGGAATTGGACACAAATGAGGTCGTGGAGGAGCTCGCCACTGCTCCTGATGATGGAAGGAGAGCTAAAGTTACTGATTATCTTGCTCGGAGGCTTCCACCCTCTTAAAATTTTGTTTTTATTTATTGTAAATGCTTTGGGCGAGCTTCGCCGACTAAACATGTACTATCATTGTTTGTAAATATAAAAGATTAATGAGAAGTTCGAGTTTTGGGCAATTTTGCCGACTAAACGTGTTCATCCAATCCTTTTATATTTTTGCAGCTTCACAATCCTTTTTATTTTGTCATGTGAGTGTCCGCCCAGTCCAGTATAAGAATACCATTGTTCCCTCCCTTTACCTTTTAGGTCGTGTCGTCACACTCCCTTAGGCCTAAGTATGGCAATTGGCGAGGACACACCTGGTATTGGATGTCTTCATCCGGTCAGGATTTCGTTTAACCAAAGTAGGTTTGATGCCTAAGAATACTCTATAGGGCTTCATATATTGCCATGGGCAATGCTAAGAGGCCTGTCGTGCTTCATGACGATGACCTGAGGAGGGGTGTTCCCTGCTATGTCGACCATTATGCCTGTAATTTGGAAGGGATGTGTAATAAGATATAACTGTTACTAATTAGAGAGTGATCAACTGAGAGATTTTCATTGGTGAATTGATAAATGAACTGTCCTTTCACATAATGAATACAATAAAAGATCTAACAATAGAACTCCTAAAAATAGAATTTCTTGAGATTAGTTGCGTTCCATGCTCGTGGTATCTCTCTGCCCTCCATCGTTTTCAAATGATAGGCACCTTACAGGTCGTCTCTAATTATCTTATAAGGTCCTTCCCAGTTCGGGCCCAGTTTACCGTCTGATGGCTTCACTGTGTTGCCCAGGACCTTTCTTAGAACATAGTCCCCAACTTCAAATTTCCTCGGATTGACCCTTTTGCTGTAGTGCTTCGCGAGCTGTTGCTAATAGCTCGCTAGTTTTACTAGGGCAAGTTCCCTGCGCTCGTCGGCCAAGTCGAGTTCAGCGAGCAAAGCCTGATCGTTCTGACCCTGCTCGACAAGGTCGGATCTCATTGTAGGCAATCCTGCTTCTAGTGGGATGACCGCTTCCATACCATATGCTAGTGAGAATGGTGTTTCCCCTGTGGCTCGCCTAGGAGTCGTTCTGTACGCCCATAGGATATGCGGTAGCTCGGTTGTCCACGCGCCTTTTGCTCGCTCTAACCGCTTCTTCAATCCAGCGATCATTGTCTTGTTGGAAGCCTCAGCTTGTCCGTTGCTTTGAGGGTAGGCCACCGAGCTGAAGTGGTGCCTGATCCCGTGTTTGTCGTAGAAGTCCTGAAAAGGGCCACTCTCGAACTGTGTTCCATTGTCAGTGATGATGGTTCTAGGGATCCCGAATCGGGTGATTATATTTCTCCATATGAACCTCATCATGTCAGCATCTCGGATGTTCGCCAGTGGTTCTGCCTCGATCCACTTGGTAAAGTAATCAGTTGCCACCAACAGGTATTTGTGATTGCCGGCAGCGGTGGGCAGTGGTCCCAGGATGTCCATTCCCCACTGGGCGAAGGGCCAGGGACTGGTCAGGGATTTTAATTCGCTGGCGGGCTGGTGGACCATGGGAGCGTGAAGTTGGCATTTTAGGCATTTGCGGACATATACTGAGGAGTCCTTTTGCATGTATGGCCACCAGTAACCTTCCTTCATTGCTCGGAAGGCTAGAGACCTTCCTCCGACGTGACTTCCACAGATTCCTTTGTGAAGCTTGTGAAGCACTGCCTTGACATCGCCTGGGTGGACGCATCTAAGGTAGGGGCCGGAGCAAGATTTTTTATACAAGTCGCCTCCTGTGGATAAGTGAAAGCGAGCAGCTTTGACTCTTATCTGGTGAGCAGTTCTTTTATCCTCTGGGAGCGTTCCGTTCTTCAAATAGTCTCTCAAGGGATCCATCCAGCTGCGGGCTGATTCCAATTGGAGTATTGGTTTCGCTTTGGTCAGCTCGCAGTTGGGGTAAATGCTTGGGCAGCTGAGGAAATCGATAGGGATGATCCTTTTAAGGTTGGAATCAACTGCCGAGCTCAGGGATGCTAAGGCGTCAGCGTGGCTGTTTTGCCCCCTGGGAAACTGTTGGATGTTGATTTCTTCAAAGTTCATCATTAAGTTTTTTACCAAGGAGAGGTAGGCTGCCATCCTCTCATCCTTCGCGTTATAGTCTCCACTTATCTGATTGGAAACTAGTTGCGAATCTCCGAATACCTGTAAATGCTTTGCTCCCAGAGTTTGGGCCCTTTGGAGTCCTACTATTAAGGCTTCGTATTCTGCTTCGTTGTTAGAGGATGCAAATCCCAGCCTGATTCCTTGCTCGAGGACTGTATTCTCTGGAGTGATGAGAAAAATTCCTACTCCTGCCCCCTTTGAGTTGGAGGCTCCATCAACGAATAGTTTACAGCTTCCCCCTGTAGCCTGGTTGTTTTGTTCTGTTGGCTTAGACTGGTATATGCGTTCTTCGCCTGTGAATTCAGCTATGAAATCAGCAAGGATTTGACCCTTGATAGCTGTCCTTGGTTGAAATTGGATGTCAAATCGGCCGAGCTCGACTGACCATTTAGACAGTCTGCCCGATAAATCCGCCTTCCTTAGGACAGCCTTGAGGGGGTGTGATGTAAGGACGATGATCGTATGAGCTTCGAAGTAGTCCTTCAGTTTCCTCGAGGACATTACTAAAGAGAATGCGAGCTTTTCCAATGGTAGGTAGCGCTGATCGGCCTCTAGTAAGGTTTTGCTCGTGTAATAGACTGGATGTTGGATCCCTGTAACTTCACACATTAGCGCTGAGCTGACATTATGGCTGGACACAGAGAGGTAGAGGTACAAAGAGTCCATTTGCTGTGGTATGACAAGCAGCGGTGGGGAGCTTAGGTAGTACTTGAGCTCGTCTAACGCTCGTGTGCAACCTGGGGTCCATTCTACTGTTTTGCTGCCTTTTAAGAGTTGGAAGAAGGGCTTGCATCTCTCGAAGGATTTAGAAATGAAACGATTTAGAGCAGCGAGCATTCCAGTGAGTTTCGGTACATCTCGGACTGTGCGAGGAGGTTGCACTCTTTTGATTGCCTTAATCTGGTCCGGATTAGCCTCTATGCCTCGCTTGCTGACCAAATACCTAAGAAACTTTCCTGACTGGACATCGAAGGAACACTTGCTCGCGTTGACTTTCATTCGGTACTTCCTGAGGATTTCGAAGGTACTTGATAGGTCCGAGAGGTGATTTTCCTTCTCCTTGCTCTTGACGAGCATGTCGTCGATGTAGACCTCCATTGTGTTTCCCATTTGATTTCTGAACATTTTGGTAACTAGCCGCTGATAGGTTGCCCCTGCATTTTTTAGCCCAAAAGGCATGACCTTGTAACAGTATAAACCAACCGTCGTGATAAATGCCATTTTGTCCTGATCTGGGGCATACAGGGGAATCTGGTGATATCCCGAGTATGCGTCCAGGAAACTCATTCGTTCGTGAGCTGCGGTGGCGTCTACTAGTTGGTCTATTTTCGGAAGAGGGAAGCTATCCTTGGGGCAGGCTTTGTTGAGGTCAGTGAAGTCTATGCAAACTCTCCACTTCCCGTTGCTTTTTGGAACTACCACTGGGTTGGATAACCATTTGGGGAATTGCACTTCCCGTATGGACCCTGCATCCAGCAGTTTTTTGACTTCTTTTTCTATTGCTCTGGCTTTCTCGGGAGCAGTTCGTCGTGCCTTCTGCGCTATCGGCTTGAATGTGGGATTGACGTGCAACCGATGGCAGACCATACTGGGATCGATTCCTGGCAGCTCATAGGGTTCCCAAGCGAAAACATCTATGTTGCTTCTGAGTAAGGTTAACAAATCCTTTTGCTCTTGGTCAGTGAGTGAGGTCCCGATCAGGAAGACTCTGCTGTTGTCGCCTTCTTTAGCAATCACTTCTACCAGGTCCTCTACAACACGCTCGGAGGGGAGGAGCCTGGTCTCTTCCACTCTGGGCCTTCCATATTTTAATTGCTATTTGGAAGGGATTGCACCTTCCTCCACTTTCTTGCTAGTTTGAACGACTCTTTTCTCTGGCTTTGGTCGGATGGCCGCTATGAAGCACTTTCTCGCCATCGCCTGGTCGCCATGTATCTCCATCACTCCCTGCTCGGTGACATATTTGAGTTTCTGGTGGTAAGTCGAGGAGACTGCCTTCATTGCATGATTCCATCCCCTGCCGAGGATGGCTTGATACGGTGAATCGATGTCGACCACCAAGAATTCGATCATTTTGGAAACATTTCCAGTGAGCACTGGCAGTACTATCTTGCCCAGAGGCATGGTCATCTTCCCAGCGAAGCCGACCAGAGGGACAGTGGTTTCCTTTAGGTCGGCGATGTTCAACTTCAATTTCCAGAATAGGTTGATGTACATTACTTCGGATGAGCTCCCTTGATCGACGAGCAGCCTGTCGATATCAAAGTTGGCTATCCTGAGTGTAATGACTAAGGCATCGTGATGTGGGGTCCTTACTCCCACAAGATCTTCATCCGTGAAAACAATATGCTTGTTGTAGTTGATGTCCTCTGCTCGCCGACGTTTTCTAGCCTGTGATTTTGCTGGATCAATCTGAAAAGCTTGCATCACCGCTGTCAGCTTCTTTACCTCCATTCGAGCTGAGTTACCCTGGATTTGCTTAACATCGGATACTCCGTGGATTAGTGCGAATTCGTGTCCGACGTCGTCTTCCAATACGTTGTCTGGTTTTACCTCCTTGTGGACAGTCACTCTCTCTACCTTCTTTTCCACAAAGTCATTCAAATGTCCGGATTGGGCCAACTCCTCGAGGTGGGACTTAAGAGCCTTGCAGTGCTCGGTCTTATGCCCTCCCTCTTTATGGAAAGTGCATCTCAGTGCATTGTTTCTTTTCGAGGGGTCTCCTCCCATTTTCCGGGGCCATTTGATGAACGGCTCATCCTTGATCTTCGCGAGAATTTTGTAAATTGGTTCTTTGAAGACGGTGTTGACCGCCTGGAACGATTTTGAAACGTCAGGGTTCCCTCCATTTTTGGAGCCATTCTTGCCCCCACTCTTTCCTCCTTTTTTCTGGTTATCAACTTTCTCACTTCCCTTGGTAGCGAGCTTGGCTCGACCGTTTTCTCCTACGTTAAGGCGGGTGACATCTTCCACCTTTGCGTATTTCTCGATCCGGGCCATCAGGTCATCAATGGTCGTAGCTTCCTTCTTTGTCAAGGACTGGTAAAGGAGGGAAGAGCTAGGTAGCCCAATTTTGAATGAAGCCACTGCCACTTCTTCCGCGCAGTCCTCGACTTCGTTGAATAACTCCCAGTACCTCTTCGCGTAGTCTCGGAGTGTCTCCTGAGGCGTTTTCTTCATTGTTAATAGAGCATCCATCCTTTTGGGATGGGAGCTGCTGGTGATGAATCGGGCCGTAAAGAGCTCGGCCAGGGATTTGAAATTTTTGATGGATCGGTGAGGAAGTTTCTCGAACCATTTCTGGGCCACGTCATGAAGGCTCGAGGGAAAAATACAGCACATCAGTGCATCTCGGTGATTCCAGAGGGTCATAGCCTACCGGTACTGCCTGACATGATCAATGGGATCAGTCTTCCCGTCGTAAATCTTGAACCTTGGAATGGCAAACTTTTTGGGAGCCTCTTCTTCTTCAATTTCCCTCGTGAAGGGAGATTTCATCTGGGTCTTGAGGGCTCTCCTGGCGAGTTCTTTGGTCGACCTGGTGTCGCGGTGAGTTGGATGTTGGTCCATTTCTCTGCGGACTAGGTTCCGTATGTTGTCGTCGCTGCGAGCAGGGCTCTGGTAGCGGCGAGCTTTTCTCAGTTGTTCGCGGAGGTCGTCGTCTGAGTCGCCACCTTCGTACCCTTGATATTTCCGCCTAGGGCTCCTTCCTCGGCTGCGAGATTTACTCGCCTGAGGGCTAGGAGTGCGATAGGGGCGTCTCCTGGTATCAGGACGTAGTTCCTTTTCCAGTTTTTCCAGTTTTCTTTTCAAGCGAGCATTCTCAGCCTCATATCTGCGAGAATACTCCCTCTGCTCGTGGAGCCTTGCCTCTTATGCATCGATCAATCTGGATATCTGTGTGGACCTTGCTGGTCCTTGACTTTCTTCTGAGGCTGGCCTTTCTAAGCGAGCCCCTTGATCTGAACGTCGGACTTCAGACCTAATCCTGCGAGGAGCGGGTGGCTCCTGAATATCTCCTGCTTGAGGAGCGTTGCTTGTGTGACCAGACATCTTAGATTTTTTCTTGGCGTGGGCTCTTCTCAGGGAAAGATGAACGCTTCCCACAGACGGCGCCAATTGTGGTGACAATTATTATGCAACACAAATAAATATGAAAGAGGTAACAACCAAGAAAAGATAAATAAAATGCCAATCGCACAACAACGGGTATACGTGGTTCAGCAAAGATGTGCCTACGTCCACGGTGGTTTAGTCAGTGTTATTTCTCTATGTTCTAAAGAATAAGTACAGAGAATACAACTTGTCCTTTGCCCCGGACTTAGGGTTTAATTTATACATGTATATGTTGGTTAGTGGGGGTGATGGGTTCCTCCTTATTAGCCATCTCCCCTGTAACTTTCTTACATGGGATCGCGCTTCCCCACAACTTCTCTTCATGGGATCATGGAGTAATCGGATCAATACAAAAGGTGATGGGCCTGGGCTTTGGGCCCCTAAGGCGAGGCTACTCGTCCAGGCCTATAATGCTAAATTCAGGGTACCCACAATATGTATGATATATTTTATGCTACATATATCATAAAATATATCATACATATAAAGTAGGAATGTTATGATAAAAATATATGTATGATATATGTAGCATAAAATATATCATACATATATTTTTATCATAACATTCCTACTTTAGTTTGTGTGTGTGTGTGTGTGTGTGTGTGTGTGTGTTTATATATATATATATATATATATATATATATATATATATATATATATATATATATATATATACACAAGTTCCCCCCTTTATATTGAAAGGGAAAAAAAGTTTATAGTTTTAGAATTTCCCCGCTTTATAATTGGTTATTCATGTTTTGAAAGTTGTTTTTGGTCATGTTTTGAAAGTAACATTGGCTTCTCGAAAGTACTTTTAACCTCGTGAAAGTATATGGTTCAATCCCATATAGCAAGACTTGATTTACCAACAACAAAAACTACTTTTTCAATGGCATTAGCCTTGTTAAATTCAAAATAATATTCAAAACTATGATCAAAATCAACAAGTCAAGTCAAATGAAGTCGGGACATTACTTTTACTAGTCTATCTTTCTTCGATATTTTTCTTGAGCATAGTTTGACAATTTATAAACTTTTCCAAATCACTATTCACAAAGTTACCTCATTGGAAATTTTAAATGCAATATTTTTTATAACGAAATATTGTATTTTCCTATTTCTAATTAAAAATATGAGATGTATTTTTGTCACCACTGCTAGAAATAATTGCAAATATAATAGTCATATAGTTATTAATGCCTCAAGTATAGTAGCTTATGATAGTGAGTAGCACTCTATGACAAGATAGTTTAGGTTATTTATCAATAAAGAACATATCATTTTACTTTGTTGGTAAAGTAACCCAACTATATATCATATAATGGAACATTTAAGTTCAATATATTTGTAACTTTTTCAGGAACAAGGGTGTGATACCCAAAATATGTCAACCAATAGATATAGGACACATGGCACGAGTGTCTGTGAAAACACACGAAAGATATAACAAGTGATGACAAAAGGACTCAATCTATAAATGAAGGCCACGACTTGGTACAAGACCCGATTGTTGACTGTACTACATTTGACCCTTTATACGCTCAAGACTACGAACTGGTGCCAAATAAGTTGCGAACACTACGACACGACTGCATCAAAGGACCACGACTATACCTTTAGTCGGATATGGTCCCCCAGCCTTATAACATCCCCATATGTATAGGCCACGGACCTCAACACGTCATCAATGGTCTGCCAGTTGTCCACCTTTTATAAAGATTCCATCTCATCAATACTTATCCAGAAGGCACGTGAACTGTAAACGTGATGCCCTCACTAACGACTATATATAGACGTCTTCACCTCTTCAGTTGGGAGGAATATTTTAGGCAGCGAATCCCTACTAAATTCTCTCCAACACCTCTCTATACCTTAGTTCACACTCGAGTCAACTGAGCCATCCACAACCATGGCCTCCCTCCCGTATACATTACAAGGCCGCAATCCCCTTTTCACAAAACGTGTGTGTTATGAATTTATCATATTTCTATCCTCTTGTATGCCCCTAAGGTCCCTTAAACATGTACTATTACATGAATCTAGTGAGAATAAGACACCAAAATGGACGTAGACTCATTTTTATGGCCAAACCACTCTAAATTTCTTGTTATGTCTATTTTAATCGATTTTTTCTACTTTGAATGTTGTGTATAACTTTGACGATATGATTTGCTTTGGTAAATCATTTTTAGACAACAATAGTTTGGTACCGTCTATGGAAAATGAGGTGTTCGACTGAGTTTCTCATAAATCGAGTCCATAATGCCTTATTTCAACCACAAGGATCTCTGGATCAACACCTTATGGGTGAGATTTTTGTGGTTAGACCCATATTTTCATATAAACATGTTAAGAGTCTCTTCGTCTTATCAAATCTATTTTCTAAGCCAATATTAAGGTTTTTGGACAGATCCATATATCCCAATGATGTTCCTATGTCTAAATCTTGCTAAAAAGCTTAACAGGCAACAACCTCATAAGGACTGGAAACTAGGGATGCACATATTTTCTGCTCTCTCTATACTTTAGTCATTTTCTGCCATGTCATGACCTATATAGTAAGAGTTTGTTGCTAAAATTTTGTTATTTTGCACATAAGGGATTGTTATGCTTAGATTCAACATCCCCACTGACTTTTTTGTCTAAACTCTTGGGGTGAAAAATCACATTTTAGGAAAATTCGGGTTTGCATCTGCATTCTGACCCTTACTGTCTACAGCCTGTCCATGTTGTCGTGCTACAAGCTATGACCTCCAGTTAACAGCTTAGGCCAATTCTTATATTGCCAGCATATTTAGCATTTCTGATTAAAAAACTATTTTATTTTAGACCAAAGATGCCACAAAAAGCTTAAAAGCCCTCGTGACATGTTTTATAGTTTATGGGTCGGATTAAATGACATAAGGCTAGGTTTTTCAATTGACAATCGATGATTCCACAAGAAAAATACGGCAAGGATATGGCCTTAAGGATAGATAAACTTCTCAGGATAAGTTAAGATGTTTTTACTAACTTTTCAGTCACTGATCCAGCTAAGGGCTTGTACTCAGTAAAGTATCCGCCAAATGAAATTGTCCTAGGAGAAAAACCATATTTAATAATATCAATTGCGGTGTAAAAACTCCTTGAAAGGAAAAAGGCCATGAACTCATTCCTTACATGCCTAATAGGTTGCGGTCTTAATGTAAATAGTTGCATCCCATTATTACAATATGCTCAATATTTGACTCTGTTAACTCTCTAAGTCTTGGACTTCTCACTCTCTTAAGTTCAACTCATAGAAAATATTTTCTAAAGAACTAATAATTGAAAGAGAATAATCATAGAAGACAGCTCAGAATCAGCCCCCCAACAGACTGAAGACGTGGCCCATTTGATGATGTGCATCAACTATCTGCATGAGTGTGAGACCTCCGTCCAGGGATAAATTAACCTCTTAAGATAGAAAATTCTTATGATTTAGTCCACAGCCTTCACAAACATGCTAAAGGCCGAAGACCCTAAGGAAAAGACAGTGTCTGTGACTTCTGAGAGGAAAACTGCAGAAGAATTAGTGGAAGGGAAGAAGAGAAAGCATAAAGACCACCCAAAAAGGCTATATGAGAAATTCACCCCTCTTAACTGTGACCTGGAGACTTCTTTGGCCGGCATAAAAGGAGAGAACCTCCTCAAATGGCTCGAAATATGATATCTCTTACTAGTAAGAGAGATAAAAGTAAGCAGTGCGATTTCCACAAGGACATTAGTCACATGACTAAGCCTAAAGAATGAGGTCGATTGGGTTACTAGATAAGGAATGTTTTAGCGATTCACAAAGACTGCAGCCATTAATTGAATAGAAAGCAATCGCGGCCCTTCAAAAAGTATAAAGAAGAATTTTGTCTATATACTACTTTCTCAATCACTACAAATCCAAATCTTATATATCAATTTTGTATTCCCTAAGAATATATATCAATGAAAAGTTTGCATTTTACTTTAATGCATTTGCAAATTTCTTTCAATAGGTTTAATGAGAAACCTATAAATAATCACACCTTAAGACAGAGACCAAGGTAATGGTCCTTCGGATCACAAGAAAACCACAATTGGGGAGGCAGAAATGCTCAATAAGCCTATCAATGGTCGCGAAGGCAGCGGTTCCCATAAACCTTAATCATAAGAAGACCATGGCCAAGGAATTCCTAATAACCCTACCAATGGTTGCGTAGGCAAAGGTGACCATAAACCTAAGAACAAGAAGACCATAACGAGGGCGGCAAAAATCCCCAGTAATCCTACCAACGACCGCGAAGGCAGAGGTGCCCATAAACCTAAAAATAAGAAGACAGTAGCCAGGGAGGCAGAAATTCTAAATAACCCTACCAACGTGCCTAAAGGCATAGGTGACCATAAACCTAAGATAAATAAGACCATGACCAGGGAGACAAAAATGCCCTATAAGCCTACCAACAACCACAAAGGCAGAGGTGCTTATAAACCTAGGAGCTGAAAGATATATTTAACTCTAAAAAAAAAAACTTAAGTCATAAAAAGTTAGACTTATTCCATACTCAGATCCCAACTAACAAGAACCTCATGCAAATGGTTCTGGTCGAATCCTTTATGATGGCGGTTCCCTGATTAGCGCCAGTCTTTTATCAAAGACTCGGGGGTGAATCTGAAATAACATAATAAATCCTTGAGGGGATATAGCCTCAGTAGTCTGAGGAGGCTCTTTAATAATATATCAACATTCTTTAAATATTTTAAAAGCTTGAAGACCGTAGTAGCAATGGAAGACCACGAAAGTTGAAGCCATCATCCTAACATCCAAAGTATAAAAAAGCATCATGTCCAAAGCCTTGGGGAGCCACTGTACCCCTAGGTATGTGGAGTACTCTCTACCGTATTTGGGGCACCTATAACCCTCAGGTTTGCAAAGTGTAATCTGAAGCCTTTGAATGTTCACAATGTCAAAGCTAAGACCATAGTTAAAATCGATTATAATTGTTAAGACCAGTCATGCTCGAAGCATTTGGGGCCAATGTACTCCTCTGTTCCATAACGTGTTATCTAAAGCCTTGGGATAGGTCTTTAAAGATCGCGGGAGCTAGAAGGTTATGGTATTAATGTAATACCGCGAAACATGAACACATTAACATTTGAAGCCTTAGGGGCCACTATGCCCCTCAAGTCCTCAAATCATTGTCTGCAGACATTTCATTACTAAGGCTGCGACCAAAATTAATCCTAGCAGTCTTAATTCGGTTCAAAATATAAGAATGCAAATGCATGTGATAAATTTACAGTTCTAATAAATCTAGAATGAAGATAGCCAAGCATGCAAGTTAATGAATATAAAAAATAATGTCTAGCATACAGTGCAGCTAGAGACAAAATGTGCCAAGCAATAAGTCATATGTAGACACCCCATCCTATTACCTCCTTAGATCCCTAACACTCCCCACTCTCACCCTAAAACTCTAGGTTCTACTCTGAACCCTGATCCAGAGGCCATCAGGCACTTTCGAGCCTCATTTAACCTCTGTCAATGCTTTAGCCTAAGCAAGGCTCAATGAAAACTTGTAGGCTCTAAATACCCTTTCCAACGGTCCATATCGTGCGTGAATCGGCCTTACGGTTCACGCTCACTCACCTTTTTACTCTGAAACCTGATCTAAAGGCCACTAGGCACTCTTGGGTCCCTTTTGAACTCAGTCGAACCCTCGATCTGAGTGAAGCTCAATGAAACCTTATATATCTATGAATCCCCTTTCCAATGGTCCATACCGTGTGTGAATCGTCCTCACGGTTCGCGCGAACGTACTTTTTTACTTCAAAAGGCCATCGGGTGATTTCAGGCCCCATTTGACCTTAATGAACTCTTTAACCTGAGCCAATCTCAATGAAATCTCATATGGTTCTTAATTCCCTTTCCAATGGTTGAAACCGTACGTGAATCGGCCTCACGGTTCGCACGTACTTGCCTTTTTACTCTAAAAACCCCTGATTTAGAGACCATCAGGTGCTTTCGAGCCTCATTTAACTTTGGTAAACTCTCTAACCTACGAGTGGCTCAACGTATTCTTGTAGGAATCTAATACCCTTTCCAACTGTCCTATTCGTGCGCGATTCAGACTTATGGTTTGCATTTTATGCCCATTTTATCGAAAAAGCCTGTTCCCGACTCCCTATAGGCACCTCAGATCCCCTGCCTATTGGCAAGGTGTACATTCCTTGAATAGTAAGGTAGGAGCCATGCCGATCAGCAACCCCTAAAACCCTAATTTTTTTTCTATTTAAATAGATCATGGCCTCATTCTCAAGGGTCCCTTTTTTAAATCAGAACATTCCCCTCGAAATCAATGCGCCGAAATTCTATTTTTGCAAACATTCTCTCCATTTTCTTACATCACTCTCATCCATTTTTCACCCCACTTTCCATCCTTACCTCACCACCATCCAACTACCATACTATAATCAACCTCCTCCCATTTAAAATCATAATTAAAGTTCACTAGAAGGCTAACCCTTATCCATTTACAACTCACCCAATCGGTAGTAGCTATTTAGTTTTCTTTCCACTTTTGATATATCTTTTATTTCATTATCTCACATCAAAACTAATCTCATTTTTATCACTTAGTACACATAAATCTTATTTTCATTAAATATAAAAAAATCCAAAAAGAGAGTTTCCTTATAAACCCTAAATTGGGATATCCTCATTTTTCACACCTGCGCCTAATTTCTAAAAAAACAAACTAAATGAAGTCCTAAATTAGGATTTATGGGTTAAACCCCATCCTTACATGTTATCAAACTATGTGGATTTTGATGACCTTTTGGCTAAATAGGCATCACGGGCCAATCCTGGGATTCGAGTCCTATTTTCTTATTTTATGCTTTCTTGTGTTGATTAGTATTTGTGAGTCCATGAACTCCTACATATTCGTGTTCCGTTCGACATACACATTCACTTAATCACAGTGATTTTTGATTCGATGGACATTCATATTATATTTATTTTTATGTTATTTATTTTACACACTCCTTAGAATTATTCCACCCCGTCTTTCCCATGATGTGGGTCAGATGATTTCTTTCTCCTATTATTCACACCGCGCACATGTACACACATATCATATTTTGGAGAAAAAGAGAATATTATTATAACCAATGAGAGATCGAAAGGGCGGAATAGGTGCCTAACACCTTTCCATTCTGTAACTTAGTCATTGGACCCTTGATTCATTTGGTTTATTACGCATCAGTGTGTCTTTTTATGTCGTTCTATCGACATGGCTACATTTCTTTTGCTTGTTTTGAGAAAAATAGGTTGGTGACTCCATTTCTTCGTATTTATCTCCTTTTAACGACGACCAATTTATATCTGAGGTAGCCTGCGAAGATTCAGCGAGATTGGTGAAAAGAGGACTCCCATATCCTTGAATCCCTGCATGCGCGGGAGAGATGTATTTCTAGGATTTTCCCTCCCATCCAATTTTGAGGTCGGCCCGCACCAGAGGAATTTGACCCGAATGGTCATAGTGGGGACTCCGCTGGGGACTTTTAGAGGACTAAACCATATTTTCACGTGGGTGTTATTCCTTTTGCTCTCTTACTTTTCTATATGTGTAAATATTCCCCCACTTATATGTTCTCCTTACTCTTATACTTACATCTTGTATATATATCTCATTCTTATCATGATGTTTATCTATACCATGATCTTTTATTAACACATGTATATATCACTTTTTTGTCACATGTTTCACCCTATACGTACTTGTATATATCCACCACATTTCACCCTTTAATTGCTTGTATATATTCACCATGTTCATTTCACACACTCACAGTTGTATATAGTCTCGCTCTTACTCACATGTTTCATACACCACTTGTAGATATTGATGCTTAGCTTTACTACCACACACTCTCATAATTTTCTTACTTGTATATATATGCATGCTCACTTACACACATTTCACACACCACTTGATTATCCATGTTTGGCCTCATTGGTAGAAACTTCCACATTTCTCTCACTTGTATATATTTACATGCTTTCTTCACTCACACTATTCACGTGTCGCTCTCTCACCTTACACATATTTCTCACTCACTTTTATATTCACATTATTCACACTTTGTATCTATCACCATGCCTTTATATAGTCTTCATGCTCCGTGTATATACTTGCCATGTTTTCTCTCCATGATTATCCCCTTTATCCCATGATATTTTTTTATTTTATACTCTCCATCATAGTGATAGTATTTCCCTTATTTAGCATACATAAACTCACCATAAGATACTAATCAAGACTCATGCGTTTCTTTCACACTACATCACTTGAGCATGGCAATATTGACTAAAATTTTCTCCCGTACTGGAGGGTCACTTCATGATGGGTGTCGGTCTTGTGGGACACAGTTAACATAAGAGATATGTTTCCCACCTTCCATTGACCTAGTACCTTCGATGTATATCGAACGCCTCCTCCTCCAATCGTACTGCTTGACTGAACTCACGATTGGAGGTATATAGCAGGGAACTCATTCATATACATCAATTATATCAAATTCTCCCTTACACATACCATCTTCACGAGGTATATCGTGAGGTAGCTCACGTACACTCATGTATATCAAATGGCTTGTCCACACGTACCGATGAATAATTTCCCTTATAGGAAAGAGGTATATCGTGGAAGTCATGTCAAGGGGGGGGGGGGGGGGGGGGGATTTCCACTAACCCACAAAATGCATCAACATCGTATAGGCTTCTACCCTAGGACACTCATACCTAGTTTTTTAGCTATAATGCGAAACTCTGCATAAATTTCGGGTCGCCTTACCACCCGAATTCTCGCACTATTTCTTCATTTTTTTTTAAAACAGGACCCTATTCGTAAGTCTGGAAACAAGTCAAACCATGTCTTACATCATGTACCCTATCTTTTCCCTAGACTTAAGTCCGGTTCGACATTTTTCTTGCATCCTATGTAAACATACTACAAGTGGAACCTAATAATAATAACCATGCTGAGGATTTTCCTTTCTTCCTCCTTTAAAAAATACCAAAAATATTCTCCCCTTTTTCAAAAGAAAAATAAAATACAAAAAATATTCCCTTTTCCCTCCAAATAAACCAAAATCATTTTTCCTCTAAGGTGTGATCGCATAGCCTGATTTTTGGCCTAGCTCCGTATTGGCTCGGTCTTTCGTCAAACCACCTCGAAGATGCACCGCTTCCTCTGCTTCTCCCATCGATTTTGAGATCTCCCTCTGAAAGTTATTCATGGAGAACGTCGACCAAACTGCGAATACTCAACAAGATATAATGACCATCCTTGCCCAACTTAGTGCTACGATTGATAAGCTCCAGGCTGAAGTTCAGGAAATGCAATGACACCGGGTCCAGACTCCCGAAGCTCCTGAACCCAAAATCATCTTTCCTCGTGCCATGGGTCCACCTACTCTTGATACAATTTTGGTCCCGTAAGAATATCAATAGGCCCAGTGTTCCCCACCTGTAAATGGGTTACCATCAGCTCAGCTATCGATCCTGAATCTTTCCCAGCTAGGGGTTAATTTACTAGTACCAGTGGATCCTAAGGAGGAAGAACTAAACAAGGTCAAAGAGGACCTTAGGCTGCTGTAAAAAAAATTAACTAAGTCAAGATCTCAGGGAACTACATGGACTATACTCACATGTCTCGTTATCCCAAGTCCATATTACTAAAAAAATTCAAGATGTCGGACATTGAGAAATTCGGAGGCATTGGACCTCAGATTGTTCACCTAAGTTGCTATCATCGTTTCATGATTCTCGTTGTGGCGTTAAAGGAGATAATGGCCCAAATGTTCTAGCAAACTCTCAAAGAAAGTTCTCTCAAGTGGTTCTTGTCTCTCGAGGAATCCAGAATTTGCAGTTCGAAAGATGTGGCCAGAGAGTTTATGTCACAATACAAGTATAATGACAAATTGGAATCCACACGCAAAGACTTACAGATACTTAAGAAAAATCCAGGGGATTAAGTCAATAGCTTCATCGGAAGGTGGAGAGACAAAGATGCTACCATGGCCAATAAGACATTAGAAGAAGAGAAAGCGAGAATAGTAAATAAAAAATCTTGCCCCATATTCAAGTGTCAATGGGAGGTCAATACTACCCGTAATTCAGAGCCCTATAGGAGGATAGTGTAGAGTTTGAAAAAGGGGTTGTTAGTCACAAAGAAGAATTTGAAGTAAAAAGGTTGATCGAGAAATTTGCGTAGGGAAATCATGACAATCCAGCTAGCACTGCAGTCTCAACAATCAATAACATATCACAACCTGGCACTTCCTGAACACCTGAAAGCCGTCCTAACCTTACCAAAAAGGAATATATCAAACTCCACGCTCCTCTATCAAAAGTGTTGAACTTGCTTGCTCGAAATCTCATCAAGCCATTGGAACCCCGACCATTTCCAAATCCTTTTCGCATAAACTTCAGACATGACACTCACTTTGATTTTCACCAGATTACAGGGCACACCACTGATCAATGCTTCAACCTTAAAAAAGTGATACAGAGTCTCATAGACAGGGATATAATCACCCCACCAGCCAATCCTAAACCCAACGCCACTTATAATCCTCTCCCAGAACACGAAACTGGGGTGAATGACATCCTCTAAGAAGGAAATCCAAAATTTAACCCTTACCAGAATCAAGCCCATTGAAACACCCAAAATGCCTACAATTTCACCAAAACCCCTCTAGTTTTTCCCATCCTTTCTCTTGCATCCTATAATCTTCGTCGATCAATCTTTATTACTCATCACCCGACCTTACATTGTCATTTGTACCCTCTTATAAGGGAGAGACATGTAATTATGTGTAATTCTAGACGAGCTTCAGAATTTTGGGATGATATTACCCTCAGAAATGACAATTGATTACGAGAAGTTTAGCAGTTTGTTCATTCACCACTTTCCCACTGAGCGGAAAGATCTATATGACCCTACTGACAAGAAGATGAAATTGGGGTTAAAAATATTCTTCGAGGATGACTTTGAGTGGGGCAAAGGGCAAAAACATGAGGTGGAGCCTCTGACAGATAAAAACATGTAAAGCATTGAAAATTCTATGGATAGTGATACCGATGACTTGTTCGACCTGTAAACACTAGAACTGGACCTCTGCATGATCCCCCAGGAAGCTGCGTTGTCTAACCCATCTAAGAAGATCACCACTACTAAGGCACCCCTCCTCAACTGGCATGCCATTCCTGTTCAACTCGCCCAAGTCAACCTATACCTTGCCATTTATTCTCTCTAAGAGATGCCCGAGCCAACCTTTTTCTCATATTTCTGATATAATTGTAAACGAGATGAGGTCCTCCCTATTTTATTTCCTACAAACTATTTTAATGAAATAAACGAGGATTTTATCTCATTTTGATATTCCTTACATTAATTGTCTTAATTCTAATCAAACTTTTTATTAGGATAACTTAATAAATGAAAAATTATGAACTGATCTCAATAAGGAAAAAAATAAACAACATAATCGCATTCAAACTAATGACGATGAGACTATTGTTATTAATCACGGTTCTAGTAGCCATTTTCGTGAGATTAGAATAGGTTCCACCCTCGACGAGCATGAGCGGTCGTAATTTGAAGATCTTTTGACAGAGTTCGAAACGTTTTTGCATAGTCCTACAATGACATGCCTAGCAATGACCCAGAGATATCGCATCATGAGATCCCTACCTTCCAAGAGAGCAAAAGTAAGGACATTATTTTTATTGTCCGTTATCAATTGAGCATGTCGTATACCGCTACAACCGTCGAAAAATAATTCAAGATCATTAAAACATCAAGACAGATCCGAATATCAAAGTTATTCAACATTCAAGCCTCCCCAAGACATATTTTGGTAAGGTTGTGTTTAAGTCCCTTAACGGCTCATATAAATATGTTGGGATATTTTTACAAAATATTTTCTAAGTGTTAGAGCGGAGTGTTTCGTCAAAATTTATTTTACAAGACCTGTAGGCAAATTTTTTAGATTAAAAATTGGAATTTAATTAAATAAGTTAATTATTAATTGCTGACGCACTCTCAAATTGATATTAGAGCAGGTTTGACTAATTTATTATGAATTCCTATTTTTTCGCAAAATTTGTGTGATATTGCTTTTTTTGATAAATCTGATTTTTAGAAATTGTCGCAATATTTCCGAATAAAAACTTATATAATCGGTTGCCAATTTTTTAGAGGTCTAATTATGCTTACTGGAAAGCCTGCATAAAATCGCATTTAAAGGCAATCGATGAGCGAGTTTGGGTTACTTGTGAAAGAGGTTGGACTCCTCCCACTGTCATCACAAATAATGTCATGAATTTAAAACCTATGTCAGACTGGAATGAGGATGAGTTTAGGTGGAGCACTTTTAATTCACATGATCTTAGTGCAATTTTCGAACACATCACCCCCGACGAGTTCTAACGTATTATGACGTGCACCACATCTAAATAAGTGTGGAATGTTTTACAACTCACCCACGAAGGCACTAATATGATCAAAGTGTCTATAATTCAAAATTTAACTACTCGATTTGAAACGATAACCATACTTGAGACTGAGTGTTTTGATGACTTTTATGCACGTTTGTCTGACATTGTCAACACTAGTTTTAATCTTGGTTAGCCTATACCTGATGCACGTGTGGTTAAAAATATTTTAAGATCGCTGCCAAAATGTTTTATCCCTAAAGTGACTATTTTGAATACCTTAGGTAATTTGAGTCGTTTGAAATTAGAGAGCTAATTGGAGACCTCCAGACATATGATATTTGACATGCTTCCTGACACTATCAAGCCTAAGAATAGAGGGATAACACTTAAAGCCTAGTTTAGTAAGGGAGAGGAAGTGTCCAGGAGAGAGAAGAAAAGGAAAGTGAGTTTTTATAAGCGTGAGTCTGAGAACGAGTCTAATTTTGATATGGCCATGCTTGCAAAGAATTTCAAAAAACTTCTTAAGTTTTCACAACAAAATTCTCCCAATAAAAGATTTTTTGAGAAAAATATAAATGAGGCCAAAGAGAGCGGTGAGAAAGAAGGTGAGGAAGAGGAATAAGAGAAGTGTTTTGAGTGTGAGGGTAGGGGGCCTAGAGCTTTTGAGTGTCCCACTAGGCTAAGGAGAAAGGGCAAGAAAATTTCCATGCCAGCAACTCTTAGCGATAGTGAGGAAGAGGTGAAAGATTCCGGGGATGAGTCTTCACATGGGAAATTTGTCACCTTTTTAGCTAGTCACGCGAGCGCACCTGGTTTGTCCCACTATGATGAGGATACTTGTGCACGTGAAACCCCTGAGGAGGATGATAGTTTGAGTTTTTTGAGTGAGGATGATAGTGAGTGAAAGTGGAGATGAAAGTGAGCATCGAATTGCATTTAGAGATTGTACGCCGAGACCTTAAAGACTAAGAAATTGAATAAGGATTTAGGTCTTAGGGTGAGAGATTTGGATAAAGAGTTAGAGGTTTTGAGGGTGTTTGAGGCGAAAGCAAGTCAACTCGAGAAGGTAAAGGTTTCTTTGAGTGAACAGTTGATTGCTTTAGATCGGTAAAAGAGTGGTTTGACCAACACAGTGTCTAGTCTGACGACACGTGTATCCCAACTCGAGAGTGATCTCGAACGTGCTCGAGAGGTCAAAGTCCATTTAGAGAACGCATCTAAGAAGGTTGGAAATATAGTTCTCAATCCTGTTTTGGGTGATGTTAAGAGACCAGGAATAAGTCATGATAGTGCGTCCACTTAACATGTTACACCTGAGCCGGTTCTTGAGTTTGTGATTGATCCAAATGGCTCTCAACCCAACCCACCTAGGTGTCCTGTACCTGATAGGAGAGATCGTAGGAGACATTTTGAGAGAGGTGTACCTAGGCCTATTTATGTTTGCACACACTGCAAAAAGAGAGGACACCTTAGAGAGTTTTATTTTAAGTTGGTTCATGTGTCACGTTTTGCTAATACACTTGTTCACACACAAGCAACCACACATGATGCTATAGATGATTACATGAGAGAGTTTGCACATATTAGGGAGCAGGTAAAGTTTTTGGTCAAGACTTCACATAATTTGATGGAGGTTTTTCATAGGATCTCGCCACCTTTGGAAAACTCCACTACACCTAACGGTTGAGGTTTAGTCTTGTTTGCTAGCATAGGATGCTTTTCATGTTGGTATTACATGCCTATTCTAGTATGTTTCATTTTTGTATTAGATTTTTACTTTTGAAAATTTTTGGAAAAATACAAAAAGATTTTCATTTTTTTTGAAAATTTTGAAAAAACCAAAAAGATTTCATTTTTATAAATTTTTGGAAAAAGACAAAAAGAGTTTTATTTTTTGTTTCGTACCGTATATGAATGGACATTTTGGATGACCGAGTCACAACTTTATTACATATCCATGTGATGATTGGATAGTATTTTGATATGCATCATCATTTCATTTTTGCGCTTTACAATGTTTGGAGTCATTGAGATGTGATTTTTTGTTACTACCTATATGTTTGACTCATAGGTTCCTTTAATGCATACTTGCACAAATTTGTTTGATTATTGTACTTGTTTATCACATAATGGTCGGAGTGTTGTCATCTCAATTCTGTCTTTAAAATGAACCATATGCGATAAAACTTGATAATGGAAGTAGTGCACGTAAAAACTGTTTGCCTTGGGGATTTAATTGCAACAAAATATGATGAGTGAATCACGAGAAAGGTCTACGAGAGTTCAAAATTAACTTGTTGTGAAATCCACCGTTTAAAAGAGCCCGAAATAAATGAAAGGCAATAAAAATATAAATATGCCAAAAAGGGGCCACCTTAAAAGAAAAATATAATGATTATTATTTATGAGGGAGTTTAGATGGAAAGAAATGAAAAATGGGTTTGCACGTCCTGATAGCATCATGAAAAAGCATTTAGATAGTTTTAGACGTTATTGGTGTGGGAATCATTCTTGACTTTGATGCGTTGATGGATTGATTCGATGTCATTTAAATTCAACATTTTTTAACACCTAAGGACGATTTTGAGATGCATTCGTTAGGAGTACACATATTCATCGTGCACATATGTTATGTTTGATTGAGTTGATTTGCCTATCGAATATGTTCACACCCATTCATTATGTTTCCATGATTTGGTTATCTTAGTGTAAGTCATGGTGTGTGATTTTTTGTAAAATTATTTTTGCATTTTTATATGAAAATTTGAAAAATCTAAAATAGTTTGTGATAGCTTTTGAGTTACACTTTGTAGGAGCGTAGTTTGATCCTTATTTTCTATGCATTTTTAATCTTGACAACTCCATGTTTATTTTTGTTTATTCTTTCCTATCTATTTAGGACAAATAAAAAAGGTGAAAACTAATTATGGGGGAGTTTTTGCATTATGGGGGAGATTTGATTATATTGATTGATTTATACTTATATCATTTCAAACTCAATATGTCACGAAGGTATTTTCTTTATCTCATGTATGTAGGTACAAAGATTTATGATCATATTTTGCACACCCTCATGAGAAAAGCTTTGAGATTTGAAGATTTTTTGTTGAAGATTTTTGAAGAAAAGTTTTGATACTTACATGTTTAGTACTTTTCAGTTTTGGGTTCATGGGAGGGTATTATATTTGTATAGGCTTTTTGATTTGATAATTACGATGTTTTATTTTGTTGCGGCATAGACATATGGTGATATTCTTAAGGATATTATTTTTATTGTCCGTTGTCAATTGAGTATGTCATATACCGCTACAACCGTCAAAGAATAATTCAAGATCATTCAAGCATCAAGACGGATCCAAATATCAAAGTTCTTCAACATTCAAGCCTCCGTACGACAGATTTTGGTAAGGTTGTGTTTAAGTCCCTTGACGGTTCATATAAATGTGTTGGGATATTTTTACAAAATATTTTCTAAGTGTTGGAGCAGAGTGTTTCATCAAAATTTATTCTACAAGACCTATAGGCAATTTTTTTAGATTAAAAATTTTAATTTAATTAAACAAGTTAATCATTGATTATTGGCGCACTCTCAGCAAACCTATCAAGTAGAAACTGAGAAAGCTCCAAACATAATGGTCCCTCAGGGTCAAAGAAAAAGTGGTAAAAAAGTTAAATGTAGGCTTCATTTACGTGGTCGAATAACCTACATGGCTTGCAAACATCGTCCCCATGCTGAAATTAGGAGGAAAAGAACGCATGTGTGTTTACAATCGAGATCTGAACAAAATATCCCTGAATGATGATTACCCTCTACCCAATATCGATATGAGCATAGAAAATACTTCCAACCATGCTCTAAAGACATTTGTCGACGTTTTTTCCAGGTACAATTAGATTAAGATGCATCCTCACCACCAGGAAAAGGCCCCATTCATTACCCCATATGGTACCTTTTGCTACACAGTTATTCTATTTTATCTCAAGAATACTGGGGCTACATACCAAAGGGCCGCTGCAACCACTCTGCATAACCTTATCCACAAGGAATTGGAAGTCTATAACGATGACATTATGATTTATTGCAAGAGTCTGGAAGGTCACATTCCTGTCCTGAGGAAATTCGTTGAGCGGCTACGACAGTACCAAATGCGACTCAATCCGCATAAATGAATATTTGGCGTCACCATGGGCAAACTCCTTGGATTCATGGTCAGTGAAAAAGGGACTGAGGAAGACCCTGCCAAACTAAAAGCCATAATTGAGATGCCACTGCCCTACACGGAGAAAGAAGTTCATGGATTCCTAGGTAAGCTCCAATACATCAGTCTGTTCATCAGCCAACTGACCTATCTGCAAGCCCATTTTCAAGCTTCTCCGAATGGATTCAACTAAAGTTTGGAACGAGGCATGCCAAGAAGATTTCGAGTAGCAGGGGCTTGTAATACCCCGCATTTATGAGGATATAGGATTTAATTAAATTGATGATTTATGATTTATGATTTAATTAAATCGGTGTTTTGGAAGTTATTTAATTTTGTGATTTAGAATTTAAATTAATTCGGTCTATTTTAATTTAACGCCTGTCGTATTTTGAGGAGGAAATAAGATAATTGTACAAAGTTATTTTAATGATGATTTATAGGTCACGGTTGATTCCAAAATGATCGAAATAGTATACCCGGGGGTATAGTTTGGGGCCCTGGACGATTTAAGACCAAATCAGTACCGTTTGAGTGTATTTTGGTCATTTGAGAACTTAGGGTTAGAGGAACTCCTAAAATTTTAAGTTTATATTTGGCCATTTGAGTGAGATCTTGGGTTAACACAAAACTAAAATAATAGAGGGCATAGTAGAGGAAGAGGAGAAAAAAGCCAAAGCTTCCTACACTAATTTCCACCACGAACGTGACGGAATCGAGATCGGAACGAGGAGAAAACAACCATAAAATCATACAAACAAAATCAGACCTTTTGGACCAAAGGCAAGTGTTTATCTTGCTTGTTGTTGAAGAGTTATAATACCCATGAAGTGTAGGGTCTTATATTTGATGATTTAAATTGAATCTTCAGGTTTTGATTATTTAAACACATGTTTTGGGGTAGGATTTGCATGTAGAATTAATCCTTCATATGATTAGTATGAAATCAAATGTTATGTGATGAAGAACATGAAAGAATTTTGGGAATTTTGATGAGAATACATGAAGAACATAAAATCTAGGATTTTGATGAATTAAGGGATTTATATGTTCTTCGATAAATTTCATATAGTTTTGATGTACTATGTACGTTAGAAATCACCCCTATATACTTAAATGATGTTTAGTAATGTTAAATGAGAGTTTTATGGATTTTCAGGAAGTTGGGTTAAAGCTTTAATGGAGAAAAACGTAACTACGTAGAGGAAGAAGAGACCTGTTACTTTTTAAATCGATTCAGCCTCCTGGGTAAATCGATTCGGTCTGCCTAGAATTGCCAATTTTTCCTATTTTAAGCCTAGAAATTGTGAATGATTAAAAGGGGGACTTTTGTGACATCCTTGAATTATTATGGGGGACATTTTGAATTACAGTAGGCCTGGGTAGGGTTAAGACATAACTATAAATAAGAGAATTAAGGTGAAGATTTATCGGGCTTAAGTTAACATAATGAACTCGAGATAATGATAACGAGTCAAGAGGGTTGCAAATGAACCTAGGATGTAGACCATTAAGATATGAGTGAAGTAGCTACTGGATTAACTTAAGGGGTAATTATAGGCCTTTCGGGTAGAGAATAAAACTCTGAATATACAATAGTGAGTAATACGGCGAATTAATAATACGAGAAGTATTCGAGGGATAAATACTACGTACGGATTATTATTATAGGTTGAGTGTATACCTATACGAATTATTATTATTATAGGTTGTGTGAATACCTATACTGAATATACATATGGGTAGGTTATGTGTATACCTATTATGTGTGAACATACCTACGCTGCCTGCTTTCACAGAGGTCTCGTGCAGAGAGCGATCCCACCTCTATAATTCCAGTGAGGTTTGTATGTGTGCCCCAGAACATAGAACTTAGGGCGACTCACTATGTGTGTGTATTAGTGAGACTGGCGGGTCATTTGGGTACGTTAGGTATGTGCGTAGCCGAAAGGCTTATAACTATGTTCGCCTCCAATATGTGTTGATTTGATTTATGGTTCGAGGGTGATATCCGAGCCGATAGTCCTTGATTTGGTATGAGAATTACATGAACATGATAGCAGAGTACGCAATTGTGCATCGCGGTGTCCAGTCCAGTAGATGCTAGATTTTATATAGAGAGAGAGTGTGTGTCATATATATATATATATATATATATATATATATACACACATGGGTGATTATCTTACTAATGTGTGATAGTAAGAAAACTAGATATGGTATATCTAAAGCAAATGATTAATCTACTTATGAGTGATAGAAGAAAGACTAGATAGTGTGTATCTAAACAATATTGAATCTACTAATGTGTAAATATTAGGGAAGATACATGACATATATTTAAAATAAATTTAAGTAGATAAACTTAATAAAAAAATGTTTGAACGATAGCATATGTGAAATGTTAACTTGGATTTAATAATAACATAAGGGAGAAGTTAATCATTAATTAGTTCGACAGAATACTGAATGGGCGATATGGGTAAGTTAAAGAGAATTAACTAAAGACTTAATGACAATTAAAGGTATATTGTTGCGTACTGTATGGGTAGTACGGGGAAGCTAAACATGTTAATGGTTAGTTTCTTATTGATAAGACCTAGTCGGGCTGAGTAGCATAGCTAGGTTAAAGGCATTAGGCGTGCACATTAGTTGAGAGGTGAGGAACTCAAGGGAGTGTATGTTGAACTAACATGTGTAATCAATCCCTGTTTTTAAACTTGTTATAAACACTTGCAAAATATTTTCAGAATACTTTGGGCTCTAATCCGTTTGCAAAAATGTTTTCAAAACCTTTTAGGTCTCCGTCCACAGGGACACCAAACTTGATGATCTGTTCTAGGGATGCGTAGCTGCAGAACCTGTAAATGCTTGTAGTATTTGGGCTTAGTCGCTTCGGTTACTTCATTCCAAGAGTATGATGCAGTTCAGTTATTTCATTTAGGCATGTCGCCCCTTCAGCTATTTCTTTTATTTAGTTTATCAAACTTTGTCTTTGTGGACTCAGTTTATTTCATTAGATATTTAGTTGGAATTTTGTATTGGGAATAATATAATTAATTCCACTTGTTGTTGTTGTTTAATAAAAGGATAAAATTTGGCACCGACTTTTTTGAATACTAGGTGGTTAGTAAATTTTAAAATGTTTTCGATAGTGATGCTAAGAATGAATCAAATGAGATTCCTGTTTTAATTTTACAAAGGACTAATCACCCGATATTTAATTGGACGGGGTGTCACAGGGCTATATTGGCCTAATATATTGAGGACTCTCATAAGGAGAGAGAAATCTTCTACATTAGTTAAAAGCTAGTTGGGTACGAGGTAAACTACACCACGTTGGAGAAGGTGTGTGTTGCTCTGGTTTGGGTCACACAAAAATGTTGGCACTACATGCTTGCATCCCCTATCAAACTGGTGTCCTGAATGGATCCCATGAAATACTTGTTAGAGAAGCCCGCTTTGTCTAGACACGGGGACTGATGGATAATCTTATTGGTAAAGTTTGACATCGTTTATGTCACACAGAAAGCTATCAAAGGGAGGTTTATTTTTTACTACCTTGCTGACAATTCCACGAAAGGAACTGAAGTTTGGATCCTCTAATTCCCAGATGAAGACATCCTTTACACCTATGACAAGGACCTCAGGTAGCAGATGTTCTTCGATGGCTTCCAATAAGAAAGGGTATGGTATTAGGATACTCCGGATCGCTCTTGATTATTCTTACACCCTCATTGCCATTAAGTTGGAATTTCCTTGAACTAACAACATGACGGAATACGAGGCATATACCGTAAGGCTCAAGATCACCCTTGAGAAAGAAATCAAACACATGGATGTGTAACATCCCGCCCGCTCGGGGAGAGCGAACGGAGCGCTACTATCGATAAAACTAACCAAAATCCACAATATAACAAGGTATAGAGCATCTAAATCCCAAACAACAAAGGAGAACTACGATTCCCAAATCTCTTCAAAATACAAATACAACAATTCTCTCGAATAAATACAACAACTGAAATGAATCTCCAATGCTCTATACATCAAAATAATAAAATCTTCTCATGTACTCTCGAATATTCTTCCCAAAATAATCCAAGCTAAAATCCATCTCCGATAAATCCCAAGCGCCCAAAATTCGCGCTAACCTGTCACTAAAAGAAAATATGGGGAAGTACACAATACGACAAGAAAGATGCTCAACAAATATTAGCGGTGAATAAAACGTAACAATACGAATATGAATATTCAAATTAAAGTGAATCTCATAAGCAATTATATCAATATAATTTCTCAAAAACACACTAACCTGGTCACCAGCCCTCACCACCATACCGCGCCTATGCATTTTTTTTAGCATATCCGGAAAAAGGAATATTGGCGGGTGCCCAAACTCAGTGCCATATTAAAATCTCATGACAATATGCTCAACACCAAATATAATACCACATGAATAGAAATTAGATTCCAACAAATATTTCCAGATTTCCAAATGAATTTATCAATTCAAATATGAGTCAATAATCACAAGAAAATAACGAGAATAACACTCGCGAGATTTAGGAGCATATTGTGTAAAACCCCATACCTTAAACCACCAAAAAGAACCAACATGAATCATCACATAAATTTTAGCCTCAAAATCTATTCACACCATCACGTTCTTCTCGCGAAAATAATCAAATCTTGTTCTAACCCAAACTCGAGAAAACACCAAATAAGTCTTCTAATCTAAGGTTGAAATCTTGAATAAGTTTGGGGCTATGGTTTGTATATGAAAGGGAGTAATTTTAAAGAGCTCTTCTGGTTGAAAAGTTTGAGAAAAAGTGATTTGAAAAGACAAGCCACGAATTTGTTGATATATAAAGGATTAAGAGTTTGATTAAGAAAAGAGTTCTAGTCAGATACAAAAACTAAAAAATTTATTTCGGACGATCGGATCGTTGGAATTGGATGAAATTTTACATAGAATTATATGAAGATGAGAGGAAGCTAGAAAAAAAATTCAACTCGATTGGACCGTTCAATATTTTTAAATATTTTTTTTAGTGGAGAGTTTTATGTTTTGAGGACTATCTATCTAATAAAAATTCAATTAAAACTCCATTTTAATTTTAATTTCGAAACCATTTGAAATTCTCATCTTCAAAAATAAAATCCAACATATTTGAGCAATAAAAATAATTTTACCAAAAACTTTATTTTCCTCTATATTTTGAAAATACCCCAAAATTACGCAGGTTGTTACAGGATGTTTATGGAGACTCAACCCTCATCATGGGGAAAATCTTTAGAAAATGGAAAGTCAAATACGAGAAGCTCTTGCCCTTATATACTCACCTAGAATCACTCTCCTCCCAATTCAAATATGTAAACTTTCATTACCTTCCACGCTCAAAGAATAGCCTAATTTATGCACTAGAAACCTTAGCCTCCATAGTCGACATGCCTGAGGGAATCACAATGGCCCCCATTCTGGTTAAGAAATAAGTTGCACCCACCCACTGCTATCACATAAAGCTCATTATAGAAGAAGATTCATACATGGATAGATTGTGGTACTATGACATTTGGCGCCTCTTCAAACATGGTAGGTATCCTCGATACGTGGAAAAGAAAGATCGTGCGACTCTTCGCGAGTTGGCTGCCCAGTAATGATCTGTAAAAAAACACTCTTCAAGATAAACTTCGATGGAGCCCACTTGCATTGCATAAACATGATGTAAAAAATCTAGAGAGAGAAATATGGGACCCACATGAAAGATCATATGTTTTGCCAAGAAGATCATCCATCAAGGGTAATACTAGACCACCGTGGTTTAAGACTACAGTGATTATGATCGAAGATGCCTCAAATACTAGAAGTTTACCAACCTCCATCTCTTACCTCTTTGAGAGTTGTAGAAAATGACCTCTCCCTCGCCCTTCTCCACTTAGGGCATAGACATCATCGGGAAGGTCACTCCTAAAGCTTCAAACAATTATGAATTCATCTTGGTGGCCATTAACTATTTCATAAAATAGGTCGAAGTTGAGTCATATGTGGTATTGAATGCGAAGAAAGTGTCCAAGTTCATCAGAAAGAACATCATCTACAGCTATAGAGTTCCCCATGAGTTGGTATCGTACAATGGACTCCACTTAGAGGTTAATCGATGAATATGGAATTCGAAGGCACGAGTCCTCTCCTTACCGATCGTAAACCAATGGTGTTGTCAAAGACTCCAAAAAAAGCCTCAAGACCATCATCGGAAAGATGACTAAAAATTACAGAGACGGGGCCAAGCGGATCCCATATTCCCTCTGGGGCTATCGTACCTCTATTAGAACACCCATTGGGGATACTCCCCATTCTTTGTATATGGCATGGAAATAATTCTCCCTGTCGAACCGGAAGTTGTTTCTCTATGGGTTATTCTTGAAAGTAAGATCAGCGGAGAAGATTGGAATCAATATCGCTACAACAAACTCTCATTCCTAAATGAAAAAAGATTGAAAGCTTTATACTACATACAAGGTTATCATCGCCAAATTGTGCGATCATTCAACAGAAAGGTCAAGGACCATGGTGTCCATGAAGGAGATCTCGCCTTCAAGGAAATTGTAGAACCTGATAAGGTCTGAGAGAAAAGTTCAAACCCAATTAGAGTGGCCCCTACATTGCGAAGAAAATTATGTTTGGTGGAACCGTTATGCTCACAGACCTTGACGGAGAGGAAATGGCGCGTCCAGCCTACTTGGATCGTCTAAATAAATTACCCTTAATCCCAACTCTCGTCGCGCTATGACTCTTCTTATCCCCCTTATATTCTAAAAAAATCTCTTTCTTCCCTCTGCTAAGAACTATGTAGGATATGATCCTGTCATAAACCCCTTTTAAAAAAACTCACAAAATTTCAAACCCACAAAGGTATGTAGGCAACCCATAAGACATACATGGGCATGGTCCTTTCTATCTAATAAAATGCTATTCTCTTATCCCTTCGTAGGTGGAACACATCACATCCAAGTCAAACTGGCAGACATGGGCTTTAGGATACCAAAATTGTACCGTCACTTCCAAGAGATTCCCGTCTATGGGACGATTATGCCACAAGGAGACATGTCCCAACCTGAAAGCTTCGTAGTTAACATTATAGAGGAACATGGCCTCTAAATCCTCGAGGTAAGATGAAAAAGTATCGGGCATTGGAAATGCCATTGCAGAAGAAGAAGAAAAGTTACAAAAGAAATTGAGATGTGATGATGAAAACCATCTCCAAAAGCCTCCTTTTATACTACGAAAATCTAGAAAAGATAAACCATTTAAGATGCTACCAAATTTTCTGCTCCCAAAGTACCCAGAAATACACAAGAAGTGAAATCAAAGCCATGCAAGTGATTTTAACTTAACCCTTATGCCGATAGGCAGACCAAGGGGTATGCCGATTGGAAAAAAAAAACTTTTTAGAAATTCTTTACTTTCATCTTTTGTACATAACTTCTGAAATAAAAATTTCTTTTTCTTAAAATCAATCTTTGAGTCACCCTTTTATTTGTTTCATTTTATCTTATCTTTTCAATAATAAAAAATCTCAGCACGAAATTAAAGTGCATGTAGAGTAAGCTACTAAATCAAGATAATCAAACAAAAACTGCTCTTATATTAACTTATCAAAAATAATTCTACACGTAAAAAAAAGAAAACTAAGAAAAGATAAATCGGGACGCAACCCGAACCCTCCAAAATCTTTCACGAAACCCCTCACAATCAAGTTTCTCAGTGAACGCACTTCCCCCTACGACATATTATGGACCCCCTACTCCTGAATCGAATCTCTCCTCACACGTAGTCGACGGTACCAACCACAGTGGCCGACTTCCTCACATAATCCAACACCAATGACATCCAGTCCTGAATGTCCCTCGGCCGTGTCGTCGAGATGCGAATAGAATGCAAAATAAACCAAATCACCAAAGCCAAAGCAAGTCGGTAGTGATAAGAAAAAAATAGAAAGAAAAAAAAAGAGGTCCATACTTCTCCCCCGAAGAGCCTCCTCAAGAAGATCTGTGAACCCACCTATCACCGCATGAGGGTGATGAGGCACTAATATCATATCCCCACCATGCACCCAAATGTGATAATAAGGGGAAGAAATACTGTGAAACATAATCTCCTTCGCTGCTTCCATCGCACCTCCCTTGTGCTATGGGTCTATCCCGCTGTGAGTGGAGGCATGTTCTCCACATCATAATGCATGACGACATCAACCAGTTCCCGATGGTACACGGGTCCCTCTCCCGGATCCCGCTGTAGGTGGTTTAACACCCGGTATTTATTAATAATTTAAAATTTATTTAATTCTAGAATTTTTAAATTACACGTGTGCAGTAATTTAAATTAAAAAGACATGTTGCCAAATTATCTAATATTAATTGGAGAGGTTAAGATTAATATTTATGTATTAAATTTACTAAGTGTTTATAGTAAATTAAATATGGTAAATCTTAATACGTCGTAATGGGTGGGAATGACAGGAGAGTATTTTAAAGATTAAAATAGGAAATTTATGTTAGACGACTTGGATGGTAATTTCGAGTTCAGGGTTGGTTTTGAATTGGCCAAAATAGGCATAATTGAGTACTCTAGGGTAGTAATTGGGTTCCGAGGCTTTTTAGACTAGATGGGGCTCACATAGGGGCGTCTAGGTCATTTGGGCTTGGCCCATTTGATTAATTTCGGGATTAATACTATTTAATGTAGGGTTATGGTTTTGAGGTAGCCTAAACACAATTCTAAACCCTAACAAAGTGAAGGAAGAGGGGAAAGTGAAGAAGGAAGAAAAAAAAGAGTTGGGGGAGCCAATTCGAGGAGCAATTCATCTTCTCCAACAAAATTTCAGACCTTACAAACTGTATAAGGCAAGTGTTTATCTTGCTGTGAATTTTATGTGTGAAATTCGTGTTCATTTCATAGTAGGTGTAGAAAATTATTTTGGGAAGGGTTTTCTCACACAAAAGGGGGATTTTGGGGTTGGGTCTATCTCCTAAAATGTTACACGATTTTTAATGGTGAATTAATAAATTAAGATGAATTATAATCATTGGGATTTAAAACATTGATGAGATGTAAAAGTTAATTTTATTGAAATTCGAATTTGTGAAAATAACCTAAGGTTTTGTTGGAAGATTTGAAAATAAACATATTTACTTGTTAAAATAATAATTTTCCGTCCAATCTATGTTATTATAGAAATTTAGAGGTGTTAAAGTTATCATAATTATGTTACTTAACATTGGAGTGATTTTAATAGAGGTTGGATAAGATTTGGAAGAGTTTTGGATCATTTTTTGGGAAGAATGTTCGCGGTCAAGGGTAGCGAACCGGTTTGGACCACCTGACACCCTTATTTTTGGATATTTAATTTGTGGGTTAATTTGGAGGGTTTCTAATAAAAAATTTAACCCGTAAGGATGAGAAAACTCCGTTGGGTAAAATACTCAGAATTACATTACCTCGGTTTGAATGGGTAACTAAAGTGGGAAATTATTATAATGCAAGAATTAATAAGTGATTGATTTTATTAATGAATTAGATGGGTTAATTTGTGATTTATTTGATGTACGAGATGGTTGGGTAAGTCCGAGGATTTAGCGGAGTGCCGCTACTTTTTTAAATATCTATGAATGAGAATTAAGATATGTTCAAGAGTCGGGGATATACTCATAATAATAAGGCTAGTGCTTTGAGCGACAAGCACAATTTATTTGGAATGGTATTAAAATATATACGGATATAGACAATATATATATATATATATATATATATATATATATATATATATATATATATATATATATATATATATATATATATATATATATATGATGATGATGATAGTATCTGTGTGTATGATATTCATTTGAACATACCCCTCTAGTGCTATCAGCGGAGATTGTGCGATGTAGGTGATCCTCTTTGGCTAGTGAATGCAGGGTGAGTAGTCCCCATGTCATGGCGCCATGCATGTGCCCTCGTGAGGGTTAAAGTTCGAAGTTAGGTAATTGCAGGTGTGGTTATGACTCACTATCGAAAGACTATGGGCGCCCCCAATAAGTTTACGATTTTATCGAGTCTGTGTGAGATTCCGATCGCCGGTAGCCGGGATGAAGTGAGTATGCCTCAGTGATGATAGCATTGTAGATAAATACCTATGATGAGTTATTACTTGGGGAATTATGATTATATGCGACATATGTGTGCTTGTTATGGTATATCCTGTACGTATATAATGGTGTAGTAATTTATATATGGGTTTAATAAGTGAAGAGTGATTTTATGTGTAACTCTTACAATGTATCTGTAGGTATATAATAGAGTGATAAATTATATACAGACTTAATACATTTAAGTTTGAATGTTTAGAAATAACTGTAGTAAAGTTATATTAATGATAAATTATGAGATAATCAAATAAGCTAACGATCAAACTAACTTAGTAATGAACGATAAACAATACTTGGGGTATAATAGTGTATTATTGAGAGTTGCAATCGGACTAGTTAGGCGGGGTAGTGTAACTAGGCGGGTTAAGGTGGATGTCATATGTGTGCACAATAGTTGAGAGGTGAGGGGTAATCTCATGACAATGCAACACTGACTTATTGTAACACCCCGCCCACCCGGGGAGAGCGGAGCGGCGTGATTCTACGATAAAACTAACCAAATCCACAATCAACAAGGTATAGAGCATCTAAAAGAATCCCACAACATAGAATAAAACAATCGACTAATCTCAATTTCTTTAAATTAAATACAATAAAATTCTCTCGAAATAATACAACTATCTATCTCGAAATAAAATAAATCGCTAATGCTCTATACAACAAAAGTAAATACAAATCTCATCATCTTGCTCTCGAATATTCTTCCCAAAATATCCAAGATAAAAAAATCAATCTCTAAATTTAGTCCATAGCGCCCAAATCCACGCCAACTTGCCACTAAAAGAAAATATGGGGAAGTACACAATATGACAGGAAAGATGCTCAACAAATATTAGCGGTGAATAAAGTGTAACAATATGAGTATGAATATTCAAATCAAATGCAAAACTCATAAGAATTTTATCAATATAATTTCTCAACAACACCTTACCCGGGTCACCAGGCCTCACCATACCGCGCCATACTTTATCAAGTAGCCGAAATAGGAATATTAGCGGGTGCCCAACCTCAGTGCCATATTAAAATCTCATGACAACATGCACAACACAAATATAATACCACATGAATCAAAATCAGATTCCAACAATAATTTTTAGATTTTCAAACGAATTTAGCAATTCAAATAAGAGTTCAATAATCACATGAAATCAAAGGGAGTAACTCTCGCGAGATTAAGGAGCATATTGTGTAAAACCCCATACCTCAAACCACAAAAAAGGAACCAACATATATCTGCCCAGAAACTCAGATTACACCATAAAAGTCAGTCCACAAAGATCCTCAAAACTCTTCCAAGACCCAACACCAAAACTGCCCCTATAACACCTCCAAAAACTAGGGTTGAGTGCATAAATATAAGGGGCTAACTGTATATAAAAAGAGAGGAAATAAAAATATGTTTACTGCATATTTTTGTATCAAAAGTTTTTTCTCAAATGGTCGCCCACGACCTCATTTTATAAGGCAAAGAAGTAGGAGTTTGAAACAACAAAAACTCTTGAAAAAACTTGCAGCACACGAAATCTGTTGGGGTCGATCGATTGACCCCCTGGCGTCGATCGGTCGATCACAGAGGAAAATTCATTCTGCTGACTTAAAAATATACCAAGGGATAAACTTTAAAACTCATTTAAAAATTCATTTTAACTCCGATTTCAAAACCGTTTGAAAATCTCGTCTTCAAAAATAATTCTCAACATATTTGAGCAATAAAAAAATTAAATTAAAAACATTATTTTCCTCTTTATTATGAAAAATACGCCAAAAATTACGCAAGTTGTTACACTTCCCCACTAACAATGGAATTTCGCCCTCGAAATTCGTCGAAAGCCTAACTCTCAAAATAAGACCACCACAACAATCTCCAAAATAATCTCGTCTCCCAAAAAAAAATTCCTCACATCTAATATCGATGCCTAACACGAATATCACTGAAAATACTCTATCTCCAAAAATTGCTAGTCACGCAATGAACCCAAAACCCAAGCCCCAAGGGTTGTCACATACCTAAGCTCTTATATCATTTTGTAACACCCCGCCCACCCGGGGAGAGCGGAGCAGCGTGCTACTGCGATAAAACTAACCAAATCCACAATTAACAAGGTATAGATCATCTAAAAGATTCCAACAACATAGAATAAAACAATCCACTAATCTCAATTTCTTCAAATTAAATACAACAATTGTCTCTCGAAATAATACAATTATTTATCTCGAAATAAAATAAATCGTCAATGCTCTATACAATAAAATTAAATACAAATCTCATCATCTTGCTCTCGAATATTCTTCCCAAAATATCCAAGCTAAAAAAATCAATCTCTAAATTTAGTCCATAGAGCCCAAATCCGCGCCAACCTGCCACCAAAAGAAAATATGGGGAAGTACATAATACGACAGGAAAGTTGCTCAACAAATATTAGCAGTGAATAAAGCGTAACAATACGAGTACGAATATACAAATCAAATGCAAAACTCATAAGAATTTTATCAATATAATTTCTCAACAACACATTACCCGGGTCACCAGGCCTCACCATACGGCGCCATACTTTATCAAGTAACCGAAACAGGAATATTAGTAGGTGCCCAACCTCAATTCCATATTAAAATCTCATGACAACATGCTCAACACAAATATAATACACATGAATCAAAATCAGATTCCAACAATAATTTTCATATTTCCAAATGAATTTAGCAATTCAAATAAGAGATCAATAATCACATGAAATCAAAGGGAGTAACTCTCGCGAGATTAAGGAGCATATTATGTACAACCCCATAACTCAAACCACCAAAAAGGAACCAATATAAATCTATCCAGAAATTCAGATTACACCATAAAAGTCAGTCCATAAAGATCCTCAAAACTCTTCCAAGATCCAACACCAAAACACCCCCAAGAACACCTCCAAAAACTAGGGTTGAATACATAAATATAAGGGACTAGGTGTATATAAAAAGAGAGGAAATAAAAATATGTTTGGTGCATATTTTTGTGCCAAAAGTTTTTTCTCAAATGGTTACCCACGACCTTATTTTATAAGGCTAATAAGTAGGAGTTTGAAACAACAAAAACTCTTGAAAAACCTTGCAGCGTACGAAATCTGTTGGGGTCGATCGGTCGATCACAGAGGAAAATTGATTCTGCCGACTTAAAAATATACCAAGGGATAAACTTTAAAACTCATTTAAAAATACATGTTAACTCCAATTTCGAAATTGTTTGAAAATCTCGCCTTTAAAAATAATTCTCAACGTATTTGAGCAATAAAAAAAATTAAATCAAAAACTTTATTTTCCTCTATATTTCAAAAAATATGCCAAAAATTACACAGGTTGTTACACTTATATATGGAAAGATTTTTGCATATTTCATTACTGTATGTTAATCATTTTCAAATATTTTAAAATTTTTGGGCTCTGACCCGTGTTAAATGTAAGGACACAAATTTCCAATTGAGTCCATATATAGTTTTGGCTCAATTCCGGACAAAAACATTTATTCATAGGATAGTATTTATTGTAATATTCTCAAGCCTATTAAGTGTATGTTGAAGACGTAGCGTCAAAGAATTTAAAGCTTCATCAAAATGCCGGTTTGCGTGCCTCGTTTCTACGTCATCAACTAAGGTTCCATGCTCCCAAAGTATGAATGTAATTATATTTATATAGGAGCTTGGAACAATTTGTATTGGGTGTTAGATATATTAAAAACTGCATTTTATTTTCAAAAAGAATCAAATAGAACTTTAAAAAATAAGTATATAAAGTTTCTGGGCCAAAATCGAATTTTTCAACCTTTCTGGTTGTTCGTTAGAAATGTCGTTCGAACGAGTTTTTTCGTTCGAACCAGATTTCGTTCGAACGAGTTTTGTCGTTCGAACCAGTTTCGTTCGAACGAGTTTTGTCGTTCGAACCAGGTTCGTTCGAACGAGTTTTGCCAACGACCCTAACTGGTCAGTCGTTCGATATGTCGTTCGATATGTCGTTCGAACGAATGTTCATTCTAACGAGGTATCTAACGAACTTCTAACGAGCCCAGGCTGGTCGCTCGTTAGAAGTCTCGTTCGAACGAGAATCAAGTTCGTTCGAACGAGATTCTAGCGGGAACAGTTATTTGGCAGTTTTTTGCAGTTTTTCCTCACTCCTCCACTTGGTTTTCAACCAACTTTTTTCATGCATTATTATGTGCGGGAAACACATTTTCCAAGATAACTTTTCCATCCTAATACATCTCCTAGAGAGAGTTTTGAGAGATTATTTATAAAAGGAAAATGTTCATGTTTGAGTGTTCTTCAACTTAAAGAAAAATCTTTAAACACTTAGTTTACACCCAATAATTGTTTATCCAAGTTTCAATATTCATATCAATTGCTTGGAGTTTTGGCACCGGTTTCTCTACACCATTCAAAGAGAGTTTTGGTTTGTCATGTGTGGTTGACGGTGTGCCTAATTGCCCGATCGGTAGGAGTCCGAGACCACGGTGGAGCTCCGTTGGTTATCCGCTAATTGGAGGTCGATACAAGAAGAAGCATCACGGCTTGAGAGGGTTCGAGTTTAGGAAGTAAGTCTTTTGTCTTGTATTTTGTAATACCGTTTTTAGTGGATTTGAGGCTAGGACCGTCCCGAGGTTTTTTCCCGTTAGTGAGTTTTTCCTCGTACATCGCGGTGTAGTGTGACATTGTTTATTTTTATCTTGGACAAAATTAGAACGCATGCTTTAGGATTAATTCAAGATAAAATTCGGTTTAAATTCTCACACTCATTCAATTTGGGACTAAATTAAATATTGGGTAAATTTGGTTTATTCAAGTCATTTGCTAAAATTGGTTTCGCCTAACTTTGGATAATTCAAAATTATGACTTAGGCAAATTCTAGGACTTGAATTATGTTTTTTTAATTTGTTTTGAGAAATTAAAACTTGTTGTTATTTTTGAAAGTTGAACCATCACCAGTTTTTACAACGCTTCCGCACCATCTCTATTGTGTTTTGTTTTAAAAAGGAAATTACAAGTTTGTGATTTTAATCGACTTATAATTTAAAACCCGGGGATTCCACTCCTTCAGATTGGTATCAGAGCCAAAAACGATAAATTATTTCGTTAAGATCTTTTAATTTTTGGCTAAAATGGACTTTTCCCCATTTTCAAAATTTCCTATTTTCGATGGTTCAAACTACGCGTATTGGAAAGCGCGAATGAGATCGGCACTAAAATCTATCGACGAGAGAGTTTGGATGTCTGTTGTTACCGGATACTCCCCACCAACTTACTTAGTTGAAAATGAACGTGTTATAAAACCCGCCGATAGATGGACTGAAAATGAGTTTAAACTTGCTAATTTTAATTCCCGTGGTTTAAATGCCTTGTTTAGCGCTGTCACACCGGATGAATTCCGCCGTATTATGACGTGTAAAACCGCTAAAGAAGCTTGGGATATTTTACAATTAACTCATGAAGGAACTAGTGTCGTTAAAGCTTCAAAACTCCAAAACCTCACCACTCAATTTGAAACTATCAAAATGGATGAATTAGAAACTTTTGATAAATTTTATGCTAAACTTTCTGATATTGTTAATTCATCTTTTAACTTGGGAGAGAAAATACATGACGACCGTGTTGTAAAGAAAATTTTAAGGTCCCTACCCGATCGATTTATTCCTAAAGTGACCGTTTTAAATTCTTTACCCACTTTAGCCTCTACGAAATTAGAAGAGCTTGTAGGTGATTTACAAACCTATGAACTAGATATGTTTCCCTCTAAAACTGAAAAGAAAATTGACAAGGGCGTTGCTTTAAAAGCCCGAAAAGAGGTCAAACAAGTAGTAGAGAGCGATAGTGATAGTGACTCGGAAGATATGGCTTTGTTTGCTCGTAAATTTAGAAAATTTCTTAAATTTAACAAAGATAAATATAAAAATGATTTTAAGAAATTTGATACTTCTAAACATGATAAAAGCGAGAAGGTTTCTAAAGCCGAGAAGATCCCTAAAACTAGTAATGACAATTTGGATAGGGACGAGTCTAATAAGTGTTTTGGTTGTGAAGGTTATGGCCATAGGGCTTTTGAGTGCCCCACTAAACTAAGGAAAGAGGGTAAACGACCCGTTTCATATAATGCGACCCTTAGTGATAGTGATAAGGAAGAGAAGCCCGATTCCCTCACTAAGAAAAATTTTGTGGCTTTTATGGCTAGACATGTGAGTGATAATGAAAACTCATCGAATGATGAAATAATAGCACATGCCACTTCCAAGGTCATTGTACATGATTCTCTTATTTTTGATGATAGTGAGAGTGAAGAAGAAAGAGAGAGTGAAAATGAAGAAGAGGTTGATGAGAGTGAACTTCAAAATGCTTTCCATGAATTATATAAAGAATCTATTAAATTGAAAAGAGCGAATTTGAAGTTAGAAGCGAGTTTGAGAGAGAGTGTCAAGGTCATTGATGAAAGTGCCTTAACAGAAGACCTTAGGACACGTGAGAGGACTCTTCAAGAGAAGCTTAACTATGTAGAAGGCGAGAGAGATAGCCTTAGGGGTTTAATGGAATCCTTGAAAAAGGAGCTTCTTGCTTTTTAAGAGCGAAATTTTTTACTAGAATCTAACATTTTAGAATTGGAAAATAAATTAAAAGATTCTAGTAATGTCAAATTTGATTTGGAATGTCGTTCGGAAAAACTTGATAAAATGTTAGGAACGGTCCAAGTTAAAAATGACACTTTTGGTTTAGGCTTCAATACTTGTAATGAATTTAACCCTAAAGTCAAAACCAACATTTTAGGAGAATCTACTAGGAATGCATTTCAAGATCACTCCTTAGGTAAATCTTTTCGACATGTTTTCACTTGTTCACATTGTGGTCGAAAAGGTCATCTTAAGAAATTTTGTTTTGATCTTAAACGAATTCCTAGAAAATCCCATAGTAAAGCAACCACGATAGCTAATGTTTCTACACCCCAAGATAGTAATTCTTCATTAATTTGGGTTAGGAAATCCGACTTGGTTGCCTTACAAAATAGGGATTTTGATTCTCATTTACTTTCACATCCTTCCTCCCTTGCTAAATCTAAAGGATGAATGTGTTAGTGTTTGCATACTTTAGCGTTTGAACTTCATACTATATTCATATGCTAAATGTATGCTTGTTTAGTCATTTTCTAGTCATAACCTTATTTCATATCACATGCTAGAAATCATGACTTGTTTATATTTTTGTATTATATTTTGTGTTTGAATTAATTGAAAAATATAAAAAGATTTTTGTTTATCATTTGTGTTTTATTTATTTCATTTAAGCTTAATGAAAAATACAAATGAGTTTTGTTTGTCTTTTTGAGTAAATATTTATTTTTGATTAAAAATGTTAAAAACTCAAAAAGATTTTGTTTTGTGTGTATTTTTTGTTTGACACACTTTATGTGGCATATACTTGTGTTTGAATCCCATCATTTACGCTCCCATGTGGCTAGAACTTTTGGTTTAGATTTTCAATCCTTAAAATGTTCTTTACCATGTTTTATATGGAGTAGTTGGATTTTGTATTGTTTAAATGGATTCTATTTCTATATGCCTCTATTCACACATGCACGAGATCTTTTGAAATCTTAATGTCACATGTTATATTTGAGCTTTTTAAGGTGTTCTCCTATCAATCTAGTCATCTACATATCTATGACCTAGGAGGACTAGTGCATGTCAAAATCCGTTGCATGTGAGATTTGTGCGAAAAATGAAAACATGATAAATTAATATATGCACGGGGAAGGGCTCCGAAAGGATGAATTAAATCCTTTGCGATAGTAAGCCACCGTTGATTGGATCTAAAAGAAATACGTGATCCAAAGGCCTAAAAACAGAATATTTGGCATTAAACAGAAAGCAATTGCCAAGGCCTATGATTGTTTGATATATTCATTCAATAACAAAAGAATATATATGCTTATTGAGGGAGAATTGGATGGTATATCAACGGTTTGCACAATGTCCGTTTACCCTAGTTGTCTTTAATGTCATGACTCTATTTGGTTTGTAGAATCATCATCATGCTAGGCTTGTATGCATTGTGTATGTTTGTTCATTGAGTTCAATCTTTATATTGTCACATGAGGTTATATTTAACTGTGATGAAGTTTGCAATCAAATGAGAACTCCGTGAACGTTTCTTAAGTGTTTGGGTCTAAATTTACTTGTTGCTAGTTCACACCCCTACACTTTCGTTTCCATATGACACATTTTTTACATACGAGTGTGCAAACTTATTATATTTTGTGTCATGTGTGTGTTTATATCTATCTATATATGCATGTACTTATTGGTATATTTAAAGTATATATATATATATATATATATATGATATATGTTTGTCTTTGCCTTGCTTTAATTGCCCATATGCTTTCATGTCTTATCACTTTAAGCTTTCACATGCTGTATATTAGTTCTTTATCCTTTGCTTATTCCCGAACAAAAAAGGGGGAGAATGATGATAGGGGGAGAAATGGTATCTAATCCTATTATTATCATATCCTAGTTTGGGGGGAGATTTATCTTAGGGGGAGACGTCTTTCTAAGTAGGTCATGTGTTTGATAAAGGGGAGAATTAATTTAGGGGGAGTAATTAATTAATTGCATTTAATATTTTGATATTCCCTATGCATTTGATGAGTTTGCTTAAGTGTGCAGGAATTATTCTAAAGCGACATCTTTCTATGGCAAAGCGTTTGATCCTTGGGTTGAGTCAAGTTTGGGCGGGTTATGTTTTGAGTCTAGTAGAGCTTGACGGCCCTTTAGGATTTTTGTTTGGTTTTTGTCCCGGAATAGCCAAGGGGGGAGATTTGTAAGGACACAAATTTCCAATTGAGTCCATATATAGTTTTGGCTCAATTCCGGACAAAAACATTTATTCATAGGATAGTATTTATTGTAATATTCTCAAGCCTATGAAGTGTATGTTGAAGACGTAGCGGCAAAGAATTTAAAGCTTCATCAAAATGCCGGTTTGCGTGCCTCGTTTCTACGTCATCAACTAAGGTTCCATGTTCCCAAGGTATGAATGTAATTATATTTATATAGGAGCTTGGAACAATTTGTATTGGGTGTTAGATATATTAAAAGCTGCATTTTATTTTCAGAAAGAATCAAATAGAACTTTAAAAAATAAGTATATAAAAGTTTCTGGGCTAAAATCGAATTTTTCAACCTTTCTGGTAGTTCGTTAGAAATGTCGTTCGAACGAGTTTTTTCGTTCGAACCAGATTTCGTTCGAACGAGTTTTGTCGTTCGAACCAGTTTCGTTCGAACGAGTTTTGTCGTTCGAACCAGGTTCGTTCGAACGAGTTTTGCCAACGACCCTAACTGGTCAGTCGTTCGATATGTCGTTCGATATGTCGTTCGAACGAATTTTCGTTCTAACGAGGTATCTAACGAACTTCTAACGAGCCCAGGCTGGTCGCTCGTTAGAAGTCTCGTTCGAACGAGAATCAAGTTCGTTCGAACGAGATTCCAGCGGGAACAGTTATTTGGCAGTTTTTTGCAGTTTTTCCCCACTCCTCCACTTGGTTTTCAACCAACTTTTTTCATGCATTATTATGTGCGGGAAACACATTTTCCAAGATAACTTTTCCATCCTAATACATCTCCTAGAGAGAGTTTTGAGAGATTATTTATAAAAGGAAAATGTTCATGTTTGAGTGTTCTTCAACTTAAAGAAAAATCTTTAAACACTTAGTTTACACCCAATAATTGTTTATCCAAGTTTCAATATTCATATCAATTGCTTGGAGTTTTGGCACCGGTTTCTCTACACCATTCAAAGAGAGTTTTGGTTTGTCATGTGTGGTTGACGGTGTGCCTAATTGCCCGATCGGTAGGAGTCCGAGACCACGGTGGAGCTCCGTTGGTTATCCGCTAGTTGGAGGTCGATACAAGAAGAAGCATCACGGCTTGAGAGGGTTCGAGTTTAGGAAGTAAGTCTTTTGTCTTGTATTTTGTAATACCGTTTTTAGTGGATTTGAGGCTAGGGCCGTCCCGAGGTTTTTTCCCGTTAGTGGGTTTTTCCTCGTACATCGCGGTGTAGTGTGACATTGTTTATTTTTATCTTGGACAAAATTAGAACGCATGCTTTAGGATTAATTCAAGATAAAATTCGGTTTAAATTCTCACACTCATTTAATTTGGGACTAAATTAAATATTGGGTAAATTTGGTTTATTCAAGACATTTGCTAAAATTGGTTTCGCCTAACTTTGGATAATTCAAAATTATGACTTAGGCAAATTCTAAGACTTGAATTATGTTTTTTTAATTTGTTTTGAGAAATTAAAACTTGTTGTTATTTTTGAAAGTTGAACCATCACCAGTTTTTACAACGCTTCCGCACCATCTCTATTGTGTTTTGTTTTAAAAAGGAAATTACAAGTTTGTGATTTTAATCGACTTATAATTTAAAACCCGGGGATTCCACTCCTTCATTAAAAATATTTTCCAAAAACTTTAGGTGTCCAGCACAGGGACCTTATGGATGATCATTCGTTCCAGGGATGCGTAGCTGTAGCGGATGTGGAGGCTTGCAGAGTTTAGTGTAGCTGCTTCATTTAATGTTTCCTAGACTAGGTTTCATCTCAGTTATCAGTTGGGCATGTTACCCTTCATTAAGACATTAGTGATGTTCAGTTTATTTATTTCATTTTGGATATTTGTACCGGGTTTATAGTGACTGATGGTTTATTTGGGCACCCAGTTATTATTATGAATTTAGACTTCTGTTGGAAGTGATTTATCATTTGGTATTATTTCATATGGTTTATGTATTGATGGTTTTATGTTGCATGTAATGACAAGATTAAAATTGACATTGCTTGCTAAACTAATAGGTGGTTAGTAATTTAATTAATTTTTTGACAGTGATACTAAGAATGAGCTATATGTGACTATCGTTTTATTTTGGTAGCGGGTTGGACACCCATTATTTTGATAAGCGGGGTGTCACAGTTGGTATTAGAGCATAAAGTTCTTGTATATTATAGGATTTGTGTGGATTTTTGCATTTTAGTGTAGCGTCCTTTGATATAGAGCCCTATTTTTAGGATTGTTGCATTCGTATTTGCGCATTTTCGTATTTACGTTCTTTTGCTAATCATTTTGTATTTCGTTATGAGATAATACAAATTCAATCCCCTTTCAAATGCCACCAAAGAGAAACCTTCAGGCGAGAGCAGATGCTGGGGAGGAGGCCCCACGGGAGAATATTACTCCAGCAGAGGTGGCCGACATCGTAGCCTAAGCATTTAATGCGGCGATGACCACCATGGCACAATATTTCCCATAGACTCAGCCATAACATCCAATAGCACCAGTTGTTCAGGCCCACCCAGGGCTATCAGATTGGTAGAGAGTGAGGGACTCATTTCATAAGGGGCACTCACTGGAGTTTCAGGTAGCTCAGATGTAGTCATTTCTAGTTCGTGGAAAAAGGACATCCAGTGCAACCTCCATATGGTTGAGTGCAACGACACTCAGAAGCAGATTTTGGCGACATTTAAGCTAGTCGGTGCAGCTTTACAGTGGTAGGAGTCAGTCACCACCTTCGAGGAGAGGGATAATATGATGATCATCGAGTTCTCGGGGTGGTTCTATCGCAAATACATTCTTTCAACGATCCTGACAAAGATGAGGAGGAAATTTAATGAGGTGGCAGAGGGAGATAGGTCCGCAGAAGAGTACGAGAAGGAATTTACCAGCTTGGAAAACTTTGAGCCCAATGAGGTGAACAATGAGGAGAAGAAAATGTTGAGGTTCATAGATGGACTCACTTACAGGATCAGTCAACACTTGCTTGGTAATCCGGAGTTGAAGACTTATACTGATGTCGTCAATTTCGCATTATTACATTTTCAAGACCATCGCTTCCACCTAAAGGGAAATAAGAAAGCGAGAGAGCAGCCAGAGTGGGAAGGCATGTGGACATGGTGCCAGTGGGGCACAACCGTAGCAGGTGAGCAAGAAGCCTGAATGGGATTTGTAATAGGGAGATCGAGCTAAGAGATTTAGATCTAGCGAATTCAGAACATAGGGTAGTGGGTTTAGCCAAGGCCAGTAGGGTCCTCATCATGCTCAGCAATAGCAGCAGGTTTCCCTGGTCCTCTAGGGCCACGAAAATAATGGGGGTGGCCAATAAGGACAGGTCTAGGTCCAATGCCCGAGACATCCTCGACAGGGCCACCAGGGCCAGAGGCAGAGAGACTTCACTAGTCATTGCTATAATTGTGGATACATGGGTCATCAAAAGAGGAACTGCCCACACCCAAGTAAGGGACTACAATAGGGTGCCCAGCAGGGGCAGTTACCATCGGTAGCACTAGCTCCACCAGCCCCACAGCAGTAGGGGTAGTCACAGTAGGGACGTTTCATAACATCTGGGATGCCTCCATACCCCAGGGACCGTTGGTAGTAGTGGCTAAGTTTTCTATTCATGGACATATGAGTAGGGTATTATATGATACTGGAGCTACACATTCATTCATAGCCACTCGTTCTGCACTCATAATAGGTGTATTAGAGACACGTGATAGTATTTTTATGTGTATAAAGTCACCTATAGTCAATGGGTCCCTTATTCACTCGATATGTAGAGGGGTATATATAGACGTGGGGAGATTATGTCTCGAATCCGATCTACTAGTGTTGGATATAGATGGGTATGATGTTATTCTGGGAATAGATTGGTTAGTCGAGTACAGGGCGATGGTAGATTTTTATGAGAGGAATATCCTATTCTTCATGCCAGGACAGGAGATGTTCTTAGTGGCGATGTATCTACCTAAGGGAGGGTCGACCACTCACTTATACTGTATTGAGGAGGAGACCTCACAGGGGGTGGTTATTTCGTTAGACTCTAACCCAGTTGTGAGGGAGTTTACGAACATTTTTCAGGAGATACCCGAACTACGACCTAGTGGGAAAATTAAGTTTGTAATTAACCTAGTGCCTGGATGAGGCCAATTGCATGGGAACTATACCGTATGGCCCTGTTAGAGATGTAAAAATTTAGGGATCAGATTCAGCAGCTCTTAGGCAGGGCTTTATCAGGAGGAGCACATCGTCATGGGGTGTACCAGTACTATTTGTTAAGAAGAGAGATGGGTAACTTCATCTTTGTGTGGACTATCGGGATCTAAATAAGGTCACGATTTGGAATAAATATTCGTTGCCTTGAATCGATGACATATTTGATCCTTAGAGAGGAACAACATTCTTCTCGAAGATAGATTTATGGTCAGGGTACCATCAGTTGCGTATTAGGGAGGAGGATGTTCCTAAGACCGTATTCTTGACGCGATATGGATCGGGTTGACCATTTGGGTTGACTAATGCACCGGCAGTGTTCATTGACCTCATAAATATGGACTTCAAGGAGTTTTTTGACCAATTTTTGATCTTGTTCATCGATGATATTCTGGTGTATTCTCACACTGAGGAGGAGCATGTAGAGCATTTGTGTTTGGTTCTACAAACATTACGGGAGCACCAGTTGCATGCTAAGTTTAAGAAATACGGATTTTAGCGAGGGAGGTGAAGTTTTGGGGGCACATTTGGATAAAGGGATTTATGTGGATCCAAGTAAGGTATAGACGGTGAGGGAGTGGGGATAACCCACGACACTGATAGAGATTCGAAGCTTTTAGGGTTAGCTGGGTATTATCGCAGCTTCATAAAGGGGTTCTCGAAGATTGCAGGTTCGTTGAATAATCAGACTCATAAGGGAGTACCATTCATTTGGGATGACTATTGTCAGTTGGATTTTAATGAGCTAAAGGATAAATTGACTTCAGCGTTCGTGCTCGCACGGCCTAGGGAAGGAGTGGAGTACCGTGTTTTTATAGATGCATCTCTACAGGGATTTGGGGGTGTATTACAGCAGGAGGATAGGGCTATAGCTTATGCGTCTCATATGCTTAAGCCCTGCGAGAGGAATTACCCCACACATGGCCTAGAGCTAGCAGCGGTTGTACTTACCTTGATGATTTGGAGGCACTATCTTTTGGGTGAGAGGTTCAGCTTATTCACGGATCATAAGTCGCTACAGTACCTGTTCACGCAAAAGGATCTGAATATGCAACAGAGGAAATGGTTGGATTTCATGAAGAATTACCAGTTTGATATTCAGTATCATCCTGGGAAGGCTAATGAGGTGGTAAATGAATTAAGTCGATGACCTACTGGAAAGGTAGCAGGGGTTTGGAAGGTAAAGTGGGGTGAGTGTCAACAGGGTGACGACATCGCCAAAGCTTACATGTAACTTTTGGCTATCACACCCGAGATTATTACGTGGTAGTGAAAGCGCAGGGTGTGGACCAATTCTGTTAGGACATTATGAGAAAATTGTTAACAGATTGGGAAGATTCCTACTCAATCAGTTTCAAGGGAGGATTACACTTAAATGGGAGGCTTGTGGTTTTAGAGGCTGGGGATTTAAGACACGCGGTGATGACCGAGGCTCATGAGTCGAGGTTTGCAATGCATCTCAATGGGGATAACATATACCAAGATTTGCGCAGGAAGTTTTGGTGGTCAGGGATGAAGAGGGACATAGCAGAGTTTGTCTTGAGGTGTGATATTTACCAGTTAGTGAAGATAGACCACTAGGTACTGACATGGATGTTGAAGCCACTTGAGATCCCAGTATGGAAGTGGGAGAGCATCTCGATGGAATTTATTGTTGGGTTACTGACATCACAGATAGGTCACGACTCCATCTGGGTGATTATGTATCGTTTGACGAAGGTGACCCATTTTTTACCAGTCCATAGAGACTATGAGATGAAGCACTATGCGCAGTTATTTATTGTAGAGATAGTGAGGCTGCATGGGGTGCCGGTTAACATCATGTTCGACAGGGAAAATATTTTTTTGTCCCATTTTTTACAGAGATTTTTGGAGGCTATGGGCACTGATTTACAATTGAGTACGGCATATCATCCACAGTCGGATGGGCAGGCTGAGCGGGTTAACTAGTGTTAGAGGACATGCTCAGGATGTGCATACTCGACTTTAGGGGAGGGTGGGAGCAGTATCTTCCATTGGTAGAGTTAACTAATAATAACTCCTACCAGTTTACCATTGGCATAGCACCATTTGAGGCCCTTTATGGACGACCTTGTCGTTCGCCTACATGCTGGTTAGAGGTGGGGGGAAACGAACTGTTAGGAGCAGAGATGATTCAGGATACTACTCCCAAGATCGAGCTGATTCGGGGACACATCAGATAGCTCAGGATAGGCAGAAGAGTTACGCGGACGCAGACAGGAGACACATAGAGCTGGAGATTGGGGATCAGGTCTTGGTGCGAGTGTCTCCTATGAAATGAGTCATACAATTTGGGAAGAAGGGGAAGTTAGCGCCGAGATATATTGGGCATTTCCTAATCATTGAGAGAGTGGGAGAGAATGCTTATAGGTTGAGTTTAACGGAGCATCTATAGCGGATCCAAGATGTGTTCCACGTGTCGTAGCTGAACAAATATCAGAGGAGCGAGAGGGTTAATTGGCATATCCCATTGGAGGAGATAGATTTGCAGCCAGATATCTCGTATGAGGAGATACTTGTTGTTATTCTTGATCGTAGTGAGCGTAAGTTGCAGTCTAAGGTGGTGCCCTTAGTTCGAGTTCAGTGGGGGAACCATAATGCAGACAAGTCGACGTGGGAGCGAGAGGATGATATGCGAGAGCAGTATCCCGAGCTTTTTAACATAAGTATGACCAAATTTCGGGGACAAAATTCCTTCGCAAGGGGGAGTATGTAACAACTTTTTTTAATAATTTATAATTTCTTTAATTTTGACATTTTTAAATTACACGTGTGTAGTAATTTAAATAAAAAATAAATGTTGCGAAATTATCTAATATTAATTGGAGAGATTGAGATTAATAGTTATGTATTAAATTTACTAATTGTGGATAGTAAATAAATACGGTAAATCGTAATACGTCATAATGGGTGGGAATTACGGGAGACTATTTTAAAGATTAAAATAGGAAATTTATGTTAGATGACTCGGATGGGAATTTCGAGTTCACACTTGGTCCCGAATGGGTCGAAATAGGCAGAATTGAGTACTCGGGGGTAGTAATTCGATTCCGATGGCTTTTTAGACTAGACGGGGCTCACACAGGGGCGTTTAGGTCATTTGGACTTGGCCCATTAGATTAATTTTTCGATTAATACTATTTAATCTAGATTTAAGATTTTAAGGCAGCCTAAACACAATTATAAACCCTAATTAAGTGAAGAAGAAGGGGAAAGTGAAGAAGGAAGAAGAAAAAATAGAGTTTGGGGAGCTAATTCGAGGATTAATTCATCTTCTCCAACAGAATTTCAGACCCTACAAATCGTGTAAGGCAAGTGGTTATCTTGCTCTAAATTTTATGTGTGGAATTCGTGCTCATATCACAGTAAGTGTCGAAAAATATTTTGGGAAGGGTTTTCTCACACAAAAGGGGGGATTTTGTGGTTGAATTTATCTCCTGAAATGTTAACACAATTTTTAATGTTGAATTAATAAATTGAGATGAATTATAATCATTGGGATTCTAAACATCGATGATATGTAGAAGTTAATTTGATCAAAATTCGGATTCATAAAAATAACCTAGGGTTTTGTTGGAAGATTTGAAAATAAATCTATTTACTTGTTAAAATATCCATTATTAGTCCAATATCTGATATTATGGAAATTTAGACGTGTTGGAATTATCATAATTATGTTTCTTTCCATTGGAGGGGTTTTAATGGAGGTTGGGTAAGATTTGGAAGAGTTTTAGATCATTTTGGGGGAAGAAGGTTCACTGTCAGGGGTAGCGAACCGGTTTGGATTTGGGGCTGAATCGGCTTGGGTTGGTTGAGCGAACCAGTTCGGACGACCTGACACTCAAATTTTTGGTTAATTCGGAGAGTTTCCATTAGAAATTTTGACCCGTAAGTATGAGAAAACTTCATTAGGTAATTTAGTGAGAATTACATTACCTCAGTTTTAATGGGTAACTAAAGTGGGAAATTATTATAATTCGAGAATTAATTATTGTTAATTTTATTAACGAATTAGGTGGGTTAATTCTTATGTATTTGACGTACGGGCTAGTTGGGTAAGTCCGAGTATTTAGCGAAGTGATGCTACTATTTTAAATATTTATGAATGAGAATTTAGATATGTTCAACAGTCGGGGATGTAGACTCGTAGTAATTAGGCTAGTGCTATGAGCGACAAGCACGGTTTAGCGAGAATGGTATTAAAATATATACGGATATAGACAATATATATATAAGAATGATGATAGTTTATGTCGTATGATATTCATTTCAACATACCCCTCTAGTTCTATCAGCAGAGGTTGCGCGATGTGAGTGATCTTCCCTGGTTAGTGAATGCATGGTAAGTATAGTCCCCAGGTCATGGCGCCACGCATGTGACCTCGTGAGGGTTAAAATTCAAAGTGAGGTAATTGCTGGTATGGTCATGACTAGCTATCGAAAGACTATGGCCCCCTCCAATAAGTTTGCGATTTTACCGAATCGGTGTGAGATTCTGACCGTCGGTAGTCGGGATGAAGTGAGTATGCCTCAATGATGATATCATTGTAGAGAAAGACCTCTGATAAGTTATCACTCGAGGGATTATAATTATACGCGACGTATGTGTGCTTGTTGTGGTATATCCTTTACGTATATAATGGTGTAGTAATTTATATATGGGTATATTATGTGAAGAGTGATTATGTGTGTAACTCTTACAATGTATCTATAGGTATATAATAGAGTGATAAATTATATATAGATTTAATACATTTAAGTGTGAATGTTTAGAAATAAATGAAGTAAAGTTATATTAATGATAAATGATGAGATAATCAAATAAGCTAATGAGCAAACTATCTTACTAATGAACGATAAACAATACTCGGGGTAGAATGGTGTATTAGTGGAGTTTGCAACCAGGCTAGTTACGCGAGGTAGTGTTACTAGGCGTGTTAAGGTGGATACGCTCGGTGTGCACAACAGTTGAGAGGTGAGGGGTAATCTCATGATAGTGTGACACCGGCTTAAATATATAAAGCTTACTGCATATTTAATTACTTCATGTTAATCACTTGCAAATATTTTCAAATGTTTTGGGCTCTGACCCGTGTCAAAAATATTTTCCAAAAACTTTATGTGTCCAGCCACAAGGACGCCATGGATGATCATTCGTTCTAGGGATGCGTAGCTACAGCGGATACTGAGGCTTGCAGAGTTCAGTGTAGCCTCTTCATTTATTGTTTCCTAGACTAGTTTTCATCTCAATTATCATTTAGGCATGTTACCCTACGTTCAGACATTAGTGATGTTCAGTTTATTTATTTTATTTTTTATATTTGTATCGGTTTATAGTGACCGATGGTTTATTTGGGCACCCAGTTATTATTATGCATTTAGACTTCTGTTGGACGTGATTTATCATTTAGTATTATTTCATTTGGTTTATGTATGTATGGTTTTATGTTGCATGTAATGACAAGATGAAAATTGACACTGCTTGTTAAACTAATAGGTGGTTAGTAATTTAATTAACTTTTCGACGGTGATGCTAAAAATGAGCCATATGAGACTAATGTTTTATTTTGGTTGCGGGTTGGACACCCATTATTTTGATAGGCGTGGTGTCATATGTGGATGCATTTTTTCACATCGTAAATGACGACGACATCAACCAAGTGGTCGCGAAGTCCAGGTAGTCATAGCCCACCATCATGTCAGTGTAATGGACGTAGGGCTCACCCTCCATTTTCGTCGCCCTGACCTCATCAGACACCTACTTCACTCTCCTCATATACTCTGGGGTCACTGATGGTGGTACCTCCACCTCACCCTACAAAATATTCCATGCCACTCTCTTTCCTAGGTACGATACGTACCCGAACTCGTGCATTAACAACCTCCTCATCTGCGCATGCATACTTGTTACCATCGTGGCCCTCTAAAATAAGTGTCGAGGACAGAAGGTGACATATTTCCCCAGCAAGAGTCAGTAGTTGACTAAGACACTACACCAAAAATAGCAATTTGGCACACCCTGATATTAAAAATCTGGCACAGTTTAAAATTGTGCCATATTTTGGCACGGTTTAATAGCAATTTGGCACACTTTAAAACAGTGCCAAAATTTGGCACTGTTTTAAAGTGTGCCAAAATTGAGTACATTTACTAAAATATATAATACCCAAAAAAAACATTACACTCCTCACAGTGCCAAGCCCGCTCTCTCTCTTGTTCTCGCTCACATTTCCCCCTCCCTCTCTCTTCGCTATCTAGGTCGGAGCTCACTCTCTCTCTAGGTCGAAGGTCGGAGCTCACTCTCTCTCCCTCTAGGTCAGCGGTCGACGGCCATTATCTTTCTCTAGGTCGACGGTCAAACTATTTCTTTAGGTCAACAATTGGGTCACTGCATTGTTCTCTCACTCCACTCATCCCAATCAGGTATTTGTTTAAAGCATCTGTATTTTTTTTAACCTAAGTTAGGTATAAGATTTGGTCCTAGAGTTTATGATATACGTGATTTGATTCGTATTTGCTTTTTAGGGTTTTATATATACATTTTAAATATTTATTGTTTTTTTAATGTGTGAGTTTTGGGTGCAAATTGAATGTTGATAATGAAAAAAAATAAATCATTGGTTTTTAGATGGACCTTGGAATCTTTTAGTGGTAAATTATGCTTTTATGTTCTTACCCTTTTAATTAAAATGCATATTTGATTTGATTCGTATAGGTTATGGAGTTTTAAGAAAATTTAAGTGCTAAATATTCAGTAATAATGTAAAAATAACAAGTTGAAAGGTAGACACCCCACTAATTAAATGGATAAATGAGATTATGCGTTGAAAATTTAAGAAAAAGCAAAAAAAAACTATTTAAATAGTAAGTAGACATTAATACTAAACATTCAATAATGATTTTACACATGTAGAAAAACCTTAGACCCGTTCAAGAGGTCTCACTATGACTGTGGTGAGAATTCTTGAATTGTCCCATTTTTGGACAGTTTGGAAATGCAAAAGTTTGTAAGGTACATAATGTTTATGCATGTCCTATTTGGAAAAATTCGGTGGCATCTCTTTATGTTCTTTGAGTGCATAGTAGATTGATGTATTGTTTTGTGTTTTCTTGATTGAAAAACTTAAGTAACACATGAACACTCCCAATTTAAGTTGGGTACTTGAAGAACTGTAGGGAGATGCTGGCGAAATTTTCCAGATTAGTACATGGCATGAGACATTATGAACAATACAAAATATGCATTTTCGAATGGGATAGGACCCTTACCCTGTAGAGGAGATGGAGGAAATATAGGAGCTCAAATATATACATATTTACACTTGAATAAACTTAAATATATTTACAGTAAGCGTTTATATTATAATATGTGTTCTTTAAACTTATCAGGATGTCGTCGGGAATCAACAAAGAGTGGATAAATGAGAAAAATATTGAGACCGATACATATAGAGATGGGGTGTTACAGTTTCTACATTATGTGCGTAGTAATAGTTCGAATGCTAAACATTCATGCCCCTGTAGACGTTGTCGAAATGGGAAAGGACATGTTGTTATATATGATATATTCGTTCATTTAATGACATATGGTATGGACATGAACTATACCTTATGGCATTTTCATGGTGAGACATTAGTTGTTGATCAAGACCAACCACCATCGCAATCTGTGACACCGACAGAACACGCTGATGTGCACAATATTCCAATTTTGAATGATTTTTTGAATGATGCTTGTGAGATGTTTATGGGTGAAGCGGAACCTAGTGAACCTAATTGTGTAGGCAGTGATGAAGCCCCCCTAACTTTTGAGGTTCCCAATGATTCTCACACACATAAATACAAAGGCAAGAAGTATGATCGTTTACATCAACTCGCACAGGAGCCATTGCACCCAGCTAATGGTTCTTCGTGTCATACCACAATGTATGCACTTATAAATTTAAATGATTTGAAAACACAATTCAATTTATCGGATGGTGCTATAAGTGGAATTCTTAGATTGTTAAATGAACCACTTCCTGAAGAGAGCATGTTGACAACTAGTTATACAGAAATGAAAAACACCGTTAGAGATCTCGGTATGGATTATGTTAAGTATGATATACGCATTAACAACTTTATGTTATTTTGGAAAGAGCGTGAAAAATATACTAGATGTATAAAATGTGGTTCTTTACGCTACAAGTTTACTTGTCTAGACGAGGACGGGGTAGAAATTCAGAATACTAATGGAAATAAAAAGTACTCTAGGGTTCCTAAGAAGGTAATGAGACATTTCCCTCTAATCCCCAGTCTAAAATGATTGTATACCATAAAATGGATAGCAGAGAAAATGACTTGGCACGCTCGTGCAAGCTCTTGTATGGAATTTTTGCATCATCCCCGACATTCAGCAGAATGGGTAAATTTAAACATTATTGGAGAGATTTTGCAAAAGATCCATGAAATATTCGACTTGCAATAGCAACTGATGGTTTCAGCCAGAATAACATGTTTGGTCGTAAGTATAGTTGTTGGCTAGTGATAATTCAACCTCTTAACCCTCTTCCATCAATGTGTATGTAAAATGAGTTTTCAATGTCGTCTGTATTGATTCCCGGACCAAAGTCACCATCAAGTAATATTGATGTCTTCCTCCAATCATTGGTTGATGAGTTAAAGATCTTATGGTCTGGAGTTGAGGCTTGGGATGCGTAAAAAAATGAGAAATTTTAGTTAAAAGCCATGTTGATGTGTGGTATACATGATTTTCCAGCTTATGGGATGTTAGCAAGTTATTCAACTCAAGGTTACAATGGGTGTCATGTTTGTTCTATAAATACACATTCTCAATATCTTTCTAAGTCAACGAAATGTTGTTGCCAATGATCTCGTATGTTCCTTCCTAAAGACCATCCTTACAGGTTTGACACATCAAAGCAAACATTTAATGGTAAAATAGAGGATGCTATGGCTCCAAGAAAGTTAACAAGTGTAGAAGTTGAGCAGATAGTGTTACTTATTGCTCGAGAAGGTGTTCAAAGAGAGGGATAGGGAGACAAAAAGGGAAAGGCAAAGGGAAAGGGGATGGGGAAGGGGAAGGTAAATGAGAAGGAGGATGTCGTAATGGAAGACGATGATTATCCAAGTGAGGGTGACGATGAGAATCTAGCAGGTACCGAGGGTTTTTCAAGGAGGTCAATTTTCTTTGATTTGGAGTACTGGAAGGATCATGATATTAAACATAATTTAGATATTATCCATATTGAAAAGAATGTCACAGAGACTCTTTTAGGTACAATACTCTCGGTGAAAGGTTCATCAAATAAAGATACGGTCAAAACCCATGAAGACTTAAAAGTTTATTTGAATCTTAAAAGGAAATTACGGATGAAAGATCTTGAAGGCAGTAACAAAAGGCTAACGCCAAAGTCACCTTTCACATTAGGAAAGGAAGAGAAATAAGCCTTTTTTCGTACACTAAAAACATTAAAGGTACCGATTGGATTTTCATCAAATTTCAGTAACAATGTTAACCTTGATCCACCTGGATTTACCAATCTCAAGTCCCGCGATTATCACGTCATTATGCAACGGTTGCTTCCTGCATTGCTTATGCATTCATTTCCGGATCATAAGCCTTTGTTTAAAGCTATACAACGAATAAGCGTATTCTTTAATGTGTTGTGTGCCAAAGTGATATTTAGGGAACATCTTTTGAAGGCTAAAAATGCATTGGTAGAGGCACTTTGTGCCTTTGAAATTTATTTTCCACCTGCCTTTTTTATGGTGATGATCCACCTCATGCTGGGCCACCAAGATATCGGGCGATGTGGTTGTTTGAGAGAGAAATAGGAAGATATAAAAAGTGGTCACGAAACAAGAGGTAAATTGAAGGGAGAATTGCTAATGCATATTTATTACATGAAGCTTCTTTGTATGCCATGGAGTACATATCGAAAAGAGGTGAAGGAACTCATAAGATGAATCTTAACGATTTTCTTGATGACGAGTTTGATGACTCGAAATGCCAACGAGGATTGGGTAAAAGTAAAGAATTGATCTTAAATAATGTACAATATGAGAAAGTGCAAATATGGGTTTTATCTCAATGCAACGGTGTTGATGAATGGAGAAGGTACACACTTAATTCTATGTTAATTCATATTAATTGATTGTAATGTGATATTTCTTAATTTTGAAACTAATTTCTTGTAGAAAATTTGTGGTAACTGAGACTCAATCGAGGCATAGAATTGATGATTTCATCCCTTGGCTAAAGAACGAAGGAAGTTTTTATTTATACATGTACTTCTTTATCAACCGTAATTATTTTTAATGAAACTCTAAAAAATCAACAATTCCTTACCGGCCTCAAGATTTAATGATACGGGAATTTTGCCATATGCCGATGGTCCGCTCCATAGGGTTACCAGTTATGAGAAATTTCAATGCAATGGGTACACCTTTTGTACTTCTGGACATGAAGAGAATCATAACTTTCAGAGTAGTGGTGTATCCACTAAGGCCTTTAATAAGAAGGGGATTATGACCACCTTTTATGGAGTTATTAGACAAATACTCGACCTCAATTACATTGAGTTCATACATACTGTCTTTTATTGTGATTGGGTGGATGTTGATGATAACAATGCTTACAAAGTTGAACCCACCTCAAAATTGGTGATGGTGAATCTTAGTAAGCTCGTGAGTAAAAATACCATTCACGATGATCCGTTCATCCTTGCATCTCAAGACAGTCAAGTATTTTATTGTCAAGATGTAAAGTTGAAGGGGTGGTCAGTTGTTTTGCACTCTCCCAAGAGACTGACAAAAGAAATAGATGCGATTGATATTGACCATACGATGTATGACTCCATTCTCGACGAAAATGATAAATTGCTGGAGCTTTTGGACACGGATTTCTAGTGCAATGATTTAGTTTTGAACTTGTTTTTGAATATGTAATATTATATTTTTTATTATTTTGAATGGGTAATATTATATTTATTTCGTTTGTTGTTGTTGTAAACATTTAATAATTTATTGTTATTTGAACATTTAATACAGGTATGGCTGTTTGAACTTGTAATTCTATGTTTACTTATGTTTGAACATGTAATATACTGGTGTCTATTTGAACATATATTCTTGTAATGTTTATTCTGATTATTTTGGTGTCCAATAGTCACTTTTTTCTAGATAAATGTCTCATATTGGTGATACTTCGGAACCGTCAATAAATGGGGTGACATATATATTAACCTCCCATTCTAAGGTTGCTTCGGGTGCTTCAAGAGTAGGTGATGACTCTTCCTCTAAGAAATTAAAATTTAATGAGCACGGCCTTCCAGTTGGTGAAGATTCATATACACTCTCAACCAGGTTGGGAGACTTAGCAAGGACACATGTTCCCATTTCTTATACGAGTTGGAAACAAGTGGATGTGCGATATAAGAACTTAGTTTGGTCATCATTAATGGAATACTATTCCTTTCTATTCCAAATAATGTAATAGTTAGTAAATTAAACTATGTGATGTTTTAATTTTATTTCTTCATATATTGTATAAAGAGTTCCCAGATGTGCGCGAAAGTCAGAAGCAAATTTTTATGTAAAAAGCGAACGATGCTTGGAAAAAGTTCAAGTCAAAGCTAAGGGTTAATTTGAAATATGGTGATGTTGGAAAGTGGAAGGAGAAAGTTCCAAGAAATGTCAAATCTGAGGACTGGGAGGTGTTTTGCAATAATGAAGCTTTAGAGGTTCAAAAAACTTTGCGAAGAAAGAACAAAGAGACTAAACAAAATTATGTGAGAAAGACAACTCATAACACAGGTCGTCATGGTTATGCCCGAGCTTCAGAGAATTGGAGAAAGAAGCATGGGCGTGCACCCACTCGTGCTGAATTGTGGTTGGCAACTCATATAGTCAAAGGAGGTGGTTATTCCCCTCATGATAAAATATTTGCGATAATTTAAATTTTTTAATGTTCGTTTTGTCTAAAAAAAGTATCGTATCATCAAACCAAATGTTAATTTATTTTTGTACAGGACCAAATTCAATTGCTTCTGGATGTATACAAAGCGAGTGGTCAGGAGGAGACCTTGGATGCTGGGCTTATTTTTGAGGTTTTCAAAAAAGATACGCGAGGACGTGTTCTTTGTGTTGGGTCCATAATTTCGAGGACCGCTATATTAGGGTCGGCATTTGCTAGAGAAATGCTTGAAGAGGTGAAAAAGGACACCGAAAATTGGAAGGATCATATTGATCACCTAAGGAGTGACATAGAGGGGATCAAGTTCTCATTATCAGAATTCATTACTGACTTCAAAACTAGGAAATTTTCATGTGTTGGACACAACGTTCAGGAGTTACCTACTTTAGGCACTGCGGCTCCTTCATGTTCTTTTTCCTCCCCTGCATTCGAGGTTCCAAATTTCACCTCTCTAATTGAATGCAAAATACTATCCCATACACGTGAACTTGTTGGTTATGGGAGGAAAACGCAACCAGGAGCCGTCTTGATCGTTCACTTCCATACGTTGAGAAAGAATGAAGTGCAAGTTTTACTCGATGACATCAAAGTGCCCGAGTATCCAGTTTGGGGTGGAAAATAAGCTCATTGCGAGAACTTGGAAGATGTTGGTAAAAATGGAATTATGTATTGGCTCGACGACCTTTGTCCTCCCATTGGTGACACCGGCGAATGATGTAATTGAGTCAACTTTTATAACTTTTGTGGTAATGTGTTTGATGAACATGGAGCTCTTACATCATTAAAATAGTTGTCTTGGTGCTAATTAGGTATTGCAACCACTTTTGTAGTCGCAAGTGTAAAAGTAACTATCACTTCTGACAATATAACTGTTATCTTTGTTTTTTGTTTGTTTGCATATTATATTTGCTTTTGTGGTGTTGGGATAAAATATTATTATCACATCCTTTGTTTCTTTGCATAAAATATTTTTGTCATGGATGATGACTATAGCTTCAGTAAAATGAGCATTCGGGACTCGATTATGGATCACTTAAAGTAAGGTTAGTTTAATTTATGTTGGATGCTAACATCTATATTTTCCAATTTAACATTTAGTTATTAATTTTTAATTTTATTTCTTGTGAGGTACATATACGGTTAGGAAGGATGCGGACAAGAGGATTCTCCATATGATCCTCTTCCACCTACTCCACCTTGCTTTGAAGTACTTCCCTCTAGTACAAATCTGCAAAATCTCTACTTATATTCCTAATTTATGCTTCTATAATCCTGCTCCACCACCAACTATCTCGTTTGGCATATTTGAGGTGATTCGAATTTGTTAGATGGATAAAATTACTCAATATACATACTACAAAATCTCAATATGGGGTATCTAAAATCAGAATCATAATAATTATATATAACAACTGTTATATATAACAGTTGCACTACTCTTTTTGGCATTATTGAGTGCAGTTTCGTGAGCAATTTCCTGTATTTTTATGAGATTAGCGTAGACAACATTGTCTCCTTTGGCAATTAGATCATCGTGGGTCCCAATTTCAGAGACGCTACCCCACTGCAGCACAGCAACAAGGTCAGCCTTTCTTATGGTTGAGAGGCAGTGTGCAATGACTAAAGTGGTTCGCCCAATCATGAACCGGTCTAGTGCCTCTTGCACTAGATTTTCTGACTCCGAGTCCATTGCACTTGTTGCCTCATCTAATAGCCAGATTGAGGGGGTTTTCAGCATTTCCCTCGCTATAGATATTCTTTGTTTCTGTCCACCTGAGAGTTGCAATACCCTATCTCCTACCAGTAAATTTTTTCAATTTAGCATTTCACTTTCTAGTTTGTTTGGACTTACTGAACGTCTAATGATTTCCCACAGAAATATCGTTGTTGTTTAATTTTTTCCCCTAGAAAAGTGAAAAACTTGGATTCTTCAACACGATTAGATTTGATTCAGATGCCCCCGAATCTTTCTTTCCCCTTTGAAGGATTACGCCATAATCCCACAAAGAATGAACTATTTTTAGAAACAATACTCTTAAGTTGGGACAGACCAAAAAAATGAAATAAGACAATTAATTAGGGCAGCGATATGAACTCGAATGCATTACTCAATTCACATCTATATGTCTAACTTTCACATTTCCTAAACACTTCATATTGGCACATTCACTTGCTTGACTGCATCTAACTCATTGGATTCCATGATATCTTTAATATGAATAGCATGATATCAAGCATTCTGTATTATCTTATCATTGTTTACTTCAACAATTACCATATGCTATTAGGCTTGAGAATATGACGATAATTTCAAAATATGTCAATTTGGCTTGAAAACAAGCCGTTGAAGGGTGAAAACCCAAATGGCCCCATAAAGAGGCACGAACACCTCGCATGGGACTAATGTAACTCATACGAACTGACCGTGTAGTCCCGGGTCTCCCAGTTTGAGAATATGACGATAATTTCAAAATGCCGATTTGGCTTGAAAATAAGCCGTTGAATGGTGAAAACCCAAACCAGCCCCCAAACGATCCCGTAAGAGGTACGAACACCTCGCATGGGACCAATGTAACTTGTATGAACTGACCGCGTAGTCGCGGGCCTCTCGATTTGAGAATATGACGATAATTTCAAAATATGTAGATTAAGCTTGAAAACAAGCCATTGAAGGGTGAAAACCCAAACCAGCCCCCAAAAGGCCCCATAAGAGGCACGAATACCTCACACGGGACCAATGTAACTTGTAAGAACTTATCGCGTAGTCGCGAACCTCCCGGTTTGAGAATATGACAATAATTTCAAAATATGTTGACTTGGCTTGAAAATAAGCCGTTGAAGGGTGAAAACCCAAACAGCCCCCAAACGGCCCCGTAAGAGGTACGAACACCTCGCACGGGACCAATATAACTTGTACGAACTGACCGCGTAGTCGCGGATCTCCTGGTTTGAGAATATGATGATAATTTCAAAATATGTCGATTTGGCTTGAAAACAAGCCGTTGAAGGGTGAAAATCAAAACCAGCCCCCAAACGGCCCCATAAGAGGCACGAACACCACACACAGTACTAATGTAACTTGTACGAACTGATCACATAGTCGCAGGCCTCCCGATTTGAAATGATGACAATAATTTCAAAACATGTATATTAGGTTTGAAAACAAACCGTTTGAGGGTGAAAACCCAAACCAGCCCCCAAAAGGCCCCGTAAGAGACATGAACACCTCGCAAGGGACCAATGTAACTTGTACGAACTGACCGTGTAGTCGAGGGTCTCCCAGTTTGAGAATATGATGATAATTTCAAATTACGTAGATTAGGCTTAAAAATAAGCCGTTTGACGGTGAAAACAAAAACCAGTCCCCAAATGACCCCATAAGAGGCACGAACACCTCGCACGGGACCAATGTAACTTGTATGAACTGACCACGTAGTCATGGGTCTCTCGATTTGAGAATATGACTATAATTTCAAAACGTGTAGACTGGGCTTGAAAACAAGTCGTTGAAGGGTGAAAACCCAAACCAGCCCCCAAATGGCCCCGTAAGAGGCACGAACACCTCACACGGGACCAATGCAATTCGTATGAACTGACTGCGTAGTCTCGGGTCTCCCAATTTGAGAATATGACGATAATTTCAAAATATATCGATTTAGCTTGAAAATAAGCCGTTGAAGGGTGAAAACCCAAACCATCCCTCAAACGGCCCCATAAGAGGTACGAACACCTCGCACGGGACCAATGTAACTTGTACGAACTGATCGCGTAGTCACGGGCCTCCCAGTTTGAGAATATGACGATAATGTCAAAATACGTAGATTAGGCTTGAAAATAAGCCGTTGAAGGGTGAAAACCCAAACCAGCCCCCCAAACGGCCCCGTAAGAGGAACGAACACCTCGCACGGGACCAATGTAACTTGTACGAACTGACTGTGTAGTCGCGAGCCTCTCGATTTGAGAATATGACGATAATTTCAAAATATGTCGATTTGGCTTAAAAAAAGCCGTTGAAGGGTGAAAACCCAAACCAACCCCAAAATGGCCCCATAAGAGGCACCAACACCTCGCACGGGACCAATGTAACTTGTACGAACTGACGGCATAGTCACGGGTCTCCTGGTTTGAGATGATGACAATAATTTTAAAACATGTAGATTAGGCTTAAAAACAAACCATTTGAGGGTGAAAATCCAAACCAGTCCCCAAACGACCCCATAAGAGGCACGAACACCTCGCACGGGACCAATGTAACTTGTACGAACTGACCGCATAGTCGCGGGTCTCTCGGTTTGAGAATATGATGATAATTTCAAAATATATCGATTTGGCTTGAAAACAAGCCGTTCAAGGGTGAAAATCCAAACCAGCGCTCAAACGGCCCCGTAAGAGGGACGCACAACTCGCACGGGGCCAATGTAATTCGTACGAACTGACCACGTAGTCGCGGGTCTCCCGATTTGAGAGTATGATGATAATTTCAAAATACGTAGATTAGTCTTGAAAACAAGCCGTTTGAGGGTGAAAATTCAAAACTAGCCCCCAAACGATCCCGTAAGAGGCACGAACACCTCGCACGGGACCAATGTAACTCGTACGAACTGACCGCGTAGTCCCGGGTCTCCCGATTTGAGAATATGACGATAATTTCCACTCCTATATGGAATTTTTTAGTTTGAGTAAGCATTTTTTATAAATTACTTGGTTACTAATATCTTATCTTTTTTGTATCCTATTTTTTTTGCAGGATAACATTTTATCTTTAGCATTTATTCACAGGGAACACACGGAGAACTCAATGGTTTACAACAAGGGGTTTGTTCATGATTATATTTTTTTGTGTTATGGTCGTGCGGGATTTTGTAGTTTTATTGTAAACTTTTATAGCTGTGCGGGCTTTTGTAAGTTTATTTTTTATATTTTGTGACCGTGTGGGCTTTATGTTATCCAGGTTTTATATTAGCAGGTTTTAGAATATCCAGAAAATAGAGAAAACTCTGCCCAATTTTTTTTTGGTCTGTGAACTACTAAAGACTTGTAATATTTTGAAGTTTCAATGAACATTAGTTTATCAACAACGTGCAAGATTTGCAATTTGTGAATTTTCTTATTTTCAAAAGTTTTTTTTCTTTTTATAAAAAATTTGGCACAGTTCAAAACCATGCCAAAAGTGTGCCAAATTTTGGCACGATTTTGAACTATGCCAAAAGTTTTTCAAACTGTGTTTAATCTGGCACAGGTCAAAATTGTGCCAGAAATATCAAATTCTGGCACTGTTTAAAAGTGTGCCAGAAGTGTTCCTATTTGGTCAAATCTGACACACTTTTGAGTCGTGCCAGAAAAAATGGCCATTTTGGAACACCTGATTCTAGCATAGTTCAAAACCATGCCAGATTTGATCTGGCACAGTTTTAAACCTTGCCAGATTCTTATTTTTGGTGTAGTGAGAAGCAAAGTTCTGAAGCCACAGAAAAGACAAGGATAAAAAGGCTAACATGGTTGCTCATCAGGGCATTCAACACCACCCGCACATCCTTTAGAGATAGGGATTGGTTTGAATGCTTGTTCGACTTCCTCCAGCCATACTTTTTGCAAAAATCCCTCAGCTCGCTTGCCTTCAGAGATATCAAACCATCATTATGACATATTATCTCGTAAAAACACGTCCATAGAAGCAAATACAAAAGTCAAAGGAAAGAAAGCAAAACAACAGTAAGAAAATAAGGGGAAACTGAATCTAAATATTACCTCTAACAGATACATGGGTCCCAAAAAAAGTCTCCCGATAGAACCAACTGAAAGCATCCAAGGAAGCATAGAGAGATATCAATGTGAAGCTCCCCTAATCATAGAAATGGATCTCTGAAATGATCCGAAAAAAGGAAGAAACCATAGATGGATGACGTCGCCGCTCGTCGTCGCCACAAACCCCCCTAAAATAAGCAAAATAAATAAACAGGTTGCCCGCCTTACCTGACACCCGTCAGTCTCATCAATATGCCTAGACAATAGAGTCTCCTTCAATATAAATATCCTGACATAATCTCTCGACACGAATCTCCCTATATCTCTCAAGGCATCCCGTACTACCACCTTTGAAACTCGCTGAGTGCGATCCACCACAATCTTCTGACCTGCGCACTCCAACTCCGTCAGTTGCTGAACATCCAGAGGGGTGATCGTAATCTCCCCAACACCCTAATAAAATGTGTGGGTCATGTACCACCACCTCTCACCTAATTCACATAATACCACCATGGAACGCGATGTCTCATCTAAACCCCCACCATCGAGCCAAACCCATTAGACTCCACCCTCAACTGAACAGCCGCGGGAAGATGGTCTTAGACCTCCTTCATTCCGATCGACCCCTGAGATCGAATGCTCAAGGAAGCTATGTTAACCCGTAGAAAAAATAAATAAAAACCATTCAACATCCCAAGGAGAAAAAAGGAAAATGGAAACGTAAGGGAAAACACTTACATAGTCGTTAGGGTTCTTCACCCTTGCAGAATAGTGATGTGTCGTCTCCCTCAGCAAAACCCTCTTATCCAGCACCGACTCAAAGTTTTCATACACATTCTCATTTCCCAATGCCAGCGGCATGGCAACCCACCATTCCAAACCCTCCCAATCAATAGCAGTCCTCCAATTGTAGTTGTTGTTAAATGTACCCTCCACGAGTCCTTGTGAAGAAAATAGGCTCGAAATTGACTTTTAGAGAGAGAAAGTAAGAGATTCAATTAATTGAATGTATGAAAAAATGAATAGGGTTGCCTCCTTTTTATAGGAGGCTAAGGGGTATGCCGATCGGCAATCCCTTAGACCTGCCTATCGATAGTGACCTATCCCCACCCCCCAAAAGCCCAGAAGTTCGTGCCTTATACTGATTGGCACCACCCCATCCATGCCTACTAGAAGCTCTCTTAAAAATTTGTTGCAAAAATGCAAGAAAACTCCAAAAAATTCTCGAAAATTCATAAAAATTCCCGAAAAATCCCCACAAAGTCAAGAAGGTCACTATTCCAAGAAAAATCCATTAATAAGCACCAAACCATTTATAATGTTCTTGTAAACCCCCACCGGGAAAAAAATAGACCCATCAGCATTCACAAAAATCTTATCACGAGCATACTCCCCAACGGAACCAAAATCCAAGTGCGCCTGCACTTCTGATACCGATATCCCCCAACGGATCTAGAATTAGAAACATTCCCCTTGCACAAATCGTTAAGTCTGCAAAATTGACCTAGGTTTGCAAAACTGATGTCAACCCTCTGAGTCGGTTGTCTCAACTCTTTAGGTCTATAGAATTAACCTCGACCCTCTGAATTGACCATCTCAACTCTTTAGGTCCGCCGAATTAACCACACCCTCTAAATCTGTCATTTTAATGCTTTATGTCCCCATACTTGACCTAGGTCCACAGAATCATCCTCTACACTCTTAATTGGTCATTTCAAACTATATAGGTCCTCAAAATTAACCTAGGTCCACTAAATTTACTATGCCCCGCTGAATCAATCACCCCAACTCTGTAGGTCCACATAATTGACCTTGACCTCCTGAATCGATCACCCCAACTCTTTAGGTCTGCAGAATAGATCCCAATCTTCTGAATTGGTCATTTCAAACTCTTTAGCCCTTCAAAATTGACCTCAACCCTCTAAATCAGTCTCCTAAACTCTTTAGGTTTGCATAATCGACCTCGATCCTCTCAATTGGTCATTTCAACTCCTTAGGTCCACAGAGTTGACCTTGGTCCGCAGAATCCGCCTCGACCCCTAAATCGGTCACCCCAAACTCTATAGGTTCGTAGAATACACCTCTAACCTATATATTGGTCATTTCAAACCATTTAGGTCCGCAGAATTGACCTCGACCCTATGAATTGGTTTCCTTAACTCTTCATGTCCGAAGAATTAATCTCAACCCTCTGAATCGGTCATTTCAACTCCTTAGGTCCACAGAATTGACTTAGGTACGCATAATCAACCTCGAACCCCTAAATTTGTCACCCCAAACTCTTTAGGCCCGCAGATTTGACCTCGACCCTTCGAATTGGTCATATCAACCCTTTAGGTTCACAGAATTGGCCTCGACCTCCTGAATCAGTCATCCAACTCATTAGATCTAAAGGATCGACCTTGAACCTCTAAATCAGTCGTCTCAACCCATTAAGTCAACAAAATCGACCTCAACCCTTTAATAAACCATCTTCTAACCCTCAACATGGTCCTCAATCCTCCAACATCGATGATGTGTCTATTTTTTTATAACCTTTGCTTGCTCCAAGTTTGATTGTCGATGGGCTCTATAGACACCCCATTTTAGTACCTCCTTAGATCTCTAACATTCCCCCCTCTCACTCTAAAACTGTAAGCTTTACTCCAAATCCTATTCTAGAGACTACCGAGTTCCCTTGGGCTCTGTTTGACACCAGTCAACTCTTCAACCTGAGGAAATCTCAATCTTTCACAAAATCTAATCTCATTTTTATTATTTAGTACACATAAATCTTATTTTCACAAAATATAAAAAAGCCAAAAAAGAGGGTTTTCTTATAAACCTTAAATTAGGATTTTCTCATTTTTTACACTTTCTACACTTACTCACAATTTCTAAAAAAACAAAATAACAGAAGTCCTAAATTAGGATTTATGGGTTAAACCCCACCCTTATGTATTATCGAATTACGGGACCGTTGGGGTATGCAGGCATCCTGGGCTAATCATGGGAGTCGAGTCCTATGTTCTCATTTTATGCTTTCTTGCGCTTATTAGTGTTTGCGAGTCCATGAACTCCTACATATTTGTGTCCCGCTGACATATATATTCACTTCTTCATAGTGACTTGTGATTCGACAGACACTCACATTATATTTATTTTATGTTATTTCTTTTACACATTCCTTAGAATGATTTCACCCCGTCTTTCCCATGACATGGGTCAGATGTTTTCTTTCTCTCGTTATTCACACCACATACATGTACACACATATCATATTTAGGAGAAAATGAGAATATTATTATAGCCCATGAGAGACCAAAAGAGCGGGATGGGTGCCTAACACCTACCCATTCTGTAACTTAATCGATGGACCCTTGATTTATTTGGTTTCGTACCCAACAGTATGTCTTTTGACGTCGTTCTCTCGAGACGACTACATTTATTTTACCTGTTTTGAGCAAAATAGGTTGGCGACTCCATTTATTCGTGTTTATATCCTTTTAACAATGACCAATTTATATTCGAGGTAGCCCGCGAAGATTCAACGTGAGTGGTAGAAAGAGGACTCCCATATCCTCGAATCCTCGTAAGCGTGCGACAGAGGAATTTCTATAGTTTTCCCTCTCATCCAATTTTAGGTCCGCCCGCACCGGAGGAATCGGGCCCGGATGGCCACGGCATATAAGGCTATATAATAAAAAATTCACTCCACAATTAGAGTTTGATACAAGCATTGCTTCACAAAATAATTACAATTAAAATAAGAAATAAGACTACGGAATAAGCCTAAGACTCCACATCCCATTCGTTATCATCATCTTCATCCTCCAGGTCAGTTTTAGTTTCTTCAGCTTAGAATGGTACATCCACGACCTCCTTTTTATATTCCTAGCAAGCTCATCAGCCTCTTGCAGCTCGCCCATATACTGAGTGTGCTCGGCATTAGTGAATCTCCAAGAAATGATGTTTTCTATAGCTTTTGGATAGTTTTCAGCAACTCTATACCTCATCTCCTTATAGTCGCGGATGTACGCATTGTTTTGGCCAATAAATAAGTCCTTGGAGGTCTTGAAACTGGACACAACGTCCTTAGAAAATTTCTTTAATGCCCTAGCATGATCATCGACCACCTTCTTCATGGTTGCAGCGTGGTTTTGGGTTAGGGACTCGATCTTAAACCTAAGTTGGACAACCTTCTCGTCACTAGCTACTGCATGTCTGACAACCTCTAAGAGCATTAGCTCAAAACCGTTAGAGCATTCGCGGCCTGTTTAAAATTCTCCTCAGTCTCATTTTTGGCCTTGCCAAAGGCCTCTAACTGCAGTTGAGAAGACTTAAGAAAAGATTTTGCATATGCCCTCCCAATCTCAAAAGAAGAGACCTTGGTTTTTGGCATTTCAGTCAGGTGTGTAGACTCTGCGACCTTATGTAAATTATAGAGCCCTTTATATTTCCCCTATGGCTCATAGTAACCTCAATAGTCTGGCAAAAAGGAAGCAAAAGTTGGTCAAGTGGGCATGAGAAAAATCCATAGAGGTATATAGCATAGGCAAACTTACCCTAAGAAAATGATGGAGCTAGTATTCCTCAAAATCCTTGGTATCTTCTTCAAATAAACATTTGAGGTCATCAGGATTTGCAACCCCTTCATTAAGGAGACCATAGAAGAAGTAGTATCCTATGGAAATTTTTGATTCACTTTCCTTATACGAGACCTTGGACGAGAAGGAATGACCCTACTTTGTGGAGTTAGGACGTTTACATACTCGAGAATAGATGTTCGCGGTAGTGATGATGAGATGGATATGTGTTTAGAGTTAGATCATCCTTAACTTTTCTCCACGTTAATAAGCGAAGCTAGACCACCCCTAGAAATTTTAATCACAACATCATCAGTATAGGAATGTGTAGGCTATCAATTCCAACCTCATTTTGGGTCCCTGTAGGGACCCAACCGTTCAAGCAGCATCTTTGTCCACTACCCTCTTCCTTTTTTTTACCTGACATTTCGCGGGGCCTAGTTCAAAGTTTGGACGTTATCCTCTAACTCATCCAATCGAGAGAGAAGTAATTCCCTATCAATCTCCATAGTTGGTTCTCAGTTTGCGGTTGCACCTGTGCAATAATAACATTAGTAACGGGGTAGACCATTGGAAAAGTGATTCATCGCCCTTCGAAGATTCATTTAGTTTCATTCGAGCTGAAGAGTTGACCTTGGTCAGATGGAGTGCGGGAGCACCCAGTGGCGTCCGAATTGATTTTGGGGAGAAAATGGATCGTTTTTCTAAACGGTTATGTCATTTTATGCTCGGGGAAGACCATTAAAAAGGGGTTTCATTGCCCTTCAAAAAATAAAAAAGCTTTCGCTCTGACGATGAAGTTGATTGGGGTCAAATCGGGGCCTGGGAGTGACCGGTGGCCTCTAGATTGATTTTTGATAATAAAATGGTCCGTTCGTCCAAACTATTATACCGATTCATGCATGGGATATACCTTTGGAAGGGTTTTTTAGATCCCTTCAAAGACTCAAAGAGCTTTCGCTCCAACGATAGAGTTAACTAAAGTCAAATGGGGCGGGCTCGGGAGCCTCTGAGGTTTGTAGTGAAATAGGGAGGTGCTAGGGACCTAAGGAGAGACTTAGGGGGTCTTATAATGTGGTGTCTACACCTACATAAATCCTACAAGACTTCACAAGTGTTGCAGCTATAGATCCCTGGAATGAGTCATCAAGTTTGGCGTCCCTGTGGGTGGACACCTAAAATGTTTTGGAAAATATTTTGACACGGGTCATAGCCCAAAATCATTTGAAAATCATTTAGCAAGTATTTAAATTGTAGTTATAACATCAGTTATTAGACACACACATTATCCAGCATACACTCCCTTGAGTTCCTCATCTCTCATCTATAGTGCACCCCTAACGTCACCTATTTTACCCATCTAGCCATACTACATCACTTAACTAGGCCTAAGTATCTAACTAACCACATATGACACCCCGCTTATTAAAATAAGAGGTGGCCAGCCTGATACTACAATAAATACAAGAATCATAGATGGTCCATTCTTATCACCATTGTCGCATGAATAATAGCACAATATAACCACCAATTATTTTAGAAAACGGATGCCAAATAAGTTTGAAAATTTCATAAAGACCATTTTTAGCAATCCAATTTAAAAAGAAGGTGGATAAAAGATAGAGACAGATAATAATATAATAATCATATACAACATAATAACCGAATAAGTTGTCGTTTAAGGTTACACTGAGTATTAAAGTAAATATCACAATATATATAAACAAGTACAAAACTTGGGCAACTTGCCCGAATATGTAGACTAATCATAACTAGAGTACAAAAAGATAGAGGCATCTATAACAAATATCCTACAACATCCGCAAAATGTTATAGATCCATGACATCTAGATAGAAAGGTCAATATGGACGTCCTTGCATCGGAGCACCTGGGCGTAAATAGGATTCATGCAAGATAGAGAGATATAAACGGGTCAGAGCCCGGTTTGATAAGATCACCATGAGAATAAAATGCATGACAGTTATGAATATCTAAACATCATGAATAAGATTATCTCACTCTTCACAAATAATAATGATCCTCACCCCTCATCTAAATTCAAAACCTAGCGCAATGTCATTTACAATGATGAATATTAATTAATACAAGAAAATATAACTCGATTTCACTTAATAAGATTCCATTTCAGTTTAGTACAACATAACTTCACAGTTCCATTTATCATTAGGAAACTTATTCCCAAAACAGTTTATTTCATAAAATGCTGCATAGTATATAAAATACCACTTTCGTAAGAATAGTTATAATCACAATATATAACAATTCTAAGACCATCCTTCAGGGAGTCACCCCACTGGATGCGCCCCTAAATAGCTATCATCTTCCAGGGCCTATCACTAAGACAACCTGGGCATCCTACATCGCGTGACGTTGGGAAGCAGCCATATACCTTCGACAGTGAGTCATAACCATACCCAAAATTACCTCACTTCGAAAAAATAACATCACAATATATAACAACCGGTCCTATGGCCGAGTATTATATTCATCCTGCATTCACTAGACAGGGGACTTCACCTCATGCGCGTAACTTACCCTATGATATCATTTAGAGAGGTATGTATATGCAAATCATCATTCACAAGATATGCCAATTTAAAATTTACATTACACTTTATCCGGAGCCATAAGCATTTAATGATATAATTATAAACCTCAAAATTTAATTATCTTCGTCTTAGTCTCCATGAATCAACAACAACCCTATAAACCATCATGTATGATATTACTTCCACCCAATTCTACAAGTGTACAATTATATTACTCTATAACTCCCTAGACCTAGACTAGCTCCTTATGTGAAAAGAACCCTTACCTTCTCCTAACGACTAAGTAATTAATTCCAGGTCTAAGCCCCAAACTCTCATTTCTAATCTATATTCTTAATTACCTTAATACTAGACTCTAATGCTCAAATTTTACTTCATTCAAGAAGGTTCCTAGATCTAAACCTTAAAATAAAGGAGCTAGAGAAAATGAAGGATTTCGGGGTGAAAAATAGGGGACCGATCGACCGGTCCCTGACCCCCGGTCGACCGCGCTTCTAAGGTTTTGCCTTAGAAGAAATTCAGTAAGCCTAATCCTCAATGCCTGGTCGAACGGTCAGTAGATTGCGGTCGATCGCGCTTCTAAAATTTGCCTATCCAGAGAAGCAGTAAGCTTTTCTCTTTAGTCCCAGTCGATCTGAATATGGACTGCGATCGACCGCACTTACCCGATCTCACGGCCAAACCCCTATTTTGATAAGCCAAACCCAAACCTCTAACCCTAATTTCTTCCCATCTCATAACCCTATCAACTAACAACCTTACCACAACATTTCTACACAATAACAAGCTACTATAACCAACTTAAATCATATCTAAGTTAAAGTCTAAGGGTTTAAACACCAAAAGTCATCAAAAACCACAAATGGTTAAATCTTCAACAAACACAACTATCTATAAAGATTATTCACACTAGATCATACATATTGCAATTAAAAACTTACCTCAAGTTTGTAGTCTCGGATTCTCTTTGTAGCAACGATTTCCAAGCTCCAAGCTCCAAATCAACAAATCTCCTCTTTCTACCAAGTTCTCTCTCTCTCTCTCTCTAACTCTCTTTTAGGTTTAGAAATCAATAAAAAATAAATGGTCTTTCAAGACTAAATATCCTAATTACATTAGGATTACTCATTAAATGCTAATACACAATTAAAATAACTCGTAACAATATATTTAAGTTATAACTAGTCAAAAGTACCCCGGATCCCAAAAACACAATTGGTACTTATTTTGACTATCTCAACCGTTTTCGGACTAACCATGCCCTCTAAATTGGCATCCAAAATAACATAATTCATTTCATGCTCCAACATCATTTTAAGTCATAACCGTCGCTTTAGGCACAAGGACACAATCAAACACAATATGATGCTATTTACATTCACTTAACAGCAAATATGCAAAACTCGGTAAATATTATCACTTAAATCACTTAAAATAATATTTACTCCAACTTCCATTATTTTATATAATTACCTCACATGGCAAATATATATAAAAACAATTACTAAAAAATAAGGGTTATTACATATTCCACCCTTTATAAGGGAATTTTGCCCTCAAAATTCAGGTATACCTTGTACAAAGAGGTGTGGATACTTTTCTCGAATATCGTTCTCCCACTCCCATGTCGATTCCTCAGCATTGTGGCGTCCCTATTGGACACGAACCAAGGGCACCATCTTCGACCTTAACATACGCTCTCCGTGATCTAAGATTGTAACTGGTTGTTCTTTGTATGAAATATCGAGTTGTAATTCAATATCATCCAAAGGAATGTGCCAGTGAGCTCCGTCACACCTTTTGTACTTCTTCAAGGATGAAACATGAAATACATTATGAATCTGTTGTAGGCGTTTCGACAAGGCGAGTTGATAAGCTACGGGGCCTATGCTTGCAATAACGGGAAAAGGGCCTACATAGAGTAGTGCAAGCTTACCTTTCTTTCCAAACCGCGTTATGCCCTTCATTGGTGACACCCGTACCAAGACTTGATCTCCTACCTCTAATTCCACATGCCTTCTATTCGCATCAGCATAGCTCTTTTGACTATCTTAAGCAATTCATATGCGGTTGCGAATAAGCTCAATCTTCGAAGAGGTATCTTGAATCATTTTAGGTCCAAGGATCTTATTATGTCCTACTTCTAACCAACAAGTAAGTGACGTACACGATCGGCCATACAATGCTTCATACGGTGCCATACCTATCATGAATTGGTACAAATTATTGTATGCAATTTCGACCAATGGAAAGCATTATTCCCATCCACCTATGAAGTCAAGTACGCACATTCAAAACATATCCTCCAACATTTGATTGATCCTTACCAATTGCCCATCAGTTTGCGGATGGTATGATGTACTCAATCATAATTCAGTTCCCATCACTTTCTGGAAACTTTGCCAAAAATGGGATAAGAAATTTTTTGTCTCGATCTGAGACTATGTTGATAGGCACCCTCAAGGAGTTTCACAATTTTCGTAATAAAGAGTTGGGCGTAACATGTCATATTATAATCCGTCTGTACCCGTAGAAAGTGTGTCGATTTTGTCAAACGATTAATGATAACCCAATTAGAATCATGATTGCCTTGTGACATCAATGACCTAGTGATAAAATCTATCGAGATACTTTCCTATTTCCATACCGATATTCTAACGGTTACAACAATCCAGTTGGTCACTGGTGGTCCACCTTCACCAATTACCAGGTGGCGCGTTGGGAAATGAATTCAGAAATACCCCTCTTCACACTTGCCCACCAATACTGACAACACCTATCTTGGTACCCTACCTGGGTCTAATGCAATTCTTGAGCCATGAGATTTCATCATGACAGCACGACTCAAGTCTCCCTCATCCGGGACTATAAGTCTTTCGTGGAAACGTAACCCACCCACAGAACTAATGTAGTAGGACTCCGCTCCCTTGGTCGACCATTGGCGTACCCGTTCTTGTCAATCCTTATCCCTTCCTTGTGCATTTACTACTCACATCACACTAGCAGGCATACGGTCAACACTGCCATAAATGTTCTCGCTACGGCATCATCCTAACTAAGTTCTTTCAACTAGGCTTTCTACACTTTCGCTAGATCCCCCACGATGTTACGACTCAGCACCTCCGCTACTATAATCTCCCTATAACAGTGCTACCTGCCCCACTGGCCTTACTTCCTAAGATCGACGTGTTTCCTACACGCGTAGAATGAGTAATATGCTAATTATATCCCTAGAGGCCAAGGTATGTCCTAACTCCCGACATTATCTCGATTTCATGCGTGGGGCATCTCACAAAGCGAAATCCAAACAAGGAATCGTCCTGTTACGCTACTCCCTCGCATCGTCGTTCATTAAGATATAACGGCCTAAGGCACACACCCGAGATGTTCTAAAATCCTAACTCGCTAACCTACTAACGTACTTCTACCCATATGCATTTCCATCACTATAAGCCTCCAACAAGGACATGGCTCTCACTTTATAGTGTTTTCTCCACACTAGGTAACTTATCATCCAAAACTGACATTCTTGCATCCCGTAACATCTCTCCACCCTCGACATCTTTAAGGTTCATGCGTGGAGTGTCTCGCAAGAGAAATCCAAACAAGGAACCCCTCCGATACACTACTACTTAACTTTGTTGGTCGTGGAGGTCTGTTAGCTCAAATATGCAACCGTGATAACCCCCTAGCAATGTGCTATGCCAAACAAACCCTTGCTCCAACAATTGTTGAATTTGATCCCTCAACTCCCTCATTTTCGAAGGAGCCATATAGTATGGAGCTCTCGCAATCGGCCTAGTTCCTGGCCCTAAATCAATTACAAACTCAATCTCACAACTTGGGGGGTAATCCCTAAATCTCCTGAAAATATCCTCAAACTCTCTAACAACAGGAATTCAGTCTAGGGAAACAACTATTTCTCGTAAACTCTCCTCCTCAATATTATGCAAGTACGTGCTAGAACCTCCCTCCAAAAGAGGCATAGCTACTAAAAACATTTCCTGACTCGGAATGGTGAAGACTATACTTTTCTCGTAATAATTTACCATGGCTCGGGATTTCACTAACCAGTCCATACTCAAAACAACATCATACTCGACCATATCCACGACGAGTAAATCGTCCTCAAAACTCAATTTATCAAGGTCTATTCCTACCCTGTTACAAATAAAAAGTATAAGAGAACCATCTCCCATAAAAGACTCTACACTAGTAAAAGTACTCTCGGTAGATTTAATCAACCCCGTCGAATGAGAAAAATGCCTGGCAATAAATGAGTGTGTCGCGCCCATATCAAATAACACTTGACCCACATACACGTGAATAGGAAATGTACCCCCAATAGTTGGCAGTGCTGAAGAAAATAAGGCGTCCTAAATATTATACACACACCTATACTGAAGTTTCCCATGTTGTACAGGGATAGCTGGAATAGGTGTTGGAGGCTGTGGATGTGCCTGCTGATTCTGAGGGCCTTTAAGAAACTATCCACCGACCAGCTGTGGATAAGTTATCCTCATAACCCTATTCACCACACTGAAAACAACGGCTCGTAAAATTTTTTGGATAATGGCCCCAATTGTTGTTCCAAAACTTCCCTGCACCTTGGCCCTGAGGGTCTAATTGCTGATACGACTGAGCACACTGACCGTGCCTAATACCACTTCCGCCAAAGTTAAAACCCCAATCTTCTTATTCCCCTTCAAGTGAAAACAATGATCCTGGAAATGGAGCGAAGCGGCATTCATCACATCGCCAAAAGTTTGCAAGGCTAGGTTCCCCAAAAGGTGTTGCCTTATCCTCGAATTCAAACCCCCATCAAAATTTTGAAATCCTCATTTCTTCCGAAATTACTTCATCCGGCGCAAAGTTCGCTAGGTTCATAAATTCTTCTTCGTATTCCACAACTGACCATTCCCCTTGAATAACATCCGGAGGCTTCCTCCTCATCTCCTTCTAGATTATTGGAGGAAAATTCTTTCGACCAAACAAAACCCAGGATTCTGAGATAGTCATGGTATCCCTTTGTTTCGGAGTTGTCACCGACTCCCACCAATGTAGGGCTGCTCCTACGAGTTTGAAAGTGGCGATAATCTATTTTTGTTCCCCGCTACAATCCACCATTTGAAAATGGCATTGCATATCCTTCTTCCACAGATTTTCCACAATCACATCAGCGTCACCCTAGAATTCTGGAGGGTGACCTTTCAGGAAGGATTTTCTAACTCTTACCCATGCGAAGGGTCCCGTATGGGCTTGAACCTCTACTGCGATCGGTTGTTGGGCTTGGGGAAGTTGTTGCGCCTTAGCGGTCATTGCAGCATTGACTGCCTGGACAACAATACTAGACACTTCCGTCGCATTCATTATTTCTCTGCAGTGGTGAGGGTTCTACGTCGGTGGCATCTAAGATGACTAACAACCGAAGTAGAATAAAATTAAAACAATTTATCATTATAGAAGATCTCAAGAACATACAAACAAAACGGTCCTAATAATAGGGCTCTATATCAAAGAACGCTACGGTAGAACGTGATAAGTCCGAACAGATCCTAAGGACTCTAGAACCTGATGCTCTGATACCATCTGTGACACCCCTCTTATTAAAATAAGAGGTGGCCGGCCTGATACTCCAATAAATACAAGAATCATATAAGGTCCATTCTTAGCACCACTGTCGCATGAATAATAGCATAAGATAACCACCAATTATTTTAGAAAACGGATGCCAAATACGTTTGAAAATTTTATAAAGACCATTTTTAACAATCCAATTTAAAAAGAGGTGGATAAAAGATAGAGACAAATAATAATATAACAATCATATACAACATAATAACCAAATAAGTTGTCGGTTAACAGACCATTACAAGTAGGTTACACCGAGTATTAAAGTAAATATCACAATATATATAAACAAGTACAAAACTTGGGCAACTTGCCCGAATATGTAGACTAATCATAACTAGAGTACAAAAAGATAGAGGCATCTATAACAAATATCCTACAACATCCGCAAAATGTTATAGATCCATGACATCTAGATAGAAAGGTCAATATGGACGTCCTTGCGGCGGAGCACCTGGGCGTAAATAGGATTCATGCAAGATAGAGAGATATAAACGGGTCAGAGCCCGGTTTGATAAGATCACCATGAGAATAAAATGCATGACAGTTATGAATATCTAAACATCATGAATAAGATTATCTCACTCTTCACAAATAATAATGATCCTCACCCCTCATCTAAATTCAAAACCTAGCGCAATGTCATTTACAATGATGAATATTAATTAATACAAGAAAATATAACTCGATTTCACTTAATAAGATTCCATTTCAGTTTAGTACAACATAACTTCACAGTTCCATTTATCATTAGGAAACTTATTCCCAAAACAGTTTATTTCATAAAATGCTTCATATTATATAAAATACCACTTTCATAAGAATAGTTATAATCACAGTATATAACGATTCTAAGACCATCCTTTCGGGAGTCACCCCACTAGATGCGCCCCTAAATAGCTATCATCTTCAAGGGCCTATCACCAAGACAACCTGGGCATCCTACATCGCGTGACGTTGGAAGTGGCCATATACCTTCGACAGTGAATCATAACCATACCCGAAATTACCTCACTTTGAAAAAATAACATCAAAATATATAACAACTGGTCCTATGACCAAGGACTATATTCACCCTGCATTCACTAGCCAGGGGACTTCACCTCATGCGTGTAAATTCCCCTATGATAGCATTTAGAGAGGTATGTATATGTAAATCATCATTCACATGATATGCCAATTTAAAATGTACATTACACTTTATCCGGAGCCATAAGCATTTAATGATATAATTATAAACCTCAAAATTTAATTATCTCCGTCTTAGTCTCCATAAATTAACAACAACCCTATAAACCATCATGTATGATATTACTTCTACCCAATTCTACAAGTGTACAATTATATTACTCTATAACCCCTTAGACCTAGACTAGCTCCTTATGTGAAAATAACCCTTACCTTCTCCTAACGACTAACTAAATTAATTCCAGGTCTAAGCCCCAAACTCTCATTTCTAATCTATATTCTTAATTACCTTAATACTAGACTCTAATGCTCAAATTTTACTTCATTCAAGAAGGTTCCTAAATCTAAACCTTAAAAGAAAGGTGCTAGAGAAAACTAAGGATTTCGGGGTGAAAAATTCGACCGCGCTTCTAAGGTTTTGCCTTAGAAGAAATATAGTAAGCCTAATCCTCAATGCCCGATCGACCGATCAGTAGACCACGGTCGACCGCGCTTCTAAAATATGTCTATCGAGGGAAGCATTAAGCTTTTCTCTTTAGGCCCGATCGACCAGGCTATGGACCGCAGTCGATCGCGCTTACCAAATCTCACAGCCAAAACCCTCTTTTGATAAGCCAAACCCAAACCTCTAACCCTAATTTCTTCCCATCTCATAACCCTATCAACTAACAACCTTACCACAACATTTCTACACAACAACAAGCTACTATAACCAACTCAAATCATATCTAAGTCAAAGTCTAAGGGTTTAAACACCAAAAGTCATCAAAACCCACAAATGGTTAAATCTTCAACAAACACAACTATATATACAAATTATTCACACTAGATCATACACAATTGTAAATAAAAACTTGCCTCAAGTTTGTAGTCTCGGATTCTCTTTGTAGCAACGATTTCCAAGCTCCAAATCAATAAATCTCCTCTTTCTCCCAAGTTCTCTCTCTCTCTCTCTCTCTCTCTCTCTCTAACTCTCTTTTAGGTTTAGAAATCAATAAGAAATAAATGGTATTTCAAGATTAAATATCCCAATTACATTAGGTCTAATACACAATTAAAATAACTCGTAACAACATATTTAAGTTATAACTAGTCAAAAGTACCCCCGGAGCCCAAAAACACAATTGGTACTTATTTTGACTATCGCAACCATTTTCGGACTAACCGTGCCCTCTAAATTGGCATTCGAAATAACATAAATCATTCCATGCTCCAACATCATTTTAAGTCATAACCGTCGCTTTAGGCACAACGACGCAATCAAACACAATATGGTGTTATTTACATTCACTTAAGAGCAAATATGCAAAACTCAGTAAATATTATCTCTTAAATCACTTAAAATAATATTTACTCGAACTTCCATTATTTTATATAATTACCTTACATGAAAAATTTATATAAAAATAATTACTCAAAAATAAGGGTTATTACACCACACTAGGTTGAGATCCCCCGTACCGCCCATACGATACGCTACTGTTAAGCCAATAATTAATTTTAACCGAATTGTTATTATTGCATCATCCATTAAAGTTTTCTCGTACTTAATTTACTTTTAGATATACACTATTTATATTTTCTACCATTACACATAAGTTATCCATACTTGTATATATAAGCCACACTATAATATATATACAACTACAGCATCTCCCGAAATTACTACCGTGATGCATGCATATAGTGCTATCAAGCCCATGTACCTCTCGTACCAAATCAGGGACTACCGATTCGGAATGTCTCCTCAAACCATAAATCAAACAACACACAGTGGAGGCGATCATAGTTGTAAGCCTTTGGGATACGCACATACCTAATGTACCCAAACGACATGTCGGTCCCACTAATACACAACACATAGTGAGCCACCCTAAGTTCTATGTTCTGGGACACACATCTAGACCTCACTAGAATCGCCAAGGTGGGATCGCCTTCTGAGCGGAATCTCCCGTGATATAGCACCGTGATAGCAGGCAATGTAGGTATGTTCACACACATAACAAATCGCATAATAGGCATGTGTGTGTATATATATATATATATATATATATTATCAATATAGGTATACACGCAATCCATAATATATCTCGCACGTGGTATTTATATCCCTCGAATATGCGACGTACTCATGATTCACACATATTATTATTTTTCGTATTCTCTGAGTATCGCTCACTAACCGAAGGGTCCCAATTATCCCTTAAGTAAATTTTAGTAGTACAACATCTCAATCCTACTGGTATTGGTCTTAGGTTATCGTTTACACTTCCCGTAATCTAAATTTTTTAAATTCCCGATACGCGATATAATCGGTTAGCTATCGTTGGTCTAAATCCCAATTCTACACTCATTAAGAATAACCGAGACTTAATCATGTACTTACTGACCTTCCTTAAGTTTTTGTATAATTGTTAAACCATTTCAAAATTTTCTTGTAATTAATTTCATGAAAAATTATACAAAAATCAAACCTGGAAGCAACAGGTACGTCAAACCAGTTCTGCATAGCAGGCAAACCGGTTTGCCTTCTGAACTGATTTGATAAGGGGTCCGAATGTATTCAAATTCCCTGGCAGTTCTCCTTCGTCGCTGTTACGGGTTAACTCCATTAAAACTCATTCACTCCATAACTCTTCCCCAATCAACCATCTAACATACCCAAACATGTAATATATGTGTATGGACAATAATCAACATAAATAACACATCAATATGACTATAAATCTACCCAAGAACATATCAAAACCCCTTTATTCACTAAAACCCTAGTTTTTTTGTTCTTCATGTATGTTCATCATTTAACCCATATTTCTTTCAGAGAACGGGCCATCTCAAGACTCTTGTGTGGCGGAGCTAAAAACAATTCAATATTGGCTCTTGTAATAAACAAGCCCATATATGTCTATGACCTTATTGATTAACTTAACCAACGAGATCGAACAAGCTTTGAACAAGCCTAACTCAAAGCTAATTACATTTTAAAGCTCAACTCGGTTTATTTTATGCCCTAGATTTGTTTAATGAATATGTTTTTATTTAAGTTGTCTATGTATGATGGTTTGACTTTGATTGCATGGTAAGTTGGTAGGAGTGCATTAATATATGAAAGTAATTAATTATAAGTCACATATGTACTACACTAGTTTCTATGTGATTCTTGGTCTAAGTTTATCTCCATACAGTGTTATCTCCAAAAATATAAAACAAATGAAAGTAAAGAAAGTCATTTAATAAAAAAAATGTTCTCTGTAACTTGGAGGTGGGTGATTCCTTTTTACCATCAATTCAATGTCTTGATCATGTGATTTTAAAGTTAGAAACATCTGAAGATTTTATTTAACTGGCTCAATATATGTGTTTTTTTTAATCACCGTCTGACCTAAAAGATGAATATGTTCAGAGAACGGGACCAATAATGTATGTCATGCTCAAAACTTCCGGTGGCGTGAAACTCCTACTTACTCGTGTAAAGACAAAATAAGTTGCATCAATATGCACAAATAAAATAGAAGACAGGCCGACAGGGGTTGTTTAAACTATGCTTGGTCGTGCAGACTAGTGGTTTGAAATTGTTGCATTTTGAAATTTGATATTTTTACATTCATCTGGTGAATAAAATTTAAATTGTCGATTTATTTTTCAATGTGTACATTCTTGATAAATTAAACAGGTTGGTTTCATGTAAAAATAAATGATACTGTGTGGAAATTTTCTAAACCACGAAGAGTTACAATATTTACTTTATTGGATCGTGCAGGATGATTTTTTTATCAGCTTCACTCTATGTTTTTTTTATTATTTGTATAGATTATGATGATGATGAGGTGGTTCACACAATATCATTGTTGAGTTGAGTTGACTTAGTTTACATATTATCAATTGATTAATTATTGAATTTGTTGAATGTCGTTGATTTGGATCGTCGACGTGGGTGGTCATCAAGAAGCGAATTGTTAAATGTAGTTCATTTGGATAGTTCAATGTAGTTCATTTGGATCATTGAATGTGGTTGTTTGTATATAGTAAACTTATTTTTGTGTGAATTGTGATAAATAATTCACATTTCTGTTATAAATTATGAAGTAGTAATCATTAGTTATAGATATTGCCAATGGTAGTCATGGTTAGACCTGTCAATGGATCATGTCATTTTTTATCGTGTTCGGGTTTTATTGGGTTCGTGTCTAAATGGGTGACTTTTTTATCATGTGAAAAAATCATATCCAAACCCGACGCGTTATGTTATCGTGTCGTGTCATTTTGACTCGTTAATGCCCATTAAGATAATTAATTATTTTCAATTGTATACAAGTTGATATATTATCTCATTTTTTAATCAAAATAGACCCATTAATTCATTGACATTACTAAATCTCTCATTTAGTAAAATTCATTATGATTAAATTAACATTATGCGACATAAATTATTTATAAGTTCCAAAAGTATATCTTATTTGCTTAAATTACTGGGTCATAACTGGTTTTCTAGGGTATTAACGGGTGAAGGAGGTCAATCCTAACCCAACTCATTAACTATCGTGTCTTATCCGATTGGCACTGATATGACCCGAACCCATTAAGGGTCCACCCATTAACTTATAACTTCGTGTCAGTTCGTGTCGTGTTATCGTGTCGTGCCTCATTTTTCCAGGTCTAGTCGTGGTATAAATATTACTCCTTAATACTTTAGAATTAGTAAATATTTAGTTGCGAGATTTTAAGTTGAATTAATGTTGGGTAATATAGTAACATGGGTGTTAAATTTTATTTATTTTTCTTGTGGTTGTAGTTGATAAGTGGATGAAACATATTTTTATTATAAATTTGTAGGTTGGTCTCATGTAAAACAATTTATTTAAAAAATATGACCTTTTATGTAGTTTTTACAAAAAAGGCATAGTTAAGACTCTTCTTAAAAATACGGTGATAAAAAAACATGATCTTTTATCGCAGTTTACCTTGTTAAAGTGAGATAAATATGACATGACTACACTATATTTTGTTAGTATTCACATAAAATTATGATAAAAATGATTCATCTTTTATCACTATTTTACGAACATTTATGTCACCCCCGTCATCACGGTTTTTAGAAATTTCAAAACAATGATAAAAGGCTTTTTTATCATGGTTTTTAACTGTGCTAAATAAAATTTTCTCTTATAGTGTCATAGTTTGCGTTTGATAACATTATTTAACATGTCATATGAAGAATTTATCCTATGTTCAACTTTTACCATAGTGTAAGTTATTTTTTATGGAAAATAAATGTAGCTTCCTTGGGACATCACCACTGTTAATGCCACCACCACTGTGAGCTTCAAAGTAATGGCATAACTTCATTGAAAACATCACCGCTATTAAAGACAACTCTCAATAGGCATGTATCTCCTTTTATATTATAAGGGATTGTGACTAGAATAATAAATTGGTAGTTGCTCTTCGCCTTGGTACCGAACCAGTGCTCCACTGGTTGTGTGTTGAGAAAGCCCAGGTATAAGTGGAGCTTCTCACAACCGACCGAAGTTGAAAACAATGGGGGAGATCCCAAGTACTACTTGATGTTCTAAAACACTTGGTTTTATTCCTGTCCAGATAATATTATTTTCTTTTTCTAATGATTATAAGAAAGGCTAACACTCGTCAGATGATCGTGATATGAATTGATTAAGGGCGGCTAATATCCCACTCAAGACCTGAATGTCTTTGACAGTGGTCGGTTTCTTTATGTCTTGCAAGGCCTTGATCTGGACAGGATTAACTTTAATACCTCTCTACGTCACCAAGTACCCCAGAAACTTATTGGAGTTGACTCCAAAAATACACTTAGAGGCATTTAACTTCATCCTGCAATCTCTCAGGATCTTGAAGGTGTATGAAAGGTCTCTAATATGGTTAGTCACATGACTGTTCTTAATGAACATGTCTTCAATATAGGCTTTCATTGTTAAGTCAATCTATTTCTTGAACATTTTTATTACAAAGTGCTAGTATGTTACCCCATCATTCTTAAGGTCAAACAAAATGACTTTATAACAATATATTCCTAACATTATGATGAAAGAAGTTTTCTCTTGATCGAGACCAAATAATGGTATTTAATGATATGCGTAGGCATTTATAAAACTCATGAGTTAGTGTTCAACTGTTGACTAGATGAGCTAGCCAATTCTGAAGATAGGGAAGCTATCCTTTATGCAAGCCCTATTGAGATCTGTGATGTTAACATAAACGCTACACTTTCCATTCTTATTTGTTACCATGATCGTGTTGGAAACCCAGTTCGAAAATTGGACTTCTTTAATGGATATGACATGATGTAGATTCTCAACTTCATTCTCCACTGCCTTGACCTTCTCTAGGGTTAACTTCCTTGGCCTTTGCGTGAAAGAATGACATGTAGGATCCTTGTGCAGTCAGTAATAAGTAATATCCGAACCTATTCCTGGTAGATTATAAGGCTTCCATGCAACCACGTCATCATTCATTTTGAGGAAACAAATGAGTTGCATTACCTCGTCTTCTGGTAATTTAGAACCGATTAAAATGGTATTTTCTGGTTGTAATAAGTTAAGAGGAATTCCTTTGTTACTTGATTAGCCGGGGAAAGTTTGGTATCTTCTACCCCCAGTCGAGCTCCCTCTGGTTGCTATATGGGTTGATCGCCTAAATCGTTGTCATCTTGGGTGATCTTATGTTTATATTATTTTAATTTGATGGCGGTGATGAAATAAATTCGTTCTGCCTCTTGATCACCTATGATTTTAACAATTCTAACAATTCCTTAATCGACCATGAATTTTAAGTTTTGATAGTGGGATGGCATAAATCTCATGTATTGATCCATCCTCTGCATAGGATGGCGTTTGGAGGTGAATTTAATTTGATCACATGGAACTTAATTTCATGATTGACGGGGCCGACCTTTACTGACAACTTGATTTTTCCCAATGGCATCTCCATATTGCCATTAAAACCAATCAAAGGACAAACCTTTGTATCCAAGTCTTGGATGTTGTATCCAAATTTAAAGAGTAGATTAACGTACATAATTTCTAAAGAGCTACCCTGGTCGACCAATATTCTTTTTACATCAAAGTTAGTAACCCAAAGGGTAAGGACCAAAGCATCATGTGATGATCGAATCTTTGCTGGTGAACAAAATTGTTAGGTTAAGATCAACATCCCCGCTCTCTCGCTTGGTGAGGACGTGGTTGGATACTTCTACATGGGAAAATTCATGTAAGGTGGATACAATCCTAACTCTCTCCTGAAGTTTTTTACATGTGCATTGGGAATGATTAATATCACCATGTATGGCTATGATCATTCTTGATGGAGGTTGTCACCATCCTTTGTTTGTACGACATTGACATGGATTAAAGATTTTATCTTCTCAGTATAAATATATTCTTTGATGTAGCTAGCCTAGAGGAGATATTATAGGTGTTGTTTGAACATCTTGCATTTTTTTATCTTATGGCCATAGTCTTGATAATAAGTGCATCAGAGATTCATGCCCCTATCATTTGGGTCCCAAACTATCTTGGGAGGCTTCTTATAGTATGGCTTGTCCTTTATATTAGTAAGGAGCTTATAAATTGGTTGCTTGTAAAATGTGTCTCTCGCTTAGTAGGTATATTTATTGGCTATCATTTTTATCGTCCCTTGGGATTCTCTACTTTGCCCTTATTTTTGGTAGAAGTTTGTTGGGTCTTTCCCTTGGATCCTCTCTTACCATCATCCTTCTTGAACTATTTAGAAGATTTTTCGACCAGATTATCAGCGTTGAGGAGTTCATATTCCACCTTGAAATATTTATCAATATGCACTGCAAGGTCATCAATGGTTGATGGAGACTTCTTAGTGAGAGACTAATAGAGGTGGTCTGATTAGATTTAAAAGAAAAAATCTCCAACTACTCGTTACAATTGTTAGTCTCGTTGAATAACTCCCAATACTACTAGGCATACTTCTAGCGAGATTACCCTTTATTCCTTTTAAGGGCAATTAGAAAATCAACATCCCTTACCGTTTTGTTGCTAGCGATAAAGCGGGTTGTAACGGCTAGACCAACTCTCAAAAAAAGGATATCGATCTCGGGGTTAGCTTCTCAAACTACTTAAGGTCGATCTCCCCTAAAGTTTATGAAAAAATAGGGCACATAAGGGTATCGTGATGGATCCACAAAGACATGGATTGCTTATAATGCCTGATATGATGGGTTGGATTGTCTTGCCATTATATTTAGTGATCTTTGAAACGTGAAACTTCTTTTGGGGATTTGACGATCTATGTCGAAAGTGAAGGGAGATGTTGACCAGTGATTCAAAGATCTCATGGCAAATTTTGTTAGCATTTATGCCAGGTTGGGATTCAGGCGTCCCTCTAACTTTTTTTATTAACTCTCGTAGGTCGTTATTATCGACGCTCTTCCTTGGAGGTTGAGAATTAACCGAACTGTTATTGTGACTAAACTCAGTCGGCTAAACAGGGCCTACACCACGTCTAACAGTTTTGCTAGTAGAGAGTGCCTGCTCGAGGACTCCTAGATCTGGAGGCTATGACATTATGCCAGCCCGAGGAAGCCTGGGAAATCGGATTCCCGTCATTCGATGGCGTTCAAGGTTGTAGGAGCTAGACCCACATCTTTTAAATCGTTTGGCTGACTATCTTTTAATTGGGCGATATCTTCATTAAGATTATTCAACCGTTCCTCATAGAGGTTGACTAGGCGTGATGTTGCATTCCTAGCAGATGGCTCCACAAACTAAGTATTGCGTCATCAGATTAGGCCAAACCTACAAGGCGTGTCCCTAAGACCTTGCATCACTGGGAGGTGTAGGATGTCATGAAATAGTTTGCTCCCTCTTTATTATCCATACTTATGATCGAACATGGTTCCCAACATGGGAACATTAAGATTGGTGGGCACTCATATCAAATGAGGTCTGATATTCACTAGTGATGGGGATTCACGCATCTTCTCACATACCTTAAAAACATGCCAATTTTTAAAAAATAAAAAAATTAAAATTTAATAAAACTTAGTATAGATGATTTCGATAGTGAGGAGATCATTTGGAAATAAATCATTAAAAAATTAATCCCTAAAGTGGGTGGGATGATGATTAAAATTTTGAATTGTCGAAATTGCACATGTATACCTAATTTTTATTTCACCAACTTTCAAGATGATTTTTTTTGTAAATGATCTTCTCACTATGGAGATAATGTATACCAAGTTTGGTTAAAAAATTCATTTTTCATATTTTAAAAAATTGGTATGTTTGTATACATGCCTAATATATATTTATGTATAAATACATGATCGTATGAAAATAAATATACATATTAATGCATTTATAATATCATATGTGTATATAAATCGTATAAATATATGATGTATAAATCTATTAATGTATACTCCCAAATTCAGAATCCACTAATTTTTTTATTTGTCCCAAATCAAGAGTCCACTATTTAAAAAAAAATCAAGTAACCATATTCCATGAGAGTGAAAAAGTGTTAATCATGGTCATTGATTTGATGTATCATTAATCTGTATAAAAAGTTGATAGAGAGTCTTAATTTGAGACTGATGGAGTATTAACATAATTAAGGGCAAAAGGTACTTTGAATTAAAAAAAAAGGAGTCAACTAACGATCCATATAGTCAACTAATTATTTTTATCGATTTGAATCTCAATTAACTAATCCAAATACTAGTGGACCCAACTCACATATAATGAGAATTAAAATAAAGGATCAATTACCAAAAGTCCCATAAACATTTTAATAAACATTTAGTCCAAGCCTTTTTTTAAAAAAAAGTCCCTCAAACACCCGTTTAACCAATATTATTTTATTTTTAAAGGTCCACACTAGCAGCATTCCCGCCCCACCTCCCACCCCCACCCCCACTCCCGCCGGAGCTTCGACGACTCTCACCGTAGCTCCTTTTTTTGAGTGGTTTTATGTGGTGAGGGAATTTTTGGAACAAAATAAAAAGGCTTGGACTAAACGTGTATTAAAAAATATTCGAGTGACTATTTGGTATATGCCCCATTAATGAACCCCACCTATTATTAATTAATCATTTATCGTACTTTATTTTTCAACAATTCTAGATCGACAAAAAATGCGACATATATTGGTGCAACATGTGGCTGTGTCCGAGCTCCTATGATCTTGACCCGAACACGAGTAATTACGAGTAGGAAGTATCCATCACACGCTTTTCCATTTTCATCCCTAACTTTTATTAGGCCATCTCCAGTGGTAGACCTAAATGTGTACATTTAGCTTTTTTCGGCTCACAATGGGTAGCTAAATGTACACATTTAGGTGAGAGAAAACGTTGCGGCAATGTACATTTACATTGTCGATACACATTGTGTAAATGGTGGGGCCCACAGCTGGGCGGCTAAGGCTTACCCGCCCAGTGTGTGGGCTTATGATTCTTTCCCGCCCAAGGGTCTTCCTTGAAAAACAAAATAATGGCATAACGGTTAGAATGTAACGGCCACAAAATTATTCAACGGCTATATATTTTTCTATATATACATTACACTCCCCAAATACTTTAACACCAACACTAGTTTTCATCCTTTCACTTCCCAAGTATTTTAATATCAACACAATTTTTCATCCATTCAAATTATTTCTATGTATTCTCCTTCTTAAAGTACTCCGCCCAATTCGAGCCGGCTACCAAATTTCAATCCACATGACGAGGTGTTGCTTTAAAGCGTACGTTAAATATTATATATGTGGTGCTATGGGGACTAACCAATCAGTTACAACCTTGTAGGAAAAAATTACTAATGAATATACCTCAAGCGATGTTGTTATTTACAAACGCACCGAGAATGCGTTGTAGGGGAAATTTCAAAAAATAAACATAGAGTGCTTGTTATATGTGGCGAAGTTGTCCCAAGCATATGGAAGCGAGAAAGATAGCGGCACGATGAAGGTTACATGGGTAAATATAATTAATTTGTGTTTAGTTTACTATTTATAAGTAAATTCATAATTTTATAACACCCATGAGAGAATATTTTTTTAATATAGCTCCAACAAGCTTGTGATAACTTTCAACGCAAAGCGGGTCATAAATTCGCATACGACCACTACTATGAGGTGCTAAAGGACTTGCCAAAGTATTCCATGTCAACCACCGGTACCGATGAAGAAAATAATGCGAGCCCGCTTGATTCGAACGATAGCGAAATAAGGGAATTCAATAATGCTCCAAAAAGGCCGGAAGGACGTAAAGCTACAAAATAGGAAGGGAAGAAACGAGCGGCCGCCAATAGTGCAGCTACACACACGGACCTTTTGGAGAACTCTGAAGAATTCAACACACTTTATAACAAAAATTCTGCAGAATCCCAAACAATCATAAGAAATCTAAATGAAAAGATTGTTGGTTTAATTTCAATTCGCACCATAGAGTACGAAGCTCAACTCCGACGTGATGAAGCTCAACTTCAACGTGATGAAGATTAAATTATTTACATGGATACAAGTAACTTCACTCCCCAGCAACATGTCTTTCACGAGATGCGAATGATTGAGATAATGCTTCGTCGACCTCAAGCATATCAAAACTTCTCACAATAAATAAATAAATTTATATGGTTATTTATGTAATGCAATTTTATTAGTTATTAACTTCTGTACCAATGTTTTTCACTGACTATTATTAATTAACCAAATTCTATTTAGCAGGGATAAAAATTGTGTACACAGATAAGATTGGGTACATGGATAAAATTGAAATTACAATCAAGATGATGATGATTCTTCATGACGATTCCAAATGTGTTCCATAAGGTCGTCACATAATGCATCCTTGTTCCACATCTTTGCCTCTCTCACCTGGTACTGATATTCGCCAGGGAGACTTTACCTGCTTAAGTAGGGGGGTGGCTCATGTAAGGCAAGGTCAGCTTGCCAAGTCCCATCCCGCAACTCCTCCTCGACAATCATATTGTGTAATATGACACAAGCCTTCATAATTACACTTAAGTCTTTATAGTCCCAAAAATTCATCGAGTTTCTGATAGAATGGGAACTGTTGTTACAAGATGCCAAATTCCCTTTCCACATCCTTTCGGTCTTCTTTCTGAGCTCGTGTGAACACCCTCTGTTTTTGAGTGACTAGTCTCTTAAAACTCTTGACAATAGTCGTGAGGGACGGATAAATACCATATTCAAGGTAGTACCCCGTGTCATTTTTTTTTTACTTCGAAGTGCATATGGGTACGATTTCCTTCCAAAAGTTCGTTGAACACGTGAGATTTGGCCATAATATTCAGATCATTACATGCACCAGGCATTCCAAAAAGCATATGCCAAATCTAAGTATCATAAGATGCTACGACCTCTAAAATTATATTGGTAGCATGACAATGACCTTGATATTATCCTTTCCATGCATGTGGACAGTTATTCCATTCCTAGTGCATGCAGTCAATGCTTCCAATCATCCTGAGAAAACCACGTCTCTTATTCTCGAGCTGCATGTGGGTAATATCTTCTAATATAGGTGTGCAGCAATACTCCGGGATAAACACCTTCACTGCAACCCTATAGAAATGTTTTAAGTCTCAATCGCCGTTGTCTCGGCTATTTTCAAATATTCATCCTGCAAATCCCTGCATCCACTGTACACCAACATTCGAAGTACATAAATAATCTTCTACTACGAGCTTAATCCCATTCGTCCAACGCAATCGGAATTCTGGATGAAATATGAATCTTTTTCACAGATGGATTCCAAAATATGATTGAAGCTCGCCTTTTTCATCTTGAACCGATGCCTGAACACTTCTTCAGGATAATTCGAGTTCTTTTAAAAATAGTCTCTCCTTAAATTGTGATGAGCCGTCTCTCTATAGCAGTGCACCGTTCTTTGCTCATGTTTTTCCCTACTACTATGAAGTAAGGACGACTGATAGATTTCCCTTTGCAATCTATTGTGGATCGCGACAACTTCATCATCTGAGTCGAGATCATGAGGTTGGGCGATCTGCGCTAGTATCATCTCCTCCAGATCGTTGTTATACATTCTTGTTATGGACTTGGAAAATATTTTTATCTTAGGATTAGTAGTTGTTATACTCAACATCTAAGTGCTATATTTATAGTACTGAAGCTGCATAGTGACGTCTACAAAATATCAGCCTTGATATTATAGATGGTGTGACCACATATACTTAGACGGTAAAATAAAACTCGACCACTAGTTTTTTAGATTGAAGTTTCACAATGACATCTACAAAATATCAGCCCTGATATTAAAGTTGATGTGACCTCAGGTACTTGTACGGTATAATAAGACGCGATCACTAGGTTTTTATACTGAAGTTGCAAAGTGACGACTACAAAATATCAATCCTGATATTAAAGTTGATGTGACCACAGGTACTTGGACGGTAAAATAAGACTCGAACACTAGCTTTTTAGACTGAAGTTGCACAGTGATGTCTATAAAATATTAGCCCTGATATTATAGATGATGTGACCATAGGTACTTAGACCCGACCACTAGGTTTTTAGACTGAAGCTGCATAGTGATGTCTACAAATTACCAGTCCTGATATTAAAGATGATATGACCACTCATCTTTATCAGACGGTAAAATAAGACCAGCCCAATATTTTTGCAGACTTAATTATGGCCACCCATCTTTGGACGATATATAAATATGACTTAAATGGAAAGTAATGATTTCTACCTATTTTCCGTAATGGATTCACATCCATGGCTAATAAATAAAGACTTTTAACTACTTAACTTGATAACCAACTCCGATTTACCTTTAAGTACCCTCTATTGACAACTGTCAAACAGTTTTGTAAATGTCGAGTGACGTTGGGAGGGCGGACAACAAATGAGATCCGTATACATTGGTTCACGCACAAAATAATACGAGAAAGCTATAAGCGTTGCTGGTTGTGGGTGGGATGAAGAAACTTACATGTTAGTCATTTCTGAGGAAGATGCGAGGGAAAGGTTTTATAACTGTTATCCACGTGGTCAGGCATTACGCAACAAACCTTGTTACATATTTCATGCCTTCCGATGGATAATTTATGAATAAATAATTCCAGCTATTTATGATTCCTTGCAAGGTACAGAAGAAACTATGAATTGCGAAGCTTGATCTTTATTAGTGTCATAATAAAGTGTTTTATGTTTTTATTTTTCCTTATGAGTGTCATAAAATATTAACAAATACTTGTTACGAAGGAAACATATTTAGATGATGTGATCACTTGGAATATTAACCAATACTTAAAAATGGATATTTTAAAATAGAAAAATATTTAATTGATGAAACCCAAGATTCTATGAGTCGTCTCTCTATCGCGGTGCACCCGTTTTGACTAACCCAGGATTCTACGAACATCCCCATGGAGGGAGTTGGTTTGGGGAGAAAATGGTTTTTAACAACATTCCTATATGCACACTACATTCTTTAGGTGATGTTGGCCATGTGATGAAATGGTTAACTCCAAGAAAAGATAATATTCCTTGTGATGATCATTTGAAATGGCCTAGGTTATATGACCAACACTGTGATTTAGAGTGCTACTGTAATTGGCATGGTTTACCCGTGCCACAAGCAAAATCTGTAAAATATTGCAAAGTTCTAACCAAAGACAGTGGAAAATATATCCGTCTAATACAACGGAAAATTGAATAGATGGAAAAAGGATTACTTCACTAGCATTGTAAACATTTTATAAATACAGAACTTGACGATTCAAAGTATGCATCGGATCCGAAACTTCCGTATTACAAAAGGGACGATTTTGACATGTATTTTGTATAACATATACCAAACATGTTGATGGGTGATGGGAATGCAATATGTTGCGATTCGTGGTTGAACAGGAAACCACGAAGTAATTAATATGTAACTTTCTTTTGTATGTGTTTAATTATCTACTATGCTCAACCTAAGCGTTGAAACATATAATCCAAGTAATTTTGTCTTTCAGTATGGTGTTTGTACCTAAATCTATTATCTATAATAAAGGAACAAATTATTACATTGCTAACTCTTAAAAATAAAGGTACAAAATATTAATCAATAAAAAAGATTTTATTATCACAACAAATTATTACATTACAAACTTAACTTCACATCGGACCCCTACTAAGATATTGGTCATAAGGAAATGCGTTGAAAAGTCCAAAACATCATTGGCAAGAGATGGTTGATTGGACGATCCTCTGGGATCTTGTGAGGTTGGATGGGAAATATTAGGAGAATCAATAGGATATTTATATCCATATATGTATGACGGTGTTTGTTACGGAATAGGGTTGCGCTCGGGAGTCAAACTTGGTCCAGCACCTCTCAAAGTTGCAATCTATTCATATTTTTATCGTAGAATTTCATCTTTCTCTCGCACCCACCTCTGCCACATAAGCTCCCGTTCTAACGTTTTGGATTTTATTTTCCCAATTTAATCCTCTCTAAAAAAATATATCACACCATTGTGAGCATGAGTAAAATTCTCCGGGTGATAAGTTATTCTGTATGCTTAGCGGATCTAGTTGAATGACTGTTTTGCCATTCAAACTTAAATCTGCAACTTCAAACTCCCTTAACAATGGTATAAGATTTGACAATGAAGATTGTCCTTGTGTGTTTTACTTATGGGGAGCTTCCCATATATCTTTCGGTGCGATGGGTGCCCATAAATCAGAGGGTGCAATCGAGGCAAACCCCACCTCGTCATGGTTTTTCCACCGAAATAGTGAGGGTAATATTGTACCCTTACCCACAATCTTCGAGTACGTCAACCATTCCTCCTCCGATGACACTGTGACACGAGAAATTGTAGGTTGCCAATTGTCAATTTGTTGCATAGATATGTTTCCAGGAATGAATGCCATAGGATGCAGTGGGCTTTCGAGAATGGAAATTTTACTTGTCATTTGACAGTAGTAGCGTTCCCTGAGATACCAAGTCCCACCTAACTCGGAATTGAAAGGCATGAACCGTCTCTGGGCTAAATTGTGAGCAACTTTAACGGCATAAAACTGGTTTTCTTCCAATTCCATAAAAGGTTTCCATATAATAGACTCGGGAGAGCGCATTTGTAGTTGCTCCTGCATGGCCGAACTTTTAAACCTCATCTATCCCATTAAAGCACCATGTTGGTTGGCCACCCATCGTATCATACGTGACCATCTTTCCACTACATTATCATGCAATATAGGAGACATATTGCGGAGGTACTCGTAGCCGAAGTACTGTGGGTATAAAGAATAAAGTACTTACTAATTGGTAGATTCATAAAATAAAAACATATAAATTTTATGGAGGTGATTAAAATATTCAATTAGAGAATACCATACCTCTATAAGTTACCAAAAACAATTTACTATTTTATGCGCATTTGTAGTGCATGCATCAAGGGCGTAGTAAACACGTGCTAAAATGGCAGAACCCCAATCCTTAGTAGCCATGTCATTTAGATCATCTACGTAAGTTGCCCAATTCACAAACACAGAATTATGGCCTGTCGAAAAAAAATGGATCTCAACACAAAAATAATAAAAGCTCTAGCGATTTATTCTGCGCTCGCTAATATATGCTCTAGAGCTTGTTCACACCAATTCGACATGTACGTTTTTAACGTTCTGCAAGAAATATTTTGTCCCTTATAATCTGGGAGGCCTATTCCGGGAAAATATAGTTTAAACATTTCCTCTACAGTATAAGGACTAAATGTTGGAAAGTTGGGCAAAATTGGATGGATTCCAATTGGAATTCTAAATAGCAAATAATTTAAGAAGTATTAAATATGGAAAGTTTCAACAATAATTAATAAAAATAAATATACCGCGTAACATTATTATCGAAATATTACCAGATAAATGCATAAAATCATAAGGGATAACCCTAACTCCACACCCGGTAGATGGAATGTAAGTGTTATCTCTGACCACCTGCTTATCCGCGCTCCAGTCATTTGGTTGTCCGAGTTAGGAAAAGTTTCTCTAAATAAATGACTGAAATAAAAATTCACAATGGTGTCTCGCACTACCGGAAGCTAGGATAATTCGGCATACACGTCTACCGGACCTTGGACACTGCTGCGCACATGAAATTGACTGTCGTTTGGATGCGCATTAGGATCGACAATCTTTTCTCTCGCGTACGGTGTACTATCGTTAAATAATCGAAAATAATTTCGATACATGATTGGCAAATTCAGTGGAGGGTGTGGATTAGGATTTGGCTTTGTGGTTTTGCCACACCATTTTCTTTGAATCGCTAACATTTTCAAAACAAATACTATTGACTATATAAAAAAATATGTGTATGGCTTTTGGGATATAAGAATAAACTTGTATTTATAGAAATGATTTTGTGAGTGTGAAAAATAGGAGATAAGAGGTATTGTATTTATAGGGGTAATTGATAAATATTTTAAGGGTTAACGGATATTACTCAACGGCTATAATGTAACGGCAAACATGTAACGGTCGAAAGCCTGGGCATGGAAGAGTCATACGCCCAGGGTGCTGGGCGTATAAGGGTTACCCACCCAGGGTAGGACCCATACGCCTCGTCAGCTGCCACCTCAAATTTGCATCATTCCACTGTGAGATATACCCAAACAATGTATCCAAAAAAATGCACATTAACATCTTTTGAAGCTATCCCATTGGAGATGGCCTTAGGCCATCCTCAATGGGTATTCTATACCATTGTGGATCCTTTAGTTTCATGGGTTTTGAGTCCCAATGGGTTGCATATCCGATAAAAATTGGAAGGGATTCGTTTAGCGTCCTATAAATGGAGAGGGGGTTAAGGAATTCTATAGTGTGGCAGAGGCGGGAAACTTTTGTACGACCCATGTCAGGCGCAAAACTATTTTGCACCCCATGTCCAGGTGTAAAACAGTTGCCCGCCTGGTGGCAACGACTACCAATGGCTAATTTTTCCTATTTCCCTATAAATATTTCACTTTCTACCCTATATAATTTCACTTTAAAATTACACTAATTTCTTACTCATATTTACTCCAAAAATTTATAACCAATTCCATATGGCTTCTCCCTCTCAAATAACGAGACTTCCCAATTTGAGCTCGTTTGATGAAATCGTATTATGCTATGCATGTTGTAAATATTCCATCGACGGAAAGACCGACACTAACCAACGCGATGGAACGATGTGGGAGAAGATTCAAACGGAGTTCAATAATACCGATGGTGTATTATATCACCGATCGGTAAAAGTCTTGCAAGGCAAGTGGTAATCCATTAGTCGAGATTGTATGTTGTACTCCGCACAGATGACCTGTGCGTTTGGCGCGACCCATGGGAGCTGTACATCATGGGATGAGTGGGTATGCGTAGAATTGATTTTTTTTACTAATTTTTAATTTATAATTTAGTGTTATCATCCTTTATTATTATTATTAATTAATTATTTCTTATCATGTTATTTTTGGACAAATTAAACGTGTAGTCGACGATTTAAAAAATGAAACCGGATGAAATTTTGCATATGATCATTGTTTTGACATTTTAAAGGATGTCCAAAAGTATAATTTCGCAAACACTTCTACCCAATTCATGGAGGAAGATTTCGGGACATCAAAGGGCGGCGAGGACGTTGAGTTGGGTGAGGACTTTGAAGCCATGCATACCCCCACTGGAATGACCATCCAGACGTAAGGCCAAAAAATAAAGGGCTAAACACAAGGTCGTGTCTAGCAGTCTAAAAGCTCATATCGTACTGATGGAGAATTCCGAGAATTTTACCGATTTGTACAAAGAGTTTTCTATAGCAGCACAGTGCACTTAAGAGGAGCTCAATTCGAAGTTGTATGAGCTAATTGTTCTACGAAAACAGGATATTGAGAATTCTATAATTTTCATGTATACCTCCCGCTTATCTCCGGTTCAGTTGCAACTTCATGAATTACAAACAAACCAGATACTACAGCGTAGACTCGTCGAAAGTCGACAAAACCCACCATCTGGGGGAAATTAAATGCTTATTTTGATTTTTTTATTTCTTGTAATAGTCATTTAATATTTTCATTTTCTAATTAATGAAATATTTGTTTCAAGACTGACTAGTATTCATAATTAAAATAGCTAACTTTATTCAAATATAATTCATAGCCTTCAATTTCATTACAAGAGAATTCAATAACGATAAATTCATATTTTTACATGTTTCACTCGTCCGCATCAGCCTCCGCATGTAGATTCCATATATATTACATAAGGTCATCCCTAAGCTGATTGTGATTTTTCTTATTGTACATCAATGCCTCACGCATTCGGTACTCATACACATTCCTCGGAGTGTTGCGGCTAATCGGTGGCATTTTAGTATGATCAAACTCAATACACCAATTAGGATCCTGTCGTTCATCCTTTAGTATCATGTTACGCAATATTATACATGATTTCATAATAACCTTCAAGTCATTTTGTTTCCATAATCTAACCGGGTTTTTAATAAAATATAATTTTTAATTTTTGTTGCAATATTTCAAATGCTCGCTCAACGTCTTTACGTGCTCCCTCTTGATATCTGGCAAACACACTTTGTTTTCTAGCTGCTGGTCTTTTGAAACTCTTAACAATTGTATCATATGGTGGATATATACCATCTTTCAGGGAATAACCCATGTTGTAAAAGTTTTCATTTATTTCGTACTCTATAGGAGTCGTGTTGCCCTCAAGTAGTTCGTTAAATACTATAGATTTGGCCAAGACACTTAAGTCGTTACACGCACCCGGTATCTCGAAGAAAGAATGTTAAATCCACGTATCATAGGAAGCTATAACTTCTAGGATAATAGTTGCACCTATAGCATGGCCACTATATTATCCTTTCCAAGCGTGCAGACAACTTTGCCATTCCCAATGCATACAGTCAATGTTTCCTATCATCCCAGGAAATCCATGTTTCGCATTCTCTTCTTACATTCGTGCAACATCTTCAGTAGTAAGAGACCGATAATATTCTTTTTTAAAGCACCCTACTATAGCGTATGCAAATCTCTTCACAGACTCGATGGAAATTATTTCCCCAATGCCTATATATTCATCGGTAATGTCTTCAGCCCATATGCTAACATGCACATTGCAGCGATACATTTTTGTAGACAAGAAAGTCCCTTTCTCCCAAGGGCATCATTTTTTTGAACAAAGTAATCATCCTTTTATCCTATGGCTTCCATTATTCGTGTAAATAGTGGGCGTCGCATTCGGAATCGATCTCGAAATTGTTTGAGACTATAAATCGCATTTTCATCGAAGTAATCCGCCATTATACGGTTGTGGGAAACTTCACTATCCCGATGTATAACCATTCGTTCATTTATTTCTCTAGGATTCATTATATTTTGAGATATGGAAATATATCTTTGGAATTGATTGTGTACGACTGCTGCCATTGAATGTGCCCGAACACGCTGGTTGGTTGATGAAACTGCCACAATCAATAATTCGTCCATTGGATCTTTCGATATTATAATGAAAAATTAAGTCGAAAATGACACTTAGATATCTATAAGACTTAGATGATTTCCATCGATGATTTTCGATGGTTTCCCAAACTATAAGACTTAGATGATTGTTGAGAAGTGCAGATGATTTCCCTTGGATGATTTATAGTTTCCTCTCTTGACAATTAGGAAATGACACTTATCAAAAGTGGAAACCTTTCCCGCCGGACGTATTATAGCATGAAATGAAACGACACTAGTCTGAAGTGGAAATGTTTCCTTCCCGACGTATTATGAAATGAACATTAATCGGAAGTGGAAATGTTTCCCGCCTGGCATGATATGAAATAATACTTCTGAGAAGTTGAAATGTTTCCCGCCGGACGTATTATGAAATTGGCATTATAATTGAAAAGACACTTGTCAGAAGTGGAAGTGTTTCCCGCCCGACGTATTACGCAATGTATAAATAACCTGCTTCCATAAAACTTGAGTCCACACTAAATAGTTTCACTACAATTATTATCCAGACAATGAATAGCCCGCAATGGTCAACTGTCGATGACTACTATGCTCAGTGAAATTATCGAGAGATACTATACCAAACGCATTGGGGATGTTACCCCAAGAGGAATACGGACCATTGTCGGTTGATGGCAGAATATCCTAGGAATCTATTACCGTCCTTGACTTGTAATGTGTTTTGAATTAAGGTGGTTGTGGCTGGAATCTACATTAGACCTCTACCAGATAGCGCTAACAAATGGTGGATGTGGGTGGAATCTCTCCACCTTCACACTAATAGTATAAAATGAGGAATAATTGGAGAAGTTGTGTGAACAAGTCCCAGGGTTAAGGAGTATCCATGAAGAGCCTTCTTATCTATTTAGTGAATTCAGTAAGGCACTATACCTTCCTCAGAATATTTGACATGTATGGTACTATTATGTATGGAAATCTTGATGAAGTGCCTTGTTTTATGTCTAATAAAATAAAATTTATTATTTTCCTCTCTATTTAACATTATCCAATCACAAAAATCGCATCTGTGACATTATCAATTATTTAAAGCTTAATTCATACACTTAGAAACTTAAATGTCATTGAGTTACGATTTAAAAACTGGTTAAGGTGAGTGATTCATACATCACCCCTTTACCAAAAATCGCATCTATAACGTTTATAAAACTTAAATATCGTAAATAATCCATCGAAACGAATAAAACAAGTAAGATGATTCGCTCCGTAATGCCCGATAACGTGGATAATAGTTGCAAACAGTTTTTCATGCGCGTTCTTCATGGATTACCAGTTTATAATTCTCTTCATCCCACCCACAACCACCAATGTTTATAGATTTGACATACAAGTCAAACTTCAATTTGTGCGCGAACCAGCATGCACGGATCTCGTTAGCGTACGCCCTCTGATGGAATTAGGTGGTGTCCTACAACTTCGCTCAATGGCTACGAAAATGTTAGACGACACCTTATAACCGGGACTGAAAGGTAAGTCGGTACTGGTTATGGAGTTAATCAACTGGAAGTCTTCATTTATGAGCCATGGTTGTGAATCTATTTCGCAAGAAATTGTTAATGTGAATAGGTCTCATCTGCGTATGTACAAGTGTTTAAATAATCGATGTGACGAATGTGAGACGAGTAATTATTTCCCTTATGCACCTATATTACTTGATGTGAGTCAGAAGTGGAATTATTACCTGCCCACACTGTAATATCACATGTATAAATACCCAGTATGGTCAGTGAAGATAAACCAAACTATGTCTTCTCCCGTTTATGGGCATAATTATTTTTATCAAGATTAGGGGTGTTCACGGGTCGGTTCGGGTCGATTTTGGCTCATAATTCAAACCGAACCGATCGGTTCGATTTTGGAAAAAGTCAGATCGAAACCGAACCAACTATGAAAAAACCCGTCGATTTTGGTTCGGTTTTGGGTCGGTTTTAGGCAGTTTTCTATTTTGGTCAGGTTTTTTAAGGACGATTTTTGGGTTGGGTCAGTTTTTGAAGGTGGTTTATGGTTGTTGGATATAAAAATATAAGTTATTTAGTTTTTTAAATATAAATATTGGTTTCGGGTCGGGTCGGGTCGGTTTGAATCGATTTTTCCCATGTCTAAATCGTCAATCGAACCGACATGGTGAATTTTTTATATCCATAAATCGTAGGTCGAACCGGGCTAAAGAAACTGGCGGTTTCGGTTCGGTTCAGTTTTCGAGTAGTCGATTTTTTTGCACACCCCTAATCAAGACCATAGCCATGTGGTTTGGTATGGCCGGAAGCGATTATTTTGTAATGAGCCGAGTGACACATCAAGAAGGTTTGACCACCTTTGTGGTCATATTTTTATTGATCCTCCACTCCGAGTGGATCAAGTTGATGTTGTTGTAGTAAGTACTTTACGATTGCTAAAGAAATATGACGAATGATGCGATTTGGAAGTTTTATGTCGTTATCATCAAATACTCGTGCCAAGAGGACGTGCTGACTAATTTTTCATCATGTCACCCGACACAGATGATGATGATGTCACAACTGATTCACTGGATGAGGAGATTTGGCAAACGGAGAGGAAACTACAAAGATACCATGATGCCTAATTAGCCGAATTGAAAACAAGCAATGTTAGGGATAAATTGTTGGAAATATATTACGATGAAACATTACAATCTGATTCTGATCTATCCGACTTCACCGATTCGGAACATAATATGTTTAACTACTACGATCCCGATATTGATGAGGGGGACTACGAAGCAGTTATTGAAAATTAAAATGTTTTATATAATGACAATGCCAACAATAAATCATACATACCATTAAGTTTGATACGTCAAGGAAAACCAATATGTTGTACATCACATACGATCGATTTGCATTTTGTTCTCTTGTATTATTAGGTTTCAAATTTATGGTTATGAACATCTTAGCTTTCTAATTTTGGTATGAATGTTAGACGTTTTTTTTACATTCCTTTAAATAACATAACAAATGCATAATAAATAATAAACTCATGTTGCACAATTTATTTATGACAGTAACTTTGGATTAAAACAACATAAACTGTCAAACTGGCTTTTTAATACAATAATCATGACCCCGACGTTCAATCATAATAAGATGGAAAAAATCCCGCCAAAAAGTCATCTTTACTGTAATTGGGTTGTGGCTGAACATATGAGGATGATGGGATATTTTGTGGCGTATAATCCTCAGCGAGGTTTTGAGTAGGATAGTAAAGTTGAGCATTATCGGATCCCATGTACGTTTGAAATGAGCCAGATCCCATGTACGGTTGAGATGAGCTGCCAACTTGATTACGCAAAGTATTTAATTCCAAAAGGAGCGCTCTTTGTCTCGTGTAATGCATTCTTTCTCGCTCAATGTATTGTTCCCGAATGGTTTTCAAACAATCTTCCTGTTCTTCGAACATCGATCTCCAATCCTCCTTCGTATATGAATTAGCCGACGGTGCACGACTACGTAGAGTGGGCCTCGCTGTTTCCACTACTATAGAACAACCTTCCGAATCCACTGCATCTATTTCCCACCTTATTTGAATTAAACGTTCAAATGATTGTGTGGTATACTGAGTCTCGTAGTGGGCGTTCCCCGGTGTTGACGGAGGTGCAAATGGAATTCTTAGGTTCGCAGGAGATATTTTCACAAATCCAATGCCATCGCGGTTAGTCTAACGGAAAAAAATCGACAACACAATGGCTCGAGATGATACGCTCCAATATAAATCACATTCTTCTTGATCAATAACGACTAAATCGTCCCCAATAAACACCCAATCGTTGTTTCGATAAAAAAAGTGATGGCGTTCCAAATAGGACATTGGGTGTGGTGGGTCGTGAGGGATCGTGATGGTACCCGTCAACTGCCTATAACATCTGTCATCTCGATACCACGTCCCCCGAGTTCTGGATCCAATATAATGTAGCATCGCATGGCCAATTGTCTTGCAACATTTACTCGCCCAAAATTATTTTGGGACAACATTATAAATGGTTGCCATGTAATAGAATTGAGCGATTACCGCTCTAACTGATCCTGCAATGAACTAGCTTTGAACCTCATTTGCCCGACAACTATTGCCCGATTATTTATCGACTAGTGCAGCATTCGAGGCCAAACATCGGGTGCATCAGCAAGTCGGAGAGGAGCAGTTGTATGCAAGTACTCGTACGCCTATTACTGAAACATAAAATAGTTTATTAGAGACAATTTAAAAAAAATATATATAATTAATAAAAAAAAAATTATAGCTTTACCTCCAAAACTTGCCAAAAACAGTTCAATTGTTTCACTTTCTGCCGACTAACAACATCTAAGGCGAAATATACCCTCGCCATTATTGCGGAACCTTAGTCTAATCCCGCCATATTTTTATGATCGTTCAGGTATGTAGCCCATTCTATTAGAATGTGGTTTTTCGCGTTTGGAAAGAAAATAGACCCACAAACGAACATTATAAAAACTCGGGCTATTTGTAAAGCGGTAGTTGGGTGATTAACCATATTACCCCACCAATGAATTAAATATTCTTGCAACGAAGCTAAAGCAATATTTCTGTTATGGATATAGAAATTGTTTACTCCCGAAAAATATGTGGCGGGTATAGTTTCAACCATTTGATTGGCATATTGGGGAAAGGGAGGGAATTGGTTTCCCACAACGACTGTAATACCTGCAAAAAATAATAAAATATATTTATTATATTAAAAGTTAAAATTAAAATAAACTAAATGAAGAAATTAAAAACGTAGTAAATAATACGTACGAGTTAAATGAACAAAATCTAAAGGGGTAATTCCAAGCTCAACGAATGACAAATTAATGGTGTGACCGACCATCGCGATGTTAGCGCCTTGACTAATTTGTTGTCAGAATTTGAGAATCCTTTCGAAAATACAAATGAAAACCTATACATATCGATATATGCCCTAATGTAATCGTCCCCCCAAAAATTGGGCATAAATCTCCCAAGTTGGGTGAACGCTACCACACAATGTAATAAATTCTTCATCGAAAGAAGCGGTTAGTTCGACAATAGAGCCGCTAACATGGGTCGCGCCGACTTCGTGTAAACGATGTTGACCTTGATAAACCTCATCTTGGTGGTTGGGGGGGGGGGGGGTGAGGTCGGTGAATATCACGAATTGATTCCGCTCTTTTACGAGTAAAATGATGTGACAACCGAATATTCACCTCCATATTATTTAATGGGCTAAGATTTCAAAATGAATTAAGAAAAATTATAATTTATAATTATAAAATTATAAATTATGAATTAATGAGAGAAGAATTGAAAAGAGTTGGAAGAAGATGTGAGTAAAAATGAGTTAGAAATTAAATATTTATAGTAGCGAAAAGGGATTAAAATTATAAATAAAAGAAATATGTTTCTAATGATTATGTTGTGGTTACGTAGGCGAGGCGCAAGACTTTTGTGCGCTCGATCCAAGCGCAACAATGTTTCTTGCCCCCACAATTTTTAAGAGAAGTGATAATTTATAAGATCCCATGTTGGATGGCTGCCTCAACAAACTCAACCTCGTGACCAGTGAGCTTATGATTGATCAACCACCTACAATCTCTGGCAGTACCATAATTGGGCACACAAATGGCGTACAAAGCCCTGGACAACATCAACTCCTCAGATATCGCCGTACTGGGCATACCCTCAAACGTTGCCGACCAACTTCACCACAAACTTTCCGAAATCGTCCGTAATTACGGGTTTGGCACTCCGGAAACATGGCATCACATCTCCACAACTCTCCTCAACCCACAACTCCCCTTCTCTTTCCATCAATTGATGTACTACGCTTGCTACATACAATTCGGACCCGATCCTCCCGCTTGGCTACCCGACCCGTAAGCTTCACATTGAAATCATCCTTTCAACTTAAATCTCATTAATCGTGCTTCTAATTATACACAGCACCATTACTAGACTTTTTTGTTTATTTGTACAATTGTAATTTATGCCTCAGGGAGACTGCAAGCTTAACAAATGTTGGCCAGCTGTTAGAAAGACTTGGAAAAGAGTTTTTGGGTTCAAGATATAAGGATCCCATTTCAAACTTCTCTGATTTTCAAGAATTTTCAGTCTCAAATCCCGAGGTACAACTGGCTTAGCTTTTTAATTGATTTTTGTTCCCATCAGGGCCTCCTTTGGAAAGGGAATGAGAATTCTCGTTCTTGATTCCCAAACAAGAATTCTCTTTTCTCCGCACCTAAAATACATTTCCCGTATTTGGTCTAAAAAGAATTGGAATGTAATAATTATCATTTAACTAAAATACCCTTCTACTTGATTTGAGCGTGTGTTTGATTTGTGTGTGTGAGAGAGAGAGAGAGAGAGAGAGGGAGAGAGAAAAGAGCGAGCGTATGTGTGAGAGAGACTGCATGTGGTGTGTGTGTGTGAGAGTATTTGTATGTGTGTGTGTATGTGTATGTGTATCTGTATGTGAGTGAGAGAGAGAGTATGTGCGAGTGCGAGAGCGCATGTGTGTGATAGAGCAGGTGTGTGGTGTTTGTGTTGTGTGAGAGAGAGTGTATGTGTGTGTGTGGGAGAGAAAGACTGTGTGTGTGTTTGTGAGTGCGTATGAGAGAGAGTGTATGTATGTGAGTTTATACCGCAAAATAAGATAGAATTTTCGGGAATATAGCATTTCCCCCATTTTAGAGGGGAAAGGAGAATTTCAAATTTGTGGAAATTCAAAATTTCAAGACTTCTAAGTTCTCCCAAAATTTTCAACCAGACATTGTAGTTCTAGATTTGGAGAATACTAAATTTCAGGAATCCTAAATTCTCTTTCCAAACCTCGAACCAAACGAGCCCTAGGAGTCGTACTTTTTTCTTATTCTATTAACATGTAATTTTGTTAGGTGTATTGGAAAACTATACTGGATGAAATGAGTGTATCATTCTCAGTGCCTCCCCAGTGTATACTACGTGATAGCGACTTGTCCCGTCCAGGTGGTCAGTGGCTTCCTGGGGCTCATGTAAATCCTGCCAATAATTGCTTGTGTTTGAATAGTAAGAGGAATTTGAACGATATAATGGTAGTATGGCGCAACGAAGGCGAGGATGATATGCCAATTAACAAGCTCACACTTAAGGAATTACGTTCGCAGGTTTGGTATGTTTTTTTTCAACCTTTCCCATATTTTTACGCTACGTGTTTTAATTTGGTACAAAGGTATTTGATACATAATTGTTAGGTAATTGAATCCTAAGATGCCAATTCCAACGTGTTTTGACTTATATTAACTTCATGAAGTGGTTGTCCAAAATTTAATGGAATTTAATAGTTCTCAACTATGAGATTTTTGTTGATATATTGGTTGTGTTAGCATAGTGAAAAAACTTTTCGTTTTCATGGATGATTGGAGACAATTCTTTAGTGATTGTGGAACAATTGGGATGTCCTCATAGTATCTCTTCTCATGATTGGATTTAGTGGCAAAGCCACAACCTGATTATGGGGGTTCATGAAAGGTTTGATTATTTTATAATATCTCAACTCAACAAAGCCTTTTCTCAATTATTGGGGGTCAACTGATATATATATATATATATATATATATATATATATATATAATTTATATTTTATATGATGGCCCCCATTAACATTTTTGGTATTTTATTAAAGTCTATCTTTAAATACTTGGAGGACTAATTGGTTATTTGTCATATTCTTTTCTTGATAGTTTATTTCTTTCCTCCATCTTATTTGTTAATTTGATCCATTTAACCCTATTAAACCTTAAGAAGCCGCGACCCTATGGAAGGCCACGGTTTGCAGTTGAACCTTATGATACCTTGGTTAGAGGGGAATGCCTGCAGACTTATGAAGGCTAGAGGTTACGACCACGATCTAAGGTGATAGCCGTGGAGCCTAGTACCCTTAAAGCAACAAGTGAGGTGATGACATGACCTTATTATGTCTTGACTTGAGGAGCAAGTTTGGAGGTTTCCAGAAGCCTTTTTATTAAGGGCATTTCTGAAATAGAATGTACAAAAGAGGGAAACCCTAGATTCCTTACTAAAACCTATAAATATCCACCTTTGTCACATTTTCCAAAGCTACTAAAAACCTCAATTTCACTTTAGAGCTATGAAGCACGGACCCGACACGTAATACGTGTTTCGACACGACACGCGACACGCGATACATGATTTTTCCAAAAACTAAGAAACTTCACGCTAGGATACGTATAATATATAATATATGTTAAAATATATAATATATATTTAAATATATATATATTAATGAAATAAAATAATTTTTTTTCCATAAAATACATTATTAGAGCATTCTTAACATGAAATTATGAAAATGGATCATATAAAATAAAATTCAAACACACTTTAACATTAAAAATCATAAATAAGGCAAAATCATAATCACATAAGAAAAAAAATTAAAAAAAAAAAAAAAAAAAAAAAAAAAAGTGTCATTTTACGTGTCCCAGCGTGTCGGCCATCGTGTCCCAACGTGTAGACAACGTGTCCAAACATGTCCCAACGTGTCCCAGCGTGTCAGCAACGTGTCGGAGCGTGTCAGACTCGTGTCGGACTCGTGTCAAAGCTGACTCGTGGCTTCCGGGAGGCTTCATAGCTTTAGAGAGAGAAAGTGAGATTTGTGTGTGAGGGAGGAGGTGCTGCCGCAGACAATTACTCTTCATCTGAGAAGGAGGTGCTAGAGGCAGTGGAAGGCTACTGTTCATCGGATTAATCCACTAAGGTAAATGATCTGTCCTCACCCTCTTCTTCCTCGTTAAAACCCTAGTTTTCTATATCTTTATTGAATGGGATGAGCCCTGGCCATGGAGTTCTACTGTTCACAGTGTATTTTGGGTATGGCTATGGAGTTCTATTGTTCATATGAGTTTTCCGGATTTTTAGGCCATGGAAAACTACTGTTCATGGGGAAAATTTATGATCTTAGAATTTTTTATTAGGGTTCTTGAGGTGAGATTTTGGAGTTAAAGAGTGAGGGTTTCGAGGATGTTCTTAAAGATCTAAGGAGACTTATTTAGAGTTTTTCCTTTGACCTTTGAAGATTTGAGTTGAGAGTAAATTAGGATTTTAAAACATCATTTTTACTATAATGCCCTTGCTGTTGCAGTTCAAGAGTTCTAACTCTTTTCTTGAGGCCGCGGTCTGTTAGAAGGGGCCGCGGAGTTGAAAGGCAGTATTATGTTGTGCCTGGGAGTTGAGATGGGGATTCGATGTCGAGGCCACGACATTCATTAGCTAGACCGAGGCATCATGTCTATTTGAGGACATCCTGCCTAGTTCTTGAGGTCAAAATGGTTATTCTAGGGAGATTGATTCTAGGTTAACTATGAGACTTGCACCTTGACAGAACTCGGCTAAGGCTGCGAAGTTAATAGCAGACCGCGGATCGCTCATCATGGAATTGGGCAGGAGAGGAGGCCACGACCTGTGGCATGACTAGGTTAAAGACACCTAGAATAAGGTCGTGGAGTTTGAGAAGTCCAAGGTTATAAAAATATATGCCGCGGACTAAGAGGGCGAATCATGAGAGATTGAGCCATGGATCAGCCGGGAAGTTGGTACCTTTGGGAGATTGTGCCATATGTCATTAGGGGAGAATCTGAGGGGTTAGGAAACACTATTATCTCCTTTCCTTATTGCTTATTTTACACATTCATTAATTCATGATTGGTTGTTATATTACATCATTCATATATCTATTGCCTTTGTTCATACTAACATTGGCAGGTGGCTGAGGACCCTTGAGTTAATCCTTGTTGAGCTATTAGAGCTCATCCCTTTTATATTCTTTGTTTCCTCAGGATATAGGCTGAGGTTATTAGCTGAGGCCACGGATGGTTAGAGACTGCGGAGGATAGACTTTTAAAGAAATCATTTTTGGATAAATTGTTTAGATTTCACTCTTAGTTGTAATTAATTAGTTATCATTAGAGAGATTGTATGGGAGGAAAGTTATATGGCATGTATGAAGAGATCTATATTAATATTTTATTAAATCAAGAGCTTTTGTGAATGATGAGTTTTGCGTGTTATATATTATGAAATTATGATCAATTATCAATTCTGCCAACTCTGATGTAGAGGCTAAGGCAGTTTTAAATTCCTGCGAGGAAAAGTGATCTAACGTCCGCAGCCCTGTAGGCAGGTCGCGGGACGTTACAAATGGTATCAGAGTGTTCGACCTAGGAAAAACCTTAAGAGTGTTAGAAATATTTGGATTAAGTAGATTCACTTAGAGAATTCAAATTATGAATATAAACTTATACGTGAGTGATTCTTTTCTGGAAGATTATGGCAAGAGGTAATCGAAAAGTCAACGGTGCCGTGAACAACGTGGTCGCGGAACCAGTGCCAGAAGCAGTGGTAGTATTCGCGGAAGCCCTAACTAAGGCCATGACTGCAAGGGCAGTCGAGCAGAGGCTTGTGGGGTGCAACATTGAAAATTTAAAGAGATTTAGGATCGGAGGCTTTCAAGGGAGGCCGATGCCTGGATTCGAAAGATGGAGAAGATTTTTGCAGTTTTGAATTGCACTGAGGAACAAAAGGTGTCATTTGCCTCCTTTATGTTTGAGGCCGAGGTGGATCATTGGTGGTCCATGATCAAGAGGAGGCAACTGGGAGGAGAGGCCGCAGCTATTTGCTGACCAGATTCAAAGCACTCTTTTTAGAGAAGTACTTCCCAGTTGCGGCTAGGGAGAAGTTAGAGGTAGAATTTATGGAGTTAACTTAAGGAACCATGTCTGTGGCGAATATGAAACAAAGTTCGCAGAGTTATCACAATTTGCCCCTATCTTGTTGACACCGAGGAGAAGAAGTCTAAGAAGTTAGAGAGGGGCTTGAAGTGAAGACTCCGCAGTAGGGTGGTGGGACTAAGGCTAAGAACTTATATAGAACTGGCCGAGGTGGCCCAAATCATGGAACAAGATTTGAGGATGGGTTAAAGGGAAAGGGAGAGAAGAGAAAAGGCAGAGAAGATGGAACAAAGAAGGAAGATAAGTCACGACAGCAAGCACAGAAGTCGCGGACGAATCAAGGGGACCGCTAAGGGAAAGGTTGACGCTGCGAATATTGTGTGCTTCAATTGCGGGACAAAGGTGTATTTTGCGTAGGCTTGCCCACTACGAATGAGCTGCTACAGCTGTGGCAAACTCGGTCACTAGGTCAAAGACTGCAGATTGTCAAAGAAGGATTCTGAGAAGCCGCGAGGAGCTCCTGCTAGAGTCTTTGCCCTCAATTCCAAGGATGTTGAGAAAGCTGAGGATGTGATAGCAGGTACCATTATTATTGATGACAAAAATGCTTATGTACTTTTTAATTCTGGGGCCACACACTCCCTTGTATCTACCACCTTTGCATGAAAATTTAAGATGAGTCCGTAGACCTTAAACCCACCATTAGTAAATAATACCCAGGTAGGAACTTCATCAGAGGCCGCAGTCATATATGGGGGTTATGCCGCGTATGTAGGAGGTCAGAATTTTAGAGTTAGGTTAATTCCATTAGAAATGGAAGACTTCGACGTGATCTTAGGCATGTATTGGTTATCCACCCACTTTGCTAGGATAGACTGTGCTAGTAAGGAGATTATCTTATGTAGAGTCGGAGAGGCCGAGGTGAGTTTTAAGGAAACTAAACCTAGTAGAAAACTTTTGCTAATATCAGCTTTGAGGGCTAGAAAGATGTTGAAGGGTGGATGCCTCGGATATCTAGTCTATGTGAAAGATCTTGAGAAGACCGCGACAAAGTTAGAAGATGTTCCTGTTGCAGCAGAATTTTTCAATGTTTTTCCGAAAGAATTATCAGGATTACCCTCGAATAGAGAAATTGAGTTTACCATTGACCTTATGCTTAAGGTCGTGTCCAATTCAAATGCACCTTATAGGGTGGCTCTCGCTGAGTTAAATGAGTTGAAAGAACAGCTAGAGGACTTGTTAGGCCGCGACTTTATAAGACCTAGCACTTCCTTTTGAAGTGCCCTGTTGCTTTTTGTCAAGAAGAAGGATGGGTTTATGAAGATGTGCATAGATTATAGGGAATTGAATAAGATGACAGTAAATAATAAGTATCCTTTGTCTAGGATTGATGATCTCGTTGACCAATTGAAAGATGCTAGATATTTCTCTAAAATTGATTTGAGGTCTGGTTGTCACCAACTTAAGATAAGGGATGAGTACATTCACAAGACAACCTTTAGAACTAGGTATGTTCATTATGGGCGTTTTCAGACAAATTTGTGATTGTCTTCATTGATGATATACTAATCTATTCTAAAACCACGGAAGAACATGAGGAACACCTCCGCGGAGTATTCGAGGTTCTTAGGAAAGAAATGTTATATGCTAAATTTTCCAAGTGTGAATTTTGGCTTGAGGAAATAGCCTTCCTCGACCATATTGTGAATAAAGATGGTTTGACCGTGGACCCAAGGAAGGTCGCGACCATTGTTGATTGGGAGATGCCAACCACCGTGACTGAAGTTAGAAGCTTCCTCGGCCTAATAGGTTATTATAAGAAATTTGTGGAAGGGTTTTCAAAGATTGCCGTGCTCGTGATCTAACTGATGCACAAGGAAAAGAAATTCGTACGGTCCGCGGAGTGTGAATCAATTTTTCAGAAGTCTATCCTAGAAAAGTTGGCGGCCGCACCTATTTTGACTTTACCCAAGGAAGGTGGGGGCTATGTGATTTATAGTGATGCCTCAGGCTGCGGCCTTGGGTGTGTATTGATGCCAAGGCCGGCTCTAGGCATAGGCCAACTAGGCAGTCGCTTAGGCCCCCCGCTCAATCGGGGCCCCAAAATTTTAAAAACAATAGTATATAAAAAAGGGCAATTTACAATTAGGTCCCTCACAAACAAATTTTAAAAATTTGTTTGTGAGAGACCTAAGAGTACTTTTCCCTATAAAAATTAGGTATAAAACAAATTTGTTAACCCACTCTAATACTAAACTCAGAAAGCTTAACCCACTTTTAACACTCACCCACCCACTTTTTAACACACCCACTCACCAAATTTGTTGATTTCTATTATTAATTGAATGAAAAAAAGACTGAAAATAATGTTTAGGTTGAATTAGATAAAAAAAAATTTGTCAGTTTATAAGGGGTTATAAACTGACAATTGTTTGACTAATTTTTTTAAAATAGCAAAACAATTCATTTTAACCTAAAATGTTTTTGAGGGGTACCTTGAAATGTTAAGAACCCATAAAAAAATTCAGCTCATTTTTTTTACTATTTTAAAAAAATATCGTCTGTCAATTTGATTTAGCCAAAGACCAAATAATAAAAAAAAATGAGCTTCCAGTGCGTTGGTGAAGTCCCACATCGGTTCACGTGGGAATTTCTTTCCAAACCCTTCTTATTAATAACCTTGTTTGTCATTTTAAACCTAAGTTGGTTAAGCTTTAAATAGTTGGCAGACTTTGAGTTTAAAGTTTGGCGTGTATTGTTATTTTAGTAAAAAAAAATGACTGATAAAATGATGTTAATCCTAGTTTTTTTGGTTTATTTTTTATGGGAAAATTAAATTATTTCTGTCATTTGGTAAACATCATTATTTTGGTAAAAAAAATGATGTAGTCTGATATGATTTTTTGATTTCTTTTTTTTGAAAGTTTTTTATACCTTCAAACAGTAGTTGGACAAGCTGTAATGAATAGGCCTAAATTTAATTTTCAAATTTTGGCATTCAATTGTTTTGGTCATGGTTTAGTTTTATACTAAATGATTTAAATTTTTTTTTTTTGTTATTTCGAAACTTATAAAAAAAAACCGATTTTACCGCAAATCGCACGTTTCAGTTTTGGTTTACGTTAGGTTGTACCGAGTGGTACAAAAGGTAATTTCAAATTTAGTATATTAAAATTGGTTTGGTATATTAAAATTGGTTTTGCATTGAAAAATGCGAAAAACACACATTTTATTTTATTTAATTTTTTTTATGCAAGGGCCCCGATTTTGGTTTTTGACTAGGGCCCCGAAAACGAAAACTATAGAGACAACACTGATTGATGCAGAATGGGAAAGTCATAGCTTATGCTTCCAGACAGTTGAGGTCACATGGAAAGAATTACCCTACCCACGACCTAGAGTTAGCGACAATAGTTTTGCCTTGAAAACTTGGAGACATTATTTATATGGATAGGGTTGTGTGATATTCACAGACCGTAAGAGTTTAACGTATATTTTCACCCAACGAGACTTTAATATGAGACAAAAGGAGATGGTCATAATTAATCAAGGATTATGATTGTTCAATTAAGTATCACCTGGGAAAAGCCAACGTGGTGGCTGATGCCTTAAGTAGAAAAGTTCCCTTAGTGCCTTGCGGATTACCAGCAACGCATTCTGAGAGACTTGGAGGAAATGAGGATTGAGGTCATAAGCCGTGTAGACCGCGAACAAATTAGAGCTCGTTGAACCAATTTTGATTGAAAAGATAAGGACGACACAGGCTGAGGACGTTAATCTCCAGAAAATCTGTGAACTAGTAGAGAAAGGAGAAGTCAAGTTTTAGAATAGATGACCACAGATCCCTAAGATCCGGAACAAGAATTTGTGTGCCGCAGAATCAGGAAATTAAGTTCGAGATTTTAGAAGGACATTCCTCAGCCTTTGCAATTCACCCAGGAAGCAACAAGATGCACCAAAACTTAAAGGGGAATTTCTGGTGGCCTGGCATGAAGAGAGAGGCCAGGGAGTTTGTGGCCAAATATTTAGTGTGTCAGCAAGTGAAGACCGAGCACCAGAGATCAGGAGGGTTGTTGCAACCCTTGCCTATCCTAGAATGGAAGTGGGAAAACATATTTATGGACTTTATGATTGGACTACCGTGGACAGAGAGAGGGATGGATTCCATTTGGGTAATTGTGGACAAATTAACCAAATTCGTGCACTTTTTGGCTATTAAGACCACGATCAATGTTGATCAGTTGGCCAAACTCTTCATCAAAGCGATTGTAAGACTCCACGGAGTCTTGGTGAATGCAATTCACGTTCTTGGAAAAAAATGGATATTTTTTTCGTACTCCTTAAGATTTTGGCTCCGCCCTTGTGGATATTCGAGAAGGAGGATGAGGAGGAGGAGGAGGAGGAGGAGGAGGAGGAGAAGAATCTCAAAAGGAGTTAGAATCCCGTGGATTCAAACGAACTCATCTGACACCTATCATGAGGCCAATCTATTTATTGATAGGTCTCGTATCATTCACATGGGCCTCTCTCTCTCTCTCTACACACACACACACACACACACATCCATGCTTCCAATCACAGGATCCAAAAGTCCTTATCCCTTTAAGAGGTCCCTCTCGCTGCCTATGCATCTGGGGAAGTTATTTTTCTTATATAATCGTTGACATCACGGACTCCCGGATAGATAAGTTTAGCATGTCAAAAAATTCAGTGTGCTAGACTGCATTATACAAGTTCCCACCCCACAACTCTCCTTGTCGTGTTGGTAAGTGTGTTGTATAATCCTTCGCGTCTTGGTATTGTTATTGTTGTGGATATTAGCACGGAATATCAGTCCCAGGCAAACTCGTTGTCACCAGCTTCCCAAGAGTAATTCCCTACCGGTTCGCTGCTTAGTCGCCGCTCGTGGAGATTTAATAGAAACTTGGGTTTTGAGGCCATGAAGGTTGGCAACCAGGGAGGTACTTTTTTGCAACTGCGAATGTGTTCGCTGCAGCGAACTGGTCGCCTGCTTGGTAGCGTACGGGCAACAGAATGTGCGGAAGTAGAGTTTAATGGCTGTTTGAGTATTTTGTCTACTTGTGTTCTCACATGTATAAATATCTCGTTTTTATACACATTAAGAGAGATAATGAGGTTTGAGAGTTGTATCCCTATTGTTTATTCAATCAAAGCAAGGAAGCCGATATCATCCTTGGACATAGACATATAGGTGAACCATGTACATTTTGTATTGTGCTTGTTGTTTGGTGTGTTTTTCCTTTACTTTCTCATTTACTAAACGTTTACATTGTATTTTCTCTTCATTATCTCTTGGGCTGCATTGTTTTGGATCGTGGGCGTGAATGAATTACTCTGAGTGAGTATCCACACAACAATCGTTGCATGTGCCTGTAAGGTTACAGCATAATGAGTCTCTTTAATATAAGCATTTTATCTAGCTCCTACTATGTTTTGTAATCTTATATCCCAAACATTTTGTAGCTAAATATATGTTAAAGAGAAATTTTGTTGGAACTTTATTTGTAGGTTAGTTGCATATGCACTTGAAACTTTGGAATTGCAGAAAGGATCTGCAATAGCAATTGATATGCCTATGGATGTCAATTCTGTGGTTATCTATTTGGCTATTGTTCTGGCCGGCTACGTAGTTGTATCCATTGCAGATAGTTTTGCTTCAAGCGAAATATCAACGAGGCTCATACTATCAAAAGCAAAAGCAATTTTCACTCAGGTTAATCTTCTTTTTCCTTATGAGGATCATGGAATATCTAATTACATCTTCAATGTTTTCATGAATTTTATTTTTGCTCTTAATGGAAGCTGTTTGTGAACTTTCGGGGGAGTCATGCTGATGTAAACGTAGAGTAACTCACATAAAAATGATGTCAATTCCTCTCAAACTCCTTTTTCAAAATAATAAAATCAATAAGTTCATTACAAAGGGGAAGATAATGCCTTTATTTATAGGATGAACAAGTCTTCTATATATACAGGGTCGGTCCTAAGATTGGGAGTACCCCGTGCGAAAATCAATTTAGGGCCCTTATAAAAAAATATTGTACAAAGATATTAAATACCTAAAATGGGCCCCTAAAAAATTAAACTTATTTTTTAGGGGCCCATATTAGTTGGGTGAGATTTTTGGGTAGTTGAATCATTATTTGTACAGATTGTTTTTGGGTAGTGAGATTTTTGGGTAGTTGAATCATTATTTGTATAGATTGTTTATGGGTAGTTAAAAAAATGGGCCTCTAAAAAATTAAACTTATTTTAAAAATTAACATTTTTAATATACATAAAATATTTTTGGACCCCTAAAATATACATATATAGGTGCATACTCTAAAATGGACCCCGTGCCATTGCCCATTTGGCACATGGCCAGGGCCGGCCATGTATATATATATGAGAGAGAGAGAGAGAGAGAGAGAGGGAGAGAGAGAGAGAGAGAGAGAGAGAGGCTCATATACATCATGCTTCCTACATTACCCATACTTACCTTGTTCTAGACCTAAATTTTTTTTTTTTTCAATATTTTTTATTTTACCCATGGAGTCCAATCAACACTTGTTCAAAAAATTAGGTCAAACTATATTTTCTAGCTATTTTTAAAAAATTAAAAAAAAAACTGATAAAATACCTTATTTATAAGGGTCTGCGCCAGGAGAATTTTTCAAAAATAGCTAGAAAATGTATTTTGACCTAATTTTTTGAACATGTGTTGACTGAAAGGTTAATTTCAATAGAATTTTTTTTTTGGAAAAAAGATTTCTTAGGGCCTAGAACTAGGTGTGATGTATAGAGTGTGATGTATGTGAGTTTTCCTCTCTCTCTCTATATACATATTCTATTCTAATTTTACTACCTAAATATCATTTAAATCCTAACAAGATAATAGTCCTACAACCCCCCGTGAAAAAAGAAATCAGTAGTAAATTTCAGCAAAGTTATGATGATAATATTTGTTGTTCTTGACAGAATAGAGGAACGTAAAGCGTATAGAGAACCTGTGACTAAGCTCTGAATTGTATGATAAGCTAGTGCTAGCTAGTTACATGGAATCCAGGACAGGAATTGAAATTTTACGCCCAAATAAACTACATAAGCAATATGTCCTTCACGTATTTGAAAAATTGATTGGGAACACATTTCACTACTTCAAAGCAGATTTTTCCATCTATCGGTTGCTTTGTGACCTTTTAACTTGTAAGAAGTTGATAGGTTTAGTATCTAAATTATGCTTCTTTTTGGATCCTATGTACAAGGAAAAACATGAATTGGTCTAACAATTCTCTAACATCAAGTTACCTCGTTTATATATATGACTAGTGTTTGAGATATTTACTGGAGTCTGAATTTGTGGTTAATATTAGGGAAAATGTGATTTATATTCATATATGGGTCCCCTGCCCTTCAAGATGACATTGTTAGATGTTATACTTGTCCTTCATCTTAATTTTGCAAATCGACTCCTTGTTCATCTGTGATATATCCCCTTTTTCTTACAGTTATATATTGAGGCTGTAGTTCTTACAGTTATATATTGAGCCTGTAGTTCTGATTGTCCTTTTTCTCACAGTTATATATTGAGCCTGTAGTTCTGATTGTCCTTTTTTACTGGATCTTGTCCAAATTTCATGGGTATGTGGATCATTGATCCATTCCTATCTTTTTATCTCTCTTAATTATCTCATCCATCAAACTTTCTTTCTCAGGATTTTATTATTCGTGGTGACAAGAGACTACCCCTATATAGGTGATGTTATCATATCTTTCTGATTGAATATTATTTTCCTTTTTTTTGTATTTATTATGACAATCCTTCTAACATGTAGGTCTAATTCTGCAGTAGAGTTGTTGATGCCCAATCACCTATGGCAATTGTTATTCCTGTTAGGGGCACCAATTCTAGCATAAAATTGCGTGACAGTGACATCTCGTGGCATGATTTTCTAGAACGAGTTAAAGTTTCCAAGTATGCACTCTTGGTTGAATGTTTGATTTTTGCTTTTCAGTTTTTCTGTTCTATTTTATGTGATAATAATTTCACTGTTGAAATCTACGAAATTATATACTCAAGAAAATGATAGAAATGTGAATGCTTTTTCATGTGATAATAATGAAATCCTGTAAACGCCTCTGGACTGCCCCCTTTTGCTATTTTCCCTTGAAATGAAACTTGAAGCTGATGCCCGTCTTTCTTATCGTTGCTCAAAACTTTCTTTGTTCTCCTTTAATTATCATATGTATTCTTTTTGTTTCATAAATGCTACTTGATATTAATAATAGTTACAGTGATCCAAATAAGAGTGTGATGTCATTAGTAAGGTCATTTAAATAGATGATGCCACACATGATGACTATTAGATAAATAGTGGGTTTCCTTACCTATTGAATTTTTATACGTAAATCCCTGTAGCTATGAAGCACATGAACTAGTGCTCCGATGCTGTTGGTGTAATTGTTCATTTTTCATGTGAAAACATGCAGAGAGGTTGAATTTGTTGCTGTTGAACGACCTGTTGAAGCTTTCACAAATATCCTTTTCTCCTCTGGAACTACAGGTATCTTATACAATACGTATCTCCTTTGCCTTTTGTTCCCCTTGATTATTTCCATTGTTTTTTTTGATGTGGAATGGTGTTTCCAAAATCCAGAAAAGGTAATGCCACAGTTTTCAGTTCTTTGGCAGTATCGGAAATAAAACGTGATGGGATCTTAACTTACTGCCTAGGTTCTTAAGAAATGCAGGCTTGTAGTGTAATTAATAGCTGAACTTTCAGTGTCTCTATAATTTCAAAATGACTTATGATGAGTCTTTTTAAAGGGAGAAAATAACAAAGGCAGAGAGATTGGAGATGTTGAAGCTTATAAAGTTGTTAATTGAGCTTCTAAATATAATAGATGCATGGCACAGACTGCTGCTTATTCGTTTTTGGAAATATAGTCCCTCAAAGTCCACTTTTTTCAAATGTTTCGCCCTTAATCACACTTTGAATTGTCCTTATGATTTGTTTAACATTATTCCATTCTTTCTATAAACTTATTTTGTTTAGCGGTTTATGGTAAAATCATCCCCAAGCCTGCTCGCTCGTGCACGTGTATACTCAACTCAACTCAACAAAGCCTTATTTGGAGTCGGGAATATGGATCCAATTTTTCCATTCTGCTATGCTCGGTGCAATATTCTCGATTAAATCATATGATATAATGTCTTTTTTTACAATATCCCACCAAGTCATCTTAAGCCTACCTCTATCCTTAGACTTACCATCAATATTAACTAAATCACTCTTCCTTACAGGCGCACCTATTGGTCTACATTTGACGTGTCCAAACCTTCTAAGCCGATTTTTTCTCAATTTATCTTTTATAGGAGCTACTTTTATCGTCTCAGGAATATGTTCATTTCTAATTTTATCGATTCTAGTTTTACTACACATCCATCTTAACATCCGCATCTCTGCCATACTCATTGTTTGCACATTTTGCTTCTTGGTTGCCGACACTCTGACCCGTATAACATGACATGTCTAATGGATGTCCTATAGAATTTCTCCTTTTAACTTCAAAGGTATATGCCGATCACATAATGCGTCGGTAGAACTTTTCCACGTAACCCCCACCCACGTTAATTATACGAGTAACATCATCACTAATATCTCCATCATTTGGATAGTCAAGCCAAAATATTGAAAATGACCACTTTTAGCTATCTCTTGACCATTAAGTTTCACCACATCCGCATTTATCCGCTTACTATTGCTAAAATTACATTCCACATTTTCTGTTTTAGTTCTACTTATTTTAAGCACTTTTTCTAGAATTTCTCTCCACACTTCCAATCTAGCATTGATCAGTGTTTTAGTTTCATCCACTAAAATGATATCATTTGCATACACTGCGGCACCTCATTTTGTATTGGTCCGGTCAATTCATCCATAACAAGAGCAAAAATATAAGGACTTAGTGCTGAACCTTGGTGCAAACCTAAAGTAATTGGGAATTCACTACTTTCTCCAACTGTTGTTCTATTATAGTCATAACTCCGTCATACATGTCCTTAATCACATCGATAAATCTACGAGTCACTCATTTTTATATAAAACCCACTATATTATATCTCTAAGTATTCTATCACACGCCTTTTTCAAATTTATAAAAAACCATTTGAAGAGCCTTCTTTTTCTGCCTATACCTACCTCTCCATTAGCCTCCTCAATAAATAAATAGTTCCAGGCATAAACCCAAACTGGTTCTCAGAATCTATGTTCAGTCACTATCTCCCAAAGTTTCATTGTACGACTCATTAACTTAATACCACGATAATTTGAAAAACAATGTATATCACCTTTATTTTTACAAATAGGTACTAAAACACTCTTTCACCATTCATCGGGCATCCTATTAGTCATTATAATTTTAAATAATTTTGTTAATCAAGACACTCCTTCCTCCCCTAAACACTTCCAAACCTCAATAGGGATACCATCGGGTCCTAAAGCCTCCTTGTTTTCATCTTCTCTATAGAATCCCTAACATTTGTTGTCCTAATTCTACCAAAAATATATTTTTTCGAGTCTCCCTAAATTCCTCCATATCCGATCTACTCTCATTATCTTCATTCAATAACCTTGCAAAACAATTTTTCCACATTTCCTTCATCTCTTCATCCTTGACTAAGACTCTCGAATCCTCACTTTTAATACACTTAAACTCAATTCAACTCAACAAAGCCTTTTCTTAATTATTTGGGGTCGGCTACATGAATCCTATTTTTCCATTCCATTATGTTCAGTGCAATATCTTTGGTTAAACCACATGAGATTATGTCATTTTTTACAATATCCCACCAAGTCAATTTAGCCCTATTTTACCCCTTGCATTACCATCACTACTAACTAAATCACTCTTCCTTACGGGAGCATCCATTGGTCTAGCCTTGATGTGCCCAAACCATCTAAATCGACTTTCTCTCAATTTATCTTCTACAGGAGCTACTTTTACCGTTTCACGAATTTGTTCATTTCTAATTTTATCCTTTCAAGTTTTACCACAAATCCATCTTAGCATCCGCATATCCGCCACACTCATTTTCTGATCATTTTGTTTGCCCAACACTCCGTCCCATATAACATGACAAGTCTAATGGCCATCCTATAAATTTTTTCTTTTAACTTCAAAGGTATGCGCCTATTACACACCGGTAGCACTTCTTCACTTAACCCTGCCTGCTTAATCATATGAGTAACATCATCACCAATATCTCCATCTTTTTGGATAATCGAGCTTATAAAATCGAGCCTATATAACGAAAATGATCATTTATAGGTATCTCTTGACCCTCCAATATCACATCCCCATTTGTCCTCTTATTACTACTAAAACTGCAGTCCACATATTCTGTTCTAGTCCTGTTTATTTTAAAGCTAGAGTTTCTCTTCACAATTCCAATCTAGCATTAATCCCATCTTAATCTTATCCACTAAAACATTATCATCTGTAAATAGTATACACCATGGCACCTCATCTTGTATTTTTTCAGTCGATTCATCCATAACAAGAGCAAAGAGATAAGGACTTTGTGCTGAACCTTGGTGCTGACCTACAGTAATTGAGAATTCACTACTTTCTCCAGCTGATGTTCTTACTATAGTCATAGCCCCATCATACATATCCTTGATTAGACCTGTCAAAATACACGATAACCCGTTAACACGACACGACCCGACACGAAATTATAAGTTAATGGGTTTACCCTTATTGGGTTTGGGTCATTAACGGGTTGACACGGTAGACCCGTTAACACTAACGGTTCGGGTTTGGAAATTTACCTGTACCCGTTTTAACCCGTTTCTACCCGTTAACACCCGTTAACACTAACGGGTACTATAGGGTCACCCAACCCGTACCCAATAACAATAACCATTAAAACCCATTATTTCTAAATCTTTAAAGACTAACGGGTGCTATAAGGTCACCCAATCTATACCCAATAAAAATTACAATTAAAACCCATTATTTTTAAAGTATTGAAGACTAACGGGTATTATAGGGTCACCCAACCCGTTACCCATTTCGACCCAAAATGATTCGTTAATATTAACGGGTGTTAACGGTTTGGGTCGTGTACCCGTTAATATTAACGGGTCGTGTTTGGGTATTGTTATTAGACCCGTTAGGCTTAACGGGTCGTGTATGGGTTAGGGTGTTTTGACCCGTAACCCGTAACCCGTACACGACCCAAACCGACCCGTTGACAGGTCTATCCTTGATCACATCAATATATTTACGAGTTACTTCTTTTTTATGTAGAACCCACCATATTATATCTCTTGGTATCGTATCATACGCCTTCTCCAAATCTATAAAGACCATATGAAGGTCCTTCTTTTTCTCTCTATACCTCTCAATTAATCTCCTCAATAAATGAATTGCTTTCATTGTTGACCTCCCAGGCATAAACCCAAATTGATTCTCAGATACTGTTATTTTTAATCTCAATCTATATTCATTCACTCTCTCCCAAAGTTTCATTGTATAACTTGTTAACTTAATACCACGATAACTTGAACAACTTTGTCTATTCCCTTTATTTTTATAAATAGGTACTAAAATACTCTTTCTCCATTCATCGGGTATCCTATTAGTCATTATAATTCTATTAAATAATTTGGTAAGCCATGACACTCCTTCCTCCCCTAAGCACTTCCAAACCTCAATAGGGATAATAGGGATACCATCTGGTCCTAAAGACCTTCTTGTTTTCATCTTTTTTAGAACAATTGTAATCTCTGTTGTCCTAATTCTGCAAAAACAATATATTTTCTCGAGTCTCCTTAAGTTCCTTTATATCTAATCTACTCCCATTATCTCCATTCAAAAACCTCTCGAAGTAGTTTTTTCATCTTTCCATAATCTCATTATCCTTTACTAGGACTTTTGAATCATAACTTTTAATACACTTGACGTTATTAAAATCTTTTGTTTTTCTGTCCCTAAATTTAGCAAGCTTATAAATACTTTTTTCACCTTCTTGTATTTCTAATTTTGTATAAAGATCACCATACGCCTTTAATTTACCATCTCTTACCATTTTCTTAACATCTTTTTTAGTCCATTTATATTTCTCTGTAAGGACAAATTTTCAATCGAGTCAATTTGTTGTATTGGCTTAATTCCGGATAAAACGATTTGAGTCATAGGATAGAGTATCAAGTTATATCCATCCAAGCCTATGACGAGTTTGTTGAAGACGTAACGGTCAAATTTGTAAAGCTTCATCATTGTCGAGTTTCTAGTGCCTCGTTTCTACGTTATCAAGTTGAGGATTCCATAGTCTCCAAAAGGTATGAATGCACTTTTATATATGTAGGAGATTTGGAATATTTTATGGGTGTAAATTTTGTCTAAAATGACTTTTTATTTTCAGAAAATATTTTAGAACTTTGTATAAAAGTTTTTGGGCTTAAAAATAAAAAATTGGATTTTCTAAATTTTCGTTCGAAGTGTCGTTCGAACGACCATGCGCGGAATTTTTTTTTTGGCAGTTTTGTTTTCAACTTCCCATGTTTCCCACTTGCCCCACTATCTTTTACCAGCCATATTATGTGCGGGAATAAGAGTTTTATTTTTCAACTTTTTGAGATTTATCCCTTCTCAAGAGAGCTAAAATGTTTACCCAAAAAGTTCATGTTTGAGTGTTTGATTTTTATGGCTTAAAATCTTCCAAAACATCTCATACACCCATTGTTCTGTTTAATCCAAGTATCTTCATATATATATTTGTTGCTTGGAGTGATTGGCACCTGGTTTTCTATACACCATTAAAGAAGAGAGTTTGGGTTCTTCTCCATCCCCAAAAGGAGTTTGTTTGCGAGCTGCGGTGTTCCCACTCGACGAAAGGCTTCGCGTGAGGGTGACGGTGACCAAGAGCCCCATTGGTGGATTTCGAGACTGTGGAGGAGTCCATGGTTATCTACTAGGCGGAGGTGTTTACAAGAAGGAGCGTTGAGGCATGGGCGGAGTCAAGTTGTTGGTGCTAGTCTTCTTGTCTTGTAATTGTAATTCCATACTTAGTGGATTTGTTAGGCCAGGGCCGTCCGAGGTTTTTCCCATTTGGGTTTTCCTCGTACATCGGCGTGTAGTGTGATGTGATTTACTTTTATCTTGCAAATCACCTTAGAATGCATGCTTAGGTTTAAGTAAGATAAAATTTGGATTAATCACACTTTTGTTTAATTTGGTGCTAATTTTAATTTGAAAGAAATTAAAATTTGTAGGTTGTTTTTGTTTGTGAACCATCCTATTCCGCACTTAAAGGAAATTCATATCTAATTGAAGAGAGATTTTTAAAATTTTGGGGGCTTCCAACGTTTTCATTCTCAATTTTCTTCGTTTCTAGTTCTTTGTTATGTTTTAAAGCACTCCCTTTTTTATTTTTACTATATTTTGTACTTCTTCATTCCATCACCAAGTTTTTTTAGATTGTAGCCCCTTGCCTTTTGATTCTTTAAGAATTTATTTCGATGTTCTCATAATGCATTGGCCATCTTATTCCAAATTATGTTAGTCTCATTTTCGGTATTCCAAGACGCTTCATTTAATATTTTATCTTTAAATAGTTTTAATTTCTCTCCTTTTAAATTCCACCACATAGTTTGTGGGTTAATCTTCTCTTTTCGCACTCATGATTGATTTTTAATATTTATATTCAACACCATTATCCTATGTTGTGAGGTTAAGCTCTTTTTCGGGATAACCTTACACTCTTTATATGTTAATCAGTCTCCTTTCCTAGTAATGAAAAAATCTATTTGACTCTTATGCATTCTACTTTTATAAGTTATTAAGTATTCAAGTCTCTTTTTAAAATATTTATTTACTAGTACAAAATCATAAGCCGTCGCAAAATCTAAGATAGACTCCCCACTGCCGTTCCCATCTCCAAAACGATATCCTTCATGCACTATCTCATATCCTACACGATCTTCTCCTACATGACCATTAAAATCTCCCTCATATAGATTTTCACACCTATGGGTATTTCTTGAATTAGTTCATCCATTTGTTCCCAAAATCGTACTTTGGCGTGCTCTTCTAATCCCACTTGGGATGCATAAGCACTGACAATATTAATTATATTTTCACTTAATACCAGTTTTACAAGTATAAGTCTATCACATTTCCTAATAACTGTTACGTTATCATCCTTAAGGTTCTTATCTACTATTATTTCGACTCCGTCCCAATTTCTATGTTTTCCTGTATAATATAATTTAAACCATGTATTATCTATATTTCTCTAGCTTTCTTACCGATCCATTTAGTTTCTTGTAAACAAGCTATGTTAACTTTTCTTCTTATCATCGTATCCACAAACTATCATTTTTCCTGTCACAGTCCCTATGTTCCAAGTCGCTAACCTAAGTTTACTATCCTGGACTACCTTCTTTACTAGCTCACGTCCAGATTATTGCAGGATCCCTTGCCTGTTTCTCATCGCACCCGAGCGTCGATGCGACGCCCCTTGCCTATTTATCGAGACTCCCGGTGGTAGGCCCAATGCATCGCTTAAGGGGAATGTCCTAGTATTAACGCGTATATTCATAGGATTCATGTTCATAAGGATCTGACAAAGTTTTCTATCCCTATGTTTAATCAGCTTAAATGCATATTTTCCCCATTCTTGTATTCCTAGTTTTGTATAAAGATTACCATACGCCTTAAACTTAGCATCTCCTACCATTTTGTTAACTTCATTTTTAGTCAATTTATATACCTCAAAATTTTCTTCGTTTGTAGTTGTTTGTCACGTTTTAACGCACTCCCTTTTGGTTTATTATATTTTGTACTTCTTCGTTTCACCACCAATCTCTTTAGATTGTGGCCCCCTATCTTTTGATTCTCCATGAATCTCTTTCGATTTTTTCTTAATGCATGTAGCCATCCTATGTCACATTAAGTTAGTCTTCGTCCGTATTTCATGACGCTTCTTTTAATATTTTATTTTTAAATAGTTCCAATTTCTCTTATTTTAAGTTCCACCACCTAGTTCGTGAGTTTATTCTCTCTTTTCGCACTCATGCTTGGTTTTAATATTTATATCTAACACCATTATCCTATTTTGCGACGTTAGGCTCGCTCTCGGGATAATTTTACAGTCTTTACACATTAATCGATCTCCTTTCTTTGTAATGAAAAAATCTATATGGCGCTTATTTGTTCCACTTTTAAAAGTGATCAAGTGTTCAAGCCTATTTATAAAACATGTATTTACTAGTAAAAGATCATAAGCCATCGCAAAATCTAATATTGATTCTCCAAAGTTGTTCCTATCTCCAAAACCTAAACCATATCCACCATTCACAATTTCATATCCTACACGGTCTTCTCCAACATGGCCATTAAAATCTCCCCCTATATTGATTTTCTCACCTACTGATATTTCTTGAATTAATTAATTAATTTGTTCCCAAAATTGTATTTTAGTATGTTCTTCTGATCCTTCTCCTTCTTGGGGTGCATAAGCACTAACAATATTGATTATATTTTCACCTAATACTATTTACAAGTGTAAGTCTATCCCTCCCCTAACAGTAATTACGATATCTTCCTTAAGGTTCCTATTTACTATTATTCCAACTATGTTCCTATGTGTATGTTTGCCTATATAATATAATTTAAATCCTGTATTTTTTATTTCTAGCTTTCTCACAGACCCATTTAGTTTTCTATAAATAAACTATGCTAACTTTTCTAAATACCATAGTATACACTAGTTCCATCCCTTTCCCTGTCAGAGTCCCTATTTTCCAATTCCAAGTCGCTAACCTAAGTCTACTATTTTGGACTAACTTATTTGCCCGCCCACGTTCAGATTGGTGCAAGAACCCTTTTCCATTTTTCATCACACTCGGAAGCCGATGCGATGCCCGTTGCTTATTTTTCGAGACACCAAGTGGTAGGCGCAATGCCCCTTGATTATTTTTCGAGACGCTCGGTGGCAGGCGTATAACACTCATAAAAGTTTAGCGAGAGACCCAAAAAATAGCGGCAAGCTAAATTCTAGATCGATTTACCCATTAGCTAATATTTCATCTTTTTGTGTATTACTTTGAAACTAAATATCTCTGAAAATATATGTTCGTTTGACATGAAAATATATTTTTAGAAGGCTCTCGATAAGATCTAACAAAGGAGAATCATGAAAAGCAGATAATTTCAAAGTCCTTAAAATTTCGCATTTCAAAATTTTCAAACTTTGACCAGTGAAATTGTAAAATTTCGCAGTGCGGCCGGTGAATTTTAAGTGCGAAATTTCACAAAATGAGACATTGTGAAATTTCACGGTGGGTAATTGAATTTCATAGTGCGAAATTTCAAAATGTGAATTTTCACAAGCAGTGATCATTTTTTTGTCCGTCTCCTTGTTGGTATTTGAGGTAAGTGAAGTGGATAGTTTGGGGCACGGGGGTGGGGGTGGGGTGGGGTGGTGTGTCCAGAGAAAGTGCACCAGAAAAGAGTTGCCTGAGGGATGAACTTGGCTACGACCTTTTTTTTTTAAATTTCTTTTTCTGGTTCATTTTTACTTGGTAGTTGAACTTGCCGGAGTGGGGTCTTTGGTGACTTTAGTGGTGCGGCGGGAGGACGCGCTGGAAAGAGATGTTTTCTTTCCGTTTTTGGTTGGTGGTTGAACTCGTTAGAGTGTGATTGTCTGTGACAGTGGTGGTGTGGTCAGAGAACATGCGTAGTATTGATGATGGCCGCCATGTGTCTTTTTTATTCATTTTTGTTGTTAGTTGAGCTCGCTCTGAACGGTGTCACCAGCGACACTGATGGTGTCGCGGAGAAGACGTTCCAGAAAGAATAGTCAGTGCTGGTGGATGTTCTCGAGAGGAAGATACTAGTACAGTAGTGGTTTGGAGAGAAAATGATGTGGAAGCATATTTTACTCCTTTAGTTACGCTAGTTTCAGAGGGAGGGTTGAGTGAAGGCCTCATTCTTTTATGAAGTATATATTGCATAGCCTTGGGGTTTCCTGTTTGAAATCTTTTTTTCCCTGGTGTAGATAATGCACCATGATAATCTCACTATCTAATTCTTGCTAATAAATTGCCCCCCACCTCTCTCATGAATTGTTTCCATTTTTATATCTGAATTGTGGAAATATGGTGAATTACATGTGTTTTTTAGGGGAACTGGCAACACTACAAAACAAACAAGAAGTGGTGCCAAATGCCCGACAAGAGGTATTGAGAATCAGAAGGTTTGGTTAATCAGTGTCTCTTGTGTGTTGATGTGTGTAAATGAAGAATGACAAGTCGGCAATTTGATTTACATAACTCACAATCAATGTAGAGGATATTCATATGTGAATCCAATAACACATTCAGAAATATGAATTTAAGATGAAAGCAATAACACAGAGAAGGAGAAGAAAGGAGAGGCTGGAGATTTGCATAGTTCATCCTCCACGGTGGATGAAGTCTTCATTATAACAGAGCAAGAACACTGTTACAGCATTGACCAGGAATTCTAACTCTCTCATTCTCTTTATTTAACCCTCACAGTAAATAGACATAATAATAGCACAATAAGTGATGAGATGTCCCATAAAAGGTAGTACAAGGGTTTATATAGGTGAGGGAGGAGTGTGGCTTAAGACTATCGCACTCCTCATGTGAGACTGTTCTCACGTGCGCCTGGTGTGTTACCCTTGGGGCGTGTGTGATGATGGCTAGGAGATACCCACGTGAGGGAGTATCTTTATATTTTTTTTCTTTATCCTCATTTGACTGTTATGCCCTTGATCATAGGTTGAGGGTGCTCTTAGAAGATCTCCTTGCCAATGGGGCCGGCGCTAGATGCAGAGACCTTAGTGCAGCAATCCTCTGATTTGGTACAGCACTCCGCGGCCGAGCCTCAGTGAATTAAATGATGTTTAGCCTCGCCAACCTAAACTTTAGGCCTTTGGGTTGGCCGACCAGATGGGGACTTAGCTGACCCTATCTCTGCTGCACAGGTTCGACAGTGAGGCTGAGATCATCAAATTGGCGTTGCTGATGTGTCAAGCCACGTACGACTTGACCGGAGTCCTCTATATTATTGTGTAAGGTAGATGAGGAGCTGGTAAATAATCTTCTCATTCTTTGTGTTGTGGCTAGAGGACTGTGGGATGTTCTCCTCAGTCCTCTCTTTGGTGTTTACTGGGTAATACCTCGTTTTGTGGATTCTTTTGATGTGAACTTGGGCTCAGGATGTAATTTTATGTGCCTGGTTCTTAGGTTGTACTAGACTACTAGTGACCTCTGAGTCCATGCTCTTTATTTTTGCTTCTTTGTATTTCCCATTCTTGTATACTCCCTGTTTACGGATTCCCCCCCTTAACGGCTTCTTTAACATATTCTACTTTGCTTACCAAGAAAAATAAATAAACAAAACAGCCTGCGGTTGTTGACGATAAATCCATTTAAAAGTAGAAAAACTACTGTTGTATAACAGTATTACACTCCCAATTATAAGATTTTCGTTAATTGAAAACTACTTCTGTGATATCTGCAGATACTTTTATTTTATAGTTTTTTTGGTGTGCGCGCTTTTAAATTTGTGGCCACTTTGTGACACAGTCAGCTTTAGGGGACTCTTATACAAATACAAGGCTGCATACATCGACTCTGCTCAATAGTCAATATCTATTATATAGCCCAAGTAACTATTAATGAGACAATGCTGTCAAAAAAGGTGTAGGTACAAAAATGATGCCAACTAATAGGCTGAACTGGATTTATTTAACGATGTAGGGGAGCCGAAGGCAATTCCATGGACTGTCGCCACACCTTTCAAAGCTGCTGCAGATGGTTGGTGCCACATGGATATCCGCAAAGGCGATACTGTTGCTTGGCCCACTAATCTTGGATGGATGATGGGTCCTTGGCTAGTTTATGCTTCATTGTTGAATGGGGCTTCTATGGCTTTGTATAATGGATCTCCACTTGGTTCTGGCTTTGCCAAGTTTGTTCAGGTGGACACTTCCTTTCCACCCCGCCCCCCTCATCTCTCTCATTGTTCTCATCTTTGTTTTTCCTTCACTTACTATTGTTTGATGACCTCTTAGTTTTGACTTTAATGTACTGAACTTGTTATTCATATTAAATGCAATGGCCGTGTATCAATTCTTATGACAAAATGAATCTTAATAATTTCTTAAACTTTGAGGAACGTTATTTCTATGAATCTTAATAGAAGACATGTGCATATAATCAGAGATGAAGTCCACAACAATGTTAAGATTATGGTTTTATAGTGGGCTTGTAAGTGAAGTAAATAATACAGCTTATTATCTGAAGTGACTTTTTGGATCTCTATGTAATGTTTTGTCCTTTTGTGTCCCTTCTGCAAATTATCTAGGATGCTAAAATCACAATGCTTGGAGTGATCCCTAGTATAGTGAGGATATGGAAAACTACAAATTGTACAGCTAGCTATGATTGGTCAGACATCCGGTAAGTGGGAGTTCTAGATATTATCCTCAAGCTATTTAGTCTTTATATATATATGTATATATAGAGAGAGAGGCAGGCTCCTGTGCACACCAAGTTTGCATACTTGCTGGCGCAAATCTATTTTTTTAAAATATTAGGGTCCGTTTGGTTGCCCCTGTTTGCCTAGGCAAATGTCAAAAAGTTGGCAAATAAGAAAATTTGCCCACATTTTGGCCGTTTGGTTGCAAAATTTGCCTAGGCATTATTTGTCAATGTACAACACCTCCTATGCACAATCTGTGGGCAAATTTTGCTTACCTATTTGAGTGGGAAATATTTGCCAACAAATTTGCCAACTTCTTAAACGGTTTTAATGTTTTAAAAAATAATTTAAAAACTGTTTTAAATAATTAAAAAACTGTTATGAATATTTAAAAACTATTTTACAATGTTTTAAAAACTGTTTTTAATATTATAAAAAATTGTTAAGAAAATGTTTTGCAAATTTTTAAAAAAATCGTATTAACAAAATATTGTAAAAACTGTTTTTAACATTTTTAAAAACTGTTGTGAAAATATTATAAAAACAGTTTTAGTGTTTTAAAAAATAATTTTAAAAACTGTTTTAAATAGTTAAAAAAACTGTTATAAATATTTAAAAATTATTTTCTAATGTTTTGAAAACTGTTTTTAATATTTAGAAAAAATTGTTCAGAAAATGTTTTACAAACTAATGTTTTGAAAACTGTTTTTAATATTAGAAAAAATTGTTAAGAAAATGTTTTACAATTTTTTTTAAAACCGTATTATAAAAATATTGTAAAAACAGTTTTTAACATTTTTAAAAACTGTTTTGGATATATTATGAAAACTGTTTTAAAGTTTTAAAAAAACATTTTTTAAAACTTGTTTTAAATAGTTTTAAAAAGCTGTTGTGAATGTTTAAAAATTGTTTTGTAATATTTTAAAAACTGTTTTTAATATTAGAAAAAATTGTTCAGAAAATGTTTTACAAACTAATGTTTTGAAAACTGTTTGTAATATTAGAAAACAATTTTAAAAACTGTTTTGAATATAATATAAAAACAGTTTTAAAGTTTAAAAACAAAATTAAAAAAATATTTTAAATAGTTAAAAAAACTGTTGTGAATATTTAAAAATTGTTTTGTAATATTTTAAAAACTGATTTTAATATTATAAAAAATTGTTAAGAAAATGTTTTACAATTTTTTTTAAAAACTGTAATATAAAAATATTGTAAAAACTGTTTTTAACATTTTTGAATATAATGTAAAAACTGTTTTTAAATAAATTAATTGGATTGATTTTAATTTCGCCTAATGGTTGTTTGATAGCCTCATGTGAATTTGCCTAGGTAAAATTTGCCATGCCCACTCTTTTGCCCATTGGCAACCAAACGGACCCTTGGAAAAAATATTTTTGAGTTGAATTTTTTTATATGATATTTAAACATTTCAAGGGGACCCATATAAAAAAAATCAGCTCCAAAAAAACTTTTTTTGCTATTTTAAAAAATTCAGTCAAACTTTCGCAGCTTTTATTAAAGTGCTTTAGAAGCTGTGAAAGTTTGACCGATTTTTTTAAAATAGCAAAAAAAGTTTTTTTTATTATTTTTTATTTTTTATGTTGGTTCCTTGAAATGTTTAAATACCACACAAAAAAATTCAATTCAAAAATAATTTGTTTACTATGTCAAAAAACCAGTGCAAACTTGGTACACAAATTTGGGTGTGCAGTGCGCACAGGAGCCTGACTCTCTCTCTCTCTCTCTCTATATATATATATATATATATATATATATATATATATATATATATATATATATATATATATATATATACAGTAATGCTCTTGTGCATACCAGTCCGCATTTTAAGAGTGCGGACCGAACACGTGTCACCTGGCGGTGAGCCCAGAAAAGAGAGAGAGTGTACCAATAATTTAGCCTATAATTTCTAGGCTCACCGCCAGGTGAGACATGTGTCCGGTCCGCACTCTTAAAATGAGGACTGGTATGCACAAGAGCAGTACTGTATATATATATATATATATATATATATATATATATATACTTTCACATGCAGGCACATTATGACGTCTCTGTATTCTTTTTATGTGTGGGTGTGTTAATATGTGAAATGATGACACTGCTCCGAGGTCCATTATTTTTCTTTTATGTTTCCTTTTTGAATCTGAATTTATTTTTGAACTCTTGGTAGTTGCTTTGGGTCCACCGGGGAGGCATCTAATGTGGATGAATACCTATGGCTAATGGGGAGAGCACGATACAAGCCTATCATTGAGTATTGTGGTGGCACAGAGATTGGTGGTGGATTTGTTTCTGGATCATTGCTGCAGCCTCAATCTTTGGCTGCTTTTAGCACACCTGCTATGGGCTGTAGTCTCTTTATTCTTGGCGAAGATGGACTTCCTATAGTAAGCACCATTTGACCTTGCATCTTAAAGAATGAAAAATACTTTACCTTATCAAAATGCTGCTAGAGTATAACTTAACATGTGCCCCCATACATCCTTTTGCAACTTGCAACTACTACTATGTAGAGCAACCCAGTTATTTACGACAATAAAAAAGAGAGAAATTTCAGTCATGAATTCCTAAGTATCTCTGTGTACTTTGCCTTCAGGGCTTCACTACTATGAACTCAACACGTCTATTCTACTTAAAATTTTCTAATGGATGAATGATGTGTTTTTTACTGCTATATACTTGCAATAGCATAAGAACAGGAAAATGTAAGGTTTTTGTTGATGGTGGTTTTTCATGGAATACCATCGAGCCAGTAAGCATGAATTTTGAATTTTGTAATATGGGTGTGTCCTATATATATACTCCCTCCATCCCAAATTAGCCGTCATGCTTCCTTTATAGTCTATCCCAAATTAATAGTCGTGTTTATAAAAATAGTATATAAAACTAGGTGAGATTACGAAGCTATCCATCCCAACAATTTCCGTGATCGAAAAATGATCCAAGTGCATGTCTTGCATTTAAAAGGTATTCATCATGTTTGGGAGGATAAATTTGGAAAATAAAAACTTTTCATTAAAGGTTTGACTTTCAAACGGAGACTATTAATTTGGGACGGAGCGATTATAATATTAATCAAATACTTGTCCTTGAAGTTTGCTATTACATTTTGATGGAAAGCTATCTCCATACAAGTTTCGGAATTTGTATTAATATATGAAATTACTAATCCATTAATACTTATATTTATTAACACTGTGTCAATTTTTCTTGTACAAATACTAATTGAAATATCCTTTAAACATGATCATTTAAATGTAAAAATGTCTTTCATAGTGTTATTCCTATTGTTTTGTTTGATATTTGTTATCAGTCTTATGGTAACTTTGTGTTTATTATAAAAGTATTTACCCACGACATTCGAACTAATGTTCACCCCCTCTATTGTAGCCACCAAACATTCCGGGTATTGGTGAATTGGCCCTTGGTCCCCTCATGTTTGGAGCATCAAGCACACTACTGAACGCCAACCACTACGATGTCTATTTCAAGCAGATGCCTGTTTGGAATGGAAAGGTAAGCAAACAATCCTTCCACCTCCAGACACGTCTGGTAATCTAACTTAACATTTGTTCCTAATTGTCCTGTGACAGGTTCTAAGAAGGCATGGGGATGTGTTTGAGCGCACTTCTAGAGGATTCTACCATGCTCATGGTCGTGCAGATGATACAATGAATCTTGGGGGTATCAAGGTACAGAAGTTACTTAGTTGTTGCACATTAAATCATTCGAATCAAGGTTGCTACACGCAATTGATCCTGATGCATACCACTATGAGTAAATTGATTTTTTTCCTAACAATATTCGGCCTGAATGCTTGAGATTCAAATCTCATAAAACCTAAGGAAATCACGGTGCCAATATGAGCGTTTGTCCCTCCATTGTTCAATCTCCTCGCTAGCTGTAACAAGAATTCCGCAAAAGAAATATATGAATTTATCTGACTTTTGTCCCTGCCTCAATGCGATAGTGATACAATGAAAACACCACAACCAATACCACCAAGAGCAAGCCATGATACCAATTTGATGCAAATCACCAAATGGAAGTCTTAGACAATAGTCAAATCTTTCAATTAAAATTCATGTTCAATTCCCTTTCAGATGAGGGATAACAATCATATTTATAGTACACAAGATACATAATAAGGAAAAAAATTAAAGTGCCCCTAAATGAAGTCGTGAATACTCCCAATGTTCTAAAAACCAATTTGATGCAAATCCCCAAATGGAAGTCTTTTAGACAATAGTCAAATCTTTCAATTAAAATTCATGTCCAATTCCCTTTGAGATGAGGGATAACAATCATATTTATAGTACACAAGATACATAATAAGGAAAAAAATTAAAGTGCCCCTAAATGAAGTCGTGAATACTCCCATATGTTCTAAAAATCAATAGGCAGTAGTCGGGAGGCTTACCACCACCTAGGCTGCCCAGACGTTTTTTTTTCAATTACTTATAATAATACCTAGCCATAGTGTAAAAATATACACATATATGTACCAGAGAGCTTTGAGAGAGAGAGAGAGAGAGGAAGCTGATCTTGGTGTAGGGTATCCATCGGTTTAGATTTAGTTTCGTTTTTTCCCGAGTTTTTCTGTTTTTTAACCCCGCGACGTCATTTAAGGGTTTATAAAAGGTAAATTAAAATCACCACCACCTCGGGTTATTTATGTAACATTGAATACTCCAAAAGAATATTCCTCGTTGTTATATTAGAAACAGTGCACTAATATTAGAAATTGGAGTACACTTCTATTTTCGGGCCAATCCATACGCTACACATCCATCCATCATGTGCATTCTTAGACATGTTTTCTCGATTGGTACAAAAGGGTAGGACCTAATACAAGATGATGTCTTATTGTCTCTAAATACTTCTTTTCTTCTTCTGCTTGTGATTTTGCACAGGTAAGTTCAGTTGAGATTGAGCGCATTTGTAATGTGGTTGATAACTCAATCCTCGAGACAGCAGCGATTGGGGTGCCACCTCCTGGAGGTGGGCCCGAGCGGTTGGTAATTGCTGTTGTTTTCAGGGACTCCATTGACTCCACGCCAGATTTAACCAAGTTAAGGGCTTCTTTGAATTCAGAGTTGCAGAAGAAATTGAATCCTTTGTTTAAGGTATTATGTTCTACCACCTACCATTTGCCCGCATTGAAAAATTTCAGATAAATTCTTATATTTCTACGTGAATTTACCGTTGCGGGATCCTATGAATGAACAAAAACTCAAACCAAGGGAAAACTTAGTGTATGTTTTTTTACTAATGCCTATTTTTCAGGTTTCTCATATCGTGGCCCTCCCATCTCTTCCAAGGACAGCAACAAACAAGGTTATGAGACGGGTTTTGCGGCAACAGTTTGCCGAAATTGACCAAAACGCCAAACTGTGATATTTATTATTCGTTACAAAGCTATCTGGCTGAAAAGTTTGATCCATGGTATGTAAAGATGGACTCATTCTTGCCCCCTCAAATAAGATAATTGTCCATAAATGGGAGAGATGCATCAATGCGGAAATGGATCAACTCTTATTAGTCGGAGTGGCCAGATGTTGAGGGATATGTTGATTTTTGCGTTGATGTGTTGAGTTTATGATTAATATCGGGTTAAACTCACCTTGTAAATCAATAAAAGTTTCTGTGGTTGCAATATGAAATGAGCCAGTTTGTAAAAGAACAAGAATGACCACCATGAATAGGATTTCTGTCATGATTGTTGATAAACAATTGCTTAAAGCTCATTTTTTACTGCTTTGGTTTGTGTTCTAATGTTTTCTTTTAACAGCAAATTAGTTAATTTTATATTTAAAATTGAATAATTCATGTCAAGAGTTAAATAATACGTAATTTTTTATATTCTTTCTAAAGCATCATTATTATATACGTGTTCCACCAGACTGGAGGGTTGATGGAAGTGGACTTACTACGGAAGATATTCGTGTTACTTTGTCTTCACTGGTTTGTATGAGGCTGTGCAGGCCCTATCTTTTAAATTGATGAAAAAGAGAAAAAACAGGAATATTCAAATTCCAACTGGAAGTAAAAAACTTGAATCCAAAGAGTCCTTAATGTGGGGATTTCTAAGGGCATCACAAAAATTGTTTCAAAATATCATAAGAAAAAAAAAATCAGATTTTTACTAAGGGCAACCACCGCCTATATATATTTTTTAATCCAACTACAACATAAAATACCATTGCACTTCAAATTTTCCCATTCTCTCTCTATCCACTACTTTCCAAACTCTTCCTATCTCATCTTCACTTCACTCAACAAATTTGTCTCCATTAATTCAACTAACCATCTTCAACAACATTATTAAAGTTTTGTTATTTTAGTTATCATACATCATTATTAAAGTTTTGTCACTCACCAACCATCTACAACAATATTATTAAATATTCAGGGTTTGTTCTTTAAATGTTCAAATACTAATGGATATTTCATTATTAGACAATGACAACACCTCAAAAGCAAATAACAACTCTATAAATTCCATTTTTGAGGTAAACTTTGGGTCCCATTACATATATATATATATATATTTTTGTGTTTTCATAAGGTTTGAAAATAAAAAAAAAACGTAGAAAACGTACAGTTGGTTCTAGATCGGGGCCCCGATTTCAAGGCAGAAATTCGGGGTAAACCTCCCGAACCAACTCTATATTTTTTTGTTCGAAGCAACTCCATTCGTTATAATCCCGCGGAACAAGATATACATATTCGACATATATACCCCGAACTAGATTGAGTTTGTTCGTTAGGTTCACCCCTAACAATTTAACTATTTGTCATCTTCACCTCGAAATAATGAAACCATTTCGTTATATTCATGCCGAATGGAATTCAAACATAAAATATGTTTCAAGCTTGTTATCAAATGTAATTACACTGTGATTCAAATTCCATTTATTCCCACCTAAATAATTTTACCTATGCAGGATGCCTTTATGAATTTCAATTCCTTGTTATTTGATCAGGCTTTAGGGAACATCGATATACCCCATAACGGGGAAGGTGGTTCAGTGTTATGTAGATGTTAGTGCGACGCTCTTTACGGAGCATGTATTATAATGTCTATTATTGATGTAATATATTTATATATTTTAATTACATTGTACTAATTCATTATATTCTTAATTCTCAGGTATTTTCCACTCGGCAAGAGTTGGTTGCTTGGACACAAGAGCAAGCCCGATCCGTTAAAACAGTAATAGTCATCAACGCGTAAGGGACGTCTACACATGGGTTGCGAGAGAGGTGGTGAATACCGTGATCATCACGGGAAGAATGATGGGAACGTAAGGAGTAGTCAAGGGAAAAAAAGTTGGAAGAGGGACACGGTCACTCGGAAGTGCAATTGTCCATATTTGTTGAAGGGCATTCTGCTTGACAACGAATAATGGATGTTGTCAGTCATTAGCGACGTTCACAATCACCAATTGCCGAAAACGTTAGTTGGACATGCATATGCCGATCGACTTACTTCGATGGAGAAAAACATTGTTGAAGAGATGTTCTTGAGTGGGGTAAAGTCGACCGCCATTCTAACGACAATAAAAAATCGTAATGTAATAATGTTTCGACTGTGAAAACAATTTACAACGCCAGTGGGAAGTTGAGGATTTCCGAAGATAGGGTAGAACGACGATACAACAGTTAATGAAGTTGCTTGGGGATAAACATTACATCTATTGGTATAGAACGGACGAGTCTACCATGGAGGTGGAAGACATTGTTTGGCTCATCCAAACTCAATCCAACTGGCCAAGTGTTTTCCATCCGTTGTCATTGTTGACTGCACGTACAAGACCAATCGATACAAGATGCCGTCGTTCGAGATGGTTAGTATAACGTCGTGCAGAAGGACTTCTAATATTGCCTTCGCTTTCTTAGCAACAAAGAAGGTGGAGAACTATCGGTGGGCGTTGGGACGTTTGAAATTCCTATTCGATCCGTTTTCATGTCCCACGATTTTCATCACAGATCGGGAGTATGCGTGCATGAACGCGTTGCAGGTTGTGTTCCCTGAGGCGAGATCTATGGTTTGCACTTTCCACGTTCATTGCAATGTGGAGCTCCATATTAGTAAAGAGATCCACGATGATGATACATTGAAGAAGTTCATGAGGGTTTGGATGCATTTGGTTGAATGCCCCATCGGGAATGATTTTAACGAAGAGTGGGTGCTATTTCACTATGATTGGGTTGTATACCTGAACACGCTTCACTACATAGATTGCACAGGGTACAATGTAAGGGAGAGCTTCATTCATCCGTGGATAAATATGGTTAGGCACTAGGGCAACCGAACTACCAACTGCTGTGAAGGAGCACACGTTAAGTTGAAGAGGCATTTGGAGAGTTCTCAACTTCCTTTTGAAAAACTTTTGCCAACATGCACAACTACAGTGAGTTGTAAGTGAGTGAAATTAAGAGGGAGTTTGATGATTCTTTGCAAAAATTAAAGCACTCCCACAATATTCCTATCTTGCGTGAGCTTATAGGCCAGGTTTCTTATTACACCATTGACCTCATAGTTGAGGAGCTGAAGATTTGTGATACCATTGGCATGGATGTTAAATCGTGCCTACACTTATCACGCAATATCTATGATGTACCGTGTGCTCATGAATTGGTCATCTACTGAATGGGGGGTAGGGCAATACTATGGGGGGATGTCGATGCACATTGGCGCAAATTAACAATGGTGCCCAAATTAGAGAAGTACCATATAGCTGACTACGATCTGAAAATGATACTTTTCAAACAAAGTTGGGAATGGTCAACTATCGATGAGCAAAGGGACATGTTGCGAAAACTAAAGGACATCGGTTGTCCCACCACCGATAGGCTATTTAAGCCATCCGTGCTTAAGCATTGCAAGGGTCACCTGAGAGGTCGAAAACTAACTCCTAAAGAGCAAAAGGATGAGAAGTCAACTAAAAGGGATCCCTCGGGCTTCGAACTTGCTGGGAAATCAACATAAAAAGAACACCCCACGGTCCAAAGGCCTAAGAAGAAAATTAACTTCACGGAGTTCACCCGCCCCGCCCCATGGATCCTGAACTACTCCCCCACATATAAACAGTATATCAATGAGATACCGATCTTTTATAAAGATTTCGTAAAAGATATCATCGAGGTTGATGCTGACGGAAATTATGGGTTTAGATGCGTTGCTAAAGGCCTTAGATTTGGACCCGATGGATGGAGACAGGTGAGATCAGGCTTGATTGAAGAAGTTACGACACATAATGACTTCTACGCACACTGTTTTGGTAATTGGTTTCCGAACACTATTCTACACATGTTGTACGATTATTCAATCCCATGTATGCCTAAGTCTTGGATGATCATGCCCGAGTATGGCTATCTTTTAGTCGAAACTTACAAGTGCGTGTGCGTCCTCATCTCGAGGAGACAATGTCTCACATTTCTACCGATGAGACATGAATGAACAATGCATCCAATGGTCATAGAGATTGCTCGTGTTTGCGAGAATCACTTTTAGCTTTGAAGTTGAAGTACGGCTGTCCAATTCCCCCGATAGCAAGTCACTGGCATAGTTGTTCATTGCCCAAAGCAAAATTATGGATTGATAAATACGCGCAACAAGTACCAAAGTTTCGAAAAATCTGCCCCAAGGATGTAGCAACCAACGATCAACCTATCGAGATCAACTAGTTGTGGATGTCTTTTAATTTACGAAACCATGTAAAGTTTGGTGTTGTATCTGTAAATGAAGTACTCTTGGGATCAAGGTGTATGAAATGAAATATAGTAGTACGAAATGGATTGAATTTGTATGATGTGAAATGAACTTGTATGATATGAAATTGAAATGAAATGAAGTTGTATGATATTAAAATGTAGTTGGTTGATATTAAAATGAAGTTGTATGAAATCAAATTGAATTGAAGTTTATTAAATTAAATTGAAATGAAGTTATAGTAAAAGTCCACTGTTCGCTATGTTCAACCCGAATCCAGTGACCTTATTCGCTATGAACATAGCGAATGAAGCCAAGCCCAGTTTTATTAAAGTGCACTATTTGAGATGTTTATAACGAACCATATCCGATCTCTATGTTCATCCCGAATCTAGTGACCTTATTCGATATGAACATAGCGAATGAAGCCAAGCCATTTTTTCATTAAAGTGCACTGTTTGTGATGTTTATAACGAACCAAATCCAATTGCTATGTTTAGCCTGAATCCAGTGTCCTTGTTCATTATGAACATAGCGAATGAAGCCAAGATTGTTTTTTTTTATTAAAGTGCATTGTTTGGGATGTGTATAACGAACCAAATCCAACTATTACGTTCATCCTGAATCTAGTGACCTTCTGCGCTATGAACATAGCGAATGAAGCCAAGCCTTTTTTTTTAATTAAAGTGCACTACTTGGGATGTTTATAACGAACCAAATCCCATCGCTACGTTCATCCCGAATCCAGTGAGCTTTTTCGCTATGAACACAGTGAATGAAGCCAAGCCTTTTTTTTAATTAAAGTGCACTGTTTGGGATGTTTATAACGAACCAAATCCGATCGCCATGTTTAGCCCGAATCCAGTGACCTTGTTCGCTATGAACGTAGTGAATGAAGCCAACATTTCAAATATATAAGACAATATATACCAACATATATACCCACATTTATACAAACATTTAAACCAATAATTATACCAATATATAACACAATATATACCAACTCCAATATATTCCAACATTTCAAAGTTATAATTTCAAACTTGAAGCAATATAATCATAGTGAGATAATTTCAAACTTAAATCAACATTTACATTCAAATTAAGTTCGAACCCACAACCATCCATTTGGGACCCCTCAACTACAACTTCAAAACATTTAATCAAAACTTCAAAATAATTTTCTTTCACTACTTTAGGACCCCTCAGCTACAATTTCAAAACATTTAATCAAAACTCCTATTTTTTCTTTTACTTCTTTGGGACCCCTCAGCTACTTTCTCTTTTCCTTTGCCCTTGGACTTCCTTTCCTTTGCTACCCGCTCCTCAATAATAACCGGCTTGCCAACCCCAATGACCACTGCTAGAATATTGTAGGCTTGGACACTACGTGCAATTAATGTACCCGGATCTGCAGCAATCCCATCGTCAATATTGTTCTTCAATAAATCCATAGCCTTGTGCACCTCGTCCGCCTATTGAAAAGATAATAACATGAAATTAGAACTCCCGAAAATAGTTAACACATAAAACTTACCAACAATATTTGTAGTTGTTTGGCCATGCGAAACTTGGGGTTTTGGACTCTAGGATGGGATTTGAACAGGAACCAAGCCATATAATCATTGCTACAGTCCCACGGGCTCGATACGGGCATCGATCAAGACTTCTCGAATAGACGGTGGTCTTGCCAGTTTTCTTGGTACCATTTTTGCATATTCAATTTTACCTTGTATTGAGCCTACTTGTCTCCCCTATTGTCCTTCAAGGGTGTCATGGGCTTGCGATGTATGATTTGCAGCCGACCAACTTATCTAAGGCATCTTTTCGGGTAATAAGGCTCCCCCACCTCAAAACAAACCATAATCCTGCTATACCATGATGCTTCGAGAAAGGGATAAGCAACCCGTGCATCTCGATAGGGTTCCCAAATGACCTACGTAGAAACAATACATAATTGAATGTCAGAAAATATCAAAGTCAAAAGAAAATATTACAAACAATCCAAAGACATTACTTACATTATTGACATTCATATCATCCGACTGGTCGCGATAAATTATCAGGTTTTGAAATGCATTTTTCTGAGAGGCAGATTGCAATGACCAATGTGCAATACTTGGCATGGTTTCATTGAACTCCATGTCGATGCATCCACCAACCCCTGGAAAGTGCTCATATATCCATTACTGTAAAACACACATATTATGAATTTATTAAAAGAAAGGGGGGAAATTGATAAACATACATAATCGAAATATTAGTTACCCGTATAAGAGAGAGGCAACCACTCATTTGCCTCACACCTGAGCAAGAGGCAAGGCCCAACTATCGATACACATGCGCCAGGATACCCATCTCCCATGCTAGTTTCCTAACCTTTTTCACGTTTCTAAGAACATGGAGGTAGATCATGGAAATCTTGTTCATTGACTTATCGGGAAAAAATATGCACTCGATAATGTAGAGTAAATAGGCCTTGGCACAATAGTCTTTGATTGCACTTGAGGTATTGGTGTCTTGAGACCATTCCTTAAAATGCGCAGTGAGCCAGTTCAATCGGACGAAAACATGCTCTCCACATTCTTCCTGGGCAATGTCCCTGCTCACTCCTAACGTCTCCACCATAAGGTCCACAACCGACGGGACCACTACATCCTCATCCTCCTCATCAACTACGGGCTGCGAGTTATATAGAGGTAATTCGACAAGAGGAACACCCAAGATTATTGATACGTCATCGAGGGTGATTGCCATCTCCCCAAATGGCATATGAAATGTATTTGTTTCCGGATGCCACCTCATTACAAATGCAGATACAAGGGCGTAGTCTATATAATGGTGGCTAAATGCTATAACCCCGCCCAACTTAGCCCATTTGAACCTCCTTTGTACACTTGGAGAAAGATCACTGAATTCCCACTCCCTAATCTTCATCCAGTGATTGATGCACAATAAAGGCACTCGCTCCTCCTACAATATAAGAAAAATATTTATCAAGATTAATGATTTATCAAATAATGAATTATATAAAACATTAATGATTTAACGTTGTAGGGAAATGTAATAACCACTGAACTGATCCAAATACCATAGGCCATGTGATGCTTAAAATATTTTAATAGGCCGAGATCGTCGGGGCCCTCGTAAGGATGGGTGAAGGTGCCTTCTTCAGGCACCTTTTCTTCTTGCCATATCCTGCAGTGGTCTTGTGTAAAACTATAAATGGGTTATCAGGTCATTCGGGTAATACACCCCCCTTAGATGGAGCAACATCCTCCTGCACGACATCACCCCCCGCCACATCATGTCCCTCCTCCTCAACCTCATCCTTAACCTAAACCTCAGCCTCCTCCTCAACCTCAACCTCCTCCTCAACATGAACCGCGACCTCCTCATGCATGTCCACCACTGGTGAATCAACCTCCATCACATCCGGGACAACACTATCTAAGGGAGTAGCAGTCACAGTAGACAGAGCATAGATATCTTCTCGATGCTTCCTCTCTGAGGCAGTCAACGGCTTTCAATTCTTACGAGAGTAGGATACTATGTTATCCATGGTAGACATGCATTAAAACAATTGACACACTGATGATTATAATGAAATATAACATTTCACATAGAATTTTTAAACATAAGTCATAAACATAAGTCACCCATTGTTGTAAGCATAAGCCATGTATTGTGGTACACATAAGTCATAAACATAAGTCATGTATTGTTGTAGACATAAGTCATAAATGCATTGAAACCTAAAAAAGTATTATGTATACACTATTTCATAGTTTAATAACACTAGATGGATCACACATTTAATGGTAAACACTAGATGCACATTGAAACCTAAACATGGAGAGAATGCTTAACACATTGAAACATAAATATGGAGTGAGTGCTTAACACATTTAAATGAAATATTGGTAAAAACACACACACTCAGGGATTTATGACTCATCTACATTCAGGTCGACATAAATATGCCAATATATGGTAGTATATTCAGTATGTTCACAAACATTTTGTAGTGATGATTCAGTATGTATATAACAAAATAATTGAATTAATTCGGTATACACATAGCGAATCAAACCTGATAATCCGGTATAAACATGACGAATGAAACCCTAGTTCAAATTGCACTTAATTTGTGTTAATCATACCGAACGAAACCCTAGTTCAAACAAAACATTCATTTCGATAATCCAACAGTTCGGGGTTCTTTCATTTTGGTATCAAAATAAAAATAGAATCAGAAGAATGTATAATCCAACAGTTTATAGTTTATTGTTTCAATCATATAAATGGATAACCTTGTGATGTTGCTTGCAAAAGTTCGATCAAACACATGTTGCTTGTAAAAAAATAACGATCGATTCAACAACTGGTTTTGTTTAGGAGCCTTAAAGTTTGGTGGTAAATAAATCATAAAACAGTTATTATATATATAGTGCAAGGTACTTAAAAGGTTAAACTCATTTAGTTCATTTGAAGATGAAAGGTTATTTTGTTCAATGTACCAACCTCATTAGCTTAATCTTTATTTGAAGATGAAAGGTTTGAATGTGTGGAGAGATGAAGGGAAAATGTGTAAATGATTTTTCACACTTTAAATATGTGGTGGTACTTTTGTGGTATTTGGAAGTAACTATTAAAATTAAGTAGTATTTTGTAGTAAAAAAAGAGTTGTGGTATTTTGAAGTAATTTTTATGGTGCCCTTAGAAACACCCCTTAATGTGAAGCACAGACGAAAGAAAAAATCAGGGAACGGGTGGGAGAAGGATGGGGCCTTTAGTTTTTTTCTGCTTCGAAGGAAGAGAACATAAATAAAAGGATTTAATGATGCAATTCCCATGAGTAAGAAAGTTTTGAAGAAAATAAAGTAAAGCAGTAATTGTCACTCTTACTGATAATCTTAGTTGATGGGAAAAATGGAATTTTTTTCATTGAATTATTAGTGTCTTGTAAGAAAAACTCAACATTTTGCAAATTTCCCTAAAGTAGAGATAAGTTGCATTTTTTTTCGTGTCCCCAAAATATTTTCATGTTCATTCAACTTGATGTGTAATATTGAACACGTTTCACAGTTAACCTCAAACTTGTAGCCAAAAAAGTTTTCTTTGGTAGCCTTTCTTCTACTACTAGTGACATCAATTCTGCAATCACCAGCCGCGGATCAACGAATTTTAGGGGGGGGGGGCGAAAATGGTATTATATATATATATATATATATATATATAAGTTTTTATCTTTAAAATATATTTAGAATCATGAACAGAAGAGGTATAAATAATAGTTTAAATAGTTACTAATTTACTAACAGTCGTAATACCAAGTTTATACTAATTTACCTAAATAACAAATCATTTTTTAAAGTAACTAAAAAATTGAGGGCCTATTTGGTTTTCAATTATAATTCTATTTTCTAAGTTTCAATACAATTCTAATAAGAAATTATGTTTGGTACGCCTGTATTTAAGTAATGAATTATAATATTTTTGTATTATAATCAAGTTTTTTAGAAAGCAACAAAATGATGTTTTCTAAATTCTGTTTTTATTTTTTATTTTTCAACTCAGAATTATTCATTTTTAATTTTTTTATTCATTTATATCTTAATATATTATATACATACATAGTACAATAACATGTGTGTAATTCTCATAAATAAAAATATATATATGTACATGTATACAAATCTACATATATGTATATATTATTAAATTATATAATATACTAGGATTCATATGTTAAATAATATTATCAATACATACATGATACTTATATATAGTTTTATACATGTATTATATATGTATGTAATAATATAAAATATAAATATAATACGTATGTATGTATCAAATAATATTATCAATCCATGTATGTATATAATTTTTATTATGGATTACACATGAAAGATAATATAGACATGTCTATACATATATTCATATATATATATATATATATATGTGTGTGTGTGTGTGTGTGTGTGTGTGTGTGCAGTTGTGGAGCCAGGAAATTATTTTGGGTGGGGCATAGACCATAGTCGAGGGTTTAGAGGGCGGGAGCCTCCGAAAAACATTTTAGGGTTATTTTTACGTTTGTACAAATATTTAATTTATAATTTGTATTTTTAGACAATTATAACTTAAATAAAACATCGGGTATAATAGTACAAATTCAAGACTCCGTCTTGTATTTGAAATACTGTATTTGATTTAAACAAGAACTAAAATCGTTAAAATTAGTAATTCATCACTTCAATTTGTAAAATTCTAAATAACAACCAAATCAAATTAACTCAAATCATTAAATATATCAAACCACCAAAATAAATAACAACAAATTTAATTTAAACCCTAACCTAAACATTAACAAAATTAATCTAAATAAGTAATCAAATTTAATGTCAATATGTCATTTTCATTCAAATAAATTAAGTAATTAGTATATAAAATAAGTGGGTGAGAGTGTGTAAAGTGTCTGTGATTTGAAAGTTTAATGTAAGAATACATATTTGTATCCTTAACTTTAAAAGTAAACATATATATATATATATATATATATATATATATATATATATATATATATATGTGTGTGTGTGTGTGTGTGTGTGTGTGTGTGTGTGTGTGTGTGTGTTGGGGTAGCACTTGCCCTCCCCAACACCCAAGCAACTCCGCTAATGTACATGTGTATTATGTATGTATGTTTATGTATGTATAGTCAAACTCCTCAACATACTTCATTAAATATACATAAAGAACACATGATATATTTATGTGTTTATGATATATGTATGTATATATGCATACATTCATGTATCATGTATGCGTGAAAGTTTTATGTATGTGTTTATATATATATATATATATATGTATAATATAAATATACATGTTTACCAGTTTTATCAAATTTTCAAAAAACTGCATTTAAAAAAAACAGGTTTACCAAACGCACACCAATATTTATAAACAAAGGAAATTGAATTTTAAAATTGTATTTAAAAAAGTGTTTAAATTGAGTTTTCTGAATACTTAATCAAACGGGCCTGTAACACCTCGTATTTATGGACATTTATTATTTAATTAATTCGGTTAATTTTAAATTACTTGTGTGTCGTAATTTAATTGAATTAATTATTATTTATATTTATTGAATATTAATATGGTGAGTAAACAATTAATATTTATATGATTTAAATTTACTAAGTGAATAGTAATAATTTAATTACGTCATAACGAACAATTGTCACGTGGCATTTATTTATCCCAACCGGGAGTCGGGCATAGACTATATTGGGTTCGAGATAAGAACTTCTAGTAAAATAATTCGGATGGCAATTCTGCATGTACAGTTGAGTCCGGATGGGTCGAAATAGTCGAAAAAGAGTACCCAGTGGTAGTAAATGAATTTCGGGACATTTTTATGCATAACCAAGCTCACATAAGAGTGTTTAGGCCCTTTTTATAAAATCCATAAGTCTAAAAACGGGACTGAGTTATTAAACCCTAAAAGTGAGAGGGTGTGGCAGCTATAACACATTTTAGAAAACCCCAATTGAGAGAGAGATAAGTGGGTGCAATTGGAGAAACCATGAGAGCCATTCTTCATCAAATAATCATGATCTACACCAAAGGATTGAGACCCTATGAACCCTAAGACAAGTGGTTTAACTTGCTTCTAAATTAAGTGCATTTTTCTGTTCATATCATAGTGGGTGTGGATTGAATGAAATGTTAGGGTTAGTTCTATAAATTAATTTGTGGTTTCTATGATTTTTGATAAAAAAAATCTGTAGAGGAGATAAAAATGGAATTTATAAAACCCTAATTTGTGTGGATATTGTATTTAGATTGAGGAATTTGAATTATTAAGTCTTAAATCTGTGGGGTTTATGATTGCGGTTTGAGGATTTGAATTGGTGGATTATATCTCTGTTTGCGGCTGGGGTTATAGAAATCGTTAATGGCGGACTGTCTGACAGGAGTGGAGGGGAATGGAAAACCCAGAGGTCGTTTGAACGACATGAGTGGCTGTTCGAGCGAGAACCATTATCGTTCGAACGACATATCCAATCCAACCACCTTCCCTTTTCCCCCTGTTTTCAGCCCTGGATCATGTTTTTCCCTTTGTTTGAAACGCTGCTCTCTTTGGGATAATAAAATGGCTACAGTAGTGGATTAAATTATGAGATTTATTCATGGATTATTAGGGTGTAAATCCAAAAGGGAATTAGGGTTTAATTTGAGTGAATTAAGGACCTTAAATTAATAAGTGTGCAAAACTTATTAGAAAGAGTTTTGAATAATAAATTCAGAATGTTTTATTTTCGGGCCAAGTGAGCGAGTCCGAGCATATTGATTGAGTGACACCAAGACAATAAATTAATTAATGTGTGATTAATTGAATTTGGGGTCGGAATATAGACTTGGGAATGTTAGGGGTAATTGTACATGGTTAACCTGGATATATATATATATATATATGCGGTAATGAGTAGTATATATATATTTGTGTGAATTATAAATATTTGTGCGAATCATATTTATAGGAAAGCATAACTCTCTAGTGCTATCATGGGAGGTTACGCGATGTGGGTGAATCCCCTGGCTTGAGGAGCAGGGTGAGTATAATCCCCAGGTCATAGCGTTCGAAATCAAGAATGAGGCGCTTTGGGTATGATTCGATCTCATTTCGAGGAAAATTATGACCGCTTCCAATGCGTTTATTTATTTTTTACTGATTCGGGGAACTAACCGTATCAGGGGTCCGGGTAGCATACCTGGCAATGATAGCATTTTAGAGAAGATCCGGTGAGTGACTACTCAGGAGGATGGTTATATAAATTTACTACATGTGCGTGAATGTTGTAAATAGTTGATACGTATATATGGTGCGAATAAATATGTATGGATAAAATACATGTGAATTGTATCGATGTTATATAACTTGTGAGAATATTATATGGTTCAAATGGGATAAGTAAATGTGACTCGCAACTTATACACCATGAAAATAAAAACATACTCGGGTTAGTGTAATGGAAGAAGTAGAATCTATATGACAAAACTATTTACGGGGTAGGTAGCTAGATGTGTTATATAGAAAGTCGTTAGGTGTGCACATTAGTTGAGGGATGAGTCAGTCCTCAAGAGAATGCGACAATAACTTAAATATGAAGAGCATTCATGCATTCTAATTTTCTACAGTTAAATTCACTTGCTAAATGTTTTCAAATATTTTGGGTTCTAACCCTTGCTATAAAAATATTTTCAAAAATCTTTTAGGTGTCCTACCACAGGGGTTCCAGTCTTGATTCCTTTCTAGGGTACATAGTTGCGGTACATGTGGGTGCTGCAGGACTTGCACTAGATGCTTATATCATTCTCTTATAGATATAGATATTTTCAGTTGTACTTCGGGCTTGTTGCCCATGACAGTTGTACTCTTTATTTTGATTCAACTTGTATTGACTACTTTTTAGATGTTGGATTTATGCTTAGTTGCTTGTATTTAGTCGAAGTTAATCGGCTAACACTTGTATTAGATATTTGACACATGTTTAGACTCTATTATACTGTGTTGGTTATATTTGGATTCCTGTTGTACTTGTTGGTTTGGATTAATTCATAAGATAAAAATTAGCACCAACTTAATTAAAGATTAGGTGGTTAGTAGTTAATAAAGTTGCGACAATGATGCTAAGAATGAATCATACGAAAATCCTGATTTAATTTGATAAAGGCATGATCAATCGAAATTTAATCAGGTGGGGTGTCACAGGGCCTTGAAATTTTAAACTAAACATAGTACACACGATCTTCATAGTGACAAGATCATCTAAAAAAATAATAAAAAAATTCAACCTAAAAGTGGACGCGATCATGATCAAAAGTTTGAATGGTAAAAAATGTATATATACACCCAATTTTCATTTTTCTGAGGTTGAAAATTTTATGATTTTTATAGTTGATCTAGTCACTATAGAGATCATTTATACGAAGTTCGTTTACAAATTTCAATTTTTAGTATTTTTAAAAATATATATGTTCTTTAATGAGGTATGTTGAAAAGTCTGATTGTATAAGTATATGTGTGTGGGTGTGGGTGTGGGTGTGTTTCCATTGATTTAATGCTATAATAGTTTTTCTTTAGATTTTTTTAAAAATTATAAGATTCTCCCCCCCTAAAAAACTTATGAAAAGCATTAAGAGCCGCCCCCTAAATGGGATAAATTTTTTGTAGGAATATTTGTATAAATTTATAATCAAAAGTGAATATGAACTCATCACTTATGGTTAAATTAATAATTCCGGGGTGTATGGAAATATATAAAGATATAATATATATATATATATATATATATATATATATATATATATATATATATATATATATATATAGAGAGAGAGAGAGAGAGAGAGAGAGAGAGAGAGGTTCTCATGCATACCCCAGTTTGCATACCGCTGGTGCGGACCAATTTTGATAAAATAGTAAAAAAAATATTTTTGATCTAAATTTTTTTTTATAGTTTCTAAACATTTCAATAGGACCATAAAAACAAATTCAGCTCAAAATGAATTTTTTTGCTATTTTAAAAAAATCGGTCAAACTTTGTCAGTTTTTAACAACTTAAAAACAACTTAAAAACTAACAAAGTTTGACCGATTTTTTAAAATAGCAAAAAAATTCATTTTGAGCTGATTATTTTTTCATGGTCCTACTGAAATGTTTAAAAATCATAAAAAAAAAATCAGCCCGAAATTATTTTTTTTACTATTTTAAAAAAATGGTCCGCACGGAGGGTATGCAAACTCGGTATGCATGAGATCCTTTATGTGTATATATATATATATATATATATATATATATATATATTTATACATTTTTAGCAAATTTTATTTCAAGTATTAAATAAAATATTTAACATTAGCATTTACTTACTGTTCACGTACCCTCTTGCCCCCATAGATCAAATTCGTGGTCCTTACATGTCCTTAACTAAGTTTCACCACATAATCTATGTAAAAACCTGTTTCAAACAGTTATACACTGAGACTAATTTTAATAATAAGAATTCTCATTATAATATTTTCTAGGGTTTTGTTACTTTAATTCATTATTGATTTTCGATTTTAGACCTTAATACAACTTAATTAGTTTATTAGACTTTCGTACATTTTTCTTCGTTAAATAACATTGTTTGTTGCTAAATGTCACCAAAGATCACTTTCACTGGCTAAATTTTCACATTTACCGATGAAAAATGTACTAAAGTCTAATAAATTGATTAAGATGTATTAAAGTCTAAAATCGCAAATTAGTAATGTATTAAAGTAAAAAAAATCCTATTTTTTAATATAGTTATTTTTTTCCTGAAAGTTCCGGGGGAACCCCACCCCTTATAGCTTAAGATGGGCCTGCAAGTATTGCAATATCGAGACACTTTTAGGAGCAAAATAGTGATTGATTGGTGAAAAAAAAGTTTATAAGAAGATTGTGTAAGGGTGTAGTTTTCAATTATTTAATATTTGATATTGAAGTGTCTCAAAGATATACTGCGCCCTAAAATAGTTAATTTAGTTTTGGCATATAAAGATTATAATAAAATTATCATTTATTTGTCGCTTTATTATGTATGTCTATTATCATCATCTATAATTTCAACTTTGTTTATTTTTTATTAGTTGCTAATTAATATTTTTAATATTTATAATAAATTAAAGTCATTAAATAAGTCTAATATCTTATATTAAAATTGGAGGCTATGCTAAGCTCTTTATTACATATTTCATATAATCACTCCTAACTTTATCATTTCACCTCATCAGTAAAGGGTGGTTTTATTCCAACCCACCATTTCTTTCTATAACCCCTTATTTAAAATTCACACTAAGGTACTGGAATTTTATTCACCTAACCCACCTATTTGGGGTGTATATAAAGTTTGGGGAAAAATGTATTTATCAATTTCAATAGTTGCACTAAATAATTTATTGCATAAATATAATAATCTAACAAAACACAAAACAAGTACACAAGACAACTTCGAACAGAATAGAAATAATTTTTTTTTGCACCGACTCATTTGAATGAATTCAGAGATCAGATTAAGGCAATTGTTTGACACTCTGTACTTAAGATGATATTCGCTCTATTATGGTTCATCGTGAACTCATGGTATCGTCTCCTAGGATACATCGATCTTTCTCTTGTAATTGTAGCCCTCCAAATTACAACAACTGGCGAACCAGAACAATAGTTGAACTATGTCCAAAGAAGAAGACTGACTTATGAAATGCATAAGAAAGAGAACCGAATCGAAACACACACACGCACATACACACACACATACACACACACACGTATATGTATATAAGGTCCAAACAACAATTACAAATTGTTGCAACTATTTAAAAGAGGAGTTTAATTAATCTTTTAAAGCAATCAATTAAATGTCCAAACAACCCATTAAAATAAATGGGTGGGACAAACCTAGGCTGGATAGCCTAACGAAAAACAAACACCAAAATATAATTGCATGGAAAAAACCCGTTGAAATTTAGCCTAAAAGATATGTGTTAAGCTAAACCTAAGGCACACGACCCCATCTCCAGCACTAGACCAAGCCATTTTGGGTTGCGAAGAGCGGGTGGCGATGATGCGCACATGTAGTTATCGAAGTCAATCTCGTCGCAAGTAGATCCTCCATTCTTTAAAGTTTTGGGAATCCCCAAGGTATCCCAACTTTTAAGCCATTTTGGTGTATATATATTATAAATGGTAAAAATCCTATGGGGATTTTATTAATACAATTAAAGTCAATCAGACTAAATGTAATACCCCGTAATTTTATTGATTTTTATTTAAGGGATTAATTAAATTAAATGAGAATTAATTGAGAATTAATCCGGGTATAAATACTAGCAAGATGTGAGTTGGTATTTGATTGTGATGTTAAAATTGAAAATTTCATGTATTGAAAATGTTAAAATTGTTGCGAGACAGAAATACGACAATTTGGAAATTTAATTGGGACGCACGTGTCAGTCGCGTCAGGAATGTAATTATTTGAATTAAAAAGTGAATTATATGTTTATCAACCGAATGGTCATTTTGAGTGCGCCAACGTGTCCGGAAAGGTCGAAATAGTAAAAAAACACTAGCCGGGGGTTTAGTTTGGGTCCCGAGGCATTTTTGGGCCATACCGGCAACCTAGAAGGGTATTTTGGTAATTTTAAAAATAGGGGAATTAAAACCCACGAATTTTAGAGGTTAATTTTATATTAGAAATAAACCCACTAAGTCCAATATCAGCATTTAACAAGTAGTGGGCTACGGGAGTTATAGGGAGAGTCTTAAGAGGTTCCAAAAGAAACCCCTAGCCACCACCACCATCTTTGGGAGAAATATGTAGAGAGAAAGAGGAGAATCAGCCTTCATCCTTCAACATCAAATCAGAAAATCTAAGGCAAGTGGTTTAATTACATAATTTCAAGCGAATGTTTCCTCCATGCTTAGGATTGAATATATGTCTTGTATTGAAAGTTTGATGAAAACCCCATGAAATTAGAGATGTAACTCATAATCTTATATAGGGATTGCATGTAGAATGGTAATGAATGAATTCCATATCCAAAATGTATCTTTTGATGATTTGAAAACGGATTTATAAGGAGAAATTATAGACGTTAAAATTCTGGCTTCATGTTTATAGGGTTTGGGATAATGTTTGGGAATTGTGATGATTACATGTCAATTTAGGATGCATTGACCCCAAATATATGTTAGAGGGTGACTTAGGAGGACTAAGAGTAGTTTAAAAATGTTAAAACTTAATTGGGAAGATCTTAGTGGGGATTAAGAGGAGAGAAATCTGAAGAAAAAAGAATTGGGGGAATTTCTGGGTGCAGTCGGCCATCTCGTTAGAAGACCTGCCCAGGTCGTTCGAACGTCCTCGTTCGAACGAGCTTCTAACGAGATGACAGTATTCCTTCTAACGAGTTTGTAGTTCGTTCGAAGCCTTTCGTTCGAACGAACTCGTTCGAACGACCTCGTTCGAACGAGACTTTTAACGAGTTGATAGAATGGCCTTTTTGGCTTGATTTTATTTCAAATGTCCCGTAGAATTAAGTAATTGAGAATTAACCTCCCCTTATTTACTAGTGGGTATAATTATGAGAATTGGGGTATGTTGAGGAGTAGAACTTATAACTTTATAGTAATCCGGATGACATTTTTGAAATATGAAACGAATACCTAATTACGACGTGAGAAGGGTTGACAACGTTAATATACAAATCGGGGACTTGTAAACGTATAACATTAAATGACGGTATAAGAATGAGAAGCATACCTATATTAATAATTTGAGATATCTAAGATGTGCGAATGCTTAGTATATATGGTTTTATGTGTAAAACATACCTACCATACTTGCTATCACGGGAGGTCTGCGTTCGATTAGGGCCATCTAATCTTTGTGTGCCTACGGGGGGATTTAGATTGGTACTTCGAGGACATAGGTCAGAGAAGGACTTATTGAGAAGTTAATAAGTCTGCCGATCATGGGAGTGTTGGTATGTGCGTGACCCATGTGATGTGAACTATGTTCGCCTCCATTTTGTGTGATTATTGTTATTTGAGAACGATTCTTGAGAGATTCGGAATGCGTGGTCCTTATGTACGTGATGTACCGGGATTGGATAGCAGAGTATGTGTGCACCGCAACTTAGTCTCGGGGTGCTAGTATTGTATATTTATGATGAGAATAATATACTGTTAATTGAAATGAACTGTAATGTATAAATGTGAGTATCTATAATATCAACGTTTTGTAAAAGATAAAATGGAAGATCTCTAGTGATTAGTAGTACTAAAATGGGAAACTGTGTAGAAGAGTAAAACACTTTATTAAAAATAAGTTGTCGGGAATTAAATCGTGAATCGTATAGTAACGTTAGATTTTATATTGGACCAGTTAGATACGGGCATAACTAGATTCGATTACGAATACGTTAGGAGTGCACAGATAGTCGAGAGGTGAGTATTTCATGTGAGAGCACGTCCTAACATGTATTTTGCATTCATTGTTTTATGTCATTAAAACACTTGCTATATTTTAAACTATTTTCATCATCGGGCTCTGACCCGTTTGCTTCCAAATCTATTTTTTGTAAAACCTTTTAGGTGTCCAGCCACAAGGACACCATGTATAGGAATTCCATTCAGGTGACGTACTGTAGCTGCTGTGGAAGTTACAGGACCTTGACAGTAGACGCCTCCACTTTCGATCTTGACTCTATGTTATCAGATTTTTTTTTTCTCATCTGTTGGGCATGTCACCCCATTTCTTTTATACTCTTTATTTATCCAGTCATATCAGGTTTTGGGTTGTAATTAATATAGTGATGCAGACTTAGTATTGGTTTATTCCTGTATTTGGATTGTTGTGAGGAGTATTCCTCCAGACTCATTACTATTCTATGGTTATTCTATTGTCATTATGTTGTGGTGGTTATGTTAGCAGTTCATAATCTTCTTATTGCATGTTAATCAGATTTAATTAAAAATTTACAACTCACTTTTTAAATATTAGGTGGCTAGTAACTGTTAAAATGTTTTTCGACAGTGATGCTATGAACTGAACCAACTTGGCATTTTGTGTTAATTTAATAAAGGAGTAGCTACCCGGTATTTAATTAGTTGGGGTGTCACAGGTGGTATCAGAGCATCAGGTTCTAGTGTCCTTAGGATCTGTACGGCTGGTTATGTTTCCATTGAGCTTTCTTTGATGTAGAGCCCTATATGTTAGGACTGTTGTATTCTTTTATGTATGTTTCGCTCTTCAGCTATTTCGAGATATTGACTGCAAACTCATAAGACTTTACTCTCATTTCAGATGCCTCCACGACGTGCACACCGAGTTCCTTCGAATGCTCAGCCCGAGCAACAGCCTGCACCAGTTCAGGGCACCATGAATGCCGCCGAGGTAGCAGCTATTGTAGATTATGCGGTGAATGCCGCCCTAGAAGTTGTGCAGCTGGCACCACCTCAGGCGACGGTAATCACGCCAGTTCAGGCTCATGGATTCCCGTCTTCTTGGGAACGCGTTCGTGATGCTTTTCAGAAAGCACACCCTCCGGAGTTTGCAGGTAGCTCCGATGTTGTAGTGTCCAGTCGGTGGAGGAAGGACATTCAGAGGCACTTAAGGATGTACGAGTGCACGGATGTTCAGAAGCAGATACTGGCTACTTTTAAGGTAGTAGGATCAGCATTGCAGTGGTGGGAGTCTATTACCACCGCGGAGGAGAGGGACGCCCTTTCTATTCCGGAGTTCTGGGTGCGGTTCGACCGCAAGAATTTTTCGTCAGCTGTTCACATTGAGATGAGGAGGAAGTTGATGAATCTCAAGCAGGAGGGAAAGACCATGGCCGAGTATGAGGCCGAATTCATAAATCTCTTGAACATTATTCCCGATGAGATTTCGACTGAGGAGAAGAAGATTCAGAAGTTCATGGACGAATTGACTTGGAGGATCCGACAACACTTGTTGGGAAATCTTTCATTGGCCACTTACTCTGACGTGGTTAATGCAGCACTGCTTCACTGCCAGGATCACCGCTTTCACATGTCTGAGAGTAAGAGATCAGGAGAGTCCTGCCATCAGGGCAGGACTGGGGGAAATGGTGCCAACGGGGCACAATCTGTTCAGGGTCAGCACAGGCATGGTGATCAGGGTTCCCAACAGGGGGATCCTAAAAGATTCAGATCTGGGGGTTTCCGGAACGGTCAGGGAGGTTTCAGACATGGCCATTAGGGTCAGAACGGCCATCAGGGCCAGATTGGTCAACAGCAGCAGTTCCAGCAGGGCCAGCATGGTCAAGGTAGGAATGGTAACGACCATCAGGGCTGAGGGCAGCAGGGACAGTGAGGGAGAAACTTTTCGGGGAAGTGTTTCATTTGTGGCAAGATTGGTCACAAACGCCAGGATTTTCCTGATAGGGGCAGGGCCCCATAGCAGCAGCAGCAACAGGGTTCTCGACAAGAGCCACAGAGGCCTATGTTTCCCGCCACCCTCCCAGTACCACCACAGATGGCAGCATTACCACCCATTCCAGCGGTCCCAGTCCAGCAGGGACAACTTCAGTATGGGAGAGTGTATCAGCTCCAGCAGGCCGCCGTCCCGCAAGATCCACCTGCTATTGAGGGTATGTTCTCTATTCAGGGGACTATGGGGCGTATTTTATTTGATACGAAGGCCACACATTATTTCATTGCCATGATATTTGCACGCACTTTGGGGTTGTTAGACACTGCAGAGAGCACGGTTACGTGTGTAGATTCACCGTTGAGTAGGGGTTCCGTGATTTCCCTTATTTGTAGAGGTGTGGGTATAGAAATAGGGAGATTTACATTACCCGCTGATATGTTAGTATTGGAGATGACTGAGTACGATGCAATAGTTGGTATGGATTGTCTAGTTGCGTACCGAGCTATGATTGATTGTTTTAGTAGGAGTATCATTTTTGCCATTCCCGGACAGGAGATATTTTTAGTGGCGATGCCTCGCCCTAAGGGAGGATCGTCCACTCATTTGTACTATGTAGAGGAGGAGACCTCTAAGGAAGTGGTGATACCACTTGATTCGATTCCAGTCGTGAGGGAGTTTACTGATGTATTTCAGGACATACCTGGATTACCTCCTAGTAGAGAGATTGATTTTGTTATCGATTTGACGTCGGGGACTCGGCCAATTGCCCACGCACCGTACCATATGGCTCCAGCGGAGATGAGAGAGCTAAGGGATTAGATAGAGCAGTTGTTGGGTCAGGGGTTTATCCGGATGAGTACTTCGCCATGGGGTGCCCTTGTATTGTTCGTAAAGAAGAGGGATGGATCGTTGAGGTTGTATGTAGATTACTGGGAGTTAAATAAAGTCATGATACGGAATAAGTATCTGTTGCCTCGAATAGATGACTTATTTGACCAGTTGAGAGGAACCTGCTTCTTCTTAAAGATCGATTTGCGATCGGGATACCATCAGTTATGTATCAGGGAACAGGACATCTCGAAGACTACTTTCTTGACGAGGTATGGTTCCTACGAATTTTGGGTTATGCCTTTTGACTTGACCAACTCTCCAGCCTAGGGTGTTCAGAGAGTTCTTAGACCAGTTCGTCATTGTCTTTATTGATGACATCCTGGTTTACTCCTTGACAGAAGAGGAGCACGCCGAGCATTTGAGGCAGGTTTTGCAGACGCTACGTCAGAACGAGCTTTATGCAAAGTATGAGAAATGTGGATTTTGGCTGAAGGAGGTTCAATTTTTGGGGCATATCATTTCAGACCGGGGGATATCTGTTGATCCGGGGAAGGTATCCGCGGTGAGGGAGTGGGGACAGCCCATGACACCGACTAAGATCCGTAGTTTCTTGGGCCTAGCAGGACACTACAGGAGGTTTATTCGGGGTTTCTCAAAGATAGCGGGTCCTTTGACACATCTGACTCGCAAAGGTGTACCATTCATCTGGAGCGATGCCTGTCAGTTGGCATTCGATGAGTTGAAGGACAAGTTGACCTCAGCGCCTGTCTTAGCATTGCCCAGGCCGGGAGTTGAGTATTTAGTTTACACCGATGCATCCTTACAAGGACTTGGAGGTGTGCTGCAACAGGAGAGTCAGACCATAGCTTATGCTTCCCGTAAGCTTAAGCCTCACGAGAGCAATTACCCCACCCATGACTTGGAGTTAGCGGCAGTCGTATTCGCTCTTCGGATTTGGAGACACTATCTCCTGGGGGAGAAATTTCGATTGTTCACAGACCACAAGTCTCTATAATACCTCTTCACGCAGAAGGAACTGAATATGCGTTAACGTCGGTGGCTTGAGTTTTTGAAGGATTATCAGTTCGATATCCAGTATCACCCAGGGAAGGCTAACGTGGTGGCAGACGCGTTGAGCCGTAGGCCGGTAGATGAGGTGGCCGAGGTGTGGAAAACTAAGTGGAAGGAGTTGGGACACCAGGATGCAGTGTCCTGATCGTTCATATCTATAATGACTATTACACCTCAGATTGTTACGAGAGTGGTAAAGGCCCAGGAAAATGACTCGTTCTGTCAGGAGCAGATAGTTCGATTACTAGCAGAGGGAGCTGAGTCCTATACCGTTAGCTCAGATGGGGGATTACGCTTCAATGGGAGGCTGGTCGTTCCGGAAGGGGAGGACTTGCGACACGAGGTAATAACGAAGTCGCACGACTCACGGTTCGTGGTACACCCTGGTGGGGATAAGATGTACCAAGATATGAGACGACAGTATTGGTGGAGCGGGATGAAGAGAGATATCGCCGTGTTTGTTTCTAAATGTGCCACTTGTCAGCTAGTAAAGGTGGACCATCATAAACCGGCAAGACTTCTACAGCCGTTAGAGGTTCCGACGTGGATATGGGAGAGCATCTCCATGGACTTTATCACGGGGTTACCTACGTCGCAGAGGGGTCACGACTCCATATGGGTGATTGTGGATAGATTGACCAAAGTTGCTCATTTTCTACCCGTAAGGACAGATTACACTACGGGACAGTATGCCCAGATTTTCATTGCGGAGATAGTGAGACTTCACGGGGTGCCTCTGAATATCGTATCTGACCGAGATAAGATATTTATTTCACGATTTTGGGAGAGTTTCCAGGAGGCCATGGGTACGGAGTTGCGACTGAGTACGGCTTAGCACCCGCAGACGAATGGGCAAACCGAACGGACAAATCAGATGTTGGAGGACATGTTGCGTATGTGCATCCTAGACTTTGGAGGTGGTTGGGAGCAGTACCTTCCACTGGTGGAGTTTTCCTATAACAACTCCTACCAGTTCACCATTGGCATGGCTCCATTTGAGGCATTGTATGGTAGACCTTGTCGTTCCCCAGCATGTTGGTTAGAGGTGGGGGATAAAAGACTCCTTGGGCCAGAAGTGATTCAGGACACTTCGGCAAGGATAGAGATGATACGGAGCCACATTCGGGTAGCTCAGGACCGACAGAAGAGCTATGCTGATGCAAAGAGATTCTTTAGAGAATTCAAGGTGGGGGACCAGGTGTTACTCAGAGTATCTCCTATGAAGGGGATAATGCGTTTTGGGAAGAAGGGGAAACTGGCACCAAGGTATGTGGGGCCATTTCCTATCATCGAGCGTATTAGTCCAGTTGCGTATAAACTGAGGTTACCGAAGCACTTGCATAGGATTCATGATGTGTTCCATATTTCCTCGCTAAGGAAATATCTTAGGGACAATTTCGACCATAGTCACATTGCTTTGGAGGACATCGATCTCCAGCCCGATTGTTCCTACGAGGAGGGGCCGATTGCTATTTTGGACCAAAGCGAGCGGAAACTGAGGTCGAAGATAGTACCGTTAGTACGTGTGCAGTGGCGGCATCATAATGCCGAGGAATCCACATGGGAGCGCGAGGATGAAATGCGCGAGGGATATCGGAGTTATTTTTACCAGGTACTCTTTAGTTCCAAATTTCGGGACAAAATTCTGTTATTAGGGGGGAAGTATGTAATACCCCGTAATTTTATTGATTTTTATTTAAGGGATTAATTAAATTAAATGAGAATTAATTGGGAATTAATCCGGGTATAAATACTAGCGAGATGTGAGTTGGTATTTGATTATGATGTTAAAATTGAAAATTTCATGTATTGAAAATGTTAAAATTATCGCGAGACAGAAATACGATAATTTGGAAATTTAATTGGGACGCGCGTGTCAGTCGCGCCAGGAATGTAATTATTTGAATTAAAAAGTGAATTATATTTTTATCGACCGAATGGTCATTTTGAGTGAGCCAATGTGTCCGGAAAGGTCAAAATAGTCAGAAAACACTAGCCGGGGGTTTAGTTTGGGTCCCGAGGCATTTTTGGGCCATACCGGCAACCTAGAAGGGTATTTTGGTAATTTTAAAAATAGGGGAATTAAAACCCACGAATTTTAGAGGTTAATTTTATATTAGAAATAAACCTACTAATTCCAATATCAGCATTTAATAAGTAGTGGGCTACGGGAGTTATAAGGAGAGTCTTAAGAGGTTCCAAAAGAAACCCCTAGCCACCACCACCATCTTTGGGAGAAATTTGTAGAGAGAAAGAGGGGAATCAACCTTCATCCTTCAACATCAAATCAGAAAATCTAAGGCAAGTGGTTTAATTACATAATTTCAAGCGAATGTTTCCTCCATGCTTAGGATTGAATATATGTCTTGTATTGAAAGTTTGATGAAAAATCCATGAAATTGGAGATAGAACTCATAATCTTATATAGGGATTGCATGTAGAATGGTAATGAATGAATTCCATATCCAAAATGTATCTTTTGATGATTTGAAAACGGATTTATAAGGAGAAATTGTAGACGTTAAAATTCTGGCTTTATGTTTATAGGGTTTGGGATAATGTTTGGGAATTATGATGATTACATGTTAATTTAGGATGCATTGACCCCAAATATATGTTAGAGGGTGACTTAGGAGGACTAAGAGTAGTTTAAAAATGTTAAAACTTAATTGGGAAGATCTTAGTGGGGATTTAGAAGAGAGAAATCTGAAAAAAAATGAATTGGGGGAATTTCTGGGCGCAGCCAGCCATCTCGTTAGAAGACCTGCCCAGGTCATTCGAACGACCTCATTCGAGCGAGCTTCTAACGAGATGACAGTATCCCTTCTAATGAGTTGGTAGTTCGTTCGAAGCTTTTCGTTTGAACGAACTCGTTCGAACGACCTCATTCGAACGAGACTTCTAACGAGTTGACAGAATGGCCTTTTTGGCCTGATTTTATTTCAAATGTCCCGTAGTCTTAAGTAATTGAGAATTAACCTTCCCTTATTTACTAGTGGGTATAATTGTGAGAATTGGGGTACGTTGAGGAGTATAACTTAGAACCTTATAGTAATCCGGATGACATTTGTGGAATAGGAAACGAATACCTAATTACGACGTGAGAAGGGTTGACAACGTTAATATACAAATCGGGGACTTGTAAACGTATAACATTAAATGACGGTATAAGAATGAGAAGCATACCTATATTAATAATTTGAGATATCTAAGATGTGCGAATGCTTAGTATATATGGTTTTATGTGTAAAACATACCTACCATACTTGCTATCACGGGAGGTCTGCGTTCGATTAGGGCCATCTAATCTTTGTGTGCCTACGGGGGGATTTAGATTGGTACCTCGAGGACATAGGTCAGAGAAGGACTTATTGAGAAGTTAATAAGTCTGTTGATCATGGGAGCGTAGGTATGTGCGTGACCCATGTGATGTGAACTATGTTCGCCTCCATTTTGCGTGATTTTTGTTATTTGAGAACGATTCCTGAGAGATTCGGAATGCGTGGTCCTTATGTACGTGATGTACCGGGATTGGATAGCAGAGTATGTGTGCACCGCAGCTTAGTCTCGGGGTGCTAGTATTGTATATTTATGATGAGAATAATATACTGTTAATTGAAATGAACTGTAATGTATAAATGTGAGTATCTATAATATCAACGTTTTGTAAAAGATAGAATGGAAGATCTCTAGTGATTAGTAGTACTAAAATGGGAAACTGTGTAGAAGAGTAAAACACTCTGTTAAAAATAAGATGTCGGGAATTAAATCATGAATCGTATAGTAACGTTAGATTTTATATTGGACCAGTTAGATACGGGCATAACTAGATTCGATTACGGATACATTAGGAGTGCACAGATAGTCGAGAGGTGAGTATTTCATGTGAGAGCACGTCCTAACATGTATTTTGCATTCATTGTTTTATGTCATTAAAACACTTGCTATATTTTAAACTGTTTTCACCATCGGGCTCTGACCCGTTTTCTTCCAAATCTATTTTTTGTTAAACCTTTTAGGTCCCCAGCCACAAGGACACCATGTCTAGGAATTCCATTCAGGTGACGTACTGTAGCTGCTGTGGAAGTTACAGGACCTTGACAGTAGACGCCTCCACTTTCGATCTTGACTCTATGCTATCAGATTTTTTTTTCTCATCTGTTGGGCATGTCGCCCCATTTCTGTTAGACACTTTATTTATCCAGTCATTTCAGATTTTGGGTTGTAATTAATATAGTGATGCAAACTTTGTATTGGTTTATTCCTGTATTTGAATTGTTGTGAGGAGTATTCCTCCAGACTCATCACTATTCTATGGTTATTCTATTGGCATTATGTTGTGGTGGTTATGTTAGCAGTTCATAATCTTCTTATTGCATGTTAATCAGATTTAATTAGAAATTGACAACTCACTTTTTAAATATTAGGTGGCTAGTAACTGTTAAAACGTTTTTCGATAGTGATGCTATGAACTGAACCAACTTGGCATTTTGTATTAATTTAATAAAGGAGTATCTACCCGGTATTTAATTAGTCGGGGTGTTACAGTAAAATCATGCACAATCATACACAAGAACAATATATACGTGGTTCAACAATGTGCTTACATTAATGGTGTGTTTCTCTTCTCTTTATTAACCGTCTCTTGTTTACAAAGATTATATGCCCTTTTTTCCTTAAGTGAGAGTTACATTTAGGGGAAAAAGAAAAGAGGTTGAGTCATGATGGACTCCATGACTTTAAATCATTATCCGATCTGATCGACAATATCTAATTTTGAGATTTGTGCGGGTCGGCTCCACCCATCCTTATCTTCTATTGTGAGATTGTTGATAGGATTAAACATACACGTGTATATTCCTCCTATGTGACCGAGTAAACCACCACATATACTCTACCCATTTCACATTTTATTCTATATGGGGACAATTTTTTCCATTACACCCCGACTAAGTTTCCAACTTACACGTGGGTTCTTTAAATAACAAATTCTCATTCAATAAATCATGCTTTTGAACATATGAACATTTTACACTAATATACTCATTCACTAAAACATAACCAAACTAAAAACTGTCACTCTCTCATTTTAACTTCGCATTAAATGGAGATAAACATGAAGCTCCGAGATTGTCTTTTATTCAATATTTATAGTTTTGAATCCATGGTTATCAACATTAAACTGTCTCACTAGGCAATACTAATGGTGAATTGGTCGACATCTATGATCGCCACCACCCGAATCGCACTTCGAATAATATCATATGTTCATATTATTTACAGTTACACATAAAAGATGAGAGAAATTTTTACTTTAGCTTAGATACACCACAAAGAATGTATATAGCGGAGAATATTTCATTGGAGGTGATGATCTCTCTCTCTCTATATTTCTCTCTCTCTCTCTCTCTCTCTCTATATATATATATATATATATATATATATATATATATATATATATATATATATATATATATTGTAAGGAAAATTTTTCAATTGAGTCAATTTGTAAGTGTTGGCTTAGTTTTGGAAAAAACTATTTGAGTCGTAGGATAGAAGTTTGTGACCTTTAAGCCTATGACATTTTAGTTAAAGATGTAGCGGCCAAGTCTAAAAGAAGATCGTATCATTGTCGTGTTTCGTGCCTTGTTTTGCGTCATCAACTTTCCAAGGCCTCTCACGTATGAATGCATATGTTATATTGAGACTTGGAATTTTTTTATTACGTGTTAGTATATTTGTTAATTTTTTTTGAATTCATACTATCTAAAGTTTTTGTTCTCGAATACCTTTTCGTAGAAAAATCACAACTTATTAAAAAAAATCAAAAAAATATGAAACTGGCGACCACGCATTCGTATCGAAATTTTCTAGATCCATGGCTTGGAATGTCGTTTGATAGGTCATTCTAACGAATTTCGCATCTCTTTCAAACGAGATTGAAATGTCATTCGAATCACCCTTCAAACGAGGTGAAATTTTTTTCTTCTGAATTCTCGTTCGAATGACCCTGAAATGTCGTTCGAACGAGATTGCAATTTCGAGCAGTTATTGTGAAAAACTTCCCACTACCCCACTTCTTTATTACTTGAGTTTAATAGTGTGGGAATACATTTTGTTAAGTGATAGCACACGAGAAGTGTGTGCGTGTAAGTGCACAGTCATTGTTTTCTGTCTCGCCGCGACTATACAAACAAACCTAAATTACGACTACACTCAACTGGTGAGTATAGCGGTAAGTCGGGTATCGAAAATCCACAGGGATGAGATGCTAGAATTTAAGTCATTTAGTACTCCGAAATAAAAGTGTAAAAGATGAATTACAGACTAAAAGAAAAGATGCATGAAAGGGAAATGTTAATCTAGGCAAGTGTATTGAAACTAGACTAACAAAGAGAGTAAAACTATAGGTTGCGTCGAATATCCCTCACCTGGGTTAATTTGTATAAAATGGGTACATGGGTCGACGAGTTATTACAAATGCGTCTCGTTTCGATAGTTAATTAAATCAAGGGTTGTCACGCCCCTAAATCCTCATAAAAGCCTAATAAGATTTTGGCGTCAATAAATATCCCAGAAATTACGCACGAAAGGTCGTAAGTACGGGACATACATGATATGCCCCGTCAAATCTCCTAGGCACAATAAATTGAACAATGTACCCGAAATAAACTCGTAAACACTATCACCAAAGTCAAGCAACGCGTTAACTCGAGTGAGTTCAATTCAAACACAACCTAATTTAAATTAGCTAGAAAGCATCGTAAAAACATGGTAAATAAAGCGAGTAAATAAATGCAATAAATCTACACTAGAAAGCAAGAAATCAAAGCATGTAAACCTAATTATCAAAGCAAGAATTAATGGAAAACAACCATATTAATGAAGAGGAAGATGAATAGTGCAACTTACAACCCAATTGGGTGTCAAACCAAGAAGAATCAAAGAAGAACTCTTCAAATCCCCCAAACCCTAAGCTAAAATCTAACCTAAAATGTTCACCTCTGATATTACAGCAAAAATTTGTATTTATAGTAAGTTGGAATAAGTAAAGAAAAGAAAAGATAAAAAAAATTAAAAGGAAAAATATCTCCCGGAAACAGGGGATCGATCGATCGACCAAAATAGTCGATCGATCGATCAAGAATAAAAAATTCCACTGCAGAGAAGGATCGATCGATCGACTAAAATCGTCGATCGATCGATCAAGCAGGTATCAATACACTGCATTGCTGTTTTGGTTGTTTGCCTTTCCCGTCCGCTGAAATCATCGTAACTTCTTCGTTACGAATCAGAATCGCGCACCGTTCACTGCCACGCGAAGCTTGCGAGGTGGGCTAAAAATTTTGTGCAGATGTTGGCCAGGTGCCCAAGCTGTGAAAAGACTAAAATGCCCTTGAACGTGCGATCGCGCACACAAATCGAGCGGAATGCGTCTGAACTTCATACTTAGCATCCAATTACCTATAAAAGCTCAATTAACCCCTACAAAACTTGTTAACGTAGAAATCTGAGGTTGTCTGGTTAATGAGCATATATATAGGGAATAAGATACCCGAGGGGGCTAAAATGCTTCCGTTTGGAGGATGAAATACGCAATATTTGCGTATCATCATTAAGTGACTTTTTCAAAATTTTCAAGAGCTTTTGAGAGCCAAAACATTTTTTTAAAAAGTCCCCTTGATGTTTGTTAGTTAAAATGATTTCACCTTAAGAACAAAACCAAGTTTTTACACCCAAAAGTTTATTTGATCCGAGTTTCATTATATATTTTCTTTGAGATCATCATTTTGACACCGGGTATGATTCTCTACCCAAAAGAGAAAGTTTCCTAAGGAGGATTCAATTTTGTTGATTCTTGGTGTACATACGGAGGATGACTTTGTGTGGTGACGGTTGATTTGTCCCATCGATGGACTCCGAGACGAAGGTGGGTTCCTGAGTTATCGACTAGGCGGAGCTGGAGGAACGAAGAATCGTCAAGGATTGCAAGGTGGTCAGGTTGTTATGTAAGTCTTTCTATTGTGTCTTTGTAAAACAGTACTTAGTGGACTTGTGGCTGGACCGTCAGAGGTTTTTCCCGTTGTGGGTTTTCCTCGTACATAGCGGCGTTGTGATTGTTTTTTATTTTACCTTGCAAAAATCACGTAGATGCTTGTTTAGGTTTAAAAAGATAAAATTGGTTTAAATCACAACATTGGTTTAAATTGGCGCAAATTTAATATTGGATAAAGTTTAATTTAATTTAATTTAATTAATTTGACAAAATTCATGTTTGGTTTGTTTGGCCTAATTTGGAACATGAATTAATTTTGTTTAAAAGAAAATTCCAATATTTGTTTAATTTCATTTCAATTTTGAAGGAATTAAAATTTGAGAATTTTTGAAAGAAATTTAAAATTAGGAATATTTGGTAAATCATCTCTCATTTTTGTAATTAAAAAAAAATGGTATTTTCCAGGAATCTACGTTCCAACAAGTGGTATCAGAGCGGGTTACGCTAATTTATCGCGCGATCCTAATTTTCATAGGATTTTTTTTGGGAGATCTAACTAGGGGTATACGTCTTTCTTAGGTAGATCATGTTGGACAAAGGGGGAGGATTTTATTATGCAATTTATATTATTATATTGCCTATGCATTTGATGGTGTGTTTAAGTTTACAGGTTTTCATCTTAAGCGAAAAAATTTTAAAGTAAGCAAAGCTTCTCAACTATGTGTTAGTCCAGCGTCTTTAATTTTTTATTTTGGGTAGGATTTTGTCTTATCAGATGAGCTGGACGACCCATAAGATTTTTATTTTGGTTTTGTCTCGGAATAGCCAAAGGGGGAGATTTGAAAGGACAAATTTTCAATTGAGATAATTTGTAAGTGTTGGCTTAATTACAGACAAAACTATATGAGTCGTAGGATATAATTTTATGAGCTTCAAGCCTATAACATTTGAGTTGAAGACGTAGCATCCAAGTCTAAAAGAAAATCGTTTCATAGTCATGTTTCATGCCTTGTTTTGCGTCATCAACTTTCCAAGGTCCTCATGTATGAATGCATATGTTATATTAAGACTTGAATTTTTTTTATTGGGTGTTAGTATTTTTGTTAATTTTTTTTAATTCATACTATCTAAAGTTTTTGTTCTCGAACACCTTTCCGTAGAAAAATCATAACTAATTAAAAAAATCAGAAAAATACGAAACTGGTGGCCACGTGTTCGTACCGAATTTTTCTAGATCCCTGGCCTGGAATGTCATTTGATAGGTCGTTCAAACAACTTTGGCAACTCTTTCAAACGAGATTGAAATTAGGACTGTAAAATGAACCAAGCTACTTAAGTTCGGATCGCGTTCGTTCGAAAAAAAGCTCATTCGAAACTAGCTCGTAAAATAAATGAGCGGGGCTTAAACAAAAATTTAAGCTTGTTATCTTGTTGAGATCGGCTCGAATTAGGATCTATCATCGATATCTATACTAAATTAGTGTAAAATAACCAAGCGACTTGAGCTCGGCTTGTATTCGTTTGTTTTGAAGCTCGTTCAAGCTTGGATCGTAAGATAAATGAAACGAGCTTGAACATAGTTTTAGGCTCATTTACATTTATAAACCAAGATTGAGCAACCTTAAGTTCGGCTCGCCTCGCCTCATTTTTACCCCTAATTGAAATTTCATTCGAACGACCCTTCAAAGGAAATGAAATTTTTTTCTTCGAAATTCTCGTTCGAATGAGATTGTAGTTTCAAGCTATTTTTGACAGTTTTTTAGAAAAACTTCCCTCTACCCTACTTCTTTCGTACCTGAGTTTAATAGTGGGGGAATACATTTTCTTAAGTGACCTTTTCTAAAATTTCCAAGGGCTTTTGAGAGCCAAAACTTTTTTCCAAATCGTCCCTTTGGTGTTTGTTAGTTAAAAGGATTTAATGTCAAGAACAAAACCAAGTTTTTCCACCCCAAAAGTTTATTTGATTCAAGTTTCATTATATATTTTCTTTGAGATCATCATTTTTACACTGGGTATCATTCTCTACCCAAAGAGAAAGTTTCCTACGGAGGATTCTGTTTTATTGATTCGTGGTGTACATACGAAGGAGGAATTCATGTATCGACAGTTGATTTATCCCATCGGAGGACTCCGAGACGAAGGTGGATTCCTGAGTTGTCGATTAGGCGGAGGTGGAGGAACGAACAAGCGTCAAGGCTTGCGAGGGGTCAAGTTGTTCTGTAAGTCTTTTTGTCGTGTCCTTGTAAAACCGTACTCAGTGGACTTATGGTTGGGCTGTCCGAGATTTTTCCTGTTGTTGGTTTTCCTCGAACAATGCCGCATTGTGATTTTTTTATTTTATCTTGCAAAAATTACGTAGATGCATGTTATGTTTAAAAATATAAAATTTGTTTAAATCACAACATCTTTTTAAAATGGTGCAAATTTAATATTGGGTGAAGTTTAGTTTAATTCAATTCATGTCAGTTTTAATTAATTTGGCAAAATTCATGTTTGGTTTGTTTGGCCTAATTTGGAACTTGAATTAATTTTGTTTAAGAGAAAATTCCAATACTTGTTTAATTTCATTTCAAATTTGAATAAATTAAAATTTGAGGATTTTGGAGAGAAATTTAAAATTAGGAATATTTGGTGAACCATCTCTCATTTTTGTAATTAAAAATTGGTATTTTCCAGGAACCTAGGTTACAACAAGTGATATCAGAGCGGGTTACGCTAATTTATCGTGTGATCTTGATTTTCAAATGATTTTTTTATGAACAAGGAAAATATATCATTTTCAAAATTTCATGTTTTTGATGGTTCCCTCACACTTGCCCATGACTCCTCACTTGCTATATCTTATGGGTGATTTCTTGCATGTTAACACACACTAGCTTTTGAGCTTCATGGTACATTCTTGTTAGTTGTATGTTTGTTTGCCATTTTCTAGTCTATGCTTCATCATATATGTTTCGCTAGTATTATGACATATTTATCTTTTGTATTGTAATTTTTTGGAGGGTCTTATTGAAAAATACAAAAATATTTTGTTTGTCTTTTGAGTAGATTTTTTTTTGTTTAAAAAATTTGAAAGACTCAATTTTTTTGTGTTTATTTTAATTTTACACATTTTATGTGACATATCCTAATGTTTGAATCCAATATCATTCCCACGCTTCCATGTGGCTAAAACTTTTGATTGTGAATTTTAATTCTTAAAATGTTCTTTATCATGCTTCCATGGAGAAGTTTGATTTTGAGTTGCATAATGGATTCTCTTTCATATGCCTCTCATACACAAGCACGATTTCTTTTGAACTTTAACTTCACATGTATATTTGAGCTAAGGAGCTGTTCTCCTATAAATTTTTCCAGCTACCTATTTTTGTGGCTATGCAGGATTTGTATATGTAAGAAACGTTGCCCCATGAGGTTTATTTGAATTGTATAAAAAAATTATATGAGGGTGCACGAAAAGGGCCTAAAAAAGCGTGGCATTGTAAAAAGCATCCAAGTCCAACATAGTTTAGTTTGATATGTTCGATAAAAAATTAGAAAAGAATTATTATTTATGAGGGAGTTAGGAAAAATATATCAACGAATTTGCACAATGACAATGAATCCTCGTTATGCTTATTTTTTCATGACTCTATTGATTTATAGAATCATTAAGATTCTAGGCTTGTGTGTATTGTGTTTATTTGTTCTTTGAGTTTACTTTATCTTGTCACACGAGGCTTTATCTATGTTTGATAAAGTTTTGCAATCAAATAGAACTCCTTGAACATGTTTAAGTGACTGGGTCATAATTCTTTGGTCTTTAGTTCACACCCCTTTACTTCGCTTACCACATGGTTATTTAGACACATTTATGCCATATGAGTGTGGAAAAACTTATTGTGTTAAGTGTCTTATGTGGTATTTATACGTATATATACGTGCTTGTGTGTCATTTGTATCTTTTAAGTATTTATATATATGGTATCATTTGTTTTTGAGTCTTTTCCTTGCTATCTAGTTCATGTATGCTTCTTGTTGATATAGGTATGTTGCGACTTTTCATTGCTATCACGCGCTTAACTTAGTACATTCTAGTTGGTATATTTTTGCTATCACCTCATAATTGGTATCTATTAATCTTTGTGTGGATTAGTTGCTCCTTTATTGCCATGTTTCTTAGTTGTACTTGTAACTCTATATACCATTGCATGATATACTTGTTTTCCAATTATGCTTATCTCTTGTTTCATTTAGGGGGAGAATTTATTATAATGAGGGAGACATGGGTTATTTTATTCACTTTAATCTTTGTCTATTCTAAATAAAAAGGGGGAGAAATGGTATCTAAACCTTTTAATTTGGGGAGATCTAATTTAGGGGGAGACGTCTTTCTTAGGTAGATCATGTTAGACAAAGTGGAAGAATTTGATTATGCAATTTATATTGTAACATTCCCAATGCATTTGATGGTGTGTTTATGTGTTCAAGTTTTCATCTTAAGTGGCAAAAGTTTAAAGAAAGGAAAGCTTCTCAACTATGTATCAGTCAAACGTCTGTAATTTGTTATTTTGGGTGCGATTGTGTCTTATTAGATGAGCTTGATGGCCCAGAGGATTTTTATGTTGGTTTTGTCTCGGAAGAGACAAAGGAGTACATTTGTAAGGACAAATTTCAAATTGAGTCAATTTGTAAGTGTTGGCTTAATTCCGAACAAAACTATTTGAGTTGTAGGATACAAGTTTGTGACCTTCAAGTCTATGACAATTGAGTTGAAGACGTAATGACCAAGTCTAAAAGAAGATTGTATCATTTCCACGTTTCGTGCCTTGTTTTGCGTCACCAACTTTCCAAGGTCTCTCAAGTATGAATGCATATGTTATATAAAGACTATGAATTTTTTTGTATCGCGTGTTAGTATTTTTGTAATTTTTTTTTGAATTCATACTATTTAAAGTTTTTGTTCTCAGACACCTTTTTGTAGAAAAATCAGAACTAATTAAAAAAATGAAAAAAATACAAAACTGGCAGCCACGCGTTCGTATCGATTTTTTTAGATCCATGGCCAAGAATATCGTTTGATAGGTAATTCGAACGACTTTGGCATCTCTTTTAAACGAGATTGAAATGTCGTTTGAACAACCCTTCAAATGAGATGAAATATTTTCTTCTGAATTCTCGTTCGAAGTGTCGTTTGAACAACCCTAAAATGTTGTTCGAACAAGATTGCAATTTCGAGCAGTTTTTGTCAGTTTTTTTGAAAAACTTCCCACTACCCCACATCTTTCTTACCTAAGTTTAATAGTGCAGGAATACATTTTGTTAAGAGATTTTTTCCAGATTTTCGAAGAGCTTTTGAGAGCCAAAATTTTTTTCCAAAAAGTCCCTATGACACCCCGCCTAATAAAACATTTGTTGATCAGGCCTTTAATAAATTAAAACAGGTTTCGCATATGGATCATTCTTAGCATCACTATCGAGAAATTTTTAATTACTAATCACCTAAGTGAAATTAGACTGGTGTCAAATTTAATCCTTCTTCAAAACAGATAACTGAGGAAATGCGGAAAACTATATTAATCATTCACAATACACTAGAGTCCGACCATCACAATATATATAAATGAATAAAGGTTTGCTGAATAAACCATTGGCTAAAATCCAAAATCAAATACTCCTAAATAACAAAATAACTAATTGACTGAAACTGTCAATGGACGACATGTCCATACAGGGAATATAAATTGAGATCCTACACTAGATCTGAAAGGAAGAATCGTCTATTCAAATCCTTCAGCATCCATAGTGCTACAGTTCCGAGTCCCTATAATGTAGTCTTCAAGCCTGGTGTCCATGTGGCTTGACACCTAAAAGGTTTTGAAAAAAATTTAATAGAAAGAGTTAGTACTCAAAATGTTTTGAAAATATTTAGTAAGCGTTTATCACTATATAAAATCGGTTATTGATTACACATGTTCACGTACACTCTCTCTTGAGTTTTACCTCACCTCTCATCTATAGTGCACGCCTAACGTTCTATACTTAGCCCACCTAGCTATACTACCTAAGCTAACTAGACTAAAGTATCCAACTGAACTTATCTACACATTTAAGTTTCCGTACCGCCCATACAGTACATTAATTTATTAACATCGCTCATATATTAATTATTTCATATAAAATTTCACATATGTTATGTTTAAACCTTTATAATTAAGTCTCACTACTTAATTTATTATCTTAGATATTCACTATCTATCCTTAATCCGTTAATTAAGTCTCTCCACTTAATTTGTTCTTCAGAGATATATATCTATATCTAACATTTGCCAGTCCACTGTCACCCGTAAGTAGAATAATCATAAGGTATATATTTCACACACAATATATATTATAAGTGCATACTTTACTATCACGCATTAGGGATTATTGGATCGAAATCCTACCTCGATCACCAATATTGATGTATATATGTTGGCTCGAAATCACACCTCGATCACCAGTAGTTATTGATTATATTGGCTCGGAATCACACCTTAATCACCGAAACTAGTCCTCTACATTGGCTCGGAATCCTATATCGATTGTCAATATTTATTTAGTATACTTTAGGTATTCACATAACCTATGTATTACTATCCATCGATAGGTGTTCATGCAACCTGATCATACATGTTAGTACGTAGTATATTTCTCTCGCATACTCGCCGTACTATTTACTTTACGATTTATTTCACAGTCGTATTAATTCGAGTGTTCACCCAACTCTAAGGGTCCTAGTCACCCCTTTATTAATTTTCGTAGTCAAGTCCAACTTACGCCTACTTGTCTATTCAATTAAGCTTACTCATGCTTTCCCGCAATTATGTTCAGATTCTCTCGAATTAAATTATCTCACAATTTAATCCCGAAATAATCCCAGCCTTAACTCTCTCCATAAGACTACCATATTCCCATACATGGTCCTACTATAAACCCAAAGTCTCCCATGATGATTTAAATATGTCCCAATGGTCATCCAGATAATTAAACGAAGTTCTGGAATTACAAAAAGGAAAATTGGGAAAAACTGCCAAGGTATAATCGATTCACCTAATACTGAATCGATTCGCCTAGTACCGAATCAATTCCCTCTCTGTCGAATCGATTCAGTCTGCCCAGATTCGTCTTCTTTGCATAGCAGTCGCATTTTCCCACCATCCCTGTATTTCATGAAACTTCACCAAACTTTAAGCTAATCATTCCTAACCATTACTACATGTATTAGGATTAATTCCAACATAATGTTTACTCTCAATCATCATCATAACTCATCAAGAACGAATCAAACCATAAAATTATCAAAACCCTAGATTTTCATGTTCTTCTTTAAGTTTTGACATCAAACCCAGATTAAAATTTGTATTGAGCATTGTACATCGACTGATTATCAATCCTCTACATATGTAAATTTCTCTACATGCAAACCCTACCCATAACATGCATCAAAATTAACCTTTTTTTCCAAGATCATATATTAAATTATCAAATAATGGAACCCTCTTAAATCATGGGTATTATAACTTCATGAATTTGCAATAAACAACTTGCCTTAGTGAGGATGATTTGATTTCAAATTTGATGAATGTGTTGAGCTGTCTTCTCCTCCAATTTCCCTTCCCAAATTGATTGATGTGCAAAAATCCTCTAAATCCCTCACCAAATCCTCCTTAAGCCTTGAGAATTGTCTCTTTTTTCTCTCAATTGGTCTCTCTGTGTTTTGTATGCTCTTAACCCTAAATTAAGTCCCTTAACATCTGATATAAACTTGCAAATTTTGTGGGTCTCTTAACCTCTATTTGCCAAATGACCAAAATTCCCCCAATTGGTGCCGGTTTGGTCTAAAATTGACCCGGGACCCAAATTATACCCCCGGATACACTATTCCAACTTTTTTGACCCTTTAGAAATCACCGTGACCTCTAAATTATCATTCGAGTCACTACAAATATATTTCTCATTTTCCACCTCAAATAGTCTACATGGGACTCTCGGTGAGATAACATAAGATACGCACATACCACTCGATATGCCGTATAATACTAATCATAAATTATATGCTACTTACTCTTAGTAAATATTATATCATAATATTAATCAGTATCTATCTCTCTATTAATATTTATTAATCACATTTATCATCTAATTACATTAAATTACTTCACTCGCGTAATTAAATAACACGTATTTTCTCAATTAATTAAATTATAAATACGCAGAAATACAGAGTATTACAGTCACCTTGGTGTTTGTTAACTAAAATGATTTAATATAGAGAAAAAACCAAGTTTTTACACCCAAAAGTTTATTTGATCCAAGTTTCATTATATATTTGCTTCGAGATCATTTTGGCACCGGGTATCATTCTCTACGCCAAAGATAAAGTTCCTACGGAGGATTCCATTTTGTTGATTCGTGGTGTACATACAGAGGAGGACTTCGTGTGTTGACGTTTGATTTGCTCCATCGGTGGACTCCGAGGCGAAGGTGGATTTGCTGAGTTGTCGACTAGGCAGAGGTGGAGGAACGAAGAAGCATCAAGGCTTGCGAGGGGGTCAGGTTGTTATGTAAGTCTTTCAGTCGTGTCGTTGTAAAACCGTACTTAATGGACTTGTGGCTGGCCGTCTGAAGTTTTTTCCGTTGTGGGTTTTCCTCGTACATCGCGGCATTTGTGATTGTTTTTTTATTTTATCTTACAAAAATCACGTAGATGCATGTTTAGGTTTAAAAATATAAAATTGGTTTAAATCACAACATATGTTTAAATTGGTACAAATTTAATATTGGGTAAAATTTGTTTAATTTAATTCAAGTCAATTTTAATTAATTTGGTAAAATTCATGTTTGGTTTGTTTGGCCTAATTTAGAATTTGAATTAATTTTGTTTAAGAGAAAATTAAAATATTTGTTTAATTTCATTTAAATTTTGAAGAAATTAAAATTTGAGGATTTTTGAAAGAAATTTAAAATTAGGAATATTTGGTGAACCATCTGTCATTTTTGTAATTAAAAAATGGTATTTTCTGGGAACCTACGTTCCAACAAGTGGTATCAGAGTGGGTTACGCTAATTTCTCGCATGATCCTGATTTTCAAAGGACTTTTTTATGAATATGAAAAATATATCATTTTTGAAATTTCTTGTTTTTGATGGTTCGTGCATGCTTGCACATGTCTCCTTTCTTGCTATATATTATGGGTGATTGCTTGCATGTTTAAATACACTAGCTTTTGAGCTTCATGATAGATTCTTGCTAGTTGTATGTTTGTTTGTCATTTTCTAGTCTATTCTTCATCATAAATGTTCTGCTAGTATCATGAAATGTTGCTAGTATCATGAAATGTTTATCTTTTGTATTGTAATTTTTGGGGGGGTCTTATTGAAAAATACAAAAAGATTTTGTTTGTCTTTTGAGTTTAATTTTTTTGTTTGGTTAGAAAATTTGAAAACTCAAATTTTTTTCCTGTATTTTAGTTTTACACATTTTATGTGGCATATCCTTGTGTTTGAATCCATTATCATTCCCCCCCTTCCATGTGGCTAGAACTTTTGTTTATGAATTTCAATTCTTAAAATGTTCTTTATCATGCTTGCACGGAGAAGTTTGATTTTGAGTTGCTTAATGGATTGGATTCTCTTTCATATGCCTCTCATACGCATGCATGAGCTCTTTTGAACTTTAATTTCATATGTATATTTGAGCTAAGTGAGATGTTCTCCTATCAATTTTGTCATGTACATATTTTTGTGACTATGGAGGATTTGTGTATGTAAGAACCGTGAGATTTATTTGAATTGTATAAAAAAAATTATATGAGGGTGCATGAAAAGGGCTTAAAAAAGTGTGGCATTGTAAAATGTAGCCAAGGCCAACATAGTGTTGTTTGATATGTTCATTAAAAAAATGAAATGAATGACTATTTATGAGGGAGTTTGGATGCACGGAAAGGGCTTAAAAAATGGGCTTGTATAAAAAAGTGTACATATTTTTGTGACTATGGAGGATTTGTGTATGTAAGAACCGTGAGATTTATTTGAATTGTATAAAAAAAATTATATGAGGGTGCACAGAAAGGGCTTAAAAAAGTGTGGCATTGTAAAATGTAGCCAAGGCCAACATAGTGTTGTCTGATATGTTCATTAAAAAAATGAAATGAATGACTATTTATGAGGCCAACATAGTGTTGTTTGTAAAATGGGCTTGTATAATGCAATGAATCCAAGTTATGCTTATTTTGTAATGACACCTTTGATTTGTAGAATCATAAATATTCTAGGCTTGTGTGCAATATGTTCGTTTGTTCTTTGAGTTCACTTTATCTTGTCACTTGAGGCTATATCTATGTTTGATAACGTTTTGCAATCAAATAGAACTCCTTGAACATATTTAAGTGATTGGGTCATTATTCTTTGGTCACTAGTTCACACCCCTTCATTTCGCTTACCATATGTGTAAGGACATTTTTGTCCATTATCAATTTGTTATGTCGTACGCCGTTACATCATTGAAGAAATTCAAGATTCATATCGTCATCAACGGATCCGAATATCAAAGAAGAGGAGGAATCAGAATTCTGCACAGCCGGACCGGTCCGCCCAGAATAAAAGAACCGATCCGACCCCGGACCGGTCCGCCACTCATCCGGACCGATCCACTTGCTGAAGATCCAGTAGACCCCAGACCGGTAGCGAACCGATCCGCCCCCTCGAACTGATCTGCCCCCTCGGACCGATCCGCCTCAAACCCGGACCGGTCTGCCTGGGATAAACTCAGCCAGATCGTGCAGAGATTTTTTAGGGCCAGGACTTATTTTATAAACCCACTACGGGGAGTTGGTTTTACAAGACTTCTTCACACGATTTTTAGAGTTCATAAACTCAAAGTCTTCATCTTTGTGAGTTATAAAACTCATTTTTGATTCACACAAATTTCCAAGTCATTTGTGAATCGTTTTGAAACCCTAGAACACAAACCCTTTTGCTGTTCATACCATTGTGGAGAAGACCGACCTTCTTCTTCATTGCTGCCCTCCTGGAAAGGGAAACTTCCAGCCGCCGACTACAGATCCGACGCCTGCGGGTAATTCTGTGTCACCCTTGTATTTTCATTGTAATCCGAGAAATTGTAAAGTTACAATATTATAGTTAAAATAAATGGTTTTGCCCCTTTGGGGGATTTTTCCTCACATGTGTGTGTTTGAATTCTCTTGCATGATTTACATCTTGTTCAATCATACCTAGTTGCATGTTTAGGGTTTATCTGGGTTAAACTGTGTTTAATTATATAATTTCTTAATTTGAACGCACGCGCTACCTCTTTCAAATTGGTATCAGAGCAGGTTACGCTAATCTATCGCGTATTCCTATTTTCCGCAAAATTTTTCTAAGATATCAATTTTCTGAGAAAATTGATCTTTTTTTTTAAAAAAAGAGCGTGTTCAAATGGAGAAATCATATAATAAAATTCCAATTTTTGACGGGACAAATTATGCATGTGGGAAAGCCCGCATGAAGTCAGCTTTAAAGGCCATAGATGAACGGGTTTGGATTTTAGTTGAAAGAGGGTGGACACCTCCCTCCATCACTGTTGAAAACGTGACCAATTTAAAACCTGTCACTACATGGACTGAAGATGAATTTAAATGGTCTTCTTTTAATTCTAAGGGTTTGAGTGCTATTTCCGAATCCATCACTCCTGATGAGTTTCGACGTATCATGACGTGCACCACGTCAAAAGTGGCATGGGATGTTTTGCAACTTACCCATGAAGGAACTAATGCTGTGAAAGAATCTAAATTGCAAAATTTGACAACTCAATTTGAAACCATCACCATGCATGTGACTGAATGTTTTGATGATTTTTATGCTAGGCTTTCTGACATTGTTAATACTAGCTTTAATCTTGGTGAACATATTCCTAATGACAGAGTTGTGAAAAAGATTCTTAGATCATTGCCTAAGCGTTTTATCCCTAAAGTCACTGTGCTAATTCTATGGGTAATTTAAATATGCTAAAATTGGAAGAACTTGTAGGAGACTTGCAAACTTATGAAATTGATATGTTCCCTAAATCTGTCAAGTCTAAAGATAAGGGAATTGCACTTAATGCCCAAGAGAGAAAAAGTGAAGGGACGGCAAGAAAGAGAGTAGAGTCATCTAGAAAGAAAGATAGTGAAACTTCTGATTCTGAGTGTGATTTTGACTTAGATGATTTAGCTCTTTTTGCAAAAAAATTCAAGAGGATTCTCAAATTTAAGAAAAATGGCAATTTTAAAGATAAAAGGAAATTTGAGAAAAATAAGTTTGAAAAGAGAAATGAAAAAGATTTTAAAGATCCTCCTAAGAAAGAAAGTGAGAGATGCCTTGAGTGCGACGGTAGGGGTCATTGAGCCTTTGAGTGTGACACACGTCTGAACAGAGAGAAAGGGAAAGCGGTCCTTAATGCTACTCTTAGCGACGACAGTGAGGTCGAGTCGGTGGACTCGGGAGATGAGTCACCGCATGAGTGTAACTTCACCGCATTCATGGCTAGTCATGTGAGCACGTTGAGTACTTCTCACGACGATGAGGATGCTACTTCACAGGGACACCTCGACAGTGAGATCGATGTGAGTGAGGGGGAGGATGACTGAAGTGAGAGCGAAAGTGATATTCAACGCGCCTACGCTGAGTTATATTCTGAGTCATTTAAAACTAAAAAACGTAACAAAGCGTTAGTTCTTAAGATCACCGGCTTAGAGGAAGATTTAAGAAAAGCGAGAGAGAGAGAGTCCTCCACCTGCACCGCCCTGAGAGAGTGAGAATCTGCCTGTGTTAAGAAAAAGAGTTTGTTTAGAGAGAGAGAGAGTAATTTTGAGAAAGAAAAAGGGGACTTGACTAAACAAGTGGCTAGTCTTACGAGTGAGCTCCATTCCTCCGTGGAGACTCGAAAGAAACTAGAAGTCCTTATTGCCCAGCTTACTCATGATCTGGAGGGAGCACGGGAAGTCAAGGTACAAATCGAGGACAGATCTGGGAAGATGGGAAAGATGCTCCTCGGCCCCGCTTTAGGTTTTGGTGATCGGCAGGGAATTGGTTATGATGGTGCCTCCACGTCCCAAATTGCACCTGGACCAGTTCCTGAGTTCACTACTACTCCTTATGGTCATCGCCAAAATCCACAAAGGAGAGTTCGACCAAGAAAAGCAAACCAAGGTCTGCCTAAGACTGCGTTCTTTTGTACTTATTGCAAAAGAAAAGGCCACCTTAGGGAGTTTTGCTATAGTTTGGGCCGGACTCGACGTACTACTGCTCCACCACATCATTCTGATGATTTTGCCAGTCTGAGAGAGCGTGTTGAGTTTTTAGCTGCCACATCTCAGTGTTTGATGAAGGAATTTCGACGGATGTCTTTGCCATCAGTGAATGCTTCTCACATTCCAGCTAAAACCAACAACAACAAAGGCAAACAAAAGGTCACCACTTCTTGGGTACCTAAGAAAGATAAAAAGGCCTTTGTTGTTCATATCGCTCTCAAAGCACATAATACCTCACAATGGTATTTTGACAGTGGGTGCTCCAGACATATGACAGGTGATGCCTTATTTTTTACATCTCTTGAGGATTATCAGGATGGCAGAGTCACCTTTGGAGATGGGATTATGTCTAGCATTATAGGACGTGGTACTGTCGAGTTACCTGGATTTCTTAAGCTAGAAAATGTTTTGTATGTCAAAGGTTTTAAAGCAAACCTTCTCAGCATTAGCCAGCTGTGTGACGCTGACTTTGCCGTAAAGTTTGACCGGGACGCTTGTAAGGTCTATAATCAAGCCGGTAAAATTTTAGTGCAAGGGGTGAGGACAAAGGATAATTGTTATGGGACTTAGCCCACATCCTCACTTGTCTGCAACAACGCCACGATCACTCCTATGGATTTGTGGCACCAATGTCTAGGCCACGTGAACGTTAGAGACTTAACTCGTTTAGCTAAAAAGGACCTAGTACGTGGCTTACCATCTCTTGAAAAGTCAACTTCCACGGTTTGTGGACCCTGTCAGTTGGGAAAAGAAATTCAGAGCCCTCATAGGAAGTTGCATTCCATTACCACCTCCCGAGTACTTGAGCTGATTCACATGGATCTTATGGGTCCTACTCGTACTGAGAGTTTGGGTGGTAAGAGGTATATCCTCGTGATGGTAGACGATTTCTCCAGATACTCCATTGTAGGTTTTCTGAGAGAAAAATCCGATGCTGTAGAGTTTTTAACGACCAAGTGCCGTGTCCTGCAAAATCAACACGGAGTCACTATTGACAGGATACGTAGTGACAACGACACTGAATTTAAGGAAGCAAAGGTAGATTTTTACTGTGATAGCCTTGGGATCAAACATGAGTTTTCTGCTGTGAAGACTCCTCAGCAAAATGGGATTGTTGAGAGAAAGAATAGAACGATCCAAGAGATGGCTAGATCTATGCTTCTAGGTCTCTTCTAGGAGATTTTGGGCAGAGGCAGTTTCTACTACATGCCACACGGTGAATAGGGATTACTTACGTCCACACACACTTAAGACGCCTTATGAATTGTGGACTGGCAAGAAACCCAATCTGATATATTTCCGTGTTTTTAGGAGTAAATGCTACATCCTACGGGATAGAGAGAAATTAGAAAAGTTTGACTCCCGGAGCGACGAGGGAATATTTCTAAGATATTCATCGAATAGTAGAGCGTACCGGGTTTTTAACCTGAAGAGCTCTAAGGTTATGAAATCAATAAACGTCACCGTGCAAGATAATGAACCTCCGACTGTTATTGATCGTAACCTTCAGTGTGAGATTGAGGACTCTTCTGACAGTGATCTACTTATCCCTCACCCACACTCTGTGGACCCTACTCCTGTGTTAGGGGACACACCTGCTTGGGTTCGCAAGAGTCATGACCCTTCTCCCATTGTTGTTGATCCCACTCTAGGAGTCAAGACTCGTGCCCAGCTAGAGAACGTTGTCAGCCATATTTGCTACACGTCCAAAGTCGAGCCCAAGAATCACATAGAAGCACTCAAGGATGAACACTGGATATCTGCCATGCAGGATGAGTTACTTCAGTTCAAAAAGACAAATTCTGGGAACTTGTCCCCCGACCTAGTGATACTAATGTGATAAGTACCCGGTAGATTTTTAAGAATAAAATGGATGAAAATGGTACCATAATCAGAAACAAGGCTAGGTTGGTCACCCAAGGCTACACACAGATAGAAGGTGTAGACTTTGGAGATACATTTGCTCCTGTTTTGAGGCTTGAGTCCGTCCGCTTACTACTCGCCATCGCATGTCATCTGCGCTTTAAGTTATATCAAATGGATGTCAAGAGTGCCTTCCTGAATGACATTCTACAGGAGGAGGTTTATGTGGAACAACCAAAAGGGTTTGAAGACCCTAAGCACCATGAGCACGTTTATTATCTGAGGAAAGCCTTGTATGGTTTGAAGCAAGCACCCCGTGCTTGGTACGAGAGGCTTACTTCCTATCTCTTAGCCCGTGGCTTCAAGAGAGGGGGAGTTGATATGACGTTGTTCGTCAGGAGAGATGACGGTGCAATTTTGGTTGCCCAGGTCTATGTGGACGACATAGTCTTTGGATCCACATGCTCCCAATATGCTCACCACTTTGAGAAAGAGATGAAAAGTGAGTTTGAGATGAGCATGGTAGGTGAGCTTACTTTCTTCCTCGATCTCCAGGTTCGTCAGCTAGAGGATGGGCTGTTCATCTCCCAATCCAAGTATGCTAGAGAACTAGTGAAGAAATTTGGTTTAGACTCCGCTAAGCATGCACGTACACCTATGAGTACTTCTATCAAGCTTAGTAAGGACACTTCAGGCAAGGACGTAAAGCAAACCTTATATCGGAGTATGATAGGTAGTCTTCTCTACTTGACTGCCAGTCGTCCCGATATAGTCTTTAGTGTTGGAGTCTGTGCGCGATATCAGGCATCTCCGAAAGAGTCACACTTACTCGCTCTAAAATGTATTATCAAATACATGAGTGGGACTCTCTCATACGGTATTTGGTATTCCATTGATACCGATGATCGTTTGTCCGCCTATTCGGATGCCGATTGGGTCGGGGATGCAGATGGATGTAGGAGCACTTCTGGTGGGTTTTTCTATTTTGGTTCTGCTCTTGTCTCTTGGTTGAGCAAGAAGCAAAACTCCATCTCTTTATCCACTACGGAGGCTGAGTACATCGCCGCCGGGAGTTATTGCACGCAACTCTTGTGGATGAAGCAAATGTTAGAGGATTATGGGATTTCACAGGACACCATGGTCATTTCCTGTGATAACACGAGCACGATTCACATATCCCGCAATCCTGTCCAACATTCGCGCACAAAGCACATCAGGTTACGCGAGCACTTCCTACGTCAGTTAGTTGAGGAGAAGATCGTATCCCTGAGTTTCATTCTTACCGACCGTCAGTTAGCCGATATTTTCACGAAACCTTTAGATGCCCTTAGATTTGAGATTCTTAGGAAGTCTTTGGGTATTTGCACAGTTGACTGAGGGGTTGGTCCGTCTCTAGCATAGGATGCAGTGTCATATCTTTTGATTCCTATTGCTAGCTTGTATCACTAGTGTATTTATTCTTTTTGCTTTTTATATTTCTTTTGAAAAATACAAAAAGATTTTCTTTTAAGAAAATTTTTGAGAAAAGCACAAAAAGATTTTATTTTAATAAATTTTTTGAAAAATCCAAAAAGATTTATGTTCTGCACCTTTTATGGATGAGAATTTAAGATAGCCAAGTCACAACTTCACTTCATATATCCATGTGATTGTTTGATAGAGATTTGAGACGCTACATCATTCCATCCATGTGCTTTACATTGTTTGGAGTCTTTGAGATGTAATTAGTGATATTTTTCTACATGTTTGACTCCTATATCCTTTATTGCACATATGCACAACTTTACTTGATTATTGTACTTGTCTATCACATATTGGCTTGAGTGTTTCCATCTCAATTTTGTCTATACAATGTTCAATATGCGATAAAACTTGACAAGATTGGACTGCATGTAAAAACCATTTTGGTGAGACTGTGTGTTTAATTGTGAACGGGGAGGGGCTGCGAAAGGTCATTATCTATTCTTTGCGCAAAAGCCACCGTTCAAAAGGACCTAAAAAATGGAGGAATTTTATTATCCGAGGTCCAAAGAGGTTAAAAGAGCCCCGAAAAAAAATGTAAAGGCAATAAAAAGCAATTAATGCCAAATATGGGCCATTAGGTTTCACCATCAATTCTCCAAAGTTTGAGAATTTAGAAAGCCTCTATTCAACATATAAATCTGAGGGAGTTTGGTTGGAAAATGTTTAAACGGGTTTGCACTTCCTTGAAAGTCCTGAAAAAGCATGAAATTCGTTTTGGACGTTATTGGTGTGGAAATCACTTTGAGCTTTGATTTGTTGATTTGTTTAAGTCATTGTCTCGTTCCTTTTTTACTTAACCAAAAGGAAGCATTTGAGTTCATTCGTTAGGAGTATCCGATATTCATCGTGCACATTTGTCATAATTGTATGCATTGATTTTCCTATCGAATTTGATCACACCCATTCATTTACGCTATCATCGACTTGGTTGTTTTGTGTTCATTCATGGTGTGTTCTTGTTTGTTTAAAAAATTCAAAAATTATTTGTTCATTCCTTGTGATACCCCGATCTTGCTTTTTGATTTATTTATCTCATTTGTCTATTTGGGGACATCATAAAAAGAGGGAGAAAGCATTATCTTATTATGGGGGAGTTTTGAAATTTTGAGTTTTCTTATAAAATTGCTAAATATGTTTATCTCATTTCAAACTCGATACGTCACTTGGTATTTTACTTTTTCTCATGTGTGTAGGTACTTCGTTGATGATCTCTGAATTTTGCACACCCTGATGAGAAAAGCATTGAGATTCCTGAAGATTCGAAGAGCAAACGATGAAGTCTTATTCATTTGTATCGTTCCAGTTTTGGGTTCATGGAAGGGTAGATTTGTATAGGCACTTTGTAATTTGATAATTCGGATGTTTGTTTTTATGTATGTACCGGCATAGACATAGGGGGAGATTTGTAAGGACATTTTTGTCCATTATCAATTTGTTATGTCGTACGCCGTTACATCATTGAAGAAATTCAAGATTCATATCGTCATCAACGGATTTGAATATCAAAGAAGAGGAGGAATCAAAATTCTGCACAGCCGGACCGGTCCGCCCAGAATAAAAGAACCGATCCGACCCCGGACCAGTCCGCCTCTCATCCGGACCGATCCGCTTGCTGAAGATCCAGTAAACCCCAGACCGATAGCGAACCAATAAAGCCAAATTTAAAAATAATCGATCCGTCCCCTCGAACCGATCCGCCTCAGACCCGGATCGGTCCTCCTGGGATAAACTCAGCCAGATCGTGCAGAGATTTTTTAGGGACAGGACTTCTTTTATTAACCCACTACGGGGAGTTGGTTTTACAAGACTTATTCACACGATTTTCAGACTTCATAAACTCAAAGTCTTCATCTTTGTGAGTTACAAAACTCATGTTTTGATTCACACAAATTTCCAAGTCATTTGTGAATCGTTTTGAAACCCTAGAACACAAACCCTTTTGCTGTTCATACCATTGTGGAGAAGACCGACCTTCTTCTTCATTGCTGCCCTCCTGGAAAGGGAAACTTCCAGCCGCCGACTACAGATCCGACGCCTGCAGGTAATTCTGTGTCACCCTTGTATTTTCATTGTAATCCGAGAAATTGTAAAGTTACAATATTATAGTGAAAATAAATTGTTTTGCCCCTTTGGGGGATTTTTCCTCACATGTGTGTGTTTGAATTCTCTTGCATGATTTACATCTTGTTCAATCACACCTAGTTGCATGTTTAGGATTTATTTGGGTTAAGCTGTTTTTAATTATATAATTTCTTAATTTGAACACACGCGCTACCTCTTTCAATATGGTTATTTAGACATATTAATGCATGTGAATGTGGAAAAACTTATTGTGTTTGGTGTCTTAATTGGTATTTATACCTATATATATGTACTTATGTGTTATTGGTATCTTTTAAGTATTTATATATATGGTATCATTTGTTTTTGAGTCTTTGCCTTGCTATATAGTGCATGTATGCTTCTTGTCGATATAGGTTTCTATCTTCTTACGACTTTTTATTGATATCACATGCTTAAAACTAAGTGCATTCTAGTTGGTATCTTTTTACTATCGCATCGTAATTGGTATCTATTAATATTTGTGTGGATTACTTGCTCCTTTGTTTCCATGTTGCTTAGTTTTACTTGTAACTCTATACACCATTGCATGATATACTTTTTTCCCATTATGATTATCTCTTGTTTCATTGAGGGGAGAATTTATTTTAATTGGGGAGAAATGAGTTATTTTATGCACTTTAATCTTTGTCTATTCCTGAACAAAAAGGGGGATAAATGGTATCTAAACCTTTTAAGTTGGGGAGATCTAACTAGGGGGAGACATATTTCTTAGGTAGATCATGTTATACAAATGGGGAGGATTTGATTATGCAATTTATATTGTTATATTGCTTATGCATTTGATGGTGTGTTTAGTTTGCAGGTTTTCATCTTAAGCGGAAAAATTTTAAAGCAAGCAAAGCTTCTCCACTATGTGTCAGTCCAGCATCTGTAATTTTTTATTTTGGGTGGGATTGTGTCTTATTAGATGATCTTGACGGCCCATAGGATTTTTATTTGTGTTTTGTCATGAAAAAGCCAAAGGGGGATATTTGCAAGGACAAATTTTCAATTGAGTCAATTTGTAAGTGTTGGCTTAATTCCGGACAAAACTATTTGAGTCGTATAATAAAAGTTTGTGACCTTCAAGCCTTTGACATTTGGGTTGAAGACGTAGCGGCCAAGCCCAAAAGAAGATCGTATCATTCCCGTGTTTCGTGCCTTGTTTTGCGCCAGGAACTTTCCAATGTCTCTCATGTATGAATGTATATGTTATATTGAGACTTGGAATTTTTTTTATTGGGTGTTAGTATTTTTGTTATTTTTTTTGAATTCATACTATTTAAAGTTTTTTTTCTCGAACACCTTTCCGTAGAAAACTCATAACTTATTAAAAAAAATCAAAAAAATATGAAACTGGCGGCAGGCGTTTGTATTGAAATTTTCTAGATGCATGGCCTAGAATGTCGTTTGATAGGTCATTCGAACAACTTTGGCATCTCTTTCAAACGAGATTGAAATGTCATTCGAACGAACCTTTAAATGAGATGAAATATTTTTCTTCTGAATTCTTGTTCGAAGTATTGTTCGAACAACCCTGAATTGTCGTTCGAATGAGATTGTAGTTTTGAGCGGTTTTTGTAAGTTTTTTTAAAAAACTTCCCACTGCCCCACTTCTTTCTTGCATGAGTTTAATAGTGAGGGAATATCTTTTGTTAAGTGACTTTTTCTAGAATTTTCAAAAGCTTTTGAGGGCCAAAACGTTTTTCCAAAAATTCCCCTTGGTGTTTGTTAATTAAAATGATTCAATCTCAAGAACAAAATCAAGTTTTTATACACAAAAGTTTATTTGATCCAAGTTTCATTATATATTTTCTTTGAGATCATCATTTTGGCACCGAGTATCATTCTCTACCCAAAATAGAAAGTTTCCAACGGAGGATTCCGTTTTGTTGATTCGTGGTGTACATATGGAGGAGGACTTCTTGTGTTGATGGTTGATTTGCCCCATCGGTGGACTCCAAGATGAAGGTGGATTCCAAAGTTGTCGACTTAGCAGAGGTGGAGGAACGAAGAAGCGAAAAGGCTTGTGAGGGGTCCGATTGTTGTGTAAGTCTTTTTGTCAAGCCCTTGTAAAATCGTGCTTAGTGGACTCGTGGCTGGGCCGTTCGAGGTTTTTCCCGTTGTGGGTATTCCTCGTACATCGCGACATTGTGATTGTTTTTTATTTTATCTTGCAAAATCACGTAGATGAATTTTTAGGTTAGAAAAGATAAAATTGGTTTAAATCACAACATTTGTTTAAATTGGTGCAAATTTAATATTGGGTAAAGTTTAGTTTAATTTACTTTAAGTCGGTTTGAATTAATTTGGCAAAATTCATTAAAACCGACTTAAATTAAATTGAACTAAACTTTACCCAATATTAAATTGCACCAATTTACACAAATGTGGTGATTTAAATCAATTTTATCCTTTTAAACCTAAACATGCATCTACGTGATTTTTACACTAGCTTTTGAGCTTCATGATATATTTTTGCTAGTTTTATGTTTGTTTGTCATTTTCTAGTCTAGGATTCATCATATATGTTTTGCAAGTATTATGACATGTTTATCTTTTGTATAGCAATTTTTTGGGGGGCCTTATTGAAAAATACAAAAAGATTTTACTTATCTTTTGAGTTGATTTTTTTTGTTTGTTTAAAAATTTTGAAAAACTCAAAAAAAAATTGTATTTGATATTTACACATTTTATGTGGCATATCCTTATGTTTGAATCCAATATAATTCCCCCTCTTCCATGTGGCTAGAAATTTTTGCTATCATGCTTGTATGGAGAAGTTTGATTTTGAGTTACTTAATGGATTCTATTTCATATGCCTCTCACACACCTGCACGAGCTGTTTTGAACTTTAACTTAACATATATATTTGAGCTAAGTGAGATGTTCTCCAATCAATTTTGTCATATACATGTTTTTGTGACTATGGAGGCTTTGTGCATGTAAGAACCGTGAGATTTATTTGAATTGTATGAAAAAAATTATACGAGGGCACACGAAAAGGGCCTATAAAAGTGGGGCATTGTAACAAGTAGCCAAGGTCAACATAGTTTAGTTTGATATGTTCATTAAAAAAATAGAAAAGAATTATTATTTATGAGGGAGTTCGGATGGATATATCAATGGGTTTGCACAATGACAATGAGTCCAAGTTATGCTTATTTTGTCATGACTCTATTGATTTTTAGAATCATCGTGATTCTAGGCTAATGTGCATTGTGTTTGTTTTTTCTTTGAGTTAACTTTATCTTGTCACATGAGGCTATATCTATGTTTGATCAAGTTTTGCAATCAAATACAACTCCTTGAACATGTTTAAGTGATTGGGTCATAATTATCTGGTCTCTAGTTCACACATTTCACTTCTCTTACCACATGGTTATGTAGACATATTTATGCCATATGAGTGTGGAAAAACTTATTGTGTTTAATGTCTTATGTGGTATTTATACCTATATATATGTGCTTGTGCGTCATTGGTATCTTTTAAGTATTTATATATATAGTATCATTTGCTTTGGAGTCTTTGCCTTGCTTTCTAGTCCATGTATGCTTCTTGTTGATATAAGTATCTATCTTGTTGCGCTTTTTCATTGATATCACATGCTTAACTTAGTACATTATTGTTGGTATCTTTTTTCTATCATATCATAATTGGTATCTATTAATCTTTATGTGGATTAGTTGCTCCTTTGTTGTTATATTGTTTAGTTGTACTTGTAACTCTATACACCATTGCATTATATACTTGTTTTCCCATTATGCTTATCTCTTGTTTCATTTAGGGGGAGAATTTATTTTAATTGGGGAGAAATGGGTTATTTTATGCACTTTAATCTTTGTCTATTCCTGAACAAAAATGGGGAGAGATGGTATCTAAACCTTTTAATTTCAAAAGATCTAACTTAGGGGGAGACGTCTTTCTTAGGTAGATCATGTTAGACAAAGGGGGAGAATTTGATTATGAAATTTATTTTGTTATGTTCCCTATGCGTTTTATGGTGTATTTAAGTGCACATGTTTTCATCTTAAGCGGCAAAATTTTAAAGCAAGCAAAGCTTCTCAACTATGTGTCAATCAAGCGTCTGTAATTTTTTATTTTGGGTGGGATTGTGTCTTATTAGATGAGCTTGACGGCCCATAGGATTTTTATTTTTATTTTGTCCCGGAATAGCCAAAGGGGGAGATTTGTAAGGACAAATTTCCAATTGAGCCAATTTATCGTATCGTTGTCGTGTTTCATGTCTTGTTTTGCGTCATCAACTTTCCAAGGTCTCTCTGGTATGAATGCATATATTATACTGAGACTATAAATTTTCTTATTGGGTGTTAGTATTTTTGTTAATTGTTTTTTGAATTCATATTATCTAAAGTTTTTGTTATCGTACACCTTTTCGTAGAAAAATCATAACTAATTAAAAAAAATCAAAAAAATACAAAACTCGCGTCCACGCGTTCGTATAGAAATGCTCTAGATCCATGGCATGGAATGTCTTTTTATAGGTCGTTCGAACGACTTTGAGATCTCTTTCAAATGAGATTGAAATGTAGTTCGAATGATCCTTCAAACGAGATGAAATTTTTTCTTTTGAATTCTCGTTCGAAGTGTCGTTCGAACGACCCCGAAATGTTGTTCGAACGAGATTGCAGTTTCAATCAGTTTTTGTCAGTTTTTTTGTGAACTTCCCACTACCCATTTTTTTCTTACATGAGTTTAATAGTGCGGGAATACATTTTGTTAAGTGACTTTTTCCAGGATTTCCAAGAGCTTTTGACATACAAAACTTTCTTCCAAAAAGTCCCCTCAGTGTTTGTTAATTAAAATGATTTAATCTCAAGAACAGAACCAAGTTTTTACACCCGAAAGTTTATTTGATCCAAGTTTCATTATATATTTGCTTTGAGATCATTAATTTGGCACCGGGTGTCATTCTCTACCCAAAAGAGAAAGTTTCCTACGAAGGATTCCGTTTTGTTGATTCATGATGTTCATACGGAGGAGGACTTCGTGTGTTGACGGTTGATTTTCCCCATCGGTGGATTGACGAAGGTGGATTCCTGAGTTGTCGACTAGGCGGAGGTGGAGTAACAAAGAAGCGTCAAGGCTTGCGATGGGGTCAAGTTTTTATGTAAGTCTTTTTGTCATGTCCTTCTAAAATCGTTCTTAGTGGACTTGTGGCTGGGTCGTCCGAGGTTTTTTCATTGTGGATTTTCCTCGTACATCGCGGCGTTGTGATTGTTTTGAATTTTATTTTTCAAAAATCACGTAGATGCATGTCTTGGTTTAAAAAGATAAAAGTGGTTTAAATCACAACATTTGTTAAATTGGTGCAAATTTAATATTGGGTAAAGTTTAGTTTAAATTAATTAAAATCGATTTTAATTAATTGGGTAAATTTCATGTTTGGTTTGTTTGGCCTAATTTGGAACTTGAATTAATTTTTGTTTAAGGGAAAATTTAAAAATTTGTTTAATTTCATTTCAGTTTTGAAGAAAATAAAATTTGAGGATTTTTGAAAGAAATTTAAAATTAGGAATATTTGGTGAACCATCTCTGATTTTTGTAAATAAAAATTGGTATTTTTCGGGAACCTACGTTCCAACAAGTGGTATTAAAGGGGTTTACGCTAATTTATCGCCCGATCCTGATTTTTAAAAGATTTTTTTTATGAATATGGAAAATATATTATTTTCGAAATTTTCTATTTCGAATGGTTCCCGCACGCTTGCACATGAATACTCAGTTTCTATATCGTATTGGTGATTGCTTATATGTTTACATACACTATCTTTTGAGCTTCGTGATAGATTCTTGCTAGTTGTATGTTTGTTTGTCATTTTCTAGTCTATGCTTCATCATATATGTTTTGCTAGTATTATGACATGTTTATCTTTTGTATTGTTATTTTTTGAGGGGTATTGAAAAATACAAAAGTAGTTTGTTTGTCTTTTGAGTTGATTTTTTTTGTTTTTTTAAAATTTTTGAAAAACTCAAAAATAATTTATGTATTTTAGTTTTACACATTTTATGTGGCATATCATTGTGTTTGAATCCAATACCATTCCCCCGCTTCCATGTGGCTAGAACTGTTGGTTATGAATTTCAATTCTTAAAATGTTCTTTATCATGCTTGCTTGGAAGTTTGATTTTGAGTTGCTTAATGTATTCTCTTTCATATGCCTCTCACACACATGCACGAGCTGTTTTGAACTTTAACTTCACATGTGTATTTGAGCTAAGTGAGATGTTCTCCTATCAATTTTTTCATCTACATTTTTTTTTACTATGGAGGATTTGTGCATGTATGAACCGTTGCCTATGAGATTTATTTGAATTGTATAAACAAAATTATATGAGGGTGTCTTATTAGATGAGCTTGACGGCCCATAGGATTTTTAATTTGGTTTTGTCCCAGTGTAGCCAAAGGGGAAGATTTGTAAGGACAAATTTCCAATTGAGTCAATTTGTAAGTGTTGGCTTAATTCTGAATAAAGCTATTTAAGTCATAGGATAGTACGTTCCCGGATATCTCTCACCACTCGAAGTGCGTTCATTATTCTCTAACATAATATCAGTAGGTAACTCACTCATATCCTAGTGGTTTAAGTCATCATTTTCCTTGAATTCTCGTGACTCGAATTATCCCTAAAATTTGTTCTTTCTCTCAATTGAGTCTAATTAAACTTCGCTCTTAAATCCGTCTCTTATGACCAAGACTAAAACCCAACCTTAGCCTACTAGTACTTCAATATAATCACCATTATTTTTATAATTTAATTTAGCAAGCGAATCCCAAACGTTCCCCACGGATTCTAGACAAAAGAGAAGAGAGGCCAAATTTTGGGCAGCCGAATTGATTTGGCCTTGGCCCGAATTGATTCACCTTGCCGGATCGATTCAACCAAGGAGACGAATCGATTCGCTCCTACAGGTCTTCGTCTTCTTCATTAAATTGTTACGGGTTTCCTCCATTTGTAACCCTAAAACCTCCTTTATAACATCCCAAACTCCCAAATAATTATACTAAATGTCATACCGACCTATATATATGAGTTCTAACGTACTAGAATCAATAATTCATCAAAGGACATCAATTAATTGGATTAATTCAAGATATTTTCTTAAGAACCCTAGTTTGCTCAAATTTTCTTCAAGAATTTCAATCAACCTAGATTTCTTACCATTTTAATCTCTCTAATTCGTAAGTTCCGTCCTACATACACCAATGATTTAAACCGGACATGATTATGATTTAAGAACTTCAATCTTAATCTCAAAAATTAATCAGATCACTTCATATTTATTTGCATGTTCTTCCTACACTAACATGGATACATTATATGCTTAGAATTTAGAAAGTTTAAACACTTTCCTTGATATGAAGGTCTGAATCTCTAAATAATTCTGGTATAGTTGGTCTCCTTCCCTTATGATCTACGCGATGGCGGTGTCTCTGGTGCAATTGGTGTAATACTAGTGGTTCTAGCCCTTGGGACCTCCTCTCTTCTTTTTCCTATGGCTTCTCTGCAACTCTATAACTTCTAAACCTCGAAGATTCCTCTTCTTAGATGACATAAACCTATTAATTTTGTAGGTCCCTTTTCTCTAAAAATACAAATGACAAAAATACCCTCCCGGGGTACTGATTTAGCCTAAAGTTGACCCGGGACCCAAATTAAACCCCCGAGTACACTTTTCTGACTATTTCGACCCTTACGAAAATTTTGGTGCACTCGAAATGACCATATGGATGATTTAAAAATAAATTATTTTTTATTTTCTTAAATTGAGTCCCGACATGACTGACTCATGCGTCCCAACTGACACACGCGTCCCAACTAAATTACTGTAGCTGTCGTATTTTTCAATAGAGACAATTTTAATATATTCATAATCATATATTTCTTTATTCACTAAGTAATATTCAATATAATTCACATCAATAAATACTAACCCTTGTCTCGCTAGTTAATATTTATTTTAATACGGATTAATTTCCAATAATTTTTCCATATTTAATTTAATTAATCCCACATTTAAAAATAAAAAAATATGGGGTATTACATACTCCCCCCCTAATAACGGAATTTCATCCCGAAATTCATAAAAAGGAATACCTGGTACGAATAACTCTGGATATTTTTCGTGTATCTTATCCTCGTGCTCCTAAGTAGACTCCTCGACATTACGATACTCCCATTGGGCATGCACAAGTGGAACTACCTTCGACCTTAACCTCCATTCGTTATGGTCTAAGATAACCACTGGTCTCTCCTCAGAGGAACTATCAGGATGTAGGTCAATCTCCTCCAACGCAACGTGAGCATGAGCGCGAGCCAACTCCTCCTAGAGATATCGCCTCAGTGAAGAAATGTGGAACACATCATGAATACGGTACAAGTGCTACGAGAATTCAAGTCTATATGACACCAGTCCAATCCTCTCGATGATAGGAATTGGCCCCACGTACCTCGGCGCCAACTTCCCCTTCTTCCTAACTCTCATTATACCCTTCATAGGATACACACGTGGCAGCACCTGATCCCTCACATTAAACTCCAGAAAGTATCGTTTGGCATCGTCGTAGCTCTGCTATCTGTCTTGAGCTACCAGTATTCGACTTTAAATCATCTCAATCCTGGAGGAGGTATCCTGAATCACCTCTGTCTTGAGAAGCTTATTGTCCCCCACCTCTAGCCAACAAGCGAGAAAATGACAAGGTCTACCATACAATGTCTCGAATGGTGTCATCCCAATCGTAACCTGATAGGAGTTATTAAAATCAAACTCCACCAGTGGAAAATACTTCTCCCAACCTCCGCTAAGATTAAGGATACACATCCGTAATATATCCTCTAACATCTGATTCGTCCTCGTAGTCTACTCAACAGTCTGTGGGTGATAGGTCATCCTTAATCGCAACTCTATACCCATGGTATCTTGGAAACTCTGTCAAAAATGAGACACGAAGATGTAAGGACATTGTTTGTCACAATTTAGTATGTCGTATACCACTACAAGTCATCGAAGGATTGGGAAGATTACATCTATAAGATACAGATCCGAATTACAAGAAGACTTCAGCATTCAAGCACAACAAGGATGAATTTGGTCAAATGTGTTTAAGTTTCATTTACATTTTACATTAAAAGTTCTGGGATATTTTTGTGAAAGATAAAATATTTCTATTTAGAAAAAATGATTTTTGAAATTTTTAATAAATGGTTTTTTATTTTCAAAAATATTTTATCATAAAAATTTTGGATAAACCTTTTTCTGATAAAGTAATTTTTTTTTGTTTTTGAGGTTTCCAAAACATTTAAAAGTCTAAAGTTTTTTTTTGGATAAGTGACTGTTGTTCAAACGATGTCACATCTCGTTTAAATGAGATGGAATTCTGCTCAGATGACAGCGTGTCGTTTGAACGAGAGGTGTTTTTATCTGACACGTCACCGCCTTGATTTTTAATATAAATTGAGTGTCAAACTTCTCGAATTTAGTGTGGAGAAAAACTGGGTTTCACAGAATACATTTTTCTATTATTCTCGAACCATTTGAGGGTTCATAACTTTATTTTTACAATTCACAATCCCAATTTCTTTTGTGTGAGTTGTTTTGTGGAACCCAATACATAGTTTGCTATTGTTCATTCTTTGTGGGGAGATCTCTACAACCGAAACCTACATGCTATTGTGGAGGGAGTCTCTGAGGAGTTTTAAGATTGTGTGTCTGGACCGCGAGTCCTCACTACACCAAATCCTGCGAATGGTTACGCCCAGTGGGTCACGGCCCAAGTCCGCGACCAGCTGGTCGCGGACTTGGGCCGTGACCCACTCAATATTTGGCGTGACCATATTTATTATCACACTAAATTATCTATGTTCTGGAAGTGTTCACGGCCCAAGTCCGCGACCACTGTGGTCGCGGACTTGGGCCGTGACCAGGTCGTGACCATCTTGGCGCCAAACTCGAGCCAAAATTCCCTCCAAGCTTGGTAGCGGATGGGTCACGGCCCAAGTCTGTGACCCATGGCCTGACAAAGAAGAAAGTACACACATTGAGGGTCACGGCTTAGGGCCGTGACCATTTCTGGGTGTGGGTCACGGCTATGGGCCGTGACCATCCCTTATTCAAGCACTAGTGTTGATAAAAAGGGTCGCGCATCACAGATTGAGGGTCACGGCTATGGGCCGTGACCATTTCTTGGTATGGGTCACGACTATGGGCCGTGACCAATAGGCAGTACACATCCCACTTAGCTTCATTAATGGGTCGCGGTGGGTGGGTCACGGATCTAGGCCGTGACCAGTGTGAATCCTAAAACAACTTCAAGCGCCTCATATTTTTCATTTCCCCGCTCATTTCTTTTTTTTTCTTCCCCAAACGTTGGTACTAGGTCGGGATTAGTTATGGAGAAGTTGCGATGTTGCGTATGGAGTAAGAAACGGTGGGTAGCAGGTGCGGTGGGTTGAAGGTGCGAGGTTTCTTCCCCAAATGCTGGTAGCATTCATGGAGATTTCTTCCCCAATCTGTATAGAGGTTTAATGCTATGGAGGTTACTTCCCCAATCTGTATGGAGGTTTAATGCTATTGAGCCTTTAACTATGGACTACATAGTTCCAATCAAAACTGCTAAGGTTTGCTTCGAGACAAGCTCAAGTGGTGTTACCATATCGAAGGCATAAACCACCTTCAAAAGTGCCGCCACCTCATCCAACAGTATATGGACTCCACCCGTGGCATCGGATGGGGCAAGGACGGCCTCCATCCCCAACAACACGGTCCCTCCCATTTTCTCCTTTTCTCTTTCTTACATTTTATTTATTATTACCCCTTTTTCTCATTCTAGGCTTTCTTCATCACAGCTCCCAAGCTTGCCGAGGTCCAAGACTAAAATTATTCCTGGTACGCTCACTGATTTTCTTTACCATTTATAGTGGCCTGTCAAAGTTCTCGTTAATTTAATTTAACTTTATTGGAGAATTTGAGTTTGAGGGCATATTTATCCAAAAACACATGAGAGCGTATGTTTAATTAAAAAAATATGATTTTTTCAGCAGATGTGGGTGTTAAAAATTTAGGGGTTGTGTCAGAGATTATCAAGGGGGGGGGGGGGGGGGATGTCAAATATTGCGTTCAAGAATTTTATATAAAGACTCGTTAACACAACAATCTTTGGGTATACTGTTATTTTCTTTCTCCACTGGGTTTTAAATGTTTGCTTCATTTATTTTCTTTCTTTATTTCACAATTACGAGGGATGTTTTAGCTATAACTGCAAATTTTGAAACCTTTTGAAAATAGCATCTTAAAAAAATGGTTTGAACTATGTAATATATCCATTTATGTGTGTGTGTGTTTGTTATATGTTTCAAGAACAAGTATTTTTGTCCATGAAGTAGGGTCAAAAGGGTTGTTATCTATGACAGACGATGAAGAATTGGAGTCGCTTTTAACACCACCCGCAGGTATAGGCTTGACTGATCTCAACATGTTCAGATGGTTATTTAGAGGCTTTGTTGGGGAAAGCGCTTGGAAAAAGAGGATTGATCTAACCGTTGGGAAAAATGTAGGGAAGGGGGTAGTGTCGCGGTGAGGCTGAGATCCAACGATGGCGGTGGAGGTTCAATATTCTATTAATTTTAATTTCCCCTTACTTTAACCCTTATAGTAGAGTTAAGAAAATCAGGTCCTGGATTTTTATTTAAAGGTTGGATGAGGTTCAATATTGAAAGGGAGGATTTACCCCTTTTACCTTTTTTTAATACAGTGTATTTTAGTCAGAATATGGGCTCAATTAGTAATCATATAAAAATTTATCCAACTTGTTTTGGAGAAAATAAATAAATAAATGTTACTCTCATTATCATATACCATTTTCTTCTGAAATAATTTTGGTTTTGAATCTCAATTACCATGTTGATATATAATTTGTTGTTAACTATGATTCTTCTTATGGACTTGTCGAGTAAATAGTGTTTCGCCTAATTTTATATTCATCTCCATAATAACTGAAAATTAACATTTTTGATATTTCTGATTTTGTAGAAATTGTGAAAATGAAGAAAGCTGTGTTCACCTATTCTTTGGAGATCAAGGGAATATATTGACCAAGCCTTTCTTAGATGTTTGCAAGCTAACATTTCCTATTCTAGGTGCGGTGGGTAGCATTCGTGGGTAGCAGGTGCGATGGAGGAAAACGAAAAAAAAAACGAGGTGCGATGTTCATATATAAGCCTCATTCATTAATCAAGCCCCTACAATTATTGATAAGTTTGTATTTACGCCTTTTTTGTAATGTTTTTACTAGATTTTGATAATTTTGGGGGTATTCTCTTTGCCTTGAGGTATCTTTAATCATTTTTTGTATCTAGATTATTGGAGTATTTTTTTTGTGTTTGGAATGTGTATTTTTCTTCTAATTAGTTCTATTTTGTAGGTGTACACCCTTGGTGTCCTCTCGCTCAAACAGTTTGATTTGACTTTCTCCGTATTTGAGAGGTATCGAATTTTTTATTTTTTTGTATCCGAGTTTGGGTTCTAATCTACAATCATTTGTTTCTCACTGGCATCACTGTCAACATTGATATTTCATTTATTATTTATTCAGAATGTATGAATTTTACATTTGGTGTGAAAAATGGTTTGATCTTTTAGTCTTGCTAACTTTATTCAGTTCATTCACTATTTTTCGGTTCATGGTTTGCTTTTTGGCAAAAAGAATATAATTTATTCAATTCATTCACTATTTTTCAGCTCAAAAAATTTATGTTGTTTTTGTTCATTTAGTTTCAATGGCTCATTACCCTAGAAATGATTTAAGTGTATAAGAGTTATATTGGCTCAATGATTCAAGTGCATACGAGTTATATTGGCCGTTCGGGGGCTGTTTCAAGTTATAGTTTCATAACACATTGTTTACGTATTGCAGATCTAACCAATTGGATACCAGTTCTTCATTACATACCTCTTCTTCATTACACACCAGGTACTCTGTACATTAACTAAAGTAGTTATATAATTTATATGAATTACCTATTAAATCTTTTAGATGACAGAAGGAGTACGGGATAGTTATTGGTTTTGTTTGGTTTGGCTGTTGGATAATTATTGGTTGTTGGAATGTTGTTGGATAGTATTTTAGAAGGAGTATGGGATAATTAGAAGGAGTAAGGGATAATGATTGGTTTCACTGTTGGATAATATGTTGAAAATATTTTAAACTCCCGGTTTCAGAATACGATGATAGGATAACTTGCAAATGTCGAGACTTAAACTTAAAAACATGGTCACACGGGACCAATGAATCTTGTATGAACTGACCCCGCAGCCGCGGGACTCCCGATTTTAGAATACGACGATAATTTGCATATTTCTAGACTTAGGCTTAAAAACATGGCGTTAGAGGGTGGGAACTCGAAACAGCCCCCGAACGACCCCGTGGGTGGCACCAACACCTCCCACGGGACCAATGTAACTCGTAGGAACTGACCCCGCAGCCGCGGGACTCCTGGTTGTAGAGTACGATGATAATTTGCATATTTATAGACCTAGGCTTAAAAACATGGCGTTAGAGGGTGAAAACTCGAAACAGCCCCCGAACGGCACCGTGGGTGGCACCAACACCTCCCACGGGACCAATGTAACTCGTAGGAACTGACCCCACAGCCGCGGGACTCCCGGTTTAGAATACGACGATAATTTGCATATTTGTAGACTTAGGTTTAAAAACATGGCGTTAGAGGGTGAGAACTCGAAACAGCCCCTGAACGGCCCCGTGGGTGGCACCAACACCTCCCACGGGACCAATGTAACTCGTAGGAACTGACCCCACAGCCGCGGGTCTCCCGGTTTGAGAGTACGACATTAATTTGCATATTTCTAGACTTAATCAAAATATGGCGTTAGAGGGTGAGAACTCGAAACAGCCCCCGAACGGCCCCGTGGGTGGCACCAACACCTCCCACGAGACCAATGTAACTCGTAAGACCCCACAGCCGTGGGACTCCCGATTTGAGAATACGATGATAATTTGCATATTTCTTGACTTAGGCTTAAAAACATGGCATTAGACGATGAAAACTCAAAACAACCCTCTAACGGTCCTGTGGGTGGCACCAACACCTCCCACGGGACCAATGTAATTCGTAGGAACTGATCCCGCAGCCGCGGGACTCCCGGTTTGAGAATACGACGGTAATTTGCATATTTCTAGACTTAGGCTTAAAAACATGGCGTTAGAGGGTGAAAACACGAAACAGCCCCCGAACGGCCCCGTGGGTGGCACCAACACCTCCCACGGGATCAATGTAACTCGTAGGAACCGACCCCGCAGCCGCGGGACTCCCGATTTTAGAATATGACGGTAATTTGCATATTTCTAGACTTAGGCTTAAAAACATGGCGTTAGAGGTTGAAAACTCGAAACTGCCCCCGAACGGCCCCGTGGGTGGCACCAACACCTCCCACGGGACAAATGTAACTTGTAGGAACTGACCCCACAGCCGCGGGACTCCCGATTTTAGAATACGATGATAATTTGCATATTTGTAGACTTAGGTTTAAAAACATGGCGTTAGAGGGTGAGAACTCGAAACAGCCCCCGAACGGCCCCGTGGGTGGCACCAACACCTCCCACGGGACCAATGTAACTCGTAGGAACTGACCCCACAGCCGCGGGTCTCCCCGTTTGAGAGTACGACGTTAATTTGCATATTTCTAGACTTAATCAAAACATGGCGTTAGAGGGTGAGAACTCGAAACAGCCCCCGAACGGCCCCGTGGGTGGCACCAACACCTCCCACGGGACCAATGTAACTCGTAAGACCCCACAGCCGTGGGACTCCCGATTTGAGAATACGATGATAATTTGCATATTTCTTGACTTAGGCTTAAAAACATGGCATTAGAGGATGAAAACTCGAAACAACCCTCTAACGGTCCTGTGGGTGGCACCAACACCTCCCACGGGACCAATGTAACTCGTAGGAACTGATCCCGCAGCCGCGGGACTCCCGGTTTGAGAATACGACGGTAATTTGCATATTTCTAGACTTAGGCTTAAAAACATGGCGTTAGAGGGTGAAAACTCGAAACAGCCCCCGAACGGCCCCGTGGGTGGAACCAACACCTCCCACGGGATCAATGTAACTCGTAGGAACCGACCTCGCAGCCGCGGGACTCCCGATTTTAGCATATGACGGTAATTTGCATATTTCTAGACTTAGGCTTAAAAACATGGCGTTAGAGGTTGAAAACTCGAAACTGCCCCCGAACGGCCCCGTGGGTGGCACCAACACCTCCCACGGGACCAATTTAACTTGTAGGAACTGACCCCGCAGCCGCGGGACTCCCGGTTTTAGAATACGACGATAATTTGCATATTTGTAGACTTAGGCTTAAAAACATGGCGTTAGAGGGTGAGAACTCGAAACAGCCCCCGAACGGCCCCGTGGGTGGCACCAACACCTCCCACGGGACCAATATAACTCGTAGGAACTGACACCACAGCCGCGGGTCTCCCGGTTTGAGAGTACGACGTTAATTTGCATATTTCTAGACTTAATCAAAACATGGCGTTAGAGGGTGAGAACTCGAAACAGCCCCCGAACGGCCCCGTGGGTGGCACCAACACCTCCCACGGGACCAATGTAACTCGTAGGAACTGACCCCACAGCCGTGGGACTCCCGATTTGAGAATACGATGATAATTTGCATATTTCTTGACTTAGGCTTAAAAACATGGCATTAGAGGGTGAAAACTCGAAACAGCCCTCTAACGGCCCTGTGGGTGGCACCAACACCTCCCACGGGACCAATGTAACTCGTAGGAACTGACCCCACAGCCGCGGGACTCCCGGTTTGAGAATACGACGGTAATTTGCATATTTCTAGACTTAGGCTTAAAAACATGGCGTTAGAGGGTGAAAACTCGAAACAGCCCCCGAACAGCCCCGTGGGTGGCACCAACACCCCCCACGGGACCAATGTAACTCGTAGGAACTGACCCCGCAGTCGCGGGGCTCCCGGTTTTAGAATACGACGATAATTTGCATATTTCTGGACTTAGGCTTAAAAACATGACGTTAGAGCGTGAGAACTCGAAACAGCCCCCGAACGATCCCGTGGGTGGCACCAACACCTCCCACGGGACCAATGTAACTCGTAGGAACTGACCCCATAGCCGTGAGTCTCCCAGTTTGAGAGTACGACGTTAATTTGCATATTTTTAGACTTAATCAAAACATGGCGTTAGAGAGTGATAACTCGAAACATCCCCCGAACGGCCACGTGGATGGCACCAACACCTCCCACGGGACCAATGTAACTCGTAGGAACTGACCCCACAGCCGTGGGACTCCCGATTTGAGAATATGATGATAATTTGCATATTTCTTGTCTTAGGCTTAAAAACATGGCATTAGAGGGTGAAAACTCGAAACAGCCCTCTAACGGCCCTATGGGTGGCACCAACACCTCCCACGGGACCAATGTAACTCGTAGGAACCGACCCCGCAGCCGCGGGACTCCCGGTTTGAGAATACGATGGTAATTTGCATATTTCTAGACTTGGGCTTAAAAACATGGCGTTAGAGGGTGAGAACTCGAAACAGCCCCCGAATGGCCCCGTGGGTGGCACCAACACCTCCCACAGGATCAATGTAACTCGTAGGAATCGACCCCATAGCCGCGGGACTCCCGATTTTAGAATACGACGGTAATTTGCATATTTCTAGACTTAGGCTTAAAAACATGGCGTTAGAGGGTGATAACTCGAAACAGCCCCCGAACGGCCCCGTGGGTGGCACCAACACCTCCCACGGGATCAATGTAACTCGTAGGAACCGACCCCGTAGACGCGGGACTCCCGATTTTAGAATACGACGGTAATTTAAATATTTCTAGACTTAGGCTTAAAAACATGGCGTTAGAGGTTGAAAACTCAAAACTGCCCCCGAACGGCCCCGTGGGTGGCACCAACACCTCCCACGGGACCAATGTAACTCGTAGGAACTGACCCCATAGCCGCGGGTCTCCCGGTTTGAGAGTACGACGGTAATTTGCATATTTTTAGACTTAAGCAAAACATGGCGTTAGAGGGTGAGAACTCGAAACAGCCCCCGAACGTCCCCGTGGGTGGCACCAACACCTCCCACGGGATCAATGTAACTCGTAGGAACTGACACCGTAGCCGCGGGACTCCCGTTTTGAGAATACGACGATAATTTGCATATTTCTAGACTTAGGCTTAAAAACATGGCGTTAGAGGGTGAGAACTCGAAACAGCCCTCGAACGGCCCCGTGGGTGGCACCAACACCTCCCACGGGATCAATGTAACTCGTAGGAACCGACCCCGCAGCCGCGGGACTCCCGATTTTAGAATACGACGATAATTTGCATATTTCTAGACTTAGGCTTAAAAACATGGCGTTAGAGGTTGAAAACTCGAAACTGCCCCCGAACGGCCCCGTGGGTGGCACCAACACCTCCCACGGGACCAATGTAACTCGTAGGAACTGACCCCGCAGCCGCGGGACTCCCGGTTTTAGAATACGACGATAATTTGCATATTTGTAGACTTAGGCATAAAAACATGGCGTTAGAGGGTGAGAACTCGAAACAGCCCTCGAACGGCCCCGTGGGTGGCACCAACACCTCCCACGGGACCAATGTAACTCGTAGGAACTGACCCCACAGTCGCGGGTCTCCCGGTTTGAGAGTACGACGGTAATGTGCATATTTCTAGACTTAAGCAAAACATGTTTCGGCCCCGTGGGTGGCACGAACACCTCTCACGGGACCAATGTAACTCGTAGGAACTTACCGTGCGATCATGGAACTCCCGGTTTGAGAATATGCTTATAATTTGCATATATATAGACTTAGGCATAAAAACATTGATATGTTGATAATTATAACTCATATATGCAATTTTTCAGCTTGAATAAATTTTTTGTAAAACTACTTGGTTACTAATATCATTTTTTTTGTATCTTATCATTTGTAGGATTTTTTCACGTGGAACAAATGAAGGTGGCAATGGTTTACGACATGAAGATTGTTTATATAATGTTGTGAACATTCAGGGTTATGTTTTTTATGTGTTACAGCCGTGCGGGCTTTTATTACTTAGCTTTATGGCCGTGCGGGCTTTTTTAATTTGATTGTTGAATTTTATGGCCGTGCGGGCTTTATTATAAGCAGGTTTTACATTTACAGGGTTTGGAATGTCCCAAAAATAGAGGAAACTCTGCCCAATTTTTTTTGGGTCTGTGAATTATTAAGACGTGTAATATTTTTAAGTTTGTCTATATATTAGTTTATTAACAACGTTCTCGATTCACAATTTTTGATTTTTTTTATTGTTTTGCCAATAATAAATATTTGTAACACATCGTACGCGTCCAATGTTACACGTAGCAACCGACAGTACACTCACAGGACCCCCAGTTTTAGTATTGGACAAAAAAAAGACATTTTTTTTAATTATAGTTAAATATGGTCATGGACTTTGTCCATGACCTTTTTCATTTTTTCCGTCGCGCATAAAAATGGTCGCGGCCAAAGTCCATGACCCCCAACTGTGACAAAAAACGGTCTCGGTCAAAGTCCGCGACCATTTTTTTCCTTTTTTTTCGTCACGGTGTCGGTCACGGACTTTGGCCGCGACCATTTTTGGTCACGGTTGTGGGTCACAGATTTTGGCCGCGACCATTTTTTTCTTTCTTTTTTTTTGTCACGGTTGTGGGTTACGGACTTGGGCCGCGACCATTTTTTTTCTTTTTTTTTTGTCACGGTTGTGGGTCGCGGTCAAAGTCCGCGACCAATTTGTCACGGTTGTGGGTCACGGACTTGAGCCGCGACCATTTTTTTTCTTTTTTTCTTTTGTCACGGTAGTGGGTCGCGAACTTTGGCCGCGACCAATTTGTCACGGTTGTGGGTCACGGATGAGGGCCGCGACCCGTCACGACATGGGTCACGACCTAAGTCCGCGACCATCTGCCGTGACCCCTCTCGGCCGTGACCATTTTTTGGTGACGGACTTGGGCCGCGACCCACGAAAATGGTCACGCCCGAAATGATCACGGCCCAAGTCCGCGACCCACAGCTTTGGTCAGGGATTTTGGCTGTGACCAATCGCCAGTTTTGGTGTAGTGCCTTGTGGTACAGCTGCGTGTGAACCATAGCTGATTTCTAGCTGTTGCTTTGAAGGTTTGACGAAGACACTGTGTGTTACTCTCGTGGGCGATTATCAGGTTGTATGTAAGTCAATGGTCTTGTAAACTTGTCAAAGTTCTATAAATAAAAAGGTTTTGCCCTGAGGGGATTTTTCTTGAACTTTGTGTTGCATACTTTATTTATGATGGTTTGACACTTGCACGCACATAGATATTTGAGGTTAAGGGCTGAATTGATTTGATTCATAAATTGACTTTGACTAAATAAGTTTGTGATTGGAATTTGCGCATCTATTCGAATCTTTATCACACGTAGGTATTCTCAAATTGGTATCAGAGCAGAGTACAATAATTTATCGCATATTCCTATTTTTTCGCAAAAATTGTGTGATGTTGAATTTTTTTGAAAAATTTCATTTTTTAAAGTTGCTCGCAATGTTTCCAAATGATAACTTATATAGTCGGTTGCCAATTTTTGACGGGTCTAATTATGCTTACTAGAAAGCCTGAATGATATCCCATTTGAAAGTAATCGTTAAAAGAGTTTGGGTTATTTGCGAAAGAGGTTGGAATCCTCCCACTGTCACCCCAAATAATGTCACTAATTTAAAACCCGTGTTAGACTGGACTGAGGATGAGTTTAGGTGGAGCACTTTTAATTCACGTGGGTTTAGTGCAATTTTTGGACATGTCACCCCTGAGGAGTTTCGACGTATTATGACGTGCACCACGTCTAAAGAAGTGTGGGATATTTTGCAACTCACCCACGAGGGCACTAACGCAGTAAAGAGACTAAAATTCAAAATTTGACCGCTCAATTTGAGACAATTACTATGTTAAAGACCGAGTGTTTTGCCGAGTTTTATGCACGTTTGTCGAAAATTGTCAATAGAGTTTTAACCTAGGTGAGCCTATACCTGACGCACGAGTGGTTAAAAATATTTTAAGATCGTTGCCTAAATGTTTTATCCCTAAAGTGATTGTTTTGAATACCTTGGGAAATTTGAATCGTCTAAAATTAGAGGAGTTAGCAGGAGACCTACAGACACACGAAATTGACATGTTTCCCGACACTGTCAAAGCTAAGCATAGAGGGATAGCGCTTAAATCCCAATCTAAAAAAAGAAAGTGAGTTTTTGTGAGTCCGATTCTGAGTCCGTGTCTGAGGTTGACATGGCCTTTCTTGTAAAGAATTTTAAAAAAATTCTCCAGTTTTTGAAACAAAATTCTTCCAATAAAATATTTTCGGAGAAAACCGAAAAGAAAGACAAGGCCATAGAAATCGGTGAGAATGAGAAGGAGGGTGAAGAAAAGTTTGTAAATTTAAAATGTTTTGAGTGTGAGGGGAGAGGTCACAAGACATTTGAGTGTCCCACTAGGCTTAGGAGAAAGGGGAAGAAAGTTGCCACGCCAGCCACCCTTAGTGATAGTGAGGGAGATGAGGGAAATGAGGGCGATGAGTCTGGTAAAGCTTTAGGACACGGTATGTGTATAGATTTTTTGAGTCATGTGAGCACACCCACTTTGTCCCACGACGATGAGGCCACTTGTGCACGTGATACCCCCGAGGAGGTTTTGAGTGTTTCTAGCGAGTCTGAGAGCGAGTGCTCTAGTGATGATGAGAGTGAGCTCCAGATTGCGTTTCAAGAGTTGTACACTGAGACCTTAAAGACTAAAAAATTGAATAATAAGTTGGGTCTCAAGGTGAAAGATTTGGAGAGAGATATTGAGAGTTTGAAGTAGTTTGGGGCAAAAGCAAGTCAACTCAAGAAAGTGAGGATTTCTTTGAGTGAGTAGTTGATCGCTTTGAATAGGGAAAAGAGTGAGCTTATAGCCCGCGTGTCACAATTCGAGACAGATCTTAAGCACGCCCTAGAGGCTAAAGTCAATTTGGAGAACGCATCTAAGAAGGTGGTAAATATGGTTCTCAATCTTGTTTTGGGGAGTGGTGAGAGTTTAAGAATAAGTCATGACGGTGCGTCTACTTATTTTGTTGCACCCGAGCCAGTTCCTACTTTAGAGTTAGATTCACATGACTCTCGACCCAACCCACCTAAGTGTACCGTACCTGTTAGGAGAGTGAGTAGGATACATTTTGAGAGAGGTGTACCTAGGCTTGTTTATGTTTGCTCCCATTACAAAACGAGAGGACACCTTAGAGAGTTTTACTTTAAATTGGGTTATGTGTCACGCTTTACTCCTACACATGTTCACATGCATGCACCCACCCATGATATTTTGGTGGCACATAAAGATAGAGAGTTTGAACATATTCGAGAGCAAGTAAAGTTTTTGGTCAATATTTCTCATGATTTGATGGAGTTATTTCAAAAGATGACACCGTCTTTGGAAAACTCCACCGCACCTACCTATTGAGGTCTAGACATGTTTGCTAGCTTAGGTTGATTTGCATGATGTTATCTTATACCTATTTTTAGTATGTACCATTTATTTTATACTTTGTTAGTATTTTTGTTTGCTTTTCTTATTTTTGGTTTAATTTTAGCACTGTTTTAGATCTGTCTGCCCATTATAGGAAATGTTTATACAAAATTTTCTCACTGGACAAAACTGCATGATATTCTGAATAATCTGGAAAATTTTCTTTTCTCGTTCTAATGAGAATCCATCTCGCGCGAAGTCTTCTCGTGAGATCACCTATCGTTCGAACGACAAGGAGTTTCTTTCGTACTACCCCTGAACTTAATTCTCTATTTGCAGTCCTCTATGTCATGTTGTTATACTTATTTGGTACTGCTGGGTTGTTTCTGAACAGTGTTCGAAAATACAAAAAGATTTTCTTTTTTTGAGAAAAATTGAAAAATCCAAAAAGAGTTTGGTATTTTGTTTGCACCTTATATGAATTGACATTTAGGATAACCATGTCACAACTTCATGCCATATCCATGTGACTATTTAATAGTGTTCTGAGATAATATATATTGCCATTCATGTGCTTTATAAAGTTTGGAGTCTTTGAGATGATATATAGTGTTGCTACCTACATGTTTGACTCACTTTGTCATTTATTTCACACATGCAAGGATTTGTTTGACTTTTGTGCTTGTCTATCACATGTTGGTTGAGTATTTCCATCTCACTTCTGTCTATACAACGAACCAAATGCGATAAAACTTGACAAAAAGTAGTGCATGATATAAACCGTTTGTGAGATTGTGTGATTTTATTTTGAAAAAATGGGGAAGTGCTACGAAAGGTACTCATTTATCCTTTGCGATTAAGCCACCATTTAAATGGACCTAAAAAAGTGAGGAATTGAAAATTATCCGCGGTCCAATGAGGTTTAAAAGAGCCCGAAAAAAGTTGAAAGGCAATAAAAAGTAAATTATGCCAAAAATGGGCCAATAGGTTTTTAGTTTCATCACCTCATAAGAAAAATAAAAAGCATTATCTTTTAATGAGGGAGTTTGGATGGAATTTTCAACGGTTTGCACGTCCTTGAAAGTCATGAAAAATCATTACATAGTTTTGGACGTTATTCGTGTGAAAATCATTTATACTTTAATTTGTTGATATGATTAAGACGATGTCATCTAAATTCAACAAATTCTACACCTAATGGCTATTTTGATGTTCATTCGTTAGGAGTACACGTATGCATCGTGCACACATGTCATGATTGAGTCGATTTTCCTATCAAATGTGTTCGCACCCATTCAATCCACTTCCACGATTATCTTAGTATAAATTCATGGTGTGTATTTTTTTGTAACATCATTTTTGCATTTTTGTATGAAAAATAAAAAAAATAAAAAATAGCTTATTTACCTTGGTTTACCGTGACACCCCGATTTGTTTTATGTGATTTCTTCTTTTCCTTATCTATTTCGGACAAATAAAAAGGGGGAGAGCGAATTAATTTAAGGGGGAGTTTATGTATGGGGGAGAATTGATTATGCTTTCATGTTTATGATTATATCATTTCAAACTCAATACGTCATGAGGTATTTTTCTTTGTCTCATGTGTGTACAAACAATTGAAGATTTTAGATTTCACACCCTGATGAGAAAAGCTTGGAATTATAAAAAGTTGATTGTTGAAGCATCGTTTGAAAAGTTTGAAGACTTAATAGTTTATCTTTCCACTTTGGAGTTTATGGAAGGGTAGATTTGTATACGTCATTTTTGAGTTTGATAATTCAGATATTTTTATCTTGTACTGGCATAGACATAGGGGGAGATTTGTAAGGACATTGTCCGTCACAATTTAATATGTCATATCACTACACCAAAAATGCCAATCTGGCACACTTAGGCAAGGAGATTCTGGCACTGTTTAAAACCGTGCAAGATTCTGGCACGATTTTATCATAATCTGACACAGTTTGAAATAGTGCCAAAATTTGGCACGGTTTTTAACTGTGCCAAATATGGGTACGCTTTGTTAAAAAAATAACCCCCCAAAATTTGGAGCGGGGGACCAAATTTTCAAGACATTTCAATCCTCTCTCTCTCTCTCTCCCTCCCGGCTTCCTCGTCGTTTCTCCTCCTCATCGCTTCTCCTCATCATTGTTGCTCCGCGTCACTGCTACTGCTCCCACGCTACCGGCCTCATCACCGTAAGGTATTACATCTCTTATATATGTATATATATATCAGTTGCGATTTAGGGGTAGCAATTTTGGGTACCTGATATATATATATATATATATATATATATATATATATATATATATATATATATATATATATATCTAGTTGCGATCGATTTTAGGTCAGTTGCGATTTCTTTCTCTCTCTCTCAGTTGCGATTTTAGGTCAGTTGTGATTTCTCTCTCTCTCTCTCTCTATATATATATATATATATATATATATATATATATGTGTGTGTGTGTGTGTGTATCAGTTGCAATTTCGGGTACCGATTTCATTAAAGCTTGAGGAAAAATCAAAATATTAAGGCTTATAGAGAAATCCAGATTTAAAAATAATTGTCACACGCAGTGTGTGTGTGTGTGTTCGTATAGTTGTATATTTTCCTTTTTACAGCCCTGTGTCTCGTTGATGAGTTGATTTTCTGTGTGTGTAGATTTGGAGCTGGAAGGGTGGAAATGAAATAAAAATGGGATTATTTCACTAAAACTTTAGGAGAAAAAAAATGAGAAATAAAGGTCTATAGAGAAATTTAGAATTAGAATTAGAATTAATTGCCAAAACACGTATGTGTGTGTGTGTGTATATATGTTTGTATATTGTCATTTTAACACCTTAGTGTCTCATCAATGAATTGATTGTTTATGTATATATGTGTGCGTGCACATAGTGTGTGTACTTGAAGGTGGAAGGGAAGAAGTGCACTAAAGATCGGCTTTTGATTGGTATGAATATGTATATTTACACATGTATGTATATACATGTAATTATACACTTTAAATTTATTAGCTCTATGTTTGGTTGATGAAATAGTGCCAAACTTTGTTGCAAAACGTGGCCGGAATGTTGTTGTGAGCAATCACCGGGGGCTTAGGGGCATATCAATAACTGTAAGTAAGTATTCACTATATGAAATTTTTCTTTATTTTTTCCATTCTTTATTTTTTTTCTTTTTACTGTCCAGTAAGAAACCATTCAATAAATTTTTGTAATTGAATTATATATAATGATGTAGTTAGCATCCATTTGGACTGTTCACTTGTGCTAAGGATTTAGTTAGCATGGATACAAAGGTAAGCTTATTGTTCATACCCTTTGGACTTGACTTCTTTCTAGTTTATTCTATGGTTAATTTTGATCACATTAACGTATTCTAGGTTAGGATGTTAGCGGGTTATATGTAAAAGTAGCTTCAGAGCAAGGCCAAGGCCAAGGAATTACAAGTAATGTAACTTTCACATGCAGAATCCCACTAACCCGCTACTGGACAGGTAAAACTCTAGTATTATATTTTACTTCTAATAAGATATATAGTTTTATATATGTGCAGTACTTTATATATGCGTGTCCTTTAGTGTATATATGGTTATGGGGTTTAACACTTTTTTTTTTTAAATTAGGTGTTTTCATATTTGAAGTTTTGTTATGGAAGTAAAATTAAAGTTACGTGATCTTATGCTATTAATCAAGACGTAATTGGCTAGTTGAGAAACTCTATAAGAATATTTACTTATTACTTAAAGTCACAAAACAGAAAACTTTAGTTGTGTGAGCATTCCCACATCATCAGACCTCTTCCAATGATAGGAGTTCTAATGAATGGAGTTTGAATAACATGTGTTAGTTTTTCAAAATTATGCCTCTTATTAGTAATTATGCCTTACACTATTGAGATTTAGTACAAACAATTAATGACCCCTCGCAGTGAGTCCATATTGACATAGAAGTATAGCTTATTATGGACATGAGTTTTTTACTCATGTGGTCATGAGGTGTTTAGCTATTGGACTGCTATAGGTGATGAAAATCTAAACCATCCCCCAAATGACCCCGTAAGAGGCACGAACACCTCGCATGTGACCAATGTAACTTGTACGAACTCACCGCGTAATCCCGGGTCTCCCCGTTGGAGAATATGATGATAATTTGAAAAAATCAACACTTAAGCTTAAAAACAGGCCGTTAAAGGGTGAAAACCTAAACTAGCCCCCAAACGGATCTGTAAGAGGCACGAACACCTCGCACGGGGCCAATGTAACTTGTACGAACTGAACGCGTAGTCACGGGTCTCCCAGTTTGAGAATACGATGATAATTGATAAAAATCAACACTTAGACTTAAAAATAAGCCATTGAAGGGTGAAAATTCAAACCAGCCCCCAAAGAACACCTCGCACGGGACCAATGTAACTTGTAGGAACTGACCGTGTAGTCCGGGTCTCCCGGTTTGAGAGTATGACGATAATTTGCAAAAATAACACTTAGACTTAAAAATAGGCCGTTAAAGGGTGAAAACCCAAACCAGCCCCCAAACGACCCCGTAGAGGCACGAACACCTCGCACGGGACCAATGTAACTTGTAGGAATTGACCGCGTAGTCCCGGGTCTCCCGGTTTGAGAGTATGGTGATAATTTGCAAAAATCATACTTTGACTTGAAAATAAGCCGTTAAAGGGTGAAAACCCAAACTAGCCCCCAAATGACCCCGTAGGAGGAACGAACACCTCGCACGGGACCAATGTAACTTGTAGGAACTGACCGCGTAGTCTCGGGTCTCCCGGTTTGAGAGTATGACGATAATTTACAAAAATAACACTTCTTAAAAATAAGCCGTCAAAGGGTGAAAACCCAAACTAGCCCCCAAACGATCCTGTAAGAGGCACGAACACCTCGCACGGGACCAATGTAACTTGTAGGAACTGACCGCGTAGTCCTGGGTCTTCCGGTTTGAGAGTATGACGATAATTTGCAAAAATCACACTTATACTTGAAAACAGGTCGTTAAAGGGTGAAAATCCAAACCAGCCCCCAAACGATCCCGTAGGAGGCACGAACACCTCGTACGGAGCCAATGTAACTTGTAGGAACTGACCGCGTAGTCCCGGGTCTCTCGCTTTGAGACTATGATGATAATTTGCAAAAATAACTCTTAGACTTGAAAATAGGCCGTTAAAGGGTGAAAACCCAAACCAGCCCCCAAACGACCCCATTGAGGCACGAACACCTCGCACGGGACCAATGTAACTTGTAGGAACTGACCGCGTAGTCCCGGGTCTCCCGGTTTGAGAGTATGGTGATAATTTGCAAAAATCATACTTTGACTTGAAAATAAGCCGTTAAAGGGTGAAAACCCAAACTAGCCCCCAAACGACCCCGTAGGAGGAACGAACACCTCGCACGGGACCAATGCAACTTGTAGGAACTGACCGCGTAGTCCCGGGTCTCCCGGTTTGAGAGTATGACGATAATTTACAAAAATAACACTTCTTAAAAATAAGCCGTCAAAGGGTGAAAACCCAAACCAACCCCCAAACGATCCTGTAAGAGGCACGAACACCTCGCACGGGACCAATGTAACTTGTAGGAACTGACCGCGTAGTCCTGGGTCTCCCGGTTTGAGAGTATGACGATAATTTGCAAAAATCACACTTATACTTGAAAACAGGTCGTTAAAGGGTGAAAATTCAAACCAGCCCCCAAACGATCCCGTAGGAGGCACGAACACCTCGCACGGGGCCAATGTAACTTGTAGGAACTGACCGCGTAGTCCCAGGTCTCTCGGTTTGAGACTATGACGATAATTTGCAAAAATAACTCTTAGACTTGAAAATAGGCCGTTAAAGGGTGAAAACCCAAACCAGCCCCCAAACGACCTCGTAGGAGGCACGAACACCTCGCACGGGACCAATGTAACTTGTAGGAACTGACTGCGTAGTCCCGGGTCTCCCGGTTTGAGAGTATGACGATAATTTGCAAAAATCACACTTTGACTTGAAAATAGGCCGTTAAAGGGTGAAAACCTAAACCAGCCTCCAAACGACCCCGTAGGAGGCACGAACACCTCGCACGTGACCAATGTAACTTGTAGGAACTAACCGCGTAGTCCCGGGTCTCCCGATTTGAGAGTATGACGATAATTTGCAAAAATCAACACTTAGACTTGAAAACAGGCCGTCAAAGGGTGAAAACCCAAACCAGCCCCCAAACGACCCCGTAGGAGGCATGAACACCTCCCACGGGGCCAATGTAACTTGTAGGAACTGACTGCGTAGTCCCGGGTCGCCCGATTTGAGAGTATGACGATAATTTGAAAAAATCAACACTTAGACTTAAAAACAAGTCGTTAAAGCGTATATATACCGCTACAAGTCATCGAAGGATTGGGAAGATTACATATACAAGAGACAAATCCGAATTATAAGAAGACTTCAACATTCAAGCCCAATACGGATGAATTTGGTAAAATGTTTTTAAGTTTCATTTACATTTTACATTAAAAGTGTTGGGATATTTTCGTGAAAGATAAATATTTTTCTATTTAAGAAAAATGGTTTCTAGAATTTTTACTAAATGTTTTTTTATTTTTAAAAACATTTTATCGTAAAAAATTTGGATAAACCTTTTTCAGATTCCATAAATTTTTTTAGGTTTTGAGATTTCCAAAATATTTAAAAGTCACTGTCATTTAAATGACGTCAAATCTCGTTTAAAAGAGATGGAATTTTGCTCAAACGACAACATGTCGTTCGAACGAGAGGTATTTTTATCTGACACGTCACCGCCTTGATTTTTAATATAAATTGAGTGTCAGACTTCTCGACTTTAGTGTGGAGAAAAACTGATTTTCACAGAATACGTTTTTCTATTATTCTCCAACCATTTGAGGGTTCATAACTTTTGTTTTACAATTCACAATCCCAATTGCTTTTGTGTGAGTTGTTTTGTGGAACCTAAAACATAGTTTGTTGTTGTTCATTCCTTGTGGGGAGATCTCTATAACTGAGAGCTGCGTGCTATTGTGGAGGGAGTCTTTGCGGAGTTTTAAGACTGCTTGTCTGAACTGCGAGTCCTTGTCGTATAGCTACGTGTGAACCATTACTGATTTCTAGTCGTTGCTTTGAAGGTTTGATGAACACACCATGCGTTACACTTGTGGGAGATTATTATGTTGTATGTAAGTCATTGGTCTTGTAAACTTTTCAAAGTTTTAGAAATAAAAAGGTTTTGCCCTGAGGGGATTTTTCCTGAACTTTGTGTTGCATACTTTATTACGATGGTTTGACACTTGCACGCTCATAGCTATTTGAGTTTAAGGGCTGAATTGATTTGATTCATAAATTGACTTTAATTAAATACGTTTGTGATTGGAATTTGCACATATATTCGAATCTTTATCATACGTTGGTATTCTTAGAAGATTTTGTCCCTGTCGGACACGACATCAAGTGACACCCCATGAAATCTCACTAGCTCAGTTGTATCGTTCTGCTGTTCCTATTATATCTCTACTAGCGATATTCTTCAGTCCAACGGTCTTCCCCTACCGTACCATCTGGTGACTAATTTGCTTTAGTCATCACATATCAAAATATTTCATCATTAAATCTATTAATTCACCTTGGTGCTTATACAACACTTTGCGATTTCATTCCCTTTTTGTCACTTATTATGAGCCTCTCTACGCACGGTTAAAGTATTTCCTCAACTGGGGAAAAACTCCAACATCACCATATGTCAACTCCCTTATTCATTTTCTCTTATTACATATATAGTTCCTTATCTTTCTAAAGTTTGGAACATTGCGCCGTTCTCGGTACCCCTTCACTAATGGTATTCTTCAGTTCGACAGTTTGTACCCTACCATTCAAACTAGTGATCAATTCGTTCGTGGAAGATATCTACAATCATACCCAACTATTTATACTAGAATTTTACATCTTCAGTTGGTTCTAACGTAACTCTCGTCATATTACTCTTCCGCACGGGGCAGTTTTTAATTATCCTCGAAAATCTAAAGTGTACATTTCGTGTACTTTTCAACACTATAATCACTCATTTTCATCCACTCTTCAGTTCTTTGTGACTCGCCTCGCTCTCAATTCCACTACATTATCTTTGTCCCATTTTGTTTCAATTCTAATTTTCTCACGCTTCTACGTTTACTTGAAAAATTCCCACGTCTATTCATCATGAATGATACTAAAAATCTAACCTAACTAGGGAGCCCATACACCCTATGTCCCGTGGATGTCTTCATAATTCCACTAAACGTAATAGACTTGTGTTGAATTAATTCTCGCGTACTTGGCATGACTATATGGTAAGGTTATACTCGACCAACCTACTGCTCACAAATTCACTAAGTTGTCCCACCGATATACTCGTGGTGTAAACGTTCTACACTGGTTTTCACACCAGCAGTATTCGATTCTTTCGGCCTTAAATGGTAATATAACTATAAACTCTCAGTTATAATCACATATACGTACAATAACTAGGGTACTAAACCCGAGTCCTAAGGACCAAACTTCTCCCAACCTCTAATGTTCTCTAAGTTTCATGCGTGGGATGTCTCGCAATGTAAAATCCAAATAAGGAACTGCCCCGATGCACTACTTCCTAACCTTGCCAGTCGTCGAGATTTGTTAGGCCCTCAGTCCATAACATGTACCCCCAAAGTCCTTTCTGCTGACCTAAGAAGTCTACTCGCCCACTCTCATGTCACTAAATATGATATACAACACGACGCTCTTACTATCATAAGTTCTCAGCGCTATATAATTAATGAGCTATATATATCCGCTAGATCAGGAACACAGCGCACCCTGAATCACATTAGTAAAACTCCCAACGCACTGGGATCAAATATAATCAGGCAACATGCTTACAGAAGTCTACGATACAACACAATTTAGACATATATATAGGCCCCATCTTCTTTCAGACGATGTCTCACAAAACCATGAAACTCGTCCTAGGATAACAAGAAAGATAGTTTTATCACACAATCTACTATTGCTCAAACTCTTGGTATGCTGTGACTATACATGTTCATAATAAGTCCTACTTTCCTAACCCACAAGAGTAGTAAATCATAACATAAAAATTATTTTAGTACCCACACCCGTTCCTCTACAGGTGACACCGAAAAGTCCCTCTACCCAATGATAAATGTATTTATCATAAGGCTAGTCCTGACAATGCATCCATTAAACTCGTCTCTTACTTAAGTTGTAGTGTTAACAATCATATGTTATGACACACTCATGTCACCCGAACTAATGTTTTACTTGCAAGGATGAAACTAAAATATTAACTCCATTTTCCATCTGCCCTCGCCTGGTCATCGGGTCCCTAGACGTAACTCTCACACCGGAACTGACCCACAATCTTTTTTAATGGTTGTATATTCATGATTTCATCCTATAGTTACCGCTTGTCTCGCTTTGGAGAAAACTCCTTCATGTGGTCTCCCTTTCGATAAGCAATATGAATGCTAGAGAATCTCTCTTGCTTCCGGCACTGGCCCTACTGGCCTCCCCCGACATTTCCTTAGCCTCAACGACCCTGAAAGGAGGACGTGTTGCTATTGTTGTTGAGGACTTTGATGGTCCTTCCTGAACCTACCATTCTCGTGTTAGTAATCTTTGGACCTAAATCTCTTAGTCCTATTCTCCTGCCAGAAGTCTTGCTCTTACCGCTGTTGTGCCCCACTGGCACCATTTCCACCTACTTTCCCAATCTGATCGATCTCACTTTCTCGTTGTGGACACATTCAATAAAGGTGGCCCTACTTTCCACATATAAGACACTTTATGTGCCATACCCCTGTCTATGGTCCCCCTAACCATGTCGGGGTGTTCTTGTCTTGGACCTGGTAGTCTTATCCCCGATTTGCTATCCCTTATTATTCCTTGGGCTCCACTGGCCCTATGGAACTCGTTGTTGGTCTCGCGACCCCGACTGAATCCACCGTCATTTGGTATGGGTTAGATTTAAGTGAATCATTTAAATGGGTCCCCTACTAGTTATACGCTCCTGTGGTGCTTCACTAACACTATTTACTCCAGTCTTGCTACTCAACACTCTTGGTTCCCTTCTCATGGAAGCATTTATATAAGCCTATAAGCGTACGTCCTTGACGACATCGACACTAGTCATCCTAGTCGAATTTTCCACTCACGCTTGTGAATTAAACCCACTAATCCCTTATTAACTTACTGGCCCTTTAATATTTTTTGTACCCCCTTCGTCGGGCACAAAGTATGGTAAACGAATCAACCTTTCTTTCACGGTCAATCTTGACTTAGTCCTTTTGTGATAAGTTTATGGATATATGGTGATTAACTCTCATCACCCAATGTAACTTTTATGAGCTAATAATTTCACCTGAAATCTAATCTTGGGTGTTATTGCACTCCAACCCACACCATTTTCGTTGGATTTTCTCCTTCCATTGGCTTATCAAACTTCGTCTCTTCCCCGAATTCTTAAAGATAGCACTTCAAAAGAGTCCTTCTGACTCCCTCCTTGCCGACTGCGTCGGGTGAGTTTGAAATTGTATAATTGTTACCTATGACAGTGTTTGGAGAAGCTACTATTCCCGAGTGATTATCCTATTGTCACCTGTCTGAATAATAAACATGGTGCCTTCTATCACACTCACCATTTCCAGAATGCTCTATGTCTTCTGCTGAGCCTCTCCACCCGCAATCCTCCTAACGTCCCTCACTGGTCATCCTATATTATTCGGTGTACGAAGCCTGATCGAACTCACATATGAATCATTTCACTAAATTTAGTAGCAGAAGAACGTAAGTCGAATACGTAAAGGAATACAACAATCCTATAATAAGGCTCTATAACAAAAAATGCTTAGCTGAAACGTGAAAAGCCTCACAAATCCTAAGGACTCTAGAACCTGATGCTCTAATACCATTTGTGTCTTCCCGATTAATTAAATACCGAGTGATTAGACCTTTATTAAATTAAAAATAGAATATCTAGATTGGTTCATTCTTAGCATCATTGTTGAAAACTTTTTAATATTTACTAACCACCTAGTATTTGAAAAGCTGGTGTCAAATTTTATCTTTATTATTAACATGCAGTGATATAAAATAATTAAATAATTCCACAACACATTCACCATCATAATTTAACCAATAATATAAACACTTACATCACAAAATAAAATAAATATGATTGGAATAAACATTTCCAACCTGAAACTCTAATACAATAATCCAATAGGGAAATCAAATCCAACATCTGATAAAAGCACCAAAATATAAATGTCTTTGAACTAATATCTGAATAAGAATGAGCCATATGCCCGACTGGAACAAGGGTAACCCATAAGAAAAATCTGAATGATATGGAGGCATCTACTACCGAGGTCCTGCAACTTCCACAGCAGCTGCAGCACGTCAAATAATTCGAAATCCTAAGTTTGGCGTCTCTGTGGATGGACACCTAAAATGATTTGCACAAAGAAAATAGATTTGGAGAAAAACGGGTCAGAGCTCGAGTAAAAATAGTTTAAAAATGTTTAGCAAGTATTTAAAATGCTTAGAAGCAGATACTATATACATGTTAGCTTTACAAACTCTCACTTGAGATTCTCACCTCTCAACTAATATGCATGCCTAACGTACTTCTAAACCATTCTAGATACCGTTATCCCGCCTAACTAGTTCGAGTTCATTAAGCTTCTAAACTAATAACTCATAATGCCCACCGGTATTTCCCATATAATAACTATTGAATTTTTATGTCTATTTGGCAATTATGAAAATCTCATTTTAAGTCAAGTTACCACACTATTAAATGAATTTAGATATCACAATCTTACTCATCTACTAAGTACACGTAGTAGAATTTAATCACAAGTACATATATATATATATATATATATATATACACACACACACACACACACACACTAACATAGCACCCGTAGGCTAAGTTGCGGTGCACGCATACTCTGCTATCAAGTTTCAATATATCACATACTAAATGAAGGACTAATGGTTCGGTATCTCTCTAGAATCATAAATACAAATCACACGACATGAAGGTGAATATAGTTCTAAGCCTATGGGATACGCAAATACCTACTCACCCATATGACCGCCAGCTTATCATTCTCACAGATAGGCCTTTCCTAGGTTCTATATTCTGACGTACAAGTCAAAAATGCACCTAATGGATCATCAGGATATGACTGTCTCAACGAGGAAACCTCCTGTGATAGCAAGCAGCGTAGGTATGTCACACACATAAAAATCATACAATAGGTATACACACAATCCATATATTTGTATCATCGGTATAGGCATACGCACGTCTTATATCATAAGTCCCATACGTAGTATATTTATATTCCGAATATCCCACGTATTAGTAAATCACGATTTTACTTCTTATCGTATGTGCCCGGATATCTCTCACCACTCGAAGTGCATTCATTATTCTCTAACATAATATCAGTAGGTAAGTCACTCATATCCTACTGGTTTAAGTCAACGTTTTCCTCAAATTCCCGTGACTCAAATTGTCCCTCAAATTTGGTTTTTCTCTCAATTGAGTCTAATTAAACTTAGCTCTTAAATCCCTCTCTTATAACCAAGCCTAAAAACCCAACCTTAGCCTACTGGTACTTTAATATAATCCCCATTATTTTTAGAAATTAATTTAGCAAGCGAATCTCGAATGTTCCCCATGTATTCTAGACAAAAGAGAAAAGTGGCCAAATTTTGGGCAGCCAAATCGATTCGACCTTGCTCAAATTGATTCGCCCTCTACAGGTCTTCGTCTTCTTCGTTAAATTGTTACGGTTTTCCTCCATTTGTAACACCAAAACCTCCATTATAACATCCCAAACTCCCAAATAATTATATTAGATGTTATACCGACCTGTATATATGAGTTCTGACGTACTAGAATCAATAATTCATCAAAGGACATCAATTAATTGGATTAATTCAAGATATTTTCTTAAGAACCCTAGTTTTCTCAATTTTTCTTCAAGAATTTCAATCAACCGAGATTTCTTACCATTTTAATCTCTGTAATTTGTAAGTTCCATCCTACATACACTAAGGATTTAAACCTGACATGATTCTGATTTAAGAACTTCAATCTCAATCTCAAAAATTAATCAAATCACTACATATTCATGTGCATGTTCTTCCTACATTAACATGGATACATTATATGCTCAGAATTTAGCAAGTTTAAATACTTGCCTTGATATTAAGGTCTGAATCTCTAAATAATTCTCTGGTTTATCTCCTTCCCTTTCGATCTGCGTGATGGCAGTGTTTATGGTGCAATTGGTGCAATAATGGGGGTTCTAGCCCTTTTCTGACTATTTCGACCCCCGAGTACACTTTTCTAACTATTTCGACCCTTCCGGACACTTTGCGCACTCGAAATGACCATATGGATGACTTAAAAATAAATTAATTTTTATTTCCTTAAATTGAGTCCCGACACGACTGACACGCACATCCTGACTAAATTACTATAATTGTCGTATTTTTCACTTGCGAGAATTTTAATTATTCATAATCATATATTACTTTATTCAATATAATTCACATCAATAAATACTAACCCTTGTCTCGCTAGTTAATATTTATTTTAATACGAATTAATTTCCAATAAATTTCCCATATTTAATTTAATTAATCCCACATTTAAAAATCATAAAAAATATGGGGTATTACAATTTTTTTCCAAACATTCCCCTTGGTGTTCGTCAATTAAAATGATTTAATCTCAAGAACAAAATCAATTTTTTACACCCAAAAGTTTATTTGATCCAAGTTTCATTATATATTTGCTTTGAATCATCGTTTTGGCACCAGGTGTCATTCTATACCCTAAAGAGAAAGTTTACTACGGAGGATTTCATTTTTTTAATTCGTGGTGTACATACAGAGGAGGACTTCGTGTGTTGACGGTTGATTTTCCCCATCACTGGACTCCGAGGTGAAGGTAGATTCCTGAGTTGTCGACAAGGCGGAGGTGGAGGAGCGAAGAAGCGTCAAGGATTGCGAGGGGGTCAGGTTGTTGTGTAAGTCTTTCTGTCAGGTCCTTAAAAAACCATACTTAGTGGACTTGTGGCTGGGTCATCTGAGTTTTTTCTCGTATATCGCGGCATTATGATTGTTTTTTATTTTATCTTTCAAAAATCACGTAGATGCATGTTTAGGTTTAAAAGGATAAAATTAGTTTAAATCACAACATTTGTTTAAATTGGTGCAAATTTAATATTGGATAAAGTTTAGTTTAATTTAATTCAAATCGGTTTTATTAATTTGAAAAAATTCATGTTTAGTTTGTTTGGCCTAATTTGAAACTTGAATTAATCTTATTTAAGAGAAAATTCAAATATTGGTTTAATTTCATTTCAATTTTGAAGAAATTAAATTTGAGGATTTTAAAAAGAAATTTAAATTAGGAATATTTGGTGAACCAACACTCATTTTTGTAATTAAAAATTAGTATTTTTCGAGAAATTACATTCCAACGAGTGCTATCACAGCGATTACGCTAATTTATCTCGTGATCCTAATTTTCAAAAGATTTTCTTATAAATATGAAAAATGTATCATTTTCGAAATATCATGTTGGTGGTGGTCCCCGCACGCTTGCACATCACTCCTCACTTGCCATATCTTACACTAGCTTTTGAGCTTCATGATAAATTATTTCTAGTTGTATGTTTGTTTGTCATTTTTTGGTCTATGCTTCATCATATATGTTTTGGTAGTATTATGACATGTTTATCTTTTGCATTGTAATTTTTTGAGGGGTCTTATTGAAAACTACAAAAATATTTTGTTTGTCTTTTGAGTTGATGTTTTTTGTTTGTTTAAAAAATTTGGAAAACTAAAAAAAAAATTATGTATTTTAGTTTCACATTTTATATGGCATATCCTTGTGTTTGAATTCAATATCATTCCCCCGCTTCCATGTGGTTAGAACTTTTGGTTATGTATTTTAATTCTTAAAATTATTTTTTATCTTGCTTGCATGGAGAAGTTTAATTATGATTTCCTTAATGGATTCTCTTTTATATGACTCTCACACACATGCATGAGCTCTTTTGAACTTTAATTTCACATGTATCTTTGAGCTAAGTGAGATGTTCTCCTATCAATTTTTTCATCTATATATTTTTTGGCTATGGAGGATTTGTGCATGTAAGAACCGTTTCCCGTGAGATTTATTTGAATTGTATAAAAAAAAATTATACGAGGGTGCATGGAAAGGGCCTAAAAAAGTGCGGCATTGTGAAATGTAGCCAAGGCCATCATAGTTTAGTTTGATATATTCATTAAAAAAATAGAAAAGAATTATTATTTATGAGGGAGTTTGGATGGATATATCAATGGGTTTATACAATGACAATTAATCATAGTTATGCGTATTTTGTCATGACTCAATTGGTTTATAGAATCATCATGATATAAGACTTGTGTGCATTATGTTTGTTTGTTCTTTGAGTTCACTTTATCTTATCACATGAGGATATATCTATGTTTGATAAAGTTTTGCAATCAAATAGAACTCCTTGAACAAGTTTAAGTGATTAGGTCATAATTCTTTGGTCTCTAGTTCACACCCCTTCACTTCGCTTACCACATGATTATTTAGACACTTTTATGCCATATGAGTGTGGAAAAACTTAATGTGTTTAGTGTCTTATGTGGTATTTATACCTATATATATGTTTTTGTGCGTCATTGGTATCTTTTAAGTGTTTATATATATGGTATCATTGTTTTTGAGTCTTTGTCTTGCTATTTAGTCAATGTATGCTTCTTGTTGATATAGGTATCTATCTTTCTGCGACTTTTCATTGACATCACATGCGTAACTTGGTACATTCTAGTTGGTATCTTTTTGCTATCGCATCGTAATTGGTATCTTTTAATCTTTATGTGGATTAGTTGCTCCTTTGTTGCGATGTTTCTTAATTGTACTTGTAACTCTATACATCATTGCATGATATACTTGTTTTCCCACTATTCTTATCTCTTGTTTTATTTAGGGGTAGAATTTGTTTTAATTGGGGAGAAATGGGTTATTTTATGCACTTTAATCTTTGTTTATTCTCGAACAAAAGGGGGGAGAAATGGTACCTAAGCATTTAATTTGGGGAGATCTAACTTAGGGGGAGACGTATTTCTTAGGTAGATCATGTTAGATAAAGGGGGAGGATTTGATTTTGAAATCTATATTGTTATATTCCCAATGCGTTTGATGGTGTGTTTAAATGTGCGGGTTTTCATCTGAAGTGACAAAATTTTAAAACATGCAAAGCTTCTCAACAATGTGTCAGTCAAGCTACTATAATTTTTTATTTTGGGTGGGATAGTGTCTAATTAGATGAGCTTGATGACCCATAGGATTTTTATTTTGGTTTCGTCCCGAAATTGCCAAAGAGGGACATTTGTAAGGACAAATTTCCTATTGAGTCAATTTGTAAGTGTTGGCTATATTCCGGACAAAATTATTTGAGTCGTAGGATAGAAGTTTCTGACCTTCAAGCCCATGATATTTGAGTCTAAGACGTAGCGGCCAAGTGTAAAATAAGATCATATCATTATCGTGTTTCGTGCCTTTTTTGCATTATCTACTTTCCAAGGACTCTGAGGTATGAATGCAAATGCTATATTGAGACTTGAATTTTTTTTTATTGGGTGTTAGTATTTTTGTTAATTTTTTTTAAAATTCATACTATCTAAAGTTTTTATTCTTGGACACCTTTCTACAGAAAAATCATTGCTAATTAAAAAAATCAAAAAAATATGAAATCGGCGGCCACGTGTTCGTATCGAAATTATCTAGATCTGTGGCTTGGAATGTCATTTGATAGGTTGTTCAAACGAATTTGGCATCTCTTTCAAACAATATTGAAATGTCATTCGAACGACCCTTCAAACGAGATGAATTTTTTTATTTCGAATGATCCTGAAATGTTGTTCGAACGAGATTGCAGTTTCGAGCAGTTTTTGTCAGTTTTTTTGAAAAAGTTTCCACTACCCCACTTATTTCTTACCTGAGTTTAATTGTGCGGGAATATATTTTGTTAACTGACTTTTTTTATAGAACTTTCAAGAGCTTTTGAGAGCCAAACCGTTTTCCAAAAAGTCTCCTTGGTGTTTGTTAATTAAAATGATTTAATCTCAAGAACACGAAACCAAGTTTTTACACCCAAAAGTTTATTTGATCCAAGTTTCATTATATATTTTCTTTGAGATCATCATTTTGGCATCGAGTATCATTCTCTACCCAAAAGAGAAATTTTCCTATGAAGGATTCTGTTTTGTTGATTCCTAGTGTGCATACGGAGGAGGACTTCATGTGTTGACGATTTATTTTCCCCATCGGCAGACTCCAAGACGAAGGTAGATTCCTGAGTTGTCGACTAGGTGGAGGTGGAGGAACGAAGAAGCATCAAGTCTTACGAGGGAGTCAGATTGTTGTGCAAGTCTTTCTATCATGTCCTTGTAAAACTGTACTTAATGGACTTATGACTGGGCCCGTCTGAGGTTTTTTCCATTATGGGTTTTCCTCGTGCTGTGACAACCCGCTCCAAATAATAACAGGTGGTCAGCCCTATACTACATTTAATCAGGTATCTCAGATGGAACAGTCTCAACATCAACAGACAACACTAAATAATATAAGGCTAACTACCCAAAATCATTAAAAGTGGATTGTCAAAATTTTAAAACTTTTATTTGACAACAACAACAAAACCAATAATGCAAACAGACCCATCAACACACATCTAACTATGATGAGTGATAAGAGTAAACTCCAATAATATAAAAGGGTACAATACAATGTACAACAAAATCTCTACAATGATATACCCGAATAAGCTGTCGGGTCACAGACAATACACATAATCTGAGGGAAGAAATGTAAAAGTGTTAATCTACAACACTTGAGTAAAAACTCGAGATACAAACTGAATCCTAATCTAGATACATCAAAGATAAAAATCGTCACTACACCAAATCTGCCCATTTGTCAAGGTCATTGACCTTGACAAATCCAACTTGTCAAGGTCAATGACCGTGACATTTCGAGGCGAGACAACTTTTTTTGTCACGGTCGTGTCACGGTCGTGTCGCGGTCAATGACCGTGACAAAGCGGTGACCCTTTTTTAAAAAAATTGTCACGGTCATTGACCGTGACACGTCCGTGACAACCTATGTCACGGTCAATGACCGTGACAATTCTGGGTAGAATTTACAAAAATCTGCTGGGCAGTATGGCCACTGCCACTGCCCAGCAGTATATTTGTACCTGTTATAGCAACGTTGTATCTGTTCCAAACATCATATATCCGAACAAACTAAAGATAATGCAAATATATATTCAAATAAGAAACTATTTAAAAAGAAACAACATCACCATCATTTTATCTCAAATCTACAAACTATTTGCATGGAAAAGAGATTTTGTACCGCGACGCTCGGGAACACATCCTTATCCTTCCCTTCTCGTCCGAATAGCCACATAGGTATAGAGCATATGTGGCCTACCCTTAGGGCCACTCCCTGTCCCCTGAATTGAAATAAAGTAAAATTAGTATCCGCCCCTCAAATATAGATAAATATAAATCGTAATTGAAATCGAAATCGAAATTGACATATAAATATAAATACATTACCTGTAGTATCACTCAAACAGCTAACTTGAGCTCATATGGCACCTCCTTCCAACTAATGTACCCCGGGCAATCGTGTCAATTATAATTCTCTTCATATCTAAACACTAAGAAATACCATAATCCTATAGAGTTATGCGTTACAAATTCCTTCCAACCGTTGTGTAGCCAAAAATTAGCAGTTGAAGTTGTCAATTCCACCTTTCAATGGTCTCCCATGTTTTGCTAGAAGTTCCAAGTGGTGGGGTATGGAAAGTGGAATTGACAACTTCAACTGGTGATGTTTGGCTACATAACGGTTGGGAGGAATTTGCAGAGCATCGCTCCATAGGATTATGGCATTTCTTAGTGTTCGGATAGACGAAGAGATTCAGTCTCCTCTCCACAAATAGGACACCCCACATAACTATGTACTAATCACCTATTAAAGGTAAGAAGCGTATATTCATGGATTAGTATAAACAAAACTTAGATGTAGTTGGAATATTTATGTATTAATCTCCTCTCCACACACGCACACTACACAAGAGTGAAAATGATAAAGTGCAGATCAAGTAAAAGCATTAAAAATGGATGTTTCGGTACAAATTGAAAAATTGTTTCAAATTCGGGTTATCATAAAAAATGGATTGATATTCGGTAGGAGCAGCCAAGTCATCCACACTACTATTTAGACGCCTTGGCGCGTGTTGGACAATTGACCACGGCTCGTTGTTGATATACTCCGAGTAAAACACTTGCTTAACCTTTTGAAATGCACAAACAAACGGCTCATCGCTCACGTGGTCGTTGCTCTTCAACTTGGACAAGTCAACCATGATCAAATTGGTGACAGGATCAACTTTACAAGCATTTTTATCCTCAACTCTTACCCATTCACAGTAAAATACAACCTCTTTGAAGCTTATATAATTCAATTCAAATATATTTTGGATTACACCATAGTAAGTCATTTCAGCTTCAACGAGGTTTTTATCTTTTGCGCTCGCTCGAAAGAAAGTAAGAGCCTTGTATGAAATTCCCGAGTTCTGTACATTTGTACTTTCCTTGTACACTTTAGCGCCGAAAATGTAACCGTTCAATCGATACTTTTTGTACTCTTGTGCCACGAACAAGGGTCCAGTGACTAGACGAGCAAGCCTTGATGTCGCATCACCCATCTTTAGGAGCTGAGAATATAGATAAATTAATTATATTAGTGGTAAAATTTTAGTGTAATGTAACGTTATATAACGACTGTTTTCATTATAATTACCTCTTGTGTCAACCATAGCCTAAATTCGCTGTCTGATTGTACCATTGTTTTTCGTCTTTTATTGTTCTCACAGGCTTCATATTTACTGCATATTACAAAATTAATCATGTATAAAATAATCTAACATAATGTTAAACATTATAATATTCGAAACTTACTTTTTCCATTCTTCGACATCTTCATGTGTGTCAAATAGATAACGAGCTACTTGTTCATGTTGCAAACTCGTTAATTTCACTCATTTTCCCATCACATTACCACCATCATCGAGGAATTCATCAGTGTCATCAACGCTGGTCGAGTCAGGCATATATTCCCGAGTATATATTGATGACTCCACGGTGATGTATTCCTCTGCGATTGATCCAGCAATATATCGCGTATTCTTGACGTAATCTTTAAAAACTTTCATCAATCTTTCAAACGGATACATCCACCGATATCTAACTGGACCACAAAGAAGTGCCTCGTCGTATAGGTGTACCAACAAGTGAACACTTATGTCAAAGAATGCTGGGGGAAAGTACTTGTCCAATACACAAATTGCTTCGTTCACATCCAATTTTGCGGCCACTATGTGTTCTCGATTCACTACCTTCTCACACAAGAGGGAGAAGGTAATACTAATTTTCATAATAGCCCTACGCAAATCCTTGTGCTTGGAGAAACAGTGTTTAAACAATAGAGGAACCAATTGCATGATCACATGCCAATCGTGGGACTTACACTTATGTAAATCATGAGTAACATAATTCACAATCCTTTGCAAGTTGGACGAAAAAGTAGATGGGCCCTTCAAATTATATATTGTGTCTAGAAGCACCTTCCTTTCCTCACTCGTCAAAGTAAACGCACCAGGGGGAATTATTGTCCTTCCCCTACTATCTTATTTCAACCATAGTTGTGGTTTAAGTTTTAACGTTTTAAGGTCTTTTCGTGCATTTTCTCCATCCTTCGAATGACTCCCCCCAAGGCAAGTACCCACAATATGTTCAGCGAAGTTCTTCTCTGCATGCATCACATCCAATACATGGCGCACCGGGTTTTTCTTCCAATAAGGCAAGTCAAATAAAATTGACCTCCGAGACCATGCCTTTCTTATCTCAATTTCATTCCCAGTTGGGGTCTTCTTATGCTTGACATTCTTAAATTTGGGATTCTTACCTGGCATATTTGGGCCACATTCAGAATATTTACTTTCAATTTCTGAACCCGAAAGTTGTCTCGACGGTAGCCTATGTTCAACTCCGCCTAATAAAAAATTGGAACCTTTCTCAAATCTGAAACTATGAGCTGGGGGTAAAAACCTCCTGTGGCAATGGTATACATTTTTTAAGCTAGAGGATAGACGAAGAGATTCAGTCTCCTCTCCATAAATAGGACACCCCAAATAACCATGTACTACACATCCGGATAATGTCCCATAAGATGGAAAATCATGAATTGCCCACATCAACATAGCTTTCAGCGTAAACTCTTCTTTTCTAAAAGAGTAAAATGATTGCACACCCTCTTCCCACAACTCATTTAATTCTTCTACCAAAGGAGCCAGGTAGATATCAATGTCTTCACTTGGTGCCTTTGGCCCAGGTATCAATAAAGCCATCATCGAAAATTCAGGTCTCATACACTGTGAAGGAGGGAGGTTGAGTGGGGCTAGGATCACTGGCCATACACTCTGATTGGTGCTTAGATTTCCAAATGGATTGAAACCATCTGTTGATATAGCCAAACGAATGTTCCGTTGTTCTCGAGCAAAATCGGGATACTCAAAATTCATCCTCCGTCAGGCAGTAGAATCAATAGGATGACGCATGATATTACCCCCTACTTCTTCCCTAGCATGCCAAGTCATTGCCTCTGCAATCCATGGTACTGTGAAAAATCGCTTTAATCTAGGCCCAACGGGAAAATATTTCAATACTTTTTTAGGCACTTTTGAGCTTGTGCCTTCCTTACTAGTAGATTGGACATATCTAGGTTCATCGCATACCGAACAACGATCGAGATTTTCATACTCCTTTCGGTATAGTATGCAGTCATACACACAAGCATGAATCGATTTATACTTCATTCCCAAACCTTTCAAACTGTTCTTCATAACAGGATAGCTATTTGGAAGTGTATTCACCTTGGGTAATAAGCCCTTCACCCATTTCAGAATTCCCGTCACGCTATTGCCAGACAAACCGTACTGCGTCTTCAAACTGTGCAAACCAACCATGGCATGTAAAGTTGTTTGATCTTTCTCACAGCCAGAGTATAATGGTTAGGTCGCCTTAAATTTTAAACTTTGGTAGTCATCGTCAAGTTTTATCGTGTTATCTTCATGAGCACTTGAATCTTCTACATCATCAGTAACCTCATTCTCCTCAACTTCATAAACTCCGTACGCATCATCAACTAAATCCTCTAACATATTATGATCTACATCGTCCCCTTCTACATCTATTCTACTTGTTGAAGGTTGTTGTGAAGGTTGGTCGGGGATAAAAGGAACTTTCAATTCACCGTGAAAACTCCAAAATCGATAACTATCTTGCATACCCGATCTTAACAAATGTAGTTCAACTGTTTTCCACTCAAACACCTTACCATTCTTACACCTAGCACACGGACACGGAAACTCTTCATCATTACGACATCTCTTTGCATATTTCACAAATTCGTTAGCACCTCTGCGAAACACATCCCCCATTCTATTAGTCTCACCCATCCACTCTTTGTATTTCGGATATCCCATCACAGCTGCCACAACTAAACACCTATTAAAGGTAAACAAAACTTAGATTTATAGTATGTTTTATTTAATTATCCCATCATTTAATTATCCTATTAAAGGGTAAGTGGTCCTATCCCATTCAAGAATGCATTTTTCTGTAATATACTTAACAGCTCATGCACATTGTTACGATTTGAAAAAAATTCGACAGCATATCCCCTTAGTTCTCCAGTACACGACGTAGATTGGCAGGTGTGAGTGTTATTTCAATTGGTCAATTGAAATAACAGTCACACTTGTCAATCTAGTATGTACCCAGAGAACATTAAGATACGACTGCAGAACTTCCTCCAAAAGTAACAACTTTAAGCCAATAAGAAGATTATACAGAAATTATACAGTCTCAAACTCTCCAAACGGGACAATTCGAGAGATCTCATTACAGGGGTAATGACTCTCGAACGGGTCTAAGGGCTATTGAATGCGTACGCATAAGAACTAGAATGCTAGTATCTATGCGCACTATATTTAATTTCAAGTATGTTTCATATAATGGGTTAATTCAAATACAAAAATAAATTCATGGGTTAATTCAAATACAAAAATAAATTCATGGGTTAATTCAAATACAAAAATAAATTCATGGGTTAATTCAAATACAAGAATAAATTCATGTATTGACCACATACACACACACACACACACTATCTAAGCGGTTCTATAGGAATAAAAACAACATTTTTAAAATATGAAGGGCTCACCAATTTGATCAAAATTTTCAACAACATACACTAATTGATCTTTATTATAAGACAATTACTACAAATTTACGCGCATCGCCCGAATTCAAAAAGTAATTTAATGACTAAAGTAATACTTTTTTTAACTTTAGTTATTCACCACAAATCTTAAAAAATATTTTATTTTTCATGCTTTTTAAACTTCGGATGCTTTTAGCAACTTCGGATGACAATTACTACAAATTTACATTTTTGGATATTATTTTTGGATATTATTTACATTTACATTTTTGGATATTATTTTTGAAAATTTATAGAAAATTACTTATTTATTTACATTTTTAACCCCCTACCCTCACCCTGCCCCCACCCTGCCCCACCCCCTACCCCACCCTGCCCCACCCCCCACACATGCACACACACGCACATATATACACACATACACACATATATATACACACAAACATATATATAAATGGAAGAGAGAGAGAGAGAGAGAAAATTAAACCTGAAAGTAGAGAGAGAGAGAGAGAGAGAGAGCAGCGTCGAGAGAGAGAGAGAGGGAGGGAACGGCGCGGAGGGAAAAAAGGAGGGGGAAAGGGTTTTTGCTGTTAACATTGTCACGGTCGTGTCAAGGTCATTGACCGTGACAATTATTTAAAGAATTGTCACGGTCAATGACCGTGACAAGTCCGTGACAAGTAAATTTGTCACGGTCTTGTCACGGTCATTGACCGTGACAATTAGTTGTCACGGTCGTGTCAAGGTCAATGACCGTGACAAAAAACGCGTGTTTTTTGTCACGGTCAATGACCTTGACAAGGCTGGCCGGCTGAAAGGTGACAATTTGGCCATTTTGGTGTAGTGCGTCTAAACAAGATGCCGCAACAGTCCGCTACTGCCACAGCTCAACGAAAACACTGGATGGATGAACATCAATGGCGTCCTTACGGAGGAACAGCTAAAGTAATACAATATATACATGGAGGGAGAAAATATAAACGGGTCAGATCCCAAGTCGAAAACATTTTATAGCAAGTGTATTAAAATGCATAATAATTATAAATGCACTATTACATGATTAAGGTGGAATCGAACTCTCTATAATAATTTCCCTCGCCTCTCAACTAAAGTGCGCAACTAAACGTATGCACGTGATCTCCAAATAGATGCCCAATTCTAATTAGGCAAATAAATCTAACTAGATCCCAAAACGCAGATTCGATTAAGATTATCTATTTTATCTCGCAATCTACCTTGTCTAAGTTCTATCTACAACATTACTTTATTTTAAATATTATAGTTCTCTTTATATTTGTTCATTTGTTGAACATATAAAGTTGCATAACCATCCTCATAACAACATAATCACAATACATCAACGTTATCTTACTAGAATTTCATATATTCTAGTTATGCCCTCATTTGGCATATAAACATATATATAGTTAATTATATGAGTTATTAGCATCAAGAGTTAAGGACAAAACTTCTCCTGATTCTCAATACGGCACTACATTTCGTGCGTGGGACGTCTCGCCGAGGCGAAATCCAAATAAGGAACCCCTCCGTTACACTACTCCTGACAGTACTGATCCTCGAGATTCATTATGCCCTCAATGCATGATGCATGTAACCCAAAATATTATTACTTAAATTTTAATTAATTAATATTCCCAATTCTCAACAGTACACGGCGTTTCATGCGTGGGACATCTCGTCGAAGCGAAATCCAAACAAGGAACCCCCCGTTACACTACTCCTGGCACTGTCGATTGTTGGGATAGGTGATATATATATAAGTATGAGCATTTAGGACTAACTTCTCCCCAACCTCCAACATTACATTGCGGTTCGTGCGTGGGACGTCTCGCCGAGGCGAAATCCAAACAAGGAACCCCCCCGCCCCGATACACTAATCCTGGCAATGTTAGTCGTTGAGGTCCATTATTCCCTTGATACCCAAGTACAAGCACAATAAACAATAACCATCCAACTGAGATATAACTCGAGGACGCAGGCTCACATGCTATCATCTTCCAGCAGCCCATACACGTAGCAAACTAGGGCCACCTGGTGGGGTTCAACGGCACCCTTCTCGTGATCAACTCACGCACACAACATCCCGGGAAGCGGTCATAGCTCCTAACCGACAAGTGAGAACGTCACATACCCCCGAATTCTCACCCCCAAAAGAATGCATATATATATCGCATAATAATCACAATGGACGACTATGACCTGGGGAATATCCACACCCTGCTCTTTGAGCCAGGATGCTCACCCTCAACGCACGCAACTTCCCAATGATAGCAAGGAGGGGGTATGCTTCACTATACAAATATATATACCATCATATAAGGTATACATACATCATCACAACATATAAAGATATACCGTCATATAAGGTATACCGGCCACATCATTTACATTTTCAATATTATGCACTTAGGCGTAGTTGAATTTATATCATTATTTAGTATATCACTCTCTTTTGATACACTAATCGTCAATTCTCACACATTAACCCCACTTAGTATACATTATACTATTTCTCGCTTGAAGCTCACAAGTCGCTTCTAATAATGAATTGTTTCTCAATTCAATTCATGTTAAGGATATTCTTTTATCCTAATGCTCTTCAATTAGCATTTGTCATTGTGTGAGACATCTCCCAAATTAAACATCAATAAGGATACTTCTATATCCGTATGCACATCAAATAGCATTTATAATTCTCCATCCATAATAGGGTTCAATTCATTTTATGAACCTTTTAAAGTTATCCCATTTGGGATTGGATTCTAAAATCCAATATCACTAAACTTATTATCATTCTTCTATATGAATTTATAATTATCTCCCAATAGAGTTTCCAATCAATGTGGGCTTCCCCACTTAGAAAATACCATAATATCTAATCGGTATTCCTCAAATTTAGTCAATATGACTCCAAAAATTTCTTATAAGGGAAACTCGCTAAAAGTCTCCAAAACATACTCCAAATATCTCCTATAGAGGTTCCCAATCGATAACCTCGAACAAATTGGAATGAAATTCTCCCTAGAAAAATATTCCCCCAAAAGCCCTGTTTTCGAATCGATTCAGGCCAATTCCGAATCGATTCGGCCCAGCGAATCAATTCGGCCAGGAAGGCGAATCGATTTGGGTCATCAGACCTGGGACTCTGTCTCCGGACGAATTGATTCGACTGGGGTCCGAATCAATTCGGTCACTCAGACCTGGGCACCTGCATATTTCCGAATCGATTCGGTAGGAGGCCGAATCGATTCGGCCCTTCAGAACTCTCGAAAATGGCTACTTTTTAAGTAAGCCAAAATCCCAAAAAAAAAAAATAATCATTTTCTCTTCATTTCTCTTCAACTCAATCACATATATAACATCAATATTCATCCTAGAATACATATAAACTAGTTTCTATCATCAAATCCAAGATCTACATAACAAATCTAAGATTTACCCAAAAGTTAGGTTTTTATCAAACTAAACCTAAAACCCAAAGATTTAATCCACAAATCATGCAATAAATGGTACACAACAATTATTTAGCAGTTTAAATACTTGCCTCGGGTTCATAGGGTCTGAATCCGCCTTGAGATCGCGTATTGGCCGAAAAATCCTCCACTTTTTCTCTCTTTTCTCCTTCTTTCTTCTTCTTTCTTTCTCTCTTTCTATTTCTCTTTCTCTCCTTGGAGAAATAAATCTCCCGTAGGCTTTTTAAGCCCTAACTCCCAAGATACACATCTTTAAATGATAATACACACTTTAAATGACTCGGTGACTTTAATTCGAGTCAAACTAACTTAAATTATTTCGAAACCTAAATAGACCCCAAGTACAGTCATTTCGACTTTCTCGACCCTTCCGGACACAACTACACCCTCAGAATCGCCCCTTGGACATACTTTCTAACGACTCCAAGTTTTGACCTCAAGTGCCAAATTTAATTATTCTTCAATAAAATATTAATTATTTCTCCCAAAGTAAATAAATCCTCGTCTCCAAGCCCTCGGGTTGTTACACGTGCATCGCGGCATTGTGATTGTTTTTTATTTTATCTTGCAAAAACCACGTTGATGCATGTTTAGGTTTAAAAAGATAAAATTAGTTTAAATCACAACATTTGTTTAAATTGGTGCAAATTCAATATTGGGTAAAGTTTAGTTTAATTTAATTCAAGTCCATTTTAATTAATTTGACAAAATAAATGTTTGGTTTTTTTGGCCTAATTTGGAACTTGAATTAATTTTTTTCAAGGGAAAATTTAAATATCTGTTTATTGTCATTTCAATTTTGAAGAAAATAAAATTCGAGGATTTTTGAAAGAAATTTTAAATTCGGAATATTTGGTGAACCATCTCTCACTTTTGTAATTAAAAATTGGAATTTTTCGGGAACATACGTTCCAACAAGTGGTATCCGAGCGGGTTACGCTAATTGATCGCGTGATCTTGATTTTCAAAGGATTTTTTTTATGAATTTGGAAAATATATCATTTTTGAAATTTCCTATTTTTGATGGTTCCCGCACGCTTGCACATATCTCCTCACTTGCTATATATTATGGGTGATTACATGCATGTTTACATACACTAGATTTTGAGCTTCATGATAGATTCTTGATAGTTGTATGTTTATTTTTCATTTTCTAGTCTATGATTCATCATATTTGTTTTGCTAGTATTATGACATGTTTATCTTTTGTATTGTAATTTTTTGGGTGGTCTTATTGAAAAATACAAAAAGATTTTGTTTGTCTTTTGAGTTGATTTTTTTTTTGTTTGTTTAAAAAATTTGAAAAACTCAAAAAATAAATTGTGTATTTTTGTTTTACGCATTTTATGTGGCATATCCTTGTGTTTGAATCCAATATTATTCTCCCACTTCTATGTGGCTAGAACTTTTGGTTAGGAATTTCAATTCTTAAAATGTTCTTTATCATGCTTGCATGGATAAGTTTGATTTTGAGTTGCTTAATGGATTCTCTTTCATATGCCTCTCACACACATGCACGAGCTCTTTTGAACTTAAACTTCACATGTATATTTGAGCTAAGTGAGACGTTCTCCTATCAATTTTGTCATCAACATGTTTTTGTGACTATGGAGGATTTGTGCATGTAAGAACCGTTGCCCGTGAGATTTATTTAAATTCTATTAAAAGAATTATATGAGGGTTCGCGAAAAGGGCCTAAAAAAGAGTGGCATTATAAAAAGTAACCAAGATCAACATAGTTTAGTTTGTTCTGTTCATTAAAAAAATAAAAAAGAATTATTATTTATGATGGAGTTTAGATGGATATATCAACGGGTTTGCTCAATGATAATGAATCCTAGTTATTCTTATTTTGTTATGACTCTATTGATTTGTACAATTATCAATATTCTAGGCTTGTCTGCACTGTATTTATTTATTCTTTGACTTCACTTTATCTTGTCACATGAGGCTATAACTATGTTTGATAAAGTTTTGCAATAAAATAGGACTCCGTGAACATGTTTAAGTGATTGGATCATAATTATTTGGTCTCATGTTCACACCCCTTCACTTCGTTTACCACGTGGTTATTTAGACACATTCATGCCATATGAGTGTGGAAAAACTAATTATATTTCGTGTCTTATGTCGTATTTATACCTATATATACGTGCTTGTGCGTCATTGGTGTGTTTTAAGTATTTATATATATGGTATCATTTGTTTTTGAATCTTTGCCTTTCTATCTAATCCATGTATGATTCTTGTTGATATAGGTATCTATCTTGTTGCGACTTTTCATTGATATCACATGCATAACTTAGTACATTCTAGTTGGTATCTTTCTTCTATCACATCGTAATTTGTATCTATTAATCTTTGTGTGGATTACTTGCTCCTTTGTTGACATGTTGCTTATTTGTACTTGTTACTCTATACACCACTGCATGATATATTTGTTTTCCCATTATGCTTATCTCTTGTTTCATTTAGGGGGAGAATTTGTTTTAATTGGGGAGAAATGGGTTATTTTATGCACTTTAATCTTTGTCTATTCAAGAATAAAAACGGGGAGAAATGGTATCTAAACCTTTTAATTTGGGGAGATCTAACTTAGAGGGAGACGTCTTTCTTAGTTAGATCATGTTACAAAAAGGGGGAGGATTTTATTATGCAATTTACATTGTTATATTCCCTATGCGTTTGATGGTGTGTTTAAGTGTGCAGGTTTTCATCTTAAGCGGAAATTTTTTTAAACAAGCAAAGCTTCTCAACTATGTGTTAGTCAAGTGTCTGTGATTTTTTCTTTTAGGTGGGATTGTGTCTTATTAGATGAGCTTGGTGTTCCATAGGATTTTTATTTTGGTTTTCTCCCGGAATAGCCAAAGGGAGAGATTTGTAAGGAAAATTTTTCAATTGATTCAATTTGTAAGTGTTGGCTTAATTCTGGACAAATCTATTTGAGTCGTAAGATAGAAGTTTGTGACCCTCAAGCCTATAACATTTGAGTTGAAAACGTAGCGTCCAAGTCTAAATCAAGATCGTATCATTGCCCTATTTCTTACCTTTTTTCGTCATCAACTTTCCAAGGTCTCTCAGGTATGAATGCATATGTTATTTTGAGACTTGGAATTTTTTTTATTGAGTGTCAGTATTTTTGTTAAATTTTGTTTGAATTCATACTATCTACAGTTTATGTTCTCGAACACCTTTCCATAGAAAGATCATAACTAATTCAAAAAATATAGAAAAATATAAAATTGGTGGACGGTCACGCATTCGTATCGAAATTATCTAGATCTTTGTCCTGGAATGTCGTTTGATAGGTCATTCGAACGACTTTGGAATCTCTTTGAAACGAGATTGAAATGTCGTTCGAATGACCCGTCAAACGATATGAAATTTTTTTCTTTTGAAATTTTGTTCAAAGTGTCGTTCGAACTACCCTGGAATGTCGTTCGAACGAGATTGCAGTTTCGAGCAGTTTTTGTCAGTTGTTTTGAAAAATTTCCCACTACCCCACTTCTTTCTTACCTGAGTTTATTAGTGCGGGAATACATTTTGTTAAGTAACATTTTCCAGAATTTCCAAGTGCTTTTGAGATCCAAAACTTTTTTCCCAAAAGTCCCCTTGGTGTTTGTTAATTAAAATGATTTAATTTTAAGAAAAAAACCAAGTTTTTACACCCAAAAGTTTATTTGATCCAAGTTTCATTATATATTGGCTTTGAGATAATCATTTTGGCACCAGGTATCATTCTCTACCCAGAAGGGAAAGTTTCCTATGGAGAATTCCGTTTTGTTGATTTGTGGTGTAGATACGGAGGAGGACTTCGTGTATTGACTGTTTATTTGCCCCATTGGTGGACTTCGAGATGAAGGTAGATTCCTGAGTTGTCGATTAGGCGGAGGTGGAGGAACGAAGAAGCGTCAAGGATTGCGAGGGAGTCAGGTTGTCGTGTAAGTGTTTTTATCGTGTCCTTATAAAACCGTACTTAGTGGACTTGTGACTGGGTCGTCCGAAGTTTTCCCGTTGTGGGTTTTTCTCGTACATCGCGGTGTTGTGATTTTTTTTATCTTTTAAAAATCACATTGATGCATGTTTAGGATTAAAAAGATAAAATTGGTCTAAATCACAACATTTGTTTAAATTGGTGCAAATTTAATATTGGGTAAAGTTTAGTTTAATTTAATTGAAGTTGGTTTTGATTAATTTTACAAAATTCATGTTTAGTTTGTTTGGCGTAATTTGGAACTTAGATTAATTTTGTTTAAGAGAAAATTCAAATATTTGTTTAATGTAATTTCAATTTTGAAGAAATTTAAAATTAGGAATATTTTGTGAATTATCTCTCATTTTTGTAACTAAAAAATAGTATTTTCTGGGAACCTGTTCCAACAAGTGGTATGAGAGCGGGTTACGCTAATTTCTAGCGTGATCCTGATTTTAAAAGGTTTTTTTTTTATAAATATGGAAAATGTATCATTTTCAAAATATCTTGTTTTTTATGGTTCACGCACTCTTGCACATGACTCCTCACTTGCTGTATCTTATAGGTGATTTCTTGCATGTTTACATACATTAGCTTTTGAGCTTCATGATAGATTCTTGTTAGTTGTACATTTGTTTATCTTTTTCTAGTCTATGATTCATCATATATGTTTTTCTAGTATTATAACATTTTTATCTTTTGTATTGTAATTTTTTTAGGGGGGTGGGGGTGGGGGTCTTATTGAAAAAAACAAAAAGATTTCATTTGTCTTTTGAGTAGGATTTTTTTTGTTTGTTTAAAAAGTTTATAAAACTAAAAAAAAATTGTGTATTTTAGTTTTACACATTTTATGTTGCATATCCTTGTGTTTGAATCGAATATCATTCCCCTGCTTCCATGTGGCTAGAAATTTTGATTATGAATTTAAATTCTTAAAATGTTCTTTATCATGCTTGCATGGAGAAATTTGATTTTGAGTTGCTTAATGGATTCTCTTTCATATGCCTCTCACATACATGCACGATCTCTTTTGAACTTTAACCTCACATGTATATTTGAGCTAAGTGAGACGTTGTCCTATCAATTTTGTCATCTACATGTTTTGTGACTATGGAGGATTTGTACATGTAAGCACTATTGCCCGAAAGATTTATTTGAATTGTATAAAACAATTATACGAGGGTGCACAGAAAGAGCCTAAAAAAAGTGTGGCGTTGTAAAAAATAGTCAAGGCCAACATAGTTTAGTTTGATATGTTCATTAAAAAATAAAAAAGAATTATTATTTCTGAGGGAGTTTGGATGAATATATCAACAGGTTTGCACAATGACAATGAATCTTTATTATGCTTATTTTGTCATAACTCTATTGATTTGTCGAATCATCAAGATTTTAGTCTTGTGTTCATTGTGTTTGTTAGTTCTTTGATTTCACTTTATCTTGTCACATGAGGCTATATCTATGTTTGATAAAGTTTTGCAATCTAATAGAACTGCTTGAACACATTTAAGTGATTGGGTCATAATTATTTGGTCTCTAGTTCACACCCCTTCACTTCGCTTACCACATGGTTTAACACCCAGAAGTTTATTTGATCCAAGTTTCGTTATATATTTGCTTTAAGATCATCATTTTGGCACCGGGTATCATTCTTTACCCAAAAGAGAAATTTTCATATGGAGGATTCCGTTTTGTTGATTCCTGGTGTGCATACGGAGGAGGACTTCATGTGTTGATGATTTATTTGCTCCATCGATGGACTCCGAGATGAAGGTAGATTCCTGAGTTGTCGACTAGGCGGAGGTGGAGGAACGAGGAAGCGTCAAGGCTTGAGAGGGAGTCAAGTTGTCGTGTAAGTGTTTTTGTTGTGTCCTTGTAAAACCATACTTAGTGGACTTGTGGCTGGGTCGTCCAAGGTTTTTCCCGTCGTGAATTTTCCTCGTACATCGCAGCGTTGTGATTGTTTTTATTTTATCTTGTAAAAATCACATAGATGCATGTTTAGGTTTAAAGAGATAAAATTGGTTTAAATCACAATATTTTTTTAAATTGGTGCAAATTTAATATTGGGTAAAGTTTAGTTTAATTTAATTCAAGTATGTTTTAATTAATTTGGCAAAATTCATGTTTGATTTGTTTCGCTTAATTTGGAACTTGAATTAGTTTTGTTTACGAGAAAATTCAAATATTTGTTTAATTTCATTTCAATTTTGAAGAAATTAAAATTTAAAGATTTTTGAAAGAAATTTAAAGTTAGAAATATTTGGTGAACCATCTCTCATTTTTGTAATTAAAAATTGGTATTTTAAGGGAACCTACATTCCAACATGGATTAAAAGATACATCTATGTAAATACTATATAGTGTGCACTACAACATTTACATCTACTCACTCAACGAGCACTCCACGTGGCATATCTAATGAGCCTCTCTTCCTATTAATATCCTTTAATAGAAAGTCCTAGGTTTCTTTCAGTGAATTTCTTTTATTTCTCATGTTAAATGACATTTGTCCTCTTCATTCTTTATTTGACTCTTCAGATCCTTTATTTTATTGGTAAAACTAATTGTTGGAAAATATTGTGTTTTTACACAAATTATTTTATAACCAAATTAATATATTGGTCAAAGTAGGACCAAGTACGTGCGCGTTCCTTGTAGAATGTCAAGAGTCACGCGATATATTTATTTGTTTAAAACGGATAAATGATGAATAAGAAATTTGGTATCAAAGTGCCTCATTTATGTATGAAGTTTATTGGGAAATTTTATTTAGTTTCTGGGACAGTTTTTCGTAACTGTCGCTAAAGGTTGTGACTGTTCGCTATATAGTGACTGTTTTTCAGAACCGTCCCTAAAGGTTGTGACTGTTCACCATAAGTTGTGACTGTTCATGAAAAACGTCCCTAAAGTGACTGTTTTCTAAAAGACATGTCTTTTCATGAAAAAACACTTTGTTTTCTATAAATACATGTCTTGTCTTCATTTTTAAAGAGAGGAAATAAGGAGGAAAAATATTTTCTATACTTTCCATTCCCAATCGAGTCGGATAGAGTATCAAACATAATTGGTTCGTGGGACACACACACTGAAGTGCTTCTTGCGCGTGTCGAGACCGTTTTATCCTGGGAGGCAAACGCTCATTGTTCATTGCCGTAAGCACCGTAGCGGGAGCGCATTTTGTCTTAAGGAGAGAGTGTCAAACACTTGACTCGGTCATCTTCTTCATTTGTAAGTTCTAATGGTATAATTTTTATTGCATAAATATGATTTATTTCATATTTTAAATTTGATAAAACACAAAAGTATATATTATATATAACACTAAATGCCTGAAAAAACCCAACAATTCCAGAAACGTTATGCCTCTTTCCTCTTTTCTCTCTTCTCCTTACAACTCCAAATCTGGTTCTCTCTTCTATGCCTATTCTAAAATGACCATAGATGAACTCATCATCTTTTGTATTTCCACTATGCAGCGTGGAACCAATGGCACACCGAAATTTCCTCAATATTTAAGAAATTAACCTCTCATACACATAACCTCTCTGCTTTCCGCAATGGTGACTCTAAAAATATTGGTCAATCTCCTTGAAAATATCCAAAGAAGCTCACTAATGAAAAATTTCTGGTCATCATCAATTTTTACACACAATCTATCAATCTCGACCCTAAAACCATTGATCTCTTCGTCGACCGAACCCAAAGCAATTGTATATTAGTGTTCAATAACTTCATCGGTATATAAGAATAAGACTCTCTCTATTACCACACGTTTCTCTATATGTCTGTGATTGCAATTGTATATTAGTGTTCACATATTCAATATCTCTTACTAGTGTTCATATCTTTCCCTATTTTATATACCAAATTACATAGGTGGTTCAGTGTATGTATTATATAAAAAGTTTGTATTCTTAATCTCATATTCTTTTGTTTATTTATGAGCAAATATTAAAATATTGTAAAAGTCTACTTATTGCAACCGACGAACGACAACAAAAGGCGTGGTTGATTTATGATTCAGGAGTAAAACTAAAGGAATATGGTTTAGTTATTTTTTATGTATGTATTGTATTCTTTATGTCGATTTGTTTTTTATCTTTAAAAAAATTATATCTAATTGGCATATTTTTTTTCCAATTAATTTTTACTACATCTAATTACGTCATTTAATTTTGTGATATTTCTATCTTTTGTCCCTAGTGCTAGATTATATTTCTATGGTTCTATATGTTTTTAGTTTGAAATTTCCAAAAAGATTTTCGGTTTTATAAGGAAAAAGTTCAAAAAGATTTTATTTTTTGATAAAAATTTTGAAAAAAACGAAAAGATTTTTGTATTTTATTTTTCACCATATATGGATATGCATTTAAGATGTTCGAATCACAAATACATTCCATCCATTTATATGACTTTTTCATGATGTTTTGATACATGGCTTCATTTCTTTAGTGTGCTTAATAATGTGTGGCGGGAATTTCGTTGTTAATTGATTATTCTATATGCTAGATTTTTTATAACCTTTATTGCACATATTCACGGACTTATGAACATTTTACTTCTTGTCATGTGACGAATACGGTGTTCTCATATCAATAGTGTTTAATAACGAACAAAATGTATTAGAGATAAGTTATGCTTGTAAGAACCATTTCTCGAATTTCATTTCTCAGGAAAAAGAAATTTATGTTAAGCAATAGAAAGGGGATATGAAAGAGAAAATTCTCCTTATGTTAAAAGCCATTATTTGCAAAAGATACTAAAAGATTAATGGCATACAAAAATAGAAGTGCCAAGGCCATTTTTTTATTTTCATTCATGCTTCGCCACTCATAAGCATTATGATATCTTCAAAATTTTGAGAGTGAATTCTTAAATTTGTGAGATTTTAAGGTTGTCATAAAGTAGAAGGTCAATGGGTTTGCACAACGGACTCTCTTGGAAAGCATTAAATGATTTGGAGTTATTGTTTTAAGAAGCATTTAAATTTATGGCAGGTTGCATACGTCGAGTCAATTTCATCTTCTTCAACATTCTTAAACCTAAGGTTGAAATTAAAAGCTTTCTTTGGAAGTATCTCATAGTTTTTCATGCACCTTTGTTATTAGTAACTATGTTGATTTGCCTATGAAACTTGTTCACACAATTACACTATGCTCTGACGATTTGAATATTTTAGCGTTATTTCATGGTGTGATGTATTTGTACCTATATGCACCTTTTTATACATATACATTTTATACTTGAGAAAATTAAAAAAAATCAAAAATAGTTGGTATGCTTCTTCAAAATTTCATCGCATGTGCTTATTTCATTATCTTTGTGATGTTATTTCATATTTATTCAGGTGATGCTAATATATCATGCTTATTTTCTTACCCTTTGTTTATTATGGACAAAAAGGGGGAGAACAAATTGAGGGGGAGTTTTGGTTTTTCTTTAAACTCTCGTATACATCACGGTATTTCTTTGGCTTCATAGGTGTAGGTTATTCTAGGTTGATGACAATTTCATGGACCACACAATATGAATACTTGCATTTGAAGACATATATAATTTATGCTTTTTCCTTTCTTGGTTTGGGAGGGAATTAGTTGTATCAGTCTTAGGGGTCAATTTGGCCTCGATTTGTGTTGTATGGAATAGCCAAATGGACAGATTTATAAGCGCAAATTTTATAATTGCTCATTTTATTTTTATTATACGTATCTCGTTACACCCCACTACACCTTAATGATCGTTCTCAATCCTTCGAAGCGAAGAATTATTGGTGACATTTGCAATTATTGAAGATCGTTCATCACAACTTTACCTGAGAAGAGTTATGAGGTGGTTTACTAAATGTTAAAATATTCAGGGATTATTTTTAAAGAATTTTGAAAATCTCGTTAGCTCGTTAGAACGACCTGACATGTCGTTTGAAAGAGATGTAGCAGTCGTTAGAATGAGGTTCCCATGTTTGAACGAGATCTGACATGTCGCCTTTTGTTTAAGCTCTAGAATGTCATTCGAAGTTTCGTTGGAAGCCATTCGAACGAGATGGCAGTTCATTCGAACAAGTATGAGAGTTTTTATTTTTTTTAAATAAATCAAATGCAATCTTTAATCCCTATCTCCTTATAACCTCTTTTCCTATAAATAAAGATGCATGGATGCATTTGTTTTGAAGCCTTTTTAGAGTTCTATTTTTATTAAACTCTAAAAAAAAATCATTCAAACCCCTTGGATCTTTTAGGATCACTTTGCCAAACTAAGAAGAATACAATCTGAGTTCTAAACACTTGTAGAGTTTTTCTTCGTTGTTAATTTGTGGAGTTGAGACTTTACGGTTGAAGAAGAAAAGAATTGCTAATTCCCGAGTTGATCGATGGATACCAAGGCAAGATGTGGTTGTTGTGGATGGTACTGGACTGCATCATTTTTTATTGAAGATTCGAAGACGCATTTGCATTATAATTTATGTATCTCTAAGTAGTATCCAAGTTATTACATGTCTGTCTTATCTTAAACAGTGACGAATATAGATTTTGAAAGAAAGGGATTTTTCCTCTATTCCTTCTTCTTCCTATTTGGTTTGTATATTGGCATCACAATTTATCTTGCATGTTCACCTAAGTCTAGACAAGATAAAATTTGGTAAAAAGTGAATCTTTGTGTGTGTTACCTAATATATAAGTGAATCCATATAACCCCATGTTTTCACACCTCAAGTTTCTCGGTGTTAAAGCGTGTGATGAATTCCTTTATCGTTTCATCCACTTTTTAGTAGACGCTTAACAAGTGAGCCACCAATTTTCCTGTCTTTGTACCAAAACATAAATTTTTTACAAAAAGGTCGGCCAACTATCGAAAGTTCAAGATATGGCCTCGAAGCAAGCAATCATACCAAATTTAAGCCAACCCAATGATAATGCTGGAAAAGGCCCTACAGTGCATCTCACTTGGAATAGAATAGATATCTAAAGCAGCTTGAAATTGTTCCACATACAACAATGGATTTGATTTCCCATCTTACTTAGGATTGATAACACGCGACTTAAATTTCTCGGGTGTTGGATAAACCAATGCCACAATTATGAATGGTGATCCTTGTAGAAAACCCTCTGCATAGGGTTCTTCGTCTTAATAGTCTCACTAAGACGACCTTCCAAATGTTGAATAGATCCTTTCCGTGGTTGCTCTTCTTGATCGTACCCCACTATGACTGTCTTTTCTTCTTGAACTCGGCTTTCAACTGAGCTCTCTTCCTTAAAAGTTTGTTCGACTTTGGTCGATCCCTGCACACTTGAATGAGCAATTAACTATTATAGTATCATTTATTCTTGACACCTCCATATATTCTCTAAGATCTTTAGTTTTCTGTGCTGGTGTAACCTTACTGATCTTGGGCCCAGCTGATCAAATGTAAAAACCTTGCTTAGCCTATCTAGAAAATTTGGACATTCCACGGAGTAGGTTCGTTCATCGTCATATCCAACTGATCTGATAGTGGATGTTTCCCCTTGATGGTAGGATTTATCATCTCATCCTGATCCAAAGTATTTGGACCTGCTACCTTTACCTCGCGAGCCCAAATCAAACCTCCTAGGCATATCAACTGATCTGTGTAGTGAGCCTGCCTCATATCCCTGTGACACCCCGACTAATTAAATATCGAGTAGCTACTCCTTTATTAAATTAATACCAAATGCCAAGTTGGTTTAGTTCATAGCATCACTGTCGAAAGCATTTTTAATAATTACTAGCCACCTAATATTTAAAAAGTGAGTTGTCACTTTTAATTAAATCCGATTAACATGCAATAATTAAATTATGAAATGCTAACATAACCACCACAACATAATGAAAATGGAATAACCATAAAATAGTAATGAGTCTGGAGGGATACTCCTCACAACAATCCAAATATAGGAATAAACAAATACTAAGTCTGCATCACTAAATTAATTACAACCCAGAATTCTGAATTAAATGAATAAATAAAGTATCTCTAAAAGGAAATAGGGCGATATGCCCAACAGATGAGGAAAGCTGATAATAAGGAGTTAAGATCGAAAGTGGAGGCGTCTACTATCAAAGTCCTATAACTTCCACGGCAGCTACAGTCCGTCACCTGAATGGAACTCCTATGCATGGTGTCCTTGTGGCTGGGCACCTAAAAAGTTTTTACAAAAATATATTTGAAAGCAAACGGGTCAGAGCCCGATTGTGGAAAACAGTTTAAAATATAGCAAGTGTTTTAATGACATTAAAACAATGAATGCAAAATACATGTTAGGACGTTCTCTCACATGAAATACTCACCTCTCGACTATCTGTGCACTCCTAACGTACCCGTACCCATTCTAGTTATTCCCATACCTAACTAGTCCAAAAATAAAATCTAACATTACTATACGATTCACGATTTAATTCCGGCATCTTCATTTTAAACAGAGAGCTTTTCATATATTCTCGATTTCCCGTATTAGTAACACTACTTACTAGAAATCTTTCATCTCATCTTTACATAACGTTGCAATTACTTATTTTCACATATATACATGGCAGTTCATTTCAATTAACAGTATATTATTCTCATCATAAATATACAATACTATCACCCCGAGACTAAGCTGCGGTGCACACATACTCTGCTATCCAATCCCGGTACATCACGTACATAAGGACCACGTATTCTGAATCTCTCAGGAATCGTTTTCAATAAACCACAATCACGAACTATGGAGGCAAACATAATTCACATCACATGGGTTACGCACATACCTACGCTCCCATGATCAGCAGACTTATTAACTTCTCAATAACCTATGTCCTCGAGGTACCAATCTAAATCCCCCCGTAGGCACACAAAGATTAGATGGCCCTAATCGAACGCAAACCTCCCATGATAGCAAGTATGGTACGTATGTTATACACATAAAACCACAAATACTAAGCATTCACACATCTTAGATATCTCGAATTATTAGTATAGGTATGCTTCTCGTTCTTATACCGTCATTTAATGTTATACGTTTATAAGTCCCGATTTGTATATTCACGTTATCAACCCTTCTCACGTCGTATTTAGGTATTCGTTTCCTATTCCACAATTGACATCTGATTTTATTATAAGGTTCTAAGTTCTACTCCTCAATGTACCCCAATTCTCACAATTATACCCACTAAACAATAAGGGAAGGTTAATACTCCAATTAAATAGGTTTACGGAACATTTAAAATAAAAACAGGCCAAAAAGGCCATTCTGTCAACTCGTTAGAAGTCTCGTTCGAACGAGGTCGTTCGAACGAAAGGCTTCGAACGAACTACCAACTCGTTAGAAGGGATACTGTCATCTCGTTAGAAGCTCGTTCGACCTGGGCAGGTCTTCTAACGAGATGGCAGTTTCAGCCCAGAAATTCTCTACTTCGTTTTTCTCAATTTTTCTCTTCTCTAAACTCATCCTAAGATCACCCCAATAGTATTTTAACGTTATTAAACTACTATAAGTCCTCCTAGGTCACTCTTTAACATATATATGGGGTCAATGCTTCCTAAATTAACATATAATCATCAAAATTCCCAAACCCTATAATCATGAACCTAGAATTTAATGACTACAATTTATCCTTATCAATCCATTTTCGCATCATCAAAAAATATATTTTTGTATATGACATTCATCCAATAACATTCTACATGCGATCCCTATATCATATTATGAATCCTACCTCCAATTTCATGGGTTTTCATCAAACTTCCAATATAAGACAATTATTCAATTCTAAGCATGGAAGAAGCATTCGCTTGAAATTAATGTAATTAAACCACTTGCCTTAGATATTCTGATTTGATGTTGAAGAATTGAATGTTGATTCTCCTCCCTCTCTCTACAAATTTCTTCCAAAGATGGTGACGGTGGCTAGGGTTTCCTTTTTGGAACTTCTTCCAACTCCTCCTTATAACTCACGTAGCCCTCTAACTTCCCAAATGCTGATAATGGCTTAGTGGGTTCTTTTCTAATATAAAAATAATCTCTAAAATTCGTGGGTTTTAAGTCCCCTATTTTTAAAATTACCAAACTACCCTTTTAGGTTGCCGGTGTGGCCTAAAAATGCCCCAGGAACCAAACTAAACCCCCGGCTAGTGTTTTCTGACCCTTTCGGACACGTTGGTGCACTCAAAATGACCATTCGGTTGATAAAAATAAAATTTACTTTTTAATTCAATTAATTACGTTCTTGACGCGACTGAAACGCGCGTCCCAATTAAATTTTCCAAATTGTCGTATATCTACCTCGTGACAATTTAGATCAATACTCATGTATTACCATACATACTCGGAAATAATAAATTTTTTTAACATCATAATCAAATACCAACTCACATCTCATTAGTATTTATACCCGGATTAATTTCCAATTAATTCTCATTTAATTCAATTAATCCCTTAAATAAATATCAATAAAATTATGGGGTATTACAATCCCTGTATGGGGAAGGAGGTGGAATTTTATCCCTCCTATAAGAATGTTCACCCCCTTCTTGGGTAACTGGGTTCATGTCGAGTTACCATGCCTGACCAAGAAACTTTGGGTCAATTTCCTCACTCTCTCTTGGATGGATTCATATCCTCCATCCAGGCTTTGTATAATTCCTAATAGATCGCCCATTCCTAGCGGCATTGAGGGTGGACCCCCTCAACGGCTCAGTTACTTTATGTGTTTTCTGCCATTTTCACAAAAATTTTAGAAAAAAAGAGTATCATAATTCCAAAAATAGAGAATGATAATTACGACAACAAAAATTGCAGAAAAGGTGGATTTAAATTGGAAAAAGTATATATGATGGTGGATTTAAGGAATTAAACTGAATTGAACGGAAATTGATTGAAAACTACTATAACTCATGGAAACCCAGGTGAATTAAAGTGAAATTCACAAATTTACCCAAAAATGGGTATCCTCGAGTTAGGGAAATAAAATAAGGTGGAAAGCAATAAATGGTTTGCCATTTCCCACAGACGACGCCAATTTGTTATCGCCTAAACTAGTATATTGATTTTTTCATAGCAATAATACACTAATTATAAACAATAACATATAAAGATATATAATCTAATGAAATGTTAATTTAGAGAAAATAATTGAGAAAGATGAGAGAAAGATAATGAAACCAGATTTACGTGGTTCGGCCTCAAGAGGTGCATATGTCCACGGGTGCAGGTATAGATTTGTATTGATTCAATAGGCAAAATCCAGGGATGAATTTTGGGTACAAGCTCTCAAGTTCACTCTAAACTTTGACAACATAACAGTAAGGTAAAAATATCTTGATCCCCTTAAAGTGAGGGTGTGGATGTTATTTATAGGCTATCAGATTATAGAGAATATTGAGGGACGTGTGTCATTCCATAGGTTAGACAGGTACACGGTTTACATGCTAATAAGAGAATAATCATCAAGTTAATTATGGGCACATGGGGAATTATTTGCATATCTCCCCAACATGTGTGCACTATTAACGTCATCCAGTCACACAATACATGTTTTCTTTGATAATGTTAACATGTTGTGAGTTAACTGGGTTAAACGAACTATCATAATAACTATGGTCAATTAGATTACCCAGGTTGACCATATGGATAACTAGTCGAAATTATTTTGTAGACAATGAGTACATACATCTTTTTTTTATCGGTCCACGAGTTATAGCATATTTATTGTATAACAAAGAGGATCTCCAAATTTTGCATCAAAAGGGTCCCTGGAGAAGAAAATTCAGAGGTTAGCCCTCGCGCCGGAGTGGCTTCATCATATGAGATAGATCATTTGAGAGTGCGCATGCGTTCAAATGAATTGATTATTTAATTAAATTTCAATTCCAGAACCAACAATTTTTAGCTCTTGCTGATAAACGAGATTGATTAAAAATTAATCTAAGCATGCAAGATAGTCACAAATGAGGAAAAAATTCTCGAAGGGAAAAACCATTTATTTCACTATAATTTTGTAACTCAACTTACACGGATTACACTGAAATAATTTGACACATGAATATCCGCAGGCGTCGGTCAGTATCGTCAGTAATGGAACAACCGCAGCTACTCCACAAGAACACGCAGTTCTATCTTCAGCAAAGATCCACACGCAGCGAACCTCAATGACCGCAGTCTTCGATTAGCACCATGAACGGTACCAAAATCAACACCATAAGATTTTCGAAAAATATGTCTTGGGTTCCACAAAATAATTCATAAAATGTAGTTGGGATTATGAATTAAATGGACAAAAGGTTTTGGACCCTTAAAACTTAGAAGAAGACATACTAAAAAATATTGAACACAAAGAAATTTTTTTCTTTTCAGAAAGTGTTCTGCCAAACAAAATTTTCTTCTCATTGAAAAACTGTACGTGCTTAGTCCTTTTTATAGAAAAGATTTGGTTAAAGGAGATAACCAGTTAACCACAAAAGAGATTTGTTAAAGTGGAAAACATTGGCACGTTACAGATTTTTCAACCATTGGCAATGCTGCGTGTTATAAAAGAAACATCCCAGATAGACTTTAAAAAGGAAACCTCCTGTATGCAATTTTTGGATAAACAACTTTTCAAGAAGTCTTTTCCACATGACAATCATTGGCATGTCAATGATTGGCACAACAAAAATCGGCACCCCATAATTATCTTTACCAAGTTGCAAGGCAAGGCATATAAGCCTTTGTTTGGGAAAAAACAATATGTACGCAACTTAAAAATTCAAGAAGCTTTTAATCCCAAATGCCAAATGATTAGCATGCCAATCATTGGCTTTATGAAAAAAGCGGCGACAAATTTTAGCCTTTAAGCCATTAGCTTATAAGCTGACAAAAGACAAAACAAGTTGCCTCATTTTTATTTTGGCAGCCGCGTGGCAACAAGCACCAATGTTTTTTTTAAAGGAATGAAACCTCCTTCCTATAATTTGACCGAGACCTCCTCTTTATTTTTATTTTTTTAACACGCAATGACCAAAGCCATTTCTAAAAAATTGTATGTCAACTTATTTTGAAAAAAAACACTTTTGTTTCCAAATAAAACCTTTTAAAAAAATTCTAACTATTTTTTTAAAAAAAAATCCCAACACTTTAAATATAAAATGCACATGGAACTTAAACTTATTTTTACCAAAACTATCTCGTTGGAGCTTGAATGTTAAAGTGCACTTGTAATTCGGATCCGGAGATTGTAGATGTTAGCATCCTCGATTCTTTGTTGGCTTGTAGCGGAATACGACATAATAAATTGTGACAGACAATGTCCTTACAAATCTCCCCCTATGTCTATGCTGGTACAAAATAAAAAATTCGAATTATTAATCACAAGAATGACCTATACAAATCTACCCTCCCAAGTCAATCATGGAAAGATAAAATGACAAGTCTACAAACTTTCAAACTTTTCTTCAACAGTCAACTTTTTAAAGCTCCAAGCTTTTCTCATCAGGGTGTGCAACAATTTTATCTTAAATCTTCGTACCTACACACATGAGATAAAACAAAAAACCTCGTGACGTATTGAGTCTGAAATGATATAAACATAATTAATGTTAGCACAATCAAATCTCCCCCATACTAAAACTCCCCTATAATATCATAATTCGTTCTCCCCCTTTTTATTTGTCCAAAATAAACAAGGAAAATAATGAAGCACATAAAGAAAATTGGGGTGTCACGATAACCAAGCAAACAAACTATTTTTGATTTTTTCAATTTTTTATACAAAAAATGATGTTACAAAAATCGCACACTATGAATTTATACTAAGACGAACAAATCATGGAAACGGAATGAATGGGTGTGAAAAAATTCGATAGAAAAATCAATTCAATCATATCATATGTGCAAGATACATAAGTGTACTCCTAACGAATGATCATAAAAAATAGTCCTTTGGTGTAAAATTATTGAATTTAGATGACATCGTCTTAAATCAAAATCAACAAATCAAAGTCAACATGATTTTCACATCAATAACGTCCAAAACGATTTCATGTTGTTTCAAGACTTTTTAAGGATGCGCAAAGCCGTTTTAATTCTTCAACCAAACTCCCTCATATATATTTGCTTTTCGAGGTGATTTAAATTCTCAAACATTGGAGAATTGGCGAATAAACCTAATGGCCCATTATTGGCATGTATTGCTTTTTATTGCCTTTCAATTTTTTCGGGCTCTTTTAAACCTCTTTGGACCCCGGATAATTAAAATTCCTCAATTTTTTAGATCTAGTTTAAACGGCGGCTTAATCGCAAAGGATATATAAGTACCTTTCATAGCCCTTCACCGTTTATAAAATTCACACAAACTTACAACACAACGGTAAAGACAGACACACCTTTTATTATCTTATTTTATCGCATTTGGTTCGTTTTGATAGACATAATTGAAATGAAAACACGTAACCAACATGTGATTTGTCAAGAACAAACATCAAAAAAATTCGTGCATGTGTGAAATAAAGGACAAAGTGAGTCAAACATGTAGGAACACCTCTCTCAAAAACTCTAGGACGTGCTCTCCTAACGGGAAATGGATGCCTAGATGGATTAATTTTCGGGCCATGTGAATCTGTCACTAAAGTGGGAATAGGCTCGGGTGCGACAAAAGAAGTGGAAGCACCGTCATGACCTTTTCTTAGACCATCAACTCTACCCTTATCAGTATTAAGAACCACATTTTCAAACTTCTTTGGTGAGTTCTCAAAATTGACTTTGACCTTCCTGGCACGTTCGATATCACTCTCAAGTTGGGATATACGTCTCGTCATACTAGACACCGTGTCGGTCAAATCACATTTTTCCTTTATTAAAACCTCCTTGTCTCTCTCCAAATATAACACTCGACGACCTAAATCCCTATTATACTTCTTTGTTTTTAAGGTCTCGGTGTACAAATATCTAAAGGCTTTTTGGAGATCACTTTCATCTCCACTTTCACACTCGCTTTCTCCCTCACTTGAAGCGCTCAAATCATCATCGTCGCATTCGTGTGCACTATTGTGGGACAAAGTGAGTGTGCTCACACGACTTGCTAAAAAAGCAACAAACTTCTCACCACTAGTCACATCACCCTCACCTTTACTACTATCACTAAGTGTGGCGGGCATGGCTACTTTCTTCCTTTTCTTTCTAAGCCACGTAGGACACTCAAACGACTTATGACCCTTACCCCCACATTCAAAACAAGTCGCGTTCTCAAAATCCTCCTCACACTCCTCATCTGAGTCATTCTCTTTTTCCTTCTCACGTCTTTATTTGGCCTTTCCTTTATTTTTATTTTTCTAAAAAAATTTCTTTTTATTGGAAGAATTTTCTTTAGAAATTTTCAGAAACTTTTTAAAAAATTTCGCAAATAAGGCCATGTCGTCAAAATTAAAATCACTCTTAGAGTCAGACTCACAAACACGCTCTTTCTTTTTCTTCTCACTCTTTTCACCTCGCCTAGCATGGGTTCTAAGTTCAATCCCTTTATCCTTAGGCTTAAAAAATTTAGGAAACATACCAATTTCTTATGTTTGTAAGTCTCCTACTAATTCCTCTAATTTAATCGTGTTTAAATTACCCATAGAATTTAGCACAGTGAGTGACTTTAGGGATAAAACGCTTAGGTAGTGATCTTAGAATCTTTTTCACAACTCTAGCATTAGCAATGTGTTCACCAAGATTAAAGCTAGTGCTTACAAAATCAGATAATCTAGGATAAAATTCATCAAAATATTCAGACTCAAGCATGGTGATAGTTTCAAATTGAGTTTTTAAGTTTTGCAATTTTGATTCTTTCACAGCATTAGTTACTTCATGGGTAAGCTGTAAAACATCCCATGCCACTTTTGACGTGGTACACGTCATTATCCGCCAGAATTCATCAGGTGTGACGGATCCAGAAATAGCACTAAGACCCTTAGAGTTAAAAGATGACCATTTAAATTTTTCTCCAATCCATACAGTCACAGATTTTAAAGTTGTCACGTTGTCAATAGTAATGAAGGGAGGTGTCCACCCTCTTTCAACCAAAATCCAAACTCTTTCATCTATTGCTTTTAGAGCAGATTTCATACGGGCTTACCAGTAAGCATAATTAGTCCCGTCAAAAACTGGCATTTTATTATATAATTTTTCCATTTTGAACACGCCCTTTTTCAAAAATCAAACTTTTTATTTAAAAAAAATGATATCTCAGAAAAATTTTGTGGAAAATTACACGGTATAATTGTGTAATTGGATCTAATACCAATTTGAGAGTGCGCATGCGTTCGAATGAATTAATTATTTAATTAAATTCCAATTTCAAACCCAGCAATTTTTAGCTCTTGCAAATAAACGAGATTGATTAAAAATTAATCTAAGCATGCAAGACAGTCACAAATGAGGAAAAAATCCCCGAAGGGAAAAACCATTTATTTCACTATAATTTTGTAACTTAACTTACATAGATTACAATGAAATAATTTGACACGTGAATACCCGCAGGCGTCGGTCGGCATTGTCAGCAATGGAACAATTGCAGCTGCTCCACAAGAACACGCAATTCTATCTTCAGCAAAGATCCACACACAGCGAACCTCAATGATCGCAGTCTTCGATTAGCACCATGAACGGTACCAAAATCAACACCATAAGATTTCAGAAAAATATGTCTTGGGTTCCACAAAATAATTCATAAAAAGTAGTTGGGATTATGAATTAAATGGACAAAAGGTTTTGGGCGCTTAAAAGTGAGAAGAAGACGTACTAAAAAAATATTGAACACAAAGAAATTTTTTTATTTTCAGAAAGTGTTCTGCCAAACAAAATTTTCTTCTCATCGGAAAACTTTATGTGCTTGGTCCTTTTTATAGAAAAGATTTGGTTAAAGAAGATAACTAGTTAACCACAAAAGAGATTTGTTAAAGTGGAAAACATTTGCACGTTACAGATTTTTCAACCATTGGCAATGTTGCATGTAATAAAAGAAATAGGTTTTTACGGTCTAGTCCTTGGACTAACAATTTTGGACAAAAAAACCGGTGAACGAAATTTTAAACGATTAGGTCCAACATATAAATACCCCAAATTTAAGAAAATCATAAACCTAATCGGCTATTGGGGCTTTCTCTGCAACTAACGACTATTCTCTGAAATCGAAAATAACATCAAACTTATGCTTTGATTGTCTGTCCTATAATCGATTACAGTGTTCTTATTCGATTCTACCTGTATCACTTGGCTCTATCATTTGTAAGTTTATCTTTATCAGCAGTTGATTTTTCTATTTTCGATCGATCACAATAAGTATATGTCCTTTGTTTTAATTCAAGAGACTCATTGTAATATTCATTCATGTGATTGAATAGCTTTTTATATGTTATATATGTATATGTTTTTAATTTGTGTTTTTTATGCATTTATGTTTGGATTCTTAATAAATAAGTTATATTTATCAATATTTGTAATTGTTAGTTGAATGTGCTGAATGAATATTATTGATGTTTCATTCTAATTTTAAGAGTCCTTGATTTTGATTTGGTATTGAATCACTTATTGATATAGATCCGCGCCAGCGGAAATAACCTTTTCGATATCAGTTTTCAAAGTACACGCAGTGTTTATAAAGTACACGTGATTGATTATTTGATAATGTGTGTGGTTTATTGTTTCATGTATAGGTTTTTAAAAAGTGCCTGTAAGTTTATATTAATTATAAATAAATATTTTGATATTTCATGCATTAAATTATTGCACACATTACTAGAATTGTTGACCTTGAAGTAAATGTTTTTCATCTCTGTTTTACTACAAGACATTATGGTAAGTAGTGTAATAGCAAGGTGTTGTTATTTGGATAATATGGCTTGTATTGAAATATTTGAAGATAGCTCATTAGATTTCATATGCAATGAGTTGTGTATTAGGTTTACTAATTTGAGAAGTGGGAGTTTTTCATTGAGGTATTCATTTGGTGATGAATGTCGGTTCATGTTGGTTTGTGACAACGATGTTTGTTGTATGTTGCGGTCCCAATTGATCGTGAAAGCTAATTTCATTTGGATATATGTCATTGATTCATTACCATTTCCATGTAATACATGTTGTGAACGGGTTGACTGCTCTAATCGAATTTTTGAAGGGGTTGACTGCAGTAATACAAGGTTTGAGAGGGTTGACAGTGGTGATACAAATACACAGAGGTTAGAGTCTTTATCATCAGGCACTAAAAATGATTTTAATAGTTGCATTGAAAATGACTTTTATCTTGGAGGTGTGGAGTCAAGTAAGTCGAAAGTCTATCTTTCGAATGATTGGAAGACTTATATAAGTCATGAGCAGCAGTGTTTTGAAGGAGGTGTAGTGGAATTTCGGGATAAATTGCGAAAGTATGCCGTTGAGGTTGGGTTCAAGTATGTGTATTTGAAGAATGATAAAACTCGAGTGACGGCTGAATGCTCTAAAAAGACTACTAAGAATTGCATGTGGAGAATTCATGCTTCATTATCTACAATAAATGGATACTTTTACATACGTTCAATGAATAATGAGCATACATGTAGAGGTGTCTTTCGTAGTCCGTCAGCCAAAATGATAGCCTCCAAGTTGGTTTCAACATTGGTAGCTGATGATCTTAGAGATAACCCGCTATTGAGACCAATTGATGTAGTTAGAGATATGAAGAAGAATTATGGTCTTGATATAGCTTATCAACATGCATGGCGTGCGAAAGAGATGGCTGCTGTTGATATACATGGTGATGAAAAGGTTTCTTATGCATTAATGAATAATTATCGTGACCTTCTATTGCAGTATAATCCTGGGTCGCATTGCATCCTTGACGTGGAACATGAGAGTAAAAAATTCAAAAGAATATTTGTAATGTTCAGAGGATGTATTTATGGATTTCAATACTGCAGACCTGTTTTATTTCTTGATGGTGCCTTTTTGAAGAGCCGTTACCGTGGAACAATACTATCAGCTACTGCAAGGAATGGGAACAATGGTAAATGAATTTTAAATATTTTATTTTGTGTATTGCATTGAAATTTTGTTTGTTCCATTCCATAACATCAAAATACAAGCATAAAAATATAAAATACCTTTGAAGGTCTTTGTTTTAGTTCACGTGTACTTTTCATTTTTCTGCGTGTATTGTCATGATATGTCTTATTATGTATAATACTAAGTAAAGTACACGCATAATGCATCTAAAGTACACGTGAATGTTTTTGTTAATGTCACGTGTACTTTTCATTTTTATGCGTGTACTTTGATGATGATGACTTTATGTGTAGTAATAAGTAAAGTACACGCATTTTACATGTCAAGTACACGTGAATGTTTTTGTTAATGTCACGTGTACTTTTCATTTTTATGCGTGTACTTTGATGATGATGTTATGTTGAATATAAACTAAAGTACACGCATTTTACATGTCAAGTACACGTGAATGTTTTTCTTAATTTCACGTGTACTTTTCATTTTTATGCGTGTACTTTGATGATAGGTCTTGTTATTTAGAAATAATAAAGCAAAGTACATGTTAAAAATGTAAAGTACCTTTGAATGTTTTTGTTTAGTTCACCTGTACTTTACATTTTTAAATTTAACATAATATTTTTCCCATGTGTTTTAGGGTCTGCGCCAGCAGCATCAATATACAAAGTGTTGTACATGGATATGTTATTTATTTTAATTTTAACATATTTTTATATTTCAGGACTTTTTCCTGTTGCATATGCTGTTGTTGATTCCAAAACCGAAGATAACTGGATGTGGTTTCTAGTCAATTTGCATAGTGCAGTAGTTGAGCAATATCGAAACATAACATTTATATCAGATCGAAACAATGGATTACTTGAAGCTGTTTCGAGGGCCTTCCCGTTGTCTGCACATTCATACTGTATACATCATTTACAAGGGAATATAAAAAAGAAAATTCGTGGGAATTGTGCTGGATTTCGAAAGAAAATTGTTAAAGATTTTTTGTCTTGTGCATATGCTGTCTCAGTAGATGTATTTCACAAGAATATTGAAGCATTGAAGAAGGAAGGAGGAGCTGCTATTGCCGATTTCATTGATAGTTTGCCTCCCGAGAATTGGTCCTGTGCATATTTCCCTGGTAAACGGTATGGTGACATGGCATCTAGTGTTGCGGAGTCATTCAATTCATGGATATTGGAGGAAAGGCATTTACCAGTAATGAATATGCTTGATAAATTGAGAGTGAAGATTATGAATTTCAATGCAAACAAACTTGTTGAGTCTGACACTTGGACAAATGAGCTATGTCCTTTTTTTTCAAAAGTTACTGAATGAAAATTGGAATAAAAGCCGACATTGGACTATTAGTCGCTCAAGTCAAAATGTATTTGTAGTTCATTCAGAAGTGCGAGCAACAGTTGACTTAGGAGAAAGGACTTGTTCTTGTAAGAGTTGGCAGATTAGATGTTTTCCATGTTCTCATGCTGTTTGTGTTGTGCGGAGGAAAGGGACCAGTATTTATGATTATATTGAGGAGTACTATAAGGTATCTTTCTACAGAAAATCATACTCGATACCTATAGTTCCTCTTCTTGATTTGATTTCCTTAAATATTCCTATTCCTGAAAATCCATCTATCCTTCCACCAATGACTAAGAGACCGACAGGCAGGCCAAGAAATAAGAGAATAAAGTCTTCTGGTGAGATCACAGTAAGGGAAGTTACTTGCTCGAGGTGTAGTAAAACGGGTCATTACAGGTCTACTTGTAAGGAACCCATTTGACTATTTTTAAAATTGTTGAATTCATTCATTTTAACCATTTGATTGAATAAATTAATTAATAAACCATTTGTTTCACATAAATGAATGTAATTTATTTGTCAGTCTCATTCTTTAGTTTTTTTTGTGTGTTGCTGTACACATATTTTTCATAAAACATACATGATCTATTCCTTGTGTTCACGTGTACTTTACCTTTGTATACGCATGTTATGTACAGTACACGCACATTATATTTATATTATGCGTGTACTTTATAAAAGCATGCGTGTACTTTACTTAATGTATGAAGTACACGCATAATATAAATGAAATGTGCGTGTACTTTATGAAGTACATGCATTTAAATATAATTGTACATGCATGTTTTAGAAAACTACACGCATATTGATATGACAAAAATCTAATTCAATATACGTGTATTTTATGTATTGTATGGGTATTATGGTCCGCGCCAGCGTCATTGTTATACAAGTATTTTAATCTGCTTGTACTTTATAGACTATGCATGGACTTTATAAAGTACACGTGTAATATATAGAGTACACGCATTTATATAATGTCTTGAGTACACGCATTATTATACAAGTATTTCAATAGGCGTGTACTCTATAGACTATGCGTGTATTTTATATATTACGCGTGTACTTTATAAAGTACACGTATTTGTCTAATTTTTTTTTATGAAATGTTATTAATTTTAAAATTTTTAACAAAACAATTGATCATGTTTATAAGGGTTCACATGTACTTTACTATATTGGGTGTATGACATAACTCAAAACACATTCATGAAAGAAATAAAATTTTTATTATAAACAAAAAAATAAAGTACAATTTTTTCAAATAAAGAAAGCTGAAAAAAATAAAAAGGCTTCTAGTAGGGATGCTTGTCAAATGCATCCAGGGTGTCAGGGAGAGAGTCAATGAAATTCGACCAGTGTCGAATTTCTTTTTCTCTGACAGCTACAAGGCCTTTATGGAGAGCGTTCTTCTCCTTCAGCTTTGCGATTTTCAGGGGCACTTCTTTTGTATAGAAAGACATGAGTTCTTCATGTGTTTGAGGAGGGTCCTCATCCACATCAAATAAATCTATTGGATTGGGTGGAAGTCCAGAATAGCCTTCCCTCGCATATGTTTGAAACTGCTCTAAGGCAGTTTCATATGAGGAAATATTTTCCTCAATTTGCCTTATTTTTTTTTTATTTCTTTCATCTCTCTCAAGAGCTTCTCGCAAGTTTTCTGCTGGAATAGACATTATGTAATCTTTACCCTTGATGTAATGGTTAAGAAAGGAACAAATATTACTCTTTTATAGGAGAAGTGAAAGTTATTTATTTCTTGACCAGAAGTAGTTGGGAAGTGAGTAGTTGAGCTTAATAAATTGATTTCGGTTATTGTGTCCTTAATGAATTCTTCAAAGTAGTTTTCAATTAAAATAATAAATGATTATTATACTAACCACTGCGTGTACTTTAGTGAAAATGCGTGTACTTTGAAGAATTAATTGTACTTAGTAATTATGACTTGTATTTTTCGTGAAAACTAATTGTACATTGTTTCATAACAATCAGATGCATTGTTTGTCTAAACCTTATGTGGATTGTGGTCCGCGCCAGCGGGAAAAAACCATTTTGGTGTAATAAATATTGTAAACAATAACCAATATAACACAAAACAAATTACAAATATATCAATTGAATTTGAATCAGAATTTATAGATGTTTTTTCCCATTTCGGGGGAAGAAATATTTTGACAGAAGAATCTCCCTGAGTACATATGATCTTTGTTTTAGCATGTCAGGGTCTTGAAAGAATTTTTGCATTTCTTTGTCTCTGCTTATTTGTTCAATATAGTACATGCAGAACACCCCACAGTCAACCCTGAAATTACAATAAAACAAATATAAAAATTAGAATGATGTGATGAAATTTTTTGAAAGGATACAAATTAGTAATTTTTAGAAATGAAGTTTTTCTTACCCATTATATTGTTTAGGGCATTCGTGATCTCTTATTAGTTCAAATTTAAGATCACTTTGCAGCACGAAATCTACAGTGCTTCTTTCAGCATATGTCAATGGATCGTCATTTATTGTAAACTCATTTGGGGTGCCTTCCTCAAATTTCCTCTGAATTTTGTAACCATTATTTTTCATTGTTTCTGCTTCAGTCTTCAATTCGGACAGTGTTTTTTGGAAGACAGAAAACTGTTAAGAAGACAAAAATTTAGTGTATACAAATAAAAGAGTATATGAAGATGAAAGAGTGAAAAGTACACGCATAATATAAAAGTACACGCATATTTTATTTTTTCATATCACGTGTATTTTAAAATATGATGCGTGTACTTTGCCTAATGTGTTAAATGTGCACGTATTATATTAAAGTACACGCATTATATTAAAGTACACGCATATTTTATTTTAAAATATCACGTGTATTTTTTATATGATGCGTGTACTTTGCCTAATGAGTTAAAAGTACACGCATAATATTAAAGTACACGTAACTTGTATTGGTTCATTTCACGTGTATTTTAAAATATGATGCGTGTACTTTGATAATCTAGGTAATTATGTACAACTAATACAAAGTACACGCATTATATAATGCACGTGTACAAGTGTATAATATAAGTACAAGTAACATTACTAATTAAGTTTAGGGACTAACCAAGTTTTTTGCATCATCGAAGAATGTTGTGTACTTTTCCGTGCTATTCGGTCGGAGGGGATCCATGTGGACCACTTTATTTTCTTTAGTGTATATCACAAATAATGTGAAATGTCCTATACTATGTCTAAGTACAATGAACAAATTATTACAACTGCCTAAGTATTCAAATAAACCCTTGTATAATTCGCCCTTCTTATTGACTTCGATTGTTTTACAAGCTTCTATCTGAATAAAAATTAGAGACATAGTGTTAATAAAAAAAACTGAAATTTTGTTTATCAAAACTTTCGTTTTATTTGTACTTACCCAACAATAATCAGAAAAAGTGTGTGAGTAGGGTAGCCCTTCCTCCGACAATTTTAATCTCAATACTTCGGAAAAGGCAAGTATTATCTGTTTCACACAATATAAAATGGTGAGGAAATAATAATGTTGAAATTTAATGGATGTCTAATATTTGGAATACATACTTGGCTTGAAATTTCTTGATTTTTGAGGACTTCAAGTAAATCTTCCCATGGGACATACGAAACCATCCCTTTGAAAATAAACTCCCTGCATTTTATATAATCAATAAGAATTGTATAATAATAATAAATATATTCTTTTGCACCAAAAAAAATATAAATTAGCGAAGTGATAAATCATAAAACAATAAACTTTACCCTGGCTCAGCAATTTTAATAAATTCTTCAATCTTTTTCTTCGAAGCTTCATCGAGATATTTATATGCTTCGATTGCTTCAAGCTTGACGCGAGTTTCCTTCATTTTTTCAGCTATTGTTTTAGGGCCTTTTCTTAGCTTTGACTCTTTTAGTTTCTTCATTGGTTCAGGCTTTTCTGTCTCGACGTCAGCTTTTCTTTTCTTCTGACCTCTAGTAAGAGGTCCTTTGCTTTTGGATATTTTGGGGCTGCCCTCAACTTTCTTTGAGGCTAATTCAATCTTTAAACTCGAAATTTCGTCAAGGAGTTGTTTATTAATGTTTTCCTGATATATTTAACAAAGAATGTTGGATTGTAAGCATTTTTTGAAACAATGATTGATTTTCTCTTACGTGTATTTTATATAATACACGCGTGTATTATATAAAAGTGCGTGTATTTTATAAAGTACACGCGTTTATTTTAAAATACGTGTACTTTATAAAATTTATAATATAGATAAAATTTATATTAAAATAAAGAAAGTGTAGCGTGTAATAAATATCTATTGTATTTTATAGATACCTGGTCAGTTTTTTTCAATTCTGATTCTTCAAACATTTTCTTCAACTCCGAAATTTCGTCATTAAGGATTTTATTATTGTTTTCCTGTAATACAAAAAAAATGTTACATTTTAAACAATGCATTATTTTTAATAAAATAATGCATGTACTCTTCATTATATCTAATATCAAATAAAAAAGCATTAAAATACTATGAAATAAAACTGCGTGTACTTTGAGAAAACTGCGTGTACTTTGAGAAAACTGCGTGTATTTTAAACGTGTACTTTAGAAAAACTGCGTGTACTTTGAGAAAACTGCGTGTACTCTGCATTCAAAAGTACCTGTTGAGTTCTTTTCCACTCTGACTCCTCAAGATTCTGACATGCTGTCATCTTTTCTAAGTCAGCATCTTTCCATTGTTGCAATGTATCTTCATACTTTCTTTTTAGATCTTCATTAGTCAATGACAGATATCCATTCTTTTGTTCCAAAATTCTTGTTGATTCTGCCAATTCTTTAATTCTATCTGAGTCACTCATTGTGACTTGATCAAGCTTTTCTTTTAAAGAATTGTTTAACTCAACTAGTTGGGCATTTTCTACCTCCAACTTATTTAATAACTCATTTTCCTTCAAAAGGTTGGAATTCTCCACCTTTAAGTTCTTCACTTCTTCATGGGCTTCAAAAAGTGAATCATGATGTACCTGCAACTGTACATTCAAAATGGCACTCTCCACCTCCAAAGTGGTCACCTTATCAAGTGCAACATTAATGTCTACAGCTGCTTTGGATAGTTGGTTATTTTTTTCCAACAACTCCCTTTTCAAAACAACAATTTGTTCCTCCAAATTAACCTTTGGTTGATCTTTTTCCTTCTTTTTCTTTGGAGTCACAATGTTTTTAAGGGGAATATTCCAACCATGTGAAAACTCATTGTCATCAATATCGTCAGCAACATTGTTTGATGATGAATCAGCATGTATAGGACTTTGTGTAGATATGTTCAAAGAGTAACTTGGCCCTTCAAACTGAGATTCCTTTTGTACAGGACAGTCCTTAGAAGCTGGTTTACTTGTAGCCTTCTTCAAAGTTGCTGTTGCGATGTCATTCTTCAAAAACCATTGTTTCAAAGACGACAACTTCCATTTTAGGAATTTTGGAGCATTTTCTTCATATTCTTCAACAGGAGAAATGATTTCACATTTCTCACATGCCCAATACTGAGATCATACAAAAAACAAAATAAATTTAATACGTGTACTTGACAGAAGATATAACAAGAGTATTTTGAGAGTACACTGGTTATATTTACAAAACATAATACACGTGTACTTTGTAAAATACAAGTGTCCTTTCACAAGATATAAGACGTGTATTTTCAAAATACAATTGATATTTAACGTGTATTTTCAAAATAAACGTGATATAAGACGTGTATTTTCAAAATACACGTTAAATATCAATTGTATTTTGAAAGAACAAGAGAAAATATCACATGTATTTTCAAAATACACGTAATATTTTGAGAGTACAGGTAAGTATTGGTATGTAAATGTCAAGTGTATTTTGAAAATACACGTGAAAATAAACGTGTATTATCAAAATACACGTGAATTTTTCAGGTGTATTTTCAAAATACACGTGAATTTTTCACGTGTATTTTGCTAATACACGTTTATTTTCAATTGTATTTTTAAAGTACACTTGATATTCACGTGTATTTTCAAAATACACGTGAATTTTTCACGTATATTTTCAAAATACACGTGAATTTTTCACGTGTATTTTGATAATACACATTTATTTTCAATTGTATTTTTAAAGTACACGCATATTTTCACGTGTATTTTCAAAATACATGTGAATTTTTCACGTGTATTTTGAAACTACACGTGAGTATTTCTATGTAAATTTTGAAATATCAAAATGTTTTTTTGCTCACCAGTAGGAAAATGACGCATCCAGTAACTGTGCTAGGTTTTGAACTTGCTGATTTGTCAAGTGAATGTATCAGAAACTCATGCACAGCAGATGCCCAATCATATTTATTCATTTCCTCAATATTTTCAATGTATTTCAACCAAAATTCTCCAAGCGTGAAGTTTGAGTTGGAGAAAAATAACGTGTTCAAGAAGTGGAGACACACAATTTTAACAAAATCAGCAATTCCTTCATCTGTCTCCAATTCAACTGATTTCTTCAAACCATTCAAAATTTCTGACTTTCCTATTCTTTTTAAGAAGTATCGTGCTTGAAATCCAGATTTTGTAGCAGTATTCGGTCGCTTTTTCAGTTCTATTGAATTTAAACCCTCCACCAGGGGTATGCCAAATATTTCACTAATATCTATTGGCATTATTGGAATACTGCTCTTCATACGGAAACTTTTGGTTTCCGTATTGTACAGCTCGATAATTGATAAAATATTTTTATCCGTCTTCTTGTGGTCCACTTCTACTACTTTCTCACTGTAGTAGGCATTGAAAAGCTCCCAAAATGGAGTCTTCTTAAGAAGTTCAATATGGCTATTGTTTATTTTATCCTTAATCTGATGCAAATCATGGAGAAAGCTAACAATATTTGACCGATATTGGTCATTCTTCTTTGCAGGACGTTTAGCTTTCAATGCCACAGTAGAGCTGGAACTGGAACTGGATGAAGAACTATCATCAGAACTGCTCTTTGTTTGTTTCTTTCCTCTTCTTGCTTTCATCTTCATCCCCATTATATTGATCTATAAACAAAATTTAAATTACTAACCTATAATTATATGTACAAAAAATAAAATACATGCGAATTAGAATAAAAAATAGACTAAAACAATAAAATACAAGCGTATTTAACAAAAGTACATGCAATATTCTCACAAACAATTTATACAAGTCTCATCAAAATACATGCTAAAGGCGATAATATATATCGTCAGTTTCATGGTAATACCTAACAGAGGTTGTTCGACAAGTGAAAAACCAAGATTCTCTACTCTTAACATATTCAGTAAAGAAGTGATACAATAGTTGAATGCTAAAAGCTCCAACATTATCAAAACCTCTTAAGCAATACTGCTCAATTCGTTTAGCTAAATCCTTCGCTTTCGACTCAGTTACTTGAAGCTGTTCCACATCAAAAGTGCAGTAAATGTCTTCATAGTAGTAGTAGAAACCAAGTAACCTTTTAGCTCTATCGTTAATGCGAAGGAGAAAACGAATTTCGTCTTCATTAGTACTATTCACTGTCAATGTGAAAGGTTTTGTATTGTTAAGATCTTCGAACGTGCAGGCAGCAGTTTTGTAGTTGAACATGCTTGATCGTACGATTCCTAAACAATAACACAACAATACAAAATAGTACACTCATAATACACATTAGTACATGGACACTGGATTGAACAAATTGAATTTCAATGTTCGTGTACATTGACATTGGATTCAAATGCAGCTGGCTATTGGACAAAAAACACTCTTAAATATTAACAAATTGATAATACTTCTTAAAAACTCATGGAAAATAAATCAAATGCCGCTGGCGCGGACCAAAATAACATAGGATTGATGAAATATGGATTTGAAATTAAAGTACACGCAAAACACACATAGTACACGCAACACATGGCTTGTACATGTAGATATTCTATAGAGTACACGTATAAAACATAAAAGTACACGCATATTGAATTGAGAAATACAATTTCAATGTGCGTGTACTATGTGTATTTTGCGTGTACTTTATAAAAGTACACGCAAAACACACATAGTACACGCAACACAGGACTTGTACATGTAGATATTCTATAGAGTACACGTATAAAACATAAAAGTACACGCATATTGAATTGAGAAATACAATTTCAATGTGCGTGTACTCTGTTAATTTTGCGTGTACTTTTAAAAAGTACACGCAAAATACACATAGTACACGCAACACAGGGCTTGTACATGTACATATTCCAATCCATATGATCAATACAATGTTTGATTTCATCAGTCCATATGATGAATACATTCTAAATATATGATGAATAATACGCATGAAAAGAAGAATGTGATTTCATCAGTCCATATGTTTACAAATTTATACATATGAGAACACAAAATACACAAGGACAAAAAGGTGATAAGAGAATGTATACATACTTGTTAGTGCTGTTTGGAAGAATTTGATTTAGAATGTAAAATGTAGAACTTCAACGATTAGGTTTTGAAAGAAGAGAGCTAGGGTTTTGATTGAAGAGAGTTAGGGTTTTGATCGAACAGAGTTTCTAGAGCTTCGATCAGGAGTATTTATATGTTGTTGTTGACCAAAATTTGATTGAGAAATAGAATCGTCTTGGGGTTTTGATCGAAGAGACGGTACGATTGATACAAGAGAGAATACAACGTTTTTGGCGCTTCGTTTTCTGGATAGTGCGTGTTTGTTTTAATTTCGGGGTATTTATATGTTGGACCTAATCGTTTAAAATTTGTTGGGCCTGGTTTTTTTGTCCAAAATTGCTAGTCCAAGGACTAGACCGTTAAAGCCCCTAAAAGAAACATCCCAGATAGACTTTAAAAAGGAAACCTCTTGTACGCAATTTTTGGATAAACAACTTTTCAAGGAGTCTTTGCCATATGCCAATCATTGGCATGCCAATGATTGGCACAACAAAAATTGGCGCCCTATAATTATCTTTACCAAGTTGTATGGCAAGGAATATAAGCCTTTGTTTGGGAAAAAACAATTTGTACGCAACTTAAAAATTCAAGAAGCTTTTAATCCCAAATGCCAAATGATTGGCATGCCAATCATTGGCTTTATGAAAAAAGCGACGGAAACTTTTAGCCTTTAAGCCATTGGCTTATACGCTGACAGAAGGCAAAACAAGTTGCCTCATTTTTATTTTGGCAGTCGCGTGACAACAAGCACCAGGTGTTTTTTTTTCTTTTTTTTAAAAGGAATGAAACCTCCTTCCTATAATTTGACCTAGACCTCCTCTTTATTTTTATTTTTTTTAACACCCAGTGACCAAAGCCAATTCTAAAAAATTGTATGTCAACTTATTTTAAAAAAAAACTTTTGTTTCCAAATATAAACCTTTTAAAAAAAATTCTAACTATTTTTTTTAAAAAAAATCCCAACACTTTAAATATAAAATACACATGGAACTTAAACTTATTTTTACCAAAACTATCTGGTTGGAGCTTGAATGTTAAAGTGCACTTGTAATTCGGATCCGGATATTGTAGATGTTAGCATCCTCGATTCTTTGTTGGCTTTTAGGGGAATACGACATAATAAATTGTGACGGACAATGTCATTACATCCGTAGGTCCTAGTTATCACCTTGGATCGTCCAAACATCACTCATCTCCAGATCAACACGGCAGAGATCAATCAGAGCCCAAACTAGACCTCTCACATCAAAACTTACCTTAGAGATGGGATCCTATCAAATTACAACCTTTAGGCTAGATGGATAAAGTCCATAGCCTTTTGGTACGGCATATAAAATGGAGTATTATTCAAAAATGGGTATTGCTCAGTACCTCAGCAGTGCCTAAGCAGATGAAAATCCAATTACATCATCAGAGACCTCTATGAAGGTGTCTGTGATGCCCATGTAGGTCCAAATACCTTAGTCTACAAGATAAAGGCAATGATATTTATAGCCTATATTGGGGAGGGAATGTTGTGACAAGTGTCAAAGGTTTGCATTTGCTCCAAAGTAGCCATTAAAGAGAAGATGGCTCCTACGCTAAGTCGATGGCCCTTTGCTCAATGGGGACTGGATTTAGTAAGACCTCTACTCCTTAACAAATGCTAAAATAAGTTCTTTATTATGGAAATTGATTATTTCACCAAGTGGGTTGAGGTTGAGCCATTAGCCACCATCACGGAGAAGAAAATAATGAACTTTGTGCGAAATATTATCATCTGAACGTTCGGCTTACCAAAGGCCATCGTCTTAAATAATGACATGCAATTTGACAACCCAGCATTCAAAGAATTTTTCTCGGACTATGGAATAAGCAACCATTACTCTTTTTCATGCCATCCCTAGGACAGTTTCCAAGTTGAAGTCACCAACAGAACCATATTACATAATCTGAAGAAGAGGTTAGAGAATGATAAGGGGTTATGGACTAATTAACTCACAAGTATCTTATGGACTTACAGGACCACAGTCAAAGGTCCAACGGGAGAAACCCCATTATCCCTGACCTTTGGCACTAAGCCAGTAATATCAATGTAGGTCAAAGTGCCAATATAGAGGGTATCCTAATTCGAACCAAAGGCTAATAATAACGGTCTTGAGAGAACTCTAGATGAGCTAGAATAAGAAAAGGGAAACTACATTGATCCGAATGGTTGTGTACAAGCAAAGGATAACCTCTTACTTCCAATGATGTACTTCGAAATGAAATAAAAATAATACTTTTTGTTTCCTACGATGTCTCAATATAGGTATTCTCTAAAAGCCTCAAGGACTACAACCTTGTATTAAGATAATAGTCAAAGGTCCAAGGACTTAAAAAGACTAAAGGAATCGCCAGGATTTTCATCCTTGATCCCATTCAAACTGAGTAAGGTCTAAGGACCCATAAAGTCAGCTCAAATCACTGTTCCACACTCGGCTGAGGTCCATGCATCCTTGGGACGATAATTAAAGGTTTAATGACCTAAAAAAGACTAAAGAAATCATCAAGGTTTTCACCTTTAATCCCATTCAAACTGACTAATAGTACAAATATTGCACCACCTGCCGCGGACGTTACTCTCGCATACACAAGCTTATAATCCATGACCCTAATCAACATAGGGTGCATCCCTACCCAATACAGGGTGTGGCACATACTTCTTGGCCTTACATACAGGTCGCATCCTTTACTACAGGGTGCGACACTCAATATGCATGCCTGCAGTCCGCGTCCCCTTCATTCACAGCTGCTCCAGACTTGATGTATGTCACGTGCTCAGGGCACGTGACACAGCTCACATACCTCCTATAAATAAAGGTCCACACCTCGAGATAAAGGGAGATTTTACAATACCTCATGAAGCCTTACCAAATTCTCCCTACACAACCTCAACATACGACTTGGGGGCTACTCATCGGCATCGCTGCCATCTCTCTGGTACACCAGAATCCTCATTACTACCATGTATCCTCCTTTATTTTCACACTTGTACGCCTCTTTAGGCTTGATTATTTTGTACTACGCAACGCATATAATGAGAATGGAGCAACACAGTGGATGTAGGCCTATTTTTAAGGCTGAACCACTCTATATCTTGTCTTTTATCTCTCTAATTCGCTCTATTTTACTTATTATTCACAATACCCTTGATTTGTTGGTACGATAATGACTAGTGGACGATTTCTCATATCATCAAATTGGCACCGTCTGTGGGAACCGAGATATTTCAATCTTGTTTCTCTATATTTTGTGTTCTTAAACACCTTATTCTATTCATGGGGATCCTCTTGATCATCATCCCATGAGTAAATATCGGTTATTGAGCTCTATTATATACTTACACCCTTAAATGGGTATTTTGTATATTCAAATCTATTATGGTCTCTCTTTTATGACCTTAGATCTATCTTACATACCCCAATGATATCGTTTCAAATAGATAATGCTGAAAAGCATGGTGGGCTTTAACCCCGAAAAGATGAATGATTAGGGAAGGATTGTATTTACTCCCTTTTTGCTGATTCTTGGCCTATGATCTAGGGTTTATCCTTATAATTGTGTTATTTGGTGCACCTTGAGGGTATTCTCTCATGGATAGACCCTAGTATGATCGCTCCCCACGTGTTTCAGGAGAAAAACTCAATTTCTGGGTTCCAATTTTGGGCTTGCTCCCTTTACTGCCTAGATAGGGGTGCGGCCTGGCAGTTCAACTGTCTTCCTTGTCGCGGCCCCAACTAGGTCGGTTCTATTACAACAGCTTCAAATTATCGGGGAAAGGACTCAAGTGATCTTTATCTCAACCTTGGTGAATATCATATAAAGGCCATGAAAGTACACTTATGTGCCTTACTGGTCGCGACCTCATCAGTAGTATCAGTCAAAGGCCATGGCAGTACACCTATGTGCTTCATTGGCTGGGCCTCAACAGTAGTATCGTGCGGTAATGCAATCGCTGCATCCCAACTTCTTACTTGGTTAAACTAATATTTCTGTGATTACTCACTTCTGTTAGTTTTATCTCAGATTATATATTTTGTAAAGACTAACAAAGCAGAAAATAGAAGGAGAATCCAGCCAGAGCACAGAAGTCAAAGATAAGATTGTACAGTTGTACAATCACCTCAACCATATCTACAACAGTTATGCTTCACTCCAGACCTAGGTCAACTACTTGAGCCAGAGGGTCCTCATGCTAGAGGCCGCAGCCTCATCAAATGTGGGTGCGGCACCCAAGACCATTGCCTCAACAACCTTCGCTATCGCGGTAATACCAGATAATCTATCCATGAAAGCAGCCAGCGGGAATCAGAAAAGGAAGGCAGATAAGGCAGAAGAGAGCGAGAGCTCTAGGGCTTACACTCCATTGGCCTTCCTAATTGAAGACATCTTTGAGTCCATTAAGGAGGACAAACTGTTTTGGTGTCCAGAGAAGCTGAGGGCTCCACCCCACAAGAGGAATAAAGCTAGTCGGTGTAAATTCCATCTGGACCACGGCCATGACACTGAGCAGTGCTATGCTCTGAAAGATGAAATTGAGAGTCTCATAAGGTAGGGGATGCTGCAGCGTTTCCTCAAGGATGCTTAAGGGACCATCCTAGCCTGACAGGCCACACGCCCACTTTTCATGCTTATGTTTTATATTTCATCTATTTCTATTTTACAGTGAAACTATTCTTATACTATTTTAAGTTAAACTTTGTATTGTCCTTATAAAGTCGTATATATATGAATAGATATGTGAAATTAAGTTCACTCTTATAATGCCATATTTTGATTCTCATTTCCATAAAATGTTATCTTATAAAAGGCCATTTTATTTTGAACAGATCTTGGTTCGAGACAATGTGTTATACCGGGAATGATAATATCTAAATGGTCTCACAACGCCCGTCAAGACACTTTATTGTCCGAAAACAAGCGACAATTGAAAGTGGCAAAAGTAATCATCGAGAGAAGCTATCTAAATTGGTTTGTAACATCACTCGTAAGGGCTTCAAGCGCCCAGTCTAAGCTTTCGGGATGTGTCATTAGCACGGGGAGGTTACTCCCCCGACAAACATCATTAACTTGGTGGAAATGAGACTAAACATCATTAACTTGTTGATCTCATATTATCTTGGGGAAGCTTCATAATACCTAGATCAGGAAGGCCTGAAAATAACCCACTGGGGCTGGAGACTTAATTGTCTACGGATAATCCTATATTTAAAGGGGCCAAAGACTTAATTGTCTGCGGATAATCTTATTATAGCATGGGAAGGCTTTATATATATCCACATAAGCTTGGGAAAGATTTGTAATACCTAGCCCGGGGGGGGGGGGGGGGGGGGGCTAATAATAACCCAATCAAAGCGACTAAAGGAAAGCCATGAAAGGCAATCAAAGTGACTAAAGGAGACGGTGTGCTGTGATCACAAAGCAGGCCAAAGCTACAGAAGGATGGACACAATTTCCTAAAAGGCTAAAAAGGTGCCGCAGCCTTATTAGTATGGCTGCAGCCATTAAGTGAATTCATTCAGAAGATACAGCAGACAAAGGCATGCAGGATTATTAACCTGTCGCAACCCTGTTCAAGAAAAGCGACATTTGGATTAGGATCCAGTTATAAAGATACAACAAAGGCCATGGTCAGAAAGGGCATTCAAACATTCAAAGGTGTCGTGGCCTTGTTCAAGAAGTACCCTGGATCCATTCCCAACAAATTTGATTAAAAGAAGAGATTGCATCCACCATCAAACATGCAATATTACAACAATATACAATACAAGTGTAAAGTCCAAGGTAAAGAAATTCGATCGCAGCCTGTGTGAAGAAACCATTTATACTATGGTGCCGCGACCTTAATCTATTATTCCTATAAGTTTATTAAATCAAGTAAACAAGAATTTAAGTTTTGTAGCATTGGAAGTATAAAGCAGGCAGATGATATATAGAATGGGAGTTGACCCTAAAAACCATCGATAAAGATATTCATGTTCGTCGGGCAATCAGTAACTAAAAGGTGTTGTTAACGTTCGGTTCGGTTTAAAGGTTTATAGGGAGGGGAGAGAGTGTATTTTATATTGGATTCAACCAGAATCCACCGATAGAGATCTAAGTATCCTTTATCGACATGGCTAAAATCCCAAAGGTGTCGCAGTCCTTGGGCTAGTTACTCTATATTTGGTCTGGGGATGGATGCATCCCTAATAGATAATATGTCAAGAGATGTATTATAAGGCATGAAGTTCACGAGTTTAACTCGGTATAGATCTCACGTACCCAAGAGGACTTGGGATTAAATCCTCTGTAGTTCTAACAAACAGGACATATTTATAGGTGTAGGTGATGAGATACTGCATACACAATATGCAACATTACAGTATTTATAGAGCCTATTCCTTAATATAGCATTTGTGTTGTGTTGAATTGAATTGATGTATTTATATGTTAAAATAATATGTTAATCAAAGGCCAATTCTTGACACGTGTTGATATTGAAACGCATACCTGGAGGTGTCATCGTAGTGACGGGCTTTATTCACTCAAAGAAGCGGTGGGAGTAGCCATATTTTAGACTTTAGCTTTATAAAGTTTCAAACTGACTCGACTCACTAACACTTTCCTGAGAACGGTTTTAAAAAGTATGTTTTCATGTTTGTATTTAGTCATTGTGATGCTTTATTATCATTTATTTGACATATTAGCATGTAAATTCAATACACAGATAGAGGTCTTGGGTTAGAAACCAGGCTTTTAAAATATAAATACTGTAAAGTGCATACCGGGTCCCCTAAAACGGGGTCGGGTTAAATGAGAAGAAAATATATGGTAAGTTTATCACAATACACATGTAACGTTTCTTTACCCTTGTAGCATGTGCATGGGTTATGGCCCCGATATTCATGTGTGTGTGTGCACGGGTTATGGCCCCGATATTCATGTAAAGTTTCTCTACCCTTGTAGCGTGAACCGATTTTTTCTCTGGGGAATGTCCCTACTTGAGGTGCCCGGGGTGAGCAGAGCTTCATTTATAAGTGTTAATTTTTGCGTAATGCACATGGAGGTTTGTCTTTGTTTTTCTCGAAGGTAACTTTTTAAAAGTACAAACCCTAATCGGGACTGTGGAGGGAGCGACTTTTCATAAGTACGAACTTATCTCTAGGAGAAGCAACTTTCTAAAGTACAAACTTCTTTCGGGACTTAAGAAATTTAGAAAAGCTAATCAATGTTTGGTTTGGGGTTCTTTTCAAGGTTAGTGGGGACCTCCTTTTATAGGGGTCTAGGCAGAGCCTTTGACCGATCGGTCATCCCTGGGATTTAATCGATCAGTCATCCCAAGCGACAGGTGTATAGTGGATGGGGGATGAGGGATAGGTGTATGGACAGTAAAAGATCCTTTGAGATCTTTGGAATCATTAGAGTGATGACCGATCAGCCAAAGCCTTTTGAGGGCCTTTAATCGATCGGTTAAAGGACCTCCAGAGTCTTTTTAGCTTCTTTTTATTTTTTATTTACTTTGCATTTTGGTCCCTATAATTTTGTTCTTGGGGTTTTGGTTTTAAGGGTATGTTTATGAACGGGATGAAAAGGACCCACACCTTGATTGCAAATCGGGGTGTCCACAAAGGTGGTCAACCAAGAGGGTGCATGTGTGGACATTCTTCTTCGAAATTGAAAGTATTTTAAAAGTAGGTTTGCCTATTTGGGGGGGGAATTGTGGGGCGTAGGGGGTAATCGGTAGAATGGGTGGGGGTAAAATTGGTGCTTTCTAAACAAGGGTCAGAAGGATAACCGATCAGTTGTCCCAAGAGGGATGTTTGACTGATCGGTCATCCTTGTCGATGATTCAAAAACTATTAAATACAGGGCCTTCTTGGATATTCCACTTCATATCTACCTATGACTAAGGTTAACCGTTGCACCCTTCCAGTGTTACCGTTAGCATTTATAGTGGCCCTTCATGGGGAGGACCAAGTTGTGCATATTCGCAATGCAGTTCAGTGTTTGGTATGCTAGCGCCATCTCTAGACCCTGCCTTCTTTATGAATGATGTGAGTTTAAAAATTCCTCTTTTGTTTATCTTGTCTCACTTATTGTTCTTAAATTTGACTGAATTTGTTTTTTACAAACTTCCAATAGGTATTGGTTGATGATATCCAGTTATGGGAGATATTGAATCACTGGTCGTTAGAGCATTTGGCTTTAGGCTGACTGACTGCTGAAGTTTCGGCGAATGCCACTACTCATTATCTAAGGTTGTCGATAGGTCTTATTTAGTGATCAGGAGGCACCGTATACCTAGTTGGTGTGTCTACGTCAGGTGTAAGGGCAGGATGCTAAGTTCGGGAGTCTCGAATGGGATTTGTACATGTGGTCGTCCGAGGAAAAGGCCCCGTGTATCATGGTCTAGTGGGATAATATTTTTTGTGGTTCTTTTTTTGGGATTTAATGTAACCTTCCAAAAAGGCATTTTTTATGTTTTTCTCTAGGTTTGGTAGGGGTAAATATCCTTGGTATTTATTTAGTTTGTTCCTTTAGGAGGAACACGAGGAGTCCCCAATACTCTTTTTTTCATGTATGGGGTTTCTCATTATACATCATGGTCATAAGTAATATCACTTTACCTTTTGATGATAAATGGTTCATAGTTTGTATGTTGTATTTTTCTTTTCTTTAATTTACAGTATTTATGCATCAGAATAATGATTAGTGAACATATAGATAGAATGAGCCTAATATCTTTTTATTAAAATGGGGTGATAATACACACACACACATACACAAACACACACACACACATATGCATATATATATATATATAGGGAGAGATAGCGGCTCTCATACATACCCAGTATACATACTTGTTGGCGCAAACCTCTTTTTCTAAAATATTTAAAATATTTTTGAGTTGAATTTTTTTATTTGGCATTTATACATTTCAAGGTACCCATATAAAAAATCAACTCAAAATAACTTGTTTTGCTATTTAAAAAAATGGTCACACTTTCACAACTTTTAAAGTGCATTAAAAGATGTGAAAGTTTGGCCCATTTTTTTAAAATAGCAAAAACATTAATTTGAGATTTTTTTTTATACGGGTCCCTTGAAATGCTTAAATACCACACAAAAAACTCAACTCAAAAATATTTTTTTTACTATTTTAAAAAAATCAGTATGTATACTTGGTATGTACTGAAGCCTGTATATATATATATATATATATATATATATATATATATATAGAGAGAGAGAGGGGCAAAGGTGCACCTTCTTTTTTAGACTTTTCTTTTGGAGAGAGACAATTTTTATCAGCTTTCTTAGTGAGTCATCTGTATGTGCTAACGTTAATGTGTGAGGAAAGGAAGTCCCCTTCATCTGTTTGTGAACTGACGAGAGCAATTTGATGTAGCTTTGGAATCGAATGTCAATCTTATCCAGGACAAGGTTCCATTTTGTGGGGATCCCCTAGTGAGTCTATCTATTGATGTATCATCTCGAGACATGGGTTAATTTTAAAGGGTGTTTATTTCTTTAGGAAGAAAGGATGTAGGGGTATTGTATTTTCCCTCTATGCTTCTTTTGATTGTTGCTTTCATGGTATCAACATTTGTTTGATGTTCCTTTAAATAAAGAGGACCTTGCGTAGTCTTAAAATGCCTTAGAGTATTGTTTTATTACTTGATGCTTAGTTTATTTAGATTGAGTAGACTCTTGAGGAGTAAGGGCAAAATGACCATAAATAGGGTATTTCCCGTAACATATGTTTTTTTGGTGTTTGTTTAGACGAAGCCTGAAGTAATATCCGAGTTTCCTACACATCTCGGATTCAAGACATTGGGGTGGCTATATTTGAATGGCTGTGATAAACACATAGCAGGGAAATCACTTCCATGTAGTTATCTTCAATCAAAATATTGGGGGATCAAAGTGTTTTAGCTGACATCAAGCGAAAGGTTAGCGGATCAAGTTGGCCTTTTGATGTAGGGTGGGATTGTGCATGGGTTTGCACAGTCTTCCCATCCCGTTCCAACCCATTATTTTTAAATTAAATCGACCTTTTACTTTTCACCATAGGAAGGTTTAAGGAAATAATTCTTCAATCGGTCGAGATTGAAGGGTTAGGAAAATGTGACTCCATTGAGATCGATTAAGGTAACCAACCCACCGAAGTTTATTTTTGTAACGAGGTAGAATCCTCCCCAGTCGGGTGAAAATTTACCTTCGGGATTCCGGGACGGATTGAGGTTTTTGTTTAAAGACTAGATCACCCTCTTGGATGTTTTTATTCCCAACCCTCTTATTAAACACTCGTGTGCTATGATGCCGGTAGCCCTGATTGTGATCAATGACCTTTAGCCTCTAATCATCAGTCTTGTTCGTCATAATAGGCTTTGACCCATTTAGTTTTGGCCACTTGGCTTTCGATCATGACTCGTAATGATGGTATCTCAAGTTATATGGGTATGACTTCCTACATGCCATAAACTAACGAGTAGGAGGTGACCCCGATTGAATTTCACTCCGTCATATGGTAGCCCAAGAGGTCGTATGGGAGTTTGTCTGACCAGTCGTTGTAGGTCTCTATCATTTTACTGATGATGTTTTTAACATCTTTGTTAGCGACTTCGACTGATTTATTAGTTTGTGGTTTGTATGGGGATAACTTACATCGAGTAATCCAGTACTCGTGTAATAGGTTTAAGACCTATTTATAAAAATGAGACCCATTGTCGGACACTAACTCGAGGGGTACGCTAAAGCGATAGATGATGTTCCAACGTATGAAATTGGACACCTTCTCAGTGTTTAATACTTCATAAGATTAGGCTTTACCTACTTGGTGAAATAGTTGATGGTGACCAGGATAAATATGTTCCCGATGGAAGCCTTGGGGGTGACCTAACCTATGATGTTCATCTCCTAAGTGGAGAAAAGCCAGGGTAAGGTTGTGTGGTAGTGCTCTAAGGGAGATAGATGTCATTTTTGGGTGCAAAGTTGACATTTTAGCACCTCCTTATGTAATTCAAGCAATCATTTTGCATAGTGGTCAATAGTATAATTGCCGAATTTTTTTTCGAAAAAGGGTGTGCCCACTTATTTGCTGGCCACATTCACCTCTATAGATTTTCTCCATGAACTCGAGTTTCTAGTCATTCGTAATGCATCGTAAGTGTATTCCATCGACACATCTTTTATAGAGGTGACCCCCACAGATGATGAATTAGGCTTCCAATCGTCTCGAGGTAAGTAGGTCATTTGAGGAAGCCTCCGGAGGGTAATGGATCGTGTTAAACAGGTTCCATATGTCATAGTACCAAACTGTGGGTCCTATTATTGCTTCCTTAATGGTTTTGAGCTCAAAGTAGTAATAAAGGGTGATTCGACTGGTCATGGTAAACGTCATTTCCATACTTCCTTCTGTCATGTCTATTATGGAGGCTAGGGTGGCAAGTGCATCTACGAAATTATTTTTAGCCCTCAAGAGGAAGTTGAAATCAAGATGCTCCAATCATGAGTCTATATCTTCGAAGTAAGCATAGTAAGATTACAGTTTATCATCCTGGATTTTCTATTTTTCCAATATCTAGATAATAACGAGGCTTGAATCTCAGTAGGCTTTCAGGTCGGTGATTCTCATTTTCATCGAGACCTATGATCTAAGACTTGTACTCAACCATGTTACCAGTGCACTCGTAGGTGAGTATGATGGATGTGGGAAGTCGTCATAAGTCAGGGGATATAAGAATCATTCTGATGCTTAATTCCCATCGAATTAGAGTTCTAAAGTTTTTCTATCGTTTAAGGCGAAGACACCTTCGTTGGGAAATTCTGCCTCATTTTGTTCTTCCTCGTCTGATAGGGGTTACCTTGCAAAAAGGGAAGATATGGCTCGTCCTTTGGTGGCCTTATGTGTGATGTATGTGATTTTGAACTCTGACATCATCATTGTCCACTTGGCCTTTCAGCTAAAGAGAGTGAGTTTCTTATATAGGTATTTTAAGTTATCCATCCAGGACACAATCCGTATGTTGAATCCATATGAGATATACTCAATCCTTTTCCAAGGTGGTGTATTTGAGATCATAGGATATTAGCTTCTTTCTAACATAGTAGATGAAACATTCCTTTCGAGAAATTTTCACGTACTGAGGCAATATGGCTCCGAATGTCTTGTTGGTTATGGTCATATAGAGCTGGAGAGGTTGTCCTAGTTGGGGAGGTACTAACACCGGTGGTTGAGTGAGGTGCTCACGTATTTTCTCGAATGTTTCCTGGAATTGATCATTACACTCTTTAGGGGAGTCTTTTTGAGTATTTGGAATATAGGTTCATAAATTATGGTAAGCTGGTTGATGAATTGGCTTATGAACTGTACCTGGCCTAGGAACCCTTTGACTTATTTCTCCATTCCATGGGGCAGTATTTCCCATATGGATTTGATCTTGGTGGGGTCTACCTTGATTCCATCTTTGTTGACAATGAACTAAAGAAATTTACCCTTAGTGACAATAAAGACATATTTATCAGGTGTTAGCCTCATTTTGAAGGGGAGTAATGTTTAGAAAAAAATTCAGAGTGCTGGGACATGTCCTTTGCGGTCCTTGGATTTAATGATCATGTGAACCACATAAACTTCTACTTCCTTATGTATGAGGTTGTGTAGGATATATGTGTATGCTCTTTGGTAAGTGGAACCAATGCTCTTAAGAACGAAGGGCATGATTTTATAGAAGTAAGTTCACTAAGGGGTAATGAACCTAATTTTCTCTTGGTGGTCACAGTGCATTTTTATTTGATTATAGGATGTGAATCCGTCGATGAATGACTTGAGCGCATTGCTTACTACATTATCTACCAATGAGTTAATGTGAGGAAGAAGAAAATCATCCATGGGACGTACCCGATTGATATCCATGTAATCCAAGCACATTCAAACTTTACAATTCGTTTTAGGTATTGGTATAATATTAACTAACTAAGTGGGGTATTTGATAACTCGGATGAACCTGACGTTGAGCTATTTCTCCACTTCCTCCTTTACTTTCAAGGACCATTCGGGTATCTATTTATGGAGTCTCTACTTTATTGGTTTTACATCAGGGAGAGTGGGTATCTTGTCCATGATGAGGGTTAGATCGATGTTGTGCATGTCAGTGTAAGACCAAGTGAATATGTCTATGAAGATGGCAAGGAGATAATTGAGTTCCTTTCATTCGTTCTCATTTAAGGAGGACCCTATTTGTAACTGTTTAGGGTTTTAGGGAGTGACAAAGTTTATGGTTATGGTACCATCATCGCTGGGAGACTTGCATTTATTTTGTATTTGGTCAAGTTTTTATAAGTGTTTTAAGTATTTTTCATTCGCACACTTATCTTTATTAGGTGTGAGTTTTAATCCATTTCTAGATTCATAATCATCACATATAACACACACATGAAAATATTGGAAAACACTATTTATTATGCCATCAAAGGGAAGAAGGAAAATATTGATAATAATAAAAAAAAGTCTACTTTATAGAGGGATATATTAGAATAGGGGTGCGGGGGGACTCTTTTGCTAACAAGACAGACTCAAAAGGCCTCCAAGTGATGGGCGTCGTGGCACATTTAACAGAAGTCAAGTTATTGAGTAATGTGGTTCCTGCGATGTTGGTGATAAGGTGTGTCAGATTCTATCAAAGGGCCTTTAGAGTGATCTTTAAGGTCCCTGGGACCTTTGTATAGACTGTACGCTAGGGCAGACTGTGTTTCTCAGGTTGGGATATTTTTTTCCCCATTTTTTATACGGATTCTTCATTGGTCCTACTATGGGGTCAGTATAGGGGAGCACCTCAAATAGGGCTTCCAGCTAGAGCTGGTGGTTTCCTCAATGATAGTCCCATGAGGGTTGTTGGGTTGCATCCTGAGGTTCGACCAAAAGCGGTGTTTCAGGGGGTGGGGTTTTTGAGTATGGTATACAGAGGTAGAGAATGATTTAAGTGATTCTAGATAATCTTCTTTTTTTAAAAGTGATACCTCAGGCGGCCGAGGTGGTGTACTAGCCATGGAAGCGTTCAGCGGGAGTTAATTCTGAATACACTAATATGGCCACCAAGGTTACTTCATCAGGAAATAGCATGGGTAATCCCCACTCTGGTTTGGGCTTGGATATTTTTTTTTCTTCCTTTATAGCTCATGACATGTTGAGCTCGTTCTGGATGACCTTGTGGATCTTCCTATAGTCTACGTACCGTCCTTCCTTGAATAGGATCTCCATTTTGGGTTGTAATGATATGTTTGATTGATCTCACCATTGTTCAGGAAGTCTGTGATATGGAAAGACTTCTCCTTGGAGATGGAAGTGTCCATTCCACCCTTAATAAGGGTTCTGGGGACCTGGGGTTGGAGTTTTACTATTACGGGTGTGCCTGAGACCGGTCTTTCCTTTATGTTACATGGAAGTGATAGTTTCAAGGGTTCCCTGTTGATTTTTCCCAAGTCCTAACCCAGGCATGCATCCCATCTTGTTAATGATTTAGGTAACTACATTATGAATAAACGACTCCACCTCTATCATATGGGTGAAAGGGGCCCACTCAAAATCCACTGAAGCATATGTCGATACTGTTATGGTGGATATCCAAGAGGGGGATGGTACTAGTGCTGGCAATCGTGACCCATCCTTCGTCCCCTTAGATTGTGATGACTTCCATATCGAATGAGAATTTGACTCTTACGTGAAGTTATGAGGGTAGTGCCTCCACGGGATGTATCCAAGACCTCTCGATCAAGAGGTTGAAGCTGGAAGGTATGTCGAGCACCTAAAACTCCACATCACACTTAATAGACCCCAGTATGAGAGTGGGGATGATAGGTCCTAAGACCACTCGGCGAGTATTATTATAGGCCCTTATAGACATAGAAGACGACGTAAACTCTAAGGCAGTGTATCCAAGATCATTGGTGGGGCAAAAGGGCACACATTAATGGTGGACCCGTTGTCTATCAGTACTAGGGGCATAATCTATCTGGGGGTCTCATTAGTGATATGTAAGTCAAATTGATAATTATGAACTTGTATGGGGAGGTCCTCATTGGAGAAGCTGATGTGTTGTTTCATGGTGATAGACTCGATGGTAGCTGACATCTTACCCTAAGTCAGGTCCATAAGCACAGAAACTTGAGACAACATATGGACAAGGGTAGCTCCGTACTCTCGGGATTTAGTTAGCAGTTCCCATATGGTGATGTTAGTCAATGTCTGGCGAAGTTGTTCTTAAATATTATTATTTTCCCGATGCGAAGACGTCATAACCTTTTGGGGGGGTCCTCTTTATTAGATGGGTTCTAAGGAATGGAGTGCCGACCTGACTTGGTAAAGAAGTCAACTTCTTTGTCTGGGGAGAGTATGGGTTTAGATCGGGCTTCCTATTCGACTTTCTCTAGATAGCAAAGAAGTTCGGTCAGTGATGTGGGGATGGAGGCAAGTGGTGCTAGCTTTGGAGCCATCACTTTAGTCCAATCTAGGGTGGGGGTTGGCTTCGAGTTTTAAGGATCCCTATTTTGTATCTTGGTGGAAGTTTGGTACATGGAGCCATATGTCCACTGTACAGTCACGTCAGATTCCTTAACAGGGATGGAGATTTCTATCATTGTGGCTAGGACTTGTCCGTCTATCTAGCCAGGTGTATCAGGTGATGATTCTAATGGCATGGACGATCCTGACCATATGTCGTTATCCGAGGTTATTTCCTAGTGATCCTAATTATCCAAAGAGGTTTCATTCCTGGCATCATCTTTCTTATAATATTGGTGGCTTCGTAAAAGATGTCTCTATAGTAGTACAGGTATTTAGCATATTCGGGCCCCCATGGTGAGTTTTATTGAGAAATAAGGTATGGGTCAATGCTTACACTACACATTGTAGGCTATCAAACATTTCATATGTGTGGTCATAGGGAACAAGGTTAACTAGTTCCATTTCAGTGGCATATGAATACCTCCAAGAGGGGGTACTTCAGGCGGGGGATGGCCTCAACAGGTCATATTATCCTAAAGTTTTATTATGCCGATTATGTGGGTTGCATTCAGAAAAGTATTCCCATGGTTGTGTCCTACACCAGTGTAGTGGTGGGTCCAGGTTAATACAAAATTACGAAGAGGTCAAGTGATAGTTGTGGCATGAGTAAGTCGAGATCACTTTAAGGATCGACTGGGTCATTTCAGGGCATAATGATTTTGGGCAGATTAAGGGCGACCTCTATAATACCACATATGGTATCTTGTATTTCCATAGACAAATCATCCCATCTAGTGTATCGGATAATTTAGTATACGTCGATGTTGGGGTTTCTGTGTTCTCCATTATTTTTGAAGAATTAGAGGGTGGTCTTCTGTATGAGATACTTGGCTATAAATTGTCTGCAGTGTAGCCTTGTATTTTATACAACACGTCCAGTGTTCATAATGTTTAAGACGATCGCGCCCTTTGGTGGTAGATCTATATCCAATCCTTAACCTATAATCTCTAATGTTGGGTCTTTAAAGGACAGAGGACCTTGTTCATAAAGTCTGAGCCTTTACCTAGGGAGCAATCCCATTGTGTCATCATCTCCCAAATTTTTGGGGTTGAGGACATATTCATCCCTGGACCCTAGGGATGTATTGCTCTCGGTGATCAAGAGATGATCAAAGCAGGCAGTGATACCCTACAGTGGTAGATGATTATAGTAGACCTGTTCGAGATTCGTGGTCAAAAGTCTTGTAGTAGGATCTCATTTTCTAAAGGCGATGTTTCTTATTAAGGTTTTTGGCCCAAGATCTATACCGATCGATTGAAAGGTGTCAATGTAACCCTTGGTTCTGTTCGTATCATATGAAGGGTACCCAGAGGGAATACTTGAGTCTCGAGTACTTGGGGAGGGACTCATGCGGTTATCTCGGGGTTTTTATTGTACTCGGCTTGGAATTAAAGTTGGGTGGCCATGACCGTGACATAGGTTCTACCTTTCTCTCGTGAGGTTTGGGTATAAAATTTACTCGATTTGACCAAGGTTGAACTTCATCTTTGCTTCCCAGGTGGTGTCTCTTTGGGAGATGTGTACTTTTCACCTTTATTCCTCTTCAAATAAAAGCTGTGATGGACTCAATACTTACAAGTAATGTGATCATTGGCCCTGAATTGTCGATCCCTTTCACTTAGTTGTACCAAGGGGCTTGGATATTGGGGTGTTTAAACCACTGGTTCTCCCATATATCAATTGGTAGATGTATCTCTATCATTGTTTCCTGAGGAGTTGATGGAGAACATGTTTGAAGTAGTGGGTGAGTGTGCACTACTATCGATTTATGAATTCGAGAGGGAAAAACAAGTATGTCTTAGCGGTTGAACCTACCCATCCGGAGGACTGTATTAGTATTTCGGTAGTGATATGCTCAGTTCTTGAATGACCTGTTCATGCATCTCCTCCCACTCATTTGAGTGATTTATTTCATCCACAACGGGAACAAGAAGTTCAAGAACTTTTTAGAGCATGAACTTTGTGACCAGGAGTAAGGTGAGGTTACAATGGTTAGTTTGTAGTATGTGCATGTCCATTATAAATAATGTCATATGGTCCACGGTGGGCTTAACTTCATTTATGATTTTTAGGGAGGGTGATAGCTCTCCCAGAAGGGTGGTTGTTTGGATGTGTGAGTGTGTCCTCATCCTTGGTTTGTGATGAATGAGAATTATCAGGGTGGAGGGGTCGGTATTTGGGATGGGAGTTTCTAATAAGGCATTGATGAGGTGATTGAGATAATATGATAGAGGGTTGCTAGAAATATTGATATTTAGCGATATGAGTCTCTCAAAGTCAATGAGGTCATGGATGGAAAATACCAAATCCCAATAATTATTTCTAAAGTGATCGACCCCCTAATAGAACTCACAATGTGAGTCCGCCTGGTATTTCTTATCGTGATGATGGGGATGGTCTAAGGTTGATAGTTTTCGAGCGACTATCCAACTTTAAAGTGATGAAGACCCAACTTAGGGGGGCTTGAAGATCGATAAAGTGCCTTGGTTTGGCATAAAACTCTTGGGGAGAAGTCACAGATTGATAGTCTCTTGGAGAGGGTCTCGATTGGAAGGGAGTAGTAGTGGCTACCATATCTTGGTAAGTGTTGGTAATCAGGCATGTTTCTAGATATGAACGAACCACTAGGGTAGTGATGAGAGATATGGAAGCTCACGGTAAGTTCTTATGGGCGGAGAACTAATTATCAGTTCGATGAGGTTCCTCGATAGATTTGGAAGCTTTGGCAGCCAAACTTTCCTCAATCTTACACCCTATGAGTTTGAGGTTTTCTAAATTCGATATTCGGGTGAGCCCACGTTTATTCTATACCTCCCCCTAGATGTCCCTGATTATGATCTTTATCTAATCATTTTTCAAGGGGTGATTGAGCATCTGACCGACTTTCTTTCTTCAGCTAGTGAATAAAGTGCCAACTACCTTTCCCTCTTCTTATTTCAATATTTCCATATATTTATAAGTGATGCCAAGTTCGTCGTTGAATTCGTACTACTTCGGGAAAGCACGACATACATCATCCCATGTTTTGGCAATCCCCTCTCATTTCAGACCCATATAGCAGGTAAGGGATCCTCCAGATAGAGCGGATGATAACATCTTCTCTAGAACTCCCAAGCCTATGTCCCAGACCTGCATCTGAAGATGGTAGTTAAATAAATGAGCAAATGAGGAGCCCATTACTTTATACAATTTGAAGACTCGTGTCTTTAACTTATCTGGAAATCAAGTTTCTAGATAGAAATCCATTTTCTCGATGTTCGTGTGATCGTTCATAGTTTGTCTCTTGTTGATGGATTCATGGAGGATATGCACTTCAGACTTTACCTACATTATCTCCTAGTTCAGATGTAGAGGGGAAACCTCATCGACTCGTGAAGGAGCCATGGATTCATCTCGTGGAGGGAGACATAAGGTGGTGGTTGGGTTATTAGGGTACTAATGGTAAGGCTTAAAGTATCCATGAAAGGCAAATGATATTTGGAAGTAGAGAGAGCTTGTGCTGGAACTGGTGAAGGCGGATCCGAAGAAATAGTCGGTACTGCCTCTATAGCCACCACAAGCACTGTACTAGTGTCGGACTATATGGTATTCTACGAGGTGATGATATTTTCAAGTTATCTCAAGATCTGATCCATCGCAGATGGAGCTTGGTCCTCTTCGGTAGACATGGAGCGTAATATGAAATAGACTTGAGAATCATAGGTAGGGAGTTCACTGATGAAAACTAGATGACCACATGGAGCATGAACTCGAGTTTCCAGGGTAAGAACTTTATGGGAATTATATTTTGATATTGATAACTGTAGAAAATGTAGGGGCATTTCGTTCAGGGTTTTATGGACAGAAGGGCTGATAGAAGGACAATACATAGGAGAAAAAGTTTCACACATGTATGACCTTTTATGATGCAATTATTTTATTTGTTTTAACCGTATGTAGCTGGTATTTTATTTTTCATTTTTTTATTTGGTAGTATCTTCAAATAGGGAGAACTTAATAGAGTCCCATTGGATTCGAGTAAACATGAGTGAGCTCTAATTTTTTGTACGATGAGTGATGAAGTAATAGACTATGTTCTATTATTTTCTCAAAGTAAAAATGTAGGTGGGGGAATCCAAAGTAAGGGGATTTTATTTTGGTGATAACTTGTAGATTCATATGATTTTATCTTCCACGAAAAGGGGAAGACATTCAACCTAGAATCTGAGGGGTTTTGGATCAGCCTCCGACCATCTGATAATTTTTTACATTTTTTTGTCAAAATGAATGGCGCATAAGTATTTGTTCTTTTTATGCAATAGGATGTGTACCTATATATGTTTCTATTTCCAAAAAGGTGATGCAACTCAGTGATCGGTGGATCATTTTTCATTCCCATAGATCACGATATACCGAGCTACTTGAATTGATAAACCTTTAAGGTACGTGTGATAACACTTTACTCTATTACTGAATAGCTATAAAATCATATTCGATATACCCCAGTATAGGAAAAACTTCAAATGTTCTCTGTCATTGAGACTTTGGGATCGAGAGAGAAATTGCCCAATATACTTGCAGCATAACACCACCCTTTTTAAGTTAAGACCTCAAAATAAAGTAGAAAGAAAGAAATGGACCTGTAATGTTACACGTGAGCCTTTTTGTTTTGACAGCGTTAAGATTTGAAATAAACCGTTTTGTTGTAGATCTAAGGCTACTTTAAGGTAAATTACATTTTGAAATAAAAAGGAAGAAGAAATAGACAAAAATAAATGTTTTGGCCTCTTTTAGGTTTGACTGAGAATAAGAAAGTTAGGACAGTGTTATGGCTCTATATCTTGGTTCAGAAAGGGTATAAAAAGTGAGAGGGAGAGAGTTTTGGGGATTTTTTTTAGAGATAAAAGACTTATAGGCATGAAGAAAACATTTAAGAGGTGGAGTTATTGTGTATGAAATTCGTATGTGAAATCACCTTTTATAATAAAATATCAGGGCTTATGACTGATAGGTACTCTAACAAGACTGGTCGGCCATAGCACACTTTACATCAATACTGATCGGCAATGAGCTCGTGTTTTTTATCTGGGTGAATTTTGGGGCCGATTTCTGACCATTTTAATCATTTATTTTTGCTCATTCTAAGGCTTTTGGTTCTTTACTTAGGTGTTATTTGGTCTATCCTTAGTTTAATTAAAGAATTGGGCTTTTATTTGATTTTGGGAGGTTTTAACAAGTTGTTCCATAACCCTTTATGATTATGAAGGAGCAGATTGGGGTGCCTATAACCTAGATGTTGATGCCAAAGGTTAATAGTCGTTACCTTGACATTGTGACAAATAAATGAGAACTTAAGAGCAAGCCCACAATAAATGAGCACCGAGGGAGAAGACTTTTGAGAGAATTTCACTGCTAGGTTTTTCTCATACAATCGTCTTATGATAATTAATTAGCATTTGAGACCCTACACATATAAGACGTTCTCTAGCTCAAGAAATTTCAAATTCTCTATGGTCCCCTTATTAAATATGCTAGAATAACTCCCATCACTAAACGTGACCTTACCATCTTTGTGATCATCAAGATGGCCAAAACGAGACTTATAACCATTCACGTATTTCGAATAACTATTAGCTAAGTACCAATGGAAGGAACATTATGGCTTTAAGACAATGTGAATAATAATATTCTTCATCCTCATAATCTCATCACCTCTGGGGCACTCATGTTTCGACTACATTATTATTCTCAACCTTACCTTCAATAAAGCAGAAGGGAGAACTAAAATCTTCATAAAAAAACATTGAGAGAATTTTAGATTCACTCTAATGAATACACATTACCGTCAGATTCTGTGTCACTTTCACTAAGGTAAGAGTTTAAGCCCTTTTTCTCCTTTCCTCCCTTCCTTAGTCTAGTGGTGTACTCAAAGGCTTGATGTTCAAACCCTTAAAATTCAAAGAACTTTACCGTTCCAACATTATCAACTGTTGATTTTTTATTTCATCTATCTGAATAATTCTCAACCCTATTATTTTTAGAGTTCTCACCTCATTTAATGTTAGTACTAAATCTTTGTGGATTAGATTTGAGAAATTTTTTGAGTCATTTTGTCAAAAGGTCAAACTCGACCTCATTCTCATCATAATCGCCATCTGAGATGGAGGGAGAATTCTTATGTGCCTTCAACGCGAATCCCTTCTCTTTCTTAGGAGAAAAGTAATTTTTTAACTCAATGTTTTGTATGGACCATATTATTTCCTTCAATTTCATATTATTTATACCTCTTACAACATTTAAGGTTAAGATGTGGGGAAGGAACCTAGGTGGTAGAGACCTAGATTTTCCAAACAAACATAAAGCCCAGGATATTTTCACCCAAATTCAAGTGAGACTTGATGATATTAAAGAGTTTATTGTAAAACTCATCAAAGGCCTCATGATCATCATCTTTAACAACTGACACTGAGTGGCGTGATGTTGGAGTTTCGAGCCCCGAATGGTATCGATACATGTGGGTGACTTACAGAATGTTCCACACCTCCTTGGACGTAATTATATAGATATCCGACGAACCATTTCTTGGGCAGCATCACGAAAAATCATATTTAAAACCTAATGACTTATAATTGTATAATCAATACTCATCATTAGTCCAGGTTATCTCGGGTCTGAGGACGTTAACTTCACCCACCTTGGTCATTGGATGTTTCCACCTCCTATTATGATTAACTAGGTCCTCTCATTTTGTGACTTTAAAAAAATGCCATACATTCCTTCCAATACACATAGCTGTTACCATAAAAAATAGGTGGACATGTTATTGACTAACTCTCAACTGACATAACACCGAGATTCATCGTAATGAATCACTCTGATACCATTTTGAAAAGGTATCCTAGTCAAAGTAAATAATTACCACGCCTATTAAAACAAATCCTTTTTATATTAAATTGGATTTTCATTGTACTGAATAAAATCAATTACATCAATTCACAATCAAATTATTCAGAATATGGTTGGGGAAACTATGAAAATAATCACACACAATGCACACAGGGTTTTTAAGCGCCCCCCCCCCCCCCCCCCCCCGGGGGAAAAACCGATATCACCCCAGCCCAACATGTCCACTAATACTCTGAAATTCAGGTCTAACAATGGACATCATGACTTACAAATAAGGAAACCCTTACCATCAAGAAATCTCTCCCTTATATTTTGATCGGACGCATTTTCCCCGTACTAGAAATCAACTACTCCACACTCGAACTCATCTTGCATAGTACTCAGATCTCAGTATCCATCGTTCATTGCTATCGGTGATCAACCCAAACGTATGACATGTGATAATCAACGACATGATTGATCATTATAATATCTTTTTCTAGACATGTTAATATGTGTCACGATACGACATGACATGAAACTATAAGTTAACGAGTTTAAGCTTATCGGGTTTAGGTAAATAACGGGTCAACACGATAGACCCGTTAAAATAACGGGTTGGGTTTGGAAATTTAACTAAGCATAATGAGACTGATTTTTTACCCGTTAATACTCGGTAACAGTAGCGGGTATTATCAAGTCCATAATCCCGTTCCTAATATAAATACCAATAAACCGATTACTTTGAGTCCCGATCTCCAAACATGGTCCACTTGTTGTGAAATTTAATCTGGACCCTTCATTTTCACCAAACCCTTGATAACATTAAAAAACCTAATTCTTTATCACTTTCATTTCATCGCCCACTCTCAACCACATGCAGTTAACCATGACTACAGGTATTATCTTACTTCTCTTCCTTATTCTCTATTTTCTCTTCCTATATATCTCTCTTCTCACTCATACATATGTAAATCTATCTTCTTCATTCTTTATTCTCACGTAGTTCGACATCTTTTCTTCTCTTCTTTTCCTACACAGGTCCCCTTCTCGACTGGTAGTCATAATCAAATAGCGATAACGAATTTTCTACAGATTAGAAGGGATCTTTTGCTCTGCTAAGTAAGTTTGGCTTTACAAATCTATCTTCTTCTTAACTTGTAGTCATAAAACATCACGCATGTCGGATCCAATTTTTATCTTACTACTTTTCTAAGATTTCTTAATTTTACTTACTTATAATATAGTTTAAGTGTAAATGTTATAGATTTAAGTGGTTTTGTCTCAGATTTAAGTGATTTGGTTTGGTACTTTTCTTAAAATCAAAACACAAATAGAGCTAATAATAGAACAAGTCATATTTTTTTATATAAAAACACCAAATATTTATGTTGTATGTAACAACCCGCCTAATTTTTGGGGTATTTTTGAAATTAAGAGGAAAAATAAATTTTGAGATAAAATTATTTTTATTGCTCAAATATGTTGGATTTTATTTTTAAAGATGAGAATTTCGAACGGTTTCGGAATTGGAATTAAAATGGATTATTTGATTGCATTGTGGGTTTTAGATGTTCTATACCTTGTTATATTGTGGACTAATTTAGTTTTATCAATAATAGCGCTCTGTTCGCTCTCCCCGGGCGGGCGGGGTGTTACAGAATGGTATCAGAGCATAGGTATACGACCACCCTCGGGTCTTGGGTTTTGGGTCTGTTGCGTTTTTATGGCGAGCATTTGGAGATAGAAATTTTTAGAGAATCATTTTGCGTCAGGCATCTAGATTAGATATGAGGAAATTATTTTTTTGGTGATGAGATTATTTTTGGAGATTGTTGGCCTGATTATTGAGAGTTAGGTATTCGGCCAATTTCGAGGGCGAAATTCCATTGTTAGTGGGGAAGTGTAACAACCCGCCAAATTTTTGGGGTATTTTTGAAATTAAGAGGAAAAATAAATTTTGAGATAAAATTATTTTTATTGCTCAAATATGTTGGATTTTATTTTTAAAGATGAGAATTTCAAACGGTTTCGGAATTGGAATTAAAATGGATTATTTTATTGTATTGTGGGTTTTAGATGCTCTATACCTTATTATATTGTGGATTAGTTTAGTTTTATCGATAGTGGCGCTCCGTTCGCTCTCCCCCGGCGGGCGGGGTGTTACATTTTACTTGTACAATACAAAGCAGTTGCATTATTTATAGTTTTTATTCCATTTATATTGATTGTTTTGTATTATTAAGGTTTTTATTCAAATGGTTTCGTTTAGTCTCAAATTTGATTTATTTCTGTAGAGACCACATTTTAGGACCCCCTAAGTCTCCCCTTAGGTCTCTAGCACCTCCCCATCTCACTACAAACCCTCGGTCGCACTCCGAGTACCAATCTAGAGGTCATCGAGCGCCCCCAAACCCCGTTTGACTCTGGTCAACTCTATAGTCGGTACGAAAGCTCTTTGAATATTTGCAAGGATCTGAATACCCTTTCCAACAGTCTGACCTGTTCATGAATCGGCATAACGGTTCGAACGAACAAACCATTTTACTATCGAAGATCGATTCGGAGGCCACCAAGCACTCCCGGGCGCCCCGAATTGACCCCAATCAACTTCACCGTTAGAGTGAAAGATCTTTGAATCTTCAAAAGGAACTGAAACCCCTTTCCAACGGTCTACCTCATACATGAAACAGTAGAACCGTTCGGACGAATGATCAATTTTCCCCCGAAAATTGATCAGGAGACCACCGGGCGCTCCCGGGCTCCGTTTGACCAAAGTTAACTCTTCAGATAAAATGAGACTGAATTAATCTTCAAAGGTAACCGAATACCCTTTCTAACGGTCCACCCCATATGCGCTTCTGACCTACGGTACGGACGAATGATCCATTTTAATCTAAGAGGTCCCCGAGCGCTTTCGAGCCTCAGTTGACCAAGGTCAACATCCCGAACCGAGCGAAACTCATTGGAATGTCAAAGTAGATCTCCTAACCGTTCCAATGGTCCGCCCCATGCGTGATTCTAACTTACCATGCGGACGAACGATCCATTTTCATTCAGTCAATCAATCTGGACCGTCTCAAGAAATTCTACCCCTAGTCCAAAATCTCGGCGCGCTACGACTCTTCTCATCTCCCTTCTATTCTTAAAAAATAGAGAAAAACTCTGCATTTCCCCCTAATCAGAACTATGTGCGGCCTGATCCTCTAAAAACTTTTTTCCTTTCAAAAAAATGAATTTCAAAAAAAAAAATTTAACCCTCAGACGTACATAGGCAACTCATCCGCCTTACATGAGCACGGCCCCCTTCTTATTCACAAACTGCTATTCTTTTCTTATCCCCGAGAACGATAGTTCATTTAACATATACATGAACAAAGGATTATGTATGCCTTAGAGATTGGTATAGATAATTCAAAATGTAAAAGTCATCAAGAGGCAGAACTAGATGATAAAAAACTCATCTATTTTATTATTCAAAATTTCAGTACGATTACATCGGCATAGGGAGTCAAATGACTTCCCTTGCCAACCTATACCTACCTTCATAAAAACCCAAATAAAAACAAGTCCCACTACTCCTAAAAATCACCCTCCAATTATTCCCACAAAAGCATAAAACCACACCCATTACAAAAATATTCACAACTCCTAGCCACAGCTGCCAGAGGAACCAACCCCATGATCACCCATATCCTAGGGTCCCCAAACCTCCCATGTCTTAATGGAGTATCGCAGACGCTCCATAGAGCGATAAGTCCGAACTAGCTTGGGGAAAACCACAATGCCTCCCTCTATGGTATCAGATATGGCAAACCACCTTTACCCAATCTCCACAGCCAACATCTTGGCCACTACCTTCTTCCACAACCACTTCATGTAGTCCTTGAAGACATGCCAGACTCGCCCAGTAGATTGAGAAGGACAGGTCGACGGACAAAGATTCTCCCATAGAGAACCAAACCGCATGCGCATACGCTCTGTCAGGTCCTCCACGGGAAAGAAGTTCAGTGTTTACAGTGGCACGATTTTCTCCCAACCAAACTGGCACAGCAATCGCCAGGGAAAGTAGAAAGAGTTATGTCTAAGGCCAACTAACCATACATACTGGTACTCCCCGAGTTCTAGAATAGGTAATAAACCCCCCCACCAAGGCACTGACCATCGCAAGCCTCGAGCCCCGTGCTCTATAAACCAGTTCCCCCAACTCTTAATATCCAGGCTTACGCTAATGAAATAGTGTGAGAAGAAGTTTAGCACCGCCGACAAAGGATACTCAGGTGGGAACGCCATACGGAACCTCTCTGACAGCCACATGAACAACATCATATGGCAACCCCTCAGAAAGTCAGAACGACCCTCCCGTCAGGCATCCAGACCATTCAAAGTCTCTTCCAGTATCACCGTCACAGGATTGCAACGATATGACATCCAAGAAGCAATAGCTACAAGTTAGGGGTCCACCAATACTTCCCCAGTTACCAACAGCAGTTTTGAATCCAGGCACAGAATAATGGCCCCAGCATATCCGTCATCGCCCACGCCCTATAAATGCACGGATCGCAACACCGTTGGAAGAGAAATCATACCTCTCGTGACTAATGACCTGGACGTCAAAGGCAAGATATGAAGAAGTCCAGCCAGCAACTCCCTAGGAGAACAGGAAAACTCAGGCAAAGCCACAGCAACCCTAGGATTTATCCTCAGCATGGCAGAAAATTCCTCGTAGGTATGACAAATTTCATCCTACCCGAAGCAAAAGACATGGTCCTCGGGGTACCAAAATTCCACGGCTGCCATCAGCATGTTCCACTCAATAGGCTAGTTTCACCACAAAGAGACTTGCCACATGTAGAAGGCGTCATCATCAACATTGTAATAACATATTGCTTCCAAGGCTTTGAGACAGTTGGCAAACTCAATGCCACCAGGGAGAGCCATCTTGCAAAACAAAGAGATGGTAAACAAGTAAGAATGTGAGAAAAGAAAGAAAATGAAAGTGTGAGGAGAAAAGCCCCATTCACACCCCTATTTATACTTGAAAACTCTCAAGCAAAGACAAGAAACCCTACGAAAATCAGAGTAAAACTTGCCCCACCAAGTACCAAGAAAGTGAAGAAAGTCGAGTAAAAGCCTTGGGTTTATTGGACTGGACTTATATGCCGATAGGCAGGACAAGGGTCATGCCGATCGCCAACCCCCAATTTTTGATAAATACACTTTTTCCTCTTTTGTCAAAATCAAAAAAACCAATAAAAATAATTTTTTATCTTAAGGAAATCCCGAATTTCTTCCTGCTTTTACTTATCCCATTTTAAAATAAAATCCTTCTCAATTTTTAAATTCTTTTTACGGTCTCCGCAGCAAAGTAAAAAGAGTGTGTGCATTAATCACTGAAATAGAAATTAATAAAAACTTCATCTTTATTTGCATATATTTTTTTGTGTTACATTGATTTCTTGCATGAAAAATAGAAAAAACAACGGGACTCAGCCCGAACCCATTTTATTTCTCTCTCTCTCTCTCTCACCCACATTTTTCTCTCTCTCTCTCCGCCTACAAATACCCTTACTCTATCTTCTTTCTCTCCCTTCTCTCTCTCTTTCTAAGAGCCTCCATCCCTATGGCACGCCATCTTTCCCCCTACGGCGAGACAATGTGCCACCACTTCCAGAACTCAACCATTACCCGGATGAGGCAGACAGCACCAAGCAAGAAGGAATCGGAACTACCTCACAGATATGGGTAGTCACCGAAGATATTCAATCCCTAATATCCCTCCTCCAAGTGTAAAAGAAAATAGAAAATAGAAAAATAGAAAAAACAAATCAGTCAAGTCTGAAAGGAAAAAAAAGGAATCAGGAAATCAAAAGAGAAAGAAACAAAAAGTGTACCTTTGGTCGAAGAACCTCCTCTGTGAGGCCCAACTCCTCTGGGTCCATCATATCGGGACGATGTTATAAACGCACGACCCTCCATCAGCTAGTCAGATGTTATAACTAGGCAAAGATAGTCGTACAAAGGGAGCCTCTGAGATCGTCATCGCCGCTGACATTGTCGCACCGCTCGGATTGTGGGAATACCCCACCTGTCGACTTGAACCACGTGAGGAAGAGACATTACATCTTATACACTCGGAGGCATCATCCACCTCGACACGAAATCTATATAGGCATACATCACAGCCGTGTCGGTATACTGTGGGTACGGTTCTCCCATCATCGCCGCCACCCGAGCATCCTCTGATATCTCCCGCACTCGCCTTATGAACATAAGGGGCTTCGCCGACGGCACTGCAACCACTTCCTCCATGATCTGTCGGACTACCCTCTCCCTGAGGTACTAAGAGTAGACAAACTCATCCGCCAGCAGACATCGCATCTGAGCATGTTCCCCAGCCACCCCAGTGTGCTGAATGGCCATCCCCCAAGGATAAAAGGTCACTTGCAAATCCCTAGCAAGAGCAAAAGATCAGTATCAATAAAAAACAATCAAAGGAAAGTACAGTCTCGAGATAAAAGATGACTTACCCGCTCGCTCGTCAGGCCATTCAAGACCTGACGCACCACCTCTAGAGAGAGACTTCTTCAACTGTCGGTTGGACCTCCACCACCGATACATCTGACAGAAGTCCCCAACAGACTCATCCTTCAAAGCTATCAATTGGGTGTTTAACCCAATAACCTCATAAAACCACATTTGCAAAGGGAAAAGGCAAACAATTAAGAAATTAAGAATAAAATGCATGTAGGAAAATGCGAAGGCATAAAGGAAAATGCAAAAAATAAAAAATACCTCGAGAAGATACGTGGCTCCAGTAAAAGACTGCCGATAGCACTGACTGAATGCATCAAGAGAATAATAAAGGGTCTCCAAAGTCAGGCTCCCCCAATCATAAAGACGGATGTCCGAGAACACCCTCAAAAATGGCAAAACCATAAGTGCACAACATCACCACTCGTCGCCACCAGAAAACCTTCCAGCACTAACAGAATAAACAAGCGAGCCATCTGATGCACCTGTTACCCGTCTCTCTCATCGATCCTCCTCCTCAATAACAGCTCCCTCAACAGAGACAAACGGAGAAAGTACCCAGAGACCACCCTTTCCACATCACCTAATGCCACCGTCACCGCCTTCGACATCACCCTCAACATCCTGTCAACCTCAATCTGAGCACCATCACAGTCTAACCCCAGTAGCTATAGCACATCAATGGGAGTCACCTTCATCTCCCCAAAGACAAAATGGAAGTTGTGGGTAGTGTCCCGCCACCTCTCCCCCAGAGCACACAGAACAACAGTGGAACGGGGCGTTTCGTCCAAAACAGACGCCAGCCCCCCGAAGCCGGCTAATGACACTATTCAGTGCACCACAGGTGGAAGGTGCTCCTAAACATCCCTAAGACCCGTCGTCCATCAGGAACGTATAGTGGATATGGAGACGTCAAACTGTCGAAGAAACAAAGAAACCCATTATCAAATTCAATAAATAAAGCAATCTCGTCAAGAAAAAAGGAAAAGAATACCAAAGGTCATTCAATACTTACATAGCCACTAGGATTCACCACCCTAGAAGAACGATAATACGGGGGCTCACATAGAAGAATATGATCATCCACCACGGGCTCAAATGAGTCAAATGAATTATCGTTGCCCAATGCAAGGGGCACCCTAGCCCTTCACTCCAACCCTGCCCAATCGTCGGTATTAAGCCATGTCATGTTAATAGCGCTGCTTGAAAACTCATCCATCTCTTGACTTTGGAACATCAGAACGATTTGCAGAAGGTAATTGCAAAAGAAGTCAATTCTAAAAACTTTGAAAAATGAGGAGAACCCTCCCCCTTTTTATAGGAGGATAAGGGGCATGCCGAACGGCATCTCCCTGCCACCACCGATCGGCACTGTCCCTCCACCTTCTCAAGGCACCCCAAAAAAACAATGCCACTGCAATTTGGCACCCCTCCATCTATGTCGGTCGGTACCCCCCTTTAAAATTTCATACAAAAAGTCTAAAAAAAACAGAAAATCCCGAAAAATTCCTAAAATCACCAGATTAATTTAAGAACCTTTTCACCAAGAAAAATATTTTTTTACATCCCCAGTGGAATTGCCGAAAACAATTCTCCCCAGCAATGCCTCCAGAGAACGCTCCAAAATTCCAAAAATTCCCCAGCTCAAAATCCTTGGATCATTCCCTCTTCCCCAGCTGAACTTAAAACCAAATGCTTCCCCAAATCACCAGAAAAAGACTACACATCCCCAGTGAAGTCCCAAAATTTCCCAAAGGAAACTTAAGCCATTTCTAGCTTTAGAGCGAAATCTATTTGAATATTTGAAGGACTCTGAATACCCTTTCCAACAGTCCACCCCATGTGCGAATCGGCATAACGGTTCGAACGAAAGGACCATTTTACTACAGAAGATCGATTCAGAGGGCACTAGGCACTCCCGGGCCCCGAATTGACCCCAATAAACTTCACCATCAGAGAAAAATCTCTTTTAATCTCCAAAGGTCACTGAAACCCCTTTCCAATGGTCTACCCCATGCACAAAATAGCATAACCGTTCGTACGAGCGATTAGTTTTGCCCCGAAATCAATTCGGAGGCCACCGGGCGCTCCCGAGCTCCATTTGACCAAAGTCAACTCTTCAACTTGAATAAGACTGAATGAATATTTGAAGGGGACTGAATACCATTTTCAACGGTCCGCCCCATGCACGATTATACCCTACGGTATGGACATACGATCCGTTTTACTTTGAAAGGTCCCTGAGCGCTTTCGAGCATTGGTTGACCAAGGTCAACATCTCGAATAGAGAAAAACTCTTTGGAATGTCGAAGTACATTACCTAACCTTTCCAACGGTCTGCCCCGTGCATGATTCAGACTTACCATGTGGACGAACGATCCATTTTCGTCCGACGATCTTCCGTCCAAAAGATCGATGTGCGCTTCCGAGCTACATTTGACCCAAAATTAACTCCCAGACCCAGGAGTGATCCAAGAAATCTTGGAGGTATCTAAAATACCTTTCTAACAGTATGCCCCGTGTGCAATTCGGATCAACGATTTGTGCTCTACGACCGTTTTTCTAGAAAAATCTGCACGGGACTGCCAATTGGCAGGTCGAGATCCCTGCCAATTGGTATTGTGTCAGGGATCACATGCCGATAGACACCCCGCTAATCGTATAAATAGTTTCAATAACCGCATTCCCAAAAGACACAATAGATCCATCAGCATCAGTGATCTCAGCAACATTCCCTCGAAATCAGCGAAGTCCCTCATGCGAAGTTCCATCCAAGCTTACATTCCCATCCTTTTCATACCCAATTTGGCAAATATCCTTATCTCTCAACAGCATTCATCAACACTCAAAGGATTTCATCTAAGATCAAAGATCAAGCTTTAAAGAAGGTCCAATTATTTCCCTCTCTCTTTAAATTCCTTATTTTTGCATAATACACATAAGATTCAAAATCTAGTTCTTACTTTAGTTCATACACATTAATATCTACACCTTTTATTAGTATATTACACGTACTTTATTTTCTACAAAAATCCCAAAAATAAATAAAAGAGGGTTATACCCATAAATTTCGAATGGAATTATCCATCACACCTTTTTCCAAAACCATAAAACACATTTTCTACACATACACATATAATAAAATTCCATTCGGATCTATGGGACAAGCCCTACCCCTATGCTACATTCGAACTACGTGGACTTTGATACCGTTACAGGCTACGTAGGCATCTCGAATTAAAATTCGTGACTCGAGTCCAATTTTCTCGATTTCCCAAATTCCCTAATTTTCTTAAATCTCCCTTTTTCATATTTATATATATATCATGCTTGTTTGCGTTTCATCCAACACATATTATCGTTTCCTAATAACGATCAATACCGTGATGAACGTAATAATTATACTTTCTACATATGTTATTTTGGGAAAATTCCTATGGATGACCTCACTCTATCTTGTCCATGGTATGAGTTGAATGATTTCAATATCCATTATATAAACAGGCACACACACTTCACGGGGATATATAGGAAAATAATAACACTAGCCCATGAGAGACTGAAAGGGCGGGATAGGTGCCTAACACCTTCCCATTTCGTAACTTATCCCCCGAACTTTCGAACTATTGGTTTCGTATGAATCAGTTTGTCCTTAACGCCGCTCTCGCGAAGTGGCAACATGTTCTGTTGGCTATTTTATGAAAAATAGGTTGTCGAGTCCATCTCTTCACATTTACCCCCAAATCGACGATGGCCAAAGTAACCTTGCCAAGAGGAGTGCGAGACCGCAGCGCAGCCTTCTCGAGGGGATATATCTCTCTCTCCTACGGGATGGAAAAATTTTGTTCGGTACTTTTCTCAAAATCAAAACACAAATCAGAGTGACTAATAGAACAAGTCATATATTTTAATAAACAACACTAAATGTTTATGTTTCATATATATAAAGCAGTTCCATCATTTATTGTTATTTTTATATTTTTTATTCCTTTATATGTATTCTCAATGTTTTCATTTATGTGGTTTGGTTTGGTCTCAGATTTAATTGGTTTGATTTGGTATTTCACTCAAAATCAAAACACAAATCAGAGTAAATTAATACTTATTTCTTTATTGGATTTATTTTCAACTTATATGAAATACTGCCAATTTAATGGATTGTAACACCCCGTATTTTTGTGCATTTAATATTTAATTAATTCGGGATTTTTTAAATTACTGGTGTGTTGTAATTTTAATTGAATTAATTGTGACAATATATTTATTTAAATATTAATCGGGAGGTGAATGGTTAATGTTTAGGGAAATTGATTTACTCAGTGAATAGTAATAATTTAATTACGTCATTTCGGGTATTAATGACGGGGTATGCACTTATCCCAGCCGGGAGTCGGTATAGACTAAATGGGGTGCGAAATGAGGATTTTTATAAATTAATTCGGATGCCAATTCTGAGTGCGCGGTTGAGTCCGGATGGGTCGAGATAGTCAGAAAAGAGTACCCGGGGGTAGCAATTGGGTCTCGGGATATTTTTGGGCATAGCCGGGCCCACACGGGGTGAGTTGGGCCACTTTAATTAAGCCCATTAGGTGAAAAAATGGGATTTGTGTTTTAAACCTAAACCTAAGAAAAGGAAAAGGAGCAGCCAACATTATTGTAACCTAGGGTTTGAGAGGGAGATTGGGGGAAAACAATCAAAAGGCAAATTGGAAGTTATTGGAGCCAAATTAAGGGACGGCAACAACGGATCAGACACTACAAACACTTTGAGGCAAGTGGTTAACTATTTTGATTCGTATAAGCATGATAATCAATTCATATCATAGTGATGTGTGTATGAAAATCCGTTTTTGGGTGTAAATGGGTACAAATTGGGGTTTTTATTTTTGAAACACTTGAATGAGATTCAAAGTAAGATTTAGATGGGTGATTGATATCTGAACATGTATATATGATTTGAACGAAAATTTCAGAACATAAAAGAGTGGAAATTGAATCTGGAATTTGGGATTTAAAACAGATAACTAAATTTTATGGTGTAAGACCCATTTCGAAAATTTGAGATAATTAGAGAAGTTAATTTATCTTAATGGTCTCTATGATTGAATAGGATGTGGATTAAACATGTGTAGATGATGGAATGATGTAATTAGAGGTTTAATTTCTGGTTTAGAAACCTTGAGGTTCGTCAATGGTGGAAAACAAGGGGGAGGCAGACCTGTAACGAAGAGGTCGATCGATCGATCGGGGGCATCGATCGATCGATGGTGGGATATTTTGCCAAGTTCGGCCTGGGTGAGTTTTAAGGGGGAAATTAATTTATAAATTAAGTTTCCATATATTTATTAGTGATAAATAATTATGAAACAAATATTCCTAGTAATTATGGGAAAGAGTAATTGGGACTAGGATGAATTTATGTGGGACATTTAATGGGTAAATTGAGAGACTTCATTCCAAAATAGTGATGTACGGATCAAGTGAGTAAATCCGGGTATATTGGTAAAGCGACCCAAGGTAGTGAATTTAGTTTGGAGATAAACTAATAAATTTTGAGTCGGGATATAGACTCGGAAAATATTTAATTATGGACCAAGTGAGCGAGTCCGGGTAGGTTGGTAATGTGACACCAAAGTATTAAATTAATTATTGAGAGAGAGTAATTAATTTGGAGTCGGAACATAGACTCGGGAAATATCAAGTTACGGGCCAAGTAAGTGAGTCCGGGGACAATGGTTGAGTGACACCAAGTTATTAAATTAATAAGAGTGTTAATTAATTTAAAAAGAGTCGGATTATAGACTCGGGTAGGATTAAATTAATAAAGGTGTTAATTAATTTAATTAAAGTCGGTTTGTAGACTCGGGTATGATTAAATTAATGGGTGGGATAATTAGTTTAATCAGGATCGGATTGTAGACTAGTGAAGGGTACTTATTAATTAATGTGGTGATTAATTATATTAGAGTCGGACCACAGACTCGGAATTTGGGTTGATTAATTAATTTGTTAATTAATTTAATTAGAGTCGGGCGATAGACTCGGGGAGGTATTAAATTAAAATGTGTGTTAATTAATTTAAGGAGAGTCGGACCATAGACTCAGTGAGAGTATTATATTAATTAAGGTGTGAATTAATTATATTAGAGTCGGACCATAGACTCGGGAAGAGGATAAGTTATTAAGTGAGAAAATTAACTACATTGAGTCGGGCCACAGACTCGGGAAATTACAGGCAGTGTACGGGATTTTGAGTACTCGGTAAAGCCGGTGTTTATATTATATATATATACGGTATCGTGATAGTATATATATATATATATATATACGTGTATTTTTGTGTGTGATACTAAATATCAGTGATTAGATATTTATTTAAATTTATATACTCTAATGCTATCAAGGGAGGTTGCGCGATGTGGGTGAATCCCCTAGCTTGAGGAGTAGGGCGAGTATATCCCCAGGTCATAGCGTCCGGTATATATGGGTGAGGAATTTATCTCACTTTCAGGGAAGGAATATGACCGCCTCCACTTCGTTTATGTTTTGGTCCAAGTTGGTGAGCGATTCCAACTTGGGGAAAAACTAGGTTTTGTGAGCACACCTAGTGAGATAGCATTTTAGAGGGAATCATCCGGTGAGGGTAAACTCGGAAGGATGGATATACGTATTGATATATGTGTGGTTGTTAGTAAAGGTACGTATAATATGGCAGTAAATATTATATGTAGATGATAATACAGTGTGTGATGTGTTTACTTTATATAACTCGGGTTATAGTTATATGCAGTTAATTAATGGGAAATTAATTAAGTTAATTATTTGTGGAAATAATACAGTGGGTGATGTATTTACTTTATATAACTTGTGATACGGTTATATGTTACTATTTACGGGGAATTAATTAAGTTGGTTGTGAAATAACTTATAATTCAAGAATCATTATACTCGGGTTAGAGTAGTAGGGCAAGGGAAGGTTATACCAGGACTAGTTGGACGGGGTAGTACAACTAGGTGGGGTTAAAGTAATCGGTAGGTGTGCACAATAGTGGAGGGGTGAGAATGTCCACAAGGGAGTGCGACACTAACTTAAATATGAAGCGCATTCATGCATTTTAAATTACTGCAGTTAATTCACTTGCTAAATATTTTCAAAATATTTTGGGTTCTAACCCTTGCTATAAAACTATTTTCAAAACCTTTTAGGTGTCCAGCCACAGGGACGCCAGGATTGATATTCTATTCCAGGGACACGGAGCTGCGGCATATGTGGATGCTAGCAGGAGTTTGGATTAGACGCATCATTCATTCATTCCTAGAGTAGGAATCTTGTATCAGTTTCAGTTTCATTTAGGGATTGTCGCCCAGACTTCTCAGTACAGTTTTCAGGTGTTGAATATTTGTATATGGATTATTTCTTTGGTGGCCGGTGATTTATTCGGCATGTTGTGTAATTATGATTCAGTTTATTTTCTTTCAGTTGTGTGAATGGTTTATATTTTATTCCGCATGTACAATTTTGGTTTATTTAAAAAGTTAAAATTGGCACCAGTTTTTGGAATACTAGGTGGTTAGTAAGTTTTAAAAAGTTTTCGACAGTGATGCTAAGGATGATCCAACTTGGATTCCTGTTTTAATTTGGTATAGGACTGATCACCCGGTATTTTATTAGGCGGGGTGTCACAGATGGTATCAGAGCATCAGGTTCTAGTGTCCTTAGGATCTGTGCGGCTTTTCACGTTTCAGCTTAGCAGTCTTTGATATAGAGCCCTATCATAGGATTGTTGTATTCTCATACGTATGCGCATATATGTTCTTCTGCGAAATTTATATTTGAGAGTGAACTCATAAAATTCGATTCTCATTCCAGATGACGCCCAGGAGGGAGAGAGAGCAGTTAGGGCAGCAGGGGGAGATGAGACGGGGGAGGCCCGTTAGGAGCAAGAGCTACCACAGCAACGGCCATAGATGATTTTGGCAGCATAGGTCACTGAAATAGTGGCACAGGCAGTTGGACCAACGGTGGTCACAACGGCAAGGTACTTTCCACGGAATCAGCCACAAGTGTTAGTGGCGTTGGATGTTCAGACTCACGCAGGGTGGTCGGGGTGGAAACAATAAAGAGATGTTATTTTAGCGGGAACCCACCAGAGTTGCGAGGGGGTTCAGGTGTAGTACTAGCGTGTCAAGGAAGAGAGGATCCAGCGTCACCTACGCATAGGAGATTGCGATGGGGTGCGAAAGTAAATGCTAACCACTTGTAGTTAGTGGGAGCGATGCTACAGTGGTGGGAGTCGATCACCACAGTTGAGGAAAGGGACACACTAGCTACTGCAGAGTTTTGGGTACGGTTCGACCGCAAGTATTTTTCCTTCAGCGGTTGAGACCGAAATGAGGAGAAAATTTTGTGAGGTGACTCAAAGGGAGATCGTTCAGTGGCCGATTACGAGGAAGAATTCACTCGTTGGCAAAAATTTGGTACCGGATGAGGTAAGCGAGGAAAAGAGAAAGAAAGCAAAGTTTATGGATGGGTTAGTCTGGAGAATCAGACAACATCTAATTGATAATTTCGCATTAGTAGATTATACTGATGTCATTAACGTAACACTCCGGCACTGTTGGAAATATCACTTCCACGCGAAAGGAAGCGGGAAGGGAGTGGGGACTAACCAGTCGGATGAGGCAGAAGGGAATAATACCAGTGGGGTATCCCAGCAGCAGACTGGGGGAGATCAGGGGCAGGATTTCCAGCAATGAAATCATGCCAAGCGATCTAGAACTGGAGGCTATTGGCGGGATGGCCAGGAATTCCAACAAGGTTGACATGGAAGGGATCAGTGGCAGGGTGAACATATTAGAAAGTGTTTCGTTTGTGGGAAAAGCGAGACACATGAAGAGATATTGCCTTAAGCGAGGCAGGGGTCAACTACAGGACGAGGTCCTGGATTTACAGCCACTAAAGCAAATCACGGGTGCATTCGGGCAGGGAGAAGCTGCTCCGGAAATCGAGAACCAGCAGTTGTAGCTGGAGTATAGAAGTAATTATTTTACCCTAGGGGCATGGGGTATATTGTTGAGTGACAAAGAGGATGTCACAGTATAAGACTTATTTTCACTAAAGTTCGCAGGTGAGTCGAACTTAGTGGGTGCGTTGGCGGTAGCAGCCATAGCATGTGGATAAACTTTTCCGTAGGGTAGCGGAGTTCCTTAGTGTCCTTCATGAGAGAGTGGAGGCATACACTGAGTGATTGGTTGAATTAGGCGAGGAAATTACTACTTTCGAGAATTATGGGAGTAGGGTTGATAATACTTTTTAAACATCGGCTGGATAGCGATGGAATTTAACTATTGTGGATGGTGGAGTTAAATTTTGGTGTTCGCGACACCAGGGTATGGTTGGTACTAGGTATCACCTGAGAGGGCGTATAGCCTACATACATGTGAGTATATATGTTGTATTTCGTGGTGCAATAGCACATAGTGAGGTTTTGTGTTCTCACATTTTATCCCGGTAAATGGGGAGGTTTACTGAAGTGAATCAGGGTAGTTAAATTTATTTTCGAGCAAAGATGGATAGTTCGGGGTTTATTTTGCGCAAGGACTAGTGGTAGTAAGGGCGCGGTATTTCATGTTGTCTTCGGTAGCATAAGGGTAAACGTATATACTTTTGCGTTGAGAGACAAGTATTTTGGGGAGAGGTTTGAACGTTAGCACATGGGTTGGATACCCGGGCGGTAGATATATATATATGTATATGTGATATGACTACGGGTTCGAAGATTATATTACGGGTTATGACTAACATAGTCGGGTAACTTTCGTGCGATAGAGCGCGGGGATAGGGTGTATGGGCACCCGGGTTAATTAAGGCAAAATTTTGTGCGGTTAAGCACGGGTATCGGGTGTATGGGCGCCCTGGTAAAGTTAAATGCATACTTGTGTAACGTATGGTTAGAATTGGATGGGATAGATATAGCGGGCTTGGAGGCACTTGACTAGTGAGTAATATGTGAATACTGGAACACTAGGTTTATCTTAATTTCGAGGACGAAATTCCTTTGTAAGGGGGGAAGTATGTAACACCCCGTATTTTTGTGCATTTAATATTTAATTAATTCGGGATTTTTTAAATTACTGGTGTGTTGTAATTTTAATTGAATTAATTGTGACAATATATTTATTTAAATATTAATCGGGAGGTGAATGGTTAATGTTTAGGGAAATTGATTTACTCAGTGAATAGTAATAATTTAATTACGTCATTTCGGGTATTAATGACGGGGTATGCACTTATCCCAGCCGGGAGTCGGTATAGACTAAATGGGGTGCGAAATGAGGATTTTTATAAATTAATTCGGATGCCAATTCTGAGTGCGCGGTTGAGTCCGGATGGGTCGAGATAGTCAGAAAAGAGTACCCGGGGGTAGCAATTGGGTCTCGGGATATTTTTGGGCATAGCCGGGCCCACACGGGGTGAGTTGGGCCACTTTAATTAAGCCCATTAGGTGAAAAAATGGGATTTGTGTTTTAAACCTAAACCTAAGAAATGGAAAAGGAGCAGCCAACATTATTGTAACCTAGGGTTTGAGAGGGAGATTGGGGGAAAACAATCACAAGGCAAATTGGAGGTTATTGGAGCCAAATTGAGGGACGGCAACAACGGATCAGACACTACAAACACTTTGAGGCAAGTGGTTAACTATTTTGATTCGTATAAGCATGATAATCAATTCATATCATAGTGATGTGTGTATGAAAATCCGTTTTTGGGTGTAAATGGGTACAAATTGGGGTTTTTATTTTTGAAACACTTGAATGAGATTCAAAGTAAGATTTAGATGGGTGATTGATATCTGAACATGTATATATGATTTGAACGAAAATTTCAGAACATAAAAGAGTGGAAATTGAATCTGGAATTTGGGATTTAAAACAGATAACTAAATTTTATGGTGTAAGACCCATTTCGAAAATTTGAGATAATTAGAGAAGTTAATTTATCTTAATGGTCTCTATGATTGAATAGGATGTGGATTAAACATGTGTAGATGATGGAATGATGTAATTAGAGGTTTAATTTCTGGTTTAGAAACCTTGAGGTTCGTCAATGGTGGAAAACAAGGGGGAGGCAGACCTGTAACGAAGGGGTCGATCGATCGATCGGGGGCATCGATCGATCGATGGTGGGATATTTTGCCCAGTTCGGCCTGGGTGAGTTTTAAGGGGGAAATTAATTTATAAATTAAGTTTCCATATATTTATTAGTGATAAATAATTATGAAACAAATATTCCTAGTAATTATGGGAAAGAGTAATTGGGACTAGGATGAATTTATGTGGGACATTTAATGGGTAAATTGAGAGACTTCATTCCAAAATAGTGATGTACGGATCAAGTGAGTAAATCCGGGTATATTGGTAAAGCGACCCAAGGTAGTGAATTTAGTTTGGAGATAAACTAATAAATTTTGAGTCGGGATATAGACTCGGAAAATATTTAATTATGGACCAAGTGAGCGAGTCCGGGTAGGTTGGTAATGTGACACCAAAGTATTAAATTAATTATTGAGAGAGAGTAATTAATTTGGAGTCGGAACATAGACTCGGGAAATATCAAGTTACGGGCCAAGTAAGTGAGTCCGGGGACAATGGTTGAGTGACACCAAGTTATTAAATTAATAAGAGTGTTAATTAATTTAAAAAGAGTCGGATTATAGACTCGGGTAGGATTAAATTAATAAAGGTGTTAATTAATTTAATTAAAGTCGGTTTGTAGACTCGGGTATGATTAAATTAATGGGTGGGATAATTAGTTTAATCAGGATCGGATTGTAGACTAGTGAAGGGTACTTATTAATTAATGTGGTAATTAATTATATTAGAGTCGGACCACAGACTCGGAATTTCGGTTGATTAATTAATTTGTTAATTAATTTAATTAGAGTCGGGCGATAGACTCGGGGAGGTATTAAATTAAAATGTGTGTTAATTAATTTAAGGAGAGTCGGACCATAGACTCAGTGAGAGTATTATATTAATTAAGGTGTGAATTAATTATATTAGAGTCGGACCATAGACTCGGGAAGAGGATAAGTTATTAAGTGAGAAAATTAACTACATTGAGTCGGGCCACAGACTCGGGAAATTACAGGCAGTGTACGGGATTTTGAGTACTCGGTAAAGCCGGTGTTTATATTATATATATATACGGTATCGTGATAGTATATATATATATACGTGTATTTTTGTGTGTGATACTAAATATCAGTGATTAGATATTTATTTAAATTTATATACTCTAATGCTATCAAGGGAGGTTGCGCGATGTGGGTGAATCCCCTAGCTTGAGGAGTAGGGCGAGTATATCCCCAGGTCATAGCGTCCGGTATATATGGGTGAGGAATTTATCTCACTTTCAGGGAAGGAATATGACCGCCTCCACTTCGTTTATGTTTTGGTCCAAGTTGGTGAGCAATTCCAACTTGGGGAAAAACTAGGTTTTGTGAGCACACCTAATGAGATAGCATTTTAGAGGGAATCATCCGGTGAGGGTAAACTCGGAAGGATGGATATACGTATTGATATATGTGTGGTTGTTAGTAAAGGTACGTATAATATGGCAGTAAATATTATATGTAGATGATAATACAGTGTGTGATGTGTTTACTTTATATAACTCGGGTTATAGTTATATGCAGTTAATTAATGGGAAATTAATTAAGTTAATTATTTGTGGAAATAATACAGTGGGTGATGTATTTACTTTATATAACTTGTGATACGGTTATATGTTACTATTTACGGGGAATTAATTAAGTTGGTTGTGAAATAACTTATAATTCAAGAATCATTATACTCGGGTTAGAGTAGTAGGGCAAGGGAAGGTTATACCAGGACTAGTTGGACGGGGTAGTACAACTAGGTGGGGTTAAAGTAACCGGTAGGTGTGCACAATAGTGGAGGGGTGAGAATGTCCAAAAGGGAGTGCGACACTAACTTAAATATGAAGCGCATTCATGCATTTTAAATTACTGCAGTTAATTCACTTGCTAAATATTTTCAAAATATTTTGGGTTCTAACCCTTGCTATAAAACTATTTTCAAAACCTTTTAGGTGTCCAGCCACAGGGACGCCAGGATTGATATTCTATTCCAGGGACACGGAGCTGCGGCATATGTGGATGCTAGCAGGAGTTTGGATTAGACGCATCATTCATTCATTCCTAGAGTAGGAATCTTGTATCAGTTTCAGTTTCATTTAGGGATTGTCGCCCAGACTTCTCAGTACAGTTTTCAGGTGTTGAATATTTGTATATGGATTATTTCTTTGGTGGCCGGTGATTTATTCGGCATGTTGTGTAATTATGATTCAGTTTATTTTCTTTCAGTTGTGTGAATGGTTTATATTTTATTCCGCATGTACAGTTTTGGTTTATTTAAAAAGTTAAAATTGGCACCAGTTTTTGGAATACTAGGTGGTTAGTAAGTTTTAAAAAGTTTTCGACAGTGATGCTAAGGATGATCCAACTGGGATTCCTGTTTTAATTTGGTATAGGACTGATCACCCGGTATTTTATTAGGCGGGGTGTCACATGGATGTGGTGTTGGACGTGGACGTGGACATGGATCTCTCTTTGATAATACTTATTAAGGCACCTACATTAGCCCTTTGTTGGAATTCATCTTCTATACACTTGTAATATGGATAAATTTAGAGAATTCCCATTTTCTTATTGGTAATTTAGTAATATTATGGGTGTCAACAATTACCCCTTATATATATTTGCATTTGGTCAAAATATTGCATATTTGTTCTATTGAATAAAACATTTATTTTAATAGATACTTTTCTTTGCAAATACTCCATATCATATTACTTATGATAATGAATTTCAAGGTGATTCATATAAATATGAATTCTTGTAAAAGAACTAACCACTTTCAATAGGTATTGTTGTTTATTTAATCTTCATAGGTTGGTCTATACATCATAATACACACTGCAGTTTGAATTTTAATCCTAGATTACTATGGTACTTAATAAAACACATCTAGACAATATTCAAGACTTATTAATGGGTATTAAATATTCTTGTAACGGGTCATCCAAATATTCAACCTATGCCTTACCAAACACAAAAAAATGTTCCTCCGCAAATTTTTCCACCCTCAGTGCAACTAACTCTTGTAGTAAACCAAATAACTTCTCCATAAATTAGGCAACTGTCTGGGAGATTGGGAAGGAATAAAATTAGGGAATTGGTACATGAAATATGTGTACCATTAGCTCGGGGTGCAACCCCCAGGCTATAAAAAACCCTATCTAGAATGGGTAGATATGATTGAAATTCCTAAAGGATTCAAATTCATAACCTTTACCCTATTCTCAGGGGATGGGAGTTAGTCCAAAGTGGAACACATTGCTAGGTTCACTAGTCAATGTGTTGAAGCTGGAACAAATAGTTGCTTAAGGCCACATTTGTTCTCCAGTTCCCTCAGAGATGTAACCTTTGCATGGTTGATAAGTTTTCCACCAAACACTATCAAATCTTGGCAACAAATGGAAGATATATTTCATGCTCAATTCTTCTAAACTAAACCAGAGGTTTCCATGGCCAACTTAATCAAACTAACCCAAAAGCTTAATGAAAAGGCTATTTGTAAGCACAAATTTACGAATCGAGTCAATTTGTATGTTTTGGCTTATTTCATATTTGGAAAAAAAACTATTTGATTCGTAGGTTAGAACTTGAGTGTGTTGACCTTTTAAGACTATGACATGATTTCATGAAGGCGTGGTCGTTAAGTTAGAAGATCTACATCATCGTGTCGTGTTTTGCGCTCGTTTTTGCCTTTATTTTTTTAATAAATAGGGACAATACTCCCGAGATTATTATATCAAAAATGGATGCAATAGCCCCATTCAGGTGGTTTACAGGTAAAAAGAGACTTAAAAGACTTAACAGAATGAGGCATATGCATAAAGAAGCGAACTTTTATCAAACACTCAAAAGTCTAAAACTATTGTCGAAATCGAAAGTTCTCCGTTCTTAATAACCCTATAACCTCCTTTGAGAAAGAGTTAATATCATCCGAAGTCAATGAGGACTTGTGGGAAATTCCAAGATTTTCCAAAAAATCAATAATTTGGTTGCCTTCTCGAAAGATGTGAGAAAATCTTATATTGAAGCCTTTAAAAATCTCTCTGATCTTATGAATGATAATTATGATAGACCAAAGACTAGAAATCTTATGATTAAAATATTTACCAAGATTTTAGAATCCAATTTTATAATGAGGCCATACTGAAGGATCTCAATACACTCCTAAATTCTAGTGAGAATAGCTTTAGCTTTAACTTGAATGTTAGAACCATCTCCACAAAAATGGGCAAAGCCTCTAAGAAAGTTGCCTTGAGCATTACTCAAAATTAACCCACCTCTACAAAGACCCGGATTTTGTTCAGAATAGCCATCCATATTCAGCTTAAGGAACATACCAGTGGGAGGCATCCGTTTCACCATATTAGCAGTGATCTTGTCAATAGCCTTATAATTAGGATTACCCTTACTCTTTTTATCTTTGTGGATATCGATGAGATGATTAATGTTATACATGTTTTTTGGTAAGAGAATCTAGGTTCCTTTGTACTTATCTTTATTTCTAGCCATCTAGTTACACCAAGATATAAATTCTGGGATGATTTGCATCCCAGTACCTTTATAAGATTTATCCATATGATGCCACCACATGATGAGTCTTCTTGTGATAGAAGAATTACAAGATATCACTCCAAACACCCTATTAAAATGGTCTCACACTTAGGTAGCCATGTCATTTTCCCCAATAAGTGATTCAATGACGCTTTCCTATTTATAGAGCAACAAACGCATTTGGCAGGGCCTTGAACACCGAATTTTCTAAAAGTGACATCAATAGGGAGGATGTTCCAAAGGATTCTCCATAAAAAGATAGAAATTTTATTAGGAATACCTGTTTGTCATATGAAAGAATAAAACCAAGATGTAAGTTTATTATTTTTAACCATACTCCAAGAAGATTTGCACGAGAAAAGACCAGACTAGGTGGCACACCAAACTAATTGGTCTTTTGAGGTAAACCCCAAAACTTGAGTATAAGCACATAGATAGATCCAATTTTAGGGAAGTTTGGAGATTTTATTTTAGGGTGTTAGGATATTATAAATTTGGTTTTAAAATGTTTTATTTCTTTCTAATTTTTTTAGAAGAAAAAATATTTTTTTGAGGTCATTAGAATGACATTGGGTATGATGTTCGAACAAGATACTAAATCTCGTTAGAACATGGTTCCAATGAATGAATCGAACGAGCGTTTTAGCCTTCTCTATAATCTTGTTGTAAGTTTCATAAGAAGATGGTTTGAACGAGATAAGGTACTTTATTCGAACGAGATGTACCTCGTTCAAATGAGTCGGCCTATTTTTTAAGATTTTGATTTTTTTTAAAATGAGTTCAACCTTGTCTCATTTTTTGGAAAACCTCCTATAAATAGGAGTGTGGAGCATCAATTTTTTTTTAGGCAAAAACTTAGATTTTGAATTATAAAGCTTTAACAAAAAAGTCTCTCGAAAACCCTAGTTTTCAGCCAAGTTGTTTAGAATCCAAGTGTCCATCTTATTATGATTTTAAGATCCTATTTTGGGCACTATTGGTTTAGTCTCTACATATTGCTGAGAATATGTTTCGTGTGGGGGATTATGTATTTATTAATTACACAAAGTGGACTCCGTGGTGTGGTGTTGTGGTGAAAAATCAGTGGATTATGTCTTCCAAATCCAAAACGGTTACTGAGATTTTCAATAGATTTCGAGGAGTGTGGGGAGTCACATGTTGTGGTAGTACGTGAGTGAATTCTTGTATGACACTAAGCTGAGGTTGAAGGAATGAAGAGCGTTAACACTTGCGAGGGAGCCATGTCTGCGTTGTAACTCTTTTGTCGTATCCTTTCTAATTCCATACTTAGTAGATTTTGCATGGCTAAGCCATCCAAGATTTTTCCCATTTGGGTTTTCCTAGTACATCGGGAGTTATGGTCAATTTACTTATTTAATTTCTATGACCTAGATGCATGCTTTAGGATTAAGATAAAATTGATAAATCGGTTCATCACAACAATTGATTTAAAATAAGTGTGAAGTTTAATTTGGGTTAATCGTTTAAATTGAACTTAACGTTGATTTTTTTTTAAATAGTTGATTTTCTTATTTTGTACCTTTTTCCATATTAGAACACTACAAACTATAGGTATTTTCAAAATGGTATCAAAGCAGCAACACTAAGTTATTAGGTAGATCCATGTTTAGTGTTGCTTTAGGTTAACTTCTCTCTCTCTCTCTCCCCCCCCCCCCTCGTTTATTTCTCTCGATAGGTCATCATTGTGTTAAGTCAACCGAAGTCTTGAGTGATGAGGATGATTTTGATATTCGAGAAGAGTTTAATGAGATTCATAACCATGCTAAAAAATTAACTCTTTTGAATTTGAAGTTTGTAAAAAGAATTAAATTTCTTAAAAACAAATTTTAAACTTTGAAGAGTTTAAACTTTTGCTTGAGTCTAGGATTTTGATGTTAAAAGATGATTTGAAAGACACAAGTAGTGGTTGTACTGGCTTAGATAATTTGAATTCTTCTGTTACTAAAGCCAAGATTAAAGTTTATTTAAGAGTGTCAACTCTTGCCCATGATGTTTGAAACGGTTAATCCAAAGGTTATTTTCTTCATGTTTGCAAATGTTCGCATTGTAGTAGGAAAGGCCACCTTAGGGCATTTTATTATGATCTTAGAAAAGGTCCTAGTAAGTCTAGACCCCGTGTCACCATGGTTCCCAAAACTCGAGGCATTAAATATTCATCTATTTGGGTTAGGAAATCCATTTTAGAGGCGCTAAATGTTTGACTAATTGATTCTCACATGCTTGCATATGACCCTTCACATGTTATATCTTGTAAGTGATTGCTTGTATGTTTTCATACACCAGCATTTGTACTTCATGTTATATGTATTTGCTAGTTGTATGATGTTTATATTTTATATTTTACTTTTCCTTTTTGAGTTTTACTAAAAAATGCAAAAAGATTTTGTTTGTCTTTTGAGTCATTTTGAAAAATTATTTAAAAACTCAAAAAGATTTTTGGTTTATTTGTAGTTTAGTTTTACACATTTTATATGGCATATCGGTGGGTTTGAATCCACTTTTTTCCATGTATCCACGTGGTTAAGACATTTGATTATGATTTTCAATGATTAGATTGTTCTCAATCATGATTTCATAGAGTAGTTTGAAAATGACTCGCTTAATGGATTCACTTTACATATGTATATTAACTTCATATGCTACATGGGCTAAGTGAGATGTTCTCCTAACAATCTTATCACATACATGTATATTTAATTGGGGGATTTTTTCATGTAAGAACCATTTCCCGTGAGTTTTTGCTTTATTGAAAATATGAGTGTTCACGAGAAAGGGCTACGAAGGGAGAAATGTTCCTTACGTGAAAGGACACCGTTGACAAGAGCCTTAAAAACTAAGAGACAAAATAAAAGTAATTATTTCCAAGGCCAAATTTTATTTCATTGATTCTTAAATTAAATCGGTATCTTCAAAATGAGAGCGAAAAAATGATATATCTAAATTTTGAGGGTGTTATAAGTTGAAGATCAATGGGTTTGCACAACGAGTCCTAGTTATTTCATGTTTGACGCTATTGATTTGAAAATTATCGATATCTCTAGGCTAGTCTGTATTGTGCTTGTTTGTCCATTATGAGTTAACTTTATCTATCATTATAAGGCTAAATCATTGTTTGATAAAGTTAATACTGTCAAATAGAACTCCTTGGGTATTTTTGATTGAGTGATTTAGTCATAATTTATTTGTTTTCTAGTTCACGTCCCTTCACTCCATTCAACATGTTCAAACACATCGATATTATGCTAGTGTGTAAATCTTATATGTTTTGTGTCGTCTTGTGGTTGTTTATACCAACATATATATATATATATATATATATATATGCTTGTGTGTCACTGATATCTTTTGCATATTTATATATATTGTATTATTTGTTTTGAGTCTTCGTGTTAGCTTTTAATCCATGTTTGCCATGTATTTTATCTTTGAATCAAATTAGCCTGCTATATAATCATATGGTATCTCTTGTTGCTTGTTTATATTGGTATTTCATGCTTCATTTTATATTCAATTTTTATCAATTATTGCATCAAAATTGGTATTGGTTGGTTATTGTTTGGATTATTTGTGCTTTGTGTTGTCATGTTGTGTTGTTACACTTTACACCATTGCATGATACTATTCATTTCTCTACATTTCCAATTGATATCACATATTTTAACATTTGGGGGGGAAATAGCTTATGGGGGAGAAATAGTTTATTATGCTTACTTTCTTTCTTTGTTTATTCTTGAACAAAAAGGGAGAGAAATGGCATCTTTCACTTTAGTTTTAGGAGGAAATCTTTATCTTAGGGGGAGACATCTTACCTAGGTGGGGATCGTTAGACATAGGGGGAGTTTTATCCTCATGAAGATTTAGATTGTTATATATTCTCTTTTCATTTGAAGGTGTGTTTAAATGTGCAGGTTTGCAATGATGCGACGAAGTTTACACAAGAAAAAAGCTACTCAGTGTGATATTGTCAAGTGTCTATATTTTTTCCTTTTGGAGGTTGGGAATTGAGTCTTTTAGAGATCTTGATGGCTCGTAGATTTTTATTTTATGGTTTGATCCCGCCAAATGGGGAGATTTGTAAGGACAAATTTTTGATATAGTCAATTTGAATGTGTTTTGGCTTATTCCGTGTTTGGACAAAACCTTTGAGTCATAGGTTAGGACTTGAGTATGTTGAACTTTCAAGTGTATGACGTGTTTGATTGAAGATGTATCAGCGAAGTTTCAGAGATTGCGTTCAATGGGTCGTGTTTTGTGACACGTTTCACCTTCATGTTTGGAGGATTTTTTAAGTATGAATGCATATATTTTGATCCTTGGATACTTTAGTTTTGGGGTATTTATTGTCATAAAAATGTTTGAGGGATTTGTTTAAAAGTTTTTCTAAATAAAAATATTTTATGTTTTAAGTCCTTTGAATGACTTTATAGTCTTCATTCAAATGGAATTGATTATTCGTTCAAACAAACTTCAAACAGAAATAGAATAAGGTTTATCTATTAGAAATAGAATAAGGTTTGTAGCTCATTAGAAGATGGTTTGAACAAGATGAGTTGTTTGTTAGAACGAGTTTGATTTTGGTTCTAACGTGATATACAAATTCATTTTAAGGAATTCATATTTTCATTTAAACGAGCCCTCAAATTTTGTGTCACCCCGACAAACATGTTTTCAAGATAAAGGGGTCACGACATCAGTATTTAATAGAACTTATGGAGAAAATCAGTTTCCTATAAAATTTGAAAAGGAATTTAAAGCCTAGTTTCACCTGAACACTTTGAGGTCCAAGATTCAATCTTTACATACTTTGAGATCTTGTTTGGCATCAAGGTTTTAATCATCATCGTCGTTATTGAGTGAGTTTCATACGGTGGATTTTGTATTTGTTTCTTACAAATAGTGGACTCCAAGATCGTGGTTTTGTGATAAAGAAGCGGTGCGCCCGTATTCTAAATCTATAGATAGTTGTTGAGACTTATCAGTGGACACCAAGGTGTGTGTGGATTCACACATTGTGGCAATGTGCGGGTGGACTCTTGCATGACACTAGGTGAAGGTTAAAGGAACAAAGAGCTTCAAGGCTTGTGACGGCGTCGAGTTTCTATTCTAAGTCTTCTGTTATGTCCTTGATAATTTCATACTGCCATTGTGTGATTGTTTATTTTACTTCATCCTTGTATCACCTAGATGAATTTTTTAGGATAAATAAAATTGGCTAAAACTAGTTTACACAACTTTCGTTTAAATTTAGTGCAAAACGTTATTTGGGGTAATTCTGTTTAAATTTAATATTTAATTTCAAAAAAAAAAAAAATATTTAGACCATTCCATATATCCCGCAACTTCAGAACGAGCTGACATGTTTTTTAAGATTTTGAGATTTGTCTTAAATGATTTTATCCTTATCTCATTTTTAGAAAACCTCATATAAATAAGAGTGCAGAGTAACAGTTTTCTTTGAGGCAAAAACTTAAAAAACTCTATCAAAAAGCTCTCTAAAGCCCTAGTTTTACACAAGTTGTTTAGTATCTAAGTGTTCATCTAACTATGCTTTGAAGATCCTGTTTTGGGCACCATTGGTTTATTCTCTACATCTTATTGATAATTTATTTCGTGCGCTAGATTCCGTATTTACTATTTACACATAGTGGACTCTGTAGTGAGGTGTTGTGGTGAAGAAGCGATGGATTCTATATTTCAATTCGTAGACGATTGTTGAGTTGTTGGGTGGATATCGAGGCGTGTCTAGACTCACACATTATGGCAGTGCACAAGTGGACTCCTGCGTGACACTAGGCGGAGGTTGAAGCAACGAGGAGCGTTAAGGATTGCGAGGGTGTCGGGTCTGTGTTGTAAATCTTTCATCTCATCCTTTGTAATTTACTAATTAGTAAATGTTGCGTGGCTGGGTCGTCCTAGATTTTCTCATTAGGGTTTTTCTCGTACATCAGGCGTTATGGTTGATTTACTTATTTTATTTGCTATCACCTAGATGCATGCTTTAAAATAAAGATATAATTGGTTAATCGATCTATCACAATAATTTATTTAAAATCAATGTGAAGTTTAATTTGGGTTAATCGTTTAAATTGAACTTAATATTGAATTTTTTTAAAAATAGTTGGTCTTCTTATTTCCCACCCTTTTTCATATTAGAACCCTACAAACTATAGGTCTTTTCAAATTGGTATTAGATTAGGAACACGAAGTTATTGTGTAGATCCCTATTTCGTACTGTTTTACGTTAATTTGGGCATTTATCTCTCTCTCTCTCTCTCTCTCAATTATTTATTTCTCTCAATATGGCATCATTTTGTAAAGTCAACCGAAATCTTGAGTGATAAGGATGATTTTTATGTAACAACCCGTCCTTTTGGAGGCAATTAAATCCCATAATTAAATATAAATCGACAATTTGGAGAATTTCTCGAAATAGTAATTTTTGGGATTTTTGATGATTAGATGATTTTCGATGGGTGTTGTAATTATTTTTTGGACTAAATAGGTCGAAATATTTTAATTATATGTCTCCATGGAGTAAAGCGATAAAAGAGGTGAGATTTGATTAGAAAACCCGCATTAAGTTATTTTGGGTTAGAATAGTGATTTGCGGTCAAGTACCTCGGATGGAAATTTCGACTGCGCCGTGAGTCTTGAAATGTTCGAGATAGTCAAAAAAGAGTGTCCGATTGTCGCAATTGAGTTTCGGGGAATCTTGGAGTTAAACGGACTCGTAATTGAGTAAACGAGTCGTTTTTGGATTTTTAGGGGTTAAACCCTTTCTTCCTATAGAAAGAGGGAGAGGGGAAGAAAAGAGAATAAGAAAGAAAGAAAAGAGAGAGAGGAAGAAGAAAGAGGAGGAGAAATGGAGATTTCGGCCAAACTCCGCGGGATTCGGCTCGAGGTCATCGGATTATATCCACGAGGCAAGTGTTTACTTGCTTTATTTACTTTTGAGCATAAATCTCATATCGTAGTTTGGTATAAACAAACCCTAAAGATTTTGGGTTGGGTTTTCGTGGATAAAATGGGTTTTCGGGAGATAAAACGAATAAACCCCTAAAATTTTATAATCGGGAGAACTTAGGTTTTAACCTAAATTAATTGGTGGTTTAGGGTTCTAGGATGTTTAGAACCCTTAATATATGTGTATTTGTAGTTGGTTGAGGTGGTAGGACGTTGGGTGAGGCGAGAAAATCTTGGGAGAAGCTTCAATTGCCGGAACCGTCTCGGAGAAGATGATAAATAGTGATAGCGTCAATGCCAAATCGATTCGGCCCAGATGCGAATCGATTCATCTCCTAGTCAAAAAATAAAAATTATATATCTTTTCGACATGGTCACGTGGGCGCCGACCGCGTATTTTTCTAATTTTTTTTTATTTATAGTGATTTTTCTACGAAAATCTGTCCGAGATCGAAATAGTTAGTCAGAAATTAAGGCCAGAATTACTTGGAGACAAATATTAGGGGTTCTCAAATAGAGTGTTAGGACCTCTAAAGGACTTGAGGAGATATGAAAACTTTGGGTTGTAAGAATATATCCGAGTTATAATTTAAATGGATATTGGAAGGAGTTTTGAATTTTGGGGTATATATAAAACCCAAAGCAGATTTGGGAATTTCGGACCAGCCGAATCGATTCGATAAGAGACAGTTTGAAAGTAGAACAATTTCGAATCGATTCAGAGAGGGCGAATCAATTCGGTGTCCAGCGAATCGATTCGGACAAGCCGAATCGATTCGGTCCTGAAAATTTTTTAGGTTTTCTCCTTTTAAGTTTAGGGATACTTAAATTATGGTTTTGGAGACTATTATAGGAGTTTCTACATGGTATATTAGGACTCCTAGATGATGAATTGAGGAGGATAAGTAAACCTCGGATTAATTCAGAGTTTGATCCGGGGTATGGATTTATTTAATGTTTTGGGACAAAAGACATTTGGGTTTATGTACAAGTCCTTAAATAGCGACTTAGGTGTGAGTAATATTTAAGAGAGAGAATACTTAAATATTATTATGTGATTGGCAAATATGGCCATTTATATATATTCGAGGAGTAATATATGGTATTTATATATACTATGTGATTAAAGTATATATGATATGATGTAAGTGATTTTGAAAATAAAATATGAATGTTTTCAAAATGGAAAAGAAATGATTTTCATAATTACAGATTTATAGTCAACACCCTCTCTAAATGACATCATAAGGGAAGTTCGCGTGCTGAGGTGAAGCCCCCTGGCTAGCGAATGCAGGGTGGATATAGTCCTCTAGGCCATATGAGCGTTTATGTTATGTTATGTTTTCTGCGATGGTTAGGTAACTTGGGGTGTGGTTATGACTAGCCCGCAGGCATATGGCTGCTTCCCGACGTATTACGTATAGGTGCCCAGGTGTCGTAATTGATAGGCACTGTAAGATGATGGTCATTTAGGGGGGCGCCGTATGGGCGGTCTTAGAATGCGTTATATGATATATATATAACTAGTTTCAATAATGTTGGACATTATTGGTATTAAAGCAATTTATGATAATAAATTGGCTTTAATTTACATTTCCTGGATGGAATAAGGGAAATGGGATAAAGGTTTTGGCTTCGGTAACACTTCCCGGATGGAAGAAGGGAAGTGGAAGCATATGATATGGTAAAAGCATTTTTATGATAATGAAAATGGCTTTTAAATACATTTCCTGAATATAAAAAAAGGAAAATGGGATATTTTGAAACGGAAAAGCATTTTTATGATAATAAAACTGGCTTTTGAAAAGTTATATGTTTTGTTAAAGCAATTCATGAAAATGAATTGGCTTTTAAATACATTTCCTGGTTATGAGAAGGGAAATGGAAAGTTTTGAGATAAAAATGAAAAGTATTGATAAATACTTTGTATATGAATCCTCAGTCCGGGATTCGGATGTATACTGTAATATAAATCTGTATATATGGATGAATCGAGTACCGAGGGTCTAATGGATCCCAACGATCGACCTTGCCGCATAGTAGTGTATCGGGGGGTTCATTGTTTGGATTTCGCTTTGCGAGACACCCCACGCACGAATATGGCAATGTGTTGAGACTGGGGAGAAGTTTAATCCTTAGTGCTCTTATATTGAGATTTATTTTATGTGTATGTATATAGATATATATATATTATGTACTGAGGGACTGGCGGATCTCGACGATCGACCTTGCCGCATCGTAGTGTATCGGGGGGGTTCCTTGTTTGGATTTCTCTTTGCGAGACACCCCACGCACGAACATGGCTTAGTGTTGAGACTGGGGAGAAGTTTAGCCCTTAGTATATTTCTTGGACTATCTAGGGTTGATAGTGGTTGGGTGATAGACTAGTTTTTCAGGGTAGCTTGACTAGGATGTTTAGAGGGATGCGCTAGGAGTGCACTGTTAGTGGAGAGGTGAGGGGTATCTCATGGGAGTGCGATACCAAATTTAAGTATGAGATAAAACCTTTTTCTAAAAATAAGGCATTTATGCACTTGTTAAGTATTTTCAAAACTCGGGCTCTAACCCGCTTATCTACTTTCTTTTCTTCCTATATTATATATATATATATATATATATATATAGGTGTCCAGACACAGGGACGCCTGGATGGCACATCTTTCGAGTCAGACGTCAGCTGTAGCAGCTGTGGATGCGTGCAGGTTTTTGATAGCCGCTTCCATTCTTGTACTCTAGATAGGAGGTATTGTATAAATATTCGGGCCAATGGTCCAACTGCATTTATTTATTCTTTGAGTACAGCATTCGATATGGTTGTATAATTTGAACCGAGTGTTCGGTTATTTTATTTCATTTTATTTTCATTTGAGTTTCATTTACGCATACACTGTGTGGATGTTTTATTTAATTATATTCGTTTAAAAAGAGTAGTTAAGTAAAATTTTGACACCGTCCTAATAGGTTATTAGTAATTAAATGGATTTTCGACAGTGATGCTAAGAATGATCCATATGAGACTCCTGTTTTAATTTGATATAGGAGTGATCACCCGGTATTTTATTAGGCGGGGTGTCACATTTTATACTCGTGAGGAGTTTAATGAGCTTTATAACCGTGCTGGAAATTTTACTCTTTTGAATTTGAAGTTTGTAAAAAGAATTAAATTTCTTAAAAAAGAAAATTTTGCTTTAAAACTAATATTGAATTTTTGTGAACTATTCAAACTCAAAGAGATATCCTTCGTGAGAAGATCATGGACATGAAATGTGATTTCCAAACTTATAAGTGTCCATGAAAGAGAGTGACGATAAAGTCCATATTTTAGAGAAATAATTAAAGGACTCTAAAGTTTTTTAGGGTTAAAGAATGTACCATTGAGGGTAATGATAAATTGATTAAATATTTAAGCGCACCTAAGAAGATTCTTAGGGATAAGTTTACTTGAATTGAGGGGGAGTGAGATAACTTGTTAGGTATTATCAAAACTTTGAAGAAGGAGTCCCTAAAGTTTGAAGAGTATAAACTTTTGCCTGAGTCTAGGATTTTGAGGTTAAAAGATGATTTGAAAGACTCAAGTAGTGTTGGTATTGACTTAGACAATTCGAATTCTTCTTTTGCTAAAGCCAAGACCAAAGTTTATTTAAGAGTGCCAACCATTGCCTAGGATGTTGGAAAAGGTCAACCTAAAGGTTATTCTTTATGTTTACACATGTTCGCATTGTGGTAGAAAAGGTCATCTTAGGGCGTTTTGTTATGATCTTAGAAAAGGTGATAGGAAGTCTAGACCCTATGTCACCATGGTTCCCAAAACCCGAGGCATTAAGTATTCATCTATATGGGCTAGGAAATCCATTTTAGAGGCGCTAAATGTCAGAATGGTTTATTCTCGCATGCATGCATATGACCTTCACGTGTTATATCTTATAAGTGATTCCTTGCATGTTTTCATACACTAGCATGTGTACTTCAAGTTATATACGTTTGCTAGTTGTACGATGTTAATGTTTTGTATTTTATTTTTCCTTTGGGGGTTTTATTAAAAGAAATGCAAAAAGATTTTGTTTGCCTTTTGAGTCATTTTGAAAAATTATTTTAAAACTCAAAAAGATTTTTGGTTTATGTGTAGTTTAGTTTTACACATTTTGTGTGGCATGTCAGTGTGTTTGAATCCACTTTTTTTCCATGTATCCACGTGGTTAGGACATTTGATTATGATTTTTAATGATTATATTGGTCTCAATCATGCTTGCATGGAGTAGTTTGAAAATGACTTATTTAGTGGATTCACTTTACATATGTATTTTAACTTCATATGTTACATGAGCTAAGTGAGATGTTCTCTAAACAATCTTGTCATATACATATATATTTAATCGGGAGATTTGTGCATGTAAGAACCATTTCCCATGAGTTTGCGCTTTATTAAAAATAGGAGTGTGCACGAGAAAGGGCTACAAAGGGAGAAATCTTTCTTGCGTGAAAGGCCATCATTGACAAGAGCCTAAAAAATTAAGAGGCAAAAAAAAGTAAATATTTCTAAGGCCAAATTTTATTTCATTGATTCTTCAATTAAATTGGTATCTTCAAAATTAGAGTGAAAAATGATGTATCTAAATTTTAAGGGTGTTTTAATTTGAAGATCAATGGGTTTACACAACGAGTTCTTGTTATTTCATGTTTGACGCTATTGATTTGAAAATTATCGATATCTCTTGGCTATCTGCCAAAGTATCTAGATATGAGGCTCTTCTAGAAGAAGGGAACGAAAAAAACACTTCTTCCTTCAAAATATATTATAAATATCCTATTTTGGAAATGGATGTTGCTGAAATTATAGGAACTGAAACTATAATATGAGAACCATTAGTTCGAAAGGATACTACAGCATAAACCTTTGCACAAAAATCAAAAGGAATGATTAAAAAGTACTCTTTTGACATTACCAATACTGACGAGACTTTTAATTTTTCTCTTAAAAGCCAAAATGTTAAAACCACAAGATGATGCTAAAGAGCCACGTGAAATAGAAGGAAAAAATTATTGTAAGTGGAATAAAATATTTTTTCACTCAACTAATGATAGCTCGTGTTTCGTGATTGGGTACAAGAGTGGATCGGGAATGAGAATATTAAATTCCATATAAAAAAGGATATCACGATGGGATAGATGATGATCATTTCACCAAGGTCAAAGAGGTGGGGACTAATGTGCAATTAATCTAAGTGCTTGGAAACAAGGGGCATGTGGAGTTTAAGGTGAAAACTAAGGTTAAATCAAAGACTTCAATGACTGGAACCTTTCAATATCCTGATCGGAATGTGATGAAATACCTATGAAACTTGTGTGGAGAATATTATGGTGAGATGTGCCAATTGTTGGTTTTGAAGAAGAAATATCAGTGAAAAAAGAACAACAATGGGCATAATGGCAATCCATCCAAGGCCCCGATGTTCCAAGATCAAGATGTTCAAAGAAAACCTTATGGGAAAGTAAGACCATTATTTGTTCATTTTCAACCCCAGGGGAATGCAAAGATACCAACGAATAACTAATATATTAGTCCTGGATTCAGATAAGCTAAATTACACCAACACAGGGGGGATATGGGGCCAACCAAGTTGCCAAAATTTGTTCCAATAGTTAAGGGTGTACCTGACTGATTTGTGGCTCAAGATCAAAGGTTACTTAGTAGCTCAATAATACGTTAAGGAAACCAAAGGCTATCAAACCTAAGCAAGTAGCCCCTGGCATGTGGCATGTGGTTCAGCAGCTTAATTAAAAAGAAAAGAGTTAAAGGTAATGATCTCTCAAACTCAACAAATGAGGATCCAAAGAAAGTATAGGGTCTGGCAAGAGGGATCTTAGTTAGTTCAAAATAATGGATCATAAGAATTTAATTCTTCATACTCAAAGCCAAACACAAGGTTTCATAGGTAGCCAGGGAGTCAAACCTCTTTCGACCTGTTAGAAGAAAGGTTGAAGGCAATAAAAAAAGTTATGAGCATGAATAAAGACAGCTCATCTGAGAAAATTCTTCGAATGAAGAAGATAAATGGAAAATTATGGAAGTCAATTCGATAACACCTATTTAAGTGGTTAAATAGTGATAATTCATCCAGTTTGGTTGTCTACCTCATTAAGTGCCAATCACAATGGGTGTGACCCTTCGTAAGAGGTTCAAAGCTGAAAGAGAACAAAACGTAGCTACCATGGAAGTGGATGAGGAAGGTGAATCAGAGGTATATAATTTTAATCTATCTATCTCTCCATTTTACATCGTATATGGGTTTGAAAAACCTATTAAACATATGACTCTCCACATAAAGCCTTTATTTACAAAAGCTTGGATGAATGGTGTCCTTATCAATAAAATATTGGTGAGATAAACCTAATGCAACTTTCCATGTTGTCCAAAATTATCAAATAAAATACTAAATTAGTGTAGACTCAAATCATTATATCTAGTTTTGGTGAAGATAAGAAGTGTACCAAAGGTGTACTACTAGTGGACATTGAAGTAGGCACCAGGAAATCTAAAACTTTTTTTGTTATTATTGAAGGCAAACCTAGCTTTAATGCATTACTAGGTATATATTGGATTCATTACAATAAACTCATTCCTTATTTTATGCATCAGAAATTATGTTTGATTAAGGAAGATAGTCATGTAAAAGAGGTGTAAACTAACCCACTGCCTTTCCATGCTAGTACCAACTGTATTAAAGCTGGGTTCTACTAAAAGAATGTAAGGCCAATAAAAGTAGAGGCTTTGATGCTAGAGGCATTATAGAGAGATGTCTATGATGAGGGTTAGGATGACCTAGTTTTTATCCTAATAGGGTCAGTTGATGAAGATAAATCGTTATTTAATGGTTGATACACTTGATGACATCCAACAGGCCAATAAGATCTTGGCCATTATTTGATATAAGCTTAAAGATCTAGAGATGAGCATTGGTTTTACAGAAGAAAAGACCATTAATTAGGATAATTATGTCTTTGAAGAGGATGTAGAGAATGAAACTTCTCAAAACAGTGGTGAATTAGCAACTTCACCAATAAAATATGAAGAACCGGTGGTGAATCCAACGGATTCCTTGATTGAAGTTAATTTAGGGACATAGAAAAACATGAGAATCACCTATATCAGGGAAAATCTAATCAAATAAGATAAAAAATTGGTCGTAGGCCTCTTACATGAGTACAAGGACTGCTTTGCTTGGGCTTATAATGAGTTTCTTAGCTTATGGAACACAGACTGCCAATTAAAGAAGGCTTCAGACCTGTGAAGCAGCTACCAAGGCAAATGACTTCAGAGGTCATAGCCAAAATCAAAAAAATAGAAAGGTTACTAGTGGATGAATTCATTCGAACAACTAGTTATGTTGAATGGCTCTCCAATATAGTGCATTAGTTAAATGGAACGACAAATTTAGAGTGTGCGTTGATTTCAGAAATCTAAATGCAACCACTCACAAGGATGAATATCCAAAGCCCGTAGTGGACCTATTGGTTGATAGGTCAGTAAGTTAGGCTATCATGTCTATGATGGATGGTCATTCTAGCTATAACCAAATCTTTATGGATAAGGAAGATATGCATAAGACTGCATTCAGGTGTCCTGGTAGTTTAGGAACCTCTGAGTGGGTTAAAATATTATTTGGGTTAATGAATGCAGGGGCCGCATACCAGGGGGAATGAACAACATTTTCCATGACATGGTTGACACTGTTTTAGAGTGTTATATTGATGATATCATTGTAAAGTCAACTTCAATAACTGATCACATAACACATCTAAATAAATATTTCAAAAGAAAAAGGCTATATCAACTCAAAATGAACCCCTTGAAATGTGCCTTTGGAATTTTATTAGGAATTTCTTGGTGCATGAAAAGGAATTTAAGTTAATCAGAACAAGGCTAAAACTATCATTGACAACAAATCCCCAAAAAACAAAAAGCAATTATAAAAATTTGGGTTAACTTAATTTTCTTAAAAGATTTATTTCTAATGTTGCAGGAAAGGATAAAGTATTTTCATTTTTCTTGAAGCTAAAAGACTAAGAAGAGCTAGATTGGAAGGATAAGCAGAAGCTTTCCAAACACTCAAGAGGTAACTGGTCAAGCCACATGTTTTGGCTCTTACAAGAGAAGATAAGCAATTAAAATGATATATTTCAGCCTTTGATACATCCATTGGAGTGTTATTGTCTCAAGACTTCGAAGAACATAAGGAAAAGGCTATTTTTTTACCTTAGTATGATTTTAAATGAATGTGATATTTAACCTTAACTTTACTGCTATGAAATTGAGGTACTATTTATTTCCAAAAGAAGTTTTTGTTATTTCAAAGTTTGATCTAATTAAATACATGGTAACTAGGCCTATTTTAAGCAGTATAATTAGCAAATGGATGTTAATTATGTCTGAATTTTCTTTGCATTGTGTGTATCAAAAGGCGATAAAGGCCCAAGCCTTAGGACGCGACACAAAAATTATGTGCAGTGAGCTTATCTACAGCTCAAGTGTAAGTCGGTCACTCAAGTAATAATCCTGGTAAGTGGGGGTCGAATCCTCATGGAATAGGACGATGATGTAAGGACATTGTCCACACATTTAGTATGTCGTATACCGCTACAAGTTGGTCGAAGAATTAGAAAGCTTACATCTACAATCAACAATTCGAATTTCAAGACGACTTTAACAATCATGCCTAATAAGGACAAATTTGGTAAAATGCGTTTTTATTCCATTTACATTTTATATAAAAAGTGTTAGGATATTTTTTTTAAAATAAAATATTTTTTCTATTTATGAAAAATCATTTTTGAAAAGATTTTAAATGATTTTAATCATAAAAAGTTTTGGATATATGCTCCTGATCTCGTAAACAGTTTTGGTTCTTAAGGATTACAAGTTTTTAATATTTAAAAGTATTTTAAGGAGGATCAGTAACTGTCGTTCAAACGACGTCACATCTCGTTCAAATGAGATGGAGTGTCGCTCAAACAACAGGTGTTTTTAGTCGACAAGTCACCGCCTTGAATTTAAGTATTTAAAGGGTGTCAGGCTACTGCTTTTTGTGTGGAGAAAACACTGGTTTTAACAGAATACGTTTTGAGTGTTTTTTGGTTTATTCTCCATCTTTCTTAGGGTTCAAAACTTGGTTTTTACAATTCACAAATCCCAGACTTTTGTGTGAGTTATTTTGTGGAACCCAAAGCATAGTTTTGTTGGGAGTTTTACTGCTGAATCTAGGTGCCTTGAAAAGGTACTAGGCTGACTATAGGTGCCACTTGTGGGAGGTACTGGGCTAATTGACTGCGTGTCATAGGGAATGTTGCGGTGTTCCTAGGCTGACGATTACGAACCGACACCTGGGGGTATTTTGTAAGCCAAATTGTATTTTCGCTGTAATCCGATTGTAAACCGTTCCTTTACAAATTATAGTGGAAATAAAAGGTTTTTTCCCTACGGGGATTTTTTTTCCTGAAATTCTGCTTTTGTCAGCATTGTTCATCGTATGATTTAATTTGAGATTTGAATTGACACGTAGATGCGTCTGTAGGGGCTGGTTTAATTAGTATTTGTTTGAGCAAATTTAGACATCCAATTAAATAAGTTTAAGTTGGAAATTGTGAATATATTTGAATCAATATCGCACATTGTATTTACAAATTGGTATCAGAGAAGGTTGCGATAATTTATCGCGTATTCCTATTTTTCGCAAACTTGTGAGATATTGATTTTTTTAAAAATCTGATTTTTAAAAGTGTTTCGCAATGTTTCCAAGCGAACACTTATATAATCGAATGCCGTTTTTTTATGGGTCCAATTATACCTATTGGAAAGCTTGTATGAAATCCCAGTTGAAAGCCATTGACGAACGTGTTTGGCTTCTTTGTGAAAGAGGGTGGACTCCTCCCACTGTCGCTGCTAATAACATCACCTCTTTAAAACCTGTGTCAGATTGAATTGAAGATGATTTTAAAATGTCTAATTTTAATTCCCATGGTTTGAGTGCTAATTCTAAAGCCGTCACCCCTGACGAGTTTCGTCGAATTATGACGTGCACCACGTCTAAAGAGGCATGGGATGTCCTCCAATTGACACATGAGGGTACAAAGGCGGTTACAGAATTTAAGTTATAAAATTTAGCCACCCAGTTTGAGACCATTACTATGTCTGAGTCTAAATGTTTTGATGAGTTTTATACACGTTTGTCGGACATTGTTAACTCGAGTTTTAATTTAGGTGAGCCGATTGATAGCACGCGTGTCGTTAAAAAGATTTTGAGATCTCTTCCAAAGCGTTTCATTCCTAAAGTCACTGTTTTGAATTCATTAGGAAAGTTAAATTCACTTAAGTTAGAAGAGCTCGTAGGAGACTTACAAACTTATGAGATTGACATGTTTCCCTAAACCATTAAGGCTAAGGATAGAGGCATTGCTTTAAAGACTCAAGTTAGAAAGAAAAAGAAGAGAGAGTGTATGAGTCTGAAACTAAGGAAGAGTTTAGCATTTACGATGTGGCCTTATTTGCAAAACAAATTAGAAAGTTTCTCAAAATGAACAAAAATAATTCTTTCAATAAAAAGTATTTTGAGAAAAATAAAAAGAAAGAAAAGGCCACAGAGGGCAATTAAAAAGAGAGTGAGAGAGAAAAAGAGTAAGAGAGTGGGGAAGATGAGATGATTTATTTTGAATGTCAAGGCAAAGGTCATAGGTCTTTTGAATGTGCTACTAGGCTAAGGATAAAAGGGAAGAAAGTAGCCATGCCCGCCACTCTTAGTGATAGTGAGGGAGATAATGAGAAAGACGAGTCTGAAAAAGGTTTATCTTGTGGGATATGTGTAGCTTTTTTGAGTCGTGTGAGCACACCCATTTTGTCCCACAATGATAGTGTTCATAAGAGCGACGGTGATGACTCGAGTGTGTCTAGTGGAGATGAAAGTAAGCTCCAAAAAGCATTTAGGGATTTGTACACCGATATCTTGAAAACAAAGAAATATAATAGGGATTTAGGTCGTCGGGTTTAGGATTTGGAAAGAGAGAAGGAAGTTTTAAGGAGGAAAAAGTGTGACTTGACCGACACGGTGTCTAGCCTAACAACACGCGTATCCCAACTCGAGAGTGATCTCGAACGTGCCCAGGAGGTCAAAGTCCCTTTAGAGAATGCATCTAAGAAAGTTGAAAAGATGGTTCTCAACCTCGTTTTGGGTGGTGCTAAGTATTTAGGAAAAGGTCATGATGGTGTATCCACTTCTATTATTACACCCGAGTAGGTTCCCACTTTAGTGACTCGACCCAACCCACCTAGGCGTCCCATACCTGTTAGGAGAGTACGTCCTAGAGTTGTTGAGAGAGGCGTACCTAGGCCCGTTTATGTTTGCTCCCATTGCAAAAGGAGAGGACACCATAAGGAATTTTGCTTTAAATTAGGTTATGTGTCTCGCTTTGCTCCTACACATGTTCACGCACATGCACCAACTCATGATACTTTGCTTGCACATAATGATATAGAGTTTGCACATATTCGAGAGCAAGTAAAGTTTTTGGTCAAGACTTCTCATGATTTGATGGAGTTGTTTCAAAATATGTCACCGTCTTTGAAAAACTCCACCGTACTTTTCGGTTGAGGTCTAGACATGTTTGCTAGCATAGGGTGATCTACATGATGACACTTTTGCCTATTGCTAGTATGTACCAATTGTATTTTATTTATTTTTACTTATTGTTGGTACTATTTTTTGCACTGTTTTAGATCTGTTTGCCCATTCCAGGAATTATTTTTTATAAAAATTTCTCATTGGACAAATCTGGGAAAATTTGACTTTTCGTGTTCTAACGAGATGGTCTGTCGTTTGAACAACAAGGCATCTCGTTTGAACAACCCATGGAATTCTTTTTGTAGTCCCCTATTTCTTCCTGTTATATGTCATTGGTACTGATGGGTTGATTCTGAACAGTGTTTAAATATACAAAAAGATTTTCAATTTGGAAAAATTTTGAAAAATCCAAAAGGAGTTTTGTATTTTGTTTGCACCTTATATGAATGTACAATTAGAATGACCAGGTCACAACTTTATGCCATATCCATGTGACTGTTTGATAGTGTTTTGAGACAATATATTATGTCTTTCATGTGCTTTACAAAGTTTGGAGTCTTTGAGACGATATAGTGTTACTACCTACATGATTGACTCTATTTGTCCTTAACTGCACCCATACATGGATTAGTTTGATGTTTGTGCTTATCTATCACATGTTGGTTGAGTGTTTTCTCTTTAATTCTATCCATACAACGAACCAAATACGATAAAACTTGACAAAAAATAGTGCATGATATAAACCGTTTGTGAGATTTGTTTTTTTTAAACGGTGAAGGGCTACGAAAGGTACTCATTAATCCTTTGCGATTAAGCCATCCTTTAAATGGACCTAAAAAGTGAGGAATTAAAAATTATCCAGGGTCCGATGAGGTTTAAAAGAGCCCGAAAAAATTGAAAGGCAATAAAAAGAAAATTATGCCAAAATGGGCCAAATTTTGTTTCATCACCTCATAAGAAAAATAAAAATCATTATCTTTTAATGAGTGAGTTTGGATGGAATTTTCATTACGGTTTGCACGTCCTTTAAAGTCATGAAAAAGCATTACATAGTTTTGGACGTTATTGGTGTGGAAATCATTTATACATTGATTTGTTGATAGATTAAGATGATGTCAACTAAAATCAACAATTCTACACCTAAGGACTATTTTTTATATTCATTCGATAGGAGTACACTTATGCATCGTGAACATTTAATATGATTGAGTTGATTTTCCTATCGAATTTGTTCAGACCCATTCATTCCGTTTCCACGATTTGGTTGTCTTGTAACATCATTTTTGCGTTTTTGTATAGAAAATTAAAAAAATTCAAAAATAGTTTGTTTGATTGTTTACCATGACACCCCACTTTGCTTTATGTGATTTATTTTTTTCTTGTCTATTTTCGGACAAATAAAAGTGGGAGAACGAATTATGATATTATGGGGGAGTTTGGTGGAGATCTGATTATGCTTTCATGCTTATGTCTAATATTATTCTAAACTCGTTACGTCGCGAGGTTTTTGCTTTGTCTCATGTGTGCAGATACAATTGAAGATTCTTTGGATTACACACCCTGATGAGAAAATCTCAGATATTTAAAAAGTTGATTGTTGAAGACTGAAAAACTCTGAAGACTTGTTCAGTTTATCTTTCCACGTTTTAGTTTTTGGGAGGGTAAATTTATATTGGTCATTTTAGTTTGATAATTCGAATATTTTAATTTTGTACCGGAATAGACATAAAGGGAGATTTGTAGAGACATTGTTCGTCACATTTAGTATGTCGTATACCGCTACAAGTTTGTCAAAGAATTGGGAAGCTTACATCTACAATCGACAATCCGAATTTCAAGACGACTTCAACAATCATGCCCAACAAGGAGGAATTTGGTAAAATGTGTTTTTGTTCCATTTACATTTTACATAAAAAGTGTTGGGATATTTTTTAAAAAATAAAATATTTTTTCTATTTATGAAAAATCATTTTTGAAAAGAATTTAAATGATTTTAATCATAAAAATTTTTGGATATATGCTCCTGATCCCGTAAACAGTTTTGGTTCTTAAGCATTCCAAGTATTTAATATTTAAAAGTTTTTAAGGAGGATCAGTGACTGTCGTTCAAATGACGTCACATCTCGTTCGAACGAGATGGAGTGTCGCTCGAACAACATCGCTCGTCATTCGAACGATAGGTGTTTTTAGCCGACACATCACCTCCTTGAATTTGAGTATTTAAAGGGTGTCAGGCTACTGTTTTTCATGTGGAGAAACACTGGTTTTAACAGAATACTTTTTGAGTGTTTTTTGGTTTATTCTCCATCCTTTTGAGGGTTCAAAACTTGGTTTTTACAATTCACAAATCCTAGACTTTTTGTGTGAGTTGTTTTGTGGAACCTAAAGCATAGTTTTGCTGGGAGTTTTACTGCTAAATCTAGGTGCCTTGGAAAGGTACTGGGTTGATCATTGGTGCCACTTGCGGGAGGTACTGGATTGATTGATTGCGTGTCATAGGGAGTGTTGCGGTGTTCCTAGGATAACGACTACGAACTGACACCTGGGGTTATTTCGTAACTCAAATTTTATTTTCGCAGTAATCTGATTGTAAACCATTCCTTTACAAATTATAATGGAAATAAAAGGTTTTTGCACTGCGGGGATTTTTTTCCTGAAATTTTGCTTTTGTGAGCATTGTTCATCGCATTATTTAATTTATGATTTGAATTGACACGTAGATGCATGTTTAGGGGATGATTTAATTGGTATTTGGTTTGAGCAAATTTAGACATCCAATTAAATAAGTTTAAGTTGTAAAGTTGAGAATATATTTGAGTCAATATCGCACATGGTATTTACAGATGATCATGACGATAATTATGGAAAGGCATTTAAAACCTAACTATTGACTCACTAATGAAATAAGAAAAGGTGATGAAATTGTTTATGCAAATTCCTCCAAATTAATGAAAACTAACTAATGAATGCAATTTAACTAATGAATGTGGGACTAAATTTTTTATTTCTAAAAATAAACTATATGAGAAAATGGGGATGGAATAAACTCCCACGAACCATCGGTAATTATGTTGGATTGAAAACTTTCAAGAATTAAATATATAATCAGGAGAAAACCTTAAATTTACTTGGGTACTAAATATATGAGGATTTTAGTCCACACAATATTTAGTCAAAAATAAATTTTACGCGATTGAAAAATTATCGACACGCGTATTATATCCTTAAATATTCCGGTTACCTACTCAAACGAAGTTAAAAGGTCTACAATATTTTTTTCGACAAAGTATCAAACCTCTTAATTATTTATTTAATTCTATTGTAAGGACATATTTTCCATAGTCCCGAGTTTACATTAAGTATTTCTTATACCATTATAACCATCGAAGGCAGATTCGAATATCAAGTATCTTCAACAACAATCCTCTACGAGATTGATTTTGGTAAGGAATGTATTATAGTTTCGAAAATGTTTTACGATAGTATAGGTATATTTTCGAAACTGTTTTTTATCAAAATGAGGCATTTTTCTAACTTCAAATATTTTTTGAAAGACTTGCAGGCGAGCATTAAAAAATAATATTTTTTCGCTTCAGTCGTTCAAAGGACAAAGCAATGTCGTTCCGACATGCCGATGTCATTCAAACAACCCCTTCGAACGACATCAAATGACATTTCTTAAGTCGCGAGATACGTAGTTCCTAATTTGCTTCAAACGACTCCGTTTCGCATTTTATCAGGTCATTTTTTTGGTCATTCAAATGATATCTGATGTCATTCAAACGAAATCCAGAGATCGTTAGAATAACATCCACTACCTCAAGTATTTTACTTTGCTATAAATACCTCTTTTGCGATACTTTTCATTAAGACTCTTTCTTCACAAAAACTGCATATTCGCAGAATTTTAGTCTTCACTTTTTAGGGAAAATTTAGGTTTTGATTCACACAAAACATTCCATATACTTTTGTGGATCATTTTGGAACCCAAAACACTTCTTTGTTGAAATTTATCTTGTAAAGAAGTATTCTCTACTACTGGATTGGTATTTCTTGTGGAAGCTATTGCAGACAACTGCGGTTATTGGGGATACTTGAGGGTATTGACTGCTGAAGGAGGAGCTATGGTTCTTGAGGTTCTTGAGGTTCTTGAAGGAATATTTATTGGTTCTAAGCTGCGATCTATGTGGATTTTCTACGAAACATTCATTACAGTTTTATCTATGTAATTATAAGTTGCGATTTACATCTAATAGAGAAATAAAGGTTTTTACCCGAAAGGTTTTTTTCTTGAAAATGTGTCCTTTCCCCGCAAGTTTTATTTAATTAATGCTTTGAATCACTTAGATGCATGCTTTAGGTTTAAGAAGATAAAATTGGTTTAAATAAATTGGTTCCCATATTTGGTGCATAATAAAAGTAAGAAATTTGGAAAAATGTTGTCTTTACCTAAAGCACACATAAAAGGGCCTTCTCAAATTGTTATCAGGGCTTTTAGATCAGGATTTTTTTCACTAATAAATTGGTATCATAAACACATTTGGTGTGGCATATTGGTATGGTTAAATCCAATTATCTTCGTAATTTCCATATGGCTAGGACATTTGGTTATGACTTAGATGCTTAGGTTGATCTTAACCATGTTTATGGAGTTGTTTCAAAATTGACTTGCTTTATGGATTCGACTTTGTAAATGCCTCCACACACATGCACGAGCTTGTTGGATTTTGACATCACGTGTATATTTGAGCTTAGTGAGATGTTCTCCCACCAATCTTACCATCTATATGTTTCTTTGACAATGGAGGATTTATGCATGTCAGAATCGTTCCCGTGAGGATTTGTTTAATATTGAAAAAATGGTGAGTGTATACGAGAAAAGGGATGCGAGAGAATAATAATCTCGTCATGAAAGCCATCGTTTGAAAAGAAAAAATTAAGGCAATAAAAAGAATAATATGCAAAATAGTGGCCAAATTAGTTTAGTTTTATATATTCATTCAAAATAAAAGAAAAGAAAAGAATAATATTTTGAGGGAGTTTGGATGGAAATATCAACAGGTTTTCACAATTAAATGAATCTTAGTTATACTTATTTTGACATGACGCTATTAATTTGTAGTTACATCAATATTCTAGGGTTGTGTGCATTGTGCTTGTTTTATTCATTAAGTTCAAATTTATATGTCACTTAAGGCTAAAGCTTAGTTTGATAAAGTTTTTCGGTCAATTAGAACTTTTTGAACATATGTGAGTGTTTGGGTTATAATTCTTTTGTTCTAGCTCACACCCATTCATTCCATTCCACACATTTGGACACATCGATACTATGCTAGCGTGTAAAGCTTATGTACTTTGTGTCGTGTTTTGTGGCCGTTTATACCTATATATAGGTGTCGGGTTTTCTTTATTACATTTTGCATATATTATATATGGTCTTGCATGTTGTATTTGTGAAAATTAAATTTTTTTGGAAAAATTTAAAAAATCAAAAAGAGATTGTGAAGCCTTTTGAGTATATCCTTGCATGATCTTAATTGATATATATTTGTTATGCTTGTCGTGACACTCTGTATTTATTTTATTTATTCTTTTCCTTGTCTATTTTGGATAAATAAATAAATAGGCGGAGAACGTTTTTGTAAACTCAAATTTCTAATCTGTCAATTTATTTTTAATTGGCTTAATTCCGGACAAAATAAATTGAGTCTAGACTAGTTATTAATTTAAGAATATTCAAAGTCTAACAAAGATTCAAGATTGAAGGACTTGCAATGCAAAGCCATGAAGAACAAATCAATTCAAGTTGCAATTTCACACTTTGTTTGTTCATCACACAGGTATGAATAATCAACGGAATATGTGATTTAGAATTTTGTTGAAATATTGGATGAATCAATTTTTTTTTACTAATGGGAATTTAAATTAAAGTTTTGAAAAACTCTTTTATTATATCTGAGCCAAATTATTTTCAAAATATTCGAGGATAACGTTTAAATGGGACATTTGTTCACTGTCGTTCAAACGACACTTAAAGTCATTCTAACAATAACGCTTGTCGTTCAAATGACAGCGTTTGTTGCTCGAACAAGAACCGCCTCGAATTTTGTGTTTCAGCTTTCTTGGACTCTGTTTTGCTCAGTTATAAAAACAACACTGCATAGACATTTTTCAGAGAGATGAAGAGTCCTAAAAATTCCCATTCTGTTTAGTTTCATCCAAAGTTTATTCAAGATCCAAGTTGCATAATTCCAAAGGTTTGTGATCTTGAACACATACACTTGAAGAAAATTGCTGACTGAGGTCATTGGGAATGCTTGAGGGTATTCCTTGTTGAAGATTGGACTGTAGTCTTTGAGGTTCGCTACGTGTGGATCTTTGCTGAAAACAGAACTGCGTGTTCTTGAGGAGTAGCTGCAGTTGTTCCTTTGCTGAAAACACCGACCGACACCTACGGGTATTTGCGTGTCACTGTATTTCATTGTAATTCGTGTAAGTTGCGATTTACAAAATTATAGTGAAATAACAAGGTTTTTGCCCTTTAGATGCATATTTAAGGTTTAAGAAGATAAAATTGGAAATAATTCATTAAGAAGTTTTTTACCTAAAGCACTTGCTAAAGGGCCTCTTTAGTTTTGGAACCCAAAATACTTCTTTGTTGAAGTTTCCCTTCTAAACAAGGATTATCTTTTGTTGGATTGTTTGTTCTTGCGGGTGTTATTGCTAACAACAACGGTCATTGGGGATACTCGGGGGTATTCACTGTTAAAGGAGGAGTTGCGGTTCTTGAGGGCATCTTTGCTGGTCCTAGGCTGCGGTCTGTGTGAATTTTCTATGGGAAATTCATTATAGATTTCCTATATAATTTTAAGTTGCGATTTACATTTAACAGTGAAATAAAGGTTTTTTACCGAAAGTTTTTTTTCCATGAAATTGTATTTTTCTCCATGCATGTTTTATTTACTTAATGCTTTGAATCACTTAGATGCATGTTTTAGGGTTAAGAAGATAAATTTGGTTTAAATAAATTGATTCTCATATTTGCTACATAATAAAATTGAGAAATTTGGAAAAAGGTTGTCTTTACCTAAAGCACGCACAAAAAGGCCTTCTCAAATTGGTATCAGAGCTTTTAGCTCGAGACTTTTTGCGCTTACATCTATCCAATTTTATATTCATCCATAATACCTAGGTTGGGTTAATGTACCCCAACCCTCCAAAAACCTAGTTGGACATGTACAAAATAACTACGCATATGATTTATACGTTGCATGAAGATGTGATGAAGTATTTTTTGCAAGCAAACATGTAAACAATCACAAGATAAAAATAAGGAGGAAATATCATATAGAACATTAAGCTTGAAATAAATAAAGAAGAAAGCAATAATTTTATTGAAATTTCATGAAAAATAATTGAGCTTTTGTTCTTTATTTTCTTAGCCTTATTCTCCTCTTAAAACTATGTTAAAACTTACGAAAAACTCAATTATTAGACTCCTAGTATGAGTTTACATATGCCCTATGTCGTTTGGAAGAGTCCCCAAGTCATCCAACTCTTTGGGATAAAAATAAGGCTTAAAACAAAAATCCCTCACTCAGGTATGCCAAACCAGTTACCGCATCTACTTTTACATGACCTGGTACTACTTTGGATTTTTATATATTTCACTTTTGCCCCTGGATTTTTATCACAACTTCAAACGCGCATAGCTTCTTTACCTCAGCTTGGATTGAGGTGCCGTTTTTTCCAGTATTCTCGTGACTTCATGATCTTTAACTTCTCAATTGGCTCCTTATCTGGGCTCCGGCTAAAAAATTATGAAATTGCCCTTGACTTTCCTTTCTTTCGATTCTTTCACTATTTCGATTTTCCTCTCGCATTTGCTTGCACTAATTACCTGTAAAATAAGGGAGAAATACACAAAACACGAAATACTCGCCTAAAATGTTATTAGCATGATTATGATATAAATTTGGTCTAATTACAATGTATGGGACTGTAAAAGTACCAAAATTAAAGGAATAAATATGAAAAATTTACTCCTAACTAAATCCCCCTAACTTAGAATGTTTCTCATCCCGAGCAATGTAAAAGAAATAGAGTATGAGTTCAAAGAAACTTCCAAATAACTAACATGATAGGTCACGTCTTTCGCGGGAAAATGATTTTATTTAGTGTATGCAACAATCCGCTAACCCCCAAGGCTACCCTAGTAGGACGAGTGGTGTCTCATGAGGGTTTGTAATAAATATACCCACAAAATTCGTTGTTCGCACGACTCAAATAAAATATCAAAATAACTAAAAAATTGTACAATTTAAATTCCCTAAAAATAATCACTTCAATTTTTTATTCAGTGATCTTAGTTCATAAGTGTGTATGAGCGAAGCCGAAAATTAAACCGCTAACTTCCACCGATTGTCATCACGTTACTTTTTCTAAAATTCGCTTTGATTCAATTTCTCACGGAATGCACTCACAAACGAATCACTCGGATTGTGCCTGTTTTCTCTCGGTGTGCATGATATTAAGAGTAAATGCAATGTAACATGAGTTCGCGCACACTAATTGAAAGACGGAATATTTAGGTGAAAAGATCTCATGAACCGAATATGATTATTGGAAAATGAAAAAATACCATTCTTTATTTGCAGTGTTTTGTCTTTTTATTATCTTTTTGCATTTTAGCTCTCCATGCAGTGATCAATTTCGTTATTCGGACTCGGTTAGGACTTTTTTGGGTTAAGGTGTTTTTTGGGGAAAAATGCGAATGTTTGGCAAAATTTGGAGCTGAAAATTTTTCTTTTGATGTTCGGAAGCGCTATTACAGGCTTTTGCTCCTTTTTCTTGTCCTTTTCTTCTAATTTTCATATTTTTCTATTTTTTTCATTTTTTTTCTTTCTATTTTTGTTGCCCCTTTTTATGCTCCATTGTGGACTTAATTGATGAATTTTCGATTCTCATAACTTCGAGCTAATTGGGTTTTCGGATTATTAAATGAAAAGGTTATAATTTATTACGCTCAATTGGGCTTGCAAAAGGATAAAAAGTTTTACAAATATGTATGGCTAATATTTTTCGGTAAACAAACGATGGCCTAACTTCATTTATCCAAATTACTCATTACATTACCATACGCGTCTCAAAATTAATTTTAATTATGCGATATTTTGGTGCGTTTTCAAAATAATATCTTACTCGTTTTCCTTAACCGATCAAAATAATAATTTAGAATTCATCAACGACTTTTTAATCACTAAAATGAACTTTGAGTTAAGTTTTAACTCGGAGTGATTTAATTACTCGAAAAAAGTGATAAGGTCGAAATCTCACAGAGTTAAAAATCTCCACACTTATTCATTAAATCGTTAGTTTTTGCTCAATTTTTGTTTTTCGTTAATTGCGGCATTGTGCATTGGGATTTTAAAAATTGAGACTTCAAACAAAATTTTAGTAATATTTTTTAAGATTTTAAATTCCAATTTTTATTTATTTTGAAGAAATATATTTTTGTCTTTTTTGAAAAAATTTCATTTTTGGGGGCATTTTAAATTTTATGCAGTTTAAAAGACGCACTTGTCACCCCCTAACTTAGATTTTTGCATTTTCCTCAATGAAAAGGACTAATTCTAAATAAGGAAAGAACAAGTGCGAAAATAAAAATGAACAAATAATTAAAATGCAAATTTCATTAATAGACTCGATTACAATTCATTGATAATGAAATGAAATTACATAGTTCTTAAAAAAGATACATCGGTAAAAATGAAAGAACTACATAACACAAAAACCAACAGTTATGCCCATAGAATTTAGTGAAAGGGCTCAGGATTAGAAGGGAAAAAAAGGGACAAATTTGAATTTCGAGCAGGTTTGGCGGATCGATTCGAGCCTGGGGCGAACTGGTTCCAGAGAACCTTGTGCCCAAACATTGGTTTGTGCTAATTTTTTCATAGGCTAAGGGTCGAGAATCGAAAAACACCTCTAACATCTCACTTAAAACCCTCCTTTCAATTTTTGGTGATCAAACCACACCAAAAACTCGTCGTTTTGTGACATACACTCTCTCGGGGAATGGTAAGGCAAAATTTGTGTTCCTAACCCTTGTTAATGCGGACTCGAATGACTCCTAAACACTCTAAAACACACCCCACACGCATTGGGAGTGCGACAACCTCTTTCTTTCTCTCTTAAAACTTACTCAACCGCATGTACGGGGTTTAAGACTATCCTTGTCATCTCTCCCACATCATAAATTAAAATTCTGAACAATTGGGAATCAACCTGATAGAAAAATTGGACACCTCGAAGCACATGATGAATGAGATGATTGGAATAACCGAGCTAACCAATCACCTTATAGCATAATTTTTCGGACTTGGAAAGACTATCATCCTTAAATATTGAGTGACGTACTAGGCCTCGATTTCCCTTAAAGTCGAGATTGCATGGATCGGGCTCTAAATTGGAGGAAACTCTAGTTATCTCCTCATTCGCACTTGAGAACTCAAGTGTCATGGGTGTATGGTCATAAATAAGGAATTGATATATTCTATCTTTCCAATTTCTCTCCTCTAAGTAACTAAAAGAGTCCAATAACGATTGGATTTCAACAATGAGGCTCTTATCCACCGGCCCGAATTTTTTTTTTAAATTTTCTCCGCTCGTATCTAAAGTGCTCTCTCTCTCGCTCGCTCTCATCTAAGTGCTCTCTCCCGTTCTCATCTACGTGCTCTCTCATTTCCTCTCCTAAGTTCTCTCTCTCGCTCTCGATAACCATCACTAAACACACCTCACGTGGATCCCCAAAATTATTACCCTTAATTCATTCGTGTACTACCTCCTCGATAAGATCCGATTCATGTAAATTGTCCTCATCACCACTTTCTTGGTGATATTAAAGATATTTGTTTCGAGTGTCATGTTTCCAAATGTGATTTCCATTTGACCATTACACATGTTAATCAACGCATTAGCCATAGCTAAGAATGGACGACCAAGGACCACGGGAACATGATGGCTCAAGGGAGAGGGGGGCTCCGTGTTCCAAATGACAAAATCTACCGAGAAGTACAAAGTCTCAACTTGGATGATAATGTCCTCAACTACGTGTAATACCCCATAATTTTAATGACTTTTAAAAATGGGTTATATTTTAAATTAATGGATTAATTGGATTTTATTATTAATTAATTCATTTGGGTTTTATCCGAATTGTGGATATTAAAATGGATGATTCTGAATATTACTTAAAGATATTTAGGTAATATAAGAATGTGACGATTATTGATATTGCTGTGAGATATTAATTCGGTACATTGGATTTTTAGTCAGACGCGGTATGGGACGTGTCGAGACTAATTTGTTAAACTATAAAGGAAACATATTTTTCTATAGACCTTATAGTCATTTCGACTACGTCGTTGCATCTGGAAGGGTTGAAATAGTCAGAAAAGTCTATTTGGATGTTGATTTTGAGTCTCGGGTCATTTAGAAATGAATAGACAACCCAAAAGGGCATTTTGGTCATTTTTATAGGGGTATGAATAGTGATTTTGGATTTTGTCCTATTATAAGTATTTGGAGATTAAGTGTACGTGGTTTATTCATCTCTTCTACATAAAATAGAGAAGTCATCTTCCTAGAGAGATTGAAAGGTTGCTTGGGAAGAGAAAAGTTTACTTGGGAAGGAGAAGAACTAAGAACCAAGGGTCACCACCACCAACCACCACCAGAGATTGACCGGAGAAGGGAGAACAACCTGTGATATACTACACCAAAGGATCAGACCTTCATTAGAGGCAAGTGTTTGATAATGGCAATCTAAGTTTGTATATTGTCCATGTTAGAATTAGTTATAAAAAGAGATGATTTTTCATGTTTGGAAGATAAAGATGTAGTTGTTAAATGGATTTCTGGAAACTGAAAATGTATAGGAATCAAACTCATATTGTAGGTAGTTAGTAATCCACGAAATAATCATAAATCTGTTGAAGAAATTATGAAAATCATTGATGTGTTCTTGAAGATATTATGTTGATAGTTTTCTGGAAAAAGAGGAAATAAACATGCTTTTAATTCAATCTCTTGATGATTCTAGGATGTTTAGATGATTAGAAATCATTTATATATGTTGATATATCATGTAGTAAGGATTATAAGTCATTTGGGTTGTTAATATGAAGGTTTGAATGATCAAAAATGGCTAAACCCGTAGTTGTAGAAATGCAGAAAAACTGGGTTGTTACCTGGGCGATCGATCGATCGATCCCCTGCCTTCGATCGATCGACCTCCCCAGAATTCCTAAAGTTGTTTCTTTTTAATGCTTGTTCTTATCCCAAACCTTTTGTAGATCTTTGGTGATTCTTATTTGGATATTATAGTACTTAGGCAAAATCAGTAAGCCCTAGTTAAGAATTGAATTGATTTGATTGGGATTCAATTGATTAGAATTATGTTAATTAAATTTGAAGGAAATTTCGGTTGATAGATTCATGTATTGGATTCTAATTGGTATTCATGAGGATTAAGGATAGGTCCAGTAGGGGATATTTAATATAACACCTGGGTAGCCTTAGGGTTACAATTTGAACATCAAAGACTGAGTTTAAGCTCATTATTGATTGCGCAAGGACTGAGTGTAGTACAAGCGCTTAGTGGGATGGCTCCTGGATATAGATGGGAGTTCAGACCACATTTGATTGAAAGAAGGGGATGAGGTTATTCCGATTGCGTATTTAAAGTTGACGGACCTCCACGATCAACAAAGTTAAGTAGTAGTGTATTGGAGGGGTTCCTTGTTTGGATTTCACTTTGCGAGACGCTCCGCGCATGAACCTTAACGACGTCGGGAGTGGAGAGATGTTATAGGATGCAAGGAGGTTGATTTTGTTGATAAGTCATATAGTGTGAATGAAACACTATAGACTATGATCCATGTGATGATGATATTCAATCCTAGTTGATAGAAGATGTGTTTATAAGAGATTAGAAACTGTCGATTATAACCCTTATTAAAGGAGTGTTTAATTCGTAGTAATTTGGGAGATAAGATGTTGTGGATCAGTAGGATACTTGTGATTTCTTACTGAATAAGTATATTGAGGAGAAACCTATTTGAACCTTGAGTAATGAGTGAGGCTCGGGGATAATTGAATTAAAGAAGTAAAGTCATAATATTTTAATACGTAGGATTTGAGAGATATAATGCTACGTATGGGAACTATCTTAGGGTAATGTGAGTACCTTGTTGATATTATATTATAGGTATGATAATGCCTATTTGATTGATTGATGATTATGTGTATGACATACCTAGCTTACTTGCTATCGACGAGAGATTTGCGCGTGAGGGCAGTCATATCCTGATGAATCCATGGGATCTTTGATTTGTCGCTCAAGAACATAGGTCTATGAAAGACTTATCGGGGAGTTGATAAGTCCGCTGACTGTGGGTACGTAGGTATGTACGTGACCCATGGATACGAGAACTATGTTCCCCTCCCATATTTGTATGTTATTATTTGTGGTTCAAGGAATCCTTACCGAACCTTTAGTCCCCTATTCGGCGATCAGCGATGATGGGACATGATAACAGAGTAATGCATTGCACCGCATCTGTGACTCAGGGTGCCGTATTATATATGTATATATATATAATGAATTAAATGAATGAATGGATATATTGTGGTTAAATCATCTACTGTGTGATAATTGTAGATAACGATGAATTGAGAAAAAGAATTGAAATAAGTTAATGAATATTGAAGAGCTTAAATCATATTAATGAGAAACGATTCATATAAATGAGAAATTTATAAGAATGATTATATAACGTATGGTATGGGACATACGGGTTTATGATATGGGAATGGAATCATATTATGGAATTTGTGAAGAGGAACCATTAACTAGGAGGTTAATAGGAAACGTTAAGTGTGCACTCTAGCTGAGAGGTGAGAATATCAGGTGAGAGTCTGGATACTAACATGTACATAATAAATGCTTTATTGCATTTGTTAAATACTTATTATTTTCAAAATCATTTTCACAATCGGGCTCTCACCCGTTTCCTTACATATTTTCTTTTCTATTGTACCTTCTATATCAGGTGTCCAGCAACAGGGACGCCAACCTTAGCGGATTACGACGAGCTATGGAGTTTTGCTTAGACGCCTATCTTCATTTGATTCACAGTATTCTTATAGTTAGGGCATGTCGCCCAAAAGGATTCAGTTATCTTTTTTCTATTGGAGTCAAATAATATTGTGTTCGTATCATTTTAAATACATTTGTTATTGTTGGGATTACTGAAATGGATTATTATGTGGGAATGTTTATTCCAATTGCATTTAAATTCTTTTGAGGTATCTGTTCGGTTATCAATGTTGTAGAATAATATGTGTTGTGTTATTTGTAAACTAAAATGGCTTTAGTTGAAATTAAAATTTGGAAAGTTTTTAACACCAGCTTAATTGGGTATTGGGTGAGTTGTAAATGTTTTCGACAGTGATGCTAAGAATGAGCCAACTGTATACTTTGTTTTAATTTGGTATGGGACTGGCCACCCAGTATTTAATTAGGCGGGGTGTTACACTACCCCACGAGTTATCCTCAGGGAACAATTTGTAACGTGAAGAGTAATTTTGGTGGGCTTAAGATCTCCCAAATAAAGCTTCTTATAGATTTAAATCTAATAAAGCTCTCTTGATTTTATTATCTCCATTAATACACGAAATGGAGGGGGCTCCCGGATCTTTGAAATTCGGTGAGAGGTCGCTCGAAAGTACCGAACTCACAATTTGTGCTAAGAACACCTTCTTCTTTACCTTTAATATACGTTTCACCGTGAGCAAGCCCTTGAGAAACTTTGCATACGCGGGAATTTATTTGATAGCCTCAAGAAAAGGTATATTAAGCTTCACTTACTTAAGCAGATCTAGAATGTCATCATTGGTGGCGTCTTTAGGAGGAGAGGCCAACCGTTGAGGGTGTGGTGCGGCATTAGGGGGTTTCACTTCCACCTTGGGCCAAATTGTGTCATCTTTTTCACTCTATTCCAAGGGAGCATCTTCGACTTATTTTGTGTCGGGAAAAACCTCCTTATCATTTTGCACATCTTATGAAGGAGGTGAAAAGTTAATAACTCTTCCACTACGTAGAGTGGTTACCGCGCTACATTGCTCTTGATTTTTATCAGGATTAGAGCTAACACAATTTTGACCCTGGGGAGTTAGTTGGCCTTGGGCGAGAAACTTGTCCTTCTCTTGGACACTTAATGAAGATTGCAACTTAGAAAGCGATACCTTTAAGTTGGCAAAACTTTGAGCGTTTATTATTGACTGAGTTTGCATAAATTGGGCAAGAGTGTCATCGAGACTCTTCCGTTGTCGGATTAAATAAGGCACGGAAGGAGTCGTTTGCATGGGTGACACTTGTTGATACAATGTGAGTGGTGGAAGTTGTTGGGAAACGTTTTGATTGGGATTCAACGATGCATTCGGTTGCCAATAACTAAAATAGGGATGGTTATATTAAATTAATTCTCATAAGAGGTGTCAGAATTATCCTTATATGCTTTCACCGCCTCAACTTGCTCTTGAAGCATAACTTTGTAGGCGGATATCGTTGAACATTCCTTTCTTACAGTGTGCCCCTCATAAATGGTGCAAATCTCCTCCGTAATTGCTCGAGAGGAGTCAGATACATCTCTTCCCCTAGTATCTACCACTTCCTCTAACCTCTTGGTTAATGGGTTAATTTGGAGCCTCAGCTCGGCTTCCTTGTCAGAGTGATAGATTCCGAACACGAAAGGAGTTACGAATGTGATTCTAGCTTTGGGTTGAGTGTTCAGATCCGATGTGTCCCAAGCTTGAGTAGTCTCGACAACATACTTAAAGTGGGCTTCGCATCTAACCCGAAGAACTCTCTCTCGCACATAGTCTCAACGAGTTGTTTTGAGCTTAGGCTAAGCCCATGATGGAAGTAAGAGATGAGTCTTCTCAAAGCCATGATGTAGGCACATGTTAACTAACTCATTGAACCTCTCCCAACACTTATCAAAAGTCTAATTATCGTTTTGCTTAAAAGTTTGAATTTGGGCCCGAGTATAGTTGGTCCTATGTGCTTGAAAGAAATTCTGTAGAAATTTAGCCTATATGTCTCTCCACGTGCCTATCGAGTTAGGTGCTAGAGTTCAAAGCTAAGTGGTAGAGATAAGGTGTAGATTAGGCTCTTTGTCTTTCTTTTGTTTATTTTCTATTGTACTTGTAATTTCCCTACATATCAATAAAAGGACTTTTTCTTCATACTGTGTGTTGTCTCTTGGTTGTTCATTATTTCTTGATTATTGTCATATATTCCTTTTTTTTTTGTTGATTGCATATCTCTTTATTTTTTTATTTCATGGCCAAAATGGAACAGCTCTCTTCCAATGATTCGGATCTACTCAAGCGATGCAACAGTTTGTTCAAGGCTATTCACATGACTTTAACCGAGGATGATTTATCAAATTTGTTTGGTGCAGATGTTTGACATCAAGCTAAGGAAGCCTATTTATATTTAAAGTGTCTTCTTGATCAGGCAGTGGACAATAATGTGGCTTACTTCGATATGATTAAAAACCTTCAAGAAGAACACAAATAATCTAAGGCTCTCCTTTATGTTAACTACGAGGCTAAGTACAAGGCTTTAAGTGGAGCTCGGGGCTTTGAGGAGAAATTAGAGAAGCACATTTTTGCTTTTAGGAAGAAGGAATTCTTGCTCAAGTGTGAGGTTGATGAAGCTAAAGCCATTGCCAAGTTATTGAAGGGAGAAAATAACAAGTTAATGAGTGAACTGGACTCCTTGAAAGATCCTTCTACAACTTCTGCTGCTGATGAAAGGGTATCATTCTTGGAAATTGAGAATGTAAGCTAAGGGAGGAATTGGTAGCCCTGAAGAAATCCAAAACTGCTACCTTCCTACCAAGATTTAGATCTATCCGACCTACAATTTATGAGGCCGAAACTCAACAAGCTCTTGCAAATCAGACTGCACAGATAAAGGCCAAGAACTTAGCTATTATTGAGATGTCTCAAAAGATCTAAACTCGAGACGAGTAATTTTTCACACAGTCTTCTCAATTATAAACTAAAGATGGACTGTTGAAGAAGCTGCAACACTAGGTTGAAAGATTAACCTTCCAGTTTCACAAACAACCCAGAGAAGTTTGGATAGAAGGGTACAATGAAGCCCTTGGACGATTTGACGATCATTTTAGTCAAGCTCAGCGCGAAGGCTATAAATGGGGTTAGACCAATTGCCTAAGAGTTATGAAGGTTGAACATGACAACAAACTATGGTAATGGGCTGATCCTGGGTTCTTAGACTGTGACAAATATCCCTTCAAGCTTGACGTTAGCTGGATCCCTATAGAAACCATTCCTAGTGCTTGATTTCCAAATATTTTGGGGATTATGGCCTGCACGATGAGCTGAAAATAGTTTGGCCCCCTCATTTATTGAATACTCCGAGCAGCAATAACAGGAGAATTCTTTATCATTTTAACTTTATCAACTCTCCATACACATTGGATTATCCTCCAGCAGGCATGGAACCAGCGTCGAGCTCCTCTAAAGCTGAAGGAAAGCGTCCAGTAGAATAACTTGAGAATAATTTATTCATGTATTTCATTTATACACACTATTTGCATGTCATAATTATTTATATAAATGAAATGCAATTTATTAACTTATCTTGTTAATTTCTGGATGCCTGAATGACTTTGTTATTTTATTAGTTAGTTTTACTAATACACTTAGGCATTTTCCTAAATTTAGTATCAGTTACCAATAAGATTGTCATAGGTTCTACTGATATACTTAGATTTCTAAGTTTAATACCAGTTATTATTGATGTGGCCATAGGTTCCACTAGTGCACCTAGATTAAAATCCAAATTTAGCGCTAGTCACCCGTGGTATTGCCATAGGTTCTACTAATGCACCTAAATTTTAAGATTTAGCATTAGTTACCAGTGGTGACCAAGCGTATGTGGAATATATGTCTACATTCCTATTTAGGAATCTTCACAATGTTCTTCCTCCATTTTGATCAACTTGGATAAAACTTATTGATCTTTATACAGAGTTTAATCCCTAATTTTTCTTGACCTAGTACTGAGGACTTAAAATCCTGTTTCGACTTGGGTTTCTGCATTTTTCCGATTAAGTATTGAATTTATGTTGTCTTATCGATCAAGTATTGCCTTTTCTGACTAAGTTCAAACAAGTACTAAATTCCTGCCGACCAAGTATTTATAGGGGGGATGCATATCACCAATATTCCAAAACAAATTGAAAAAATGGAAGAAACAAACTTTGTATTGATACTAAAGCAAAATGATTACAAAAGATGTTGCTTGCTACATTACTGGTAGTACTTACTAAGGTGCTCGACATTCTAAGGATTTTTGAATTGTTCCCCTTCCAGAGTTTCAATTTTATAAGTTCCTAGTCAGACAACTGCCAAGATACGGTATGGTCCATGCCAGTTAACTTTAAGCTTGTTGGTCTTCTGAATTAGCCTCTTAAGCACACAATCCCCCTCATTTAAGTTGTTTGACTTCACCTTTTTGTTGTGAAAACGTGTTATTCATTATTTCTAGGCAACATTCCTCAAGGATGCATCTTCTTGTACCTCTTCTAGCATATCAAGGTCTAGCCATCGCATCAAATCACTGACGAAAGAATTAAAGTTTAACAATCTATAAGTTGGCAAACCTATCTCTGCTGGTATGATTGCTTTTATTCCAAATGCTAAAATATATGGTGTTTCCCTTGTAGTAGCTCATGGAATTGTTCGGTAGGCCTACAGAACTGAATGCAATTTATTTATCTAATTCCCCTTGGCATCACTAAGTCTGTTTTTCAACCCATTGAGCAAAGTCATGTTCATCACTTCAGTTTTCCCATTGATTTAAGGAAGGCCTGGAGTAGAATGCAACTTTTGAATCTTAGATTAGGCACAATACGTTGCAAACTCATCATTGTCGAATTACGTGCCATGATTAGTGATAAAAGCATGTGATAAACTATATTTGTAAATGATGTTTTTCCAGATAAACTGATACACCTTTTTATAGGGCATATCTACCAATGGTTCGGCCTCAACCATTTAGTGAAGTAATCAACAGCTACAACCAAGTACTTGAATCTTCCTCGGGTGGTCGACAATGGCCCAACCAAGTATGTTCCCCAAATAGCAAATGGCCAAGGTGAAATAATAGGAGTCAAAGCAACATGTGGAGTTTTGCGAATGTTAGAGAACTTTTGGCACTTGTCACACTTTTTTGTAAAATCTATACAATCTGCCCTCATGGTCGGCCAGTAGTATCCCCGTGTGTTCATTCGCTGCAGTAGTGATCTTCCTGCCACATGAGCTCTACAAGATCCCTCATGAACTTTTTCTATCAGATTTTAAACCCCCATTGGGTGGACACAATGCTGTAAAATAGTTGTTAACCCTCTCTTGTATAACACTCCTTTGTCTAACACATACCTCGTCACTTTATACTTAAGTTTTTGGGCCTTAATTGAATCTACTAGCAGAGTTCCTTCCTCAATATAAATTCTGATGGGATCCATTCAGGAAGGTCCCATATCTACTGCAATGAAATTAACCATCAGGTCTTCATCAATGTTCCTACTCGCCAGAATCTCAATGGGGATTATTTTTCTGAGTTCAATTCTAGTTGCTAATGCAAGCTGAGCAAGTGCATCTACTCGGACACTCTCTAGTCTTAAAATTCTGCTCAAACAACTGGTAATTTTGCTATGATCTTCATTGTTTTGGCGAGGTACCTATCATCAATTTTCCTTTACATCCGTATAAACTTAAGATCTGGTTGACCACTAATTGTGAATCACTATGCACCATAACTTGCTCGGCATTTAATGAATGAGCCAAACTTAACCCCACTATCAGGGCTTTATACTTTACTTCATTATTTGAGGCCTGGAACTGGAATCTAAGTGCGTACTCAATATCAATCCCATCATGGGGTATTGTATATAATACCTGCTCCACATTTGTTATGCACGAAGATCCATTCACATATAAATTCAATATTGGGATGTTGTTGTTAAAGCCTTGGTCTGGCAATGTCCCATAGTGGAATACCTTCTTTCTTGCCTCATCATATCTTTGAGCCATCTTTTGTATCCTAGTTGATTATTCTGGTAGGTCGGTAATAAATTCTTCTGAGCTCTCCCCTGCTGGGGTCTGCTCGGACTGTTGGTCGGTGATGACTTTGGTTGAGCTTTCCCCTATTGGGGTTTGCTCTGCTTGAACTCTTTGTTGCTCGGGGAGCTCCGGATAAGTGAATTATGTAATGAAGTCTACCACAGCTTGGCTCTTTAATGAGGACCTTGGGTCATATACAATAACGTACTCCTCAAGTTCTACTGCCTAATACATTAATCGCCCAGACTTCTCAGGTTTATGAAGAGCTTGCCAAAGAGGCATGTTAGTGTACATCACTATAATATGCGCTTGGAAATAAGGCTTCATATGTCGGGATGCCTCTATAAGCGCCAAAGAAAGTTTTTCCAGTCGAAAAATATCTAATTTTTTCCCCTTGAAAGGCTTTACTAGTGTAGTAGACTGACTTCTGGACTCCATTATCTTCTTGTATCAAAGCAAAACTTACAGTCGACTCAGAAACGGCTAAGTACAAATACATTTTTTCTCCCAAAACTAGTCGGGAGATCATGGGGGTGATCCTAGATACTTTTTCAACTCCTAAAAAGATTTTTTGCATTCATCATTCCATTCAAAGGTCTTTTTCAACACCTTAAATAATGGTAAACATTTGTCTGTTGCTCGAGACACGAATCTGTTCAAGGCAGCTACTCGCTCAATAAGCCTTTGAACATCCTTCTTACAAGTCGGAGACTACATTTCAATCAATGCCTTTATTTTATCAGGATTAGACTCAATTACCCTATGATTGACTATGTACCCGAGGAACATTCCTTTATGCACACCAAGCACACACTTGGTCGGATTCATCTTCATCTGGTGCTTTTCCAACTGATCAAAAGTTTGGTTGAGGTAAAAAATATGGTCAAAGGCTTTCTTGCTCTTCGTCAGTATGTCATCCACATATACCTCTATGTTTTTGCCTATTTGATCTTTAAAGACCTTGTTTACCAACCTCTGATAAGTAGCACCTGTATTTTTTAAACCAAAAAGCATCACATTATAATAGTAAGCTCCTAGGGGAGTAATAAAAGAGGTACTTTCCTTATCTTTAGGCTTCATTTTGATCTGGTTATAACCAGAATAAGCATTCATATAACTCAACAGTTCATGTCCTAATGTAGCATCGACAAGCTGACCAATCCTGGGCAAAGGAAAATGGTCCTTTGGGCTGACTTTATTCAAATCGATGAAGTCCACACACATTCTCCATTTGTTATTATTCTTTTTACCATAACAACATTGGTCAACCAATCTGGATATTTTACATCTTTAATGAATGAATGTTTTTGGAGCTTCTCTACCTCCTTCTGAATAGCCTCCTTTGCTTAACTGGCTTGACCTCCTTGTTGACATTGAGTTTGTGGCAGAGGAAACTGGGGTCAACCCCCAGAATATCCGCATTTCTCCAAGCAAACACGTTCTTTCTCTATTTTAGAAACGTCATCAGCTCTTGTTTAAGAACAGGATCCATTGTTGAACCTATCTGTGTAGTTCATTCTGACTTGTCATCGTCCAGGATGATATTTTTCGTTGCTTATACAATCTGACCTTTAACCAGTTTTGCCTCCTCTCTTGGATTTAAGGTTTCAACCTCAGACTCGCTATTGGGCTCAATAGTGTCCACTAAGTAAATAGTGGTCTTTTTCTTCAATTCATTCAAGTCTTCTTGCTCGGTAGATGAACAATAACATTTTATGGCTACCTTTTGATCGCCCTTTACAATGCATACGCCAAAGTTGGTTAGGAACTTCAAACATTGATGGATCGTGGATGGCACAACTTAGAACTTCTTCAGTCCTACCTCACCCATGATCATTTTATAGGTGGATTGAACATTCTTTTCCATCATAAAGAAACGCACTTTCTCTGTCCAACTTGCTGGCCATGTGTCGAGTAACACTTCCAACTTGATTGTGCCCAGGGGGTACACTTTTTCACCAGAGAAACCTATCAAGGGCCTGTGATAAGGATCCAACTGGTTAAGCTTTAGGTCCAAACTGTCAAAGCAGGGATATAACATGATGTCCGTCGAGCTCCCGTTATCTATTAGTACTCTGGAGACAATTATGTCTTACATTCTAAACTTGACTACTAGGGGATCGTCATGGAAATACAGTACTTCAGAGAGTTCATTTTTGTGACACCCCGCCTAATTAAATACCGGGCGATCACTCCTTTATTAAATTAAATCAAGGTAAACAGTTGGTTCATTCTCAGCATCACTGTCGATAGAAATAAATTTTCCAATTTAACACCCTAAATAATTAAGCTAAGTATCAAAACCATTTTCATACATACTTTCCAAATTTTTTATTTAAAGAAAATCATTTATTTTATTAACAACATTCAATAATTAAGAATCACACCATGTTAAATTCTGCAACATAAACCAATTAATATAATACATTCGTCAATCGAATGTCAACATACGAAATCTAAAATCACACATCCAAACTGAATAAATCCCATAGTAACAATACTGGAAATAACTGAAATACAAATGTCCAATAACAACGGAATAATGGAAAGAGCTACACATGCCCAACTAAATGAAAGTACTAAGAGTGGATCCGAATGAATGAAGTCGTCTAATCAAGAGACCTGCAACTCCCACCTAAGCTGCAGCGCGTTCCTTCCAAGAGATCCTAAGCAAGACGCCCCTGTGGCTGGGCACCTGTAATACATACATATATATACAAGAGAGAGAGAGAAAAAGAAACGGGCCAGAGCCCGAAAGTGTGTTTGATTTAAAATACATTTAGCAAGTATTTAAATTGATACAGGCCAATGCAACGACATATTAGTGCGACACTCTCTTGAGAAATTCTCACCTCTCTTCTAATGTGCACACCTATCGCACTAACCTTCCCAACGGTTTGTCTTATCACTTATCGCACTAATCTTCCCAATTATTTAACTTATCTTAGATTACTCGTAAGATTCAAAATTCCACGATTCAATTGTTTGAAAAGAATATTTCAATTAGTAACAAAAGGTTCTCATTTTGACTTTATTAATCAATAAAGTTTTCCAGTGTCATATTTTACTTTCTCAAAACAAGTATTTATAATTAAGTCATCAACCATGTCCTACATATCACATCACAGTAGACAGTTCCAGATTTCAGAATTTCATATATATTATATACTACTCATAAAATATATATATCATAACAGCACCCCAAATAAAACTATGGTGCGGGCATACTTTACTATCCAATCCCCGTATCACTCGTACTAAGGGAATACAAATTCGGAATCACTCTCGAACTGTATTAACACATACTCAAACAATATTGAGGCGAAGTATAGATTCTAAGTCCCTTAGGACCGTCTGAACTATCACTGCGATAGCCTGTACCAAGGATACCTATACACAAACAATATGAGGCGAAGCATAGATTCCAAGTCTCTAAGAGAAAAGCACATACCCGCATCTCTTAGGACCGTCTGAACTATCATTCCGATAGCCTGTACCAAGGATATCTATCTTCTAGGGTACAAGTCAATATCCCCCATAAAGGTCCCATCGAGATAAGACTGTCCCAGCGCGGAAACCTCAGGGATAGCAAGTAGCGTGGGCATGTTTTTCACACATAGATAGTATATGCATACTCAATCATATAACTATACTAATATTACCATATCAATAATGGGTAAATTCTCAATTCCCATAATTACGTCATTCGCATTTATTTCACATTATATAATTATCACGTATAACCATTCAAAATCTTACTTTAATTTGAGGAACTTTTCCACTTACTACCTAACGCTTCATGGATTCTATCCTCCCAATCATAAAATTCAGTAGGTATACATATTTGTCCCAAAGTAACTCACTTATGTGTCTCTCTCTATTTAAGTCATAAATTTCCCGACCCTTATGTAATTATCCTAAAATACAATCTTTGCCCGTCATCAAGGGTCCCAAAATTTATTCACATGTCCTACTGGTTTTCCCTATCCCCCAAAACATTTTATTAAGGATGCCCAAGAATTATCTCACAATAAATTGAATTTCAACTAATTAATAAGGGAAACATGAGTCTGCCAGGAGGGGTCGATCGATCGAGGTTTGGGGCTTGATCGATCGAGACTTCGATCGATCGAAGCTCTAGGCTCGATCGATCGATCAAGCAGGTATTTCGATTTCTGCAGAATTGCAGTTACGGGTTCTACCACTTTTCTTCATCCAAATCCATATTTTCCAAACCCAAACGTCCCAAAAATTCTACTACTAACATTATAACAATATACCAGATGTTTTTAACGTAAGGCATGTGTATTTCTATCATTTAAACATGAATTATCAACCCAAAATTCATACACAACTTCAAGAACCCTAAAATCTCTAAATCATGGTTCTAATCTGTTTTACCCCAGAATTTCTTTCTTAATTACAACAAAATTTCATGGGTTATCTTTCTACATCACAAGAGACTTCCCGAATAAGGTTTAAGTCTTTACTACATGCAAATTCCTATCAAAATTTGGGTTTTCTTCCATATATTTCATCCCTAACCATTCCTAAACTAATATGGAAATTGCACCAACGAAAATAGCAAGATAAACACTTGCTTGGGATTTTTAGAAGTTTGGATTGCGACTGATTTTGGTGTGGTTGCGTTCCCCGTCTCGCGATCTACGCGTTGGTGGTGGCGGCGGAGCAAACCGTTGAGTTTTGGGCCTTGAAATTGCTTGAGAGCTCTCTCCTCTCTTCTCCAATGGCCGTTCTAGGTTTTGGGTATTTCTAACCCTAGGTGACAACCTCAATATCAGATATAGCCCCTCTAATTTTCGGGGGTTTAATTACCCAAAAATGTAAAATGACCAAAATGCCCTCCCGGGTTACTAATTAGGCCTAAAAACACCCCGAGACCCAAACTACACCCCCGGGTACACTTTTCTGACTATCTCGACCCTTCCGGACGCGTTGGCGCACTCAAAACGACCATACGGGCAACTTATAAAATATTCACTTTTAATTTAACAAAATTTAGTCCCGACGCGACACGAGCACGTCCCGACTTAAATTTCCGAAATTGCCATTTAACTCACTCATGACATTCATTATAACCAATATAGTATATTACTTTGCTCATTAGTAATATTCAACAATTTCCCATAATTACTAACTCTCGTCACGTTAATAATTATAACATAATTAATTTTCGGATTTTTTTATTAAATAATACACTCACATTATATTTAATAAATCCCCAAATTAATATAGCATAAAAATACGGGGTATTACATACTTCCCCCCTAATAACGGAATTTCGTCCCAAAATTCGAAAAATAAGGCATATCTGGTAAAAATAAATTCCGATATCTCTCGCGCATATCTGCCTCGCGCTCCCAAGTGGATTCCTCCACATTATGATGCTCCCACTGGACCCGCACAAGTGGAACTATCTTCTACCTCAATCTCCTCTCACTATAGTCTAGGATAGCCACCGGTCTCTCCTCGTAAGAGCTATCAGGCTGTAAGTCGATCTCATCTATCGCAATGTGAGTATGGGCCATATCATCCCGAAGATATCGTCTCAACGACGAGATGTGGAATACATCGTGGATGCGATGTAAATGCTCTGGCAGTCCCAACCTGTATGCAACCGGCCCAATCCTCTCGATGATGGGAAATGGTCCCACGTACCTCGGAGCCAACTTCCCCTTCTTTTCGAACCTCATCACTCCCTTCATAGGAGATACACGCAATAACACTTGGTCCCCCACACTAAACTCCCGAAAGAACCGTTTCGCATCGGCGTAGCTCTTCTGCCTGTCCTGGGCTACCCGAATACGACTCCTGATCATCTCAATCCTCGCGGAGGTCTCCTGAATCACTTCTGGTCCTAGCAACTTGTTATCCCCCACCTCGAGCCAACAAGTTGGGGAACAACAAGGCCTGCCATACAAAGCCTCAAATGGAGCCATGACAATCGTGAACTGATACGAGTTATTATAAGCAAACTCTACCAGTGGAAGGTGTGGCTCCCAACCTCCTCCAAAATCAAGAACACACATGCGTAGCATATCCTCCAACATCTGATTGGTACACTCTGTCTGTCCATCCGTCTGTGGGTGGTAAGCTGAACTCAACCTCAACTCAGTACCCATAGCCTCCTGAAAGCTTTCTAAAAAACGCGACACGAAAATCTTGTCCCTATCTGACACAATATTCAGGGGCACCCCATGTAATCTGACAATCTCAGCAATGAACAACTGAGCATACTGACCCGTGGTATAGTCTGTCCGCACTGGCAGAAAATGAGCCACCTTTGTCAAACGGTCTACTATCACCCAGATAGAATCGTGGCCCCGCTGTGATGTAGGCAACCATGTAATAAAATCCATGGAAATACTCTCCCACTTCCACGCGGGTACTTCCAATGGCTGAAGCAATCTTGACGGTTTCTGGTGGTCCACCTTCACCAGCTGGCAGGTAGAACACTTGGACACAAACTCAGCAATGTCCTTCTTCATCCCACTCCACCAGTATTGCCTCCTCATATCCTGGTACATCTTATCTCCTCTAGGATGTACTACAAATCGGGACCCATGAGACTGGGTCATCACTGCATGACGTAATTGTGATCCTTCTGGAACCACCAATCTCCCATTAAACCTCAAACCCCCATCAGAACTAACAGAATGGGACTCAGCACCCTCGGCTAAAAGTCGTGCAATCTGCTCCTGGCAAAACGGGTTTGTGGTCTGTGCCTGTATCACCCTCATAACAATCTCGGGGGTGACTGTCATAACAGATATGAAGGAACGGGCTACTGCATCATGATGGCCTAACTCCTTCCACTTTGCTTTCCAGACGTCTGCTACCTCGTCTACCGGTCTACGGCTCAACGCATCAGCAACTACGTTGGCATTCCCCGAATGATATTGTATGTCGAACTGGTAGTCCTTCACAAACTCTAGCCATCTGCGCTGACGCATATTCAGCTCTCGCTGAGTGAATAGGTACTGCAATGATTTGTGGTCTGTGAACAAACGGAATTTCTCCCCCAATAAATAGTGTCTCTATATCCTCAATGCAAAAACGACCGCTGCTAACTCCAGGTCGTGGGTGGGGTAATTCTTCTCATGCGGCTTAAGCTTGCGGGAGGCAAAATCTATAGCCTTCTCCTCCTGCTGAAGTACTCCCCCAAGTCCCCGTAAAGAGCCATCGGTCTAAACCAGGTACTCCGCACCCGGCTTCGGTAAAGCAAGGACTGGCGCTGAAGTAAGCTTGTCTTTCAGCTCGTCGAAAGCCAATTGACAAGCGTAATCCCAAATATATGGTACTCCCTTGCGAGTCAGATTCGTCAATGGACCCGCTATTTTGGAGAATCCCCGAATGAATCTCCTGTAGTATCCGGCTAACCCCAAGAAACTACGCACTTCCGTCGGTGTCGTGGGCTGTCCCCACTCCCCCACCGCTGATACTTTACTCGGGTCAACTGCTATCCCCTGCTCAGAAACAACATGGCCCAAGAACTGTACTTCTCGCAACCAGAATCCACACTTCTCGTACTTAGCATACAACTGATGCTCTCGTAGAGTCTGAAGAACCTGCCTCAAGTGCTCGGCATGCTCCTCCTCGGAGTGTGAATATATCAAGATGTCATCTATGAAGACGATGACAAACTGATCCAAGAACTCTCTGAATACTCGGTTCATTAAGTCCATAAAGACGGCTGGAGCATTTGTGAGTCCGAACGGCATCACCCTAAACTCATAGGATCCATATCTCGTCAAGAAAGCAGTCTTCGAAACATTCTGCTCCCTAATACCCAACTGATGGTATCCCGACCTCAGATTTATTTTCGAAAAGAAAGTTGCTCCCCTCAACTGGTCGAACAGATCATCGATTCGAGGCAACGGATACTTATTCCGTATCGTGACCTTGTTCAGCTCCCTGTAGTCCACACACAATCTCAGTGAACCATCTCTCTTCTTCACAAACAAAACTGGAGCGCCCCAAGGTGAGGTACTCCTACGAATGAAGCCCTGACCTAACAGCAGCTCTATCTGATCTCGTAGATCTCGCATCTCTACCGGAGCCATACGGTACGGTGCGCGTGCTATAGGTCTCATATCTGGCAATAAATCTATAACAAAGTCTATCTCTCGACTGGGGGGTAGGCTTGGTATCTCCTGAAACACATCGGAATACTCCCTGACAACTGGGATCGAATCCAAGGGAATCACAACCTCCTTAGAGGTATCCTCCTCTATGTAATACAAATGAGCGGTCGAACCTCCCTCTGGGCGAGGCATCGCCACTACAAACATCTCTTGCCCCGGAATGGCAAAAATAATGCTCCCACCGAAGCAATCAATCATGGCTCTATAAGCTGCGAGCCAATCCATTCCAATAATCACATCATGCTCGTGCATGTCTAAGACTAACATGTCTGCAGGTAATACCAAGCTACCAATCTCTACCCCCACTCCCCGGCATATAAAGAAAATAAGTGACCCACTCCCCAGTGGTGAGTACACACACGTCACTGTGCTCTCTGCTGTGGCTAACAACCCTAAGGCCTTCGCAAAATGCGTAGCTATAAAACAATGTGTTGCCCCCGTATCAAACAAAACCCGACCCATAGTACCATGGATAGGAAACATACCCTCAATCACGGGTGGTGCCTGTGGAGCTGCTGCCTGGTGGACGTTATAGACACGTCCGTACTGTAACTGCCCCTGCTGCACTGGAGCTGCTGGCACGGCTGGTAGGACTAGCACCTGGGCTGGAGCTGGGAGTGCAGCCGGAAAAAGTGGTCTCTGTGGCTCATTACGGGCACCCTGCTGCTGTGGGGCCCTATCTCCCTCCGGACAATCCTGGCGCCTATGGTCGTGTCTACCACATCCAAAACATCGGCCCTTGAAGTTGCCTCCCCTCTGTCCCTGCTGACCACGACCCTGCTGGCCGTTACCTCCTCGCCCCTGGCCCTGTTGGCCCTGATTAACACGCTGCTGGCCCTGCTGCTGGCCCTGTTGTCGGTGTTGGCCCTGTTGATTATGCTGGCCCTGCTTGCCCTGCCTATAGCCCCCATATCCCTGCCTAGAATCACCTGAATGGAATCGCTTAGCAGGGTCCCCCTGATGGGAACTCTGCTCGTGCTGACGAGTCAGTCCATGAGATGGTGCCCCACTGGCACTATTACCCCCGGTCCTGCCCTGCTGGCTGGACTCTCCTGCTCTCTTGCTTCCCTACAGATGGAAGCGGTGATCCTGGCAATGTAGCAACGCGGCATTGAGTACATCAGTGAAAGTACTCAGGGATAAATTCCCAATAAGGTGCTGACGGATCCTCCAAGCTAACCCGTCGACAAACAACATAATCTTCTTGCTCTCAGTAGGTGCCTCATCTGGCACAATGGTGAGAAGTCTCGTTAACTCCTCCTCATACTCCGCTACGGTAAGACTCTCCTGCTTCAGATTCAGTAATTTCCGCCCCATCTCAGTCTGCACGGCGGGTGGAAAATAGAATAACTGAATAGGGATCGTGTCCCTCTCCTCCAACGGGGTAGTGGACTCCCACCACTGCAAAGTGGCTCCCACCAGCTTAAAGGAAGCCAATAACTGCTTTTGCACGTCATTGCACTCATACATACGGAGATGCCGTTGGATGTCTTTCTTCCATTGGCTAACTGTGACAATATCGGAGCTACCAGAGAACTCAGGGGGATGCGCTTTCTGAAAAGCATCCCTCTCCCTCTCCCATGCATATGGAAGCTGTGCTGGTACTGGCGCCACTGCCTGAACCTGGGGTGGAGCCTGCTGAACCACCGCTAGTGCGGCATTCATCGCCTGAGCAATAATGGCAGCTACTTCATTTGCATTCATTGTGCCTTGTGCCGGAACTGCTGCCTGCTCGGCCTGGGCACGCCTATCCTTCGGAGCACGTCTCGGAGGCATCTGAAACGTGAAGAAGTTTATTAGTCTACAGTCATTAACAAATCTCAAATAGCTGAAGACATAAACTTGAAAGCAAGAATACAACCATCCTATAATAGGGCTCTATAGCAATAACGTTAAGCTGAAAGCGAAATAAGCCGTACAGATCCTATGGACACTAGAACCTGATGCTCTGATACCACCTGTGACACCCCGCCTAATTAAATACCGGGCGATCACTCCTTTATTAAATTAAATCAAGGTAAACAGTTGGTTCATTCTCAGCATCACTGTCGATAGAAATAAATTTTCCAATTTAACACCCTAAATAATTAAGCTAAGTGTCAAAACCATTTTCATACATACTTTCCAAATTTTTTATTTAAAGAAAATCATTTATTTTATTAACAACATTCAATAAGTAAGAATCACACCACATTAAATTCTGCAATATAAACCAATTAATATAATACATTCGTCAATCGAATGTCAACATACGAAATCTAAAATCACACATCCAAACTGAATAAATCCCATAGTAACAATACTGGAAATAACTGAAATACAAATGTCCAATAACAACGGAATAATGGAAAGAGCTACACATGCCCAACTAAATGAAAGTACTAAGAGTGGATCCGAATGAACGAAGTCGTCTAATCAAGAGACCTGCAACTCCCACCTAAGCTGCAGCGCGTTCCTTCCAAGAGATCCTAAGCAAGACGCCCCTGTGGATGGGCACCTGTAATACATACATATATATATATAAGAGAGAGATAAAAAGAAACGGGTAAGAGCCCGAAAGTGTGTTTGATTTAAAATACGTTTAGCAAGTATTTAAATTGATACAGGCCAATGCAACGACATATTAGTGCGACACTCTCTTGAGAAATTCTCACCTCTCTTCTAATGTGCACACCTATCGCACTAACCTTCCCAACGGTTTGTCTTATCACTTATCGCACTAATCTTCCCAATTATTTAACTTATCTTAGATTACTCGTAAGATTCAAAATTCCACGATTCAATTGTTTGAAAAGAATATTTCAATTAGTAACAAAAGGTTCTCATTTTGACTTTATTAATCAATAAAGTTTTCCAGTGTCATATTTTACTTTCTCAAAACAAGTATTTATAATTAAGTCATCAACCATGTCCTACATATCACATCACAGTAGACAGTTCCAGATTTCAGAATTTCATATATATTATATACTACTCATAAAATATATATATCATAACAGCACCCCAAATAAAACTATGGTGCGGGCATACTTTACTATCCAATCCCCGTATCACTCGTACTAAGGGAATACAAATTCGGAATCACTCTCGAACTGTATTAACACATACTCAAACAATATTGAGGCGAAGTATAGATTCTAAGTCCCTTAGGACCGTCTGAACTATCACTGCGATAGCCTGTACCAAGGATACCTATACACAAACAATATGAGGCGAAGCATAGATTCCAAGTCTCTAAGAGAAAAGCACATACCCGCATCTCTTAGGACCGTCTGAACTATCATTCCGATAGCCTGTACCAAGGATATCTATCTTCTAGGGTACAAGTCAATATCCCCCATAAAGGTCCCATCGAGATAAGACTGTCCCAGCGCGGAAACCTCAGGGATAGCAAGTAGCGTGGGCATGTTTTTCACACATAGATAGTATATGCATACTCAATCATATAACTATACTAATATTACCATATCAATAATGGGTAAATTCTCAATTCCCATAATTACGTCATTCGCATTTATTTAACATTATATAATTACCACGTATAACCATTCAAAATCTTACTTTAATTTGAGGAACTTTTCCACTTACTACCTAACGCTTCATGGATTATATCCTCCCAATCATAAAATTCAGTAGGTATACATATTTGTCCCAAAGTAACTCACTTACGTGTCTCTCTCTATTTAAGTCATAAATTTCCCGACCCTTATGTAATTATCCTAAAATACAATATTTGCCCGTCATCAAGGGTCCCAAAATTTATTCACATGTCCTACTGGTCTTCCCTATCCCCCAAAACATTTTATTAAGGATGCCCAAGAATTATCTCACAATAAATTGAATTTCAACTAATTAATAAGGGAAACATGAGTCTGCCAGGAGGGGTCGATCGATCGAGGTTTAGAGATCGATCGATCGAGACTTCGATCGATCGAAGCTCTAGGCTCGATCGATCGATCAAGCAGGTATTTCGATTTCTGCAGAATTGCAGTTACGGGTTCTACCACTTTTCTTCATCCAAATCCATATTTTCCAAACCCAAACGTCCCAAAAATTCTACTACTAACATTATAACAATATACCAGATATTTTTAACGTAAGGCATGTGTATTTCTATCATTTAAACATGACTTATCAACCCAAAATTCATACAAACTTCAAGAACCCTAAAATCTCTAAATCATGGTTTTAATCTGTTTTACCCCAGAATTTCTTTCTTAATTACAACATAATTTCGTGGGTTATCTTTCTACATCACAAGAGACTTCCAGAATAAGGTTTAAGTCTTTACTATATGCAAATTCCTATCAAAATTTGGGTTTTCTTCCATATATTTCATCCCTAATCATTCCTAAACTAATATAAAAATTGCACCAACGAAAATAGCAAGATAAACACTTGCCTGGGATTTTCAGAAGTCTGGATTGCGACTGATTTTGGTGTGGTTGCGTTCCCCGTCTCGCGATCTACGCGTTGGTGGTGGCGGCGGCGCAAACCGTTGAGTTTTGGGCCTTGAAATTGCTTGAGAGCTCTCTCCTCTCTTCTCCAATGGCCGTTCTAGGTTTTGGGTCTTTCTAACCCTAGGTGACAACCTCAATATCAGATATAGCCCCTCTACTTTTCGTGGGTTTAATTACCCAAAAATGTAAAATGACCAAAATGCCCTCCCGGGTTACTAATTAGGCCTAAAAACTCCCCGAGACCCAAAATACACCCCCGGGTACACTTTTCTGACTATCTCGACCCTTCCGGATGCGTTGGCGCACTCAAAACGACCATACGGGAAACTTATAAAATATTCACTCTTAATTTAACAAAATTTAGTCCCGACGCGACACGAGCACGCCCCGACTTAAATTTTCGAAATTGCCATTTAACTCACTCATGACATTCAATATAACCAATATAGTATATTACTTTGCTTATTAGTAATATTCAACAATTTCCCATAATTACTAACTCTCGTCACGTTAATAATTATAACATAATTAATTTCCGGATTTTTTTATTAAATAATACACTCACATTATATTTAATAAATCCCCAAATTAATATAGCATAAAAATACGGGGTATTACAATTTTTGGAAAAATTGATCACCAACTTGTCTTTGTTGACCTACCTCAACTAAATTAATCCTTTGAATATAAGAACAATCTTGAGCCTCATTAAGGTAAGCTTTTCTCTTCAGCAGTATGATCTCCTCCCCCAGCATCTCCACCTGTAATCATTTGACAGTCAAAAGATTCAAAACTAAGCGTACATACCTCACGTTCTGGTTGCATGGGTTTCTTAGGAAGGTCGGGGTCATCTTCCCGATCATCTTCATGAGTTCTCTTTTTCTCGTCTCTGGGCTTGCATGGAGATTTTGACTTTCGCTGAGCTCCTCTAACGTCCTGCCGATCAATAAACTTGTATAGTTTTCCTCGTCGAATAAGGTTTTCTATCTCATTCTGCAAAGTTATACAACGATCTGTAGTATGCCCATGGTCCTTGTGAAATTCATAGTACTTGGACTTCTCCCTCTTCCCAGTAGGTGCTATTAGCTTCTCAGGCCAATGTACCTCCTTGTTATGCTTAATTTCCTCCAAAACATGGTGAATTTCCATCATTAATGGAGTGTAATTGTTGTATTTCCTGAGCATGTCATTAATCTTTACTACACCAAAAATCGAAAATGATCATAGAAAAGTGGTCACGACCAAGAGCCGTGACCGGATGGTCACGGCCTAAAGCTGTGACTACATGCAAAATGAGCATGGACAATTCCAAGACCCAATGTGGTCATGGATCGACTTATAAGTGGTCACGGCCTTTAATCGTGACTTTCATGGGTCACGGTTGACAATCGTGACCCAGTTGTGACCATTATGGCGCTAAGTTTCCCGCCAAGTGTGGTCATGGATGGGGTCATGGCTCATTGTCGTGACCAGGAACACAAATATACACCACTATAGTCATGGCTTAGGACCATGACCATTCTTAGGAGGGAGTCATGGCTTTAGACTGTGACCGTGGTCTTATTTCTACGCTGACGTGTTAAAAATAAAGGGGTCACGTCATGGGGTCACGACCCTAAGCCGTGACAATGGTCTTTATACTTAAAAAACACAGAATAAGTTTTCATTTCCTTTAAAAACTTCTCAACAACTATTTCCCTCCCTCTCTCCGGCAATTTCCTTCCCTCTCTCCAGCGATTTCATTTCCCTAAATCTCATGCTCTCTCATTCTCTCAATCTCAAAGGTAATCCAAACCCTTGTTATTTCACTATGTGTATTTCCAAACTCTTATTTTTATTTCACTATCTGCATGTATTTCTCTCTCTCTCTCTCTCTCTCTATGTGTGTGTGTATACGTGTGTGCATTTTTATGTGTATACGTGTGTGTATTTATGTTTGTGTGTGTGTATAATCTCGAACCCTTATTAATTATTTCATTATGTGTGTGTATTTCAAAACACTTCTTTTTATTCCATTGTGTGTGTGTATTTCTGTGTTTTTATTCCTGTGTATGTGCATATGTGTGTCTGTTATACGTGTGTGTATTTCGCTGTGTGTGTGTGTATACGTGTGTGTATTGTGTACATATGTATGTATAAATTACCATTGTATGTATTGTGCCTGTATTCTAGAAAAAAATACATTTTATACTCTGAATAGATGATTTTTAGTTGCTAATTCTCGACAATTTGGGTCTTATATGCGAAAATATTTAATGTGCATGCTTGATCACCGTTTGCGGAGTTCAAACGCTTATTTCAAGGCAAATGTGCGATTTATGGAGTTAATTTTCCAGTCCCGAACCTTACCTGGGCCCAGCCTAACCCGAGCCTAAACCTACCCCGAACCCCATGTGTGTTTAGTTTGTACCTTTATTATTTTCTTTAGATTTTGAGTTTGAGTCGTTTTTTATTTTTATTTTAGGATTTATTTTAGATTTATTTAGAATTTTCTAGAATTTATTTTCTATTTCTTATTGTTTTTTATTTTTATTATTTTAATTGTAGTCTTTATTTTTAGTTTTGCTAGATTTTATATTTTTAGGACTTTAGGATTTATTTGTACTTTTGTAGTTTTATTTTTATTTTTATTATTTGAGTTTTATTTTTAATAGATTTTATTTATTTTTAGGGGATTTATTTTTTTAGTACGTCGAGTATTTATTTTCCTTTATTTTCATTTTTCGTTTTTAGTTAGTTTATTATTATTTCTGTTTTTTTTTTTTGTTTTATTTGATTAATTTTTATTTGAGTCGTGTTTAGTTTTTAGAGTTTGTGTTGTGCGTCATGTTATTTTTAGTTTTAGTTTTTTTTAGTGAGTTTTATATTTAGTTGATTTTTATTTTATTTTTTGTTTAGTTTATTTTTTATTTTTAGTTTACTTGTTTTTATTTTATTAGGTTTATTTTTCTTATTTTCTTATTTTATTTTTAGGGTCACAAATTAAACACACACACATAAACTAAACCCTCACCCTCAACCATAAACTCCATACACCCACACAAAAACCCCATCATCATCTTCAACCTCCATCTCTCTCTCTCTCTCTCCTAAAACACCATTAACCCAATAACTAAACCACAAAACACTCATCCCTCATCCTCCTTTAACAACCAACACTTCCATGACCCACAATTTCAACCCAACAACAAAATCCCAAGCTCCACTCCAAGCCAATCCGGAGGGCTGAACCAGCTTGCGACCCACCTCCCATTTTACCTCCAACCCGCTGCCCCCTGCCAAACCGACCCAATCCAAAACCCGCTGCTTCGGTAGCTTCCTTCAACCCGGGACCTGCCTAAACCTGAAACCCGGATGCCCCCTGCAGACCCGAAATCGAAATCGAGTGCCCAAGCTAAACCCGCGCTCGATTTCCTTGACCCGAGTTTAACCCAAATTTGCCCAAACCCATTTCATTCTTCCAAGCTTACACGATTCCACCTGCCAAATTCCAAAAACCAAAGCCAAGGACAAAACAAAAACCCATTGTACAAAACCCAAACCCAGTTTGTACCTTTGCCAATGCTTTCCAATCCCAGCTACAGACACATCAAATCCATTACCTACAACACCCAATTTCTGCAAAACAATCGGTTGCACAGTACCCTCTACCCTTAGGCTCTCGTGCCTTTCTGATTTCAAGAGAAAACCCTCTTCATTTTAAAAGAGGACACAAACAATATAAAAAAGGAACAGAGACACACTGTAAAGAGAAGAGAGCATTTTAGTGCTCCATTTTTTGGAGCTCATTTTTAGTTGTAGATTGTATATAAATTTTTTATTTCTTCTTTTATATTTTTTTAGTGACTTGAGTGAGCCAGATTATTATTGTGAGACAAATTTTGGAGTTGTGGCATTTTATCAAGTATTATAACATTCAGATTTGTGGATGTACTTAATTGTTCATGTTTGAGAAATTATTATTGAGATCAAGGAGACTTGGTTCCATTATTTTTTTCTCATTCCATTTTACTTTGTATGCCTCATATTATGTCATTATTACATTTTATATGTAATAATACCATAATGAGAGGCTAAATACCCCATTCAAGGGGTGAGATGGAACCCTTAACTTAGTTATTTTTATTTTTGGTTTGTTTACTTATTATGCCCCTTTGAATATTAATATTAAAATTTTACAATTTTTATTTACGCCACGAGAGAGGGTGAATTATTTTCGAGAGAAAATCGAAAATTCAGATTATTATATTTATTCATTAATTAAACTAGAGATAGGCAATTTTTGAATGGTATTATAGTTTGAATTTCTCTACTCTAAAACTTTTTTTTTATGATTTAAATGCTTTTAGTAAATTTTTCCTAACGGGTGATTTATTAGAAAATGTTTAAATCTAATTTTTGTGAGTATGTGAAATTTAAAGATTAATCTTCTAAAAAGGGTATATGTAAATTTACATTTGCAACGAGAGTTGATTTATGAATTTATATATGTTTTGGGGTATTTCAAACAGACAAACTAATTAATAAAAATAAATAGGTTAAGTGGTAAAGTTTAATCCCTTGAATTATCTCATAATTATTTTCTCCTCATATTTAGCTCACTTTATCATTTTATTTATTTATTAGTGTAGTTTTAATTTTTAGTTCATAATTAGTAGTATAATATCCCTTCATAATTGTTTTAAAAATCATAGTTGCTTTCACTTTGCTCTTGTCCACATTAGAGAGCGCAGATTGACCCCTTACTTGCCAATATACATTTTTAGTGTGTTTGTAGGTACCAAAAGGGTTTTTCAATTGACCGTATTTCCCCACAACGATATGTACGAAAAGGTTTGTTATCAAATGGCGTCGTTGTCGGCTTTTTAAGCGTTGGACTTTGCTCAAAATTTGGCGATTGACTTTTCACGATGTACCGTTGCTGACTTTTTGAGTTAGGGAGCATTTTGAAGACGTGTACATTTATTCATTTGTATATATTTTTCTTTATTTTTCATAGAATTGTTTTTATTAGGATATTGAGGCCTTGTACATTTATTCGTGGTGCTTTGGACACCAATTATTTGTAATAATTAATAAAAAATATAAAAAAAGCGAAAAGGGAAACGAGAAACGGCAGAGAGAGAGCGCTCTTGGAGTGGAATTTTGAAGCCTCTCTACTTTGGGTTTGTAGGACTCCCGGGGTCGACTGAAGTTAGGCGAACTTCCCTTTGATCGACTCAACTTGGTCTTCACCCCACGTGTGTAAAAGCCGTGGGAGGTACATTTCTTTATCACTCGCGAATCTCCTGCAAGCGAGTCCATTCTTGTGTGCTTAATTGCTTCTATGAGATTTTTATTATCGCATTGCATTTATTTTGGATGGTTTGGTGAATTAATAAACTTAAGACCTAAACCCGGTCATTGAAACGAGAAGGGATTTCATCCCCCGACTCACTCACTATTTCCACTTACTAACTCGTGCCATCACTTAATTAAAATCAATCAACTAGCAAGCCAAGTAGGAGCACAATTTTTCACAGGCAACGTATAAGATTTTATGCTTTTTCTCGCCCGCGGAATAATTAAAATTTGACTACCCATTCACCTAATTGAGGATAAAAATTGGTTACGTGTTAGTTAGGATTTTCTTTCGCTTGTACGTGTCTAATTCTAATCCTTTGGTAATCAGTTTTGTGTGCTCCATCCTAGTGTGTTTCATACCGAGTCCACTTTTATCCCTTTTTCAAAAATTCAAAAATATTTTTCATACTTTCCCCCACAAAAATCCAAAAATATTTTCTTCCTTTATGTTTACAAAAATCCAAAAATATTTTCTTTCCTTTTGAAAAAATTAAAAAATATATTTTTCTCGTCATGACCGAAGAATGTCCTTTATGGGATTACTTTAGCCATTTCTCCTTTTCTCAAAGCATGTTTGAGGTTGAGCCCGATTCGAACCTCCATACCTTACTTCGTGGATTTAATTCTCAACCACACACCATTAATACTCGTGCGTCATCCACGCACGCATCTCACATTTCATCGCCTCCGATGACGAGTATCAACACGTCACATGCTTTGTTGTGCACACATTATTTTCACTCCGATCACTTGTCTCATGAGTGTCCATAGCTTCCTTATCCATCCGAACCCACCATGGAACCTGTGTATCTATATAACACTGTTTCGGAACCCACCTCGGCCTATTGTAGTTATATATCCAACCCTGAGTGGTGTGAGCAACCAAGCTATTCGTGGCGGATTGATCACCCTCCCACGCAATAAGAATCCCAACCCGAGGTTGTGGATCCTCACACACTCCCACAGTCGTCATGGCAACCTTGTTCACCCCATCCCGACCAGTTCTCTAACTACGCACCACATGAGTATCAACCATTTGTCCATCACGAAGGCGATCCTTTCGTGTATGATGAACTTGACCTCGCTCCCCACACTTCCTATGACTATTCTTCGTTTAGTTATGAAGTAGTGTGTTGTGTCCACCTCACCCGTCCACCATTATCCCACCACCAACCATCACTTCCCCACCGTCATCCACCTCCGCTCTCGAAATCCTCTTGCAACAGTTCATCCTCGAGCTAGAGAAAGCAACTCAAATTCAAACTCAAGCTATTCAAAGGCTTGAACAATGCTTAAATGAATTTGAGTGTGCGATCGAGTCGGATATTCCCTTGTCTTCACCCTTTGTTGATCCAATGTGGGATGATGATGTATCATCTTATACAATCGATGTTGAGTGTGACCAACCCTACCACATCGAGAATCTCATAATTGAGACCACCTCGTGGTCCGAGCCTCAATTTGACAATTGTGTTGACTTATCCATACCATGTGAGACTGATCCATACCCTGAAGATCCAAAAGAACCTAACGCTAAGGTTCACCCTTCCCTTCCATATCCAAAGGAACCCACCCTTGAGGTTCCCACTTACGAAAAATCCAAAGAACCCACATTTGAGGTTCTCCCACCCGTTATATCCAAAAATAGGCCCGAGCCTTTACTTTATGCCCTAATTGCATAGTCTCTTACATGCCCATATATTTTAGATTAGCTCCGACTACGAGTGCCCCCCAATGCACTGAGATTGAATCGGAGATGGTTCCCACCTCCCTTTCTATGGATCCTCTCCAAAGATGTTTGGCTCACTTTGAGTCTGATATTGATGTCGATTCATATGTATCATATCTTAATGCCTCATTGAACCCTTTTACCACCACGGACGGTGACCCATTGGTGGATAATTTGATCTCTCAATCACTTGATACCACACTCCCTCTTCAGGAGGACCTTGAGGATCACTTCGTGCCTCATGAGGGGTGTGTGTCTCCCACTCTTGAGTTGGATCATCTTCCCCCGCCATTTATCCCACCCGACCAACCCATTATCCCTTCCACCCCACCACCTGGTTTGGATATTGATTTTATACATTTCATGTTTCCATCTACATTTTTAGATCCTCACCTGAAACCATCCTCCACATTCTACGAGAGTATTTATGGTGCTACTCTCCACTTTCGCGACATCGAGCTTGTTCCTCCATTCACACCACTTCCTTGTGGTATTGATTTTTCTTCCTGTCATCTCCCTGGTGTGTCACGGCGTGACCATTATCATCACTCATTTATAGAACAGTTGTGTGATTTTTATGAGGCCCACCCCTTTCCACTTTTCGCACCATTTCGCCTCCCCATCCAGCTTGAGAATCACGCTTATAGGGCCCTATTTGCCCTCAACTTTCGGCTCAATAAGGCCCGATACCGATACCTCTTCACCCTTACCCTAATACCCACCTGCCTATGGTCCACCGATGCTTTGCATCGTGTGTTGCACTTTGCCATACAGGTGCATTGACCATTTTAGCCTTTATCCAACAAGACTAACGCTTTAGTCTTGTTTGGGGGTGATTAGCTTCACTCATTTTTCTATCGCCCTGCGCTTTCATAGATTTTATCTTTAGGGTGAGAATGGATCGGTCTGGATGAAGACATTAAACTTAGTGCTAACGGGAGGCAACCCGTTGTTCCTAGTATGAGTCTCATCCTGTTTGGGGGTGGTGTTTCACATCACCCTATGCTTTCCATATTTATAGACTTGTAAAATTTTGTCATCATATCACTTCTTCAGGTTTACTTTTTCCTTTGTCTGTCCATTTCATTAGCGGTTGATTCTGGTAATCTCTTTCCTCCCTTTTGCTGTCAATTTAAAAAATCATTTTACTTAACATCGAGGACGATGTTCCTTTTTATTTGGGGGTGGGTAATTTTATCAAAATTGTACCTCTTTTGGTAAAAAATGATTTTTAAACCTGATTTTTAAAATTTCGTGCAGTTTCTTTCATCTCAATCATTGATGTGAATTTTCTATCATCCATCTTTAAGTCTAGGAATCAAGCTAGATGATTTATATATTTCTCAATAGCTTATGTAATGCATAACAAGGAATTTTGCACCATAAATTTCTAGACTCAACAAAAATTTGCACACTTATCACGTCACTGCGGTTTAGAGTTGAAGAGTACTATAATTCCCAATAAAACCTTAAGGATCACTAGTGGAGACTTTAGCTTATGAGATTCGTGCTTTTCACCCTTTTAGAGTATTTTACACAATCTCCGAGTCACAAGTTGATTCAACTTCTTTTGGGTCCGCACTTAAATCGTTGTATAATCTCATTATTCATCACTAAATTTTGGCTTGATCACTGAGAACGACATCACTTTCGAGTTGTAAGAAACACGTGTCTTGAAATTTGTTCCAATCACTAGGTTTTCACCCATACACTTCACTCATTACACTCCCATGCTCTTCCATATTTTCACATATTTCCCCATACCATCACCTATCATCTCCATATCATCTTTCATTTTCAAATAAAAGAGTGTTGATTCCAACTGTTAAATGTCTTCAGTGTTGAGAGTATAAAAAAAGAGAGAGAAAGACAAAAAAAAATAGAAAAATAGCAAAAGAAAAGAAAAAGAAGAAAAAGAAAAGAAAATTAAAAAATAATAATAATAAAAAGAGTTTGTAGTTAGTTTTTATGTAATGAAGTCATTTGTGCCTAAAGTGTAGAACATTCTTCTATCGCATCCATCATACATTCATCATTTATCCATCATATAATCATCATATCCTACCTGCCTCATACCATCCTTCTCATCCCATTTCATTTCCCCCTCACCCATAAACATTCATATTTCCCCTAGGTGTTCGGGCAGATGAAAGTCAACGTGGTGAATAACTCGACGTTCTCACTATAGAGATTATCATTCTTTCATGAGATCATTTTTCTTTCATTGTTCTTTCTTTCTTATGTGTGTGTGAGACGTTTGAACTTGCTTACATTTACTCACCTCCTCACACACAAGAGTGATACACTTACCCTAATCTCGATAGTTTATTTGAGAGAGCTATATCTAGTGAAATTTGAAGTTGAAGCGTTGATTCCTAAAAGGCAATATAGGAATTACTCTTATGATACTCGACCCGTTTTGACTGATATACACTACAAATGTTGAGTTCTAGGAAGGATGTGCATTCAGTATTCACATAGCTAAACTTTTTATCCACTTCTAGCTTGTATTTTCCAAAATATTTCTCATGTGATGGATTGTGCGATTATTCTACGTCTAATAAGAGATTGACTCCCATTGCAAATAAAGAATTTTGTGGGTATATTTTCTGCAAACCCTCACGAGACTCAACTCGTCCTATAGGGTAACCTGTAGGTTTAAAGGCTTGTTGCATTTGCTAAGTGCAATTGCAAGTGCCCGCGAAAGTGGTACACTTTTAGTTTCTTATCTTTCTCTTTCTCTCTATCTTATTGCTCGAGGACTAGCCACGCTCTGGTTGGGGGTGGTGTGTAAAGCACCCAAAAGTGTACATCTTATACCCCGAATAGACGATTTTTAGTTGCTAATTCTCGAAAATTTGGATCTTATATGTATAAATGTTTAATGTGCAGGCTTGATCGCCGTTTGCGGAGTTCAAACGCTTATTTCTAGGCAAATGTGCGATTTATGGAGCTAATTTCCCAGTCACGTACTTTACTCGAGCCTAAACCTACCCCGAACCCCATGTGTGTTTAGTTTGTAACTTTATTGTTTTTTTTTAGATTTTTAGTTTGAGTCCTTTTTTTTTTATTTTAGGATTTATTTAGAATTTTCTGGAATTTATTTTCTATTTATTTTTATTTTTTCTTTTTATTAATTTTTAATTGTAGTCTTTATTTTTAGTTTTGCTAGATTTTATATTTTTAGGACTTTAGGTTTTATTTTTACTTTTGTAGTTTTTATTTTTATAATTATTGTTATTATTTTATTTTATTTTTAATAGATTTTATTTATTTTTAGAAGATTTATTTTTTTAGTACGTCGAGTATTTGTTTTCCTTTATTTTCGTTTTTAGTTTTTGGTTAGTTTATTATTATTTTTGTTTTGTTTTATTTTATTAATTTTTTATTTGAGTCGTGTTTAGTTTTTAGAGTTTGTGTTGTGTGTCGTGTTATTTTTATTTTTAGTTTTTTTTAGTGAGTTTTATTTTTAGTTGATTTTTATTTTATTTTAAGTTTAGTTTATTTTTTATTTTTAGTTTACTTATTTTTATTTTATTAGGTTTATTTTTCTTATTTTATTTTTAGGGTCACAAATTAAACACACACACCACACTATCCTACACCACACACACCAAAATTAAAACCTCACCCTCACACTAAACTCCATACACGCCCACACACACAAAACCCCCATCATCATCTTCAACCTCCATCTCTCTCTCTCTCCTAAAACACCATTAACCTAACAACTAAACCACAAAAACACTCCTCTCTCATCCTCCTTTAACAACCAACACTTCCATTACCCACCATTTCAACCCAATAACAAAATCCCAAGCTCCACTTCAAGCCAATTCGGCGGCGTGAACCAGCTCGCGATCCACCTCCCCTTTACCTCCAAATCGCTGCCCCTTGCCAGACCGACCCAATCCAAAACCCGCTGCCCCGGTAGCTTCCTTCAACCCGGGACCTGCCCAAACCCGAAACACAGATGCTTCCTGTAGACCTAAAACCGAAACCCGAGCGCCCAAGCTAAACCCGCGCTCGATTTCCTTAACCCGAGTTCAACCCAACTTTGCCCAAACCCATTTCATTCTTCCAAGCTTACATGATTCCACCTGCTAAATCCCAAAAATCAAAGCCAAAGACAAAATAAAAATCCATTGTACAAAACCCAATCCCATTTCGTACCTCTGCCAATGTTTTCCAATCCCAACTACAGACACATCAAATCCATTACCTACAACACCCAATTTCTGCAAAAAAAATCGGTTGCATAGTACCCCCTACCCTTATGCTCCCATGCCTTTCTAATTTCAAGATAAGACCCTCTTCATTTTAAAAGAGGACACAAACAATAGAAAAAAGGAATAAAGACACACTCTAAAGAGAAGAGAGCATTTTAGTTTTTTTTAGTGCTCCATTTTTTGGAGCTCATTTTTAGTTGTAGATTGTATATAAATGTTTTATTTCTTCTTTTATATTTTTTTTACTGACTTGAGTGAGTCAGATTATTATTGTGAGATAAATTTTGGAGTTGTGGCATTTTATCAAGTGTTATAATATTCAAATTTGCGGATGCACTTAATTGTTCATGTTTGAGAAATTATTATTGAGATCAAGTAGACTTGGTTCCATTATTTTTTTCTCATTTTATTTTATTTTGTATGCCTCATATTATGTCATTATTACATTTTATATGTAATAATACCATAATGAGAGGCTAAATACCCCATTCAAGGGTTAAAATGGAACCCTTAACTTAATTAATTTTTATTTTTGGTTTGTTTATTTATTATGCCCCATTGAATATTAATATTAAAATTTTACAATTTTTATTTACGCCTCGAGAGAGGGTGAATTATTTTTTAGAGAAAATCGAAAATTCAGATTATTATATTTATTCATTAATTAAACTAGAGATAGGCAATTTTTGAATGGTATTATAGTTTGAATTTCTCTACTCTAAACTTATTTTTTTTATGATTTAAATGCTTTTAGTAAATCTTCCCTAGCGGTTGATTTATTCGAAAATATTTAAATCTATTTTTTGTGAGTATGTGAAATTTAAATATTAATCTTCTAAAAAGGCTTTATGTAAATTTACATTTGCAACGAGAGTTGATTTGTGAATTTATATATGTTCTGGGGTATTTCAAATAGACAAACTAATTAATGAAAATAAATAGGTTAAGTGGTGAAGTTTAATCCCTTGAATTATCTCATAATTATTTTCTCTTCATATTTAGCTCAGTTTATCATTTTATTTATTTATTAGTGTAGTTTTAATTTTTAGTTCATAATTAGTAATATAAATATCCCTTCATAATTGTTTTAAAAATCATACTTGTTTTCACTTTACTCTTGTCCACATTAGAGAGCACGGATTGACCCCTTGCTTGCTAATATACATTTTTAGTATGTTTGTAGATACCAAAATGGATTTTTTATTGACCATCGTTTTCCCACAACGATATATATGCAAAAGGTTTGTTATAAGTATACATTTGTGTATTTCTATGTGTGTGTGTGTGTGTGTGTGTGTGTGTGTGTGTGTACATGTGTGTATTGTGTACGTAGGTGTGTATAAATTATCATTGTGTGTATTGTGCCTGTATTTTAGAAAAAAATATTTATATATGATTAATGTTGGTTTAAGTTTCAAACTAGGGCAAGTTTTAATTTAATGGATATTGTTGGTTTAATTTTCAAACTAGGGCAAATTTTAATTAAATGGATATTGTTGGTTTAAGTTTAGGTCTGAAATATAAAAAAATACCTCTCCATTAAAAAAATACCGGACCATTAAAAAAATACCAAACATAAGGGTTAATTTTAGGGATTGCTGGCTTAAATGAAAAAAATAGGTATTGAAAACATAATAAATTAACGGTTGATGATTCATTAGAGCCATTATTTATATGAGTCATATCCATACCCTCGTGCATAATAACTAGTTAATGATTCATTAGAGACATTATTTATAGGAATCATATTCACGCCCTCATTCATTATTCTCAGGAAAAATGACTAACGGTGATAATCAATGGCAACAAGAGTATGAAAGGTTGCAATTGGTCCGCACTCATACCTCTTTAATTAATGATCCTCATAAAGTGGGTACTCCGATTTATTGATATGGGAATAGGAAGATCAAAGAATTTAACTACCTTGTAAACTGTGGAGTTCATTTTTAGCAAGAGTACTTGTTCGATCGTGTTCTGTTTTCCCTGCCACAATGTTGGGATGAAGTTGTACAATATATATATATATATATATATATATATCGCGTACATAATTCCGATAGAGCACTAACCATGCTTACGCTGTTAGAGAAGGAAAAAAATCATATATTATGGATAGAATTACGTACAAAGAGCATTGACGAAGACTGTGATGTCTCACGACATATGCACGTCAAACTCGATATTGCCAATAGGATAAAGAGGATGAGATTTTGAGTTCATGTCGCCGACATCTATGCATCCATTATAGATACGCTTCCTCCTAATTGGCCACGTGCAAAAATTCGTAGGTTTTTAAACACAAATCCAGAACGGATGGAGATCAAACACATTGAACTTTTGTTAAAGTCTTACCATGAACAGGTAGATTATAATATATAGTCAAAAAATATATTTTGCTATTTATATTTTCATATTGAACTTTGAAATTATGCATCTATTATTATAGATACACATTTAACTTTTATTATTTTTGTAGATAATGTCGGGCGGTAATGGAACCAACGCTCCAACCAACAACAACCAACAACCACAAGGAGAATTATCATCACCAATTAGTGAGTAATACTCAACTCCACCAACTGTTCACTCCCCTACTCCGAGTTGCAGTAGGCAAGGTACTCCTCCCATTAATCCAACAGACACGCCCAACGCTCTCGAAACTGTCGGGTCAGTTGAGAAGAATCCCATTGGGTTTTCTCTTTTGGGAAATAATCCCATGGGGGATAAGAATTACATTCAGCAATTTAAAGCCCAGTGTTTGTCCTTCGAAAAAATGAATGTGGGAGTGGGAGGAGCTGACAATCGGAACCTCATAGATAAAGCTATTAAAGATGACATCTACGAGCAACTCAGCAAACAGTTTTCATTTTCCTCCAACTCAAAAAATAAGGTACTTTCTCGGATTGCTGAACAACTCCGAACATATCAAAGAAACCTTAGGCATAAGCATTTCCCTAAGGGAGCATCAAGCTCTGACATTTTGGCTCTCAAAGGCAAAGTCCCTTCAAACGTTGATATGCCAGTCTCTCAATGGAATGATTTTCTGGAGAATGAGGCGAAGGACTCCAAAATGCTGCAAAGAGAGAAAAATAAGCATAATAGGGCTAAAAAACAGATGTCCATCGGCTTGGTTCGAAATCTTATGAAGATTTAAAGAATGAATGGACGACCGTTACGAAAGGTAGCCCGGATGGAGGAAAGACACCAAATAGTGCCAACTTGTACATGCATGCTAGACGGGACAAAGATAATAAATTCCCTCCTCACTTGGCCAAGACTCTAGAATCAATAGAGTCTATTAGTAGTTAGTCAGATTCGAGCCCGGTCGAGTATATTGACAATGATGCCATTGCACAAACCTTTGGGAAGGACCACAGAGGGAGGACGAGAGGTTTGGGATCGCATATGTCAAAAATAAGATTCAAACACACCGCACCTCTTGTGGACGAGCTTTTTTCTGTTAATAAGTGTTTCGCATCCAACGATGATCATCAATCTAGGACTGAAGGGGATATAGTGTGGCTTCAAAATGAATTGGGAGGTGTGAATGATAAACTTGCACAGATTGTGTCCCTTTTAATCGGCTGTATGCCCATGCAGCCCCCAATGCATCCTAGTTTCCCTCCGCAGATGATAGGGATTCCTCAAAATTTTCCTCGTTCTCCATTCCCCCCACACATTTTGGTTCCTCCTTCAATATTCCCTTTCTCAACGCCTTAGCATGGCACAGGTCTTGGATCATCGTCAACAACCCACGGTGACTATGGTGAGATATACTATATACAGGACCGGAGCGGTAAATTTGTCATTGGGATCTGCACGCTCATGTCCACTGTTGTAGGAACTTTAGTACATCATCGACCTTTGTAGGAGGGTGAGTGTCAGATCGTGGTTAATATAGTATATGAGGGTTGTGAAACTGTTCCAGTGCACGTGAACAGTGGAGAAGGGAGTTTTTTGAAAAATTATGTAGACTCTGTTACCACTTGGCTAGTTTATCGCTTGATGAAGCTGTAGTAATATTTTTGTTTTGTTGTAATAATATCAGTAGACAAATTTATTTAATTTGAGTTTAAGTGGTTACTCATCATATTACGAATGAGAACATTCGAGGTTATTGGCTATCGCTATAAGAGTTTGAAAATTATAGCCATAGCATATTGAGAAGTGATATAGATTATATATACAATGTCGTTAAAGTATATATATAATATGAGACGAATAAATATATCAGTGCTATTGGTATTATCATCGTGCGGTGAGAAAAGCTCGGAAATAATATATTGAGGATTGATCATAATCGATAAATGCGTAGGATATTCGAGATATAAATATACTACGTATGGAATTTATTATATGGGTTGTGCGTATGCCCTAATATTATTATATATATGGGTTAAATAAATACCTATGGGGATTATATATGGGTGAGAAGAATTCTCGTTGTTATTGTATGTATAGGTGAGACGAATACCTATCGTTATCATATGGTTGTGTGAATACCTCACTGATGTTATATTTATATAGGTGAAATGTGTACCTATATTATTGTTTATTATGTGTATGACATACCTACCATACTTGCTATCACAGGAGGTCGGCTTTCGGAAGAGGACAATCTTATCTTGTGTGCCTTCGAGGGGATTTAGATTTGGTACCTCAAGAACATAGGACTGTGAAGGATTTATTTGTGAGTCGATAAGTCTGCTGACTATGGGAGCGTAAGTATGTGCATGACCCATGGGTATGAGAACTATGTTCGCCTCCAATATGTGTGATTTGTACTGATACGGTTCCTGAGTGATTCGAAACGCGTGATCCTTATGTATGTGATGTACTGGGATTTGATAGCAGAGTATGTGTGCACCGCATCTTAGCCTGGGGGTGCTATATATGTATATATGTACTGATAATAACATATATGTATACTTGTGATATTCCACTGTTGCTTAGTAAAGAAGAATGACTAAGCTACTTATATTATAGCTCGGTGGATTGATTATTATACTTGTTGCGTATAGTATATTGTTTATATATGAGACGAGATATCATATAACGTAACCTTGTATAAAGTGAAAAGTATGAATAAAGTGATATACTCCTTCTGGCAAATTTATATCCGGACTTACATGAATATGGATCATAGGTTCTAATGAGAACTAAATATATGTGTGGGTGTGTGTGTGTGTGTGTGTATATATATATATATATATATATATATATACGGGATGGTATAAGATATGGTATGTACTGAGGGCATAATGGATCCCGACGATCAACATTGTCATGTAGTAGTGTATCGGGGGGGTTCCTTATTTGGATTTTGCTTCGCGAGACACCCTACGCATGAACGTAACGTAATGTTGGGAATGGGGAGAAGTTTAGTCCTTAGTACTCGAATTTGTGAGGATTATTAGAAGATGGGTAAATACATTAGTTAGGCAGGGTAGCTTAACTAGGTTGTTTAAAAGGTATGCGATAGTTTTGCACTATTAGAAGACGGGTGAGGTGTATCTCATGTGAGAGTGATGCCAGTTTAAATATGAGAAATATCATATTTTAAAATATGGATTTTAATCACTTGCAAAAACGTTTTCAAAACTCGGGCTCTGACCCGTTTCTCTATTTTTCCCCTCTCTTGCTATATATATATATATAGGTGTCAAGACACAGGGACACCTGGATGATGATTCCTTCGAGTCAGACGTTTGCTGCAGCAGCTGTGGATTCAAACAGGTTTATTGTAGATGCTTCTATCATTGAGATCTAGATAGGAGGTATTGTAGAAACATTCGGGTTGATGGCCCAACTGTACTCATTTATTCTTTTACCACCTTTTAATGCGGCATTCGATTTGGTTGTATTATTTTGTACCGAGTGTTCGGTTACTTTATTTCATTTCAGTTATTGCATATAAATTGTTGTAATTGTTTTATTTGAATGGTTTGGTTAAAAAGATTAGTTAATTAAAATTTTGACGCCAGCCTAATATGATATTAGTAATTAAATTGGTTTTCGACAATGATGCTGAGAATGAACCATATGAGACTCCTATTTTAATTTGATATAGGAGTGATCGCCCGGTATTTTATTAGGGGGTTGTTACATCTTCTTATTGTTGGCCGACATTCCTCATGTTAGTCGGCATTCCATGAGTTGGTTGGCAAGTCTATGTCTTACTGACTAGGATTCTTTTCATGTTAGATGATATGTGTCCGTCTCTAATTGGTCTACGTAGGTGAATAATTTTTGGTATCAACAATCATAATGGCCCAAAGAAAATAATCCAAAGCATAACCCTTCAACAAAATCCAAGGGAAAACATGAGAAAAAGATTTAAGCAAATCTAAATCTCTTCCAGCATCACTTGCATATTAAATTAATGGGAAGGAGTTATAGACAATATCCAAATCATTTTGGATAAGGTTCTCTAAATCCATGAAGGGATCCCCTGACAGAATGATAGGAAAAACACCCATGTGTGAAAGGACAACATTGGAGAACCTAGTCTCCACAATGCACCTTTCGAGCTCCAAAATGTCAAAATGATCCCCAACAAAAAATAAAGGAAGATTAAAGCTTATTACTTAAGTGGTAATGAGTGCCATGCTTGTAGTAATGACGGGGGCAGTGCGCCTTCTTAGATGGGGGAGATTATCCCCATATATGTAAAAGATTCATATAAGCATCCCTCCCCTTATAAAAAAGTTATAAGGCCGAGTAGGATGTGACTAAGCATAAGCGATGCGAGAATGAGCAATAAGAGTGGGAAACACCACTTGAGCACGACGATCAAGTGGAAAATAGGGATGATCAAGAAATAGTTCGAAGCCACAACCCATCCCATCAAATAGGTGCTTCATTAGTATTCCCCGTGAACAACTAGAAATCATACTCGAAAGAGGACTACCATAAAATTTGGTGGGGGAGAGTGCCACATTCATTTGAGGAATGGAGTATAATGTAGTTTGGATCATTCTCAAACCTCTCATTTGGGACGCCGAGGTTAAGATCCATTTCGCCCCCTCCTCTTCAGGTGGAGGAATTTGAGTACCATGTTGGATGATACAAAGATTAGAAGCATCGCAAGCAGAGGAGGCATAGTATTCATAATGACCCCATCTGGACATTCCCCTCGAAAAAATAAAAATACCGTCATCATAACGACCAAGGTTGTATCTATCAGATGATCGAGAAGAACGAGTTCGAGGACGTTTAAACCTAATTTTATCGCTGCTTTAAGGATCCATTCATGAAGACAGAAGAAAGAGAGAAATAGGGAAGAAGATGTCAGTGTTCAGAGTTAGCAGGCGAAATGGTGGTTGATTAGAATAGTGAGAACCTCTCAACCATAAGACATGTATATATGCACAACATAATGATGGTTAACGTGGGATTAAGGCTTAGATAAACTCAACAGTCCACTAATTGATCTTATTTTAAAATCAATTAGTGTGAGGGGTATGTTTACATCATATTAGCACAAATTAATGGGGGTGTTTCCACGTAATAATTAAATCGGCAAAATTAGCCAGATTATTATGTAAAAGTATAAAGTAAAGGACAACAAGCATGTGTAACACTTAACACCATCTGAGATGTGTTATTCAAAGTGAAAACTTAGTCTAATTTAAATTGGGGCATTAATGCACCACAGCGAAAAAAACTCAAATGGATGAGTAACCACCCAACAGTTACAAATTGGGGCATTAATGCACCACAGCGAAAAAAACTCAAATGGATGAGTAACCACCCAACAGTTACAAGAGCAAGAATTATTATAAATAAGCAGCGAACCCTACACGAAAGAGAGTACTCTTTCACCAGGAACGCATTTACTTTGAATTTATTCTCTTTTTCCTTTTCTTTTATTTTTCTTTCATTATTAACTATATTTCTTCCTATTCCATAAGTAGATTGTAAGGTAGTTGTAATCTTTCCTTTCAAATTTTATTTAAAGTTTCTCGCATTTACATTTATTGTTATTTACTTTCCTACAAATCTTTACTTTACTTGTAATTAGCTTTCTTACAAATCTTTACTTCAATCACATTTTTTACAAAGCTTTACTTTTCTTTAATTCACGCGATTTACTATTTTTTATCCTAGTTAATTACCATAACTTAACACACGCAACACAATCGTCTGATAAATTGTCACTAAGCTAAAATCCTTGGTTGGCAAGACCACAAATCTCACATGGCATGCTCGCAATCCTAATAAACTATTAAGCCAGTTGAAAATAACAAAAACACCTTCCACACAAGAGGCTCTCCTTCGAATAAGAGAAAGAGAAAATTTATCAGCTTGCAATTTTGTAAAAAAACTTGATAACATTTTCCTCACAATTAAAAAGCTTTAATCCTGTCAATTTCCTATTTAAAAAGTAAACTCAAGGAAATGACAAAAACCTCAAATGCTTGCCAAACCTCTTATTGCATGAATGTTTGAACATGTCACAGTACTTTATCTTTATTTTCAATGATATGATATTTACAACTCAAAAACTCTAAACAATACACTCAAACATTTTGTTCTTTTTGTTCTGGAATAAAACTAAAATCAAAGCAATAAGTGTAAAATAATGTCCTTACCATAACTTAAACCAATGGCATCATTTTGGGCCTCATCTATTACAAGATTATACCCCAAATGACACTCAAACATTTCTCCCCCATTATTAGTACTATAATGATTCCACGACATTATTATCTTAAAAAACATTATTTCCATGAACTACTTTAAAATTTATCCGTTATTCTTAATAATTATTAAAATATGTTCTTTCTATTTTCTGTTCTTTTCATGATATGTTTAGATTTATAAATTGAAATGTTTCCATATCGCTAATTTTTTTAGAGTTGTCGTATCAGCATGTTCGTATCGTGTTAGACGCATTACTTTGTTCCTCTTCGCGATTCTTCGTCAATAATTATTACATGATATATTAGAAACTAGGGGTGACAAATCGTGTTATTGGGTCGAGTTCAAAATCGACCCGACATGACACGACACGAAATAATTTGTATTGATCCGAAGATGACACGACACAATGTCGTGTCAATTTTTCACAACAAAAACCAAACCCATATTTAACACGACACGAATTATAAATTTGATCTAATTAAACCCGATTGACACGACACGACCCAATTGATACAACACGACACGACACAATATGATTTATAACAGATTTTCTAATATATAGAGGTTATCTGAAAATATCACAAAAAATAAAATACACAATTTGAAATAAACACAAAAAATTAAACACACAAAATATAAATACATGAATACGAAATAAAGACACAATATGAAAAAACACAAGAAAATGAATAAACAATTTGAAATAAACACAAAAAGTTAAGTGGCATGGAGGGTTGTGACGAGGAGAACAGAGGGGTGGAGGAGGCTGTGACGAAAATGATGGAGAAAGGGCAGACAAATGAGGATGGGATGCGAGAGGTTTAATGTTGTTACTAAGCTAAAACCCTAAGACCCCGTTTGGTTGTCCCAAAATTGTAAATTGGATGATTAATAAATTGCCCCATTTACAAATTGACTCATTAATTGTGTTTGGTTTCATTAATGAAATGATTCATTAATTGTCTCATTTTAGCTCATGTGTAAAATATGAAATTGGATCATTTCACAAAAAATGTGAAATGAATCCATTTGAAATAGGAGTCACATTAAGTGCATGTCCTCTCTCCCTCTTCCTCTTCCCCTCCCTCTCTCCCTCTCTCTTTCCCTCCTCCTCTCTCTCTTGATTTGTTTTTATCTTTTTTTCATAGAACCTTAATATCAATTTCAAATTACCAAACATTATGTAAAATTGGATTTAACTCATTTCAAATTCACTCATTTATAATTCACTAATTCACAATGAACCAATTTACATAATCAAACAATTTGCGCAACCAAACTGGGCCTAAGGGTTTGTCATGAGGTAAGGAAGGGTAAGGGTTTTTTAGTTTTGGGGGTTAAACTTCAAATGAGTATTATGTATTGTAATAAATTGAATTTTAATGATTTAACTTTTAAATGGGTTAATACTGTATCTAAATGATGTCACTATCATGGCTTTAATTAAGTCTAATCAGGTCCAATTCGTAACAAAAATTGAACACAAACGCGACACAACTCAATAATGAATCCAATCAACCCGATACGATCTCGATAAGCGGTTTCAATTTCGTATTAATTTCACATCGTATCTTATCACGGCAATTTCAAAATTATCCCCCCTTTTTACATCACAAATTTTTTTATATAACAAGAAAATAAGGCCGTTGCGCGCAATGCTATCCGTGACGAAATCTATTTGGTGCTATAATTATTAATTAATTTTATTTATATTTTAGTCCTGGAAAATACTTAAAACGAAACCTTAGCTTAATACTCATCCTCTTTTGTGCAGATACCCGGACCGGACGTGCGGGGGCTTCCCTGGGGGACTGCCGTATCCTAAATCATCTCCATTCAAAAACCACTCACAAATTTAGGGTTCATCTTTCTTTATCTGAGACAATAGAATACAATAATATGGCTGCCCTTGTTCATTTAAACCCTTGTCTTTCCTCACCTTTCCTCGGCAAAAAACTGTAAGAAATGTTATCTTCCTACTTTCTAAATCATATAATTTCTCCCATATTCTTCTACACATATTTGTATTATAACTGTTTCCCACAAGATTCCCGCACATACCCAAGTTTTATTTCATGGGTTAAGTTGTTTACATGTTTGTTGCAGTTCAATTAAAGGGAATTCTAAGATTTCGACGCCTTGCTGCTTAATATTTAGGAGCCCTAGATGTGCTCTTGATACACCCTATGGAGGTAACAACGCTAACACTATTTTATTTTTCTCACATGCTTTCCAAATATTATTTTGAAGAGCTCTTCCATAATTTTACTTTGTATTGAAATCGTATCTATTATCTCCAAATTTGTGTTTTAAATGAAGGGAAGTTTAAGATGCTTACATGTAACGTTGAAACCAAAGAACCTGCTTGGTTATCTTTTCGTTGTCTTTTCTTTTCAAGTGTTATATTATAGGATTCTTTCTCATTAGGAGTGATACACTCCCAATTTCATCATGGATGAATATTGATTGATGCGTGGACTTGTCTTGAAGTGGTTGATTAAGATCACAACGACGGATCTCTAAGCATGACATGGACTGCGACCTTGTTGTTAAAGGAGTATCTAGCCATGCGCCTAGGCTCTAGGCTCACCTAGGCTTAGCCGCGTAGCAATGGCCATTGGCGTTTGTACGCGTAAACTCCAGGCTCGAGGCACAACTTAGACGTGCCTTGTTAAATACTTTTGGAAAACTTCCCCAATACAATAATGGTCCAATTGATATGCTGATTTTACGTATTTTCCAATGAAATAAAGAGAATTGAACAATTCCCTTCCCCAAAACTAACCAAACTCGAGCATAATAAGTCCCTGAGTTGTGGTGAAACTCTCTTTCTCACTATTCACTATTTAGGCAAAACAAACAACAAACACACAAGAAACTCCAACAAGCATCTTGGAACAATTTATATGTTGATTTTGATTTTTCTATTCTCACATTGAAGTACATTTATTTTCGATATTTGATTATCTTTGCTTTTTTTGATTAATGGATAATTACAAATTGTTAAATAAATTTTGATATTTAAGTATATAATAAGGCGGTACAAGTTCTATCATCTTCTTATGTGTCTTCAGAGTAGTCTATAATAATGATTTATGTTATATATTTTTAAATATAGTTCATAAAATAATCTTATTATGACAAATTTACAACTTTTGCAAGTTTTATAGACTGTGCACCTCACTTCGATCAGGCCCGTGGCGCTTAGGCTCTTAGTAGACATTATCGCCTTGGTGCGCCTTACGCCTTAAACAACTATGGATTATGATAAAATACCTAAACTTTAGTAGGATATTCAATTTGCATGTCTGGCATTAAAATTTCAAGGATTATGTGAATTTATAATTCTTTTATGTACTTATGAATAACAAAGTCTAGCAACGATTTTTCATTTGGTTTTGCTTGAACTTAGTAAAGAACAAAGATGTCCTAACACAACTCAATAGGAACTCAAAGATGGTTCAAATTCTCGGTCTCGGTCCCCGTACCGGACGCTCAATTTTCAACTCGGTTCGGGCGATACTAAAAATTACGCTATTTAGAGCGCTAAAAAGATTCCGAAAAAATATAGAAATAAAAAAATAAGATCAATAATGTGGACCATTTAGATAAGTTCAAGGCACCCTTTAATATGCATAGCATCGTCTAATTGATTGAATTGATGCACATCGGACTTGCCACATTCAATACTTCATAATAAATCAATATTAAGTTAGGAAAAAAATCTAATAACACATAAAACTTGATAAAGATATTACATAGAAGTTACATAAAAATGATTTAGATCTGGTTTATCAAAGGTGATATACGAAGAATTGCAACAATCAATATTTCTTTGTTTATATCTCTTCATCTTCGTCTGTTTATGAATCGGCCGAAATTTCATTGACTCGGATAAATCGGACGATATTTCGTCGATACAACTCGGTATCGCTGAGATATCGGCGATTCACCACGATTCAACAATTATTTCATTTCGGGACATTGTATCAGATCGACCCGCTTCGAGACCGAGTTAACTCGGTCGAGATTTTGAACCATGAACTCAAATGAAAAAGCAGCAATAAGGGAGAAGTGAGAACCCACCTGCTTGCTGATGTGGTCAAAAGTGCCAAACTGCCAACACACCAGTGGAGTTATATTCATAGTTGGTATTTATCAATATATTATTATTTTTTTTCCAACTCATATACTCCTTAATAATTACCCTTTTTTGTTGGTGTGATCTCCAAGTGAGTTTGAGATACACTTCATGGATTTCCTTGTGGTTTTCAATAGTTAGTGTTTTATAATCCCCATAAATACATAAGAACGAGTGTACATGCTAGTATGCATATACACACAGATACATGTCTAGATGCATATATGATTTTTAATTATCAATTGCATGTAAAAGTTCATATAATTTGAAGATGGTAAAACATTTCGTCCTTCATTAATAACGAATATGATCACACCTATTTAATCAAGCCAAACATTTAACAGTGAATTGGAGAAGTGGCTGGCTGGTGTGTGCCTCGAAGAAATATGTGAATTCTAGTGGGCGAGTTGTTACTTGGAAGAGTCATGAAAGTGTTATGAACTTATGAGTATGTGGCAGTGGTGAATAGTTAGGGTAGGCTTAAGAGTAGTAGGCCACATGAGAGACATGATTCTGTTTGCAGTGATTGGATGGTGCATTGTGTATATCATATTAAAATGGGATGACGGTTGAAAAATCCAACCTATCACGGGGTTTTAGTTTCTAACAGTAGGACACAATATCATTAGTTTCTGATCATCTTGTATCATAGCCATGGTCCTTTTTATTGACAAGTACCTTATAGAGAGACTTAAAACAAGTGTGATGGAAATGCCAAAGGGTATACACCAAGTTCATTTTACTGCCCCAGACACATCAATGCCTGGACGCGTATGATGAAAATGACAATGGGCATTCACCAAGGTCTTTGTCATGCCACTACCTAAGACACTAACCAACGGTAGGACGCTGTGACGCAGATCATGAACTAAAGGTTGGGATAGGCCGTATGCCAGATGACTATGGTCTTTAGTCCAAAGTGCACCACCCACCCTGCCATAAGTTCTATGCATCAATTATTAGGGGTGCTTGCTTGTCCCAGTTGATTTTGGCGTTTCTAGCAGCCAGACTATGGGCGTCGACAATCAAGCCTCGTTACTGGAATATAGATTCCCATGTTTTTATAGTGCAATCTTGTTGAGTGGCTTAAATTCCCCAACCAAATTTTCAAATCAATCATCGTAGATGATCAACATGTTATCTTGGCGTCTTTCTATTTCAAAGAGAAGCCAACCAGGGGCTTCAAAGATTACGCAAGCATGAAGTCGAATTCATGAAATTGTGTTTTTTTTAAGATGAAGTTGCGTATGTGTTTTGTTCCAACGGAGTATAAAGATTTTGACGTGGCATTGTCCAAAATTAAGTAAACACGAATCCTCTGAGTTTGCCAACTGAAATTTGAGTGCCTAGTCAATCACGCGATGGGTCGGCCGTAAAGTCATTTATTAGCATATTCTTGGGGAACACAAGGAAGCGGGTGAGATGATAACTAAAACTTTCAATAAATGATAGTGTCATATTTTTCAACAGATGCTAAATTATATGTAGATGAACTCCTCATTGTGGAGACCATCTCCAACGAGTTTGGTTGAAAAATTCGTTTTTTTAGTGTTTAAAAAAATGGTCCCTTTTTTTTGGTCCTCTTTAGAACGATTCTGCATATGCAAATATACATCTTATAAGAGACTGAATGGATAAATGAATTGAAGAACTGATTATTGACAAATTTTGGATTGATATTTGAATGATCGGTCAGATAATTGGATTATTGGATCCTGACACTCAATTGGACATATTACCTTTTTGCTAGTGGATTCTTGTTATGTTTGAGTCATTTGTACCCTTGCTCGGATTGCTCCTAAGAGTTCCTCTATCCTGCTAGGTTTCTTCTCACTTTAACGCTACAAGTTCTCGATCCTTGTTAATGGAGAATAGAGAAAATCTTTCGATACATGTCACTTAGGCCGGTAAACGGGTCCGATTCGAATCGGATCAGGATGATCCAAATCCGTTTCTGTTAACAAATTTCGAATTTGGATCGGATCTGATAATCCGAAGAACCATAGATCTGTTATACCGAACTGTTAAAGATCCAAATCATCCGATCTGATTGGAAAGTTCGAATATCTGATTTTTTACATATTTTTATGTATTTGAAAAAACCTAAGACTAAATATTATATATATATATATATATATATATATTAAATACGTATATGTATATATATATATATAGAGAGAGAGAGAGAGAGAGAGGGGTTCACAAGTGAATCAAAATAATGAACTTTTTAATGAACCTAATAAGACATTAAAAAAATAACCCATTAAGCATTAATTCCTTATTGTAAATGGTCCGCCCAGCAGCAGCGGACCCTCATTTTTTTAATATACCCCCCCCCGGGGCAAAGCCACGGCATGGCAGAGGGGGGCCGTGACCTCCCCCAAGATTTGAAAATTTTGGAGAAATGCCGGCAAACTGTAATGCCATTCAAAAATTCACCATCACTTTTTTCTGTGTGGTCCCCCCAACGAAACCTTATTTACCCAAAACCAAATGACACTCAATCTGACTGCCCAAACTTTAAATGTGTGGTATGGCCCACTTGTACTTGTTGGGAGATTTGGGTGCACACAAATTTTTTTTATTATTAAACTTATAAAAGTGAGTGAACTGCACGATATAAAACTTGCCAAACTGTTTGGTCAAAGAAAACCAAAACCTTTCTTCATCCCTCCAGGACCTTTGTTCCGTTCAATCCTTTCAAACAAATTGTTGTTTCAACAAACATGTTATTCCTTCTAAACCGTATCCCACCACCCACACAGCTGTTGAGATAATGTTAAAGCAATAAAATAAGATTGGTCTCTCTCATTTTTTATCCGCCCTATATCTATCCATTATTTCACTACTGTTATTTGTTATGTTTGTAAATGTAATCTATATTTATTTTATTTACTCTTAAATCAATTCTATCAACGGTATAACAAATATTGGTATGATCTAGTGTGTTCATTTCCTTTATTTTTTATGTTTTACCCCCAATTTTTTTTTAGCCTGAAATGCCTTTTAATTGCATATTATCACCTAATGATATTATTACATTAAATTGATGTCTTGATGATAATATTACGTTAAACTGATTTGTCACCCAATATACCTGATTTATAATATTTTATTGTTAAAATATAACTTAAATGAGTAATTAGTATAATTCAACTTGAATAAATATTTGTCATTCAATTAATATATTTTTAGGGCTAAAAAATTACAAAAAGCTATAAATAACCCTAAAAAAAAATCGTCTCGGGGGTTACCCCCCCCGAACCCCCCCCCACTAGTTTTCCCTTTGTTTAACTTCGGTCCCCCCAAGTTTGGATCCTGGCTTCGCCCCCCCCCCCCCCCCCACCCAACAGCCTTTCTGTGCGTGTGACACGTGTTTATTAAAGATGTTTAACATCTGCTGAGTCTGTCAAATAGGGGGGGACCATTCTTATCTAATTCTGATGGGGTCTTATCCCGTAAGATACTTATATTTGGACAGTAGAAACACACTGCGTAAAAGCAGGTACTACAAAATTGCAGCAGCTGTGACCTTTACCCTACCGACTCTTTCCTACAAACTTATTGAAGCAATCGTCAGCCACTGTTACTTCATCTCTAGGAAGCTGTTACGGTATATTAACATTTTTGGGTTCAAACATTTCAACATGCAACAAAAAAGAGATCAAGAACAAAAGATCATTGACGGTTGTTGCACCTATGGGTAGTGGTGGTGGTGGGGTGTATATTAAGAAAAACGCGCGTGTCACACGCGTGTCCGTGGCCACTGGCACGGACTAATTACAACAAGGAATTAATGCTTAATGGGTTATTTTTTAATGTCTTAGGTTCATTAAAAAGTTCATTATTTTGACTCTCTCTCTCTCTCTCTCTATATATATATATATATATATATATATATATATATATATATATATATATATTATCATATGGGATTGACATTAATCTATATCCGATCCATTTACTATTCGGATAAACGGGTTATCGGATTTCAAAATTAATATCGGATCCGGATCAAAATCTGATCCGTTGACAACCCTAATGTCACTCAATTTAGGACACGAGTCAACATCTCCTTGGTTCATATGCTATGGTCACTTACGTAGATAGGGGGAAGTATGATATAAATAATAACGGGGGGTATATCGTACCTGTCCTATTTTAGTGCTTAGATAATATAGCTAAGATAGATATCTTTTGTTATACTTGTCTTTATTTTAGTGAATAGATATTATAGTTAGGATAGAAGTTTTTAGAAGGTATCATTAGTGATGTATGCATTACAACTCATACATAGGTAGCACCTTTTACTAGCCTCACCCAATGCATATAAATGTACTCACTCCCTATTGGGAAGATTTCTTTAGCTTTCTTAGCATATTTTTCCGATTTGTGTTTGTGTTTCTCTTTTCTTTGGATTCAATTTTTGGTGTTTGCATCAAATTAGTATCAGAAATGAATTAACTCCTTGGTGTGTGAGTGTCTGTCCTCCCATTTCATCTCTATCAATGGCTCCCAAAAAGAGAAATCAGAACATCGAGTACAAGAACAATTGCCTTCATAATGGCCGAAATCAAGGAGCAAAGAGCCAAAATGAGGAGCCAACAAACTCTAATATTGTCAAAATTTGAGGGTTTGACTTCTTCTCAGCCTATAAATCCTCCCCTTCAAACCCTAGCCCCTATCATGAACCCTGATTCCGACAATCAGCAAGAAATACTTCAAAACTCAATCTGCTGCAAATTCCCTATGAAATTGCTACACCCTTCGCAAACCCTCGGTGACTGGACTTCCTGGCGACGATTATAGGCGGCTGGATCTAAGGCTGCGCAACTAGATTGATTTTCGACCCCAATGACATTAAATCTTGGCGAGCTCAGGGCATCATGGGTTGTGCTAGCCAAAATAGAGCAGTTGTTGCAACAACAATATCATTGCAGGTTTCCTTTTTCCCAAAGGAGCCTTTGAGAGGCTCGATCCTATGCTTCGCAGGCTTGGGACTTCAGTAGGCAAACATGACTATAGAAGGCTGATTAAGGGAGCGTGAGTCTCTTTGGTTTTTGGCTCTTGAGCCATTACCAGAAAGGGGGAACGGACTAAACTCTAGCTTGTGTTTGGCTAAATGAAGAGCTCAGATTGAAAAAAGTAAAGCAAAAGAATTATGATTTGGCCCCAATCTTTAAGGTATTTTTTGGGCCATCCCTAATTTTGCCAAAATTATTTTTGTGACCCCTAAATTTTTCTGGCTGTGTATTTTTGAAAATTTACATGCGCATCTCCAACTTTCAAAGTTCGAGGCCAAACTCTTGCAAATGAGGGTGTAGTGATGTAGATAGGGAGAAGTATGATGTAAATAATAATGGGAGATATATCTGTACTTTTTTTTTGTGCGACATTTGTTCTATTTTAGTGCTTAAATATTATAGCTAGGATAGAAGCTTCTATATGGTATTATTAGTGTTGTTGAGCATGACAACTCATGTATAGTTAGCACTTTCTAGAAGCCTCTCTCAATGCATATAAATGTACTCATTTCCCATTGGGAAGAAGAATTTTTTGGATTTCTAGTACAAGTTTTCGGATTTTTAAAACAATTTTCAGATTTGTACTTGTCTTTTGTCTCTTCTTTTGGATTCAATTTTTGGTGGTTGCATGACCTTTCCCTGCTACAAATAGATAGTCATTTTTGTTTTTGATAAATGGGAGTTGGTCTTTCCCATCCCTCTCCATCGAAGCCACCTCCTTAGCTCTCTTCGCCGAGATGTGTAAGAACTTTGACATCTATATTTGCTCCAATGACCCCACTGCGAGTAACTGAGAACAATTTATTGATTATCATGTAAAATTCCATGTCAATTTTTTTATGTCATGTTCAGTCTACATATTTTCTAATAATATGCACCCATAGTTTCTTCTAATATGTTCATTGTACGTATGTTCTAATATGTCTTGTTCATTCTGCATAATTTCTACTAAATATTTTCTAATATGTCTTGTTCATTGTGCATAGTTTCTACTAACAATTACTTGCACTAAAGTCAGCCACAAGTGTGTCTTATACCTTTCTTCTCGCTTTACTGTATTACTGCTTAGTTTAGTGAGTCTATCGCGTTATCTATAGTGCAATCCAATTATTACTCATATCTGCATTAATCCTGTTGATATACAATTAATTGTTGCTGATTCATTTGAATTTCGAATGAGCTCTCAATTCCTCATCTTGTTCCTTTCAGTTTGCTACATGTTTCTGAACAACTGCTGATTGCACCCCAAAATTAGTGAAGTGATAATTAATCATTTTGTAGGTAACATTCCCAAATTCCCTCGAAGTAATGTTTGGGATCCTTATAAGCGCCTTGGTGTCAGTACCGATGCTTCCGAGGAAGAAGTCTGGAGTTCTCGCAACTTTTTGTTGACTCAGTATGCTGGGCATGAGAGAAGTGCCGAATCAATAGAAGCTGCTTTTGAGAAAATACTGATGGCCAGCTTCAAAAATAGGAAGAGAACAAAGATAAACTTGAAAAGCCGGCTAAAAAAGAAAGTAGAGGAGTCTCCACCTTGGGTTCAAAACTTGCTCAGTTTCGTGGAAGTTCCTCCTACTGTAATAATTCTTAGAAGATTATTCCTCTTTACATTCATGGCTGGTTGGAGTGTGATGAACTCTGCAGAAGCCGGACCTGCTTTCCAGGTTTGTCCAACATCTTCTGTTTTGATTATCGACAGTGATTTCTTATACAGGGGGCACATATCTGGGTGGGCAGACAATATTGTCCCTTAAAAAACGGGTTTCTTGACTTCAAAAGTAGGGGACAATATCGAGAGTGAACATTCACATTTCCTTCAACTTGTCATGTTCGCTGGCATCAACATTAACTCTTCTAGCCTTTTTAACAAAATGTTCCTTTTTTATTTGGTTAATATTAATTAGTTAAGGTAAAAACAATTTGTTTACATCAAAAGAGTTGGTTAAAAAGAGGGTAAAAGTAGTAATGATATCATTACTGAATTGAAATATTACAATTTGTTATAATCAATGGAAAGTTTTTGTTGCATTTAAATGTTTTTCATTTTCATTGTCATTAATATATATATATGTATGAGAGCAGATATCATGAGGTCCCCCATTTTGAGGTGCCTGAATGAGGTCCATTTTTTTAAAATAGTAAAAAAAAATATTTTTGGGCTAGTTTTATTTTTATGGTTTTTAAACATTTCATTTTATGGTTTTTAAACATTTCAGTAGGGCCATATAAAAATAATCAGCTCAAAATGATTTTTTTTGCTATTTTAAAAAAATCGGTCAAACTGTGTCAGTTTTTAAGTTGCTGGGATAGGTGTAGATGAACAATACCCCCCCTAGAAACGTATAGGAAGTTTTCTCCTCGTACGGCTCGAGAAAAAATGATTCAAAGTTTTGTCTATGTATAGAATTCTAAGGAATAGCAAAATAGTCCATAAAATAAATTAGACTACGATTTAACTCATTTTTCTTCTTCCTTGAAAAAAAAAATCATTTGTAGTCATAACTCAAGTTGAATTTTTTTTCAAAATAGCTCAAAGGAAAATCTTTAAGCAATTTCAATTTCATTTATTGAGTGGTCTTTAACCCCCCTTTCCTTTCTCATATATGTATTGCCTATATAAATGAAGAATATTTTACTTATCCCAATGCATTGTATCCTACATTTTTGTAAAAATCGTGTTTCCCGTATCTTGAGTCGTAGGCTTTATATAATTTGCCTCTGAAGTTCTTAAAAGGAAAAATCCCCCCCGAGTATAACATACTCGTCACTATATGAAAATGAGGCATTTTTAAGTTTTTTTTTGTTAATTATGAGCTCAAGCTTTGTTTACAATTGCAGTGCAAGTTACCCTTAACTGTTCATCCATGAAAGTTGGTGGAAATGCTGACATGCATTTTTCTTTTAATATTAATATTGTTAGAAGAATTTCCAAAAATCTATTCTCTCTTCCTCTCTCTCTATACTCGTGCGCACCCACACGCATATATTTCATAAGAAACAACGATAATAATATTATTCATAATGATGTTGAAACTACAACATATCTGTGAATCAGCAGTTAAGAAAGGATCAAAGTAAGATAAAAGAAAGAAAGAGAAAACAACAGGACGAAAGCAAAAAATAAGAAGTGAATTGCTGCAGCCCTCCCAGTGCAGCTACCCAGTTATGCCTTTATCATCTGACCACATCTTTAGAGCTTCTTTAGCCTTCAAATGAGAACTAACTTAAAAATAACACAGTTGTCCAATTTTGCAGAATGGAAGATAAAGTAACCCTGTTTAAACTTTCGAAAAAGATGGCCACAGGTAGGCACTAAGTTGATCTTCATCCGTATCTCTTCCTTCTCCACCGACTTGTCTTTGAGAATACGACTATATCGCTCTAACCAAACCCTCCACATTAAGGCCATAGAGATGTTTCTTCCTGTCTTCCTTAAGCATCCACACTAAAGAAATGAACCTTTCTCAGCTCCTAGGGAAAACAACCATAATTTTAAACTCTTGAATCACCATTTACCCAAAAAATCCAGTTAAGGTCAATGAAGTATAATATGGTCAATGGATTAAGAGGGTGATAAACAAGATTGGGCTTTTTGCTGTCTTTCCTCCTCTCACGTCCGACCATGCAAATAGTTGAAGTTTTGAGTGTATTCCCGTTTTCAAATCATTATATGTATGTATATATTTGTACATACATATATAAATTTATTATCATGTATTTTCTATGTATACTAGCAGAATCTCCTTGCCAAAGGTACTATTGTAACTTTGAACCCAATATGGCTGGTGCCTTCGCCAAGTTGTGAGCCTACTACAAACACTTGTCACTTGCCTATGGCACGCCCCATTATCATTTTATAATTTTTAAATAGTTAGCTATAGTTAAACTTTGAAGGATGATGCACTACTAAAATATACAAGGACCATTCACGTGATAAGGCATTACAATAATTCTATTACAGGTGCTTGCTGGATATCATCCAAGAAATTACTTTTTTTTTTTTTTGGTTAACCAGGGTATCCACTAGCGACTTAGTGACTAATCCCTTCGCTGATTGTAGGCACCTCGATGGGTGGGACAGCTGGCCCAGAGATTTAAGGCTGCTCCATGCCCAAGGCGGGAATCGAACCCCCGACACTTGGTTAAGGGAGGAAGAGCCCCTACCGCTCTACCACAAAATAATTATAAATAAGAAATCAAAAAAGCTACAGAGAGAGAACCATTTGAAATTTAGGACAGCCTCTATGCTTTCTATGCATAACACACAAACACACATGCTCAGAAAAAAAAAAAAAAAAAAAAAACTAACAAATATCAGACTCAAGAATCCCCAACTAACACCAAAAATTGCTAAATCTAGCAACCATGAATGTGAAAGCACAACAAAAAATTACGGTTAAAGAACATAAACATTGTGAATGTGAACTCTCAAATATCAAGAACTATATATATAAAGAACATAAACATTCCTAATATATATTATTCTTGTTTGAGACTGAATCAGGTGTCTTGTAGAATGTGTTGTAGCAGTAGTTAGACATTAAGGTTTGTTTGGTGATCCTAACATGTCCAAATGCCCTTGAACCTTGAAAATACAAGTAGATCAATTCTTATTTTGATTGAATGGAAAGAGCAATCCTCATATGATGACCCAGGAAATCTGAGTTTGAGATAATGGTGATAGCCTTAAGATCAAGTAGCTATACCTCTTTCTATAGCTTAAATTTTATGTTCTGCAGACCTCACTAGTATTGTGTACTTGAATTTTGCATAAAGAATCCACACTTCAGATATCACATATAAAGCCCCTTGTTAATTGAATCACAAATTTTGTTTGACACAATTTTTTTTTCTTCTATGTAGGTTGCGCTCTCATTGGGAGCTTGCATATACTTCCTAAATGACAAGACGAAGAGTATAGCTAGAGCTTTCATTATTGGGTGAGTGTTTCATACATGCAATGGAAGTTCCCCTTGTTTTATATATATATATAATGCTCTTGTGCGGACTAGTCCGCATTTTAAAAGTGCGGACTGGACATGTGTCACCTAACGGTATGCCTAGAAATTATTGCCTAAATTATAGGCACACTCTCTCTCTTTTCCGGGCTCACCGCCAGGTGACACATGTCCGGTCTGCACTCTTAAAATGGGGACTAGTCCGCATAAGAGCAGGACTGTATATATATATATACCCAATCCCCATCTTCTTACCACATCATGCTTGTTGAGTGGGTCACTAAAATTGGATCTTCTTAATTGTAGATTGGGATCACTTGTGGCTGGCTGGGTTTGTGGTTCTTGCTTGGTACCCTTGATACCCTCAGCCCTGTTACAACCCACTTGGACTCTGGAACTCCTCACATCACTGGTGGTATATATCTTCTTGTTTCTTGGCTGTACTTTTCTCAAATGAAACCCCAACTGTCCTGGTTAATTTTTGTGTTCCTTATTGAAGATTGGGAACTAGTTCAAGTGTTATTTGCATTTCTTTTTCGATTTTCTCATGGTACATCATGCCGGAAGGTTGTATTTCTATGATAATGAATAGCTTAGCTTCTCAATAATGTGATTCATATTGAATTTCTGACATGTATGGGCTTGCGATGAACTTATGTACACATAATGGTATTTGTGCATAACAAAATGTTTTTGAGACTTGTTAGCAGTGTTTTTAAAAGCTCGCTATTGCGTTTTGCGGTGGAAAAAAGTAAGGCAAACAAGGCTGCTATTTGGGATGCTCAAAAAGCGTGCGCTATTGTGCGCTATTTTGCGCTATTGTGCGCTATTTTACGCTATTTGGCGCAACAGGAACGCTATTCATGTTTTTTTTAGAAATCACAGTTTAGTTAAGGAGGGGGAAAAGTGTTACCTTATTTCACGTACGGACTTTGTTTGGGTGAGGTATTCTTTGTTCCAAACCCTCAATTTACTTATTTACGAAGGTCTCAATGATGTTATTTGCTTTTTTTAAAAAGTTACAAACTCTCGGTTTACTTAAACGTTTACTTATTTTACATTTTTCAGTAAATAATGTTTTTTATTTTATAATTTCCAGTTTTAAATATTACTAATTTTTCAAATCTCAGTTCAAAATGTTTTTTTTTAATAATTGTCAGTTTAAAATGATGTGTCATAAATATCTATTTAAATTGTTATTTATTTTATGATTTTCAGCTTTAAATGTTACTTATTTTTCAGATTTCTGTTTAAAATGTTATTATTATTATTATTATTATTATTATTATTATTATCAATTTAAAATACTACTTGTTTTATAAATTTATGTTTAAAATGTTATTATATTATAATTTTAAGTTTAAACTTGACTTATTTTACAAATTTCATATTAAAATTTTATTTATTTTATTATTTTTAGCTTTGAATGTTACTTATTTCAGAATTCTGTTTAAAATGTTATTATTATTATTATTTTAATTGGCAATTTAAAAAGTAACTTTAGAAAAAAAAATTATTTATTTTATTATTTTTAGCTTTGAATGTTACTTATTTTCAGAATTCTGTTTAAAATGTTATTATTATTATTTTTTTAATTGCCACTTTAAAAAGTAGATTTAGAAAAAAATAAAAAAAATCAATTTCAATTATAACTTTTTTTACCAATTTCAGTTTAAAATGTTACTTTCTTACAAATTTCATTTTAAAATGTTATTTTTTTATTTATATTTTTTTTATAAGTTTTTTAATTAAAAAGTGGGAATGCATGAATTGCTTGCGCGATGCGCGACGCTACTTAGGAGCCAGAACGCGACACCCTGCGCGACCGCGATTTAAAACATTGCTTGTTAGGCATAATCAAATCGGGGAAAAGCAATGAGAAGGCATCTTTCTCTTATGCGAACAAGGCGAAAAGCTGTTATGTGCCGGGGTGGGCTACTGGCTGTTTAGTGCTAGGTTGTGCCATGGGTCGTGATTGTCTAATCTCGTGTTTGTGCGGATGCTCATGGACTGAAGTTGGTCCGAGAGCATAGTGTAATCAATCATAGGTTCCTGTAAATTGGTTCTTGTAAATTGCTACATTATCCATTTTGTGAGGTGTTTGCGATGCTTTCTGAACTCTTTTGCATGTCTTGATCGTGGTTACATAAAATCATTGTTAATAAATTAATGTCGATAATAGAGTGGGGGGCAGAATGAAATCAGGCTTCATCTGAAATTTGTCAGAATAAGTATGCATGGATTAGTAAGGACCAAAGACCGAGGATTTTTTCAAAGCAAATGATATTTGTTACCACCCTTGTATTCCGTACAGGATAACCCTTTGGTGTTGAACCCATGCGCTATGCCATTTAAAACATACCACAATAAAATCAAGCATTCACTTTTCATCGCGAACATGTCTTTTGCACTCTCTTTCCCAAAACCTGATACCTTCCCCCTCTCGCACAATCTTCCTTTATCCACTTTAAAATTAAAAGCATACCAACAAAAGCCAAATTCAGTAACTTCAATTAGACATTCGATCGGAAAAAATATGTTTTTTGTGCATACACGAGTCCCTAACTAGAGTATTCACATTTGACCTAATAATTGATATTGGAACACGCCGTGAATGACTGTTTTTATGTAACAATGATTTCATTGTTTATCGTTGTTATCGCATATGAAGGTCTACAGGGTATATGTTTATCGTTGTTATCTCGTTTGAAATTGTTTTTAAATGTTTTTTAAAGAAAAATATTATTTGGTTTTAATCTCGTTAGAACGAGAATCGAACTTGTTAGAATGAAATTGAGTTTTTGTTCGAATGACTTCTGATCTCGTTAGAACGAAATTAAGATCTCATTGGAACGAAATCTCAACGACCATTGATCGAGAATCCTTTGCTAAGGATTGCACATCTCGTTAGAAGGACAATCGAATGAGAAAGCAATTTTCGTTTGAACAAAATAGAATTTTTTAGAACTAAAAGCTAATCTCGTTCGAACGACCTTGTATTTTCGTTCGAACAAGTTCGCCGCCTTGAAATTCGTGTTTTTCAAATTAAGGCCTGTTGGACTCGGATTTTTTAAGAACTTTTGGAGAAAAACGTTTCCTATCTGTTTATCAAAGTTTCCAAACCCTATTTTCACCCTTTAAATTTAAAGATTCAAGTTTTTCATATACATATGGTTTGAGATTTTTAATTTGGGCACCAAGGTTTGACTCTCTATATCTTAAGAGAACTAGTTTCGTGCAGTGGATTACGAACTTGCTGTTTACACGCGGTGGACTCCGTGTTTGTGGTGTTGCGATGAAGAAAAGGTGGATTTCGTATTCCTTTCCGTAGACGGTTGCTGAGCATCATCGGTGGATAACGAGACGAGCATGTGAAAAACCTTACTAAGTTGTTTAACACAAGTTAAAACAGTTAAGTTTCGATCTACTTTTTGAGGAAACTCTTTTATAATAAGATCTCAACAGAAACACTAGAAGTGTTAAAACAGTAAATATGAACAAGTTATCTCATAATCTTGGAAATAGGTTTTAAAATTAAACCTAACTCTAGTTTGCAACACTAGTAATGAAGAAGTAAAAACCACACACAAGAGACAATATTTTTACGTGGTAAAACCCCAAATAAGGGAAAACATCCATGGAGGTCTCTACACCTCAAAATGAAAAACCCACTAAAATCAAACAATAGTTACAAGATTACAAGCACTAAACATGCATTCAAGATCCTAAGACTAAGATAGAAATGTACCTACACGAGTTCTCCTCTCAAAGGTAATTTTGATCCGCTTTGACCTTCCTAGCAGTTTTTTTGCCTTCCTCCTTGCTTTTTGTTTGCAGTGGCTCATCCAACTCAAAATCTCTCAAATGAACCACACTAACTATGTGTTCATGTGAGAGTGACAATTACAAATAAATCCTATAAAATTACACAGTTTCTATATGACATGCAAATAGTTCAAATCTCTATGAAAATGAGACTTCAAAACTATTTTCAGATCTGAACAAGAATCTTTTTGAAATATAGATTTTATCATTTCAAAACTTATATATGTACGAAATAATTTCACAAACTGTGAAACTTATATTTTTGAAACAAGGTTTTTCAGATCTAAAATTTTAGACTACTGGAAGTCTCTTTTTCAAAGAAACCCTAAAATATATCACGTGATATATCTCTTAGTAAATATCACGATTTCTATAAAGAAATGCAAGATCTAGAGTGAGACCTGGTTCCTAATAGAGATAATTAGTGAAGAGGGCCTTCAAACTCAACCAGATACCAAATTCACAAAAAACCTAATTGATTCTAACTCTCAAGAGGTAGGTTATTTGGAGTAGTGAAACTTTAAGAACATGTTTGATTTTTGGAAGAAAACCTACGAGTTTTGTATTACGAAGAGTGGTTTTCTCTCTCTCTCTCTCTCTCTTTATATATATATATATATATATATATATATATATATATATATATATATTCTCTCTCTAACCTCTTTTTTTCCCCTCTTAAGTGAGACGAATGTCAAAGTTTCTAAATAGCTGACCTAAGGAACCTATTTATATTAGTCTTACAAGGATTTGGAACATCGAATGCTTTGGACGGTTGGGATTAGATTTGACCTTTTGACTTCTAATCTAATGGATACAAATGCACCACACAAAGGTTTATTCTCATTGTTTCATTTAACCCTCACAAGGATTGACTCTGGAGACATGCAGATCGTAGTTTAAAATGATCCAAAGACTAATATTGTTTCTCACTTCTAAGACACAGAGAAACACAAATGTAACCAGTAGTGTGCTAACACGTGGGATAATCCAATAGGCTGTCAAACACGTGTTTTAGATCTTTTAAGAATCCAAATTGCACCCACAATATTCTCAGCCAGATTTATATTCTACCCCGATACATTTTTAAGGAATAATAATAATTCTAATTAAGGCCATAACATTTTAAAACATAATTTTAAAATTTTAAAAATCTTAAAAAAATGTATTAAAATTTTTTAAAAATATGTAAACACTTGTGCACACACATTAACACCTATATGCATGAATTGTGTCCTATAGTGTATTTAATATTTTAAGAATACTTCCCTTTATTAGATGTTTGTGGTTCTTGGACTGGATGATGTTTATTGATGAAACTTATATACCTTGGAGGGGATGCTCAAGAAAACTAACCTATTTTTTCACCATATCCAAACTAGTTGTAAAACCTTTATGGTACAGACTAAAGTGAGTCAACCATATAATGTGTTCTCAATCTCCCCCTTTGGATATTGGAGACAAAATTCCCTTGAGTAACCTGTACTCGTGGGTAAAATAAGAAACTCCTAGTTTTTCTATACAGAAGAGTAATTGACCCATTCCCATCCTAGAACCAAAAATCAGAAAGAGAAAATAATAAGAGAAAGAAAATACATAACTCAACTATCATACAGACCATTATAGTAAATCTGTGATATCTGCAAAAACGATTTCTGAAATGCCTGAAATAAAACACTTAAGTTGGCACATTAGTTGAGTCAAGAGAGATGAAAACATAACAAGTTACTCAACTATTTCTCCCCTAATTTTTATCCAATGTACAAAGGGTGAAAAACTGATAAAAAATCATAATAAGCAGTCTAAAAACCTACAATAATCAACGGGACGGTTTAGTAAATAAGTCAGCTAATTGAAGTTTTGTAGGTAAATAGTTTATCTCTAATTCTTTGGATTCAACTAATTCACGGATAAAATGGTGTCTTATCTTGATGTGTTTAGTACGCGAATGTTGAACAGGATTCTTGGAGATATTTATCGCACTTTGATTATCGCAATATAGATGTATCTTTTCTTCATTAATTTCATAGTCACTAAGCATTTGCTTAATCCGCATTAATTGAGCAAAACAGCTTCCCGCGGCTATATATTCTGATTCTGTTGTGAAAAGTGAAGTGATATTTTGCTTTTTACTACTCCATCCTACTAAGTTATTACCTATATAATAACAAGTGCCTGAGGTGCTTTTGCTGTCATAAGAACAACCAACCTAATCTGCATCGGTGTATCCTACAATTATGCTAGATGTATTGTTTGTGTACCATATGCCTAGGTTTATTGTACCATTAACATATTTGATAATTCGTTTGACACATAACAAGTGACTTTCCTTAAGTGCACTTTGGTAACGGGCACAAACACACACAACATACATGATATCAGGATGTGAGGTTGTGATGTATAACATGCTACCTATCATACTTCTATATAGGGTATGATCTATAGGTTTCCCATGTTCATCTTTAGAAAGTTTTATTGAATTGCTCATGGGAGTCCTAGCAATCTTGGCATTCTCTAATCCAAACTTTTTCACTAGCTTTATAGCATGTTTTGATTACGAAATGAATAACCCATCAGATTTTTGCTTGACTTGAAGTCCTAAAATATACCGAAGCTCCTCCATAAGCCACATTTGGAACTCCCTGTGCATAATTTTAGAAAATTCTTTAACCTCAGACGGGGAAGTGGAACCAAATATTATGTCGTCTACATAAACCTAAGCTATTAAGATCTGTTTGTTAAAATGTTTAACAAATAATGTCTGGTCATTTCTATCTTGTCAAAACCCACATGCATTCGTACCAGGTCCGAGGGGATTTCTTTAAATCGTATAGATCCCTTTTCAATCTATAAATATGGTTTGGGTAATAAGGGTCAAGAAAGCCTTTCAGCTGTTCAACATAAGTCTCCCCTGTCAAAATACCATTTTAAAAGGCGAATTTCACATCCGTTTGATAAAGTGTGAATTGTAAGTGACAAGCTATTGCCAAGAGTAAGCGAATAGACTCAAGGCGAGTGATCGAGGCAATGGTCTCCTCGAAATCTATTCCTTCAACTTGAGAGTAACCCTGGGCAACTAATCTAACTTTATTTCTAACTATCATCCCCAATTCATCTGTTTTGTTTTTAAAAATCCAGCGAGTGCCAATAACCCTTTTATTTTCTGGCCTAGGCATAAGATTCCACACGTCATGAATTTTAAATTTGAGGATCTCTTCCTGCATAACACCTATCCAAATTGAGTCATTAAGTGCTTCATTTACATTCTTTGGTTCTATTAGAGAAACAAAGCATGCAAAGTGAGCAACATTACATAATTGGGATCTTGTATGCACTGGATCTTCAGGGTTACCAACAACATTATCTATAGGATGATCTTTAGAAACCCAGTTAGTTACTTTAGGGTTCTCAGTTAGTAAATGGTCAACTATCTCTAGAGAGGCATAAGTAAAATCTTCTCATAAGAAAGTTAAAGACTTGCGGTTTTATTTGCTAAGAATGTCATAATATATATTTATTAAAATAATAAATATGAACAAGTTATCTCAGAATCTTGGAAATAGGTTTTAAAAATAAATCGAAGTCTAGTTTGCAGCAGTAGTAGTGAAGAAGTAAAAACCACCCACAAGAGATAATATTTTTACGTGGTAAAACCCCAAATGAACGGAAACATCCACAGAGGTCTCTAAACCTCAAAATGAAAAATCCACTAAAATCAAACAATAGTTACAAGATTACAAGAACTAAGCATGCATTCAAGATCCTAAGACTAAGATATAAATGTACCTACACGAGTTCCCGTCTCAAAGGTAATTCTGATCCTCTTTGACCTTACTATCAGCTTCTTTGCCCTCCTCCTTACTTTTTATTTGCAGTGGCTCAACCGACTCAAAGTCTCTCAAATGAACCACACTAACTATGTGTTCGTGTGAGAGTGACAGTTGATAGTACAAATATAGCACCCTGCCGCGGAATGTATTCTTCTCTGTTCAGTTCGCAGGCATACCTCATAGGTCATACAGGGCGCGGCCAGACCTCACTCATGGCGCGGCTAGATCTCACTCATGGCGCGATCAGATCTCACTCATGGCGCGGCCAGATCTCACTCATGGCGCGGCCAGACCTCACTCATGGCGCGGCCAGATCTCACTCATGTAGGGTGCGACCCTATCCATTATAGGCCGCGACACTCCTCCGAGCGATGCGCGGCATGCCTCCAGCAGCTCCATACAACACCGCTTGCTTTACAGGCCGCACCCCCCTTTATTCGCACCTACTGCAGACTTGGTATAGGTCACGTGCTCAGGGCACGTGACTCAGGACATTTACCTCATAAATAGAGGACCACACTTCGAAGGAGAAGGGGGATTCCACACACGCCCGGGGTAGGTTCTCCAATACAAATTCCCTCTACACAACCCCAACATACGACTTGGAGGCCATATATCTGCAACGTAGCTACCTCTCTGGCACACCGGAATCCTCAGTCATCATGCATTCTCCTTTATTCTCATACTTGTACGCCTCTTTAGGCACGATTATATTGTACAATACAACGCATATAATGAGAATGGAGCAACACAGTGGACGTAGGCCCATTTTAGGGGCTGAACCACTCTATATCTTGTCTCCTCTCTATTTACTTGCTTTACTTGTTTATTACGCACTTTACTCATGACTTGCTGATATGAGAACGACACAGTGGATGATTTCTCGTATCATCAGTTTGGCGCCGTTGGTGGGAACCGAGATATTTCAATCTTGTTTCTCTACATATATGAGTTCTTAAACACCTTATTCGACCCCTGAGGGTCCTATGGATCATCTTCTCACGGGTCGGTTACTGGTTATTGGGATCCGCTTTACATTCGCCCCCTTTATCGGGTATTTCATATTTCTGGATCTGTCTTTGGATCTTCATTTGATGGCTTTGGATCTATTTTACATACCCCTGTGATATCATTCCATCTAGATAATGCTGAAAGGCATGGTGGACTTTAGTCCCGAAATGGTGGATGATTAGGGAAGGGCTATATTTACTCCCCTTTTTGTTGCCATCTACCTATGATCTAGGGGTTATCATTGAAATTGCGCCGTATTGAGCACCGCAAGGGAATTCTCTCGTCAATGGACCCTAGTAGGTTTTCTTCACGTGTTGGGGGAGAAAATGCCAGTTCGTGTCTTGGGATCTCTCCACTGCCTAGCCAGGGGCGCGGCCTGTAAGTTCAACAGCCTCTCGTGCCGCGACCCCTACTAGTGCGGACCTATTACAACAACTCAAAATCACCGTGGGAAGGGCTTAAGTGGCCTTCGAATCGATCTTGTTGAATAACATTAAAGGGTTGCGGCAGTGCACTTGTGTGCCATACTGGCCGCGGCCTCGTCGGCATATCATGGAGCAGTTCAACCCCTCCTCCCCAATACTTCTGTGATCACTCACTTCTGTCAGTTTTGTCTCAGATTCTATATACTTTATAAAGACTAACAAAAGCAGATATGGAAGGAGAATCTATCCAGAGCGCAGAAGTCAAGGATGAGATTGTGCAATTGTACAATCACCTTAATCACCTCTATAACATCCATGCCTCACTTCAAACCCAGGTCAATTATCTAACTCGGAGGGTGCTAATGCTAGAGGCCGCGACCTCTCAGGATATAGGCGCGGGTGCGGAAGAAACAACTCAACCAGCCTTGTCTGCCGCGGCAGTTAAAGAAGCCGCGAAATCAACTGGCAGAAGTCAGAAAAAGAGAACAGAGAAGCTAGAGAAAAAATTAGGTGTCTATACTCCGTTGACCTTCCCGATTGAAGAGATCTTTGAGTTCATCAAAGAGGACAAGCTTTTGAGGTGGCCAGAAAAGTTGAGAACTCCACCCCACAAGAGGAACAAAGCTACCTGGTGCAAATTCCATCAGGACCATGGCCATGACACGGAGCAATGCTATGCTCTAAAGGATGAAGTTGAAAGGCTAATTGGGCAGGGGATGCTGCAGCGATTCCTGAAGAATGCATAAAGGACTCAGCCTGACCTGACAGAGGCTGCATGCCGCATCTCATCCTTAGTCTTTCCAATTTCAACTATTTCTGTTTATGTTTTATGAAGCTCATTAGAGCCTTAATACTCAAGACTTTATGTTTTGTCAACAAAGTCATTAGCTGAAGCATACATACATAAATATATGAATTAGAAAGTTTTGCCATATTTGATATCTCTCTTGGTGTCATAATCTGCTATCTCACAAAAAGGCCTTTTGTCTCAAACAGATTCCAGAGAAAGAATAATAAAATTATCTCGAAGGATTATCTTACTTCGGGATGCACTTATGGAGGGATTGCAATCTTAATCGACTCAAAAGTTCCCCTCACAAGGTGCAACTATACCTTTTTTTCTAATGATCATGTTCGTGAAAGCATCTGAGAATTCAAGGAGCTCCTATTAGCCACGGGGGCTTACAAAGCCCGTTCTTAGCTTTCGGGATGCGTCATCGAGCCGTGAGGCTTATAATATCTAGCCAGGGATGGCTTTATATATATCAGCAGCTGTGGGTGGCTTAATAACATAACCCAGCCTGGAGAGGCTTGATAGCATCTCGCATATTAGCTGTGGGTGGCTTAATAACATAACCCAGCCTGGAGAGGCTTGATAGTGTCTCGCATATTAGTTGTGGGTGGCTTAATAACATAACCCAGCCTGTAGAGGCTTGATAATGTCTCGTATATTAGCTGTGGGTGGCTTAATAACATAGCCCAGCCTGGAGAGTCTTGATAGTGTCTCGCATATTAGCTGTGGGTGGCTTGGTAACATGACCCAGCCCGAGAAGACTTGGAAATACCAACGTATGTCTACAGAGGCCCATTGTTCAGATGGACCAAAAATGTGCCGCAACCCACCGACATCTTGAAACATGAGAAAGCTACAACGTCAAATGCCACGGTGGAAGAGAATCAATTGTACCAAGTCTAAGGAAAGGCTTTCTCTACATATTCCATGTTGGTTATGGGATGACAAAAGATAAGCGGTTCAGACAACTAGGTGCAATGAAAGCAGCTAGGGATCCATGTAATCAGCAAGGCCCAGCCTTGAAATCATGTTCGCGGCAATCAAGTGAAGACGTTTACATGACGCGGCATAATAAAGGGCCGCGGCTTGCACGCAGCAGCCTTGTGACGCAGCAGTCGATGTCCGGGAGTAAAATTGCACCATTAATGTGGGCACGGACATTGGCAAATAAACATACTACGAAGAAATTGATCTCTGTCCGCGGACTTAAAATGTTATGTTTATCGGGGCACGGATGCATTTTCAAATATGAGGCAGTTACGTTCAACCATTCATTATAGCAAGCAATGTAAAACATGCAATGTAAAAGAGCAAGGAATATCAAGCAGTCAATCGTAGTGGTAAAAATATGGCCGCAGCCTTGATATTAGTAGTCAAGATTACAGAATGAAGGCCGCAGCCACAACAGAAATTAAGATTACAAAAAGGAGGGACGCAACCCTATATTGATGATTCAACAGAAATCAAATGAGTTTAAGAGGCTGTGTCATCATCATCATCAACCTCTTCTCCGTCCGCGGCAGTCTCTGTCTCTCCGTCTGCAACCGCTGCCTCTGCCTCAGCCCTGAGCCTTGCTCTCTCTTCCGCCGCGGACTTAAGTTCAGCGATGCACTCTTGATGTTCGGCATCGCTTAACTTCCAGGCAAGGACCTCCTCCTTAGCCTCAGGGAACCTCTTAATAAATCTTTATCGCAGCTCCTGGTAGCCACTGAGGTAGGCCCTGTTGTTGACAAGGAAGAAGTCCTTGGAGCCTTTAAATGACTCCACGGCATGATCTATGGCTAGCTGGAGGGCGTCACCATGATCAACCTCCAACCTTTTTATTGCCGCGGCATGATCTTCGTCTTTTTGAGCGGACTTGGCTTCCAACTCTTCATACTTCTGCTGGAGGAGGGCGAGCTTACTGCTTGAAATCTTCGCGACACGGGCGGCTTCCGCAGTCTGGGCTTGGGAGGATTTCAGGGATTCCGTGGCTTGTTTGAAATTTTCCTCCGCTTCTTCCCTTGCCTTGATCGCCTTCTCCAGGTCCATACACTACACCAAAACACGCCATTAGTAACACAATTTTACCATTACTAAAAATATTAGTAACATAATTTTTCCGTTAGAAAAAAGGCGTGGGGCACGAAGCTAGTAACGGTAAAATTCTGTTACTAATAGTAACGGAAAAAATTAGAATTAGTAACGGTAAAATTCTGTTACTAATAGTAACGGAAAAATTCAAAATTAGTAACGATAAAATTCTGTTACTAATAGTAACGGTAAAATTCAAAATTAGTAACGAAAAATTCGGGATTACCAATAGTAAAAATCTGTTACTGATAGTAATGGAAAATTAAAAATTAGCAACGGTAAAATTATGTTACTAATAGTAACGGTAAAATTCATAATTAGTAACGATAAAATTATGTTACTAATCTTAGTACATATTTAAAAAAAATATTTTTCAAGATACAATATCGTGAATTTAAAATCAGGAACACTAATTAAATCCTAAGAACATATACAAAAATAGTGGCTTAATTATATTTCAAACTAATCAATTCGAAAATAAACACGGACAACCTAATCATATTTCCAACTAAAAAGGGAAATGAAAAGCTTCCAACTTTAACACAATCTCATAGCAAGGCACCAACGTAAGTAAATAAATGCAAAAATGTGTCTGTTGGTACTGTTGTTGTTTCATCATTTGTTGTTGTTTCAACTGTTGAAACTGCACAAAAAAATTGAAAAAAAAAACATTAACCCTCAAGTATATTGTTAAATAGAGGGACAAAGAAAACTAACGTTGTAATAACATACTCGTGCAGCTTGCAATTGATGGTAAGATTGGTACCCAAAGTTGTGGTTAGGGTTGGGGCTTTTTTGTGGTACAGAAATAGGACTCGATTTTCTAGCTGGCCCTAAAAGACCACGGTTGTGATAAAACCCAGCCCCTTCTTCAGCCATGTTCAACTTGAGTGTCGCGGTAGCTCCCTTTGCCATACAAACACAGTGACTTATTACTTTAAATGCAGCTTTGTTTCTGTACTTCACATACTTGTACGCAAATAAATCCGCCATCACTCCTATCCATAACACCATAACCCAAGCTCTTTCCAATTATCCTGCATGAAGTACTTCAAATCTCTGTAACACCTCCTAAACGGGTTGCGATCATGTGTTGTTTTGAGCTTCTGGCTCAACATTTTATGCTCAGGTTTCGACTTTCACCTCCTCTTACAGAGGGTGCTTGCAACAGCAGCATCTCCAAATTCTCAACCTGTAAACAGGGATAGTAATTTATCATCAAAATAATATGAAAAAATAGTTATATATCTCATTCATTTATTTTATGATTTTAAATTGTAATTACCATAATGTAACCGAGATTTTTGGGGTCCAACTCTTCCATGATCAGTGCTGCATATTCGTTGGATTGTTTTTGAATATTGGACAGCTTGTTGGCAGAAGCACTGAGACTGATAATATACAAACACAATTATTGATTCATTAGAAACAGAAACAAAATTCCAATAGCAAACCACCCGTAAAAGATAGGCGTATATCAAAGTCAACTTTGGTGTAACTCATATGGAATCTTAATTCTTAATGCATGTCCTTGTGATGTCCACAATATAAATAAAATAAGCAGGTGACAAGGATAAATTTTCAATTATATGAGGATACCTCTCTAACTTAAGCTTCTGTGATTCTACTGTCTGCATCTTTATCGCCCTACATTAAATTCATCCTTCAGTAAAATAACAATAATAATAATCTTAATAATGTAATAATCTTAATAATGAGCTTTTTGGTTAGGCCGGCATTGTCGCTTTTTACACCTAATTCATCGTAATTCAAAAATTCATCCTAATTCAAAAAAAAAACTAAAAAGTTATTTGACAATATATAATATATAATTTATATATATGTAACTGAACATGCAAGTGAAGAAGTGTGTATAAGCAGAAAAGCAGCAGAGTTACATTAAAGCCCGTTTGGAAATAAGGGTAATGTTTATCCTAGGGTTATTAGAGAAAGGTAAAAGTGATCCCATGCGGGTCTCCGCTGTTCGTGGTAGTTTGTCACCACTTTTTCTCGAAGAAAGCATAGACATATTTATGTATATGTATATGGAGAGACAGGACAGAGGAGAAAGGGCCTACATAGCCCCACCACTATCCTCTCACTCCGTAATAAAATGGAATTGTCCAGTCACAGTCACAGTCACACTCAATTTATTATTTATACTGTGGTGGGAGGGAGGTTGGTGGATTTATTACAGCGTTTTAATTTGGATTATTAATAATTACTAAATAACAGTGCCGAGCATGCAATGATATTCCTGGATGAGTGAAGAAGAAAGTGTCCATTCCTGCAAGTTAGAATTGTAAATATGTGTGTTTGTGTGTGTGTGTGTGTGTGTGTGTGTGTGTGTGTGTGTGTGTGGTTAAGGATTCTATTGAAGAACATACAACAATCCAATACAACCAAAGACAATCATCCATATACAGACCCAAGGCAATCCTTAAAGCCTTTAAACCCTGTCATTTTTTAGTTTATATTTATTTTTTTACTTTTTATTTTTATATTTCTTTTTCTTTTTCTTTTTCTTTTTCCTTTTCTTTTTTGGTGTGGGTGTGGGTGTGAGTGTTGTGGGGGAGAAGGCTATTTAAAGCAATTTGTATGAAGCAACACACACTTAACTGCAAACAAACACAGATGTTTATATATTAAAAATGCTCTAAATTAAATGGACTTATTATTGCATGTAGAAGTAATTAAAGAACATATACTTCTAAAAGCAAGTTGTATCTTTGTAGAATGCAATCTAGGTTTTTGTAAATATTTCCTGCTACTATATGCCATTTCCTACACATGTATCTTATGCTTTTCAAATACGCTTTTAATGTTCCCACATGCCTTGAATCAAATAATGCATTTGGGGGAAGAAGATGAGATGTAATGATGGTCAAACAAAACACACATAAAGGATAGCAAATCAAACATGTGTTACCTATATGGAACTTTCAAAGCAGTACAAAATTTGGATTTTTGGTACAAAGAGCCATCGGTGGTGAGATCTTCCTCTGTGAACCAAAGTAGTAAAAGGAGTTGATGGATCCACCAAATCCATGATCTCTTGGTTTTCCTTGGATATTGGAAATTCACTTTTAGAAAAAAGGATGTAGATATTCCACCCAATTGTTTTAGCATCAAAGCAACCAAAATCAGCTTCAACTCGTTTAGGTTCCTGGAATTAACAAAGTTCAACCCAATAAGGTATTAAAGCAACTCGAATTTTTTTGTCAGAGATGAAAAAGGGGATACCATCCATCTATTGCAATATATAAAATAAACTCTTTCATTCAACTAATGACTGGAGTGTCTACTCTTACAAGAGTCCTAGATAAATAGGAACTAGAACTACTCAAGAGGTTAATGCATTAGAAATGTGGAGTGGTGATTCGAACCACAAAACAAAAGGAAAGAAAAATAATAATGAATGAATGAAATAATAAATTGATGGCCGTGACGATGATAGATAAAGATCAATCATCTCTTGTTTTATCTTTAGGAAATGAAAAGCCCAATTCCACTAGGGAACAAGCAACAATCATCTCATTAAAATCTTCAATAGCATGAAAATCAAGCTCAGATGTGAAGCCACATTAAAATCTCCTATAACCATCCAAGTTTGATGATAGGAGATGATAGTTAGTTCTTCTGAAGTAGCCCAGAGTAGTCTTCTTTCCACTATTGTGCACTTTGCTTACATAATCACCAAAAAACAGTTTTATCCATGTATAGCAGGTCAATTTGAAGACACGACAATTGGTACTCATTTTTAATCACTCACTTAAATATCATTGTTCCAAAACCAAATCTTATTAAAAAATTGAATGTACTGTTTGGAAAATGCCACTTCATTTGATATTTATCAATAGATTTAAAATCCACTTTTAGTTCAACTAAAGAAATTACAGGAAGATTATAAATTTTTAGCAGTCTTTTGATTCTTCTATTAGTAGCTTTGTTTGCTACTCCTCTCACATTCTAATATATATTTTAATCATTGAAAAGAGTAAGAAGAAGCTGGCTCTGCTCATCACAACCATTTGAGATTCCAACCCTTAGAATTAGTGATGGCCAAAGAGCAGCTCCAAGTGCTGAATGCACTTGATGTTGCCAAAACACAATGGTACCACTTCACTGCAATTGTAATTTTCGGCATGGGTTTCTTTATGGACGCATATGACCTCTTTTGCATATCTCTAGTCACCAAATTGCTCGGCCGGATATACTACCACGACCCAGCTGATGCCAAACCAGGCACGCTGCCACCCAACGTGGATGCAGCCGTCAACGGTGTGGCCTTTGTTGGGACTCTAGCAGGCCAGCTATTTTTCAGTTAGCTCGGTGACAAAATGGGCCGAAAATGTGTCTATGGTATGACCCTAATGCTCGTGGTGATTTGCTCAATTGCCTCGGGACTCTCTTTGGGGAATGAGCCTAGATATGTCATGGCGACACTTTGTTTCTTTCGGTTTTGGCTAGGATTTGGCATTAGGGGTGATTACCCACTTTCAGCAATGATTATGTCCGAATACACGAATAAGAAAACTCGTGGGGCATTTATCGCCGCTGTTTTTGCCATGCAGGGTTTTGGGATTTTGACCGGTGGGATGGTGGCTATTATTGTTTCAGCAGGGTTTAAGGCCAGATTTTTATCCCCGTCATATGCAATTGATCCTATTGGGTCTAATGTTCCACAAGCTGATTATGTTTGGAGGATAATTGTCATGTTTGGTGCAATCCCAGCTGCTTTAACTTATTACTGGCGAATGAAAATGCCAGAAACTGCTAGGTACACTGCCTTGGTAGGCAAAAATGCCAAACAAGCCGCTGCTGATATGTCAAAAGTGTTACAAGTCGACATAGAGGCCGAAACTGAAAAAATTGAGACACCTGGTAAAAAAAACAGCTTTGGTTTATTTTCCAAAGAGTTTTTTCATAGCCACGGTCTTCATTTACTTGGCATAACAAGTACTTGGTTTTTACTAAACATTGCTTTCTACAGCCAAAATCTCTTTCAAAAGGATATTTTCAGCGCAATTGGTTGGATCCCATCTGCAGCCACAATGAACGCTATGGAAGAGGTTTACAAAATTGCAAGAGCCCAAACTCTAATTGCACTCTGCAGCACTGTGCCAGGTTACTGGTTCACGGTCTTTTTCATTGACAAAATTGGCCGTTTTGCAATTCAATTAATGGGCTTTTTCTTCATGACAGTTTTCATGTTTGCTTTAGCCATCCCATACAATCACTGGACACATAGAGATAACAGAATTGGGTTTGTGATTATGTACTCTCTCACTTTCTTCTTTGCCAACTTTGGGCCAAATGCTACAACTTTTGTGGTCCCAGCTGAAATATTTCCCGATAGGCTGAGGTCCACTTGTCACGGGATATCAGCTGCGGCGGGTAAGACTGGAGCTATGGTGGGGGCTTTTGGGTTCTTATATGCTGCTCAGCCTCAGAGCAAAGATAGTACAAAGACGGATAAAGGGTACCCAGCTGGTATTGGAGTGAGAAATTCACTTTTAGTACTGGGTGTGGTTAATTTTCTTGGGATGATGTTTACTTTCTTGGTACCAGAATCAAATGGAAAATCCTTGGAGGAGATGTCTCGGGAGAATGAAGAAGAAGTTGATTCTGGTCATGACGCTAGAACAGTTCCGGTTCAATGAGTTCTTCTTCCAGTATATATATATATATATATGCTCTTCGTGTAATTTGGGGTACTTAGTTTATTATGTGTGTTGTTCGTATGCCTACATCTTAAGATGACCATTGGTTTTTAGCTTTGTTTGAGATAAATAAGTTCTGCTGCTTTTTTAGTTTAATTCGGTGTCTTCAGTGTAGTAAGGGAGGCTTTATGTTTCTCTTTTGAACTTTTGCATGAAATCAGAAGTGAATCGAATCGAGAAAAAAAAAGATTCTTTTGAAAGGGGGATAAAAAAGGATTAGCTTGGGAGGCTTAGTTTGTTTGAAAGACTTTGGAATCTCATCATTATTTGAAATAACTTTATTGCTCAATATTGTCTTTGTGGTTCCTGCTTTCTTCTCATTGTACTTATTATATTTATTGTCTAAGCTACTAGTAAAGCTTTTGAGTTCTTCTATAAGGGGCACTGCAATCACATCATCTTCATAATATGAATGCACAATAGTTTCTAGCAGAAGACACTATGTTTCATAACACACGCACACTTCAGCACACAAGCACGTACACACACAAATGCACAATGTTTTGTAGCAGAACATACATGCCACATGCCCACACACTTTGACAGACTATGTTTTCAACAAAAACACACAACCACGTAATATGATATATATTTTATATTTATCTGGAGTGAAAATTATTAGAATCATTGAGCAGAGGCTATTGTATACATATTCAACAATTAAAAAATCAGTGCCTGAGATAATGGTTTGAGTACATCCATGAATTAGGGCTTAGGGTTTTGCCTCTTATTCTATTCTTCAACCAATCTTTTTTCCAACTGATTGTTTTGTGTTTTGCAAGGGGTTAGAGTGCCATTCTCTAATAAAATAAATTACCTGACTTTAAAAACAAGACCAGTATACCAACACAATAAGAGAGAGAGAGAGAGAGAGAGAGAGAGAGAGAGAGAGGGGAAGAGTATATAGAGCTCTGGTCCCACCAGTATTGTAAAAACTATACCTGCACTTTCTGAGGGAATATCTGAAGAAGTGTCTTAGAGTACTCTTCAGTGAGCCTCCTGGATCTATCAAGAGTAGATTTTAGCCTTAATGCCCAAATTGTTTTTCCATCTTCACTACCTTCATAAGATAATCGCAAATATGCTTAGGAAGTTTTACTACATTGAATATATCAAACAATTATTGTTTAAATGATTCCTAATGTATTTTGCTATTCGTAGTCAAATATTACTAATGGATCCTTTTCCTAGTGTTGCAAAAATGTACTCTCCAGTAAGTCAAGAAGAAAAATAATAAAAAATACATGCTTTGTCTAGTCCGGGTCACGAAAATGCAGTTTTGAGTACTCAATTCAATAACAATAAATCTAAGAACTAGATTTTGAATGGCAAGACAAATCAACATGCTTTTACACCACATATCAATAAACTTTTGTGAAGTGAAATAATATGCGTACGCAGACTCATAACCTTTCATGAAATTTGCCAACAACTTAGATGGGTAAAATAAAAAATAAGAAGATTCAAAATTGTTTACTTATCATTTAATAGTAATTCACCCACGAAACAATAATGTGCCACAACCGAAAATGAAATCTTACTAAAGTGGTGTCTATAACAATTACCTCCCCATTGCCAGCAATAAATACTCCATTGGGAGTTTTTAAACACGAACTGGAAGATAAGGGTATGTTCTCAATGTCTAGTTCATCTTCAGTATCCCAATGGATTTTGTCACTTCCTTCACTAGAAGCATTACCATTCTATAATGAAAACAAAGCACAAGATAAATAGCAAAACTAAAATCAGTGAGGTTAGAAGAAAACGTATAAAAAATCCTATTGACTTGTTTAATTGTTGATGTCATAACAGTACATCAACATATGATTCATGAGCAAATGGAGAATAAAGAAGAGATACCAAAATAAAGGTAACAACAAATATAGATTATAACATTACTATAAGCGGATAAGCCTGGAATGAATACATTATAAGCAAACTAAAATATCATATGGGAGGACAGAATTTCCAAAGTAGGGATTTTAAACACTCCATAGAATACAACTGTTATATAAATATTCACTTTAGAGGTGCTCTGGATTTCCAAATCATTTTACACAGATTAAAAAATGCCGATAGATGGAGAACTAATCATAATGAGATTTACAAGAGAATGCCATCTCATTAAGAGACCATAATCTCCTATATGCCCTTTTCTCCTCACCAGGATCCTCCCACAAGAAATTATCTCATCATCTCATAACACTGACAACTTACTACTAAAATGGATATGAAATAAATGGTCATAGTTCTTAACTCCATCAAAACAAAAAAAGAAACTATCATCCCTTGAAAAACATTTCACCATCTCCAATGGTTTAGAGCATTATCACCCAAACAATAACAAAGATACTTCAATGCCAATAGATATTTGTATAATGTGTTAAACTCTTTTGGGAGTTTCATCAAACACCAAGAACACGATTTATCACGAGTTAGAACAAGAAAGAATAATTAAATTGCAAGCAAAAGAAAACATAACTTTTAACATACATGTAAAATAAAATTACTAATGTTTGAACACAAATCTGAAATAATCCATGTCATTACTTAAATTTTCTAATAAAACTAACCAATATATTATTTCAAAAGTTAATTTCACCCAAGGCACACACTATATGTTAGCACAACACTAAATGAATCAAACATATACAACAAATCTATAAGTGTTCATAGAAGACAAGACTCAACATAGTTTGCATCCAGATCCCAAACCTATACATAATAATAGAACAAATGATGTAGATTTCGAGATGAATACATGTGAGTGTAGATTAAGAAGAGTTGAAGGAAATCTTACATGTTTGGGGTCTAAATCGATCGCGATTCTGCCAAATGACCAAACCTTAGGTACTTCCAAACTACAATTCTTCCAAACGACCAAACCCTAGGTACTTCCAAGGCGCGATTTAGAGAAGAAGATGGGGTTTTAGTAGGTCTATTTAGGGAAGAAGATGGGATTTAGGTTGGTGGATTTGGAGAAGAAGGTAGTGGGGGTATCTCTTTTAGGTGTGGCCTTTGGAGCGTTTGCTGAGTACAGTCTGAGTATAGTCGAGTCGGGGTCATTTTGGGGGTGGGAGAAAATGTATCCACCTTTTTTTATTAAATCAATTAATTTAAAAGTATTGAACAAATATTACTAACACTTATCACAAATTACTAACGGTAATGTAATGTGAGAAATAGTAATGGTATAATAGTGTTAGTAATGCCGAAAATAGTCTGTTACTAAATGAGCATTTTGGTGTAGTGATATGGGCTGCCTGAAGAGCCGCAACAACAGACATCTTCCCAGCCTCAAATGAAGAAGTCCGTGTAGCCTACAAGTCCGCGGCATGAGCACTCTTCTCGGCCTCCTTCAACCTGTACAAGGCCTCGTACTTCCTCTTCTGGACCACCATCACATCCGCGGCCTGAATTAAAAGGAATTAGAAAAAATGTGGAAAAAATATGGGATACAAAAGTTAAAGAATGACAACTGGCACGTACCCTCAGGAGACTATGGAGGCCACAGTCCTCCAGATCGTCATGATCTTCTCCCATTAGCCTGTCAAGGTCCGCGGCATCCAGGGCTCATTTCATCCTCCGCGCAGCCTTTGCGGTAGTGTCCCAAGAAGAATTGGGGTCAGGCTGCCTTAATTGGGGACTTGGTCTATCATCAGACCCAGATTATCCGCGGAATTGAGGAGGTGGCAAGTTCGTGTTAACCGCAACAACAGATGGCGGCGGAGGAGAGGATGAATTAAGGGGCACATCAGTTGACATCAAGCCCACCGCGGCCAGGTTTCCCCCTATGTCATCATCAAACTGACCATGCGAAAGGTTCTCATCATTAACCATTATATCCGCGGGAGTTATAGTTTTGTCGGCGGAGTGAGCTGCGGGAGGAGTAGCATTTATTTCTGAGGAGTGGGCCGCGGCAGGTCCCTTGGCCTTGGACCTCTTCCTCTTTCTGCTCCGTGCAGTGTTGTTTAGGACGACTGCGTCCTCATCCATCTCTGCTAGTTGCGTCGCTAGCAGTTCCCTGTCAACTTCTTTACCTGAAAAAGCAACAGCATGAGTACGGGTGTATAAATGGCCGCAGAGTAAAAATTATGACGCAGTTAATTACCTTCCGCGCCCATTTGTTGAGGAATGGACTTGTTTGGGAAAAATCCCCCTTCAAATATGGTTGCTAACGTTACAAGCGTGCTGAACTTCTTATGTTCGGCAGGGACTACCGCGGCCTCGGCTACTCTTTTTTCCTGCCGCTTGTTTAAATGCAGATTGTCAAGGGCTGCAGAAAAGACAATCCAAAGGTTAGTGGAAGTTATGCATATTTATGTGAAATGAAAGGACGCGGCTATGGTCTTAGTACCTAATTTTGAGGGAGACCCCCATTGCCGCGGCATTCTATATGTCTTTTCCCTCTCCTTCTCCTCGGGGTGCATCTCCCAGCCTTCGCCGGAGATGTAAAAATATTTCGCCTTCCAGTTCTTCACACTGGTTGGTCTCCCCATGTAAAGGGTCTCGTCCCTGCTGCGACTCGATAAGTAGTAGTAGCCCGCGAACTTCACTGTGTTCTCCTTCGGGCGGTAGAAGTGGAAGAATTCCGCGGGAGTGATGTCCTTTTTGAACAAGTTTTCCCAAAGGACAACTGCAGTAAGAATGGCTCTCCAGCCATTAGGATCCAACTGGGCTGGGGCAAGTTTCATTGTCTGAAAAATGCGGCGGATAGGAACTGGAACAGGCATCCACAACCCGTAGATAAAGGCGTGCAGAGGGAAGCAAATTCCATCATCGGATAGAACCGTGCACGACCTTTGGTTCACGGCAGGAGCTGAGCACATCAAATTTACTAAAAATTCGAAGGCCTCAGCCACCTGCTCAACCCAATCATGGGTCATGGAGCCGCGGATATCAAGTGCGGCCAAAGGTCTCTCAGCCCTCCCCGATACACCACCTGGGTTATCTCTAACTACTGCGGCATCCGTTGGATGAGTACTTGAGTTGGCTTCCTCTTCCATCGGCGGAGATTGGAAATCCTTCCCAGATGCCGTGTCTGCGGAGTCTGAGTCAAGTATCACGCATTTTGGGAAATATTTTAGTTTGCAAGGCCCTATTGATCTTAGAGGGGGTACGGAAGTAAGCTCGGGAGGAGAGGTCCCAAAATGCTTTGCCCAAAATCCTTTCAGGAACTCGTCTGGGTCAAAGCTCATATGGCTGCAGCAGTACCTAAAAAGCAGAGTTCGCAGTTAGGCGCCGCAGCCAGTATGGTTTGGAAAAGACTTCAAGAAACCGCGGAAGGGTTATTTTTAAATATTAAAAATGTGTTTGGAATTATTTCTTTTGGGATCGTACTGTCCCAACTAGCCGTGTCCTCCTCCATATCAGCAGAGGAACATAGGATGCCGCGGAAATAAAATCGAATCGCTTTAAGATATTTCAGACCACGACCATTCCTAAATTTGCTCAGTCAATTTGATGTGCTCTAGTAGCAATTACAGTTATTTAACATGGATATGTATTGGGTTCATAAAAATTTGAAGGCTGTTCGGAACTACAAGGGTGGTGATTCAGCGCCGCGGATGATAATTTAGGGGACCGCGGCCATTTGGCACGGTATGACGCAGATAAGGATCGTATCAGTTCAAGGGAATGGGTTATTGTAATCCTATCATGCCGCGGCCTCTATCCTAAACAGTTGATTATCCAATTTTTAACCGTTTTAAGATCAAACTCACAGAATGTGGAGGGTTCGACTATGAACAAGAAGAACAGTTATGTGTTTCATGTGCAGCATTCGAGGGAAAAAGCAAATCATACAAACATAAACAAAACCCTAAATTTTGAAGGTTTTTAAGAGAGTAAAGTGGTTAAAAAATCACCTGGAAATGAAGAAAATCGCAATGCTCAGCTTCAGGCCGCCTTGCACCGTCACACGCCGCCTCGGAAGGTCGCCAGAATATGCAAGAGAAAGGAGGTGCAGAGTTTCGCTACCGATGTGCTCTCAAAGTTTTGGAAACGTAATGAAGTCCACGGCCAGGAACAATTTATATAAGGGAGCGCGGAAGACGAATCGTCGCTTTGGAAGCACCGCGGCACCTTGGCTAATGAGCCGCAATCCCAATTGATCTCCCTTGGCACTACGGCTTGGGGGCTTATTGATAGTACAAATATAGCACCCTACCTCATAGGTCATACAGGGCGCGACCAGACCTCACTCATGGCGCGGCCAGATCTCACTCATGGCGCGGCGAGATCTCACTCATGCAGGGTGTGGCCCTATCCATTATAGGCCGCGACACTCCTCCGAGCGATGCGCGACATGCCTCCAGCAGCTGCATACAACACCGCTTGCTTTGCAGGCCGCACCCCCTTTATTTGCACCTACTGCAGACTTGGTATAGGTCACGTGCTCAGGGCACGTGACTCAGGACATTTACCTCATAAATAGAGGACCACACTTCGAAGGAGAATGGGGATTCCACACACGCCCGGGGTAGGTTCTCCAATACAAATTCCCTCTACACAACCCCAACATATGACTTGGAGGCCATATATCTGCAACGTAGCTACCTCTCCGGCACACCGGAATCCTCAGTCATCATGTATTCTCCTTTATTCTCATACTTGTACGCCTCTTTAGGCACGATTATATTGTACAATACAACGCATATAATGAGAATGGAGCAACACAGTGGACGTAGGCCCATTTTAGGGGCTGAACCACTCTATATCTTGTCTCCTCTCTATTTACTTGCTTTACTTGTTTATTACGCACTTTACTCATGACTTGCTGATATGAGAACGACACAGTGGACGATTTCTCGTATCATCAATAGTTATAGTGATGTAACTGTGACTACATGCAAATATGAAGCTCACACCTCTCAAGATTTATACAAAATAAATCCTATCAAATTACACAGTTTCTATATAACATGCAAATAGTTCAAATATATATGAAAATCAGACTTCAATTTTTTTTTTTCAGATCTGAAAAAGAATCTTTCTGAAAAATAGAATTTATGGTTTCAAAACTTATTTGTGTAAGAAATAATTTCACAAACTGTTAAACTTATATTTTTAAAACAAGATTTTTCAGATATGAGATTTTAGAATACTGGAAGTCTCTTTTTCAAAGAATTTGAAATAGAGAGTCGATTTAGAAAAATATCAACATATAAATCAGGATCCAACTGATACGAGATAACAGAAACCCTAAAATATATCGTTTGATATATCTCTTTGTAAATCTCACGATTTCTATAAAGAAATGCAAGATCTACAGTGAGACCTGGTTCCTAAGAGAAATAATGAGTGAAGAGGTTCTTCAAACTCAACCAAATACCAAACTAAAAAAAAAACTAACTGATTCTAACTCTCAAGAGGTATGTTTCTGGAGTAGTTGAAACTTTAAGAATGTGTTTCATTTTTGGAAGAAAACCTAAGAGTTCTGTATTACGGAGACTGGTTCTCTCTCTCTCTCTCTCTCTCTCTCTCTCTCTATATATATATATATATATATATATATATATATATATATATATATATATATATATATATATATATATATATATATTCCCCCCCCCCTCTTTTCTTTCTAACCTCTCTCTAAGTGAGACGAATGTTAAAAGTTTCTAATGGCTGACCCAAGGAGCCTATTTATATTTGTCTTGGAAGGATATGGAACATCGAACGCTTTGGACAGCTGGGATTAGATTTGACCTTTTGACTTCTAATCTAATGGATACAAATGCACCGCACAAAGGTGTACTCTCATTGGTTCATTTAACCCTCCCAAGGATTGACTCTAGAGATATGCAGATCATAGAATAAAATTATCCAAAGGCTAATATTGTTTCTCACTTCTAAGACACATATAAAAGACAGATGTAACTAGTAGTGGGCCAACACGCGGGATAATCCAATTGGCTGTAAAACGGGTGTTTTAGATCTTTTAAGAATCCAAATTTCACCCACAATATTCTCAGCTGGATTTATATTCTACCCTGACACATTTTTAAGGAATAATAATAATTCTAATTAAGGCCATAACATTTTAAAACATAATTTTAAATGTTAAAAATCTTTCAAAAATGCTAAAAAAATGTTTTAAAATTTCCTAAAAATATATAAACACTTGTGCACACACATTAACATCTATATGCGTGAATTGTGTCCTATAGTGTGTTTAAGAGTTTAAAAATACTTCCCTTTGGTAGACGTATGTGGTTCTTGGACTGGACGATGTTTGTTGATGAAGCTTGTATACCTTGGAGGGGATGCTCAAGAAAACTAACCTATTTTGTCACCATATTCAAACTAGATAGAACTCCTATATGGTACAAACTCAAGTGAGTCAACCATATAGCGTGTTCTCAACGTGGACTCGTGCGTTGTGATAACTTGCGTGGATGGACTCCTGTGTTGCACTATAGAGGAGTGGTCGAAGTTAAAAGTGCATCAAAGATTGTGGGGATCGAGTTGTTGAGTAAGTCTACTGTCTTCACTTTGTAAAGCCGTATCATAATAATCTATTGGCTAGGCCGTCTGAGATTTTTTCATTTATGATTTTTCTCGTACATCGGCGTGTTGTGTTTGATTTTTTTTTTTATTTTATCTGCTTATTAATTAGATGCATATTTTACGAAAAAAAGATAAAATTGGATAAATCGATTTTCCACAACAAAGGTTTAAAATTGGTGCTAAATTTAATTGGGTTAATTTGGTTTAAAAGTTTCAATCTTTAGAATTTGAAAAATATAAAAATTGTTTGCAATACCATCCTTGCCTAGCAGTTTTTTGCAGTCTCAAAGTGGTATTATAGTGGGTTGCGCTAAGTGATAAGCACCCAAAAGTGTTTAAGTAAAACCCCAAATAGATGGTTTTTAGTTGCTAATTCTCGGTAAAATAGATCTTATGCGCATATATGTTTATTTTGTAGGTCAAATGTTATTTTCGGGTTCAAACGCTTCAAATCAAGGCAAATACAATATTTATGTGGTTAAAAGAGGGTAAATCTAATCCCCGTGCCTATTACCCTATCCCCAAACTCGAACCTAGCCTAAACCAAGTCCATACCTGTCCCGAGCCTTATGTGTGTTTAGTTTGCACCTTTTAAATTTTAATTTTTTAGATTTTTTATTTGAGTCGTTTTTAATTTTTAGAATTTATTTTATATTTTGTTTAGAGTCTTGTATATTTTTAGGATTTATTATGCATCGAGTATTTTATATTATAATAGGTGCGAGTTTTATTTTTATTTTTTATTATTAGTTTAGCTTTATATTTTATTATATTTTCTTTTTATTAGTTTAGATTTATTCGTATTACTTTATTTTAGTCTTTAAATTAGGAATTTAATTTTCTAAGTTTAATAGATTTTTGTATTTTCTTTAGTTTTATTTTATTAAGCTTAGATTTTAATTTTTTAGGTTTAGTATTTTAATGGATTCTATTTTTTTTTTAAGTTTTAGTTTTATTTAGTTGAGTCTTAGAGAGTTTTATTTTAGGTGCACATTAAATACACACATATACCCACTCTTCCACCATACACCCCACTACACCCATTCCAACACCCATCATCTTCCCTACCAAACGTCACCTTTCTCTCTCCTCTCACCTCCATTACAAAACCCACCAAGCTCCATAACCAAAAACCAATACCCATTTCATTTCATTCTCCCCTCGCCGGAAAACCAGCCGACGACCTGCTCCCATCTCCCATAAATCCGGGCAGACCTGGATACCACAAACTGGATACCTCCACCAGACCTCAACCCGCGATCCATAACCCTTACCCGGATCTAATTAACCCATAACCCACTTCTATCCAACACCTCACCTCCAACCCTATACCTAAGACCAACTCATCAACTATTTTGCCCAAACCCGATTTGATCCGACCTAGATACATCCATACCCGACAACCCCCAACCTCCGATCTCCTTGCTTAAGCCTCAAACCCATTCCCCTTCCTAAATCCCCATAACCCGACCTGCAACTCCCATACCCAGATTAACCACAGAACCCGCTGAAGATAACCCACACCCTTTAACCCGGAGAAACCAACCTTCCATCCCACTCTGGCCACAACCCGATGTGAGCCCGATTTGAAAACCCATCTTACCTGCGACCAGACCATAACCCACATACCCATTTCCAACCCGCGATCCATTTCAACCCATCTTAATCCTATACCCATAACCAACCCCAATACCCAATTCCATTTTAAAACCCACAAACAAAAATCATTCCCATTCCAAACCCACATGTTTTAAACCTTTTATCCCCATTTTCCATTATACTCCTCAATACACCTCTCCCACATGCCTTCTACTATTTCCCTAAAATACCCTCACACCCCCACTTCCCATATGTACTTTTGATAATACCCCATTTACCCATACCTCACACCCCTTATGCACATCATTAAGAATTCCCATATTACCCCTTAGCCTCTTCCACCTATAAATTGAAGATTTGGCGGCACTTGAAAAAAATCCCCATTTTAGTTTTTAACTTTGTGTGATAAATTCTCCTCCACCCTCTGTAGAGAGTATTTGCATTTTTAGCAAGTATCTTAATATAGAGTGGTGTGGTAGAATTTATGTCTTGGATGAATTCCACTCCACCCCTCTATAGTGAGTTTTTATATTTTTAGCAACTATCTCAATGTAGGGTGATGTGGTTAAATTCATCCCTTTTGGAAGTAACTTCTTCTCCACTCCTTCTTGGTGAGTATTTGCATTTTAGCAACTATCTCAACATAAAGTGATGATGTAGAATTTATTTCCTTGGATGAATTCTAATGTACAATTTTATAATTTGAGGATTTGCATGTTTAGCAAATCTCTCTCATTATTTAAGAGTCCATTATGAATTCATCCATTGTATATATTGTAATTAGTTTTTATTTATTTTTTATTATATATATATATATATATATATATTAGTTAGAAAATTGTAGAGAGTTAAATCTAGAGAGAAATAAAAAAAAGAGAGAAACACCTTTGTAAATAGTTTTATTTTATTTATTTTATTTTATTTAGAGATTTTGTGAGAAGTAATTGTGAGTTATTGAATTGTATTGAAGATGATAGAGTTCAATTTGTCAAATTCAAGGAGACTTGTTTGAATATTTGTTCTCTTTCTCTACTCTTTTATTTTAAATGCCTTTGAATATTTATTCATCATGTTTAATATCATGTTAGGCTAAATTCCCTTTCAAGCGGTGGGGTGATCTCATTATTTGATGTTAATCCCATTTTAATTAGTTTATTTAAATTAAATGTCCCTTTGATGATTAACTTTGCACTCTTACATTTTAATTTATGCCTCGAGAGAGGGTAAATGATTTTCGAGAGAAAATCGAATTTCTAGTCTTATTTTCCATTTTAGAATCGAACTAGAGATCGTTTTTTCTAAAATGTGAATTTATTTCTTTGAATTTCAAATCTATACTACTTTTCATGTTTTTAACTAATTTAATAAATCGATCTTAGCGGGTGATTTATTAAATGAAGTATAGATCTACTTTTCAAGAGTTGTAGGAGTATTGAATTTAATTTTCTAAAATGTTATTATTAAAATTACATTTGCAACGAGAATAGATTTGTGATTTTGATACTAACTTAGGGATAATTAATTTTGATTAACTAGAATATATGGTGTCATCCTATCCCTTGTTAGTACTCACTTTTACGTCCTCACTCATCTCATATTTTACATTTTATTTAGTTAGTTTAGTATATTTCTTCCATTAGTTTAGTCATCTCATCATCCCCTGAAAATTATTTTGACATAAAAAAGTTAAAAAAAAAGTAAAAAAGTAAAAAATCTAAAAAGAAATTAAATAAAAAAAATGAATTACATTATTTCCCATTTGTTTCACTCCTTAGATATGGATTGACATCCTTACTTACTGCTATGCAAGTTTTATCATGTTTGTAGGTATTCAAGGAAATTTTTGATTAGAAAGGCTTTGCAACAACGACATAACAAAAAAGCTAATTTATCACTAAGTTATTGTGTTTTTGATGCCGTGTTATTATGAATAAATTTTGGAGGATTTGATGGTATTAGAACCCCTATGTTTGATGGGTCGAACTACGCATATTGAAAAATGTGTATGAAGTCGCCACTTGAGGCTATAAATTAGTGGGTTTGGTTAGCAATTATTAAAGGTTGTTCTCCACCTGTCAGTAGAGAAGGTGAAGCATGACATTTAAAACCCATAGAGTCATGGAGTGAGGCTGAGCATAGGTTAGAAATTTTTTATTCTCAAGGTTTAAATGCTTTGTTTTGTTTTGTCACCTCGGAGGAGTTTCGCCGTATTATGACTTCTGAGACATCTAAAGGGGCTTGGGACATACTTCAACTCACCCATGAATGAACTAGTGTTGTTAAGGCTTCCAGACTACAAAACATCACCACTCAGTTTGAAACCATTAGGATGTTGGAGAATGATTCGTTTGATGAGTTCTACGATAGATTGTCTGATATAGTTAACTCGTATTTTAACTTGGGAGAGAAAATATCCAACAACCGAGTAACCAAGAAAATCTTAAGGTTGTTTCCTGAAAGATTTAATCCTAAAGTGACTATTTTAAATTCTTTGGGGTACTCTTGACTCTACAAAACTTGAAGAGCTTGTAGGTGACTTACAAACTTATGAGCTTGACATGTTTACCTCTAAGAATGAGACAAAGAAAGAAAAGAGCATTTCTTTAAAAGCCCAAAAGGAAGAAATACCTATTTCGGATGATGAGTCTGGCATCGAGTTTGAGGATTTGGCCATGTTGGTAAAGAAATTCAAGAAATTTCTCAACTTCCAAAAGCAATCGAAAATGATAAAAGGTTTGAGAAAAATATGCACAACAAAGCCAAGAACTTACATAAGAATCGAAATGATAATTTTAAGAGGGATGAGTCGAAGAGATTTTATGATTGTGAGGGTTATGGCCATAGGTTAGTTGAATGCCTCGCTAAACTAAGGAAGGATGGGAATAAATCGATATCATTTAATGCCACCCTTAGTGATAGTTATCCGAAAGAGGAATCTAATTCCCCTATGGAGCGCAACTTTACCGCTTTCATGGCTAGTCAGGTGAGCTTTGATGAGAAATCTTCTCATGAAGATATTTCTTTGCATGACATGTTTGAGGTCATTATTTGTGGATCCTGAATGAGTGATGGTAGACTGAGTGGAGACGAGAGTGAGGATGAAGAAGAGGAGAAGGATGGTGAACTCCAAGTTGCCTTATGTGAGTTTTATGCGAAAACTTTGAAGGTGAAGAAGGCTAACGTGAAGTTGGAAGCTAAGTTGAGTGAACGTGTCATAGTGAATGATGATAGTGTTTTGATTGAGGATCTTAGGACACGTGAGAGGACTATTCGAGAGTAGCTAGAGCATGTTGAGGGAGAGAGATAATCTTCGTGGTTTGATGGAGGTTATAAAGAAAGATCATCTAGACTTTGAGGAGTCTATGAATTTACTCGAGTCGAGGATAGTTAAGCTAGAGGAGATATTGAGAGATTCGAGTATGATCAAATTTGATTTGGATTCTAGGTCTGAAAAGTTGGATAAAATGTTAGGCACCATCCAAATCAAAGATGATAAGTTTGGAATTGTATTCGATGATCATAATGCTTCTGCTACCCAAGCCAAGACCATGCGTTTGAGAGAGTCAACTACGAATGTTAGGAAAAGTCAACCCTTAGGTGACACTCCTCGCCATATTTTCACTTGCACTCATTGCGGTAGGAATAATCACCTTAGGAGATTTTCCTATGACCTTAAGAATGGTCCTCACCATGGTTCCCAAAGCCCTTAAGCGTTATGTTACCCCTAAATGGGTTAGGAAATCTAATTTGGAGGCTTTATATATTAGACTTATCGATTCTCGTTTGCTTGCACATGATACTTCCCAAGCTATATATAATGGTTGATTGTGTTAGCGTGTTTATCATACTCTAGTTTGTGCATCATGATATATATATATATATATATATATTTTTCTAGTTTTATGACGTGTATCTTTTGTATTTTGATTATTCTTTTATTGAGTCATATTGAAAAATAAAAAAAAAATTTGTTTGTCTTTTGAGTTAGAGTTTGTTTTTAAAAATTGGTGTTTTATTTTGAATTTTTTTAGAAAAACTCAAAAAGAATTTTGGTTTTTGTGTATTTTAGTTTTACATTTTAGTTTGGCATATTGGTGTGTTGGGCAGGGTTATGGGAAATATGGATTGCACTCGTATTATCACAAGAAATAGTCGTCGTTCCTTGTGAAATACCATAATCCTCCAATATTTTCTCCATCCATAAGAGTTGTGTGTAACAACTCCTGACGAAAAAATACTCGGCCTCTGTCATGGATAAAGAAATGGAGTTTTACTTCTTACTCAACCAAGATATAAGAGCACTCCCAAAATAGAAACACCTACCCAAAGTGCTCTTATAACCATCGACATCCTCGACCCAATCAGCATCCGAGTAAATAGACAACCGATAATCGATATCAAAGGAATACTAAACACCATATAAAAGAGTTCCACTCATGTATTTGATGATACATTTAATTGCGAGTAAGTGTGACTCTTTTGGGGATGCCTGGTATCGCACATAGACTCCAACACTAAAGGCAATATTAGGATGACTAACGGTCAAGTAAAAGAGACTACCTATCATACTACGATAATTTTTTTTTATATATCCTTGCCTAAGGTATCTTTCTAAGATTTGTTTATGTACTCATAGGGGTTCGTGAGTGCTTGGCTCTCCACCTTAGCTATGAGTACATCAAACATGAATTTTCCGCCATATTTGGATTTAGATATGAATATCCCATCCTCAAGCTAAAGAAATTGGAGACCTAGGAAGATCGTAAGCTCACCTACTATACTTATCTCAAACTCACTCTTCATCTCCTGCTCAAAGGTGTGAGCATAAAGGGAGTACATGGATCCAAATACTATGTCCTCCGCATAGACTTGGGCAACCAAAATATTACCACTCTCTCTTCACAAACAACGTGTTATCCACTACCCCTATTTTGAATTCACGAGCAAAGAAATAGGAAATGAGCCTCTCAAACAAAGCACGGGGTGTTTGCTTCAAACCATACAAGGTATTCTTAAGATAATAGAAGTGTCTCGGGTGCTTAGGGTCTTCAAACCCATTTGGTTATTCCACGTAAACCTCCTCCTGTAGAATACCATTCAGAAAGGCACTCTTGACATCCGTCTGATATAATTTGAAGCACAGATGACATGCTATGGCGAGTAGTAGTAAGCAGACGGACTTAAGCCTAGAAACATCAGCGAATGTCTCATCAAAGTCTATACCCTAGATCTGTGTGTAGCCTTGAGTGACCAACCTATCCCTATTGCGAACTATGGTACCATTTTCGTCCATTTCATTCTTGTAAAACCACTCGGTACCTATCACATTAATTTTACTAGGTCAGGGAACTAACTGCCATATATCGTTCTTGCGAAACTAAAGTAACTCAACTTGTATGGGGATATCCAATGCTCCTCCTTGAGTGCTCCTTTCATATTATTAGGCTCAACTAAGGAGGTGTAGCACAGATATCTAACTATATTTAGTTGAGCACGAGTCTTAACACCTAGTTTGGGATCACCAAGTATAGCAAAAGGGTCATAACTCTTACGAACCTAAGATGATGTCTTCTATAAATCCGGAATGGGGTCTACCATTATATCATGGGGAAGGATGGGATCATCACCAGGGGGTGCATCATCCTTAGACAAGGGGCTAGGGGTAACAAATGCTGATGGCTCATTATCTCTAATCGTGACGTATATTGACTCCATAACCTTATAGCTTTTAAGGTTAAAAATCCTATATGCCTTACTAATCGATGAATATCCTAAAATATCCCCTCGTCGCTCTGTGAGTCAAATTTTCCTAACTCCTCTCTATCTCGTAACTACTCCCAAAGACACAAAAATATGATAGGTTAGGATTCTTCCCTATTGGTAACTCATAAGGCATGTGAAGTGTGCGCGGATGAAGATATACCCTATTCACTGTATGACATGTGGTGCTCACCACCTCTGCCAATAAACATCTAGGCACGTTTCTCTCAAGAAGCATGGATCTAGACATCTCTTATATCGTTTGGTTCTTATTTTTAATAATCCCATTTTATTGAGGGGTACGAATGGCGAAAAATTTATGTTTGATTCCCACTCCATCACAATAGCTCTCTACCTTAACTTATTTAAATTTAGTGTTATTGTCACTACGAATCCGATTAATAGCGACACTGTGTTGGTTTTATAGGACATGACACTTAGATGTAAAGAACTCAACCTTATCATACTTTTCTCTAAGGAATCATATGATAGAATATCTACAAAAATCATCGACCATCACTAGAATATATCTCTTACCACCTATGATCTCTGAGCGAGTAGGACCCATAAGATCTATGTGAATCAACTTCAAAACACAAGAGGTGGTAATGGTATTAAACTTTTGATGGAACTTTGAATTTGTTTTCCTTGTTGGAAATGTTCACAAACTGAGGAAGTTAGTTCCCAGGCGATGGTAAGGCATGAATTAGGTCTTTTTTCACTAATATCTCAAGGTCTCTAAAGTTCACATGACCTAGTCGCTGATGCCAAAGGTCCATAGTGGAGATCGTGAAACTGTTGCACACAAATGAGGACTTAGGCAAAATCATATAGCAATTATCTTCGGTCCTCGCACCTTATAATAGAAGTTCATTGGATTGGTCATAAACATTACATTCGGACCGGTAAAACTTTACAGCAAATTTTGCATCGCATAGTTGGCTTATAATGATTAGGTTCTCTTTCAAACCTTTCATGTACAACACATTGTCTAGTTTAAGGAAACCGGGTATCTCAACACATCCATGCCTTAAAATACTGGACCTACTCCCATCTCCAAAAGTGACTTTACCTTCCTTGTGATCCTCAAGGTGGGTAAGAAAGAAATATCACCAGTCATGTGCTTAGAGGATCCACTATCAAAATACCATTGAGAAGTATTTTGAACCTTGAGTGCAATGTGCATAATAAGGGCTTTGACGTCTTTCTTAGGTACCGAAGTGGATATAAGCTTTTGTTTGCCCTTATCATTCTTGGCTCTAGTCGGAGCACTGGAAAAGTTCTCAAGCGATAAAAAAATTCGTGGAAATTCTTCCATTAAGCTTTGTAAAGTCGCGACTAGGAACTCAACTTGCTCTATGAGACTAGTCAAATTCACTAGAGCGGTGCGTGGGAGTTTGTGTATACCTAATTCTACCTAATTTATAACAAAAAATCTTGAAGGTGACCTCTTCTCTTGCACATAGACTTGTTTGGGTCTACTTTGGTTCGCCTTCTTAGGTTGAATTTTCGTTTATGGTTTTGGTTGAGGTCTATAAGGAAGAACCACAAATTTAGGAACCGATTCCGGTGTAGTATAGGAAGTGGATGCACTGTCATAACCTACTCCATACCTCTCTCTAAAACCTAAAGTGGGGGTGAGGAGAATCTTACCTACCTTCTTCGATATATCCTCGATAGTTACCTTGACCTCCCACTCACGTTTGATATATTTCTCGAGTTGGGATACAAGGGCTTCTAGTTTCTCATGAGTCTCCATGAATTTTTGAAGATCTCTCATAAGACTAGCACCCTTGTTGGTCAAGTACCCATTCTCTCTATACACTAAACAAACTCTCTTTCCCAAAGCTTCTCTCACTGAGGGCTCACTCTCTCTCGCCTCTCTCACCTCCTTATCTAACGCTAAAACTCTCATCGCTAAACCTTTATTTTGTTTCTTAGTTTTAAAGGACTCAATATAAAGTTAGATATAGTCGCACTGTAGGTCATTGTCACTCTCATTTAAAGTATCCTCTCCCTCACTCTCATAAAAAAAACTAGGCTCACTATTGAGGTGTCCATGTTTAGTATCTTCCTCATCGGTGTGAGGTGCACTCGATGTACTAACATGACTAGCCATAAATGCGGTGAAGTTAGATCCATGCGGTGATTCATCCCCTGAACTCACCAACTCGACCTCTCTATTGCGAAGTGTGAAATTTAAGGCAACTTTACCTTTCCCTTGTCTCGTTAACCTAGCCGGACACTTATGAGCTTTGTGACCCTTTCCCTCACACTCATAATATCTCTCCTCGTCTTTCTTTGGGAAATCTTTCTTTTATTTTTCAAAATTTTTCTTGCCTGATGTATATATTTTTTTTATATTTCTCAAAACTTTTCTTTTCTTTGGAAGTATTTTGTTTTTTAAGTTTGAGATTTTTTTATAAATTTTTAGCAAAAAGGGATAAATCGTCTAAGTCAAATAATACTCAGAATCTCACGACACTTGCCCTCTCTTTTTAGATTGTTCTTTTAGTGAAATTATGTTTTCCTTAGGCTTAACAGTTTTAGAGAACATATTTATCTCATACGTTTGAAGGTCTCCTATGAGTTCTTTAACCTAGGAGTATCTAGAATCCCTAATGAATTTAACACAGTAACCTTAGGAATAAAACGGGCAGGGAGCGATCTCAAAATTTTCTTAACAATGCACATCTCAGGGATTTTCTCACCTAAATTGAAACTCGAGTTAACTATATCAGACAAACGTGCATAAAACTCATCAAAAGATTCAGACACATGTATAGTGATAGTTTTAAATTGTGTAGTGAGATTTTACAACTTAGAAGCTGTAACAACATTAGTTCCCTCGTGAGTGAGATGGAAGGTATTCCAAGCCTTTTTAGACATGGTGCACATCATAATGCGATGAAAATCGTCAGGGGTGATGGGTCTCGAGATGGCACTCAAACCGCGCGAGATAAAATTGCTCCATTTAAAGTCATCCTCTGTCCAAGAAGAGACAGGTTAGTACTGACGACGTTATCAATAGTCACAGTGGGTGCTGTCCACCCTCTTTCACAAAGAACCAAACATGCTCATCAATAGATTTTAAGGTTAACCTCATCCTATCTTTCCAGTAAACATAATTTGAACCATAAAAATGGACATTTGATTATACAGATTATCCATTAAATCCCAAATTTTTAAAGATCAACAATTTAAAAAAAAAATTGATATCAACAAAATTTTTTCAGAAAAGGATCACATGATAATTTGGTGTAACCAACTCTAATACAATTTTGAGAGTTCACGTGATCTAATGGAACAATTTATATTATTAAATGTCACACGCACAATTCAATTTTTAATCAAATTTTATCTTTAATTAATTATGATGTGCACACGAGATGAATTTCAATTTTTATTTCCATGCCAAGCATACAAATAAACACAAGATGAGGAAAAAACCCTAAGAAGGGCAAAACCTTTTCATATCAGCACTATTGAGAGTATTGAATACGATCGACTTACAAAAAACTTAGCTACACTAAGTTAGACACGTAGAGTCTTTAAAACTTTAATAGATACGACTCAGCTCCAGAGCCGTCCACAGGTAGGGATCTACCCTAGGTATTCACCGATCAACCTAGTCTTCTTCTTCATCTGTGAAACCTTGTTCAACAATCTCAGCAGTAGAGAAAAGTCTTTACAAAGTGATTTCAACAAGAATCCTTCTCGTGACAGGTAAAATAATCTTGAATAATTCTCGAGGGTGAGGAATATGATATGATGTATTTGATCACAGAAAGAGAACTTAAAAAGGGTGTTTTTTTTTATGTGAAAAGAGTTCTTAAAGTATCTTATCCCGGTCAATTTTTTTATAAGAAGGTTGGATGAAAAGGATAAACACAAAAGATTTGGGATAGATATCATTAATAAATAAAATTCGCCTGGTTGTTCGAATGAAACGGGATGTCGTTCAAACTACACCCTGCATCTCATTAGAACGACTTCAAATGAGATTCCAGAGGACCAAGGAAAACTCTCCGTTCGATTCTCGTTTGAACGATAGTCAACCTCGTTTGAGTGAGTTATCATTTTTTCGCCAATTTTTCTTATAAAAAATTAAGTTCCTTTTCATGAAAAATAGCCTGATAATAATAATTAAACCCTAGAAAATATTCAAAGACCTTTTACCGCTCACGATCACAATCTTCTACATGATTGTTGAGACGAACAAATCTCCCAATATCTTTGGTCTTCAACAAAGTCTTCGAGTACCGAGAAGTTGTGTCGGTACCGTGTTTGTGCAATGGGATATGCCAAACCAAATAAAATAAATATATGAGTAATTATAAATTTTGCTCTTAGAATATTTCAACATGCTTAATGGTAAAAACGATTTATATTGTTCTCAATTCATTCTCATTTGATGTTTTAAAAATTATCAATACACCATGCCATTTATTGGTGCTTTCTACATTAATAAATTCTCCAATGTCAAGTTAGTCGATTGTAAGTTGCCTTGCCTAGGTCACCATTCGAAAAGAGATATTATATATATTGAATTTTAACTTAACACCGTGTATAGTATCAATGGCAATCAAATTAAATGAAGCTACTCCATTATCATGAGAATAATTTAACATGCATCATGTATAACTGAGTTATCTTACTATCGATAAATCAAAGCTTATATTCATAAATGATAATGGTCTTATTATTCCTCTAAAGGAGAATTATACTCCTCATCATCTTAAAGTTATAAGATAAGTCAGTTATAAACTAATTTATAGTTCATTCCAAGGAATTTAACCAAATATTTTTGACATGAATTTTCTAAGGATTTTTGGAATCCTTTTTTAATAGCATAAAGAGGCTTTTATTTTTAGGTCACAACTCGAAAAGTTAGATTTCTCTTGAACATCAAAGTTTTAGATTATATTACAATATTCTTCAATTATAGTTGAGTGATACTCTATTGAGTGTCCACATTATTCTCTAGGTATAACATTGAGAAACAATATAAAATGTGCCCCCACTATACCTTCAATTCATAAAAATAGAATTTAAACTCATAGTATTTCAACATTAGATAAGAATTAATCTCATTCCTTAAATAAATACATGCTTCATGCTTTGAAGTATATCAGATTGAAAAAATGCATGTCCATTCGTTCTAGTCATAAGTTCATTCTTTGAGGGTTTGAAAGCCACATATAGATTACACAATCTATTTCTTAAAGAAATGAAAGTACGGGTTTTCATAAATTATTTTTCACAATGTATAAGATAATATTTCTTATTAGAGTTTAAACCTCTATTCTAAATTATTCAACTAAAATATCTTTACCAAAGTAGATATGTTATTTGCATCAAATTCAATTATGATAAAATCCTCCAGCTATTATCATTTTGACATACAGATTATATTTACTCATTATGAAGTTCAACATATGAGATCTCTACTCATCATGATCATATCATTTACATGAGGTGCAAAGCATTATATGATTTCCATAAATGGCACAAATAATTGCAGTAAATTTATACTACCTTATACTAGGGGTGGCCGTGGGCCGGGCCTGGGCAGGCCCAGTCGGGCTCGGGCCGGGCTCGAAAAATTAAGTGCTATCCCAAGCCCGCTCGGGCCCAGATCGGGCCTTATTATGTAATCCCAAGCCCGCCCAGATTTGAAGGCTCTTTACCCAGGCCCGCCCGATCGGGCCTTGTTATGTTAATTAAAAGATTTTTTTATAAATTAAAATACCTATTTTTTTATTTAAAGACCAATTTTTTTAATTAAAAATCTGTTTTAAACTCCATGTATTACAAAGTCCATATATAAAGTTTTCCACTCTACATGAAAAGACTTGGTATACGTTTTTATATTTATAAAAGTTCCCCCCCCGCATATATATATATATATATATATATATTTTCGGGCCTCGGGCCGGGCCGGGCCTCATCGGGCTTAAGAACTCATGCCCAAGCCCGCCCGAAAAAAAATCGGGCCTATAAAATTTTGCCAGGCCCGCTCTGCGGGCCTATTCACCTTACCCAAGCCCTATTTTTTTATTGGGCGGGCTGGGCGGGCTTGGCGGGCCTCGGGCCTATGGCCACCCCTACCTTATACAATTCTTATAAAATTCATCTTTCATTTATGATAAAAAAATATTCTTAGAACTTCATAATCTTTCAATTTAAAACTGCTAAAATAAACAGAAGATTTAGAATTTATTGGCAATAATAACATGGTTCAATTTGCAAGAAAAATATTTAGATTCAAAAAAATTTATTTAAAAAATTCAAGTTTGAAATTTCCCCACAACAAAATCGCTTACTGAAAATTTATAATTTTTTTGAGAATTCATCCTTTATGAGTCTAGGTTTAGACAAAATTGAAATCACTCAAAAAATTGAGTGTAAGTTAAGAAAAAGTCGTTTTAGTACAAGTTATCCAAAAATTTCAGTACAGAGTATTGGATTTATAAAAATCATATAAAAGATATTCAACTTATATTTCAGAAATTTAAAAGCCCAATTTTCATAATCTCATCACACTATATGAATGCAAAAATTCATGAAATTTCACTGTATGATATCTTTAAGAAACTAAGATAATTATTCAATAAATTCATAACAAAAATTTTAGATTTTTCTTTCCATCATCGATCACTTTAGTGCGATTGAAAACTAACAACTACATTTTCATAAAAATATTTTAAAAATTATTTGAACAATTTTCTTTTGTAGTAAACATAGCGCAAGGCGTAAATGTTTATTATTTACCCTTTGAGTCTTTATATCAAATTTTCATATGATTCCAAATATTAAATTTTAATTTGATTTCATACATCAAATTTTCATTTGATTCCACAAATCAAACTTTAATTTGATTTCAAATATCAAACTTTAATTTGATTCCATGTAACAAATTTTAATTTGTTTTCAAATATCAATTTTAATTGATTTCACATATTAATTTTTTATTTGTTTCCATATAGCAAATTTTCATTTGTTAGCAAATATCAAATTTTCATTTGATTTCTTAACAGCAAGTGGCTCTAAATTAATTGTCTAAAAAAAGTTAGACAATTCCATTTCCAACAATAAAATCTTATGTGAAATAATATTTCACATTCATAACTAAAAATAGGATTGACCTATTTAAGAGTTTTTCATGAAAGAGTGCATTATTTTTTCAAATTCTAGTTTCTCACGAAATTATTGATCGATTCTGGATTGACTTAAATATTTAAATTTATATATATACTTTTCAAAATATAATATTAAGGAACTCTGGGGGCTAAACTATAAATTCTAGATGTACATGGTCGGAACTTATAATTTCTAAAGGCATGAACTTTGTTGGCCTTTTTTTTCATTTTAGGCATCATAAAAATAAATATATAAGCCCATAAAATTTATTTTTCGCTCTCCATGGTAGATATACAACGTCTTAAAATTGTTGGGACAATTTAGATAATGTAATTAAAAATTATAGTAACGAGTTTTATGGAGAAATCAAATACACAAAATAAATCTTTTAGTTTAGTTTACTGCTCAAAATAAATTTTTTACCTCATACGATTATCGCAATTTTGAACCGCATGTTTTGGAATCAAAACATATACTGCACAATAAAAATAAATAATATTACCTCAATTATTTATAAAATCTATCTTAGATGATTCTTGGGTTGAGTCACGGACTAGTTTGCTCTCTTTAAGACGTTTTACAACTCTACCCTCTCTGTTCAGGTAGTATACAGTTATGTTGTCTTCAGGATTAAACAAGCCCATAATCGCCTCCCTCTCATATAATTATGCACTCAGGACCGGTCCCGAAATTTTGGGGGCTCGAGGCGTACTCTTAAATTGGGGCCCCAAGTATATAATGTGAGATTTTGTTTACTAATTCATAAAAAAAAATTGTAACATTAAAAATAAGTAATGATTTTTTTTTTATTATTATTATTATTTAAACCCAAGTAACTTTAGGGTTGCCTACAAATCACACTCTTATACTCCTCTTTCCAAATGAGAAATAAATAAATGAACCCCATAAATATACCACTTAATTAAGCTTTTCTCATACTTTTCAAAGCAAAATAACTAATTAATTGTACATAATCAACAGAACAATTTACACGTAGTTAATAATGGACAAAGTTGAACAATTAAACCTAGTCGGTGAATTATGCATTAATCAAGCACCAAATGACCCATATACATAAATTAATATAATTTATCTACAAAAATATCAACTTGACAATACACTTGTGTCTAACACTAAATTTCATCACTGAATTAAAATAAACACGTCTTAATTATTAAATGTTCTAAGAAGTAAAAAAACAAAGTAACTATTAAGAGTGTGAAAGTAAATATTTAAATTTTTTAAAAAGTAAAAGCCAAAGTAAAATAGATATTTGATAATATAAAATTTTTAAAAAATGTAAAAGCAAAGCAACAAATCTGTAATATACATATACACAAGCACAAGAAAAAGGAAAACTTACCTTTCATCCGGAATTCGAAGTATATCAAAACTAGGTTTGCAACATTATAATATTGAGGAGGCCAAAGCAGGGGTGTGAATCTGGTGAAGTAAAGAACAACACACTTTTTTGTTTTATAAACAAAGTAAAGATTTTTATGTCTATTTGTGATTTGTGTCGTTGAGTTTTTAGATTTGTATTCTTTCCATATTTTCAACAATGAAAGGCTTGCCGAATTGTGTTCCAGGTCATTTAATAGCGCTTGTGCCGGTTGGGTTTTCAAGCACTTCCCATTGACAGTTCAGAAAATGTCTTTTTTTTTGTGTGTGTGTATATATTTATGTAAACAAAATTGGGGCCCCTAAAATGAGTCAAAAATCCGGGCCCCGAGGTGGCCGCCTTCCCCGCCTTCCCTCCAAGCCGGCCCTATATGCACGGTAGTTATATGGCATACGAATTCCCATTCGGATTTTATTGCTCAATATCACAGTGTTTAAACTTGGGAGAATTGATAATTTTCGGGAAGAAAAATTGCCAGAAGGAATTCTGAGATGAGAGAGAGAAATTTCATTTTCATTTTTGGTTTTGTATTGTATGTTTGTTTTAATTCTGTTTCTTTTTTTTGAAGAAAAAAAACTATCCGAGAGAGAACTAATTTTTTTCAAGTGTGTTGTATCTATCTCCTCTCATATATTTGAATGACCAACCATGGCCAAGATCAGAACCACCCTTCTCAAGCAACCATGGAATGTATGACTGGTGCTAAGAGTGACAAAGTCACTTTCGTCTAGCTTTAGCAGAGAAAAAGATAGAATTGACAGCTAGTTGAAGATGTGGGAGATAAAGGGCCGTTGGTGGTATTATTCTAAAATGCTTTTGTGAACAAAAGTATTCAAAGACAAAACACATGGGATTACGCTGAAATGCTTTGTCCCCTCACTATACCAAAAGCTAATGCTTTTGTTTATTACTTTTATTTTCATAAGCTTACACACATTTCGAACTTGCAAGCAAGATCATTGAGAATGAATACATGAACAGTAGGCTTTAAAAACACTCGAGACAACAATTGAGAAGGTATATATAATTTACAACCAAATGTATGACCTTTTTTACCAAAAAATCCATGCTATATATATTATAAAGTACACGTGAACTGATAAATTGGTACATGTAAGTGTGTTATTCAAGGAAATGATGAGATAATTGTCCTTCTAGATGAGGTTAAAATCATCCAAAAATAATGACTTAAGGAGTTCAGATCTCAATGTAAGAATAATTAAGAATAACATTCTAAAACAACTTGAGCTATGAATAAATTATGTTAACAAAAAGGTAAGAGTTGATTAAATAACATTCGTATTCTAACATATATTTTAAATGTGTTATAGATATTATGATAAAAATACACATTTGTATATAACCTTCTACACCACATATTATTGTTGCAAGATATCCTCCAATGCAAGTCAAGACTCCACCAACGAAATAACAAATTAGAAAAATAGGTCTACCTCTAGGAATGAACTTGCTTGAGGCGTAACAACAGTTTACTGCCGCTAAGTAAGAGCTCAAAATATTGAATGCAAAAAAATAAATAACCTCATGCATGCTTAGGAAAAAAGATAGAACGAGCAGAGGGAACCGTTGGACCAAGAATTAAAGGAGAAAGACAACCATCTTGACACAATGCAAGCGAAAAATAATCACATCAACAAAAAAAAACAACTGAACTCAAGGTTGAGATTAGATAAGGCCCTGTTTGGTTGCACAAATTATTTAATTATGTAAATTGATTTATTGTGAACTAGTGAATTGTAAATGAGTGGATTTAAAAAATCCAATTTTACGCAATGTTTGGTAATCTAAAATTGATATTAAGGTTTTATAAGAAAAAAGATAAAAACAAAATTAATGTGGGTGGGTGGGTGGGTGGGTTGGGGGGGGGGGGGGGGGGGGGGAGGGAGGGAAAGAGAGAGATGAACATGCACTTTATGTGACTTTTATTTCAAATGGATGCATTTCACGTTTTTTGTGAAATGATCAAATTTCAAATTTTACACATTAGCTAAAATAGGGCAATTAATGAATCATTTGATTAATAAAACCAAACATAATTAATGGATCAATTTGTAAATGAACCAATTTATTAATGAGTCAATTTACAATTTGGGACAATCAAACGGGTCTTAAATAAATACAGAGATACAAAATTCTATGCATAAATGTGTACATAAAAGGGATTACAGAAAGGGGATGAAAGACGACTCTTTTGAGTATAAAATACCAAAATATCTAAAAATGACGCAAGAACGAAATCTCATAAGATATTCATTCAACTAATCAAACTACAGGCCTGCCAAATCCTCTCGATCCAAAGCTCCAAATAAAAAATCAAAGAAAGACAAAAGCAATAAAACGTGCATAAAGTACAAATAATACATAAGCTAATAAGAAAATTGCACAAAATAAGGAAGAAAGGATAAAAATGATGAGGCTATAGATGTTGATGCCCATCTAAAAAAAATCAACCAAAAACACTTGGTCAAACAAACCATTAAACCTCAAAGGGAGAAAACTAGAAACATATCTCAATGAATATTCCATCCTTAGAGTACAAAATTACTACACGATCGACAAACAAGTGTAATACTTATTGCAAGTTACACACATTTTAAACACACTACATCTATGTAAAGCATAATACATTCGTATTTCACTATAAAACATATATAAAATTACATTACAAACATATTTCAACAGAGTACAATCAAATTTAGAAAAATTACATGTTTATTGAAACACATTACGCACATATTTCAATACAGTACACGAATGTTCTTGCTAGAGTAAAATTTAATACCTTAGATTTGTATTAGCTAAGTGAGAAGATTATGCAAGCAAAGACACAAAGATGTACATGGTTCAACCTTTCTTTGAACTAACTCCAAAATTCACATTGGAACGCACTTATAAAGAGTGGAAGGTGAGACTACAAGAAAAATTGCCAATGGACTCATATGTCTAACTTGGTCCCCTATATGGATTTATATCGTAGTCACACATAAAGAGTATCCCTAGTACCACTAAATAATAAGATTGTGATGGAGAATATGGTCATACATGTAGCACTTTATGGGCCTATACATGTTCCCTTTACCTCCATAGCAAGTGGGGGAGTAGGTCCTAGTGGACAAATGATCATGTATTTGCGCATAGTAGGCCATTGATGTGTAACCCACTTTCTTAGACCATGTGGTCAATTAAGTCAAGTTATGTTCTTATACCAGTGGCTAGTTCATTCGCCCATTCATCCTTAGAGGACAAAGTGGTCATGCCTAGAGTTTGATGGTCATATTAAATTGCCATCCTAATGGGTGGGACCTTTTGGCTGACGACCATACCATTTGGCTTACTGAGTATTAGGAATTCTACCCATCAGTTGATCCTTAACAATTTTAGGTTGGGTGCTCAAAGTCGAAGGTACTCCTCAGGGCCGAAGAGGGTCCCATTTTTAAACTTGTTTACCTCGCTTTAGCAGCCCTTGAGTTTTGCACCTAATGATTGTGCATCATCATAGGCATTGTTTCCCTAGGTGCACGTGGGATATTGCGGAAGAATGAAATCACTATTGTCTCTAACGTGCCTATCCAACACTCAGATTTGTTATATCCCATCCTATCCTATGCTATCCTATCTATTGATTTTGAAAAGGAATCTATAGACACCGCATTTCAACAACCCTACACTCCTTTATAAGGTCAAAACAAAGTCCCTTCTATCTTGGACCTTTGGTCCATCTTCAAACCCTAATCGGAGGACAAAAATGCTATCCTCGAGCCTCGTTTGACTTTGGTTAGCTCTCGAACCTGGGAGTTCTCCATACAAAATCATAGAGATCTTAATCCTTTTTTCAACAGTCCCAGTCATGCGTGAATTTGTAATACCTCGATATTTTTAAAAGAATTATTTAATTAATAATGATTTAATTAATTGGAAATTAAATCGAATAAATTTTTAGAATTTAAATGAAGAAATTAGAATTCATTATGTGGAAATAATTTAAATCAAGTTAACTTGTAATTTTAAAGACTAATTGATAAATTGGTAAAAATTTTATGAGTTGAAGTTTAAGTTTATAAAAGTTTTGGGTCAGTTTGATAATTACTTTAAGATATAAGATGAGTTATTTTTTTGGGAATTTTAAGCAAAGCCTAAGGGTATTGAAGTTTTTTTTATCATGACGTAGGAAACAAGTAGAAAATTAGGGTTTTCTACCATTAAGGGTTTTCCTAAGGTTACACAACCGCCACAATGTGGTGAGATTATATGAGTGGGCTGCGTCTGCATCTTGATAAGGCGCTTCCATGGAATTTACAACTGCTTCCCTAGCTATTTGTGCTGCATCTGTGGATAGGTTATTTTTGCAATTAGGCCACAACCCAGTTGCGCGGTGCGCTGGGTCTTTTTCATTTGTGCCTCGTTTTAAAAATTCTACACGTTTTTACCTCTTTTCATAAGCCTCAAACCCTCATTTCAACTTATATTCTCCTCCAAGTAACCCTAAAACACATTAGATTTTCTCTCAAGCAAACTTTTTCCCCAATTTAAATTAAAAGAAGTTTTCAACAATCAATCAAGCTTTCAAGGGGATTTTTATTGTGGAATCAAATCAATCAACATGGCTTTCAAATCAAGCTTTCAAGGAAAGTTTCAAATGAGTTTGAGATCAATCTTTTTATTTAGATCAATTCAAGTCTAATTCTCAATTAAGGCAAATTGATTTCTACTCTTCGCCTTTTATATGTGTATATGCTAAACTTCACCTAAACCTAATTATTGTTTTATAATCAATTAAAAACCCTTAAAGGAATTGTGATTTTCTAAGATATTGATGTAATTAGGTGAAATTAATTAGTCTTTCATGATTGATATTAGGATTTGAGTCTTAACAAATATAGGAATTGAATATTGGCTCCAAAATTATGCATATGTCATTATATGGTTTGTGAACTCATTTTTTAGAAATTTATTATTTGAGACAAGAATATAGATAATATGGACTTAATTTAGAATTGGCGAATGCTGAAATTTTCACATGCTTAATAGGGCTATACCTTATACTTTAGTGGTAGTACTCTTGGTAGTTATTGCCGAAAATGATGAAATTTAGTATGTGGAATTTATTCATGATGTAGAAACTTATGGGAACTCATTTTAGATGATTTTGGAAAACTTGAATTGTAAATGAAACCCTCATGTTAAATTATGCCTTGGAATCTTAATTGCATGTTCCTTTTTAAGCAAGAATATAAATTATGAGCCTTTAATTGAAATATTATGGTTGTTGATAATGGATTTATCATGTAGATGAGATATAAGGAGTATGGGATAAATATATTAATTGTTGGATTCATACAATTGTATTGGATGAGTTGGTTTGGTTATAAACTTTTGATATTTAGACACTTTGTTCCCTTACTTCAACCTCTCATAATAAACCCTTAATTAATTTGTCTTAAAACCTACCTTGTCTAAACGAAAGTGTATAAGGGGGGTTACTTGTTTTGATTTCACTTCGATGAGAACGAAGTTTAGAGACGGGTAGGAGTGATGACTCAAAACCTTTAATAAAATCAATATACCTTTACTTTAATGCTTTGTATTACGATTAGTTCGTTGTAGACTTACTATCCCTTTAACTCATTCCATAATGGCCTAAAACGTATCTATATACTCTAATTTGTAATAACCTGATGGTGGGGCAATTAGGTAATGATGATATAGCACGGAGTGCTAATATAGGTGTGAAATTAGAAATGTCGTTGATAAATGAACATGTGAAATATGAATAATTAAGTGAGTGTCGAGTAGGAACACCCTTATATTTATATACTCGATAAGTATGATTTATTATGGATTGTATTTTCATCACATGGTGTTGAGGAGTTCCGAAGATATGTAACAAGGTGGCTATGGGTATTTTGGCACTATAAGGTAGGCAACTATGGGATGTGTGACAGTTTGTTTTGGCGTACCGCATGTGTACGATCAAATTTTTGATAGATTCAATTTTTATGTATTTTGGATTTATTCCGTGTTTGGCCAAGACCTTTGAGTCATAGGTTAGGACTTGAGTGTGTTTGACTTTTAAGCCCATGTCGTGTTTATTTGAAGATCATAGAGGCCATGATAGTGCATCTACATTATCATGTCGTGTTTCATGCCACTTTTCATCTTCAACTTCCAAGGATCTCATGAGGTATGAATGGATATATATTTTATCCTAGGATTTTTAGTTTTGGGTGTTGTTTTTTTATAAATGTTTGTTTATGGGATGTTTTCAAAAGATTTGTAAAAGAATTTTTTTAAAGTCGTTCAAATGAGGTTTAACCAAAAATCAAATGAAGTTTTTCTATCTCTAAAATGAATTTTATTTGAAATTTGTTCGAAGTCGGTTTAAACGAGATTAGTTGTTCGTTCGAAAGAGTTTTGTTTTGCTTTGAATAAGATATATACCTTCGTTTGAACGAGCTTCTATTTTCATTCGAACGAGCGCTCAAAATTTATGCCGCCTTGAAAAACATATTTTCTATATAAAGGGATCATGGCATCAATTTTTAATGTGACTTTTGGCAAAATATAGTTTCATATACACATCCAAAATCTCCCAAACCCTATTTTCACTCATCTTGTTTAAAATCCAAGTTTCAATTCATATAATCTTTGAGATATTTATTGGGCCACCCTAATTTAATACTCTTCACATGTGAGTATTCTTTTAGTGCAATGGAATTCATGTTTGTTACAGTTTACACATGGTGCACTCTGTGTTATGGAGTTGCGATGAAAAAGCGGTGTGTCCGTATTCCAGATCCGTAGACGGTAGCTGTGCTTATCAATGGATATGTAGGCGAGTGTGGAATCATAAATTATGGAAGTTATACAGGTGGACTGCTGCGTGTTGCTGTGCAGAGGTTGAAGGAACAAAGCGCATCACAGCTTAGGAGGGCATCGAGTCTGAGTTGTAAGTTTATTGTCGCATCCTTTGTAATTCCATATGAGAAAGCAGGGATTCTATGGAATGATTTGTTTACTAAGACAATAACACACAAATTCGATTTTAGAAAATTTTATCTTAAATTGATTTAGTGTGCATACAGTGATGTAGTCCAAATTAAATATGGCAAACCAAGCAGACAAACATGCAAAGAAGTAGGAAAAATCGCTTTCGGGAAAAATATCTATTTCAGCACTGTACAAGGTTTTATAGACACTAGAAAACTTATAGACTACTTAGCTCTCTAAGTATAACATGCAGTTTTTCAAGTCTTCTATATGAACGGCACAATCTAGTATCGCCCACGAGAAGCATTCTTCCCTCGATATCCATCGATCATACTTCTTCTTCAGCACCGAGATTTTACTCCATAAATCAGCAGTAAATATGAACTCTACAAGAGTCTTTGAACAAGGAATATGTTTTTTCTTGATTTGATAAAGTGATCTTTAAACTTCCATGGGGATTGGGTGAAAATTAGTAGAGTTTGATCACAAAAGGAACTCTAAAGGGGCTTGGAAAAGTGTTAAAAAGAGTTCTAAAATCCTATAATTCCACATCCCTATTTATAAGGAAGTTTGTTGTAAAAGGACAAACATTAGATATTTGGATCATATTTAATTAAAAAATAAAAAATCGTGTGCTTATTCAAAGAGTTGATACCTTGTTCGAACGATGTACCTTTTTAGTTCGATCAGGTTTCCAACGACATATCGAACGACATTCTAGTGCTGTACAAAAATATCTTGTTCAATTATGGGAACCTTCATTCTAATGATATACCCAATTTCGTTTGAATGACTTAGAACGAGACTTCGAACGACATTCTAAAACTGATCAAAAGGCATCGTCCCAGATTTCGTTTGAACTATAAAACTTGTTCTAACGACATAATAAAACTTGTTCGAACGACAACTCAAACTCGTTTTAACAACTTAGCATAATTTTCAAAATTTTCTTTTATTTTTAATTGCAAACTCTTAAAATGTAATCCCCTGAAAAAATAAAGTCTTTACCAAACTACCATAGCTCTTGTGAATATCGTTAAGGCGAACGATTCTTCCGTCTTCTAAAAAGTCTTAAACTTTGTCTTCGAATATTTAGAAGCAATCATGAAGATGCAGTGTATGTGTAATAGGATCAACAAAATAAAAATAAACTGAGCAATTATAAAACTTGCTCCTACACCATAGTGAATTTGCATGGCTGGGTCATCTGAGATTTTTCCCATTGTTCATTTTACTCGTACATCAGAGTGTTGTGTGGATTGATTTATTTTATCCCTCTATCACCTAGGTGCATGCTTAGGATAAAGATAAAATTAATTAATATATTTTAACACAACAATTGTTTAAAATTGGTGCTTAGTATTTTTGAGTTACTTAAACTTTTTTAATTGAACTTAAATTTGAAAAATATAAAATTTGGGTATTTTGTGTTTTGGACCATCCATATTAGATTCCGGCATCCTATTGGGACTATCAAGTGGTATTAGAGCAGGAACAATAAGTTATCATTTAGATTCGTATTTTTGTGCCACTTTAGGGTGGTTGTGTCTGTTTATCTCTCTCTTGTGTATTTATTTGTTTCTCTCGATGGGTCTTCATAATTATAAGTTATCTGATGTATTTAGTGATGACGATGATTTTGATATTCAAGAGGAGTTTAATGAGCTTCATAGTCATGCTGGAAAATTAACACGTTTGAATTTGAGAATTGCAAAAAGAGTTAAATTTTTTGAAAAAAAAACCTTTTTCTGAAAACATGAAATTAAATTTTTGCAAACCTTTCAAACTCAAATAGACATTCTTCGTGAGAAGCTCATGAACATGAATTGTGATTTTTAAAATTTAGAAGTGTCCAAGAAAGGGAGTGATGATAGAGTTCGAGTTTTAGAGTGAATTAAAGGACTCTAAGATGTTTGAAAATAGGGTTAATGAATGTGCCATAGAAGATAATGGTAAATTATTTGAGGGTTTAAGGGAACGTGAAAATACTCTAACGGATAAGTTTGCTTACATAGATGGGGAGAAATTAAAAATTTAAAGATGGAATCCCTAATGTTTAAAGAGTATAAATCTTATTTCAGTCTAGATTTTTGAAGTGAGAAGATGATTTAAGAGGCTCAAGTAGTGATGGTACTAGCTTTCATGATTCAAATACTTCCGTTGTTAAAGTCAAGACCACGTGTTTAAGAGTGTCAACCGTTTCCCAGGGTATTAGACAAGGACAACCCATAGGTAACATTCCTCGTGTTTACACATGTTCACATTATTCTAGGAATGATCACTTTAAGGCATTTTATTATGATCTTAGAAGAGGTTCTAGGAAGTCTATATCTCTTGTCACCATGGTTCCCCAAACCCAAGACATTAGGTATTCACCTCTTTGGGTTAGGAATTCATAATTGGAGGAATTGAATGTTAGACCGATTGATTCTATCACGCTTGCACACGACTCATCTCATGCTATATCTTATGGTTGATTGTGTTCGCATGTTTTCATATACTATCTGTTATGCATCATGTTATATGTTCTTGCTAGTTGTATGATGTTTATCTTTTGTATTTTGAATTTTCTTTTATTAGGTCCTATTGAGAAAAATACAAAAAATTATGTTTGTCTTTTGAGTTTGTTTTTTCCTTTGGTGCATAAAATATTTAAAAAGTCAAAAAGATATTTTATTTATTCGTAGTTTTGTTTTACACATTTTGTGTGCCATAACTTGTGTTTGAATCGACTTCATTCCATGTATCCACGGGTCTAGGATATTTGATTATGATTTTTAATTCTTGAATTGTTCTTATTCATGCTTGCGTGGAATAGTTTGACTTTGATTTGCTAAATAGATTCACTTTGCATATGCTTCCACACACACATGCACGAGCTCGTTTGGATTTTAACTTCATATGTTACATGAGATAAGTGATATGTTCTCCTAACAATCTTGTCATATACATACATATATATATATATATATATATATATATTTAATTGTGGAGGATTTGTGCATGTAAGAACCATTGCCTGTGAGTTTATTAATTTTATTGAAAATATGAGTGTGCACAGGAAAGGGCTACGAAGGGATAAACATTTTGAGAAATCACATTAGGAGTTATACGGATTTACATGTATCTTAGTCCAAACAAAAAAAATCACTTTTTTATCAAATTTTATCTTGATTTATTTTGATGAACATGCAATATAAATTATAGATCCAAATTCCAAACCAGTTTATACGAAAGATGAATTTGAGGAAAAATTCCTTTCGGGCAACACCTTTAATATCAGCACTATTAAAAAATTTGGCAAACACGTACTGACTCACAAACTACTTAGATATCCACTAAGTATAACGAACAAGAGACTTCAAATCTTCAATAGAAAATGATGCAGTCCAGCACCGCCCATAAGAAGTTGATCTTCCCTCGGTATGCACCGATCAACCTCGGGAATCTTCAATTCCTTTCTTCTTCAGGAGTAGAGCCTCAACTCCATAATTTAGAAGTAGAGAAAATCTCTACAAGGGTTTTTAAACTTTGAATGTGTTCTTTTTCATTTTGAAAAAGTTATCTTCAAATATGCAAGGGTTTTGGATGAAAAAGAGTAGAGTTTGATCACAAAAAGAACTTTAAAAAGGCTTAGAGAAAAGTCTAATCCCGTATATCTATTTATAGGGAAAGAAATTGCAAAGCAATATGGATTAAAGATTGTAAAAGATTTGTTATAAAAAATAAAAACATGCATACTCATTCGAATGAACTTCCAGATTGTTCGAACAATGTACCCTTTCTCATTTGATCGTGCTTCCAACGAAACTTCGAACGACATTCCAGAGCATACCCAAAAGGCGATGTTACAGATCTCGTTCAAATGTAGGAAACTCGTTCTAATTATCCTATGCAACTCGTTCGAACGACATGCCAATCTCGTTCTAACGAGTTAGCGAGATTTTAAAATATTTTGAAAACTTTTTAATGCAAACTCTTTTAAAATAACCCCTGAATAACTAAAGTCTTTACCAAACCAGTTCATAACTTTTCTGAATGATGTTGTGACAAACGATCTTCAATCTTTCAACTATCATTAACTTCTTCTCTTTGAATACATGAACGTAGTCATGAAGGTGCAGTGGGATGCAATGGGATAAGCCAGATAAAAATAAAATGTGTAATTATAAAATTTGTTGTTACAAATATACCCCTTTGGTTATTCCATTACAAAACAAAAATTGAAGCCAAATTGACCCCTAAGACTAATACAACTAATACCCTCCCAAATCAATAAACGAAAATGCGTAAATTTATAAGTCTTGAACTGATGGTTCATGAAATCATCATCAAGGTGGAATGACCTACACACATGATACAAAGGAAATACCATGACGCATATGAGTTTAAGACATTAATAAACTCCCCCTTAATTTGTTTTTCCCCCTTTTTGTTTGTAGTAGACAAATGGTTAGAAGCTAATCTTGAAATATTAGCATCACACGAATCCAAAATAAATAATCATCACAGAATTAATCAATTAAGCACATGCGATGAATTTTTGAAAGTCCTTCAAACATCTATTTTTTCAAATTTTCAAATTTTCAAGTATAAAAATATAAAAGGTATAAAATACATCACACCATGGAATAACACTGACGTATCCGAATCATGGAAGTGGAATGTAAATGTGCGAACGTTTTCCATAGGTAAATCAACATAGACATTCATAACATAGGCTCATGAAGTTAATGAGATGCTTTTAAATAAAGAACCCAATTTTAATATTAGGTGTAAGAATGTTGAACAAGATGAAATTAAATCGTCTTATGAAACATGCCATGAATTTAAATGATTCTCAAATTAATAACGCCAAACTGTTTAATGATTTTTAAGATAGTCCGTTGTGTAAACGCATTATTTTTCTACATTATAATACCCTGAAAATCTCACATATATAATAATTCACTCTCAAAATTTTGAAGATATCATAATGCTCATATGTAGCGAAGCATCAATAAAATAAAATGGCCTTAACACTTCTGATTTTGTGTTCCGTTAATCTTTTAGTCTCTTTTTGGCAAATGGTGGATTTTAACGCAAAGAGAATTTTATTCTATCATAGCCCCTTTCCATTTCTTAACATATAACAATTTTTTCGGGAAATGAAATTCGAGAAATGGTTCTTACAAGCAAAACTTATCTCTAGTACATTTGGTTCATTATTAAGCACGATTGAGATGAGAACACCATATTTGACATATGATAAGCAAGCACAATATTAAAAAATGCGTGCACATGAGCAATAAAGGTGATAAAGAGTATAACATGAAGAAAGTAATCATAAATGAGTAACGAAATACTATCCACACATTATTAAGCACAATATAGAAATGAATCCATGTCTCAAAATACCAAGAAAAGTCACTTGAATGGATGGAAGATAGGGGTGATTTGAACATCTTAAATGTTCATCCATATATGATGAAAAACAACTTTTTCATTTTTTTTTATCAAAATAAATTCTTTTTGGAATTTTTCAACTTTTTCTTAAAAATATTTGGAATTTTCAAAATATATCAAAAGAAAAAGCATATAAATACAATAGAAAAACAATCTAGCAATAGGGATATATTAGATGAACATGATAATCACCCTCCACTAGATAAAGTATTCAAACTCAATCATTGTTCAGGAACGTGTTTTTAATAGGAATAGGCATCCTTTAAAATTTATCCATCAAACTTTGCGAATTTTTGACCAAAGACTCCACTTGCTCTCGAAGACTCTCAAAATCTCTATGATCATGTGTGGGATCATGAGTAGGAACATATATGGTAGAGGATGTGGGAATATGTGTGTGAAATCGTGTGGGAGCACATCAGGGAACACGTGTGTGAGAAAATCTCCCTAGCTTAAAATAATACTCCCTAAGGTGACGTCTGTGTTCATAATGGGAACATATATAAACCATCTTGGGTCTAACTTGATCAAAATGCCGAGGATGTGCTCTCTTTGGTGGGTTCGGTCTCCTAGATGGGTTAGGAAGAGGGCCATAAAGAACCATCACTAGACCAAATTCAACGAATGGTCACGCTCAGTTGGTCACAACCCAAGTTTGTGACGAGCTGGTCGCGGACTTGGTCCATGATCATATCAATTTTTGGTGTGACCATATTCATTACCACACTGAGTCATGGATGCTCTAGAAGTGGTCACTGACCAAATCCATGACCATAATGAGTCACGGACTTGGGCTGTGACCAGGGTGTGACGAACTTGGCGCCAAATTTGCGCTAAAATTCCCTCCAAACTTGGTCGCGAATGGGTCACGGACTTTTATCATGACCATTGGCATGATTAGGAGAAAAACATACACATATTGGGTCATGGATGGGGGCTGTGACAATTTCTTGGTGGGGGTCGCGGCTATGGACCATGACCATCCTTCATTCCAACAGTCTTGTGATGGGAAAATGGTCGCACATGGTGGGTCACGGTTCTAGGCCGTGACCAGGTACAAACCAACAACACCCTTACCTCCTTCAATTATTGGTCACGCATGGTGGGTCACGGATATAGGCCGTGACTAGGTTTCAGAACTTAAAAAACCCCCTGCTCATACTCCTTTCTATTTGTGCGATTTCAGTGTGTAAAGGCTTGGGCGATTTGGGCGATTTCGTTTCGATTTCAGGTGTGATTTCATTTCATTTCGATTTCATTTCGTTTTCATTTTGATTACTCATTTCTATCTAAAGCCCTAATTTTTGTGCATGTATGTATGTGTGTGTATCTGCGTGTGTATGTATAGATTTATGTTTATATGTGTGTGTATGCATAGATTTATGTGTATATGTGTGTAACTATGAACAAATAAATTATTTTTTATGTCAATAAACCCTAGATTGTGTGTGTGTATGTATAGATTGTATGTGCGTGAATGTATAAATTTATGTAAAAAAAATCGGGTTTAGTAAACCCTAGATTGTATGTGCCTGTATGTATGGATTATGTTAATAAACCCTAGATTGTATGTATGTGTCTTTTTTTTGACAAAATATTATTCAAAACCCTAGACATTATATTTTTTTTGACAAAATATAATTAAGTGGACTTTTAGTAAGTAAAAAAAATTACATCCACCTTTTTGTGAGTTATATGCTTGTCATCATATTATATTGGGGGTTATATGCTTGTCGTGATTTTTTTTGACAAAATATAATTAAATGATTTTTTTTACATACGAGTCGCAAACACGTGTGAACATTACTATAATGAGATATTGTTGGCTTGGTTGTTGAATACTATGTTGGATTTATTGAAATTATAATACATATATACTTTTAAACTCTTTCATAATAAACCCTAACAAAATGTGTTACAAACAATTACAGCTGGTTGTTGTTGGGATTTCGCATTGATGATATCCAAAATGCAAGGGGTTAATAGAAGGGTAGTTATATAATTGTCAATCTTATTTGTAGGTGTTTCTGCGAATGCTAATAAATTTGTTACGATAGTGTCGATAAGTGTACATGTTATTAAATTTGTTGGGTGTTCTTGAGTTGCCTATGAAAAAGTATATCACATATCTTGCGATTAATGTGCATTTTTTGATGTTTACGTCAAGATATTAGGAGGCTACAACATGGCATGGAATAAATGCAACTTGATTCCGTTCATTCATATTTTAACTCGACATGTATGCCATAATTCTGTTGATTTCATACAATTCTGTTTTAGTTTGAGATTTGTTGTGATCGACTTATTTGGATATGAATTTTAAAGCCTTAAGATGGACTGAAATAATCAGAACTTCATTGATATTATAGGCACCAGGTTGATATTATGCATTTTTGTTCTCCTTTGCCTTTGTGTACTTTTATTTACATATTATAGGCAGCAGGTTACTCATGTTCGTTTGAATTGCGGTGTTAAAATGGGGGAATAAATTTGCAACATATGTAAATCTGCGACATACTATAGGCAACATATCTAATTCTTCAGTGGTTTTATGAGGTACTTTCTTTAATTTTACATACCCGTTCTTCATAACACATTGTATACGTATTGCAAATCTAACCAATTGGATACCAGTTCTTCATTACACACCAGGTATAATTTATTTTAACTAAAAGTAGTTATATAATTGATATGCATTATCTATTAAATCTTTTAGATGATAGAAGGAGTATGGATAATTATTGGTTTTGTTTGGTTTGGCTGTTGCATAATTATAGGTTGTTGGCTTATTATTGGATAGTTATTGGATAGTATGTTAGAAGGAGTATGGGATAATTAGAAGGACTACGTGATAATTATTGGTTTGATTGTTGGATAATATTTTGAAAATATTTTAGACCCTCGGTTTGAGAATACGACGATAACTTGAAAATGAGACTTACGCTTAAAAACATGGCATTAGAGGGGAGAAACTCGAAACATCCTCCAAACATCCCCGTGAGAGGCACCGACACCTTGCACGGCACCAATGCAACTCGTCTGAACAAACTGCCTGATAACGGGACTCCTTGTTTGAGAATACGAGGATAATTTGAAAATATCAGGACTTAAGCTTAAAAACATGGCGTTAGAGGGAGAAAACCAAAAACAACCACCGAATGTCCCCGTGAGAGGCACCAACACCTCGCACGAGACTAATGTAACTTGTAGGAACTGACCACGTGACCACGGGACTCCCAGTTTGAGAATACGAGGATAATTTGCATATATTAGGACTTAGGCTTAAAAATATGGCGTTAGAGGACGAAAACCAGAAATAGCCCTCGAATGGCCCTGTGAGAGGCACCAACACCTCGTACAAGACCAATGTAACCCGTAGGAACTGACCGTGCGATCACGGGACTCCCGGTTTGAGAATATGAGGATAATTTTAATATATCAGGACTTAGTCTTAAAAATATTGCGTTAGAGGGTGAAAACTTAAAACAACCCCCAAACGGCCATATGAGAGACACCAACACGTCGTACGGAACCAATGTAACTCATAAGAACTGACCGCATGATCACGGGACTCACGGTTTGAAAATACGAGGATAAGTTTCATATATCAAGATTTAGGCTTAAAAACATGGCGTTATAGGGCAAAAACCTGAAATAACCCCTAAACAGCCCCGTGAGAGGTACCAACACCTCGCACGGGACCAATGTAACCCGTAGGAAGTGACCACGCGATCACGGGACTCCCAGTTTGAGAATACATGGATAATTTGAAAATTTCTAGACTTAGGCTTAAAAAAATAGCATTAGAGGGCGAAAACCTGAAACAACCCCTGAATGGCCCCGTGAGTGGCACCAACACCTCGCACTGGATCAATGTAACTCGTAGGAACTAACCATGTGATCACGAGACTCTCGATTTGAGAATACGATGATAATTTGCATATTTCTAGACTTAGGCTTAAAAACATGGCGTTAGAAGGCAAAAAGCTGACAGAACGGCCCCGTGAGAGGCACCGACACTCGTACGGGACCAATATAACTCGTAGGAACTGACCACATGATCACGGGACTCCTGGTTTGAGAATACGAGGATAATTTTCATATATTAAGATTTAGGCTTAAAAACATGGCATTAGAGGGCGAAAACTCGAAATAGCCCCCAAACGGACACGTGAGAGGGACCAACACCTGGCACGGGACCAATGTAACTTGTAGGAACTGACCGTACCATCACAGGACTCCCAGTTTGAGAATACGTGGATAATTTGAAAATAACAATATTTAGGCTTAAAAACATGGCGTTAGAGGGCAAAAACCCAAAACAACCCCCAAACGGCCCCGTGAGAGGCACCAACACCTCGCACGGGACCAATGTAACTCGTAGGAACTGACCGTGTGATAATAGGACTCCCGGTTTGAGAATATGAGGATAATTTGAAAATATCAAGACTTAGGCTTAAAAACATGGCGTTAGCGGGTGAAAACCCAAAGCAGTCCCCGAACGGCCCCGTGAGAGGTACTGACATGTCGTACTAGACAAATGTAACTTACAGGAACTGATCACGTGGTCATTGAACTCCCAATTTAAGAATACGATGATAAGTTAAAAATATCTAGACTTAGGCTTAAAAATACGGCATTAGAGGGCAAAAACCCAAAACAATCTCTAAACGGCCTCGTGAGAGGCACCGACACCTCGCACGGGACCAATGTAACTCGTAGAAACCGACCGCATGATCACTAGACTCTCGATTTGATAATAGTATACTCATAATGTATATCAAATTTCGCAATTTTTCATCTTTTTTGTAACTTTGAAGTCACTTGGATTTTGTGAAAATAAAAAATCCACACAAAACAAAATCTACATCGGCAGCAGCAATATATAGTAGCTATATATATCAACTATATATAGCAACAACTATATATAGCAGCAGCTGCTATATATAGAAGCTATATATTCCTTGATCAGTTTGATCAAGAGGAACTTAGTTATACCTTAATCAGTTAGATCATACAATAATTCAAAAAGAAGGATGCGAGTCGTTTAAGGCTCCCAAGAATCTATTATTGACTGTTTAAGCACAAAATCTAACATACAAATCCGCAGAAACAACAACTAGGTACACTTAGAAAGAAAACTATAAATCTACTTCCACTAAAAATAACAAATCCAAGTTTTCAGGACTTAGGCTTAAAAACATGGCGTTAGAGGGTGAAAACTCGAAATATCCCCCGAACGACCCCGTAAGAGACACTAACACCTCGCACGGGACTAATGTTACTCGTAGGAACTTACCGCGCGATCACGGGACTCCCTATTTAAGAATACGAGGATAATTTCATTTATCACAATTTAGGCTTAAAAACATGGCATTAGAGGGAGAAAACTCAAAATAGCTCCCGAACGGTCCCGTGAGAGGCACCAACACCTCGTACGGGACCAATGTAACTCATAGGAACTGACAGCGCAATCACGGTACTCCCAATTTGATAATACGAGGATAATTGGCATATATCAAGATTAAGGCTTAAAAACATGGCGTTAGAGAGCGAAAACCCGAAACATCCCCCGAATGACCCCGTGAGGGGTACCAACACCTCGCATGGGACCAATGTAACTCGTAGGAACTTACCATACGATCACGAGACTCCCGATTTAAGAATACAAGGATAATTTGAAAATATCAGGATTTAGGCTTAAAAACATGGCGTTAGACGATGAAAACTTGAAACAATCACCGAACGGTCCCGTGAGAGGCACCAACATATCGTAAGGGACCAATGTAACTCGTAGGAACTGACCACACGACCACGGGACTCCCGATTTAAGAATATAAGGATAATTTTAAAATATCAAGACTTAGTCTTAAAAACATGGCGTTAGAGGGGAAAACCCAAATTAACCCCCGAACGGCCCCGTGAGAGGCACCAACACCTCGCACGGGATCAATGTAACTTGTAGGAACTAACCGCGTGACCACGGGACTCCCAGTTTGAGAATATGAGGATAATTTGCATATATCAGGGCTTAGGCTTAAAAACATGGCGTTAGAGGGCGAAAACCCGAATTAACACCCGAACAGCCCCGTGAGAGGCACCAACACCTCGCACGGGATCAATGTAACTTGTAGGAACTGACCACGCGACCATGAGACTCCCAGTTTGAGAATATGAGGATAATTTTCATATATCAGAACTTAGGCTAAAAAACATGGCGTTAGAGGTTGAGAACCCGAAATAACCCCTGAACGGCCCCGTGAGAGGTACCTATACCTCACACGGGACCAATGTAACTCGTAGGAACCGACCATGTAATCATGGGACTCCCAATTTGAGAATACGAGGATAATTTGAATATATTAGGACTTAGGCTTAAAAACATGGCGTTAGATGATGAAAATTCGAAATAGCCCCCGAACGGGCCTATGAGAGGCGCTAACACCTCGCACGGGACCAATGTAACTTGTAGGAACTGACTGCGTGATTACGGGACTCCATGTTTAAGAATACTATGATTATTTGAAAATATCAGGACTTAGGCTTAAAAACATGGCGCTAGAAGGTGAAAACTCAAAGCAGCCCCCGAACGGCCACATAAGAGGTACCAACACCTCGTAAGGGACCAATGTAACTCATAGGAACTGATTGCATCCTCACTAGACTCCCAATTTGAGAATACGATGCTAATTTGAAAACTTTAGACTTTGGCTTAAAAACATGGCGCTAGAGGGGGAAACCCAAAAATAACCACAAATGGCCCCGTAAGGGGCACCGACACCTCGTACGGGACAATGTAACTCGTAGGATATGACAACACGATCATGGAACTCCATGTTTAAGAATACGATGATAATTTGAAAATATCAGGATTTAGGCTTAAAAATAAGGCGTAAGAGGGCGAAAATACGAAACAACACCCGAACGGCCCCGTGAGAGGCACCAACACCTCGTACGAGACCAAAGTAACTCGTACGAACAAATCGTGTGATCACGGAACTCCCAGTTTGATAAAATGAGGATAATTTACATATATCAAGGTTTAGGCATAAAAACATGACGTTAGAGGGTGAAAACTCGAAATAGCCCCCAAACGGCATCGTGAGAGGCATCAACACCTCACACGGGACCAATGTAACTCGTAGGAACTGACCGTGCGATAACAGGACTCCCTATTTGAAAATACGAGGATAATTTGAAATTATCAGGACTTACGTTTAAAAACATGGCGTTAGAGGGTGAAAACCCAAAGCACCTCCATGAGAGGCACCAACACCTCGCACAGGACCAATGTAACTCGTACGAACAAATCTCATGATCACGGAACTCCCGGCTTAAGAATACGAGGATAATTTACGTATATCAAGATTTAAGCTTAAAAACATGGCGTTAAAGGGCGAAAACCCAAAATAACCCCAGAACGGCCCCATGAGAGGCACCAACACCTCGCACGGTACCAATGTAACTCGTAGGAACTGACCGTGCGATAACGGGACTCCCAGTTTGAAAATACGAGGATAGTTTAAAAATATCAGGACTTAAGGTTACAAACAAGGCATTAGAGGGCGAAAAACCGAAGCATCCCTCGAACGGCTCCGCGAGATGCACCATCACCTCGCAAGGGACCAATATAACTTGTAGGAACTGAACGCACGATCACAGGACTCCCGGTTTGAGAATACAAGGATAATTTGAAAATATCAGGACTTAGGCTTAAAAACAAGGCGTTAGAGGGCAAAAACCCAAAACGTCCCCCGAACAGCCCCGTGAGGGGCACCAACACCACTCACAGGACCAATGCAACTCGTAGGAACCGACCGTATGACCATGGAACACCCTATTTGAGAATACGAGGAAAATTTTAATATATCAGGACTTAGGCTTAAAAATATGACATTAGAGGGCAAAAACTCGAAACATCCCCCGAACGGCCACATGAGAGGCACAACACCTCGTATGGGACCAATGTAACTCGTAAGAACTGATCGCGTGATAACGGGACTCCCAATTTGGGAATATGAGGATAATTTTAAAATATTAAGATTTATTCCTAAAAACATGGCGTTAGAGGACGAAAACCCGAAGCAGCCTCCGAACGGTCCCGTGAGATGCACCAACACCTCGCACGGGACAATTGTAACTCGTAGGAACTAACCATGTGATAACGGGACTCCTGAATTGAGAATATGAGGATAATTTGAAAATATCAGGACTTAGGCTTAAAAACATGGCATTAGAGGGCGAAAACCCAAAGTAGCCCCCAAACGGCCCCGTTAGAGGCACCAACACCTCGCACGGGACCAATTTAACTCGTAGGAACTGAACGCATGATAACGGGACTCTTGATTTGAGAATACGAGGATAATTTTTATATATCAAGATTTAAGTTTAAAAACATGGCGTTAGAGTGTGAAAGCCCAAAACATCCCCCAAACGGCCCCGTGAGAGGCACCAACACCTCGCACGTGACAAATATAACTCCTAGGAACTGACCGTGTGATAATGGGACTCCCAGTTTGAGTATACGAGGATAATTTAGAAATATCAGGACCTAGACTTCAAAACATGGCGTTAGAGGGCAAAAACCCTAAGAAGCCCCCGAACGGCTCCGTGAGAGGCACCAACACCTCGCACGACAGTAATGTAACTCGTAGGAACTGACGATACGATCACGGGACTCCCAGTTTGAGAATATGAGGATAATTTGAAAATATGAGGACTTAGGCTTAAAAACATGTTTTTAGACGACAAAAACCCAAAATAGGCCTTGAACGGCCCATGAGAGGCACTAATACCTCTTACGGGACCAATGTAACTCGTAGGAATTGATCGTATAATCAGGAGACTTCTAGTTTGAGTATATGAGGATAATTTGAAAATATTAGGCTTAGGCTTAAAAACGTGACGTTAGAGGACGAAAGCTCGAGACAACCCCCAAACGGCCCTGTGAGAGGCACCAGCACCACACACAGGACCAATGTAACTCATAGGAACTGACCATGCGATCATGGGACACCCGATTTGAGAATACGAGGACAATTTTAATATATCAGGACTTAAGCTTAAAAACATGCTGTTAGAGCGCGAAAACCCTAAACATCCCCCGAACTGCCACATGTGAGGCACCAACACCTCTCGCGGGACCAATGCAACTCGTTGGAACTGATCATACGATCATGGGACTCCCAATTTGAGAATAAACGGATAATTTGAATATATTAAGACTTAGGCTTAAAAACATGGTATTAGAGGGCGAAATCTCGAAACAGCCTCTGAACGGCCCCGTGAGAGGCACCGACACCTCACATGGGACCAATGCAACTCGTATGAACAGACCTCGCGATCATGGGACTCTCGATTTGAGAATATGAGGATAATTTTCTTATATAGGATTAAAAACATGGAGTTAGAGGGCGAAAACCTAAAAAATCCCCCTAACGGGCTCGTAAGAGGCACCAATACCTCGCATGGGATCAATGTAACTCGTAGGAACTGATCGTGCGAACAAGGGACTACCAATTTGAGAATATAAGGATAATTTGTATATATCAAGATTTAGGCTTATAAACATGGTGTTAGAGGGAAAAAATCCAAAACAACCCTCGAATGGCTCTGTTAGAGGCGCCGACACTTCGCTCGAGACCAATGTAACTCTTACGAATTGACCGTGTGATAATGGGACTCCCGGTTTGAGTATTTGAGGATAATTTGAAAATATCAGGACTTAGTCATACAAACATGGAGTTAGACGACAAAAACCCGAAACAGCCCCCGAACGACCCTAAAAGAGGCACCAACACCTCTTACTGAACCAATGTAACTTATAGGAACAGATCGTGCAATCACGGGACTCCCGGTTTGAGAATACGAGGATAATTTGAAAATATCAGGACTTAGACACAAAAACATGGCGTTAGACGATGAAAACCCAAAACAGCCCCAGAACGGCCTCGTGAGAGGCACCAACACCATGCATAGGACCAATATAACTCGTAGGAACTGACCATGCGATCATGGGACACCCGGTTTGAGAATACGAGGACAATTTTTACATATCAGGACTTAGGCCTAAAAATATGGCGTTCGAGGGTGAAAACCTGAAACATCCCTCGAATAGCCTTATGAGAGGCACCAACACCTCCCATGGGACCAATGTAACTCGGAGGAACTGACCAGGCAATAACGGGACTCCTGATTTGAGAATACGGGGATAATTTGCATATATTAGGACTTAGGCTTAAAAACATTGCATTAGAGGGCAAAATCTCGAAACAGCCCATCGAACGTCCTCGTGAGAGGCACCTACACCTCGGAGGAGACCAATGTACCTCGTGTGAACAAACCTCGCGATCACGGGACTCCCAGTTTGAGAATACAAGGATAATTTTCATATATAGGATTAAAAACATGGCGTTGGAGGGCGAATACTTGGAAAAGCCCCTGAATGGCCCCGTAAGAGGCACCAATACCTCGCACGGGACCAATGTAACTCGTAAGAACTGACTGTGCAATTACAGGAATCTCGGTTGGAGAATATGGGGATAATTTGTATATATCAATATTTTAGCTTAAAAACATGGCGTTAGAGGGTGAAAACCCGAAACAGCCCTCGAATGGCCCCGTGAGAGGCACCAACACCTCACACGGGACCAATGTAACTCGTAGGAACTGACCGTGCCATAACGGGACTCTGGATTTAAGAATACAAGGATAATTTTAATATATCAGGACTTAGGCATAAAAATATGGCGTTAGACGAAGAAAACCCAAAACAACCCCCGAACGGCCACATGAGAGGCACCAACACCTCGCACGGTACCAATGTAACTCGTAAGAACTGACCGCGTAATCACCGGACTCCTGGTTTGAGAATACGATGACAATTTGAAAATATCTTGACTTTGGCTTAAAAACATGGCGCTAGGGGGGAAAACCCAGAAACAACTCCAAATGGCCCCGTAAGGGTCACAGACACCTTGCACGGGACCAATGTAACTCGTAGGAACAAACTGCATGATCACGGGACTCCATGTTTAAGAATGCGAGGATTATTTGACAATATTAGTACTTAGGCTTAAAAACATGGAGTTATAGGGAAAAAACCTAAAACAACACTCGAACGGCCCCGTGAGAAGCACTAACACCTCGCACGAGACCAATATAACTCGTACGAACAAATTGCGCGATCATGGGACTCCCGATTTGATAACACGAGAATAATTTGCATAAATCAAGATTTAGGCTTAAAAACATGGCGTTAGAGGGAAAAAACCCAAAATAGTCCCCAAACGGCCCCTTGAGAGGCATTAACACTCGCACGGGACCAATGTAACTCTTAGGAACTGATCGTGTGATAATGAGACTCTCGATTCGATAATATGAGCATAATTTGCATATATCAAGATTTAGGCTTAAAAACATGGCGTTAGAGGGTGAAAACCAGAAGCAGCCCGCGAGCGGCCCCGTGAGATGCACTAACTCCTCGCACGGGACCAATGTAAATCGTAGGAACTAACCATGCGATAACGGGACTCCCGATTTGAGAATACGAGAATAATTTGAAAATATCATGGCTTAGGCTTAAAAATATGGCGTTAGAGGGCGAAAACCCGAAGTAGCCCCGTTAGAGGCACCTGATTAGGCATAAATTCTTCCCAATTTATCCCTTAATTTAGTTACTTTTAGCACCTCGAACAAAGTAATTGAGTTGACTTTATCTCATAATCTTGCTACTGACTTATCCTAATGAGTACACCGATTTTCTGGTATTTCGTATTGCTTTTACAGGTTTTTGATGTCAAGAAACGAAAGAAAGAAACCAAAAGATTAAAGAAAGAAAATAAGGAATGTCAAAAGGGCAAAAGCATAAATTCTATCCGGAATTCGGATAAGGTACCTAAAGAGAAGTTGGAGATATCACACTCATGAGCACATAGGAAGAAACGACACCTCAATCGAAATCCCGGAACAAAAGATATGAGCAGTCAAAGTTGAGAAAGAAAGTCAAACAGGCAGACCGGTCCGCCCCTACCCCGGACCGGTCCGCTGTGCAAAACTCCAGAAGACCCCGGATCGAAAGCAAACCGAAGAAGGCTGAAAAATAAAAGGACCGGTCCGCCAGAAAATAAAAGGAATCGATCCGCATTGGAGGCAGACCGATCCGCCTAAGGCCCGGACCGGTCCGACCATCGAGATTCTCAAATCTTATCTTCTCCTAAAAAGAGTCCTAGTGCAGCTGAAACTCTTGAATTTTTGTAGGGTATAAAAACCCGTTTTATTATCATTATTTGGACGGAGAATTTTAGTTAATTTTCCACTCTTTTTCAAAAACCCTAGTTTAGATACAATTTTACAGTTTTAATTCCAATAGTTGAAGATTATTTAGAAGTTCTTTGATTACCAGTTTTATTAATTACTGCTGTTACTGCTTTGGTGAGATTAGTGAGTTATTTCTTCTTTTCAATTCTGTTCTACATCAATTCACAAGTTTTCCTTAGATTAATCATGGTTTTCTGCAAATCAAACACTGTTTTCATTACTTTCAGCATGCTAGGCTAGATTTTCTAAGACCGGGATACATGAACCCAACCTGATGTGTTAGTTGCATGTGTATTAACATTAATCCTCTGAATTTAGTGATTGATTACGACCGTATTGCGTAGGAATAAAACAATTGTAGATCTTTATATCTCGTTTGCCTCTAGGTTACCAGGATGATTTAAAATGCAATTCGAGTGTCACTATCGCGATACCGATTTACTCGTCCTCAGATTAAGTATGACGCGGGCTTGAACCTCGTATACGTAATGCTTGTGAGTACTAAATTCTGGGTCAAATTAATCAGTTAAATTCACGATTAGTATTATAACTGCAATACACTAGGGTTGGGGGATTGTATTCCCCTCCTGTTTTTTTTATCATACACAGTTTAAAGTTTTCAATCAGTTTTCATTAGCAGTTCAGGTAATTTAGTGTAATTTCATCTTTTCATAATTTCACAATTGCATTTACTTTAATCAATTCCCAAAACCAAATCATTTTCTCTTTTTCGTTTTAGAGTCAAAGTTAGGATTCCTTCGTCTTTTCCTGTCGTCACAACTTCGTTGTCTTAGTTCCCTGAGGATCGATACCCGACTTATCAGATTATTACTTGAGCGACAGGCTTGCACTTGAGCCTAGAGTGAACGCATTTCTGAGACATATTCTTAGTCGCGTCAAGTTTTTGGCGCCGTTGCCAGGGAGCTAGGTAGACTTAGGATTAGATCGAGTCAATCTAAAGCTTTGACCAAAAATTTCAAAAAAATTTAAAAACATAACAAAATTCAAAAAGCATAAAAAGATTCACCACCATCTCTCATAAGCTTTTAATGCAAAATTCTGAACTCACTCCCATACCCCATAAAACTCCAACCAGCATTCACGAAAATCCAATAGTTGAGTATAACCTTGATAGCCCCCACACTCCTAATGCCCCACAGTTCTGGATTCCACCTCTCACACCGTCACACTCAATCTCTAATAACACTCCGTTTTCCTTCTTAGGACACACCTCCGAGCACACTTCGAGCACACCAAGTGAGAGCACCGAGTCATTAAGTGAGAGAGAGATGTCACAACACAGTAATGCACCTGCCGGTGAGGAAGAGGCCTCGTACCGCCCGCTGAGAGAATTTTTATATCCCGAGCGCACTGTCACTCCGGGATGCATTATACTCCCGTATAATGTCGGGCAATTTCTCTTTAAAAATGAGATGATCCAAATGTTACCCCATTACCATGGTATGGATTCTGAAAAGACATACCTTCACATTAGGGAATGTGAGGATGTGTGCGATACTCTCAATGATCAAACTTGCACACAAGAGGTGATCTGCCTCAAACTCTTCCCCTTCTCACTCAAAGATAAAGCTAAGACCTGGCTATGGTCTTTACCTCCAAGCTCGATTCCATCTTGGAACGAGTTGCAATCAAGATTTCTCAAGAAATTCTTCCCACCACATCGAACAATCTCCATAAAGGCTCAAATTCAAGCGTTCGGACAATCTGAAAATGAGCCACTTCATCGATGTTATGAGCATTTCAATGAGTTAGTTACTTCATGCCCCCATCATGGATATGATTTAGCGCAAATCATTTCTGTTCTCTATAATGGGCTGAACCTTAACTCCAAACAACTCGTTGAAACCATGGGTAGTGGTCCATTTGTCGACTTAGACGCCCACGATGCTGAGCTTCACCTGAGGTATGTTGCCGAGACTACCCAATCCTGGGATACATCTAACCCTAATGCTCAAAATTTAAATCGTCAAGTGACCACCACTCCATCGGCGTCCGACCTATTTTATGTAGAAAAGAGTTCTATAGCGGACAGTCGAATCGATATACTTGAGAAAAAAGTACGATACCTACGTGGGATATGTGGAAGAGGACTAACTGGATCCATACCAAACCCCGTTGAAAAGGTGTGTGCAATTTGTGAGGCGGGTCATTCAACTGAGGAATGCCCAACTATACCCGCCTACAAAGTAATGCTTCAAGGGCAAGTCAGTGGTATAGGAGGATTTAAGGGTAATTTCGGTGCACCGCACGAGAATTCTTACAACCCTTCATGGAAAAACTATCCTGGTTTTAGCTATGGGCAACAACATGTTGCGATGAACCCTACTTCCCATGTTGCCCCTCCTCCACCACAACACTTTCAACAAGCTCCACACATGTAAGGACATATGCAAGCACCACCACCTTAAGGAGCTTATATCCCGCCACTGCGGAGAACTCTCGAGGATACTATGAATCAATTTATCACTAGTAAGACTGCAACCAATGCTAAATATGATCGTCTGATTAGCGACATAAATGCAAGTCTGTCAAAGATACAATCCTCATTGGGTGTCCAAGAGAAGGTCAAGTTTCCTGCCCAGGGACAAAGACCTCCCCAAGGTCAAACTAGTGTTAGCTCCACTTCTACTAAACATCAGGAGCAATGTCAAGCTGTGGCCACTCTTCGTGGTGGGAGAGTCGTTGATTTATCACCTCCCCCACACGACACAACGAAAGATAAGGAGATTTCGCCCGACACGAAAGAGGTCGAAGATGTCCCCTTAAATGAGAGTGACAAAGAAGGCGCTAGTGAGCCAGAGGTAGTTGTTAAACCACCCTTCGCGGCACCGTTTCCTCAAAGGTTGATTCCTTCCCATAAAGGAAACCCACGTGATGACGTGCTAGAAGTTCTAAAGCAAGTAAAGCTGAACTTACCTTTCCTTGATGCCATTAAGCAAATTCCAGCTTATGCAAAAGTCATCAAAGACTTGTTGACGGTAAAAAGAAAGATGAAGGTAAAGAAGAATGTCTTTCTGGCACAGAACGTGAGCTCCATTCTACTAAACGATCTCCCGCCTAAATTTAAAGATCCCGGTGCACCCACTATTTCCTGCATCATTGGAGAAAATAAAATCGAAAAAGTCTTACTTGATTTGGGAGCAAGTGTCAATATCCTTCCTTATTCCATTTATAGGCAACTTGATTTGGGCAACCTCAAGCCCACAAAGGTCACTCTCCAATTAGCGGATCAAACAGTGAAGGTACCAAGAGGCATAGTCGAGGACGTGATCGTCCAAGTTGACACTTTCTACTTCCCGGTAGACTTTGTCATTTGGGACACGGAGCCCTCCTTCAACTTGAGCAACCATGTTCCCATCATCCCTGGGCGCCCATTCTTAGCTATGGCTAACGCAATCATCAATACTCGGAATGGGCGAATGTAACTCACCTCTGGGAACATGACCTTAGAGACTAACATCTTCCATATATCCCAACATACAGGGGAAGAAGATGATCTTCACGCGGTGAGCCTAATTGATGAGATCGTAGAAGAGCACATTGAGGAAAATTTATGTGGATATGTCTTTGAATCTTGCTTAGTGTCTAGTCATGAGAGCGAGGGAACTTATACCGCAATTGAAAGAGAGAGAGAGGGGTTAGAAGAGAGAAAAATGGTGGAGTTAGAGATCGAGCAAGTAAGGGAGGACGTAGGCACTACTCGAGAGAGAGAGATAGGGGACATGAGCATGGAAGAATTTGAAAAAGAATTCGGTCCGGTGGATGAGAGCCTTAACGACGAAGTCCAAACTCTATTGGATTCATGTAGTCACCTAGAAGAAAGCGAATGGGAAGATAAAATCGATGAATTCCTTCTTTGTGACCATCCACCCATACCACTAGAGGTCCCGAAAGCGAGTGAGGAGAAAAGTTGTGTTTCATTCGACTTAGAGCCCGATCCATGCATTCCAAAAATTAAACAAAAATTAGGAGTTCCCTCCGCGTCGGTGCACACAAGCTATGCTTTGAGTAAGCATCTTAGGGATCCCTTTCCGAGTAGTCACGATGAGTCTCCCGATCTTTCCTTTATTTATGGTCAAGGGCCCAACTTATTCCGGTTGTTGATATATGACAAGAAGACAGGAGTGACAAGGAGAGCATCGAACCCCATGAGTGGGGTCGGGTGAGTTTGTGGAGAGATGAGAGGTCGTCGCACCCCCGATGCATATGGGGTGATTTTTAGTGTATTTTTGAGTCATGCATGAGTGTCATATAGTGTCTTGTTGCATTTTAATATTTGTTTGTTTTATTTTTCCGCACTTTTCATTCGCTTTGAGTTAGATATTAATCCTTTTTGCTTGAGGACAATGCAAAAGTCTAAGTTAGGGGGGCTCACAAGTGCGTATTTCTAAAACTTCACAAATCTTTAAAAATGCCGAGAAATTTCCAAAAAAATCATAAAATTTTAAAAAATCCAAAAATATTTTTTGTTCAAAATAAATAAATATTGGAATTCAAAATTTTCAAAAATATCATTAAAAGTCAGTTTAAAGTCTCAAGTTGTAAAATTCAACATACACAAAGCCGAAATTGACTAAAGATGGAAATTAAGCAAAAATTGATGACTTAACGAATAAGTGTGGAGATTAACAAACCCGGTGATATTTGAGCCTATCACTTTTTGCGAGTTTTTAAATCAATCCGAGTTAATTGTTAACTCAAAATTCTTTTCAGCGCCTAAAAAGTCGTCGAGGATCTCAACCCTTTCATTTTGATCGGTTATGAAAAATGTGTGTGATATTGCCTTGAAAAATGTGCCAAAAATTTATCTTTAAACCTAAATTCATCTCGAAACGCTTATTGTAGCGCAATTGGTCTTTTGGACAATGAAGTAGGCCCTAGTTTGTCACCTAAAAATATTGGTCAGAAAAAGAAGCAAAAAATCACCCCTTTTGCAACCCAAATTGAGCCAAATAGATTTTTCCTTTCGTTTGACAACCCGAAAAACCCAAATAGCCCGGAATTGTGAAAAATAGAAAAATTCAGAATTTAAGTCCGAAAAGTGCATAAAAATGGGAAAGAAAAAAATAGACATGCTCAACAAAAATAGCAAGAAAAGAAAAGAAGTGAAAAACAGAAAAAAATAGAGAAAAAGAAGAAAAAAATGAGCAATAGCCCGGAAAAAGCACAAATGGACATCCTAAATGATTTTTCCAATTACGAATTTCCCAACCATTTCCATGTTACCCAATATACCTTAAATACCGAAAAAGTCCTAACCGAGTCCAAATTGCGAAATTGATTACCGCGTGGAGACATAAGACACCGAAAGATAATATAAGAGATTGAATGTGCGAAAAAGAGGCAATGTTCCCGTTTTTAAAATCGTAATCCGTTGATGAGATCCTATCACTATGAAATTTCCATCTTTCTACTTGTATGCGTGACTTTGCGTCCATTACATTTACTCTTTATATCACGCATACCGAGAGAATAGCCACATTCCGAGTGATTCATTTGAGAGAGCATTCCGTGAGAATTTGAAATCAAAACGAATTTTCGGATAAGTAACGTAATGATCAATCGGTGGAAATTGGCGGTTATATTTTCGGCTTCGCACACACGCACTATGATTTGAGACTATTGAGTATGACTTGATGATGACTATTTTCTGGAAAAGTTTAAATTGCACAATTTTTGCGTATTTTGAATCTTCTTTGAGTCGAATTTTGTGGGTATATTCACTGCAAACCCTCACGAGACACAACTCGTCCTACTAGGGTGACGTAGGGGTTTAAAGGCTTGTTGCATACGCTAAATGCAATCGCTTGCCCGCGAAAAATGTATTCTATCTTAATAAAATGTTTTTCAAGAGTTATGTCGTGCTAGGATTCTTTTACATTGCTCGGGACGCGCAAAGTTCTAAGTTAGGGGGGGTTTGATTAGGCATAAATTCTTCCCAATTTATCCCTTAATTTAGTTACTTTTAGCACCTCGAACAACGTAATCGAGTTGACTTTATCTCATAATCTTGCTACTGACTTATCCTAACGAGTACACCGAGTTTTTGGAATTTCGTATTGCTTTTACAGGTATTTGATGTCAAGAAACGAAAGAAAGAAATCGGAAGAATAAAGAAAGAAAAGAAGGAAAGTCAAAAGGGAAAAAACGTAAATTCTATCCGGAATTCGGATGAGGTACCTAAAGAGAAGTTGAAGATATCACACTCATGAGCACATAGGAAGAAATGACATCTCAATCGGAATACCGGAACAAAAGATATGAGTAGTAAAAGTTGAGAAAGAAAGTCAAACAAGCAGATCGATCCGCCCCTACCCCGGACCGGCCCGCTGTGCAAAACTCCAGAAGACCCCGGATCGAAAGCAAACCGAAGAAAGGTGAAAAATAAAAGAACCGGTTCGCCCTGGATCGGTCCGCCAAAAAATAAAAGGAACCGATCCGCATTGGAGGCAGACCGATCCTCCTAAGGCCCGGACCGGTCCGGCCATCGAGATGATCAAATCTTATCTTCTCCTAAAAAGATTCCTAGTGCAACTGAAACTCTTGAATTGTTGTAGGGTATAAAAACCCGTTTTATTATCATTATTTGGACGGAGAATTTTAGTTAATTTTCCACTCTTTTTCAAAAACCCTAGTTTAGATACAATTTCACAGTTTTAATTCCAATAGTTGAAGATTATCAAGAAGTTCTTTGATTACCAATTTTATTAATTGCTGCTGTTACTGCTTTGGTGAGATTAGTGAGTTATTTCTTCTTTTCAATTCTGTTCTACATCAATTCATAAGTTTTCCTTAGATTAATCATGGTTTTCTGTAAATCAAACACTGTTTTCATTACTTTCAGCATACTAGGCTAGATTTTCTAAGGCCGGGATACATGAACCCAGCCTGATGTGTTAGTTGCATGTGTATAACATTAATCCTCTGAATTTAGTGATTGATTACGATCGTATTACGTAGGAACACAACAATTGTAGATCTTTATATCTCGTTTGCCTCTGGATAACCGGGATAATTTAGAATGCAATTCGAGTGTCACTATCGCGATATCTATTTACTCGTCCTCAGATTAAGTATGACGCGGGCTTGAACCTCGTATATGTAATGCTTGGGAGTACTAAATTCTGGGTCAATTTAATCAGTTAAATTCACGATTAGTATTATAACTTCAATACACTAGGGTTGGGGGATTGTATTCCCGTCCTATTTTTTTATCATACATAGTTTAAAGTTTTAAATCAGTTTTCATTAGCAGTTTAGGTAATTTAGTATAATTTCATCTTTTCATAATTTCACAATTGCATTTAGTTTAATCAATTCCCAAAACCAAATCATTTTCGCTTTTTCTTTTTAGAGTCAAAGTTAGGATTCCTTCATCTTTTCCCGTCGTCACAACTTCGTTGTCTTAGTTCCCTGAGGATCGATACCCGACTTATCGGATTATTACTTGAGCGACAGGTTTGCACTTGAGCCTAGAGTGAACGCATTTTTGAGACATATTCTTAGTCGCGTCAGCCCCAACACCTCGAATGGGACTAATGTAACTCGTACGGATAAATCACGCAATCACAAGAATCTCGATTTGAGAATATAAGGATCATTTATATACATAAAGATTTAGGCTTATAAACATGGCGTTAGAGGGTGAAAACCCGAATAGCCCACCGAATGACCCCGTGAGAGGCACCAACACTTCGCACGGGACCAATGTAACTCGTAAGAACTGACCGTGTGATAATGGGACTCCAAATTTGAGTATCCGAGGATAATTTTAAAACATTAGGACTTAGGCTAACAAACATGGCGTTAGAGGATGAAAAACTAAAGCATCCATCGAACAGGCCCGTGAGATGCACCATCACCTAGCATGGGACCAATGAAACTCGTACAAACTGATCCTACGATCACGGGACTCTCGATTTGAGAATATGAGGATAATTTGAAAATATCAGGACTTAGGCTTAAAAACATGGCATTAGACGACGAAAACCAAAAATAATCCCAGAACGGCCCCGTGAGAGGGACCAACACCACGCACAGGACCAATGTTACTCGTAGGAACTGACCGTGCAATCATGGGACATCCGGTTTGAGAAGATTAGGACAATTTAAATATATATCAGGACTTAGGCTTAAAAAAGTGGCGTTAGAGGGCGAAAACTCGAAACATCCCTCGAACGGCCACATGAGAGGCACCAATACCTCCCACGGGATCAATGTAATTCGTAGGAACTGATTGGGCGATCACGAGACTCCCAGTTTGAGAATATGAAGATAATTTGTATATATCTGGACTTAGGCTTAAAAACATGGCATTAGAGGGCAAAATCCCGAAACAACCCTCGAACGACCCAGTGAGAGGCACCGACACCTCCCACGGGACCAATATAACTCGTATGAATAGACCTCGTGATCACGAGACTCTCGATTTGAGAATACGAGGATAATTTGCATATAAAGGATTAAAAACATGGCGTTAGAGGGCGAAACCTTAAAAAACCCCTCAACACCTCGGTAGACACCCGGTTTGAGAATACAAGGATAATTTTAATATATTACGACTTAGGCTTAAAAACATGGCGTAAGAGGGAAAAAACCTAAAACATCCCTCGAACGGCCATATGAGAGGCACCAACACCTCCCGGGGGACCAATGTAACTTGTAGGAATAGACCGGGAGATCACGAGACTCCCAATTTGAGAATACGAGGATAATTTGCATATATTAGGACATAGGCTTAAAAACATGGCATTAAAGGGCGAAATCTCGAAACAGCCCTCGAACGGCCCCGTGCGATGCACCAACACCTCGCATGGGACAAATGTAACTCGTAGGAACTAACCCTGTGATAACGGGACTCCCGGTTTGAGAATACGAGGATAATTTGAAAATATCATGACTTAGGCATAAAAACATGGCGTTAGAGGGCAAAAACTCAAAGTAGCCCCGTGAGAGGCACCGACATTCTCATGGGACCAATGTAACTCGTATGAACAAATCACGCGATCACGAGAATCTCGATTTGAGAATACAATGATAATTTATATATATATCAATATTTAGGATTATAAACATGGCGTTAGAGGGCGAAAACCTGAAACTGCCCCCGAACGACCTCGTGAGAGGCACCAACAGTTCGTACGGAACCAATGTAACTCGTAGGAACTGACCGTGCGATCATGGGACACCCGGTTTGAGAATATGAGGATAATTTTAATATATTGGGACTTAGTCTTAAAAACATGGCGTTAGAAGGTGAAAACCCGAAACATCCCTTGAACGGCCACATGAGAGTCACCAACACCTCCCACAGGACGAATGTAACTCGTAGGAACTGACCGGGCGATCACGAAACTCCTAGTTTGAGAATAAGAGAATAATTTGCATATATCAGGACTTAGGTTTAAAAACATGGCATTAGAGGGCGAAATCCGAAAGCAGCCCTCGAACGGCCCCGTGAGAGGCACCAACACCTCGCACGGGACCAATGTAACTCGTAGGAGCGGACCGTACCATAACAGGACTCCCAATTTAATAATACAAGGATAATTTCAATATATCAGGACTTAGTCTTAAAAATATGGCGTTAGACGGCGAAAACCCAAAATAGCCCCCGAACGGCCACACGAGAGACACTAATACCTCGCATGGTACCAATGTAACTCGTAGAAACAAACCGCATGCTCATCGTACTCCCGATTTGAGCATAGGAATGCAATTTGAAAACATCTAGACTTTTGCTTAAAAACATGGCGCTAGAGGGGGAAACCCAGAAACAACTCCAAATGGCCCTGTAAGGGTCACCGACACCTTGCACGGGACCAATGTAACTCGTAGGAACTGACCGCGTGATCACGGGACTGCATGTTTAAGAATACGATGATTATTTGAAAATATTAGGACTTAGGCTTAAAAATATGGCGTTATAGGGCAAAAACCTAAAACAACACTCGAAAGGCCCAGTGAGAGGCACCAACATCTCGTACGAGACCAATGTAACTCGTACGAACAAATTGCACGATCATGGGACTCCTGATTTGATAATACGAGGATAATTTGCATATGTCCAGATTTAGGCTTAAAAACATGGCGATAGAGGGCGAAAACCCAAAAAAGCCCCTTGAGAGGCATCAACACCTCGCACGGGACCAATGTAACTCGTAGGAACTGACCGTGTGATAACGAGACTCCCGATTCAAGAATATAAGGATAATTTGCATATATCAAGATTTAGGCTTAAAAACATGGCGTTAGAGGGAGAAAACCTGAAGCAGCCCCCAAACAGCCTCGTGAGATGCACCAATACCTTGCACGGGACCAATGTAACTCGTAGGAACTAACCCTATGATAACGGGACTCTCGGTTTGAGAATACGAGGATAATTTGAAAATATCAGGACTTAGGCTTAAAAACATGGTGTTAGAGGGTGAAAACTCGAAGCAACCCCATGAGAGGCATCAACACCTCGCATGGGACCAATGTAACTCATACGAATAAATCACGCGATCATGAGACTATCGATTTGAGAATACAAGGATAATTTGTATATATATTAAGATTTAGGCTAATAAACATGGCGTTAGAGGGTGAAAACTCGAAATAGCCCCCGAACGGCCCTGTGAGAGGCACCAACACTTCGCACGGAACCAATGTAACTGTAGTAACTGATCGTGTGATAATGGGACTCCCGGTTTGAGTATCCGAGGATAATGTGAAAATATCAGGACTAAGGCTTACAAACATGGCGTTAGAGGGCGAGAAACTGAAGCATCCCTCGAACGTCCCCGTGAGATGCACCATAACCTCTCACGGGATCAATGTAACTTGTAAGAACTGACCGTGTGATCACAGGACTCCCGATTTGAGAATACGAGAATAATTTGAAAAATATCAGGACTTAGGCTTAAAAACATGGCGTTAGATGATGAAAAACCCAAAATATTCATAGAACGACCAAGTGAGAGGCACCAACACCACGTACATGACCAATGTAACTCGTAGGAACAGACCTCACGATCACAGGACTCCCGGTTTGATAATACAAGGATAATTTGCATATATAGGATTAAAAACATGGCATTAAAGGGAGAAAATCTGAAAAAGCCCCTGAACGGCCCCGTAAGAGACACCAATACCTCGCACGGGACCAATGTAACTCGTAGGAAATGACCGCGCAATCACGGGACTCCCGGTTTGAGAATATGAGGATAATTTTCATATATCAAGATTTTAGCTTAAAAACATGACGTTAGAGGGTGAAAACCCGAAATAGCCCCCGAACGGCCCCGTGAGAGGTACTAACACCTCGCACGGGAACAATGTAACTCGTATGAACAAACCTCATGATCATGGGACTCTCGATTTGAGACAACGAGGATAATTTGCATGTATCAAGATGTAGGCTTAAAAACATGGCGTTAGAGGGAGAAAATCCAAAACAACCCTCGAACGGCCCCGTGGGAGGCACCTCGCACGGGACTAATGTAACTCGTAGGAACTGATCATGCTATAATGGGACTCTCGGTTCGAGAATATGTGGATAATTTGAAAATATAAAGTTTTATTCTTAAAAACATGGCATTAGAGGCCGAAAACCCAAAGCATCCCTCGAACGGCCTCGTGAGATGCACTACCACCTCACACGGGATAATTGTAACTCGTTGGAACTAACCATGCGAGGATAATTAGAAAATATTAGGACTTAGGCTTAAAAATATGGCGTTAGAAGGCAAAAACCCGAAGGAGCCCCCGAACGGCCCCGTGAGAGGCACCAATACTTCGTATTTGACCAACATAACTCGTACGGACAAATCATGCGATCATGGGACTCCCGATTTGAGAATATGAGGATAATTTGCATATATCAAGATTTAGGCTTATAAACATACCGTTAGAGGGTGAAAACATGAAACAACACCCGAACGGCCTCGTGAGAGGTACTAACACCTCGCACGGGACAAATGTATCCCGTAGTAACTGACCGTGTGATAATGGGACTTTCGGTTTGAACATACGAGGATAATTTAAAAATATCAGGATTTAGGCTTCAAAACATTGCACTAGAGGGAAAAAACTCGAAGCAGCCCCCGAACGGCCCCGTGAGAAGGCACCAACACCTCGTACGGGACCAATGTAACTCGTAGGAGTTGAACGCACGATCATGGGACTCCCAATTTAAGAATACGATGATAATCTGAAAATGTCTAAACTTAGGCTTAAAAACATGGTGCTTGAGGGAAAAAACTCAAAATAACTCCTGAACGGCCTGAGGAGAGTCCCCAACACCTCGTACGGGACCAATGTAACTCGTAGGAACTAACTATGTGATCACGGGATTTTCGGTTTGAGAATAGAAGGATAATTTTAAAATATGAGGACTTAGGCTTAAAAATATGGCGTTAGATGATGAAAACCCGAAGCAACCCCCGAACGGCCCCGTGAGAGGCACTAACCCCTCTTGCAAGACTAATGTAACTCGTAGTAACTGATCGTGTGATCACGAGACTCGTGGTTTGAGTATATGAGGATAATTTGAAAATATCAGGACTTAAGCTTCAAAACATGGCGTTAGAGGGAAAAAGCCCGAAATAACCCCTGAACGGTCCTGTGAGAGGCACCAACACCACGCACATGACCAATGTAACTCATAGGAACTGACCATGCGATAACGAGACTCCCAGTTTGGGAATACGAGGATAATTTAAAAATATCAGGGCTTAGGCTTAAAAACATGACGTTAGAGGGTGAAAACTGAAAACACCCCGGTGAGAGGGACCAACACCTCACACGGGACCAACGTAACTCGTATGAATAAATCGCATGATCACGGGACTCCCAATTTAATAATATGAGGATAGTTTGCGTCTATCAAGATTTAGGCTTAAAAACATTGTGTTAGATGGCGAAAATCCGAAATAGCCCCGAAACGGCCCTGTGAGAGGCACTAACACCTCGCACGGGACCAATGCATCTCGTAGGAACTGACCGTGCGATAACGGGACTCGCAGTTTGAGAATACGAGGATAATTTGAAAATATCAGGACTTAAGCTTATAAATATGGCCCTAGAGGGCGAAAAACTGAAGAATCCCTCGAACGGCCCCGTGAGATTCGCCATCACATCGCACGGGACCAATGTAATTCATAGGAACTAAATGCATGATCCCGGGACTCCCGGTTTGAGACTACAAGGATAATTTAAAAATATCAGGACTTAGGCTTAAAGACATGGCGTTAGAAGGCAAAAACCCAAAACAACCCCCGAACGGCCCCGTGAGGGGCACCAACACCACGCACATGACCAATGCAACTCGTAAGAACTGACCATGCCATCATGGGACACCCGGTTTGAGAATATGAGGACAATCTTAATATATCAGGACTTAGGCTTAAAAATATCGCGTTAGAGGGCAAAAACCCGAACCATCCCCCGAACGGCCACATGAGAGGCACCAACACCTCCCACGGGACTAATGTAACTCGTAGGAACTGACCGGGGATCACGAGACTGCCAGTTTGATAATATGAGGATATTTTTCATATATCAGGACTTAGGCTTAAAAACATGGCATTAGAGGGAAAAATCTCGAAACAGCCCCCGAACGGCCCCGCGAGAGGCACTGACACCTCGCACGGGACCAATGTAACTCGTATAAATGTACCTCATGATCACGAGACTCATGATTTTAGAATACGAGGATAATTTGAAAATATTAAGATTTAGGTTTAAAAACATGGCATTAGAGGGGAAAACCCAAAAGAGCCCTCGAACAGCCCCGTGAGAGGCATCAACACCTCGCACGAGACCAATGTAACTCATAGGATCTGATCGTGTGATAACGGAACTCATGGTTCGAGAATATGAGGATAATTTGGAAATATCAAGATTTATTCTAAAAAACATGGCGTTAGAGGGAGAAAACTCGAAGCAACCCCCGAAAGGCCCCTTAAGATACACCAACACCTCGGACGGGACAATTGTAACTCACAGGAACTAACCATGCAATAACGTGACTCCCGATTCTAGAATACAAGGATAATTTGAAAATATTAGGACTTAGGCTTAAAAACATGGCGTTAGAGGGCAAAAACCTGAAGCATCCCCTGAACGGCCCCGTGAGAGGTACCAACACCACGCATGGGACCAATGTAACTCCTACGAACAAATCATGCAATCAAGGGACTCCCGGTTTAAGAATACGAGGATAAGTTGCATATATCAAGTCTTAGGCTTATAAACATGGTGTTAGTGGGCAAAAACCTGAAATATCCCCCGAACGGCCCTATGATAGGCACCAACACCTCACACGGGATGAATGTAACTCATAGGAACTGATCGTGCTATAATGGGACTCCCAGTTTGAGTATCTAAGGATAATTTAAAAATATCAGGACTTTGGCTTCAAAACATGGCGTTAGAGGGCAAAAACCCGAAGCAGCCCCCGAATGGCCCCGTGAGAGGCACCAATACCTCGCACGAGACTAATGTAACTCATAGGAACTGACCGTGCGATAACGGGACTATCGGTTTAAGAATACGAGGATAATTTGAAAATATGAGGACTTAGGGTTAAAAACATGGGGTTAGACAATGAAAACCTGAAACAGCCCCCGAACGGCCCCGTGAGAGGCACCAACACCTTTTACGGGACCAATGTAACTCGTAGGAACTGACCGTATGATCACGAGACTCCTTATTTGAGTAAGTGAGGATAATTTTAAAATATCAGGACTTAGACTTCAAAACATGGTGTTAGAGGGTGAAAAATCGAAACAACCCCCGAACGACCCTGTGAGGGGCACCAACACCACGTAAAGGGCCAATGTAACTCATAGGAACTGACCGCGCGATCATAGGACACCCGATTTGAGAATTCAAGGAAAATTTTAATATATTAGGATTTAAGATTAAAAACATGGCGTTAGAGGGAAAAAACTCGAAACATCCCCCAAACGGCCACATGAGAGGCACCGATACGTCCCACGGGACCAATGTAACTCGTAAGAACTGACTGGGCAGTCACGGGACTCCCAGTTTGAGAATATGAGGATAATTTTCATATATCAGGAGTTAGGCTTAAAACTATGGTATTAGAGGGCGAAATTCCAAAACTGCCCCCTGAACGGCCTAGTGAGAGGCATCGACACCTTGCACAAAACCAATATAATACGTATGAACAGACCTTGTGATCATGGGACTCCAAGTTTGAGAAGACGAGGATAATTTGCATATATTGGATTAAAAACATGGAGTTAGAGGGCAAAAACCTAAAAAAGCCCCCGAACGGCCCCATAAGGGGCACCAATACCTCGAACGGGATCAATGTAACTCGTAGGAACTGACCGCGCGATCACTGGACTCTCGATTTAAGAATATGAGGATAATTTGCATATATCAAGATTTTAGCTTAAAAAGATAGTGTTAGAGGGTGAAAACCCGAAACAGCTCCGTGTGAGGCACCAACACCTCGCATGGGACCAATGTAAATCGTAGGAACTCACTGTACGATCACGGGACTACCGGTTTGAGAATACAAGGATAATTTGAAAATATCAGGACTTAAGATTAAAAACATGGTGTTAGACGATGAAAACATGAAACAACCCTCGAACGGCCCCTTGAGAGGCACAAACACCTCTTACGGGACCAATGTAACTCGTAGGAATTGACCGTGTGATCACGAGACTCATGGTTTGTATATATGAGGATAATATGAACATATCAGTACTTAGGCTTTAAAACATGGCGTTAGAGGGCTAAAACCCAAAATCGCCCCCATACGGCCCCGTGGGAGGCACCAACACCACGCATAGGACCAATGTAACTCATAGGAACTGGCCGTCCGATCATGCGACATCCGGTTTGAAAATACAAGGAAAATTTGAATATATCAATACTTAAGCTTAAAAACATGGCGTTAGAGGGTAAAAACTCGAAACATCCTTCCAACGGCCACATGAGAGGCACCAACACCTCCCACGGGACTAATATAACTCGTAGGAACAGACCGGGCGACCACGGGACTCCCAGTTTGATAATACGTGGATAATTTGCATATATCTGGGATTAGGCTTAAAAACTTGGCATTAGAGGGAAAAATCCCTAAACAACCCTCGAACGACTCTGTGAGAGGCAATGACACCTCGCAGGGGACCAATATAACTCGTATAAACAAACCTCACGATCACGGGACTCCCGGTTTGAGAATACAAGGATAATTTGCATATATAGGATTAAAAACATAGCGTTAGAGGGAAAAAACCTAAAACCCCCCGAACAACCCCGTAATAGGCACCAATACCTAGCACGGGAGCAATGTAACTCGTAGGAACTGACCGCGCGATCACGGGACTCCCAATTTGAGCGTACGAAGATTATTTGTATATATGAAGATTTTATCTTAAAAATATGGCGTTAGAGGATGAAAACCCGGACCAGCCCCGGAACGGGCCCGTGAGAGGCACCAATACCTCGCACGGGACCAATGTAACTCGTAGGAACTCACCGTGCGATCACGGGACTCTCGGTTTGAGAATACGAGGATAATTTGAAAATATAAAGACTTAGTCTTAAAAACATGGCATTAGACGACAAAAACCCGAAACAGCCCCTGAACGGCCCCGTGAGAGGAACCAACACCACACACATGACCAATGTGTGATCACGGGACACCCGATTTCAGAATACGAGGATATTTTAATATATCAGGACTTAGGCCTAAAAACATGGTGTTAGAGGGCGAAAACCTGAAACATCCCCCGAACGGCCACATGAGAGGCACCAACACCTCCCACGGGACCAATGTAACTCATAGGAACTAACCGGGTGATCACGAGACTCCCAATTTGATAATACGAGGATAATTTTCATATATCAGGACTTAGTCTTGAAAACATGGTATTAGAAGGCAAAATCTCGAAACAACCCCTGAACAGCCCCGTGAGAGGCACTAATACATCGCATGGGACCAATGTAAGTCGTATGAACAGACCTCGCAATCATGGGACTCCCTGTTTCAGAATACGAGGATAATTTGTGTATATAGGATTAAAAGCGTGGCATTAGAGGGCAAAAACCTGAAAAATCCCCTGAACGACCCCGTAAGAGGCACCAATACCTCGCACGGGACCAATGTAACTCATAGGAACTGGCTGTGCAATCACGAGGCTCCCAATTTGAGAATGTGGATAATTTGCATATAACAAGATTTTATCTTAAAAATATGGCGTTAAAGGGAGAAAACACGAAACAACCCCCGAATGGCCCCGTGAGAGGCAACAACACCTCGCACGGGACAAATGTATCCCGTTGGAACTTATCGTGCGACAATGGGACTTTCGATTTGAGTATACGAGGATAATTTAAAAATATCAGGATTTAGGCTTCAAAACATTGCGTTAGAGGGCAAAAACCTGAAGCAGCCCCCGAACGGCCCCGTGAGAGGCTCCAACACCTCGCACGGGACCAATGTAACCTGTAGGAACTGAACACACGATCACGGGACTCCCGATTTGAGAATATGATGATAATTTGAAAATATCTAAACTTAGGCTAAAAAACATGGCACTTGAGGGAAAAACTCGAAATAACTCCCGAACGGCCTCGTGAGAGGCACCAACACCTCGTACGGGACCAATGTAACTCATAGGAACTAACTGTGTGATCATGGGACTCTCGATTTGAGAATAGAAGGATAATTTGAAAACATGAGAACTCAGCCTAAAAAACATGGCGTTAGATGATGAAAACCCAAAACAGCCCCCGAACGACCCCGTGAGAGGCACTATCACCTCTTGCGGGACCAATGTAACTCGTAGGAACTGACCGTGTGATCACGAGACTCGTGATTTGAGTATGAAGTTGCAAGATTATATGTTCTTAGTTTAATTCGTGGAATACACACACACAATCCAATTTAAAATTACCCTAGAAGTGATATTCTCCAATTTTAATTTAAGAAGTAGATTCACAAGTTCGCTAGAACAAATTTCAATTGATGCAATGAGATTGATAACTTGGCTAATTAAAATAAAAAAATTCCAATTTTATCCATTTTATCCTAAGCATACATCTAGGTGATTTAATAAAGTAAAATGCGAAAATCCCAACCACAACGCGCTGATGTACAAGGAAAACCCAAATGGGAAAAACCTCAGATGGCTGGGCCTAGACAAAATCCACTACAAAATAGGTTTTACAAGAGACTCAAAAGACTTACAGACATTGACTCACTCAAGACATGCTTATGCCGTCCTCGACCTATGAATTTGTAGTACGCGAAGCTCCAACACGTTGCTTGACACTCCTCGTGTCGTGGTATCCACCGAAGCCCAAAACCACCGTCTCCACTAAGCTTGAATGCAAAAATCCACCGCAAACTTGCTTGTTGAATGTCAAGATGATTGAAGGGGTTTTGTTTCAAAAGTTGATAATGGTGTTGGAGTTTGATTTTACCAAAAAGAGGGAAGTTATATAAAAATGTTCTCAAGAGAATAATAAAATTCCTTAGCTTTTGAAACTCATTTTCGTCCATGTGATATAACTGAAAAAGTAGTGGACCAAAACAGTTATGGGAAAATAACTGCTGAAAAATAAATTAAAAAATTCAGATATGGCAGAACTCGTTCGAAGAGGTCGTTCGAATGACTTGTCGTTCGAACGAGTTATCTAGCGAAATTCCAGTATCGAATTAGATAGGTCGTTAGAAATCTCGTTCGAACGAGATCATTCGAACGACCTTTCTAACAAATTTCTAACGAGTTTCCAGTATACCATGTGGAATGTCGTTAGATCCAGGTCGTTCAAACGACCTGGATAAAACTTCGAACAAGATTTCTGATTTTGCAATAGACCGTTCAAATTAATTTCAGAGATAGTTCTTTATGAAAAATACTTATTCACGAACATTTTTCTATATGAAAATTTCTTGATTAAACAATATACTCCAACACATAAAATTTATTTTGGTCATATACCTTTTTGGAATAGCAAGCATGGCGTGCATATTGATGACGCGTGAACTTTGGATGCGATGCTTGAATCTTTACGTTATATGATGCTTGATGAAGAATGACCCAAAATTGTTTTGTCCAACGGAATATAGCCAATTTAACAAATGACTCGATTGGAAATTTGTCCTTACAAATCTCCCCCTTTGGCTATTCCGGGACAAACCATAATTATGAAAAAAATAAATAAAAAGACTGAATTTGCTAAGCTACCTGTCAAGCCGATTCTAAAGCCCGTCCCAAAAACCCAAAAAAAACAGACTCAGTGACACGACTGACGATGCTACAAGAGAGTAGGAGATGTATCCTACAGACATGAAACAACTAATTCATAAATGCATGGGGAAGTAGAGAATGTAACATATATACCACAATGAGTTAGCATAGGCTAAATTTTAAAGTCCCATTAATTAATACAACCCCCCTTAAATATGAATTCTCCCCCTAAATTATGAATTCCCATATAAATATTTCTCCCCTTTTTGTTCGAAAAAGACAAAAGGATAAATGGACTGCACGTTAAATGATAATCGAGAGAACAATAGGCAATAAACCAATAAATATGAAGAAATTTATTGACAAAGGAAATAACATGAGGATTCATTAACCAAAGGGAAAGGGGAAATAGTCAAAGTGCATACACGGCATAAGGAAACAAAATCCAAACCAAATGAAACCATACAAGAAATAAAATATCCACTCATCCTCACAAGTACATGGAAATAGGAAATTAAAAATAAAGTACATCAAGGGGTAGGGGCATCGGGTGGAGTATCAACGAAAAGAGAGCCGGAGCTGGAGCCAGAACCGAATGAGCCTGCACCGCGGCGCATCTCCATACGGCGAATGTCATCAAGATGCTCTAACATAAGAGAGTCCCGACGAGCCTGGGCTTCATCTCTGCACGCCTGAGCCTCCTCCCGGCGAGTTTGTGCCTCGTGGTCCTGCTGCATGGAAACTAAAAGCTCCTGCAAAAGCGCCCTGTATTGACGTCTATCCTCCTGAATCTGTTCAACCTGAGAATGAACAAACAAAATATTCTCCGACTCGATGGGTACGGGAGCATAGGAAGAGGAGGGGCGATGGGTAGAATGAGAGGGTGCGGGACGACTGGGGGCAGGGTGAGTGGAAGTGTCAGAGTGAGAGGAGGTGGAGGGAGTGAGGTGAGGGGTATCGAGGGGAAAATGGCCACGAGACCGGCTGACCTAGGACATGTCAATGGTTTGATATTTGGTGACTAGGATATCGGTGGATAGGCGGGGGCAGCCGGCGGTAAGACAAAATCGGGTAATGATAGCCGCAAATGGGAGGGCTTGGCGGACGGGACTAGAAGGGAGGATCCTAACCGTCTGAATGACACTAAAGATGAAGGCGGGGAGGTCAATGTGAGGTCGAATGCTAATGGAAAACATAAGTCCACGTGCTGTTTGGTTATTTGGGTTGTGTTTGCACGTGGAATAAGACAGGCACACACGATCCAATTAAGGACCATAAAATCAAGATGTAAATGTTTGTAGAAGATTGTGACAGTGCCGGGAGGGAGGAACCTAAAAACGGTGCTTATAACGAGGGAAGGGTCGGGACGAGTATTGGAAGTCCATGGGAATAAGGGATTAGTGACCCTAGGTAAGGGGATGAGTTGAGCAATGGATTCGGGAGATACAATAATCTCCCTACCGCGCATGCGAGAATAAATGTGATTCTCCTTATCATGCATTCCAAAATAAAATTCCCGGATGAGGTCGGGAAAAACAGTGTCCGAGAGTGAGAATAGGGGGTACCACCCTAAATAAGAAATCCACGAATGCACAGTGGTGCCGTGGAGGGATTGGAGATTAATAATTTTCTCCCAAACAATGGAACGTGTAGAGAAGCCTTGGGTGTGATAGAGAGTGTGTGCGGAAAGTGACCTCCAACGCAGCCTAAGGTTAGGTATAGAGACATTAGCATTGGACTCCTCATCAGAGGAAGAGGAGCGTTCCTCGGGAGAGTCACGAATGCGACGTGGGCGACGGTTACGGGCCATGGTCAACAAGTATGATACTAGAACCTACCCGAACAAAATTCCAACCAAACCACCAATCACACCAACAATCCAACAACCAATCAATAATAATCCCATCCGCCGTTAGAAAAAAAATAAAAATAAAAAAATAAAAAATTAGTTAAGATAGATTCCATGAAATTAAAAAAAAATTAATTTGAGAAAAACTGATAATATCATGGAATAGAGCTTAACCAGGGGTAACACTCACAAAATCAGATAAAATAAAATGGCCCCATAGAAATTGTAGACATATACACAAATGTATATATGAAATTGGGAAAAAAATCGATTTGGTATAAAAAGGTGACCCAATAGCATATATCTATATAATAAAGGAGGAGGGGGTTTTGGTCTCCCCCAATTAACGGCTGAGATCGAAAGTTGGTGGGTTTGGTGTTTATCAACTGGTGGCTCAGATTGGTTGAGATTGGTGCTTGACAGCCTTAGGGGTTTGAATCTAAGGGTTAAATAAGGAGCCACGTGCTGTGTTTGAGAACTACCTCGAGCCTCTCAAAATAACCAGTATCTCGAGCCTCTCAAACCCATACTTCTAACAACTCCTTCTATTTCTCTCTCCCCCGATGAACATATTAAGCGTTTCACAAAAAGCTCTAACAACTCCTTCGATTTCTTTCTTTGTATAGGTCTTAAATCGTGGGTGCGTTTGCGTTTTCTTTCTGTGGGTAAAGGTAAGTTTTGTTTATTTCCAACACACAAACAGAATATGTTTATTTACAATACAAGATCCGAGTTTTGTTTATTTGATCAGGTTATGAGGTTGGATTTTCTAATGTATGGATTTGTATGCATCAGGTCATGAAGTTGTATATATTTTTTAGGTCGGTAGGAGTGGCGACGAGATTGGTGTACATATTGTTGATTTTTAGTATCCATCTTTGGCCCTGTTATCTCATCTCTCTCAAAACCTATAACTCAAAAACTTGGATATGTTATATGTTACAGGGTGCCGACAGTGGGTTTGCACTATGGTGTGGTTTTTAGGCCTCCGGTAGCTGATTTACAAGTGAGGTTGAATCTTGAGGGTTTTTGTGTAAGCTAACTGATGTAAAATAGAGACCCATGTGTCAAGTGTAATTAGTGCCTCACAGCCTTTGCATGCACGATTTCAAACCCCTACCTCACCCATTACCTCGAGCCTCCCAAATGTCTCATCTGACTCTCTTGCACACCCACTCCCTCTGCCTCAAACCAGGGATTTCAAACCCTTTGCAACTCAACTCATCCGGACATCTACCATTTTCATTTTGTTTTTTATTTGAAGAACTTCACCCTCTGCAACTCAACTCAAACCAGGTCTTTCAAACGCCTACCTCACCCATTTTATTTTTTGTTTGAAGAACTTCACCCGAACAACCACCATCTCCGTCGAACCGTAGGTGAAGGAGGGTTTCTGTTGGGTCTACACGGAGACATGAACTGGGTTTACACGGACAAGTACCCAAACACCAAAAAATTGAGTAGAATTGGGTTTACACGAAGACATGAACGGTGTTTTTATGGTTAAACTCTGTATTTTTATGGTTGACTCTATAACTTAAGTGACTATGTTTTTTTTCAAGGTGGGTCAACGATCACGAAGGTCTGATAAACCTCCACACACAAACCACATCCACTGTTCGTGCGTTTAGATATGGTGCGTTCTTGAACAACTTTGACTAATACCTATTTCTATATTTTATTGTTTTATTATTTATCTGAAGAACTTATTATATATATAAGAATACAGATCTAAAATTTTTCCTGTATCCCTTTTCATTTTTATATAGATTGAAGTTTTAGAATACCTTTTATTGCAGATCTAGGATTTGAGGGTCTTTACTCTTCTGGCCTAGAAAAACAAATGCGGGGCGCTGGAGTTAGTAGTGGTTGCCTTCTGTTGGGATTCATGTATGAATTGGTTTCATTAATATTAACAATTTTTTGTTTCTTTATTTAGTAGGTTTCAATTATTTTTTTTGTTTCTTTGTTATGGAGAAGTTTGTTCCGTTGGCATACTGATCTCACAACATCAGGTATGAATTGGTTTCATTTTAACTTTTGGTTTTTGAAATCAAGGATTTTTAGTTTCATTTTTAATTTTTTTTTGTTATCAACTATTTTACGGCTCTCAGATTTGGGTTTAATACTTTGATATAGGGTGTTAATTTTTTTGTTTCCATATCACTTGAGTTTCAAACTCAGTAGATTTTAGTGTATGTTTGTTGATTTCTTTAGGGGTTTATTATCACTGTTTAAATAATGGATTTTTATTGCTTTGATCTTTCCCTTTTCTTGGAACATCAAATCAGTGAGTTTGCTATTTTCTGTCAAATCAGTGAGTTTTTCAATTTATCTATCTCTCTCACGCGCACACACAAATCTTAACTTTGGTATTGTTATTTTTTCATTTTATTATCATTTTGTCAGGTGTTGGTAGGCCAACCGGAGCAAGTTTAAATGATTTTGCGAGTGTGGCATCCGTTTGGTATATGATAATGATATTTTTCCAAAATAGTTTTTAATTAAAATGAGAAACATATATCAGACTTAATTCTCAGTGAGTGCTAAGAATCTCTCTCTTAGTTGGATCGGGATTAGCCTTTGGGTTTGATGCAATGTAATTAGATGTTGTTTGGATATATGTGTCCCTATTAAAAACTTTGATGTCCCATTTATATGAAAAGATTAACAGGAAGAAAGGGATGGCAACATCGGCCAAAGATTATTAGATTTCAATATGTTTTAAAATATTTGTTAGCAAGACCCATTTCTATTGTTCTATGTATTACTTTCACCTAAATGAAACATCATTTATCTCTCAATATAATTTTGGATTTTAATATTACTATTTAGTTATTTTCAAATATTACTTTTGAGCTTTTTTCATATAGTAAAGGTTGTAGTAATAGATATATTGGTACTTCCATCAAGGAATTTGTGGTGTGTGAAGGTTGGGTTGTTATGTGAACATATATTGGGTTGGTTTAAGGACTTACATTTACTTCTATTAAGGACTTATATTTACTGTCCAAAGTAAGCTATTGGGAATTTTCGCACATAAAATAACCTATAAGATTAAACATTAAAAGAAAATCATTTTCTTATTTTATTTAAAGAATATAAGATTTTAGATTTGTAATAAATAGAAGATTCCAATAATATTAAACAAATTTATCACCGTGCCATTGGTATGAGTACAAAATATCACATGAATAAATTCATCACCGTGCCATCGGCACGGGTACACCCTAGTATATATATATATATATATATATATGTATATGTATATATAAGTATATATGGGTATATGTATATATAAATATATATATATATATGTTTGTGTGTGTGTGTGTATATGTATATATAAATATATAGATATATATAAATATATATATAGAGATATATAAATATATATAAATGGAGAGCATTGGCAAAAAAAAATTACCTCGAAGTGAAGAGGGAAACTGCAAACCCAAATCGGTAGAGCAAAGGGGTGGATGAAATGAGGTTTATGGAGAAGGTAAGGGAGTTGGAGTCGTGGGGAGAATGAGAGGGTGGGAGAGAGGAATAATGTATAGAGAAGAGAGAGTGGGAAAATGGAAGAGAGAGTGGGAGAAAAATCTGGGAAAAGATGACATGGGAAATGTGTCAGGTGGAGAGAGAAAAGGGGTGAGGAGGCAGATTTTTGGGGAAGAGAAAATGAAGTTTTTGAACCCAGGTTGTTCGAACGAGTGAAGTCGTTCGAACAAGGTATTTTGAACGAAGTTCCAGTAGCGGATTGGGAATTTCATTAGATATATCGTTAGAAGTTCGTTCGAACGAGTTATGTCGTTCGAACGACATTTCGAACGAAGTTCCAAAATGGGGGTTAGAAGTTTCGTTAGAAATCTCGTTCGAATGAGAATTTCTGACGAAAATCAAAATTTTAAAATAAAGATAAAAATAAGATAGGTTTCAAAATAGCATAAGGACAGGAATTGGGAAGGCGAGAAAGATGCCAAAATGTGGTTTTTTATAGTCATAGCTTGTGTAAACATATCCAAATGGTGGGAGCGAGAATGTAGGGGTGTGAACACTACGAGTGAGAGTTTTTAGCCAAAACAATATACAAGTGCGGAATGCCAAACAATTTATAAGCGCAATATTCACTCTCATTAGCCTTGTGTAAGAAGGAAATATTATTGAACACTCAAACACAAATGCAACAAGCATACAAAATAGATGATTCTCTCGTCAATAATGTCAAAATGAGAAAGCAATGAATCGATTAAATGTGCATGCGCATTGATCTTCAACTTATATCTCCCATGAGAAACAATAGATTGAGACTATTGTTTTTGAAGAATCAACCAAGATAATTATTTTTGGCCTTGGCATTATATATCATTTTCAATGCTTCTATTTTAGGCACACAACCGAGAATGCAAATGGGGGCTTTTCAGGCAAAAACTTTTATGTTTTTTGCAGTCTGAGTGCATTGCTTGAAACGGAAACCAACCGGAAGAATATAATAATTTTTTATTTCAATCCGGGCAACGGATGATCATGCACAATTTCGATTGCTTATAACAGATGTGACAGGATTGAGAAGACAACACCAAATCTCACTTTGCAAGTACAATGTGAACAAGATATTCACAATATTATCGTGAACGGTGTGTGCAAAAAGGCAAAGGTGTGAGGAAATCACAAAAATATATATCATAAAAGAGCATTTTTGTGCACAAGATAAACAAGGTCTGGATTAACTACTCATCGAAGGCCACATGGATACAGATAGTGATCCGAATACATCGACCACAAAGCCATATGGACAAACAAAAATTTAAAAGATTTTGTAACCATTCCTGCGTTCCTTGAAAATAAGAAAGGCGAAAATATTTTTTTTTAGATTTTGAATAAAATATATACAAAAGTAATCTAGTTCATAGGTATAAAAATATGAAAGAGAAGCAACCTAAACTAGATAAACGACTTCGATCTCAGTCAATTGAGCAAACCCCAATTGATTTCCTAAGGTTTTCAAACCTAAGGGCATCTAGAGGTTTAGTAAAGATATCGACCAATTGTTGATCGGTAGGAACGAAGCTTAGATAAACGATTTTCTCTTCAACCAAGTCACGAATGAAATGTTCACGGATCCTAATATGCTTGGTTCTAGAATGTTGAACGGGATTACGGGAAATGTGAATTGCACTAGTATTGTCGCAATAGATAGTCATAGTTCCTTGGGAAATACCGTAATCTTCCAACATTTGTTTCATCCAAATGAGTTGAGTGCAACAACTCCCGGCGACAATGTATTCGGCCTCCGCCGTGGAGAAAGAGATGGAATTTTGTTTCTTGCTCATCCATGCAACAAGTTCACTTCCAAAGTAGAAACAACCACCAGAGGTACTTTTGCATCCATCAACATCTCCTCCCAATCGGCGTGTGAATATGCCGATAGACAATCATTTGTGTCGAACGAATACGAAATTCCAAAAGACAGGGTCCCACTAACATATTTGATAATACGTTTAATAGCAAGTAAATGAGACTCTTTTGGGGTGGCTTGATAACGGGCACAAACTCCTACACTAAAGGAAATATCCGAACGACTAGCGGTTAGGTAAAGTAAACTACCTATCATACTTCTAAAAAGTGTGTGCTCTACATCCTTTTCGTCGGTATCCTTACTAAGTTTAATTGATGAACTCATAGGAGTACGAGCATATTTAGTGGATTCGAGTTTAAATTTCTTAATAAGGTCTTTAGCATACTTAGTTTGGGACAAAAATATCCCACTTTCGAGTTTACAAACTTGAAGACCTAGAAAGAAAGTAAGTTCACCTACCATACTCATCTCAAAATCATTGTGCATTTCTTTTGAAAACATTTGAGTATGTTTGTCACACGTAGACCCAAACACTATGTCATCGACATATACTTGAGCAACTAGGATAGCATTTTCATCATGACTAACAAAAAGTGTCATATCTACTCCCCCTCTAAAAAAGCCACGAGAAAGGAGATAAGAAGTGAGTCTTTCATACCAAGCACGGGGTGCTTGTTTCAAGCCATATAGCGCTTTCTTTAGGAAGAAGACATGAGTAGGATGTTTTGGGTCCTCAAACCCTTTTGTTGTTCAACATAGACTTCCTATTGAATAATACCATTTTAAAAGGCATTTTTTACATCCATTTGATATAATTTAAATGGAAGGTGACATGCTATGGCGAGTAAAAGGCGAACCGATTCTAACCTAGCAACATGAGCAAAAGTTTCTTCAAAGTCAATGCCTTCTATTTGGGTGTATCCTTGTGCAACCAATCTAGATTTATTACGAACAATGACACCGTTTTCATCCATTTTATTTTTGAAAATCCATTTGGTGCCAATGGAATTTGTATTAGAAGGCCTAGGGACTAATTCCCAAACATCATTTTTCTTAAATTGAAATAGTTATTCTTACATAGCATTAATCCAATGTTCATATTTTAATGCTTCTTTAAAGTGTTTAGGTTCAATTTTAGAAGTATAGCATAGATAGGTAACTTTATTTTCTAATTGCGCCCTAGTCTTGACACCTGCCTCGGGATCTCCTATAATTTTTGAAGTGTCATGACTTTTATGCACCCAAGGAGTAGGGTCCTTTTTCTTAGTATTTGGAACAACCAAGTCATTTTGAGATTCAATACTTTCAACATTTGACACAACATCACACTCACATGACAAATCTTCCTCATTATCAATTGATGTGGCCGGAGCATCGTCTTTTATGACAACATTAATTGATTCCATGACTTTAGAGCTACTTAAGTTGAATACTCTAAAAGCTCTACTATTTTGAGAATATCCTAGGAATATACCTTCATCACTCCTTGAGTCAAATTTGCCTAGAAGTTCTCTATCTCGAAGAATATAGCACGGACTACCAAACACTCTAAAGTAGGATAAATTAGGTTTCTTACCCATCCACAATTCATAGGGTGTTTTGTTAGTGTTAGGACGCAAATAAACCCTATTTACTGTGTGACATGCGGTGTTAACCGCTTCGGCCCAAAACCTACGGGGCACATTTCTTCCTAGGAGCATAGATCTTGCCATTTCTTGGATCGTTTGATTTTTTCTTTCAACTATGCCATTTTGTTGTGAAGTTCGAACGACCGAGAATTCATGTTTAATTCTTATTTCATCACAAAAGGCATTCACACCGGATTCCTTGAATTCGGTTCCATTATCACTCCTAAAGCGGTTTATGGTAACACAGTGTTGATTTTGAAGAGTTCTACACTTAACAGTTAGAAAGCCTACAATAGAGTACCTAGAAAAATCATCCACCATTACTAAGATGTATCTTCTTCCTCCTATTCTCTCGGTACGAGTGGGACCCAGAAGGTCCATGTGTATTAATTCTAAGACACGAGAGGTTGTTTTAGAGTTTAACTTTTTATAAGGACTCTTAATTTGCTTTCCTAATTGACACGACCCGCAAATGGTGGAGGTTGGCTTTCCTAGTGGTGGTAAGCCTCAAACTAACCCTTTTCTCACTAATCTATCAAGATCTCTAAAGTTTACATGTCCTAATCTTTGATGCCAAAGATCGGCAGATGAGGCTTTTGCACTATTGCAAACTAAAGATGATTTAGGAATAATTCCATAGCAATTGTCACTAGTTCTAACACCATGTAGAATAGATTCACCCGACTGATCATATACGGTGCACTCCGATTGACTAAATTTCACATCAAGATTTTCATCACATAGTTGGCTAATACTTATCAAATTAGCCTTGAGACCATCAACATAAAGGACATTTTTAAGTTTAAGAAGCCCGGAGATTTCAATAGGTCCTCTACCCATGATTCGAGATTTGCTACCATCCCCAAAAGTGATTTACCATCTATATAGTTTTCAAGAGTGGTGAATAGAGATTTATCACCAGTCATATGTCTCGAACAACCACTATCAAAGTACCATTGAGAGGTATTTTGAGCCTTTAGTGCAACATGAGCAACAAAAGCTTTATTGGTATGATTTTTTTTAACCCAAGCTTGAGTTGTTTTCTTTCCTTTGTTGGCTCTAGTGTTATAATTAGAATTATTTATATGCACTTTAGAAAACCTAAGAAACTCTTCCATTAGACCTTTAGAAGTATTGACTAGATACTCAACTTGACTTTTAAATCTAGCTAAGGAGCTATAGTGTTGTTTAGGATTTGTGAATTGAGAGTTCTTTCCAAGCTTATAGTAAAAATCTTTAAGATGACCCCGTTTGTGACAATATGTGAACACATAGGGTTGTTTTGGACCAACTTTTAAAGGTTGCTTAGTAGGACTTATTTTAGAAACATTAGATTTGGTAACAAACTTAGCTACTGGTTCGGGTTTGACTTTCGATGAATCTCCTTCTTCATATCCTATACCCTTTCTCTCTTGATAACCTTTCTCCTTATATCCTAAAATTTGACCTAGAAATAATTTTTCCATTCTTCCTGAATTGTCCTCGAGTGTGACTTTAACTTCACGGGAGGACTCGAGATCTTTTTCAAGTTGGGCAATTTTAGCTTCGAGAGATTTTCTAATCTCTAAAGACTCATTAAGGTCTTTCTTGACACCTTCCAAGGAGATAATTAAGTCACATTTTTCTTTACCTATCAAGATAAGCTTCTCAGAAAGAGATATCTTAATAGCCTCGAGTTGACTAACTAAAGCTTCCTTCTCCTTCAGGCCTTTTAACTCTTTTTTTAAAGATAAGAATTTAAAGTTTAATCTTTTATTAACTTTTTGAATGCGAAGAGATTCAGTGTAGAGTTCAGAATAAGCGGATTGTAGTTCACTCTCATCTATTTAACTATCACTCTCCTTTTCATCACTACTAGTAGAATGAGTAGAAACAACCTCAAGATTTTGCTCGGAATTGTCAACATTAAGGTATGACACACTTGAATTACTAGCATGGCTTTCCATAAAGGCAGTGAAGTTATTTCTAGATGGGTTAGAGTCATCAGAGTCTTCAGACTCATTATCACTGTCACTTAGAGTAGCATTGTAAACTGCTTTTTCTTTGCCTTGTCTTTTAAGTTTTGTAGGGCACTCGAATACTCTATGACCACATCCCTCACATTCAAAGCATCTCTACGAATAATCCTTTTTAAAGTTATCTTTGTTGAACTTCTTCGGATCCTGATTATTGAATTTTTTATTTCCTCCTTTGTTTTTGTTCTCAAATTTTGGCTTTTCAAATTTAGAGTTTTTCTTTTTAAACTTGAGAATTTTTTTAAATTTTTTAGCAAATAAGGCTATATCATCAGGATCTAGATCAGACTCATCAGAATCAGACACATCGACTTTCTTAACTTTTAAGGCAACACCTTTATCTTTGATTTTGTTATCTTTAGGAAACATATCTAGTTCATAAGTTTGAAGATCACCAACAAGTTCTTCAAGTTTTAAAGTATTTAGATTTCCTAATGAATTAAGAATAGTGACTTTAGGAATGAACCGCTTAGGAAGACATGTAAGTATTTCCTTAACAACACGATTTTCAGGTATTTTTTCACCTAAGATAAAGCAAGAGTTAACTATATCTGATAAACGAGCATAAAACTCATCGAATGTTTCAGTTTCTTTCATAGTGATCGTTTCAAATTGAGTTGTTAAGTTTTGAAGCTTTAACAACACTAGTTACCTCATGAGTAACTTGGAGAATATTCCAAGCTTCCTTTGACGTTTCGCACGTCATTATACGACGAAATTCATCAGGGGACGAGACACCAAATAAGGCATTTAATCCTTTAGAGTTAAGGTTACACGATTTTAGCTCTTCCTCACACCACTGTTCAACAGGAGTCAAAATAATTTCATCATTAATAACCATAGTAGGAGGGGACCATCCTCTTTCAACAGTAACCCAAACACGTTCATCAATTGATTTAAGAGATGATTTCATATGTGCTTTCCAATAGGTGTAATTAGTTCCATCAAACAAAGGTAGTCTATTCGATGAAAAACTATCCATATAACCTCCAGGATTCATCTAAATAACTTTTAGAGACTAGCTCTAATACCAATTTGAAGTTGCAAGGTTATATGTTCTTAGTTTAATTCATGGAATACACACACGCAATCCAATTTAAAATTAGCCTAGAAGTGATATTCTCCAATTTTAATTTAAGAAGCAGATTCACAAGTTCGCAAGAACAAATTTCAATTAATGCAATGAGATTGATAACTTGGCTAATTAAAATAAAATTATTCCAATTTTATCCATTTTGTCCTAAGCATACATCTAGGTGATTTAATAAAGTAAAATACGAAAATCCTAACCACAACGCGCCGATGTACGAGGAAAACCCAAATGGGAAAAACCTCGGACGATTGGGCCTAGACAAAATCCACTACAAAATAGGTTTTATAAGAGACTCAAAAGACTTACAAACATTGACTCACTCAAGACATGCTTATGTCGTCCTTGACCTCCGAATTTGTAGTACGCGAAGCTCCAACGCGTTGCTCGACACTCCTCGTGTCGCGGTATCCACCGAAACCCAAAACCACCGTCTCCACTAAGCTTGAATGCAGAGATCCACCGTAAACTTGCTTGTTGAATGTCAAGATGATTGAAGGGGTTTTGTTTCAAAAGTTGATAATGGTGTTGGAGTTTGATTTTACCAAAAAGAGGGAAGTTATATAAAAATGCTCTCAAGAAAATAATAAACTTCCTTAGCTTTTGAAACTCATTTTCGTCCATGTGATATAACTGAAAAAGTAGTGGACCAAAATAGTTGTTGGAAAATAATTGCTGAAAAATAAATTAAAAAATTCAGATCTGGCAGAACTCGTTCGAACGAGGTCGTTCGAGATCTAACAAAATTCCAGTATAGAATTATATAGGTCGTTAGAAATCTCGTCCGAACGATATCGTTCGAACGACCTTTCTAACGAAATTCTAACGAGTTTCCAGTATACCATGTGGAATGTCGTTAGATTCAGGTCATTCGAACGACCTGGATAAAACTTCGAACGAGATTTCTTATTTTGCAATATATCGTTCAAATTAATTTCAAAGATAGTTCTTTATAAAAATACTTATTCACGAACATTTCTCTATATGAAAATTTCTTGATTAAACAAAATACTCAAACACATAAAATTTATTTTGGTCATATACCTTTTTGTAATAGCAAGCATGGCGTGCATATCGATGACGCGTGAACTTTGGATGCGATGCTTGAATCTTTATGTTGTATGATGCTTGATGAAGAATGACCCAAAATTTTTTTGTCCAATGGAATATAGCCAATATGACAAATGACTCGATTGGAAATTTGTCCTTACAGAGTATATGAGGATAATTTGAAAATATCAGGACTTAGGCTTCAAAACATGGCGTTAGAGGGCGAAAGCCCTAGACAACCCCTAAACGGCCCCGTGGGAGGCACCAACACCACGCACAGGACTAATGTAACTCATAGGAACTAATCGTGCGATAACGATACTCCCAATTTGAGAGTACAAGGATAATTTGAAAATATTAGGGCTTAGGCTTAAAAATATGGCGTTAGAGGGTGAAAACCTGAAACACCCCCATGAGAGGGACCAACACCTCGCTAGGGACCAACGTAACTCATACGAACAAATCGCATGATCACGGGACTCCTGGTTTGATAATACGAGGATGATTTGCATCTATCAAGATTTAGGCTTAAAAACATGGCGTTAGATGGCAAAAACTCGAAATAACCCCAGAATGGCCCTGTGAGAGGCACCAACACCTCGCACGGGACCAATGTAACTCGTAGGAACTGACTGTGCGATAATGGGACTCACAGTTTGAGAATACGAGGTTAATTTGAAAATATCAGGACTTAGGCTTACAAATATGGCATTAGAGGGTGAAAAACCAAAGCATCCCTCGAACGGCCCCGTGAGATTCACCATCACATCACACGGGACCAATGTAACTCGTAGGAACTGAATGCACATTCACGGGACTCCCAGTTTGAGACTACAAGGATAATTTGAAAATATCAGGACTTAGGGTTAAAAATATGCCGATAGAGGACAAAAACCCAAAATAGCCCCCGAATGGCCCCGTGAGGGGCACCAACACCACGCATAGGACCAATGTAACTCGTAGGAACTGACCATGTGATCATGGGACACCCGATTTGAGAATACGAGGAAAATCTTAATATATCAAGACTTAGGCTTAAAAACCTGGCGTTAGAGGGTGAAAACTCGAACCATCCATCGAACGACCACATGAGAGGCACCAAGACCTCCCACGGGACTAATGTAACTCATAGGAACTGACGGGGGATCACGGGACTCCTAGTTTGAGAATGTGAGGATAATTTGCATATATCAGGACTAAGGTTTAAAAACATGGCATTAGAGGGCGAAATCTCGAAACAACCCCCGAACGACCCCGTAAGAGGCACTGACACCTCGCACGGGACCAGTGTAACTCGTATAAACATACCTCGTGATCACGAGACTCCCGATTTTAGAATACGAGGATAATTTGCAAATATCAAAATTTAGGTTTAAAAACATGGCGTTAGAGGGGAAAACCCGAAAGTGCCCTTGAACGGCCCTGTGAGAGGCATTAACACCTCGCATGGGACTAATGTAACTCATAGAAACTGATCGTGTGATAACGGGACTCCCAGTTTGAGAATATGAGGATAATTTGCAAATATCAAGATTTATCTTAAAAACATGGCGTTAGAGGGCGAAAACCCAAAGCAGCCCCTGAACAACCCTGTGTGATGCACCAACACCTCGCACGGGACAATTGTAACTCGTAGGAACTAACCACGTAATAACGGGAGTCCAGATTTGAGAATATGTGGATAATTTGGAAATATCAAGACTTAGGCTTAAAAATATGGCGTTAGAGGGCGAAAACCCAAAGCAGCCCCCGAATGGCCCCGTGAGAGGCACTAACACCTCGCATGGGACCAATGTAACTTGTATGAACAAATCACGTAATCACGGGACTCCTCGTTTTAGAATACGAGGATAATTTACATATATTAAGATTTAGGCTTCTAAACATGGCGTTAGAGGGCGAAAACCCAAAACAGCCCCCGAACGGCCCCGTGAGAGGTACCAACACCTCGCTCGGGACAAATGTAACTCGTAGGAACTGAATGTGTGATAACGGGACTCCCGATTTGAGCATACGAGGATAATTTAAAAATATCAGGACTTAGGCTTCAAAACATGGCGTTAGAGGGAAAAAACCCGAAGTAGCGCCCGAACGGCCCCGTGAGAGGCACCAACGCCTCGCACGAAACCAATGTAACTCGTAGGAATTGAACGCATGATCATGGGACTCCCGATTTGAGAATACAATGATAATTTGGAAATTTCTAAACTTAGGTTTAAAAATATGGCGCTTGAGGTAAAAACTCAAAATAACCGCCGAACGGCCTCGTGAGAAGCCCCAACACCTCGTACGGGACCAATGTAACTCGTAGGAACTAACGATACGATCATGAGACTCCCAGTTTGGGAATACCGAGATAATTTGAAAATATCAGGACTTAGGTTTCAAAACATGGCGTTAGAGGGTGTAAACTTGAAACAACCCCCGAACGGCCCCGTAAGAGGCACCAACATCACGCACAGGACCAATGTAACTCATAGCAACTGACCATGCGATAACGCCATGTTTTGATAATATGGGGATAATTTGAAAATATCAAGACTTAGGCTTAAAAACATGGCGTTAGAGGGTGAAAACCTGAACCACCCCTGTGGGAGGCACCAACACCTTGCACAGGACCAATGTAACTCTTACGAATAAATTATATGATTACGGGACTCCCGGTTTGATCATACGAGGATAATTTATGTCTATCAAGATTTAGGCTTAAAAACATGGCGTTAGAGGGTGAAAACCCAAAATAGCCCCGAAATGGCCCCGTAAGAGGCACCAACACCTCGCACTGGACCAATGTAACTCGTAGGAACTGACCGTACGATAACGGGACTCCCGATTTGAGAATACGAGGATAATTTGAAAATATGAGAACTTAGGCTTACAAACTTGGCGTTAGAGGGCGAAAAATCGAACCATCCCTCGAACGACCCCATGAGATGCACCAATCACCTCGCATGAGACTAATGTAACTCAAGGAACTGAACGCATGATCACGGGACTTCCAGTTTGGGAATACAAGGATAATTTGAAAATATCAGGACTTAGGCTAAAAAACATGGCGTTAGAGGGCAAAAACCCAAAATAATCCTCAAACGGTCCCGTGAGGGGCACCAACACAACGCATAGGACCAATGTAACTCGTAGGAGCTAACTGTGCGATCATGGGACACCCGGTTTGAGAATACGAGAATAATTTTAATATATCACGACTAAGTTTTGAAAACATGGTGTTAGAGGGCGAATACCCGAAACATCCCCTGAACGGCCACATGCACAGGACCAATGTAACTCATAGGAACTGACCGTCCGATCATGCGACACCCGATTTGAGAATACAAGGAAAATTTTAATATATCAGGACTTAAGCTTAAAAACATGGTGTTAGAGGGTAGAAAATCGAAACATCCTCCGAATGGCCACATGAGAGGCACCAACACCTCCCACGGGACCAATGTAACTAGTAGGAACTGACCGGGCAACCATGGGACTCCCAGTTTGAGAATACAAGGATAATTTGCATATATTGGATTAAAAACATAGCGTTAGAGGGCAAAAACCTAAAAAAACCCCGAACGGCCCCGTAATAGGCACCAATACCTCTCACGGGAGCAATGTAACTCATAAAAACTGACCGCACGATCATGGGACTCCAGTTTGAGCATACGAGGATAATTTGTATATATCAAGATTTTAGCTTAAAATCATGGCGTTAGAGGGCGAAAACCCCAAACAGCCCCTGAACGGGCTCGTGAGATGCACCAACACCTCGCACGGGACCAATCTAACTCGTAGGAACTCACCGTGCGATCACAGGACTCCCAGTTTGAGAATACGAGGATAATTTGAAAATATAAAGACTTAGGCTTAAAAACATGGCATTAGACGATGAAAACTCGAAACAGCCCACGAACGACCCCGTGAGAGGAACCAACACCACGCACATGATCAAGTAACTCATAGAAACTAACCGTGTGATCATGGGACACTCAATTTCAGAATACGAAGACAATTTTAATATATCAGGACTTAAGGTATAAAAACATGGCGTTCGAGGGTGAAAACCTGAAACATCCTTCGAACGGCCACATGAGAGGCACCAACACCTCCCACGGGACCAATGTAACCCATAGGAATTGACCGGGAGATCACTAGACTCACAGTTTGAGAATACGAGGATAATTTCCATATATCAGGACTTAGGCTTAAAAACATGGCATTAGAAGGCGAAATCTCAAAACAGCCCCTGAACGGCCCCGTGAGAGTCACCGACACCTCGCACGGGACCAATGTAACTCGTATGAGTATACCTCATGATCATGGGACTCCCAGTTTGAGAATGCGAGGATAATTTGTATATATAGGATTAAAAACGTGGCGTTAGAGGGCGAAAACCTGAAAAATCCCTTGAACGACCCTGTAAGAGGCACCAATACCTCGCACTGGGCCAATGTAACTCGTAGAAACTGATCGTCCAATCACGAGACTCCCGATTTGAGAATGAGGATAATTTGCATATAATAAGATTTTTGCTTAAAAATATGGCGTTAGAGGCCAAAAACATGAAACAATCCCCGAATGGCCCCGTGAGAGGCACCAACACCTCGCACGGGACTAATGTAACTCATAGGAACTGATCGTTCCATAAAGGGACTCCCAGTTTAAGAGTACGAGGATAATTTTAATATATCAGGACTTAGGCTTAAAAACATAGCGTTAGATGGTGAAAACCCAAAATAGCCCCCGAACAGCCACTTGAGAGGCACCAACACCTCGTACGGTACCAATGTAACTAGTAGGAACTGACCGCGTGCTCATCAGACTACCAGTTTGATAATACGATGACAATTTGAAAACATCTAGACTTTAGCTTAAAAACATGGCTCTAGAGGTAAAAACCTAAAAATAGCTCCAAACGGCCCCGTAAGGGTCACCGACACTTTGCACGGGACCAATGTAACTCGTAGGAACTGACCGTGTGATCATGGGATTCCATGTTTAAGAATACGATGATTAATTGAAAATATCAGGATTTAGGCTTAAAAATATGGCGTTATAGGGCGAAAATCTGAAACAACATCCGAACGTCCCCGTGAGAGGCACCAACACCTCGCACGGGACCAATGTAAGTTGTACGAACAAATTGTGCGATAATGGGACTCTCGATTTGATAATACGAGGATAATTTGCATATATTAAGATTTACGCTTAAAAACACGGCGTTAGAGGGAGAAAACCCAGAACAATCCCTTGAGAGGCATCAACACCTCGCGTGGGACCAATGTAACTCGTTAGAAATGACCGAGCGATAATGGGACTCCCGATTTGAGAATATGAGGATAATTTTCATATATCAAGATTTAGGCTTAAAAACATGGCGTTAGAGGGCGAAAACTCGATGTAACCCCCGAATGGCCCCGTGAGATGCACCAAAACCTCGCACGGGACCAATGTAACCCGTAGGAACTAACCCTGCGATAATGGGACTCTCAGTTTGAGAATACGAGTATAATTTGAAACTATCAGGACTTAGGCTTAAAAACATGGTGTTAGAGGGTGAAAACTCGAAGCAGCCCCGTGAGAGGCACCAACACCTCGCATGGGAGCAATGTAACTTGTACGAACAAATCACACGATAACGAGACTCTCGATTTGAGAATATTAGGATAATTTGTATATATCAAGATTTAGGCTTATAAACATGGCGTTAGAGGGCGAAAACTCGAAACAACCACGAAACGATCCCGTGAGAGGCACCAACACCTTGTACGGGACTAATGTAACCCGTAGGAACTGATCGTGTGATAATGGGACTCCCGATTTGAGTATACGAGGATAATTTTAAAATATCAGGACTTAGGCTTACAAACATGGCGTTAGAGTGTGAAAAACTGAAGCATCCCTCGAATGGCCCCGTGAGACGCACCACCACCTAGCACGAGACCAATGTAACTCGTAGGAACTGACCATGCGATCACGGGACTCTCGGTTTTAGAATACAAAGATAATTTGAAAAGATTAGGACTTAGGCTTTAAAACATGGCGTTAAATGATGAAAACCCAAAATAGACCCAGAACGGCCTCTTGAGAGGCACAACACCACGCACAGGACCAATGTAACTCGTAGGATTTGACCGTGCGATCATGGGACACCCGGTTTGAGAATACTAGGACAATTTTAATATATCAAGACTTAGGCTTAAAAACAAGGCGTTAGAGGGTGAAAACCCGAAACATCCCCGGAATAGCCACATGAGAGGCACCAACACCTCCCACGGGACCAATATAATTCGTAGGAACTGACCAGGCGATCACGAGACTCCCAGTTTGAGAATACGAGAATAATTTGCATATATCAGGACTTAGGCTTAAAACATGGCATTAGAGAATTGAATCCCAAAACAGCCCCCAAACGGCCCCATGAGAGGCACCGACACCTCGCACGGGACCAATGTAACTCGTACGAACAAACCTCACGATCACGAGACTCCCAGTTTGAGAATACAAGGATAATTTGCATATATAGGATTAAAACATGGCGTTATAGGGCAAAAACCTGAAAAAGCCCTCGAACGGCCACGTAAGAGGCACAATACCTTGCACGGGATCAATGTAACTCGTAGGAACTGACCACGCAAGCATGGGACTCCCGATTTGAGAATATGAGGATAATTTTCGTATATCAAGATTTTAGCTTAAAAACATGACATTAGAGGGCGAAAACCCGAAACAGCCCCCGAATGGCCCCGTGAGTGGCACCGACACCTCGCACGGGACAAAAGTAAGTCGTAGGAACTGATTTGTTGATGATTACAACTCGTATATGCAATTTTTCTGCTTGAATATGATTTTTTTAAAACTACTTGGTTACTGATATCCTATTTTTTTGTATCCTATTTTTTGTAGGATAACATTGTATCGTTTGTTTTTTTGCATGTGGAACACATGAAGAAGATAATGGTTTACAACATGAAGATTGTTTATATAATGATGTTGACATTCAGGATTATATTTTTTTTGTGTTATGGCTGTGCGGGATTTTATAGTTTTATTATTTAGTTTTATGACCGTATGGGCTTTTATAATTTGATTGTTAAGTTTTTTGGCCGTGCGAGCTTTATTATAAGCAGGTTTTATATTTACAGGTTTTGGAATGTCTGGAAAACAGGGGAAACTTTGCCCAATTTTTTTTTGGTCTGTGAATTATTAAGACTTATAATATTTTTAAGTTTGTATGTATATTAGTTTATTAACAACGTTCCTGATTAGCAATTTGTGATTTTTTTATTATTTTGCCAATAATAAATATTTGCAACACCTCGTGTTCGTCCAAAGTTACACGTAGCAACCGCCCGTGCAGTCACGGGACCCCCAATTTTAGGACTGGACCTAAAAAATATAATTTTTTATTATAATTAAATATGGTCATGGACTTTGTCCATGCCAATTTTTATTTTTTTCGTCGCGCTTAAAAATAGTCGCGGCCAAAGTCATGGCCCCCAATGGTGATGAAAAATGATCGCGGTATGGGTCACGAATTTTGGCCGCGACCATTTTTCGTCACGGTTGGGGGTCACGGACTTTGGCTGCGACCATTTTTTTCATCGCGGTGTGGGTCACGGACTTTGTCCACGATCGTTTTTTGTCATGGTTGGGGGTCACAGACTTTGGCCATGACCATTTTTTTCCCCGTCGCGATGTGGGTCACGGACGAAGTCCTCAACCATCTTCCGTGACCCTCAGGGCCATGACCCCATATTTGTCACAGACTTGGGCTACGACCCACGAAATTGATCATGCCCGAAATGGTCACGACCCAAGTCCGCGACCCACAGTCTTGGTAAGGGATTTTGGCCGTGACCATTTGCCAGTTTTGGTGTAGTGCATCACAAACTCGAGAATTGGCTCGGGTGTGGCATTTGAAGTGGATGCACCTTCATAACCTATTCCTCACCTCTCGTTAAAGTCTAACACGGGAGCGAGGGACATCTTTCTAACCTTCTTAGATGTGTCCTATAAATTGACCTTGACCCGGGCATATTTGAGATCTTTATCAAATTAGAATATACGGGCTTCAAGTTTGTCACGAGACTCTAATAAAGCTTGAAGATCCCTTGTAAGACTAGACACAGTGTTGGTCAAATCGGTCTTCTCCTTACCATCCACAATCAATTGCTCACATAAAGAAACTTTAAACTTCTCGAGTTGACTCACCGACACCTCACACTCTCTCAAAGCTATCACCACCTTCTCTAAATCAAACACCCTAATAGCCAAACTTCTATTTTTCTTTTTGGTTCTTAAAGACTCTTTGAAAAGTTCGGTTTACGCTTTTTGAAGACACTTTCTCCCTAACAAAAAATCTACTCATCACTCTCACTCTTTCTAGAAAGTTTCGACAAATTGTCTAGGCTATCACGTTTAGAAATATCCTGACCGGCGTGGGACAAGCTAGAAGTAATGACGTGACAGACCATGGATGCAATGCAAGGTTCATGTGGTGATTCAACCTCAAAATTCACCGGCTCGACGTCACTACCGCTAAGAGTGTCTTTGTATGCCGCTTTGCCTTGGCCCTATCTCTTTAACCTACTGGGACACTCATGGGATTTGTGTCCATTCTGCTCACATTCTAAACATCTCACTTTGTCCTCACAATCATTCTTGCCCTCATTTCCATTTTTATTTTTCTCAAAACTTTTGTTTTTTTTGGAAGAATTTTCGTTGTTAAATTTGAGATTTTTTTTGAATTTTTTCAAATAAGGAAAGATCATAAAGATCAAGTTTCATCAATCTCATAATCAAACTAAGGGTCAGAGTCACAAAACTATTCCTTATTCTTTTTAGATTGGGATTTCAAAGAAATTCATATTTTTTTCTTTTTCGTTTTGAGGAACATACCGATTTTGTAAGTTTGAAGTTCTCCTACGCGTTCTTCTAACCTAAGTGTATATAAAATTCCCAAAGACTTAAGGACCATGACTTTAGGGATAAAATGAGGTGGTAGGGATCTTAAAATCTTTTTGATAATTCTCGTCTCAGGAATTCTCTCACCCAAATTAAAACTAGAATTGACTATATGAGATAAACGTGCATAAAGCTCATCAAAAGTCTCATATTCTGGCATGGTAATAGTTTCAAATTGTGTGGTGTGATTTTATAGCTTAGAAGCTTTTTAAGTGTTGGTACCCTCGTGTGTGAGTTTGAGAGTATACCATGCTTCCTTAGACATAGTACATGTCATAATTCAACGAAACTCATCGGGAGTGATTGCTCTAAAAATTGTGCTTAAGCCATAGGAGTTAAAATTATTCCATTTAAAATCATCCTCTATCCAGGCAGTGATAGGTTTAGGACTTTGGACATTGTCATTAGTCACAGTGAGTGGTGTCCTCCCTCTTTTACACACATGCCAAACCCTCTCATTAATAGATTTTAAGCAGACCTCATTCTAGATTTCAAGTATGCATAATTTGACCCATAAAAATAGGTATCCTATTATAGAAATTGTTCATATAGTCCCAAAGTTAAAAGATTACACAATAAATTAGTGCAACCGAATCTGATACCAATTTGAGAAAGCACATGGGGAGTTATAAATATCTACTTGTATCTTATGCCAAACACTTAAATTCACTTTTTATTAAATTTTATCTTGATTTAACTTGGTGAACATGCAATATAAATTATGAAGCCAAATTCCAAACCAAATATGCATACGAAGAATTTGAGGAAAAATCCCTTTCGAGAAAAACTTTTAATTGAAGCACTATTAAAGAATTTTACAGGCATATAATGTCTTAAAAACTACTTATAGATCCAATAAGTATAACACACAAGAGTCTTCAAATCTTCAATAGAAAATGATGCTGTTTAACACCACTCGCAGGAAGCTGATCTTCCCTTGTTTCCATCGATCAGCCTCAGGAATATTCAATTCCTTTCTTCTTCAGCAGTAGAATCTCAACTCCATAATTCAATAGTAGAAAAAATATATACAAGGGTTTTTGAACTTTTTAATGTGTTCTTCTTGATTTGAAAAAATGAACTTCAAAGATCCAAGGGGTTTGGATGAAAAAAGAATAGAGTTTGATCACAAAAAGAACTCTAAAAAGGATTAGCGAAAAGTCTAATGCTGCATCTCTATTTATAGGTAAAGTTGTTACAAATAAATAGGGATTAAAGATTAGCAAAGTTTTTTTTTTAAAACAAAAACATGCGTAATCATTCTAATGAACTGCAACCTCTTTGTAACAATATACCCTTTCTCGTTCAATCGCGCTTCCAATGAAACTTCGAACGAAATTCCAAAGCATACTCAAAAGGAGTTGTTCAAAATCTTGTTCGAATGTAGGAAACTCATTCTGAAACTCATTAGAATGACATAAAAATCTCGTTATAATGAGTTAGCGAGATTTAAAAAATTCTTTTTAAAAATCATTTAAAACTTTTTAATGCAAACTCTTTTTAAAATAACCCCCGGATAATTAAAGTCTTTACCAAACCACTTCAAAATTCCCCTGAATGATGTTATGATGAACGATCTTCAATCTTCTAAATGTCATCGAGTTCTTATTTTTGAATATGTGAAAGTAGTCACGAAGGTTGAGTGGGGTGTAACGGGATAAGCCAAATAAAAATAAAATGAGAAGTTATAAAACTTTCTCTTACATATTTCTCGCATGAAAGTCCACCATTGTCAGGAGCATTAAAAAACTTTAAGTCCACCATTGTCAAGAGCGTTAAAAAACTTTCTCTTACATATTTCTCGCGTGAAAGTCCACCATTGACTTTAAGAAAAAACTTTAAGTTGGCAGCTCGTTCAAACGATATTCCTACGTCGTTTGAACGACTTGGCCTTATTATTTGAACAACACTAAGATATCGTTTGATTCTCCAAAACATAATGGAAGGATCCATACAACTCTAAACAGTGTTTATCTCACGTAAAACGAAGTTAAAACCTTTTAAAATAATTTTTAACATTTTAAAATCATTTATACACTAAATAATATCCTTAAAACATTTTTTGAGTCCCATAAATATTATGCGTTCATACCTGAGAGTATCTCAGATAGCAATATGACATGAAGATGTGAAACATGCACCAATAAACACAGCATGATCTATCCTTGAAGCTTGTCCTTTACGTCTTGAAACAACACGTCATAGACTATGTGGGTATCGTGACAAGTAAAAATCTATCTAGGACTCAAATTGGTTTTTATCTGGAATAATTCCAATACATACAAATTGACTCTAATTAGAGATTTTTTCTTTCAAATCTCCCTATTTGTCTATTCCGTGAAAAAACCAAAGAAGTGAAATGTTTAAGATGGGTCGTTAAGCCGTATGACACCTAAATCCCATCTCATAAACCCAAAATAAAAAATTACAGGACAAGGACTAGTTTATGCAGGTCCGACAAGCATGAGCTGTCTGAATGTGATGTAGTCTCGAAATCTCAAATCTCTAAAGAATACGTACACACATGAAACAGACAAATACCAGTGAAGTATGGAGGTACAAATGATATAAAAAATACCAATATGTAAAACAAACCATTTGTTAGACATGTGAGCAAAATATATGATATCAATTTGTATACATAAACAATATAGCTCAAATCATTGATACCAATACGTAAATAATATATGATGAAATCGTGATACCAATAAACCTGATTAATGATACCAATATAAAACATATGTTCTCATCAAATAAATACTCTCCCTACATCACATACCATCTCTTCCCCTTTTTGTCTCAAATAGACAACTAGAGAAAAAGACAAACCAATGAATGTCTAACATGAGAAAAATCAATGAAGCATATGTAGATAAACATGGATAGCCAGCTAAAATAAATCAAATGATACGAAATCATAGATAGCAACCAGTCACATAGAATGAATCATCAATCTAAGCAAAGATGTGACTAAACGAATAAATGCAGTAATGTAATCAAACATGAATTATCAATGTCGATTGCATAAAAACTGTCCAAATGAACCCAAAAGTACACTTTCAGTATGAAATCATCACATATACGAATTAGGTACTGAAACATAACAAAGGCTCAAAAATCCTCTTTGGGTCGTTCGAGCGACATTGCCATGTCGTTAGAACGACTAAGGCATATCGTTCAAATGAGGTAAGAAATGACACAAAATAGTAAGGTGTCGCGCGTTGTATCTATCTAACAATCCTAAAAATGACCCTAACTATTACAATTAATGCCTCGAAACTCGTGTTGTGCGATCCAGTCTTTGAACGACTTGGACATGTTGTTCGAACGATGTCCATAAGTCGTTTGAATGACTTCACAAAACTTGTATTCCAGCTCAAAAAATGATTAGCTTTTTCCCAGTGAAATTTTTTAATGAAAACATCAACTGAAATTACGAAACAGTAGCAAAATAGACTCAAAATAGAAAAATAAAACAAGTATGAGTTTCATGCTAACATAGTATCAATGTGCTCAAATATGGATATGGATAGAATGGGTGTGAACTACAATAAATGAATCACAATTTGAACATCGAAATAATTAAGAATCTCTAATTGATAACTAAATGCCATCAAACTAAGTTTTAGCCATATGTGACAATTAATATATTGAGCTTAATGAACTAAATAAACAACATGCACATAAATCCGGAATTTTGACGATTCAACAAAAAATAGTATCATGATACGATTTTTCAACATCAGGATTTGTGGTGCAAACCCATTGTTTTTCCATCCAAACACCCTCATATATTCATATTTTTCTTTTTCAAGCTTTTGAGGTTTCTACTTTTCTCTCCTTAGAGAAATCCTATTGGCCCTATTTTGTCATATATTTCTTTTTATTGCCTTAATTTTTTTCCCGAGCTCTTTTAAATGGTGGCTTTCACGACGATTTTATTATACTCTCGCAGCCCTTTCCCATGAACACTCATCATTTTTTCAATATAAGCAATATCAAACCTCACGATAAACGGTTCCTACATGCACACCTTATTCTAAGTCTAATTATGCATAGATGAAAAAATTAAGAGGAGAACGTCTCACCAAACTCAAATATGCATGAGAAGTCAAACATTCATATTTTTTTCTTGTGCATGTGTGCAATGATGGTATATATACAAAGTCGAATCCAAATGCACATCAACTTCAAAACAACCCCATTAATCAATGGTTAAGATCATTCAACGCATAAATAATTATGACCAAATGTCCTAGCCACATGGATAATGTAATGATGGGGGTCTAATCTCACAAATATGGCATATCAAACATGAAAACTCATGACACAAAAAAATAAACCGAAAATCTTTTTGTGTTTTTCAAAAATATTTTTGACCCAAATATAACATCTTTTTCTATTTTCTCAAAAATATATGAAACCAAAAATATTTTTCTATTTTTCAATAAGACTCAAATAAATGAAAAGTATAATTTAAAGAGATACACATGTCATAACACTAGCAAGATATATATCACGAAGTAAATACTAGCGTTATGACAAACATTGCAACATAATCATCCTTTAGATTTAGCATGGGAAGAACCAAGTGCAACCAAACAAGAAACATGAAGTTTAATTCCGAAACCTCTAAGTCCGATTTCCTAACCCAAGTAGGTGTGTAACGATGCATGGGGGTTTTGGGAACTGAAACGAATTTATTCTTTAACTTCCTAGGAGCATTTTTGAAGGCATAGCAAGAACGTCTAAGGTGACCCTACAAGGCGAGGAATGTGACCTAAATGAGGACCTCTCATAATGTTCCTAGTTAGCTCTCTCACACGATTGGTATTGACCTTGGGAATGGGATCAATACGATCATCGAAGCCTATACCATACCTATCATGATTTATTTAGATGGTACCTAAAATTATATTCAACTTTTTCGGCCTTGACCCCAATTAAACTTCACCTTAATCGAGTCTCTCAATTTCTCCTCAAGCTCACTAATCCTAGACTCAAGCAAATTCCTAGACTACTCAAACTCTAGAATCTCTTTCTTCATAGCCTCCATCAAACCACGAAGACTATCTCTCTCACCCTAAACATATCCTAGTTTCTCCTGAAGAGTGTCCTTCCATGTCCTAAGATCCTCAATCAATGCATCATTATTTTCTACGACGTGCTCTTTCAATTTAGGTTACAACTTCATGTTTGAATTTTTTACTTTTATCGCTTCCTCATACAAATCATTAAATCAAATTGTAACTCTCCCACATCTATCTCCTCTTACTCATTGGCTTCACCTCCTCTCTCACACAAAACGTCGTCGGAAGTGTCATTCACATGAGTATCTTCCTAAGAAGATTTATCGTCGTCACTTACATGACATGCCATAAATGCTACAAAGTTACGCTCAATGGGGGAACTCTCTCCCTCTTTCGGTTCACTATCACTTAAGGTGGCATTATATTCTATCGATTTATTTCCCTCCTTCTTAAGTCTAGTGGGGTGTTCGTCTACCTTATGACCATAACCCTCACAACTAAAACACCTATCCGAATCATCCCTCTTACCATTCTCACTTTTATTCTTAGGGAATTGGTCCGCCTTGTTGTTCTTGAATTCCTCAAGTCTTTTGGCATCTTTCGATTACTTTTGGAACGTAAGAAAATTTTTGAACTTATTTGCCAACAAAGCTACATCTTCAAAATCGGTGTCAGAATCATCATTCAAAACTTTAGTCTCCTCATTCCGAGCTTTCAAAGAAATGCCCTTTTCTTTCTTTGGAACTTTCTTGGAGGTAAACATGTCAAGTTCATAGGTTTGTAAGTCACCTACAATCTCTTCTAGTTTCATTGACTCAAGCATGCCCAAGGAGTTTAAAACTGTCACTTTTTGATCAAATCTACTAGGCAATGATCTTAAGATTTTTTAATGACTCAATAGTCGGGTATTTTCTCTCCCAAGTTAAATGATGAGTTGAAAATATGGGACAATCTAGTGTAAAACTCATTAAACATCTCACTCTCTAACATTTTAATTATCTTGAATTGGGTAGTGAGGTTTTGAAGTTTAGACGCCCTAACCATGCTAGTTCCCTTGTGAGTGAGTGTAAGAACATTCCAAGCCTCTTTCGACGTCTCAAACATCATAGTACTATTATACTCTTCCCGGGTGACAGACGGGGAAATAACATTCAAACCTTTGGAGTTATAATGTGAAAGTCTATGTTTGACTTAGGTCCATGACTCAATATGTTTTAAACTAATGGCCTCTCGATCTCTCATGATCGGTGGTGACCACCCTTTTTCAACCGCTAACCAAAAACGCTCATCAATAGCCTTAAGTGCACTTTTCATTCGCATTTTTCCATAAGTATAATTAGTGCTGTAAAAAATAGGAGTTCGAAAAGCATCAAAATTTTCGAAATTCATACCTACAAGCACAAGGGATCAACATAATAAAAAATGTTTCTAGCTCTGATACCAATTTGTAGGTCCCTTTATCAAAGTGTTCTTTAGGTGAAAAAAAAATTTCTTTCAAAAATATTTTTCTAATTTCAACACGCACCAAGTTTGTGAACCAATTTTACTTAAGCCTACTTTTATCTTGTTTGATCCCAAACATGCATTTAGGTCAATAAATCAATGAAAATCAATCAAGTTCACAAAATGAACGCCGGATGCACGAGGAAACCACTTAGGGAAAAAACCTCAGACGATCAATCCAGACAATGACTATGATATGGTTTTACAAAGGAAGACAAACATACTTACACAATGACTCGATCCCCACAAGCCTTGACGCTCTTCTTCTCTTTAACAGCTCCTCCACAGTGCCCATGCAGAAATCCTTCCACGATACTTGTCCACAACACATGAGTCCACGTGTACCTCGATATCTACCGATGCAGCTTTGACAACCGTTTACGATTTGGAACGCGACCTTCATCGTTTCTTCACCGCAAAACTACAACAAAACAATATTCAACAGAGATGAACAAACCAATGGTGCAAGCAAGATCGCTATAACATATGTATGAAAGCTCAGATCTTTTAAACTATAAGGATGGTTTTAGTTTTAAATTCCTTAGAAAATAAGTGCAAAAAAATGTAACTATTCTATTTTGTATATTGGTTCTGCACACATCAAATTTTCGAGAAAGAATGCCTTAAATAAAAACTTTAAGTCAGCCGCTCGTTCAAACGATATTCCTATGTCATTTGAACGACTTGACCTTTTCGTTTGAATAACACTGAGATGTTGTTTGAACGACTAATGATGTCGTTTGATTCTCCAAAATATAAGGGAAGGATCCATATGACTCTAAACAATGTTTATCTCCGATAAAACAAACTTAAAACCTTTTAAACTCATTTTTAGCATTTAAAATCATTATACACAAAATAACATCCTTAAACATTTTTCGAGTTCCATAAACATTATGCATTCATACCTGAGAGTATCTCGGAATGCAATGTGATATGAAGACGTGGAATGTTCACTAATAAACATGACATTATCTATCCTTGAAGCTTGGCCGCTACGTTTTCAAACAACACGTTATAGACTATGAAGATATTATGACAAGTAAAAATCTATCTAGGTCTCAAATTGGTTTTTGTCCCGAATAATGCCAATACATACAAATTAACTCTACTTGGAAATTTGTCCTTACAAAACCTAGTGCTAATATATCCCAAATCTCAAAGGCCACTGTCATCAATAGATTGATTGAACTCATCAACTGCGTAATGATCAATATCATTTCCACCAAACTTTTCTTCTTAGGATGAAAAAATATTAAAATCCCCTAGAATAAGGTGAGGGATAGAGACAAAGGAATTAGACATTTCAGTCACTTAAATCCTAAAAATCTCTTCTAACTTCTCTAATTTATTTTTCATATATAAGAGTAACACCAATTGTACTTTTCAAGGTTGGATGGCAGATATTAACAGTTACCTGCTGCTCCTAATCTGATATAACATTCACTTCAGCATTGAATCTCCAAAAAAGCCATATTTTTCCTCTTATATTACTAAAAAAACCCATTGAATACCCATTTTACTTTGAACTTATCAGAATTTTGAGCATTAATTTTAGGTTCTAGTAGAGCTAGAAAAGGAATTTTATGCTTTATACTCAATTATTTGATCCTCATGTTAGTTGACTTCTTTATTGGTCCTTGATTCCAAACTATGATACTGATCATTTGGACAAAGATGAGTGAAATTTATTAAGACCTTTTATATAAGATCTAATGCATCTTATAATCATTGGATCTTCCTTCTTCCTCTTTTGGACTTGAACATTGAAATTACTCTTCATAGAATTGTCTTTGTTGATAGAACTTCTCACAATTAATGCAAGGTCTTTAGAATTCTCAAACTTCTTCTTAGTCTTGTACTTACTGATCTTTTGTTCCATTGTCTTTAAAAAATATTGTAGTTCTTCAATTAGGGGAGTAGTAATCCAAGATTTATCCTATCCATCAGAGGCATATAAATGAATTGATGCTTGTTTTTTCTCATAGTCTAAGAGTTCTGTTGGTATAGGAAACAAAGGCCATTGATCTACAATCATGCATTCAGAATTATTTAATTTAAGGTTTTTGATCTTATCAATGTTATTTTGAATATTCTTCCTCCTTGATCTTATCTCAATCCACTGTTCATTCTCATTAGGAGCCTGCACTTCATTGAAACCATCCCTGACTTCCACTACTTGTCCTTCGTCTTCTAAATCATTTTCATTGCATATAGGACTGTTATTCTTCTTAAAGAGAGTACATATATCATCTATGATTCGATCTTCTTGAAATTTCTAAAATTTCTCAACATCTATTGTATCACCCCCAATAAACTCTTCTTGAATATCTGGATGTTCTTGAACTACTTGAATAATAGTCACATGTTCAACAGGCTACACTACCTGATATCTTTATAAATTTTAACTGGTGGGTTTTCATTATTATCGATAACTTCCTTTGATTTCTTGCCATTTGAACATACAATTTTCTTCATTATGGCCTTTCTTGCAACAAAATGAACAATATTTAGGCATATCCCCCACAACAACTTATTGCCAGTAGCCATAATCCACATAACCAATCAAGAGCCTCTTCATAATCTTCTTTGTTAAATCCACTTCAACGAAACTCTAGCATTGCTAGACCTATTAATCTTAACTATTGAAGTATCCATTTTCATTGGTTTGCCTATAAGTTGCACAATGGAATATAATGATGTTTTTGAAAAAAATGGATAGGGAGATGAGGGAATGAAATCAAAACCGGAGAAATACTACCCCCCTTATGTCTGAAATCAGTAGACCATTTAAATATCCTCATAGGTAACTTTCCAATGAACCAATTTTGTCTCATCAACATTCTTAAAAAGGCCTCTTCACTTTTGCAATCTTATAAGAATGTGCTTATGATCAATTATTCCAGCAGTAAATGCTGTTTTAAGAGAAAACATTTAAAATACCTTTATAATGATGTCCATAAAAGGCCGAGCATGAGAGAACTTCCCTAGTAAAGCATGGTTGAAAGGTCTAGCAAGATTCTTTGTGTCTTCTTTGGAAAAAATTACAACAGGTTCACCTTTGTAAGTTGAGGGAGTTTTGAGGACAGGTTATTGGAAGAATTAATAACAACTAAAGCAAAGGATCTTCTCCAAAAATTTTGGGGATCAGGAGGTTTAGGTCCATGCAAATTTACGAGAGAGAGAGAGAGAGAGAGAGAGAGAGAATCTTAATGATATACAATTGAGCTAATTTTCTATGGACGCATTTGTTTACCTATAGCAAGAACATATTCAAAAATGAATGAATTCCAACGGTTTGATCATCAACTATGGAAATAGACTATAAATTCACCATCAAAGAAGACAACTTTAATGATGTCTGATCAAGCTAATTTTTACTAGATACCTTCATTTTGCCTTCATTAATAAAATATCTAAAAATAAACGAATTACAACATTCTGATCATCGGCAATGGATAAGATAATATTTCTAATTTGTGTGACATGACCTTCTTATTCTTCTTCTTCCCCGAATTTGCATGGAAGAAAACCTCCATAACTCCTCTAATTATTTATGAAACTTAGCCCAAAACCCAAGCATACGTAAATCTATGATTTTAAACACAAATAAACTTTACAAACCCCTTCCAATACCTCCAAATACATTGATATTAAAAAATTACAAAAACCTAATTATTACAACCATATCGAATCTGGGAGAAAAATAAACTACGGATAAACCACCGTAGGATCCAATCATACAAAATAAATATGTGTGACCATGATGGAAAGGTTATAAGCTTATAATATCTGCAAAACCATGTTTGCACGAGACCATACACAAACATGTATAAATATACCACATGCCAAGACTTGTTTTTTTATTGAACAACATAAATCTTTTCAATATAAAATCAATCGTAACCGGAGCTTTGGTACCAATTATTAGGAAAAATAACTTGGGGTTGATACTTAAATGTGGAAAAATTTCAGCCCTAAATATCTTTGAGTAATCATGCATTTAAAAGAAAATTATATCTATGTTTAAAGATTAAACCTACGGTTATAAGAATTCATACCATAGAGAATCGTTTTGTGATTCGTATGAGGAGAAATTATTTTATGAAGAACATTATGTTTCTTCCCATCCAAGGTCTTCAAAAACCTTTCTTAACCTTGGGTAAAGCTTGGATCATCTAGTGTATGATCCTCCCCAAATCTAGGTAGGTGTGTGGGCACCTTTTGAGATGAAAACACTTCCTTATTAGTGAGATATGGTCATCTCCATCTAGGTCTCTTTACAAAAACGTGAATAGTATTTTCTCTCACCTCTCTCAAACCCTAATGAACCATAATAAATATAAAAATCATTTTTCACACATTTATATACAAGTAAAAAAAGGTGGGCTCTGGCCAAACTGGGTTTCTTGAGAGTCTGGACCTAACTACTTGGATATATGGACTACACTAGGGACTCAAGACAAATAATTAAATCAAATCCAAATTAATACTAAAAAATATCAATTACATTTCCATAATAATTTCCTTTCTTTATTTAATCATGAATTAACTCCACTAAATAATCACAACTACACTCCAATTTAATTATCTCAGAAATCACTCAAATATAAAAAAGTTTTATTTGCAAAGTTCATTTTGCTATATAATATGATTCCCCATGTTAAGATTTCGATACACGCTTAGCCAAATCAATTTACTGCTCATCGATTTTAACCAACATCTAATCAATGCCTTGATTCTCAGACATAACTTATTTGCTACTCCACCAGAATTATCAAATAATCCACCGACCGAGTTTTACTTCGTCGAAAGAAAACATATAAGTCTATAAAGGGGATATCACAATCCAAGGTATCCCTTGGATGTGAATTCCTCCGAATTATGATCTCATACCTATTTATACAGCCATCACTTAATATGTGGTGATCATTTGACTAGATATAAATCATATCGCACCCATAAAAATCAAAGTAATGTTTGCACAAGCATTCCAATCCTAATAATTCTTGGGATTAAGAATTTATTTACCGTTTGCAAATGTTATGAGATTGCCCAAGTCTAATCAAGACAACCTTTAGGCTCAAATCTCACGGATGGCCCTGTATAATATATTCTTGGGATGTACCGATCACAATCCTCTGTTGAACTATCGAGTAAGTTCTCAAAATATCAAACAGGTTCTTGTAGTTTGAGATGAACTACTAGGATTGCATCACAACCATTCTAATAGTTTGTCAACTCCCTATATAGGTTGTGAACATTTCAATAGTGCTAGAACCATAATTCCAATCTCTTTATGATCAACCTGAAGTCGCATCACTAGAATTACTACTAAGCTCTATTAACCGACATGTCTATAATATATTTAAACCAAATAAAAGTTATTATCATAACCACGATTCTTATTTCAAAATGAATTAACACACCTTTATGTAAAAGTAACTATCATACATGATTTTATGAATAAAACCCCAACAAGATCTTCTTAGGAGTAGGGTTGAGTATTTGGTGTACACCGATGCTTCCCTATAAGGATTAGGTGGAGTGTTGACGAATGAGGATTTTACCATTATCTATGAATCTCAAAAATTGAAAACCCATGAGGGTAACTATTCGACCCATAATTTGGAGCTAGCGGCGGTAGTGTTTGCACTACATATTTTGAGGCATTTTTATGGGGTGATAACTTCATGCTCTTTAAGGATCACAAGAGTCTTCAGTATTTGTTCACACAGAAGGATTTGAACATGTGATAATGATGGTGGTTTGAGTTTATTAAGGTCTATCAGTTTATGATTCAATATCACCCAAGGAAGGCCAATGTAGTTCCAGATGCTTTGAGTCGATGACTGAGTGGTAGTTTATCTTCATCTTTGTTGATCGATGTGGGTTCTATTAAGGTGATTGAATAATTAGACGATGCATTTATGAAGATGATCACCATGATTCCTGATATCCTTATAAGGGTAGTTCAAGAACAGATAAATGATGTTTTTTATGAGGAGAAGGTGGCCAAGATTTTGTCTGTTGAAGTGCCCCTTTACACAATTGGTTCGGATGGTGTACTTCTGTATAAGGAGAGGTTAGTTGTACCTTCGAATGAGGATTTACGTAGGACCATGGATTGAAATTTACCATGTATTCTAATGGGGGTAAGATGTACCAAGACATCAGGAGACAATATTGTTGGTCCGAGATAAAGTGGGACATTTCTATATTTGTGTTCAAGTCTAGAATATGTTAGATGATGAACATAAATCAATAACGGTCGTTGGGGAAAATTCAGCCATTACACATTCCCGAATGAAAGTGGAACAATATTTTGATTCATTATTGGGTTGCCTTTAATGCCAAGCAACATGATTTTATTTGGTTTATTATGGACCGTTTGATAAAGGTTGCGCATTTGTTGCCCATCTGTATGGAATTATGGTAGAGTAGTATGTACATTTGTATGTGGATGAGATGATTCAGTTACACGGGGTACCTTTATCGATCATCTCAGAGAGAGATAAAACTTTCATATCTCACTTTTGGGGAGGATTCTAGTAGGTTATGGGAAGTAGGTTTTACTTGAGTACATTATACCATCCTTAGATAGATGGGCAGACAGAACAGGTGAACTAAATTTTAGAGGATGTGCTTGGAGCATGCGCATTAGATTTCAAGGGTAGTTAGGAGGGGCACTTAACTCTTGTTAATTTAACCTATAATGACAGTTATAAAAAATTGATCAATATTTCATCGGATGAGGCATTGTATGGGATATTATGTATGTTATCGATGTACTGGTTGGACCTAGGGGAGAGTAGCTTGTTGGGACCCGAGTTCATTCAAAAGATGACAAAGAAGATTAAGATGATTCGAGAGTGAATTAAGACAACCCATAGTAGGTAAAAAGTTATGAATATGTGGATAGGGATGACGTTGAGTTTCAGGTGGGCGATAAGGTTCTTCTCAAAGTGTCACTCATGAAAAGGTTGATGTGTTTTTGGAAGAAGGACAAGTTGGTCCCAAAATATGTTGGGTTATTTATGATTATAGATTGACAAGGTCACTCGCATTTAGCACTTTCAGACCAACTAGCTTGGGTACATAATGTGTTTCATGTATTAATGCTTCGTATATTCTTGGGGGTGAAGGTTGTATATCAACATATTAACTTAGATGATATTTAGTTAGATGTTGATGTTTCATATGCTGAGGAGCCAACCCATATTTTAAACCATAGTGTCCATAATTTTAGGACTAAGGGTATATAATTACTCTCTGTTCACTGGGCTTACATAGTGAGGATGAGTCCACTAGGGAGCATGAGCATACGATAAGACAACAATATCCTCATTTGTTTTGAGGCATGTATATGTTAATTTTACATTGGTTATTGGATTTGTATGGTTGTGTTGTATGAGTTGGTTTAGTTATGGACTTTGGATATATATATAATTATTTAGCACTTATTTCCCTCACTTCAACCTCTCATAATAAATAATTAATTAATTTGTCTAAACACCTACCTTATACAAACATAAGTATATTAGGGTTGTGGGGGTGTGGGGTGTGGGTGGGTTTCATTATTTGGATTTCATTTCGATGAGACGTCCCATGCACGGAGTTTAGAGATGGGTAGGAGTTGATAAGCACCCAAAACTGTATATTTTATATCCCGAATAGATGTACTTTAGTTGCTAATTCTCGACAATATGGATCTTATGTGCTTAATTGTTCAATATGCAGGTTTAATTGCAGTTGCGGTGTCAAAAGCTATATTTCGGAGAAATTTGCAGTTAAAATGGAGTTAATTACCTTAACCCGTAACCCTAACCTACCCTGGACCTAGCCTAAACCTACCCCGAACCCCGTGTGTGTCTAATTTGTCTCTTTTTATCATTTTTTTAGATTTTTAGTTTGAGTCATTTTTATTTTTAGGATTTATTTTAGATTTATTTAGTATTTTCTAGATTTTATTTTCTATTTTTATTCTATTAGTGTAATTTTATTTTATTTTGATTTTTATTAGTTATTAGTTTTATTAGGATTAGAATTTTTAGGATTTCATGTATTTTTAGTTTTATTAGATTTTGCATTTTCTTTTTAGGATTTTAATTTTAAGTTTTACTAGATTTTATTTTTATTTTTTTATTTTATTTCTTTATAGTTTCAATTTTTATTTGAGTCTTTGTTTTATTTTAGAATAGGATTTTATTTTAGGTTTTTATTTTATTTTATTAATTTTTTTTATTAGTTAGTTTTATTTTAAGGGTCCAAATTATACACACACATACACTCAAATACTCACTCACACATATCCTACTAACCTACACTCAACCACACACAACCACACACCCCTAGCTTCCATACACCCTACCTCACCCAATTACACTGCCTATCATCTTCAACCTTTCACCCTCTCTCTCCTCTCAACCCACTTCCCCCATTAACAAAACCACCTCACCAACCTCTCTCTCTCTCTCTCTCTCCAGCCAACCCCACCCTCGCGACCTCCTCCAGCCGCGCGGAGCTACTCAACTCCGGCGCCCCCTTCCTTCAGCTCCACCCGCGCCGGAAACCCAACCCGAAAACCACCCCGACCTGCAACCCGAGCGCCGAACTACCCCCTGCCGGAACCAACCACTCGCCCTCCCCAGCGCTGACCTCTTTTTAGCCTTCCAATCCTCTCCCATCCTCGGTTTCGATCCAACCAACTCCAAATCGTGGCAACCCAGTCCACAGCCCGAAACCCGATCTCCACCCAACCAATCCCAAAATCCGAGAACCCATTCTGTCTCATCCCCAAACCTCTCCATAAACCCATTTCTCATAACCCATATAAGCCACACGACTTCACGTGCCAAAAAAAAACCCAAACCAAAGCCAAACTCAATAAATTCCATGTGCAACTTAAACCCCTTTAGCCCCTTTTACCCAAATACCCCCAACAACCACTTTTTACCCAATACCCAAAACTACCCCCATGTGCACACAAATTAGATTTTTATTCTCATTCATATTACCTCACACCATATCCACATGCCCTCCCTAGCCATTTACCCAATATACCCCTTATCCCCCATGCTCCATGTGCCTACTATAAATGAAGATGAAGACCCCATTTAAAATTAAGCTTTTAGAGAGGAATTTGTAGAGAGAAAATATCATTTTAGTGTAGGTTTTAGATTAGAATTTTTATTTTCTTTTTTTTTAGATAGTGAGGAGAAAATAAATTGTTGTGAGGATTAAATTGAGTGAGATTCTTGATGTAATTTTGTTTGAATCATTCAAATTAAGGGATGCGAATTTCAACTGATGGATTGAAAATCAATTAAGCACCAAGAGATTGGGGTTTGATTGTTCTTTTCTCATCTCATTTATTTTATGCCTATTGAATATTTGTTTATTATGTTTGATACCATGTTAGGCTAAATCCCCTTTCAAGGGGTGGGGTAAAACCCTTATTCGATGTTGTTTTATTTTAATTAGTTTAATTACTTGAAAAATCCCTTTGAATGTTAATTTTGATCCCCCACCCTTATATTTACGCCTCGAGAGAGGGTAAATGATTTTCGAGAGAAAATCGAAATTATAATTATAATACCCATTTTAGATTCGAACTAGAGATAGGGGTTTCTTAAGTGGGGTATTATAACTTGAATTTCAACTCTAAAATTATTTTCTAAGATTTACATGAATTTTAATCGATCGATCCTAGCGGGTGATTAATTAAAATGAGTGTAGATCTATTTTTTTGGAGTTGTGGGGTGTTAAACTTAATTTTCTAAAAGGTTACTATTATAATTACACTTGGAACGAGAGTTGGTTTGTAATTTTAATATTAATTTGGGAGAATTCAAATAATTAAATTAATTGATTAGAATAACTAAAATTTGTGGTGTAATCCCATTCCTTGATTGTTCTCACAATTATTTACCTCACTTTATCTCTTATTTTAGTGTTAGACTTTATTTTCCATTTTAGTCATTTTTTAGTTAGTTAGTTATTATCATATTACATTAAGTTTAGTTTAGTTTAAACCTCACCTCACCCTATTGTTTTAATATTCGAAAAGCTAAAAAAAAGTAGAAAAGTGAAAAAGCACAAAATGAAAATAAAAAGTGAATTACAATTGAATTTGTCTCTAGCTTACTCCCTAGGAAGTGGATTGATACCCTCATTTACCTCTACAATTGAGTTGTTACATTTTGTAGGTATTTTGTGGATTTTGACTAACTTGGCTTTTAGCAATGATACGCAAAAGCAATCGTTATCAAATGGCGCCGTTGCCAAAATTGTAATTCATTCATTTTTTGCACTTTATTATTTTTAGTACCATTTTTTATATTTTTAGAAGGCTTGTATTAGGATTATTCTATCATTGCTTGTATTGCGGTGCTTAGAAGCACCATTTATTTTTCATTTAAGATTGTAATAATCGAAGACAAGCGTGATAGGGAAATCGGACAAGGTAGAGAGAGGGCGTCCAAAGGCGAGAATTCAGAAGTCTCTCTACCTTGGGTCGGTAGGACTCCCGGGGCCGACTGAGATAGGCGTAATCTCCCCCCGGTCGACTCAAATTTTTCATCACCCCACGGCCTAAAAACCGTGGGAGGTACATTTCTTACACCCTCGCGCCTCTCCTGTTAGCGAGTCCATTATTGTGTGTGCTTTGTGTGATTTTATGTGATTTTATTCTCGCATTTATTTACGAATGGTGTGATGAATTAATTGACTAAGTCCTACACCCGGTCACTCACGAGAATGGATTTCATCACCCGACTCACTCGCTTACCAATTGTGTGCTACCCTAGCCATCATTAAATTTAAAATCAATCAACTAGGTAACCCATTAGGAGAATATTTTTGCAAAGGCGATCACTCAGATTATTCCGTGATTCTGTATCGCCCGCGGACTTAATTAAAATTTGACTACCCCTTTCACTAAATTTAAAGATAAAAATTGGCTATGTGCTAGTTAGGAAATTTTCTTGACTTGTGTGTGCATCCAATTCATTTTTCGATAGTCGGTTTTAGTTGGTTCGTCAAAATCAAGAGTCCACCTATTTTTCCCCACATTTTCTTCCAAAAAATCCAAAAATATTTTCTTCTATTATTTTTATAAAAAATCCAAAAATATTTTCTTCTATTATTTTTATAAAAAAATCCAAAAATATTTTCTTTCTTTCCTTTTTTGAAAAAAATCCAAATTTTTTTTCTTTTTCTCATTTTTAGAAAAATCCAAAAATATTTTCTTTCCTTTTGAAAAAATTTAAAAGTCCAAAAAAAATGTTTCTCTCCTCATGGTCGAAGAGCGTCTTTTACGGGACTACTTTGGTCATTTTTCATTGACACGTGACACGTGTGAGAGTGATCCCGAGCCGTCTCTTTATGATATTTTTAGTGGTTTCACCTCTCTCACGAGTACCTTAGATACTCTTGACCCGTCTATGCACGCACCTCCTATTCTATCACCCTCGGTGTCAAGTGTCGACGTGTCTCATCCTTTGTTGTGCACCTAGTCATGATGAGTTCCCTCACTACGCACCCCATGAGTATCAACCATTTATCCATCACGAAAGCGATCCTTTCGTGTATGATGCACTTGGCCCCACCCCACATACTTCATATGAGTATTCTCCATATAGTCCCGATTATAGCGAGTTGTGTCCACCTCAACCACCACCACCACCCATCATTCCACCAACACCTTCATCCACCTCCACTCTCGAAACCCTCTTGCAAAAGTTCATACTTGAGTAAGAGCAAGCAATTCAAACTCAAGCTCTCTAAAGGCTTGAACAAAGGTTAAATGAATTAGAGTGTGCGCGAGAGTTGGATATTCCCATGGCCCCACCCATCGTTGCCACCGAGTGTGACGATGATGTGTCCTCTTGTGACACGAAATTTGAGTGTGACCAACCCCACCACCCCGAGAATCTCGAAGTTGAGACCATTCCATGGTCCGGGCCCCAAGTCGACAATTGTGTTGACTTACCTTTGGATAGTGAGACTGATCCAATCCCATCATGTCCATATGAACCCCACTTTGAGGTTCCCATTCACATTCCTATTTCCTTAATATCTAAAAGTATGCCCGAGATTGTACCTTATGACCCAATTGCATATGTCTCTGACATGACCATATCTTTTAGGTTAGCTCCGGCTACGAGTGTTCACCATTTTCTCGAGATAGAATCCGTGATAGTTCCTAACTATCCGGATATGGATGATGTCCCACCATGCATGGCTTCCTTTGAGCCCAATATTTCTAGAGATTCCCCTATCTCCGATTTTGGTGCCTCGTTTGAACCAACCACCACATTCCCAGATGTTACTCTTATGGAGAAGTTGACAACTTCATCTTTAGAAACCACTCTCCCTTGTGAGTATTCATTTACTCCTCCCAATGAGTGTGTGTCTCCCACGCTTGAGTTGGATCATCTTCCTCCACCATTTATCCCACCCGATACACCATTTATCCCACCCGACCCACCCATTATCCTTTCCACCCCACCACCTGATTTGGATATTGACTTTACACATTTCAAGTTTCCATCTACCTTTTTAGATCCTCACCTGAAACCATCCCCCACCCATGAGAGTATTTGTGGTGCTACTCTCCACTTCCATGACACCGAGCTTGTTCCTCCATACCCGCCACTCTCTTGTGGTGTTGATTTTTCTCAACAGCTCCCTGGTGTGTCACGGCACGACTAATATCATCGCCCATTCATAGAACGGTCGTGTTCTTTTTATGAGGCCCATACCATTACACTTTCCCCACCATATTTCCTTCCTCACCAATTGGAGCACCATGCTTATAGGGCTCTAGTTTCCCTCACCTTTCGGCTCAATAAGGCCCGTGATCGATGCTTCATCACCCATGCCTTTCTCACTTTTACCCTAATACCCACCCGCCCATGGTCCACTGATGCTTTGCATCGTGTGATGCACTTTGCCATACAAGTGCATTGACCCTTTTAGCCTTTATCCAACAAGAATGAAGCTTCATTCTTGTTTGGGGGTGATTCTCATCACCCAATTCTTCTGCCACCCTTTACTTTCATAGATCTTATCTTTAGGGTGAGATTTCATCGGTCTGGCTGAAGACATTAAACTTAACGCTACCGAGAGGCAGCCCGTGTTTCTTGTACTAGTCTCATCCTGTTTGGGGGTGGTGTTTCACATCACCCTATGCTTTATCATGCTTATAGACTTGTACACATTTTTCTCTTATCACTTACTCAGGTTTATTCTTGGCTACATCTTTCCACTTCGATTCATTCTGGTAATCTCTTTCCTACCTTATGCTCCCAATTTTAAAAATCATTTTACTTAACATCGAGGACGATGTTCCTTTTTGTTTGGGGGTGGGGAATTTTATCAAAATTGTACCTCTTTTGAAAAATTTTGATTTTTGAACCTGATTTTTAAAATTTTGTGCAGTTTCTTTCATCTCAATAATTGATGTGAATTTTCAATCATCCATCTTTCAAAAGTCTAGGAATCAAGCTAGAGAATATTTTTTCTAAAAGCTTATGTAATACATAACAATGCATGTTACACTACGAATTTCTAGACTCAACAAAATTTGCGCACTTATCATGTCACTACGGTTTAGAGTTGAGGAGTACTACAATTCTAAAGAGAACCTTAAGAATCACTAGTAGAGACTTTAGCTTGTGAGATTTGTGCCTTTCACCCTTTTTGAGTGTTTTACGCAATCTCCGAGTCACAAGTTCATTCAACTTCGTTTAGGTCCGCACTTTAATAGTTGTATGATCTCATTATCTTTCATAAAATTTGGGTTGATCACTGAGAACGACATCACTTTCGAGTTGTAAGAAACACGTGTCTTGAAATTTGTCCCGAATACTAGCTTTTCATTCATACACCTACCACTTTTCCCCCATATCACATTTCCATTCACTTCACCCATTATATTCCCATGCTCTTCCACATTCCCACATACTTCTCCCCATCCATATACATACCTCACCACATTCATATATCATCCATCATTTTTGAGAAAATGAGTGTTATTTCAAATGTAAATGTCTTCAGTGTTAGTTTGAAAAGAGAGAGAAAAACAAAAAAATAGCAAAAGAAAAAAAAAGAAAAAATAGCAAAAATAGAAAATATAGAAAAAAAAATAGAGAAAAAGAAGAGAAAAATCGAAAAAAAAGAGAGAAAAGAAAAGAAAGAGAGTTTGTAGTTAGTTTTTAAATAAAGACATTTGTGCCTAAAGTGTATACACTCTTCTTTCTCATCCATCATTTCACACATCAATCCCATTCTACATCACTATCCTAACTAACTCATCCCATCCATCCTACCTATCATATCCTTCTCATCCCATTTCATTTCCCCTCACCCATATACATCCATATCTCCCTTAGGTGTCCGGGCAAATGAAAGTCGACGTGGTGAATAACTCGATGTTCTCACTATTGTGATTAGCATTTCTTTCACGAGATCAATTTTCTTTCTAATTGTTCGTTCTTTCTTATATGTGTGTGAGACGTTTGAACATGATTACATTTACTCACCTCCTCACACACAAGAGTGATACACTTACCCTAATCTCGAGAGTTCGTTTGAGAGAGATTTATCCTGTGAGTTTTGAAGTTGATGCGTTGATTCCGACAATGCAATCTAGGAATTACTCTTGTGATACTCGACCCGTTTTGTCTGATTCACACTACACACGTTGAGTTCTAGGAAGGATGTGCCTTGAGTATTTACTTAGCTAATCTTTTTACACATTCTAGCTTGTATTTCTTAATAATATTTCTCATATGATGGATTGTGCGATTATTCTATGTCTAATAAGAGATTGACTGCCTTTCAATAAATTTTTTGCAAATAAGAATTTTGTGGGTATATTCCCTGCAAACCCTCACGAGATACAACTCATCATGTAGGGAAACCTATAGGTTTAAAGGCTTGTTGCACATGCTAAGTGCAATCGCAAGTGCCGGCGAAAGTGGTACACTTTTGGTTACTTATCTTTTGAAAAAACCAGCGCCCATGAAACTATGCCATACGCGCAAATGCAATACTCAGATTTCATGCAAGTTTTTCTAATAACATATATATGATCAAATCAAGAAAAACTTTATTATCTAACTATTCAGATTTTAATACATGCGGAAATTAAAATCAATTAAATCTGATTTATTCTAAAGTCAAATTAATAACAATATGATTTATTACGTTACATTCCAATATATCTCATATGAAGAATTATTCCAATTAAATCATGTAACAATTTTAATTCTAAATCATACATAGAATAAGATGAGGATAAGAAGAATAACAAGTATGATTTTTTAACGTGGTAAAAACCCAAACTCGGGAAAACATCCACGACTCCCTCTACAGAGTAAACCAAAAATTCCACTAAAAATAATTTTTACAAGAGTTACAAACACCCAAACATGCAATGCAAGATCCTAAGCAATTCAGTCTTGAAACATATACCAACCCGAGTTACTCCACTCTAAAAGGTCTTCCCTCCACGACATTTCTGATTCTGATAATTTAATCTCCTTTGCAGTTTCCTTTGCTTTAACTCCTTATCTCTTGTTTTAGCGAATTCCAACTCAGTCAAAACTGATCTCTCAACAACATACTAGTTGTGCAAAACGTGTAAGTGAATATGTTCTAAATGCAAACCATGCAAGAACTTAATTCAAATCTCAAGCATATAAGTTTTCTTCAAAAACTTAACAAAAATATATTTGTAATCAAGCAAATAAGTTTTCTATAAAAACTTAAGAAAAATTCATTTTCAATTAACAATCAATTAAGTTTTCTACAAAAACTTACAAAATAAATTTTCAACCAAAAATCTTATAAACATTCTTTATAAGAAATACATACAACACTTATCATGAACACACAACAAGATTATTCAATCATTTAAAATTGTGTTCTCAATCTCTCAAAAATATAACATTCAATTTTATGAGGAAAGTGTTTTTCAAATTATTTCACAAATATGAGAAAACAGATCTTTAAAAAGATTTTCAATAATCATTCAAGATCCGGAGAAATTATGATTTAAACATCATATAGCATCTAACACAAAATCAGAATATTTAGATCATAGAAATATTCAATATAATTCGGATCTAAAAATCTAAGGAATTCTAGTTTTTGTAAAAAATATTTCAGCATGAAAGCATATAAATTCTCTCTACAATAACACAATATTTCAATCTCTAACATATGAGATGATGTGCAAGATCATTGAGAATTTAAAAACAAAAACAGAATAAACATGAAGTAGAATGAACACAATGTGTGTAAAACAATACTTTCTTCTCTCTTAGATATTCTCTCTAATTCTCTATATTTTTCTCTAAAAATATTAAACCCTCTTGTGTTTCTCACTCTATAAAGTATGACTGAAAAAGTCTCTCTAAAAATCTCACTCCAATAAACTCTTCAATGAGGTTTATATAGGTGAGAAAACATTATTCTAGAAACTCTAAAATCAATGGTTCAAATTAAAAGAAATTAATCAAAGGTTGTGATTAATTCGAGTTAAAACTAATTAATAGATTTTAAACAACTTAACAAACTCAGTTAATCTCATGCAAATACAGTCGGTTATAAAAACAACTCAAGAACCTAAAACCATTCTCTTGAAAACCTAAAACCATACAAAATATAAACAATAGTGGTAAGCGGTTTTAAGTAACAAACTTCTCCAACGGATATAATAATGACAGGTGGCATACAAACAGAACACTCAATCTCATATTCAATGAGATCTTAATATAACTGACAGTTAAAAGAATAACTGTACAGCTAAGGTTTAAAATCTTCTAACTGATATACTCACCGAAATCTAACACTAGCGTGAACAGGTAAGGAAGTGGTCAAATCGGTAGGAGCATATATATCCCATATGCTAAAATATACGATTTAAAACAAATAAACCTAAGGTCAAAACTCTTGTACTTAAAGTCACCAAACATGTAAGAAACCTACAACTATAATCTTGGTCACATCTTTAAAAGCTAAAGGATTAAAAAAAATAAACCTAAAACTAAATAAGAATGGCCGAAACAGCAAGAGGTTGTCCTAAAGATAATAGGACGAATAAGGTTTTAAAACTATAACCTAGAGGAAATTAATCTTGGTCCACAGTTCTACACTCATGACAGGTACTATTCGGATAGGCTGAAGAGCAGGTAGAAAAGGTCACTAGCCAAAGGCAATAAGGTACAAACCTATAGGCAACCGCCATCTTATACAAAGAGCCACGCATACATATGTACAGTGGTACACACCAGGTACGCGCCTAAGGCAGCATTTCTAGCCGGTCAAATCTATGGTACAAAGATATGATTGGCACTAGAAGGTGTATACGCTAAGAGCTAAAGGAATGAGGTATGGCCTTTAAGATCTAGCGGGTTAAATCGTCCTAAGACTAAAAAAAAACAATCGGATAACACGCAAAGTTTAAAAAAAAACTTATTTCCTATAGAGTCAACACACATAAGGTCTAGTCAAGTCTAATAGCAGGTCTAGGGCCGTAAGTCTAAGGCTTCACTGGCAAACCTCTACCTTACTAAAAGTGATAGGTAAGGGACGAAATAGTGTAAAGGCCTGAAAGTTGGTAAGGTTCCTCATAGAACAAACAGGTACTACTCTATAATCTCCAAAAGGACGAAATCTATTTTTTAAAGCTAATAGTCCTAAGGCTAAGACTAAAAGGACTATTGTCTTATAATATATATATACGACCGAAACAATGAGTTTTAATAAACAAAAAATATTGTTTAAAAGGTAATTCAGTTTTCAAAAAATATTTTTCAAAATGAAAAAGTATTTTTATCAACAAATTCCGAAAATACTTTTTCTTTTAGCAAAATTTTTAGGCAATCAAATAATATCAGTCCATATATGCATGAGTGCCTAATGTGTCAAGTGTAATATACGTGAATACCTTTACTCGAATATGTCGTTGAGTAGAGTCGAGGCATGTTGAGTCGACGAGTAACGTTGTAAGATATACCAAGGAGAAGGCTCGTACTAAAAATGTTTTGACACAATATCCAAATTAGTTAAAACGCCTAAATAATGTAGACTTAAGTAAGTCAAAGATTTAGGGTGTTTCATCTTTCTCTTTCTCTCTATCTTATTGCTCGAGGACTAGCAACACTCTGTTTGGCGGTGGTGTGATAAGCACCCAAAACTGTACATTTTATATCCCGAATAGATGTACTTTAGTTGCTAATTCTCGACAATATGGGTCTTATGTGCTTAATTGTTCAATATGCAGGTTTTAATTGCAGTTGCGGTGTCAAAAGCCATATTTCAGAGCAATTTGCAGTTAAAATGGAGTTAATTACCTTATCCCGTGACCCTAAACTACCCTAGACCTAGCCTAAACATACCCCGAACCCCGTGTGTGTCTAATTTGTCTCTTTTTATGATTTTTTTAGATTTTTAGTTTGAGTCATTTTTATTTTTAGGATTTATTTTAGATTTATTTAGTATTTTCTAGATTTTATTTTCTATTTTTATTCTATTAGTGTAATTTTATTTTATTTTAATTTTTATTAGTTTTTAATTTTATTAGGATTAGAATTTTTAGGATTTCGCGTATTTTTAGTTTTATTAGATTTTGCATTTTCTTTTTAGGATTTTAATTTTAAGTTTTACTAGATTTTATTTTTATTTTTATATTTATTTTTTATTTTATTTCTTTTTAGTTTCAATTTTTATTTGAGTCTTTGTTTTATTTTAGAATAGGATTTTATTTTATTAATTTATTTTATTAGTTAGTTTTATTTTAAGGGTCCAAATTATACACACACATACACTCAAATACTCACTCACACATATCCTACTAACCTACACTCAACCACACACATCCACACACCCCTAGCTTCCATACACCCTACCTCACCCAATTATACTGCCTATCATCTTCAACCTTTCACCCTCTCTCTCGTCTCAACCCACTTCTCCCATTAACAAAACCACCTCACCAACCTCAACCTCTATATCTCTCCATCTAAACCACCCTTATACCACCAATACCCCCCTCTCTCTCTCTCTCTCGTCCCAACCAACCCCATCCTCGTGACCTCCTCCAGCCGCGCGGAGCTACTCAACTCCGGCGCCCCCTTCCTTCAACTCCTCCCGTCGCCGGAAACCCAGCCCGAAAACCACCCCGACCTGCAACCCGAGCGCCAAACTACCCCCTGTCGGAACCAACCCCTCGTCCTCTCTGGCGCCGACCTCTTTTCATCCTTCCAATCCTCTCCCATCTTCGGTTTCGATCCAACCAACTCCAAACCGTGGCAACCCATTCCACAGCCCGAAACCCGATCTTCACCCAACCAATCCCAAAACCCGAGAACCCATTCCGTCTCATCCCCAAACCTCTCCATAGACCCATTTCTCATAACCCATATAAGCCACACGACTTCACCTGCCAAAACAAAACCCAAACCAAAGCCAAACTCAATAAATCCCATGTGCAACTTAAATCCCTTTAACCCCTTTTACCCAAATACCCCCAACAACCACTTTTTACCCAATACCCAAAACTACCCACATGCGCACACAAATTAGATTTTTATTCTCATTCACATTACCTCACACCATATCCACATGCACCCCCTAGCCATTTACCCAATATACCCCTTATCCCCCATGCTCCATGTGCCTATTATAAATGAAGATGAAGACCCCATTTAAAATTAAGCTTTTAGAGAGGAATTTGTAGAGAGAGAAAATATCATTTTAGTGTAGGTTTTAGATTAGAATTTTTATTTTCTTTTTTTTAGATAGTGAGGAGAAAATAAATTGCTATGAGGATTAAATTGAGTGAGATTCTTGATGTAATTTTGTTTGAATCATTCAAATTAAGGGATGTGAATTTCAACTCATGGATTGAAGATTAATTAAGCATCAAGAGATTGGGGTTTGATTGTTCTTTTCTCATCTCATTTATTTTATGCCTATTGAATATTTGTTTATTATGTTTGATACCATGTTAGGCTAAATCCCCTTTCAAGGGGTGGGGTAAAACCCTTATTTGATGTTGTTTTATTTTAATTAGTTTAATTACTTGAAAAATCCCTTTGAATGTTAATTTTGACCCCTCACCCTTATATTTACGCCTCGAGAGAGGGTAAATGATTTTCGAGAGAAAATCGAAATTATAATTATAATACCCATTTTAGATTCGAACTAGAGATAGGGGTTTCTTAAGTGGGGTATTATAACTTGAATTTCAACTCTAAAATTATTTTCTAAGATTTACATGAATTTTAATCGATCGATCCTAGCGGGTGATTAATTAAAATGAGTGTAGATCTATTTTTCTGGAGTTGTGGGGTGTTAAACTTAATTTTCTAAAAGGTTACTATTATAATTACACTTGCAATGAGAGTTGGTTTGTAAGTTTGATATTAATTTGGGAGAATTCAAATAATTAAATTAATTGATTAGAATAACTAAAATTTGTGGTGTAATCCCATTTCTTGATTGTTCTCACAATTATTTAACTCACTTTATCTCTTATTTTAGTGTTAGACTTTATTTTCCATTTTAGTCCTTTTCTAGTTAGTTATTATAATATTATATTTGGTTTAGTTTAGTTTAAACCTCACCTCACCCTATTGTTTTAATATTTAAAAAGCTAAAAAAAAAGTAGAAAAGTGAAAAAGCACAAAAAGAAAATAAAAAGTGAATTACAATTGAATTTGTCTCTAGCTTATTCCCTAGGAAGTGGATTGATACCCTTATTTACCTCTACACTTGAGTTGTTACATTTTGTAGGTATTTTGAGGATTTTGACTAACTTGGCTTTTAACAACGATTCGCAAAAGCAATCGTTATCAGGAGTGATGACTCAAAAGCTTTAATAAAATCAATATACCTTTACTTTAATGGTTTGTATTACGATTAATTCCTTGTAGGCTTACTATCCCTTTAACTCCTTTTATAATGGCTTACAACATTACGTGTGAACTTGACAATGTCATTGATAAATAAACATGTGAAATATGGATAATTGGATGAGTAACGAGGAGGAACACCCGTACTGTGAAATATTTGGTGAGTATGATTTATTGTCGATCGTTGACTGTGTCAGATGGTGTTGAGGAGTTACAACGCTATGTAATAGAGTGGGTACGGTTATTCTGACAGTATGAAACATGCAACTACAAGTTATGTAACGGTTTATTTTGGCGTACTACATGTTCTTGAAATGGACAGGGAGAAGGGGCGCATGTCGTATACGTGTTAATTAATTTAAGTGAATAATTAATTAATGTAATGAATTGTGATAATTTAAATGCACCGCGAGATAGCATCTTATGTGGTGGGACATTCATACTGATTATATATAAAGTGATATTTTTTCATCTACATATATAACTGTTTGAGTTGCGTAGCTAAGAAACTTGCTAGGGTTTTAACCCATCTCTTTATGTTGTGTCTTTCAGGTGATAAGGACGGAACACATGCATAGCTTTCTTCATTCCAAATAACACTCTCTATCCATATCTCTCCATCAGGATCTTTAATTATGAGATGATGTAGGTTTCTATATTGTTTGGACGATCACTTTATTTTCAGTCTTGTTATGTGTAGACATTTTAGTTGGCAAGTATTATGGGACTTTAATTTTGGATGGTATCACTTGAGCTTTCATTTGGGATTTATATTGAGGATTTATGTTGAGACATTATCATATCTCTTTTATTGTATGGACATTTCATTATGAGTTTGCATTATAGGATCTTTTAATCGTATCCACATATTTTGTCTTATGTTTTGTTTGATCTTTTCATGTTGAGAATCGTTATTAATTATTTTAGTAACCTATAATATTTTAATAATTAGAATTGATCAACCCAAATATTAAAATATATGAGGTGTTATAGAATCAAACTTTCGTTTCATAAGTTAAGGCCAAAAAACCATTTCTACATGTTTATATGCTATGCACCTAACCTGCCTATAGGAGGGCTAGGCTTTACTTATACAGTAAGTTAGACAACCATGCTAGGAGGAAAGTCTAGGTACATTCCATTCGGTAGGTCCCTAGGGAAAAATTCTTCTTTTATTCTTTTAGGGTTTTCTTATATAGGGAAACCCTTACCCTATTAGCACCTCGATTTCAGATACAACATTTTCACCGGATTTACTCATACATTCTCCCACATCACTTGGCTCCACCTTTAGCCACACTCCACTATTATCATCCACACATCAAAAGTCAACCCACAAAGGCATCAAAACAAAATTCAAAAGTGCTTGAAGTTCAAGCTCTTTTCCATTATATTAGTCCAATAAATGCCATCTTACATACTTTAGTATTCTTACTTCATTTCTAGTTGTTAAATTCTATTTCTACCACTAATCCTATATTTTTTTATTTTTTATATATATATATATATATATATATATATATACACACACATATATAAAGTATATTTTTATAAATAAAAACCCCCAAAAGGGGGTTTATACCGTAATTCCCAATTTAGAGCTTTCTCATCTTTTTCTACACTTTCACCACATTTCACTTATTTTTCATTAATCAACTAAGAAACTATAGATTCATATTATGGGATAGATCCCAGCTTTGTTCAAATTACGAACTATGTGGACTTTGATGATATTTTGGCTATGTAGGCATCCCAATGTAATTTTGCGATTCAAGTCCTTCCTTACTTATTTTATCTAGTTTACTCTCCATATACCAACATATTATTCGTACAATTATCATGTTTACTCATGTAGGTGGTTTTCTTACATTTATTAATTCTTTAATGGCCCCAAATATGCATACTCACTCTTCTATAGTGAAATTACAATTTCAGAGCGTCGCTCATGTGGCCATCGAGCATGATTCCTCTAGCGCTGGATCACCTCGAAATGGAGAGGGAAAAGAATAGAAAAACCTCTCTCGATGCGTGCAGGGATTTGAGAATGGAGGTCTTCTCTTCTCCACTCGCGTGGTCTTCTCGGGTTACCACATACATAAACAGGTCATTGTCAAAAGGGGAGGAAATGATAGAAAATGGAGTCACCAGCCTATTTTACTAAAAATAGGCAAAATAATGTAGCCACCCTTAAAACAATGGCATCAAAAGACAAAATGATGCATACGAAACCAAATGAGTCAAGGGTCTTGGGACTAAGTTACAAATAGAAAGGTGTTAGGCACCCATTACGCACTTTCGATCTCTCAATATTCTCCCTTTCCTCCGAGATGAGACTCATGTGTATAATGTATGTGATGTGGAAATAGGTGAGAAAAAGAATCATCTTACTCACATCATAGGAAGGATGGAGATGATTCATCCTAAGCAGTATGAAAAAAAAGAGAGTAATAGGAAAATATGATGCTAGTGACCATCGAATCACGATTCACTATGAGGAAGTGAATGTGCATGTAGGGTGGGAACACTAGTTTATAGGTGTGTACATACGCATAATACTACTAAATATGAGATATAAACAAAGATAAAACAATGATAAAAATAGGACTTGAATCCCGATTATGGTTTAGGATGCCTACGTAGCCATAATAGGCATTGAAGTCCACGTAGTTTGACATATCATAAGGGCGGGGTTTAACCCATAAACCCAAATTTAGGATTTCTCTTTTGCTGGTTTTGAAGAAAATGTGCTCAAGTGTAAAAGTGTAGAAAAGTGAGAAAATATTACCTTGGGGTTTATAGATAAACTCTCTTTTTGGATTTTACAAAAACATATTATGTGAGTACTGGTAATAAAAAAGGATATTAGTTAATGTGAGAGAATGAAGTAATACTTAGAATATACCAAAAGTGGAAAAAATAACATAAACCACATTAATTAAATGAAATAAAAAAGTAGGGTAGACATCCTAGAAGATTTTGCGACTGATTATTGAAGAGGAATAAACTAATGTTATGGTAATTGGATGATGGTGGATAAGGATGAGGTAGGTGGAAAAAGTTTGTATAATAGTGAGGTAAGAAAGGTGAGGTGAATGTTGGAAACTTGGATTTTTTAGAGTGACGACACACTGATTTAGAGGAAAGGAATGTTCTGATTACTGAAAAAGAGCCTCCTTGGGAATGAGGTCATAACCTCCTTATATAACAAGAATTCGGTCAGGGGGTCTTCTGATCAGCATAAGCCCTAGTTGGCCTATCGGCATACCCCTGGTTTGATGGAAAAGTAAAATACATCTCTCTCTATAGGCCGAGAGTATAGGGTGCATATAGGAAGTCCAAAAAGGACTTCTCCAAAAAAAGTGGCAAAAAATGCAAATCGTAAGTTCGAATAAAACACGATCGGGACCGTTGGAAAGGGGATTCAGGTCCATATGAGAATATTTAGGAAACTCTCGGGTTTGAGAGTTGATTAAAGTCAAATGGGGATCGAAAGCGCCTAATGGCATCTAAACAAGGGTTCTTAGAGTAAAAAGGAGAGTACGCGCGGACTGTAAGGCCAATTCGTGCACGGTACAGACCATTGGAAATGGTATTCGGATACCTATGAGGGTGCAATGAGCTTTGCTTAGGATGGATATTAACTAAAGTCAAACGGGGTTCAGGGGCATTCGGTAGCCTTCAGATCAGAGTTTAGAGTAAAAAGATGAGTACGCGTTAATCGTAAGGCTGGTTTACGCACAATATAGATCATTGGAAAGGGGATTAAGAGAACTATGAAGTTCCAGTGAGATTCACTTGGGTTGGAGAGTTGACCAAAGTCAAATGGGGATCGGGAGCACCCAACAACCTTTGAATCGGAGTTTGGAGTAAAAAGGTCAGTATGCCCAAACTTAAAGGCTAATTCACGTACGATATGGAACGTTGGAAAGGGAACTGAGAGCCCTACAAAGGTGCAATGACCTTCGTTTCAGTTGGAGAGTTGACCGAAGTAAAACAGTGCTCAGGGGTAACCAGTAGCCTCCAAATAAGAGTTTGGAGTGCGAGAGTGAAAGGAATGGTGTTAGGGACCTAAGGAGGTATTTGGATGACACTAAGATAGGGTGTTTATAGAGCCCCTCGATGGGAGAGCTGGGAAAAAGCGGAGGTGGTCAAAAGATAGACACCTCATGAAAGATTAAAAAGGTTTTTGGGGGTAAAGGCTTGACGCGTAGGGACTAAGGTCAGGGACTTTTCTGGGGATTTTAGAAAAGTAGTGACCAATTCAAAGGGCCAAAGCTAATTCTGCGAGCTTAAAGAGTTTATGTGACCGATTCAAAAGGTCGAGGTAAATTATGTGGACCAAAAGAGTTGAGGTGACCGATTCAAGGGGTCGAGGTCAATTTTGTAAGCCTAAAGATTTTATGTCACTGATTTCGTGAGAGATTCATAGGGTCAAAGCTAATTCTGCAAACCAAAAGAGTTGAGGAGACTAATTTGAGGGTCGAGATAGAGCCTACGAACCAAAAGAGTTGAGGTGAATGATTCAGAGGATCGAGGATGATTTTGCATACCTAAAGAGTTGAGGTGACTAATTCAGAGGGTTAAAGGTAGTTATATGAACCTAAAGAGTTGAGGCGATCGATTAAGAGGTTCGAGGTCGATTCTGCGAAATTAAAGAGTTGAGGTGATCAATTTATAGGGTTAAGGTAGATTCTGTAGACCTAAAGAGTTAAGGTTATCGATTCATAGGGTCGAGTTGATTCTATAGACCAAAAGAGGTAACCAATTCATAGGGTTGAAGCTGATTCTGCAGACCTAAAGAGTTAAGGTAAATGATTCAGAGGGTCGAGGTTGAGGTCGATTATATAGACCTAAAGAGTTGAGATGATTGATTCGCAGGTTCAAGACTGATTCTGTGGATCTAAAGAGTTGAGGTGAACAATTTAGAGGGCCGAGGACAATTCTGTAGACCTAAAGAGTTGAGGTGACCGATTAGAGGATCGAGGCGAAAGTGGTGGGAATGAAAGGCAAACCCTATATACTTTATACAAACACGCCAGAGAGATACGATTATATAGACTTTGCGACTAGTTGGTTGATGTCGTTGTCTATCTACGATGTAGAGGGTATGTCTACGCTAATAGCAGGATAAAGGAGGGGTACTAGTGTGTCGGTGGCTTCTGCTCATAGCTCGGGGGTGGAGTAATGACGATGATAGATGATGCGCTTATTCAGCATCTTTTCACTCCTTCCACCAAATTCGACTAGATGGTGGGCAGGTTGTCTCGGTGCCTCATCACCCTTAAGAGGATATAAATGGGTTCAATCCCCTTCAAGAGGATGTTCTCGAGAGAGAGGTATGACATCCTTTTTTGTTTTAGACTTTTTCTTCTGATTCCCTTCCTTTATTACTGACTTGCGTGCTTTTGCTGGACTGATTCTTTTCCAGACTATTCTGTATAACATCGTGGATGCAAGATATTCATAATTGGATGTCTTCGGTGTCTGATCACATGAGGAAAATGGACAGCTCTTTCATGGTGCCACGATCCACTTCTGAGGAAAGCTCCTATTTTAAGAGTGAGGGATCTATTGATCGCCATTGGGGAAAGCGTGTCTACCGAGGTTCATGAGGCGATAATTTTTAGTGTTTTTAGAAATTCTGGGTTGTGTCCCAATTTATTTAGCCTTTTTCTTTTTTTCTCTTCTCGTTTGTATCCAAAAAATGTGAGTATGACGAATATATATATGATGAATCATTTTTGGTTTATCTTGGATTAAATGACCTATTCTATATGAGCTTTTAATTTTTTGATGAGGTTTTATTTGTTGCGAAGGTAGATAGAAAAAGTATGTCCATATTCTTCTTTTAGAAAGAAATATTCAAAAAACTCATACAAACATATCGTGACAAAGATGAGTCTTTATTTGGAAAGATGATTGAAAGGGGGAGGTAGAAAATTTCCAGAAATAGGGGGATGTCAATTTGCATACTTCTTGGCATGCGTATCAGCATACTAGTCAAGCCCAAATCACTTTTCTGGCCATTATTGCACTTCTTCCGCACTTAGGGGTACTTAAGAGCATTAATCATAATAGCTGGACGAGCCCTTTGCTTTTTGTTAATGATTTTTGCTATATAATGGGGTATGGAAAGGGGTTTCATCACCACACTGTAACTTCATTTATTCTTGTTCTCTAGATCCTCTTCTCCTCTTGTGGCGGTACCCATAACCGAAGAATTCGTAGGTTATCTTGAGGTTTTTGAGGCCATGTGCCTTTATAACGTTAACTATGAGGCATTTAATTTGTACGCAACCTCCTTGTGGCATAATCGTTCCCTAGATTAGACTCTCTTAGAAGTGGCACTGCAGTTTTAGTATCTAGAGCAACATATGTTTCATTTTGGCCTAAATGAAGTGTGCCCCACGTACGAGGAGTTTTCTGGGATATTGGGTGTTAATCCTAGTATTGTTGCAGCTATGTAGGACCTATTTGATTCCCCTCAAATGCCATTAGCTGAGTTAGTTCACATTTCTATTTTGGCTAACCGACCATTGGTTTATGGAGGAATTATTATTCTCCTGGAGGTACTAAATTCAGTGTGTCGAAGAGACTATATTGATAATATGTTTGCTAGTGTCGTAGTCTTGGGGTTGACTGCTAGATTACTTTTAGTAACCAGTGATATGATGGCAGACCCTCAGGTGACCACGATAGTGCTGTGGATGTCTCATCATTGTAATCCCGCTGCTATCAAATCGGGGGAGATTCTGAATGGAATGAACGCGTGGAAAAAAGAATAGGCCAATTTTTTATAGGGAAACCTTGTGATGTTGTTCATGTGGTTATCGGAGAGAGTGCACCTGACTGCCCTTCGAGTACCCTCTGGCGGGTGTTCCTAATTTCTTTACACGACCCTTTTTTAGCTTTGGCCCATCAATGGAGAACTTGGTGAATTGTCTTATGGAGCACGGGGCTAGAAATGTTTGCTGGTTCGTTACATGGTGGGGAAACTTGTAGCCTATTCTGCAACTGGGTGACTACTATTATGTCTATTTGGTTGGTCTCCGCCAGACTTTCTTTTACTTTCCTTGGTGGATTTTTCATCAAGTAGGTTAATTGAAGATCGTTCCTCCTCATATAACTAACTTTTTTCCTATAGAAGATCTGATTGAATCTCTGAGGATGATCCAAGGACCTTTGTGGCAGCATCGCCGGTTGTCCATACGTTCATCCTAGTTTGTTGGCGAAGGCTGGGTTTATATCTGGGACTATTTGAAATGGCTATGGAAGAAGATGGTCATGGCAGTCTATGTTGAGGATATGGGGCAGAGGTGGCTTGTGATGGTTGATTCTTTATAGGAAGGAATCGTGGTTTCATCTAATATGATCAAGGCATACCATTGCCTAGAGCGAACATAGAAGTGTATCAGGGATTTGGATTTTTGGGATCCTCTAGGGACTGAAAAGGATGATGAGATGGGTCCGTCTGGCAGCTAAAGCAGGCCTTGTAGGGAACAAAAGGGGAAGAGTTATGGTAATAGATGGGGTTGTATGTAGGTTTGTGGAGTTTGTGAGATGTTTATAAGGTGTTTTATCATTTTCGTTCTTGTCGCTAATATGTCATGTAACTGCCATGTTTTATTTTTTTAAATAAAGATGATGATGATTTTGACTTATTTTGCCATACTTTTGATGATTTTTTTTGTTTGACCTATCTATACCAATAGCTAAGGCATAAATAATTCTTTTTTTATTTCAATGATGAGAGAGATTAGCCTTCTCGGAGGGAGAAAAGAATAGAATTTTATGAAGGACAAGGGACCATGCCCATGGTATTTTATGGGCTACCTACGTACCTCTGTGGGGTTTGAAAATCACAAGATTTTATTTAAAAAGGTTAGCTCTTGAGAGGAATAGGTCTTACGTAGTTCTGAGTAGAGAGTGATATTTTTTTTAAAAGAAAAGGGGGTGAGAAGAGTCATAGCACAATGAGAGTTCAGATTAGGGGTAATTTTTTTAAGATGGTCCAAATTGACTGGATGCGCCATCTCATCTCCATCGAGGTCCATGAGAATAGCAGTGCCACCTGACATGATCTTCTTTATAATGTAGGGTTCGCTTTAGTTGGATTTGAACTTCCCTCTCGAGTCCTAGACGAGTTCTATGATTTCCTTGAGGGAAAGATCTCCTTTTTGGATATCGTGATCCTTTACCTTTTTATTGAATCATTATACAATACGACCGTGGTAACATTGTATATGATATAGGTATTTCAATATTCTTTCATCCAAAAGCACAAGTTCATCATATTGACTTTGTTTCCAGTCTTCTTCGCTGACCTGACTTTCGAGAATAACTCGAAGGGAAGGTATTTCAAGTTCGATAGGTAGGACCACCTCCATGCCATATACTAAAGAGTAAGGGATAGACCCAGAGGGCGTATGGGATCTGATTGGCCCAGTCTCTGTAACTTTAGATCTTCTTACTGATGATGGTCTTGAGGCTTTTGTTCGTGGATTTTACAGCCTTATTGGTTTGCGATTGGTAAAGAGAGGACTTGTGCCTTTAGATTTAATATTCGTCAACTAATTATGTGACCTTGTCTTCAAAATGGATCCCATTGTTGGATACCATCTTGTGGGAAACTCTGTAGAGATAGATGATATTTTCCTAATGAATTTGGCTATATTGTTTGCATTTAACACTGTGTATGACTCACCTTCACCCCATTTCGTGATGTAATCAATGGCAACTAGGATGAACTTATGCCCACTCGATGCATTGGGAGTGACTTTCCTAATGATGTTTATTCCCGAAGTGGAGAAGGGCCAAGGCGAAGTCATGTTGTACAACTCTTGATGAGGTAAGTGCTGAGGGTTGGAAATTATTGGCATTTGAGGCATCTCTTGACATAAGCAACGCAGTCTTGAACCATAGTGGTCCAGTAATATCACTGATGAATGATTTTCTTGTCAAGCATATGACCATTCATGTGAGGTCCACATTCTTCGTAATAGATTTTCTACATCATGTCTTTGACCCCGGTCCCTGCTATGTATTGTAAGTCCGTTTCATCTAAATTTATTTTGAAAAGTGCCTTGTCACAAATGATGTATTGAGCAACCAACCTGCGAATGGTCATATAGTCTTTCTTATCAGCATCCTAAGGGTACCTATCATGCTTGAGGAGGCACCAAATGTCATAAAATAATAATCCTGTTATGTCTAGGTCTTATTCTGTAACGAGCTCAATATGATAGCAGTAAGTGGGTGGTGCTTATTTTTGAACTAAAAAGGACGCCATTTTATTCCCTCGGGCATGTTGACCATAAAGGCCAAGGTTGCCAATGCATCGACTATGACGTTTCTTGATCAATAAAAGTAGTGGAAGGTGACATCTTCAAATTGGGAGGTAAGCTTTTCGAGGTGAGCATGGAAGGGTAGAATCTTCTCGTCTTTGACTTTACATTTTCTGAGGATTTTCCCCACCATGAGGGCTGAAACTCCATAGACATGAATGAACTTTATTAATATTTAAAAGTATATCTTGATCCCTATCATACATGCCTTATATTTCGTCATGTTGTTGGTGCAAGGGAAGTCTAATTTGATGGCGATGGGAGTTTGAGAATCATTAGGAATATCCCAATGTCGTATCATTTTTTGTTAGCAACTCCATTAAAGAACCTCTACCACCTTAGTTCTTCATAAGAGGCATAGAGAATGTCTTCATCTGGTAATTTGGAAATCCAAACCTCAGCTCCCCCTATGGGATTGTCGACGAGGTAGTAAGAAATGGATCTTCCTTTCATGGCTTTCTGGGTAACACACGTGATGTTAAATTCAGCCAGTAACATTAACAATCGAGCCATATGACTGGATAAGGTGAGATTCTTTAATAGGTATTTCATTGGATTTATTCGGGATACCATTTTGATTGGGAAAGCAAGCATATAGTACCGGAGATTCTGCATGACCCAAACTAAGGCGACCCAAGCGTTCTTTGATGCAGTATAGTTTACCTCATATCTTGACACCTTTCGATTAGAGTAGTAGATACCCTATATTTACGTGATTCTTTAGTGTATTGGGTTAGCACAACCCCTACTGCGGTGTCTATGATGGGAAGATATATGAGGAGGGGGTGACCATACTGCGGAGGCATGATCATCAAAGGTTGGGTGAGGTATTGCTTGATCTATTCAATGGCTTTTTTACATGCCTCGTTACAAACTTTGGTTAAATACTTTCTAAGAATCTTGAAAATGGGATCGTAGATGGAGGTTAGTTGGATGATGAACTGATTGAAGTATTGGAGTTTGCCCAAGAAGTCGTGAACTTCTTTCTCCATCCGGGGTAGTGGCATTTCAAGAATCACTCTGAGTTTAGTGGGATCTACTTCGATCCCTTTCTCGCTGACCATGAAGCCAAGGATTTTACCCTTTGTGACACTAATGACACATTTATATGAGTTAAGGCGCATCTAGTATTTCTGCAGTCGCTTGAAGAATTTCCTCAAGGCATTAATATGACCTTCCCGAGTTTTAGACTTAATGATCATATCGTCGACATAGACTCCAACCTCCTTGTGAATAAGATCATGCAAAATAGTCGTAGAGGCCCTTTGGTAGGTAGCCCCAGTATTCTTGCTATTAAATGGCATGACTGTGCAACAAAAGGTTCCCCACGAAGTGATGATGGAAGTCTTTTCCTGATGGTCATAAGTATCTTAATCTCATTATACTCAGTAAAATAATCGACAAATGATTTGAGGGCATAACTGGCAGTGTTATCTATGATCATATCGATGTTGGGCAGTGGGTAATCATCCTTCAGAGATGCTTTGTTCATATATGTGTAGTCGATGCACATGCGGACCTTTCCTTCTTATTTCAGCACATAGACGATGTTTGCGAGCCATGCAGGGTATTGGACCATGCAAATAAAGCCTACATCCAATTATTTCACCATATCATCTTTGATCTTGAGAGGCCATTCTGTCCAAAGTTTTCTCAAATTTGAGGTCGTCAAGGACCCTACTTTCTTCGACTGTCATTTCCACCATTAGGAGTTCTTTAAAAATTACTTTTACCTTATCTATACCTACTAGTGGGATAATTAGATTTTCTAGTGCCGCCTAGATTAAGTCACATGATTTATAGAGGCAGGGAAGAATGAAAACCTGATATCTTCATCTACTTCTGGTGTAATGGATACCTTATTTATCCCTTCTAGAGATTCCTCAAAAAAATCATGCCGCACAAAGAGTCAACTGAGTTGTCTTCTTGACTGTTCGATTCATTATCTAAGCTTTCAAAATTGTCCCCCCATCCTGTGGTAATAATTTTAACGTTCCATAAAAATTTAATGCATTCCACAACCTCCAGGGCTTCATTATAAAAATCTTCCCATTCAACAGGAAAGTGTTTAAAGGAAGGGACTAGACCCCATTGGAGTTTCAAGACTGTGAGTAACTTGGGGACATTATATATTTCTCACTTCTCGATGAACACATCAAACATAGCCTTCATAATGTCATAAAAATGAACTCTTTCATGGGTATGACCATTCATCAAATTTTCGAGTCCACTTACGAGCTTCCATGAACATGGCGCTGATCTTCTCACAATTTTTCCTCTTTGAGGGTCATTTCTGAGGTTAATTTTAGCCCATATTCCTGAAGATAATTTAAGACTATAGGCAGTTCCATGCCTCCCCCTTCTGAATGGGTACGAAAGGCGATGCAGGCTCTGGTGAGAAGAGATAGAGCTTGGTGGATGGGATTCTCAGGATGTGAGATAAAGGAAGGACATACCTTGAGGGATTTGGGTGAATTAGTGGATGAATCAAGTGTTTTGATGGGCTTAATCATAGTGGAAGGGTTAAATTTCGGATTTTCTTTTAAGAGGATATCATTTACCCCCATTCAATGTGTCGAGAGAGGATTCTGAGTGGTATTAGGTTTTAGATTAGTTAGAGGAGTGATGATCCCTCTATTTATGAGGCTATGGATGATATTCTTTAAATGGAAACATTGATTAATGTTTGGTGGAAGTTACAGTGGGAATCATGCTTAAAAGTTTGGGGAAGCGGATCTAGTAATGGTCGGGGTTATGAAGGTTTGATGAGATTTTGGGTTAGGAGGTCTTGATAAACTTTGACAAAGGGGCATGAAGTTTGGTATATTCCTTTATAACTGGATTGGGACAAGGTTTGGGTGTCAATGAGGTGGCAGGTTTAGAGATATTATTGATGGTTGAGGCTGAGGGGTTGGCTGGTTTATCATACTTTCAAGTTGTGAACTTCCCGATTAGCTTTTTCGGCTCTGATTTAGATTTTTGACTTGTAACCCCTTCTTAGATTTCTACCCCTGCCTCCCGAAGGGCTATGAAATTAGGGTAGTTATGTCCTCCCATTCAAGCTCTGGTACGGGGCAGGAAATTCTTCTTCACAATGCTTATGTGCTCTTCTTTTGATGGACCGTTTGTCATGGTGGATACCTTCTCCCTTCATCTCGTGATAAAACTGCTAATCGATTATCCTAAGTTTTACTTTAGAAGTTCTATTTCTCGATGGGTAACTTCTATCTCTTCATTATACTTGTATTGAGTCATAAATTCTCGGCCACATCTTCACAACTATGGATTCTGAATTCCTCAAGTGACAGGAACCATTAGAGGGATCTTTCCTTGAGAGTTTGTTAGAATATCTTTGCTATTATTGCTTTTGCTTATTCGAGGAGGGTTATAGCACGGTGGTATCTATGTAAGTGCATGGTCAAAGGCCTACTACCTCCAAACTTCTTGATAGCTGGCATCTTAAATTTCTCTGGCAACCGAGCTTTATTATAGGGAGACATATGGGTGTAATCCACATAGTTTCCTGAGATTTTGACATGGTTGAACTTCTTAGACAACATACCACGATATTCTTTGACCTTTTTAAAATTTTCTTCTTTGGGAATTGATTGGCACTGGTAGATTTCCCCTTGGTTAAGAAAAATTCAGTATCGACAGTTGAGCTGGTGGAAGCCTATTGGCATGTGGGGCACGTGGGACATACTAGTACTCTTTTGAAACCCACATTGTCTTTGAAACTTATGGAACCATAGATGGAGGAAGATGATATTAAGCTCGGGAGCTGATTAGGCACATATTCTTCATATTTATCCCCTTAATTTCTGTATTTTTAATATCTCGAACAAGGTAATTGAATAATTTTTAGTCCATATCACTCTATTGTCTGTTTTTAACAATATTCCCTAGTTTTTGTGTAATTGTGATGAAGTTTTCAGGAATGGAATGCAAGAAAGGAAAAGAAGAAAATCAGAAGAAAAGTCAAAGGGCAAAAGAGTAAAGTTCCACTCAAAAATCGAAGGCGACACCAAAAGTGAAGTTGAAGAGCATGAGTTCACAAGAGCATAGGAAGAAACGACACCCAAATCGGAGTTCTAGATCAAAAGATATGGCTAGTCAAAGTTGCAAGGAAAAAGTCAAAATTAGAAGAAAATCGGACCAATCCGGTAGAAATAAAAGAACTGATCCGACTAGGACCGGACCGATCCGGTAGAAATAAAAGAACCGATTCGGTGGATATCGGACCGATCCGAGGGTAATTCGGACCGGTCCGGTCATGCGAAATCCTGGCATTAATTATGCAGTTAAAGCAGTGCAACTCTTGGAAAACTTGTGTCACAAGTTTATTGAGTTGTCAATTTCGATATTTTATGCTATAAAAGCCCATGCCCTACATCATTTGAGGGGAGTTGTTAAGAGAAGCTAGGTTAGAGGCTAGGTTAGGAGTAGCTAGGGAATTCTAGGGTTAGTTTTTGAGAGAGTAATTCAGAAGTTTTCAATTTCTTTCATGAACTCTAGGTTGTAAGGATTTCGGGCTTCCAATTACTTTCTTGTTGCTGAATTCAAGTAAACTCATTTCATTCTATTGTTTGATTCTTTGCAAATTATTTCCAATGTCTTGTAGATCCATAATTTTGTGTATGAATTTGTTCTTTAACCAAATCATGAGTCGCTAAATTCCCAAGGGTTGGGGTACATGAACTCAATCCAAGGCAAATTATTTATGTAGAAAATAGAGGTTAAATTAAAATATTGATTGAATCGTGAAAGAAAATCATACAAACATTGTCAATCTTTTAATCTCTCTTGCCCTAGGTACTTGAGATGTTTAAGAACGCTTTGCGAGTATAATTTAACATTCACTACTTTATATCTATCTTTGATTTCATATGATGCGGGCTAGATCCCTCATATATGTAATGCTTAGAATTTATACAGACCGGATCTAGTCAATAATTTTAATTGGTAATTTGTTAAGGATTGAGAGATTGTACCCTACCCTATTTTCTCCATTTGTCAGATCTAAATTTTTTTGCAATTTTCAGTTTGTTTTTCTTAAGTAAATTTTTATTTCACTAGAAATTTTCCCAATCATTAATCATCTTTTTGTTTCTTTTAAGAAATCATTTCAAGATTTAATAATTTTTCTTATTACTATTTGGCAATCTCAATCCCTGTGGATACGATCCCGACTTACCGGGTTACTACTTGAGCGACAGGCTTGCACTTGAGCCTAGAGTAAAACGCACTTTTGAGACAAATTCTTAGTCGCGTCAAGTTTTTGGCGCCGCTGCCGGGGATCCGAAATTGTTAAATTTTCAAGAAAGTTATTTTTATCTACAAGTGATTTCGAAAAAAAAAAAAAATTCTCATCTTTTATATGCTTATATGCAGAATTCATCTCCCACCCAAGTTCACGAAAATCCTATTGCCGTACCAAGTTCTGAAAATTTTGAGTCTCCTCCTTTTTGGGTTCCACCTCCTTCGCCTAATAATTCAATCACAAGTCGTTCATTGAGTCAAACCCGGAGTGAGAATTCTGAACCTTTCGGTAGCAATATGTCGGATCATGGTAGTGTCGGTGTTGGTGCTGGAGAGGATGAGATACCATATCTTCCCATGAAAGATTTGTTATTTCCGGAGCGAATTGTTACCCCTGGTTGCATTTTACTCCCGTATAATGCCGGTCAGTTCCACTTTCGAAATGGTATGATCCAAATTCTTCCTACATTTCATGGGATGGATTCTGAAAAACCATATCTCCATATTCGAGAATTCGAAGATACATGTGAGACGTTTGGTGACCAAGCTTGTCCACAAGATGTAATCCGGTTGAAGCTTTTCCCTTTTTCCTTAAAGGATAAAGCTAAAACTTGGTTATGGTCCCTACCCCCAAATTCTGTGTTATCCTGGAGAGATATGCAATCCAAGTTTATATCACAATTTTTTCCACAACATAAAACCAATTCTGTTAAAGCCCAAATTCAAGCTTTTCGTCAAAATGAGAATGAGGCTTTTGATAAATGTTGGGAGAGATTTCAGGAGTTAGTTAGTGCATGCCCACATCATGGTTTTGAAAAGCATCATCTGATTTCATTTTTCCATCAAGGCCTTACTTTAGCATCTAAACAACTTGTTCAAACCATGTGTGAAAGACCTTTTTGGGAGTTAAATTCGAGCGATGCTGAGGCTCATTTGAAATATGTGGCAGAGACTACCCAAGCATGGGATATTTCTGATCCCAATAGTCAAAATAGAAATCGACAAGTGTCCAACTTGCCTGCTGCGTCCGGTATTTATCACTTGGACAAGGACACTTTGTTGGATCGAAAATTTGACCAACTGGAGAAGAATTTCAGAGATATGCTTGAAGTGCGATTGAGAGATGTGTTTGGACCCGTACAAGCCGGAAAGGAGAAATTGTGTGCCATTTGTAATGCGGGTCATTCTACCAAAGGATGTCCTACCATTCCTGCATACAAGGCAATGTACACTGAACAGGTTGAGGCAATAGGGAGTTTTCGAGAAAATTATAATGCACAGCAAGGGAATGCATATAATCAATCGTGGAGGAATCCTGTGTTCAATTATGGACAACCCCAAGGTGGGATGGTTCCTAACCCACATATGACTCTACCACCACCTCCTCAATTTCAGCAAGTGGCTCCTCCAATGCCAAATCCTATGCAGGTACCACCTCCTGGTCCGTATGTAGCTCCACCTAGGAGATCTCTTGAAGATAATTTCAATCAATTCATCCAATCTCAAAAAGAGAGCAATGCTAAATATGATCGAATGTTCGCTGAAATTCATACTAGCATCTCTAGGTTGCAGTCTGCAGTGAATACTCAAGAGAAGGGTAAACTTCCAGCCCAAGGCCAAAGACCTCCTCTTCAAGGTCAACCCACGGTTGGCTCCACATCATCGAATTTGCAGGAGCAATGTCAAGCTGTTACTACTCTTCGTAGTGGCCGCGTAATTGATCTATCACCAAAACTTCCAAAGGTGAACGATGATGGAGTTGAACCCGAAATTTCTAAGGAATCTGAAACTTCCGAGTCTGCAGAACCTCCCTTAGAAAAGGAATTGAAAGATGAGGAAGTTTAACCTGAAATTGAAGTCATGTTGCCTACTGCTGTTCCATTTCCTCAACGCTTAGAGCCACCCAAAAAAGGGGCTTCGCGTACCGAGGTGTTGGATGTGTTGAAGCAAGTAAAATTGAACTTGCCATTTCTTGATGCTATTCAACAAATTCCAGCATATGCTAAGGTTATCAAAGACCTTTTGACTGTCAAACGACGGCTTAAGGTGAAGAAGAATGTTTTCTTGGCACAAAATGTGAGCTCGGTCCTTCTCAATGATCTTCCACCAAAATTCAAGGATCCAGGTGCACCTACAATTTCGTGCGTCATAGGAGAAAAAAGAGTGGAAAAATCATTGCTTGATTTAGGTGCGATTGTAAACATCCTTCCATACTCCATCTATAAGCAGCTTGATTTAAGTGATTTAAAACCTACCCGAATCACTCTACAGTTAGCTGATCGAACAGTGAAAGTGCCTCGTGGGGTTGTAGAAGACGTGATAGTTCAAGTGGACACGTTCTACTTTCCTGTTGATTTTGTCATTTGGGACATTGAGCCTGTTCCCCATACGAGAAATCATGTTCCAATAATCTTGGGCCGTCCATTCTTAGCTACTGCTAATGCTTTGATCAATACACGGAATGACCAAATGCAACTCACTTTTGGAAACATGACTCTCGAGACCAATATTTTCAATGTCGCTAACCAAATGGGTGATGAGGATGAGATTCTTGAGGTTGATCTTATGGAAGAAGTGGTGGATGAGAACATTGAGAAAATTATAGGAGGAGATGCATTGGAAGTGTGTTTAGTGCAAAGTGGTGAGAAAAAGAGTTCTTATACTGAGTTTGAGCGTGAGGTGGAGGAGTTGGAAACTTGGTTACAAGAGAAAGAGAGTTTTGAGAGTTTAAGAGATGTTGACTGGATTTATAGGTATGAAGAATTGCCTCCGAGGGAGACAACCATGATTCCCTCTGAAAATAGATTTCCTAGTCTTGAGTTGAAGAAACTACCCTCCCATGTCAAATATGCCTTTCTAGGAGAGAATGATACATTTAGCGTTGTTGTGTCTTCCCGTCTAGAAAAAGGGCAAGAGGGTATGTTGTTGGATGTGTTGCGAAAGCATAGAAGTGCTTTTGGTTGGACTATAGCAGATTTGAAAGGTATAAGTCCATTGATTTGTACCCATAAAATCCATCTTGAGGAAGAAGTGAAGCCCTCGCGTGAGATGCAAAGGCGATTAAACCCAACCATAAAAGATGTAGTAAGAGCGTAAATCATCAAATTGCTAGATGTTGGGATTATCTATCCCATTTCGGATAGTAAATGGGTGAGCCCAATTCAAGTCATTCCAAAAAAGTCAGGAATGACCGTGGTTGAAAATGCTAATGGAGAATTAATACCTCAACGCACCACCATCGGGTGGCGTGTTTGCATTGACTACCGAAAGCTCAATGCCGGAACTCGAAAAGATCATTTTCCCTTACCGTTCATCGATCAAGTGATTGAACGAGTGGCGGGCCATCCTTACTATTGTTTCCTAGATGGGTATTCCGAATATAATCATATTGAAGTGGATGTACTTGATCAAGAAAAGACGACTTTTACTTGTCCGTTTGGTACGTTTGACTATAAACGTATGCCATTTGGGTTATGTAATGCGCCAGCAACTTTTCAAAGGTGCATGTTAAGTCTCTTTAGCGACATGATTGAAAAAGGTCTTGAGGTGTTCATGGACGATTTCAGCGTTTTCGGTCCATCTTTTGACCAATGTTTAGCTAATCTTGAAAGAGTTCTATTCCGATGTGTGGAAAAAGACTTAGTCCTCAATTGGGAAAAATGCCATTTTATGGTTACCGAGGGCGTAGTTTTAGGCCACATAGTCTCATCTAGAGGAATTGAAGTTGATCGAGCAAAAATTGAAGTAATAGCTGAGTTACCCCCACCAAAATCACTTAAAGATGTGAGGTCCTTTCTAGGCCATGCTGGATTTTATAGGAGCTTTATCAAAGACTTTAGCGCCATCGCTAGACCTTTGAGTAATCTTCTTATGAAAGACACTCCATTTGAGTGGAATAAATCATGTCAAGAAGCTTTTGATAAACTTAAAAGCATGCTTATTTCCGCACCTATCATGCAAGCTCCGGATTGGTCATTACCATTTGAGCTTATGTGTGATGCAAGTGATTATGCGATTGGGGATGTTCTTGGACAGAGGAAAGACAAGAAAGCTCATGTTATTTACTATGCTAGCAGAACATTATCTGACCCTCAGCTTAACTACTCTACTACAGAGAAAGAGTTACTAGCAGTCGTTTTTTCTCTCGACAAATTTCGCTCTTACATTGTTGGGTCGCCTATCATTTGCTTCACTGATCATTCGGCACTTAAATATCTCTTGAGCAAAAAAGATGCCAAACCCCGTCTAATCAGGTGGATTATACTCTTACAAGAGTTTAATCTCTCGATTCAAGATAAGAAAGGAGTAGAAAACGTCGTCGCCGACCATTTGTCACGCCTCTCGTCCGACGTACCTATTGATCCCATTCCCATAGATGAGTATTTTCCGGATGAAAATTTATTTGCTACTTCTTCTCTCCCTTGGTTTGCGGATATAGTCAATTACCTTGTCACTGGAGTTCTTCCATCTAATTGGAATCCGCAAGAGAGAAGAAAGTTCATTACATGGTCACGCATGTTCTTTTATGATGATCCATATTTGTTTAAGTATTGTGCTGATCAAATCATCCAGAGATGTGTACCCGATGAAGAAATCCAAGGGGTAATTCGATTCTGTCATTCGGAAGCATGTGGAGGTCATTTTTCTAAAAATAAAACTGCTGCGAAAATCCTTTAAAGTGGTCTTTATTGGCCCACAATCTTTCGGGATGTGAATGCTTTTTGTAAATCATGCGATAGATGCCAAAGAATGGGAGCTATTACTCGCCGTGACATGATGCCATTAACCCCAATTCTAGTATTGGAGTTGTTTGATTGTTGGGGTATTGATTTCATGGGCCCATTTCCACCTTCTTTTGGTTTTCTATACATCCTCGTTGCTGTAGATTACATCTCCAAATGGGTCGAGGCGATAGCTACAAGGACGAATGACAGCAAAGTGGTGATAAAATTCATTTAAGAAAATATAATTTCTCGTTTTGGTATGCCTAAGGCCATAATCAGTGATAATGGAACTCATTTTTGCAATAGGCCTATGGAGAAACTAATGCGGAAGTATGGCATTGTCCATAAAGTTGGAACAACTTATCACCCTCAATCGAATGGCCAAGCCGAGCTCGCTAATCGGGAAATCAAAAACATCTTGGAAAAGACAGTCGATCCTAATAGGAAAGATTGGTCTCTCAGATTGAATGATGCGCTCTGGGCTTATAGAACCGCATATAAGAATCCCCTTGGGATGTCCCCATTTCGATTTGTGTATGGCAAACCTTGTCATCTTCCAGTTGAGATCTAACACAAAGCGTATTGGGCTATCAAAAGGGTGAACTTCAATATGGATAAAGCCGGTGAAACAAGGAAACTTCAGTTGAATGAGTTGGAAGAAATACGCAATGATGCGTATGAAAGTGCTAAAATATCCAAGGACCGAATGAAAAGAGCTCATGACGGAATCATTCGTAAGAAAGAGTTTCATTCGGGACAAAAAGTACTTCTCTACAACTCGAGGTTGCACTTGTTTCCCGGAAAATTGCGGTCAAGATGGTCAGGTCCATTCATTGTGAAAGAGGTATTTCCCCATGGAGCTGTTGAACTCATAGATGAGAAAGGGGGAAACACATTTAAAGTTAATGGACATCGTCTCAAGCCCTATTTGGAAGCAATTGTCAAAGAAGCCGACACAATCTGGCTGTCGGACCCCATTTATGGGGATTGACTGAACAAAGAGAGGTGAGGTCGTCGCACTCCCGACATGTATGGGGTGATTGTTGTACATATGAGTCTTAGGAATTAAGAGTCGTAGGTTTGAGTCAGTCCCGGGGTTGAGAATCCGACGGGTGAGGGGTGTTTCGTTTTCGATGAGCATTGAGAATAGTTTGAAGTGTGAGCAGTTGAAAACTCATGTTTGGAATGGAGAATAGGAGCATTTATGGTGAAAAGAAGAGAGAGGAAGAATTCAGAAAAATCAGCAGACCGGATCAGTCCGGTCTGATATTAAAAGAACCGATCCGGTAAGGCGGATCGGTCCGGTCCCAAAATCGGATCGGTCCGGTTTTCTGCAGAAGTTCAATTCCCAAGGGTCACACCTCTTCAATCCACCTCTTCAATCCACACCTTTTCACTTCCCCCAATCCCTTCCTTTCTTCAAAAATTCGTCCTCCCTTTCCCACCTTTTCATTCCCTCCAATTTCCCAATCCCTTGCTATAAATACATCCATCCCCCTACTCATTCTCTTCACCCCTACAACTATCTTCTCTCTTCTATCTCCATTACTATCTCAATACTCCCTATCCATGGCTGCTCCCCAGAAATATACCTCCATTGAAGTCCTTCCCGACGGAAATGGAGAGTACCATTCCCACCGCGAAGCAAATTGGTGCCGTAGGTTTTTCAGCCCTACCCGAAAAATTCATATCGAACGTCAAGTGTTGTGGGACCAAATGCCCAATTTTATCACAGCCCTTTTCATGTCACGGGGCTGGTGCCGTTTCTTCAATGAACCCTATGAGGAAGTTTGGGAGAATGAAGTGCGTCAGTTCTACGGATCTCTTGTCCGTACCGCTGAATTTGAATCCCAAGCCTTTGTGGATTCCATCCCTATTCCATTCTCACTTGACCTTGTGGCACGGAAACTCGAGTCTTATGGTGTGATCAATCCGGTCCAGTTTGACTATCCGGGTCCCGATCCCGTTCTCACCAAAGAAGTTTGTATCTCGAGGATCAAGCTCGGTGCGGATTGGAATACCGAGACATTTCCCATCGGTCGCTTATCTGACAAGGCACGATTTACCTTTCATATCGTTTGTGCCAATATTTTGCAAACCTCCAATGATTCAGCGATGAGGTCGCGCCAAGCTACTATGATGTATCATTTGTTCGACCCTGTGACAGTGATCAACTTAGCCCGGACATTTTACACCGATATCCTTTTCGTGGCCTACGACAAAAAGGGTCGCGCCCCTCTTCCTTATGGTCGCCTCATTACCTCCATGCTTCGGGATGCCGGGATAGCACCACCTCAAGATCTTATCAACTTTCCTAAGCCTTTAGGACAAGAATCCCGCACTCGTAGTGAAAGGAAAATTCAGCTAGTCCGTGCAAGGCGCGGTGCAGATTCGAGTGACACGGAGTCCGATGAGGAGGAGGATGTCGCTGATGAGGACGTTGAGATGGAGGAAGGTGAGGAGGAGGAATACGATGAGACTGCTGATCCGGATTATGTTCCGGTTGGTACGGGCTTGACTGAGCGCATTCTCTCCCTTGAAACGCGTTTTGACGAGTATGTTTCCTCGTTCGACGAGTATGTGTCCTCCTACGAGAGGGACATGAGTTTGGTCCTGCGTATGCAGGCCGACTTGTACCGTCTTCAGTTGGGACCCGAGGCCCCTCTTCCTCCTTACTATTACAATCCTTATGATCCTGCTGCTCCCAGTCCTTCCCATCCCCCACCCTCCCCTTAGGATGCCCCTCTCCCCTTTAGGATTTTTATAACTATGTTTGTTTGTTTTTTTTTCTTTTTGCTTACACAGCTGTTTCTACAGCTTGTTTGTAATATACAGTTTTAATATGATATTTGCTTGTTTTATTTATCGCACTATTCTTGTTGTCTTCCTTATTTCTCTTATCCATTTGATTGAGGACAATGCAAATACTTGAGTTAGGGGGGATGACAGGTGCGTATTCATAAAACTTCGCTTGTATTCATATATGTGTATCTAAAAAAAAAAAAAAAAAAATTTGAAAAATTTTGAAAAAAACAAAAAAATATTTTTCATCAAAATAAATAAAAATTGGAATTTAAAGTTTACAAAAATGTCACCTTTATTCTATTTAAAGTCTCAAATTGTTAACAATCAAAATGCACTAAGCCAAAATTGACCGAAGATGGAAATTGAAAGAAAATTGACGACTTAACGAATAAGTGTGGAGATTAGTCCAACCCGGTGAGATTTCGAGCCTTTCAATTTTTTATGAGTTTGTAAATCAATCCGAGTTTATGATTAACTCAAAGTTCTTTTCAACGTTTTAATAAGTCGTTGATGATCTCAATCCTTTGTTTTGATCGGTTATGGGAAATGTGTGAAATGTTGTCTCGAAATTCATGCTAAATATATCTCTAAACTTAATTAATCTCGAGATGCATATGGTAATGTGATTAGCAATTTGGACAATGAAGTAGGCCCTCGTCTGTTACCCAAAAATATTGGCCATAAAAAGTTGTGAAAAACAAAATTATCCCTTTGCAACCCAAGTTGAGCCTAATAAAATATTTTCCTTTCGTTTGATAACCCGAAAAACCCAAATAGCCCGGAATTGTGAAAATTGAGAAAATTCATCAAGTAAGTCCAAATTGTGCAATAAAAAGGGGCAAGAAAAGAATAGATATGATCAACAAAAATAGCAAGAAAAGAAAAAAAAATGAAAAAAAGAGAAAAATGAGCAAATGCCCGAAAAAGCACTAATGGACGTCATCAGGACATTTTCCAATTCCGAACAATCCGTATATTCCCAATTTTTACCCTTTACACCTTTTAACCCAAAAAGTCCTAACCGAGTCCTAATGGCGAAATTAATTACTGCGTGGAGAGCTAAGACATGAAAAAATAATAAAAGAGATTAAAATGGTGTGAAATAGAGGTGATGTTCCCATTTCCTAATAACTGTACTCCGATGATGAGATCTTTTCACCATATATTTCCTTCTTTTCAATTTTGTATGCATGAATTTGTGTCCATTATATTTACTATTTATATCATGCATACCGAGAGAAAATAGCCACAATCCGAGTGATTCGTTTGTGAGTGCATCCATAAGAATTTGAATCAAAACGAATTTTCGGAAAGTAACGTAATGCTCAATCGGTGGAAATTTGAGGTTTAATTTTTGGCTTTACACACACACACTATGGTTTGAGACAGTTGAATATGAGTTCATGGTGATTATTTTTCGAAAAGTTTAAACTGTACAATTTTTAAGTATTTTGATATTTATTTGAGTTAACAAAGAATTTTGTGGGTGTATTCACTGCAAACCCTCACGAGACAAAACTCGTCCTACTAGGGTAACCTAGAGGTTTAAAGGCTTGTTGCATACGCTAAATGCAATCGCATGCCCGCGAAAAAGGTATTCTATCCCAATAAAGGAATTTTCAAGAGTAGAATTTTGGTTAGATTCAATTACATTGCTCGGGACGCGCAAAGTTCTAAGTTAGGGGGTGTGATTAGGCACATATTCTTCATATTTATCCCCTTAATTTCGGTATTTTTAATATCTCGAACAAGATAAATGAATCATTTTTAGTCCATATCACTCTATTGTCTATTTTTAACAATATTCCCTAGTTTTTGTGTAATTGTGATGAAGTTTTCAGGAATGGAATGCAAGAAAGGAAAAGAAGAAAATCAGAAGAAAAGTCAAGGGGCAAAAGAGTAAAGTTCCACTCAAAAATCAAAGGCGACACCAAAAGTGAAGTTGAAGAGCATGAGTTCACAAGAGCATAGGAAGAAACGTCACCCAAATCGGAGTTCTAGATCAAAAGATATGGCTAGTCAAAGTTGCAAGGAAAAAGTCAAATTAGAAGAAAATCGGACCAATCCGGTAGAAATAAAAGAACCGATCCGACTAGGACCGGACCGATCCGGTAGAAATAAAAGAACCGATCCGGTGGATATCGGACCGATCCGAGGGTAATCCGGAACGGTCCGGTCATGCGAAATCCTGGCATTAATTATGCAGTTAAAGCAGTGCAACTCTTGGAAAACTTGTGTCATAAGTTTATTGATCTGTCAATTTCGATATTTTATGCTATAAAAGCCCATGCCCTACATCATTTGAGGGGAGTTATTAAGAGAAGCTAGGTTAGAGGCTAGGTTAGGAGTAGCTAGGGAATTCTAGGGTTAGTTTTTGAGAGAGTAATTCAGAAGTTTTCAATTTCTTTCATGAACTCTAGGTTGTAAGGATTTCGGGCTTCCAATTACTTTCTTGTTGCTGAATTCAAGTAAACTCATTTCATTCTATTGTTTGATTCTTTGCAAATTATTTCCAATGTCTTGTAGATCCATAATTTTGTGTATGAATTTGTTCTTTAACCAAATCATGAGTCGCTAAATCCCCAAGGGTTGGGGTACACGAACTCAATCCAAGGCAAATTATTTATGTAGAAAATAGAGGTTAAATTAAAATATTGATTGAATCGTGAAAGAAAATCATACAAACATTGTCAATCTTTTAATCTCTCTTGCCCTAGGTACTTGAGATGTTTAAGAACGCTTTGCGAGTATAATTTAACATTCACTACTTTATATCTATCTTTGATTTCATATGATGCGGGCTAGATCCCTCATATATGTAATGCTTAGAATTTATAAAGACCGGATCTAGTCAATAATTTTAATTGGTAATTTGTTAAGGATTGAGGGATTGTACCCTACCCTATTTTCTCCCATTTGTCAGATCTAAATTTTTTTGCAATTTTCAGTTTGTTTTTCTTAAGTAAATTTTTATTTCACTAGAAATTTTCCCAATCATTAATCATCTTTTTGTTTCTTTTAAGAAATCATTTCAAGATTTAATAATTTTTCTTATTACTATTTGGCAATCTCGATCCCTGTGGATACGATCCCGACTTACCGGGTTACTACTTGAGCGACAGGCTTGCACTTGAGCCTAGAGTAAAACGCACTTTTGAGACAAATTCTTAGTCGCGTCAGGAGCCTCTGGAGTCTGAACCAGGTTTCACTACATTTCATGGACTTTGGCTTAAAGATTGTCGATCTTGGCGCTGAGCTAAGAAAGGACTGCCATCAGATCTAGCTAGACATTTTCATTCTGGTTAACGTTCTCCATGAATAGTCTTAATAGGGATTGATCAAATTTTATAGAAGCAACAGAGGAAGCATTGGAGCGTCGGGGTGGATTAATAGAAGATCTGAGCCAATAAAGAGCCAGACCAAGATTGGGGTATGCGATCGCACCTGAGAGAGAAAATGGATTTTTGTGTTTATTTAAATGGAAAAGAGAATAATTTTGGTATTTATATTTTTTAAAAAATAGAGAGAAATATTTTTAGCATTTTTGAAGAAAAGGGAGAAGAATTGTTTGACATTTTGAAAAAGGGAGAAAATATTTTTGGTTGAGAAAAGGGCAAAAAGGAAAGTCTTTAGAGTAATAATTATTAGGTTCCACTTGTATCATCTTCCTCCTAGGGTGTAAGTGAAATGCCAGATAGGTTTCGAGTCTAGGAAAAGATAGGGTATGCAATGCAAGATGCAATTTGACTTATTTATAAGCTCATAGCATGGGGATTAGAGCTAGAGAATATGTACATAATACATAGAGCCTATACAGTGCATGGTGATATATACAAAACGTGGGACATGTGAATATGCATAAATAAATAAGAAATATGTGCAAAATGAGGTTGGCATGCGGATATGTGTGAGTGAAGAAAGGAAATGTGGATATATACAAGTACGAGAAATGGGGAAGTGTGTGTTAGTGATACTAAGCATGGATATCTACAAGTAGTATGTGAAACATATAACAACCATGTGGCTATGTAAAAGTGAAAAAGGATGTGAGAGTGTGTGCTAGTGAGACAAAGCATGGATATCTATAAGTGGTGTGTGAAATATATAAGCAACATGTATCTATGTACAAGTGAAAAAGGGTGTGAGAGTTTGTGGTAGTGAGACTAAGAATGGATATTTACAAGTTGCATGTGAAATATATAAGCAACATGTGGCTATGTACAAGTGAAAAAGAACGTGAGAGTGTGTGCTAGTGCGACTAAGCATAGATATCTACAAGTAATGTAAATCGTGTGACATGATGACTACATACAAGTGAGTAAAGCGCAAAGCACATGAAACAAGTGATAAGAAGATGGTATATACATGTGATGAAAAAAAATCATGGTAAAGGGAAGGATATAATCATCATGATATGAACAAGACATATATATAACATGTAAGTATGATAGTAAGAAGAATATATAAGTGGAGGCATATGTATGCATGTAGAGAAATAGAAAAAAAGAGAAAAAAAGTAGATCCCAAATGAAATAGAGTCTAGTACTCTGAAAAATAAAAAATTCCCAGTGGAGTCGCCGTTGTGGACATCTGGGATGATTCCACTGACATTGGATCCCCCTGAAAGGGAGAAGGAAGAGAAAATAAAAACCTCCCTCGACGCGATAAAAATCGTCCATCGTCGAAAGGGGAGGAAAAGATTAAAAAATGGAGTCTCCATCCTATTTTTCTTAAAACAGGCAAAAGAATGTAGCCATCTCCAAAAGAATGGCATTCAAAGACAAACTGATGCATACAGAATCGAATGAGTCGAGGGTCTTGGGACTAGGTAATGGAATGGAAAGGTGCTTGGTACCCATTTTTCCCTTTTGGTCTCCCATGGGCTATAATAATATTCTCCTATTTCTCTGAGATGTGACTTATGCGTATAATGTGGGTGATGTGAAAATAAGTGATAAAAAGGAACCATCTAACTCACGTCATGGGAAGGGCAAAGATGATTCATCCTAAGAAGTATAAAAAGAAATAGTGTAGTAGGAAAATATGAAGTTTGTGACCACCAAATCACGATTCACCATGAAGAAGTGAATGTGCATGTCGGCTGGGAACATTAATTTGTTGGTGTGTACATACACGTAATACTAATAAATACGAGATATAAATAAAGATACTACAATGATCAAAATAGGACTTGAGTCCCGATTATGGTTTGGGAGGCCTACGTAGTCATAATAGGGATAAAAGTCCACGTAGTTCGAGATATCACAAGGGTAGGGTTTAACACATAAGCCCAAATTTAGGACTCCTCTTTAGATGGTTTTGAAGAAAATGCGCTTAACCATAAAAGTGTGGAAAAAGTGAGAAAATCTTGCCTTGGGGTTCATAGAGGATTCAAATTGTTATGAAGGTGCAATGAGATTCACTCAGGTTAGAGAGTTGACCAAATTCAAATGGGGCTCGGGAGCGCCTGCCAACCTCTGGATAAGAGTTTGGAGTAAGAAGGTGAGTATGTGTGAATCATAAGGCCGATTTCCACATGGTTTGGACTGTTGCAAATGAGGATTCAGAGCCTTATGAAGGTGCGATGATATTTTCTCGGGTTAGAGATTTAACTAAAGTCAAATGGGGCTCATGAGTGATCGGCAGACTTCGAATTAGATTTTAGAGTGTGGGAGTGGAAGGAATGGTCTTAGGGACCTAAGAAGGTATTTGGATGGTACTAATATAGGGTGTCTACAACTCGTATTTTATCCATATTTGTACATATCTTTTAACACTTTATTCATGATTGGTTAGTTTATCTCATTAGGAGGATTCATTCCCATATTTCCCATTATGTGGATATGATGATTTCACTCTTCACACACACACGCATACATCTGCACATCCATGCATATATACACTTTGATAACTTTATACATATGAAAAATTTTACACACATATACACATATTCATGCATTTAGGAGAAGGAGAACATTTTATGGCCCATGAGAGACCGAAATGGAGGAATAGGTGCCTAACACATTTACACTTCGTAACATAGTCTCCGAGCCCATGGCTAACTTGGTTTCGCATGCACTAGTTGTCTTTTATGTTATTTCTTTGGAGGTGTATATCTCTTTTTCCTGTTTTGAGTAAAATAGAATGGTGAATCTGATCTCTACACACTCACACACCTCACATTACCAACGACGTCCATTTATATTCTTTTAGATCGCATTCCAAGCACGCAAGTGGGAGCTGCCACCTCATTTTGAGAGCATGCGAGACGCGAAACAGAAAGAGGATGGGATAGCCACAATGGTGACACCACTGGGGAAATTTCGAGGACTAGAATCTATTTTCATGGGTTTTGATTTTCTTATCCTACATCATTTTTCACACACGTGTATATGTTTTCTCACTTGTACATTTACTATTCTCATTGTCACTTGTATATGCTCACATGCTACATGCCATGGTCATATTATGTCACCCATGTATATTTCTATCCATCTGATGTATATACTTACCTCTTCATCACATGTAAATTCCACTTTTTCTATCACATGCTTTACCTCCACTTGTACATATTTCCATGCTTCACTATACTTATATGTACTTCCATGCTTCACATGATCCACTTCACTTATATATTCCCATGCTTTACTTCACTTATATAGTACTCTCTTTTTATCAAATTCCATTTGTATATATTTCCCTTTTTTACTTAATGTTAAGAAATTGTACATATCCTTCTTATCATAAATAATATTTTGCATAAAAATACTAATAAGACTCATGCTTTTCACACTACCTTTCACGAGTATTGAGTATTAACCCTATTTTTGTCTGGTACCGGGGAGTATCTTTGTGATGGTTTGTCGGTTCTGTGGGTCACGATTAACCTAGAAAATATGGTCCCACCTTCCATTGGTCAAGTACCATTGATCTATATCGAATAGTTCTCTCGCATCCTATAAATTGACCAAACTCATGATGAGAAAAACTCGTTCATGTACGTCGAATCTATAAAATTTTCTTGCACACGTACTATCACCACGAGGTATATAGCGAGGTAATTAACATATAATTAGGTATATAAAATTGTTTATATACATGCACCGATGAATTATTGCCCTATTAGGAAAGATAAATATCATGGAAGTCACGTCAAAGGGGGGAATTTTTACAATAACCTCCCATGCATAGCACTTATATTGATGTCTGACATATGATACCCATATTTAGATTCCTGATTCCAATGTTAAAATTTTTCAAAACTCCGGATCGTCTTACGACCCAATTTTTCACTTTTCACCCAGGATCCTATTTGTGAGTCTGAAAATAAGTTAAATCATGTCATGAATTTCGTACTCTCTCCTCTCCAAGACTCGGGTCTTATTCAATATTTCACTTGCACTATAGGCGGAACATAATATAAGTGGAACTAGATAGTAACAACTACACCGAGGAACTCTTTCTACCTATTTCAAATATACCCAAAACATCATTTTGTCAAAAAATAAAGGAAAACGATATAAAAAAAATGCACTTCTTCCCTCTCAGGTGTGACCTCATTTCACCTAGCTTGGCTTGACTCCTTACTGGTTTCAGTCCGCTATCGGACCGCCTCAAAGTTCTATTTTATTCTCATTCTCGCCCCTTTTAGAAGAAATAGAAAGGTCATACCATAGCTACCTCATGGAGAATCCTAATCAAGAAGTAAACCTTGAGCCAAATTTGATGACCATGATATCTCAACTCAGTGCAACTATCAATAGCCCTCAGTTAGATATCAATGATGTAAGAGAAAGTTTTATAATTTCTCCATTTAGTTTTTATTTGGCTAATACAATTACACACCACTGCACATTCATGACTACTTCCACGATTTTGAAGACAAGAAGTTGATGACATTGGCAGGATTGAAGATCGTTCATCACAACTTTACTCGAAAATAGTTATGAGGTAGTTTGGTAAAGACTTTAATTTTCCAGAGGTCAGTTTTAAAGAGTTTTCATTTCAAAATGTTTTTAGATGTTTTGTAAGATAATTTTTAAAATCTCGCTAACTTGTTATAACGAGATTGACATGTCGTTAGAATGAGTTAAATAGCGTTGCTAGAAAGAGACTCCTTCGTTTGAATGAAATATGGGACGACGCTTTTTGGTCAGTATTGGAATGTCATTCGAAGTTTTGTTGGATGTCGTTCAAATGAGATTGGGTACATCGTTAGAATGAGTTTTCCACTTTCGAACGAGATTAAAAGCAAAGGTCTTTTGGTGAGATCTGGAATGTCATTCGAAGTTTCATTGGAAACTTGTTCTAACGAAAAAGGGTACGCCATTCGAATGAGCTACGAATTCGTTCGAACGAGCGTGAGTTTTTATTTTTTAAACAAATTTGATCCAAATCTTTAATGCCTATCTTTTTCCAATAATTTTCCCATAAATAGAGATATGGGATTAGACTCATTTCTAAGCCATTTTAGAGTTCTTTTTATGATCAAACTCTATAAAATTTTCATCGAAACCCCTTGGAACTTTAAAGATCACTTTACCAAATCAGCAAGACCAAATTCCTTGTTAAAAGACTTTTGTAGAGATTTTCTCTCTATTACTGATTTGTGGAGCTGATGCTTTACTGCTGAAGAAGAAAGTTGGACCGAGGGAAGTTTGTTTCTCGTACACAGTGTTGGACTGTGCCATATCTATAGAAGACTTGAATAATTGCGGATTATACTTAGTTAGATAATTAGCTTATAAGTCATATAGTGTTTGTCATTTCTGATACTGTGCTAAAATAAAGGTTTTTCCCGAAAGAGATTTTTATTTACTTCTTCATAGGCTTGGTTTGTTTATGTGGTTTGGCTTATTTAATTTGGACTTCATTATTACATGCAAACTAAATTAAATCAAGATAAAATTAGTTAAAATTTGAATTTGTATATGTTTGGCCTAAGATACAAATACATACATATAATTCGCATTCTCAATTAGGTATCAGAGCATGTTGCTCTAAAATATCGTGTGATCCTTATTTTTACGATTTTTTTGGATATTAATTTTTTAAATTAGTATCAAAATCGTTGACACTATATTTTTTGTAATCGTTTGAAGTTTGGAGTCAATGGATAATTTTTATAATAGGCTACCTAATTTCTATGGTTCCAATTATGTGTATTGGAAAGCTCGAATGAGGTCGGCTTTAAAAGCGATTGACGAATCTGTCTGTCTTGTGTGTGAAAGAGGGTGGACACCACCCAATGTGACCAATGAAAATATTAAAAGTCTTAAACCTGTCTCGGTTTGGATAGAAGATTAATTTAAATGGAGTAATTTTAACTCACGAGGTTTAAGTGCCATATCTAGAGTTGTCACCCCTAACGAGTTCCACCTCATTATGATGTGCACCATGTCTAAGAAAGCATGGAATATCCTCCAACTCACTCACAGGGATACTAACACTGTGAAAGCTTATAATATTCAAAACCTCACCACAAAATTTGAGACTATATCATGCTAAAGTATGGGTCCTTCAATGAATTTTATGCACAATTATCTGATATCGTCAACTCTAGTTTTAATTTCAGTGAGAAAATTCCTGTGATGAATGTAGTTAAAAATAATTTGAGATCAGTTCCGACCTTCTTTATTACTAAGGATACTGTTCTTAATTCATTGGGGATATTAAATATTTTTAGGTTAGAAGAACTCGCATGAGACCTTCAAACTTATGAGATCAGTATGTTTTCCAAAACTGTTAAACCTAAGGCAAAAGGAATTTCATGAAAAGTTCAATCTAAAAAGAAAGAGGAAGTTTTGTATGACTCCGAGTATGATTTTGATCTTCATGATCTTTCCCTTTTTGCAAAAAAATTTAAAAAATTTCTCAAAGTTAGAAAAGAAAATAATTCCAAAGAAAATAAGAGTTTTGAGTAAGATAAAAAAATATAAATCGGGTAAGAAAAATTTTGAAAATGAAAGAAAATATTACGCTAAGAAAGATGAAGATAGATGTTATGAGTGAAAGGGTAAGGGCCACAAATCTCACGAGTATGCTACAAGATTAAAGAGATAAGGAAAAGGAAAAAGTGCCTTCAATGCCATGCTTAGTGATAGCGATGTCGAGTCGGTGGATTCTGGGGGATAAATCACTGTATGGACGTAACTTCACCACATTCACGGCTAGTCATAATAGTACATCTAGTGCACCTCAATCCGTTGAGTAAGATACTAAACTTGATGACCTCGACAGTGAGTCTAGTCATTCTGGAGAAAGTGAGGGAGATGAAGCTTTGAGTGAGTAAGAGAGTGAACTCCAACGTGCTTATGCTAAACTTTACGCCGAGTCCTATAAAATAAAAAAGAAAAATAAAGGTTTAACGCTTAAAGTTTTATCCTTAGATAAGGAGTTGAAAGAGGCGAGAAATAGGGAGTCCTTAGTGAGAGTTTTTTTGGGAGAGAGAGTTGGTTTAGTAAAGAGGAAACATGGTGACTTGACCAACAAACTAGCTAGTCTTATGAAAGATCTTCAGGCATTCGTAGAGATTCATGAGAAACTTAAAGCTCTTGTATCCAAACTCAAGAAATATCTCAAACGTGCCCCGGAGGTCAAGTTTACTATAGATGATACATCAAAGAAGGTCTAAAAGATGCTCCTCGGTCCTGCTTTTGGTTTTGGAGAGAGGAGAGGAATATGTTATGATGGTGCATCCGCTTCCCATATCGCACCGGAATCGGTTCTTAAATTTTTGGTAGATCCTACTGGGCTTCGACCTAAACCTCAAAAGAGAGTTCAATCTAATAAAGGGAACCGAGTTAGACCTAAATAAGTCTATGTTTTCACTTATTTTAAAAGGAGAGGTCACCTTAGATAGTTTTGCTACAAGTTAGGAAGAACTCAACACACATAAATAATGACTTTTCTAGTCTTAGAGAGCAAGTTGAGTTCATAGTAGCGACTTCACAAAGCTTAGTGGAAGAATTTCAATGAATGTCTATGACATTTGAGAACGCTTCTAATTCTCCGACTAGAGCCAACAACAATAAGGGTAAATAAAAGGTTACCTCCACTTGGGTACCTAATCATGATGATAAAGCCTTTATTATTTGCATTGCTCTCAAGGTTCAAAATACTTCACGATGATATTTGATAGTGGGTGCTCTAGGCACATGACCGGTGAAATATTGTTCTTTACTGACCTTAAGGATCATAAGGAAGTCAAAGTCAACTTTGGAGATGGGAGTAGGTCTAGTATTTTAGGACATGAAAGTGCTGAGATACCCACATTTCCTAAACTAGAGAATGTCTTATACTTAGAAAGGTTGAAAGTGAACTTAATTATCATAAGCCAATTGTGCGATGCAAACTTCACGATAAAGTTTGACCGGTCCGAATGTAACTAATATGATCAATCCAATGAACTTTTACTATAAGGAGTGAGGATCGAAGATAATTTCTATGGATCATTCCCAAGTCCTCCTTTGTGTGCAATAATGCCACGGTCTCCTCTATGGACCTTTGGAATGAACCACTAGGTAATATGAACTTTAGAGATCTTTAGAGATTAGTGAAAAATGACCTAGTTCGTGGCTTACCATCACTTGGGAAACCAACTTTTGCGATTTGTGGACCTTGCAAACAAGGAAAACAAATTCGAAGTCCCTATGAGAAGTTGAATACCATTACCACCTCATGTATTTCAGAGTTGATTCATATGGATCTTATGGGTCCTATTCACTCGTAGAGTTTAGGTGGTACTATATACATTCTGGTGATGGTCGATGACTTTTCAAGATATTCTATCATGGGATTTCTTAGATAAAAGTATGATGCAGTTGACTTCCTAACATCCAAGTTACATATCCTACAAAACTAACATGGTGTTAATATTAATTGAATGCGTAGTGATAAACACTGAATTTAAAGAAGTCGGAGTGAATAGCTATTATGATGTAGTGGGCACTGAACACGAGTTTTTGACTATTCGTACTCATCAATAAAGTTGGATAGTTGAGAGGACGAACTGGACGATAAAAAATATGGCTAGATCCATGATTCTTGGAAAAAACATGTCTAGACATTTTTGGGCAGAGGCGATGAGTACCGCATGCCATACAGTGAATAGGGTATATCTTCATCTAACACGCTACACACGCCATATGAGTTTTGGATAGGGAAGAAGCCCAACCTATCATATTTTTGTGTATTTGGGAGTACTTGCTACATCTTGAGAGATAGAGAGCACTTAGGAAAGTTCGACTCTCAGAGCGACAAGGGGATTTTCTTAGGTTATTCATCATCGAGTAGGACTTATAGGGTGTTTAACCTTGCAATCTCTAAGGTTATGGTGTCAAAATACGTCATGATTAGATACTACGAGTCATCGACGTCTATTAACCATAATATCAAGTCCGAGGATGATGCACCCCTGGTAATTATCCCATCCGCTTGGGTTCGAAAGAGTCATGTGAAAATCTTTACTTTGTATTGGCTCAATTTTGAGACAAATCATTTTTTTTGCTCTTGCATTTTTATTCTTGGCTAAACTAAATTTCTTATATTTTTTTAAAGCCTAATTTATCATTTTTACCTTAATGTGTTAATATCTAAATTATTTTTGTTAAAATAGAATTCGTATGTATTTTTCTTTTAAATAATTTTCATATTTAAATTTTGTGTTTTTATTATCTTCCCAGATTTTTTAAATTAATTTTCATGATTTTTATTTATTTATCCTATATTTTCAATGTGTTAAAATAAACATTTGATTAAACATATTTTTTATCTAATCAAACATTTTTAACACCAAATCAAAATGGCAGAGGGTTTAAGGTTTTGGTGTCGTTTTGGGGTATTTGTCTATGGCCATTTGCAGCTGTGATATTAGCCTTCTTCGAGGTCTGCACACATCTATTTGATGACCGTTATATCTCCCGGATTTTGTTGATTTTTCCCCTCAGCGGCCTTAACAAGTTTATGCATGTGCCTTTGGTCTTGTGTTACCTTTTGTTCCCTCTATTGTCCTTGATTGTTTACGACCATGCCCTTTATTTTGCTGGTATTATCAATTTAACCAGATTGTTTCTCAATTCTTCTTGGGACGACTATAAATACAAGTGTTAGGGTAGTTTGAAAAACAAGGGTTTTATTTTCAATGACTATCGAACATTTGCTAAAATTTCTTTACTCATTTTCTCTGTAATTTTCTTGTGTTCATATATTTGAGAGTGTTAAACACCATCTATTTTCTTACATACCTTGAGAGATTTGTGTATGTATTTTATCGTATATAGTTTGAGACGAGATTGATTGTTTTTTTTTTGAATTTGTTTTGTTTTGGGCTTCATCAGATCTAGATTTTGGTTTTTGAGACTGAGTTTTGTTTTGTTTGGAGAGTTACCTTGTGTAAACTTAACCGTGTTTGGTGTTCGTTTGAGGAGATCTTTGATTTATCAATTAGGCTCTCATTGTGAGTTTCGTTTTCTCTCATATGTTACAAGATTTTATATATATATTTATATCTATCTATCTATCTATCTATCTATCTATCTCTCTCTCTCTCTCTCTCTCTCTCTCTCTCTCTATATATATATATATATATATATATATATATATATATATATATATATATATATATATAAACTGTTTTTCATTTTTTTATTAATACGAGTTTTGCTGTTATTTAACTTCGAATTAAGTTGGTGTGATGCTATCATTTTGGTTCAGCTTTGTTTGGTGTGAGAGTTTTGTTTCTTACCCGTTTTAGACCACTTGCATGTTAGTATCTCCCTCCCATCCTTAAAATTTGAACCTAATTAAACTCTAGTTTTACACACTTGGGTGCATATGTTTTTGGTGTTGTTAACACAAGCTGGATTTTTAGTTTTTTTTAATTAATTAACAACTTGTTTAATAACTTGGATATTAAAAATGGTTTAGGTTAATTAGTGAGATTAAGTTTAATCTATTTTTTTTGTTTAGTTACTACTAACTTATTATTTCCACTTTTGAATAAGTTTTGTTTGTTCACTTTATTTGTGGCCATAATCAGTTATTGTTGAACCTAATATAAATCATTTAGTTATTTTGTTGCGTATAACTTCACAGGTACTCTTCTATTGAGTGTGTAGTTGTGTGTGTGTTCCAAGTTGTCACTGCCTTGGTATGTTTATTATTCCTTTTAGATTGATTATGGGGTTTTTTAATTTAGTATTGGTTTATATTTTGTATTGACTAAATTAGTTCATTTACACTTGTGATTCTGTAATTTGTAATTAAACATTGGTAATAGTGGACTTGGGTGCGTGTGTATTCCTGGTACTAAAGGACAATGGGTTTTGTACTTGTTGGTTTCCTTAGGAACAAATATTGTGTTCCATTATACTTTTTCTCATCCTATTTTAATCTATATTTGTTTGGGCAACATCATCACAAATCTGTTTTTATTTTTATTTTTGTGTATTACAGTTTCAATCATACTTTTAAAACTGATTTGTAAATGAGTTTTATTTAATAACTAAAACATGTTAGGGTGATCATGTTGTTTTATATGGTATCAGATCTTCAGGATTCACTTTTTAAAAGTTTTTGTTACGTAAAGATCCTGATCTCTTTTGTTTTAAAAATCAATCTTTTATTATGGGTGACCATAATGGTTTTTTCGTACGTCCTCTCATGTTCGATGGAGACAACTTTACTTACTGAAAAGTAAGAGTGGTTGTGCACCTCCAATACTTGGGAGATGAGGTATGGAAAATGATTGAAACTGTTTTTTCTACTCCTACTCATTCAGTTGCTACTGATGATGCTCAAATTTGTGCTAGAAAAACTCTTTCAAAATGGACTAAAGAGGAAAAGTTAAGCTCACAATATAACAACAAAGGAAGAAATATTATTTTTTAAATGATGGGTGCTACTGAATTTAAAAGAATTTCAGATTGCACCACATCTAAAAAGGCTTGGGACATTTTAGTGACAACTTATGAAGGAGATTATAGAGTTAAAAGGGCTAAGTATCCAATGCTAGTTAGACTTTATGATTCTCTTTATATGAAAGATAATGAGAAATTTGATAATTTTTACCTTAAATTACAAGATATTATTAATCAATCACATGCTAATGGTGTAGTGTATGCGGATTCCAAAATATGTGATAAAATCATTTGGTCTCTTCCTAAGAGTTTTGATTTAATAAGTCATGCTATAGGTGAAAATATAGATAATAGTTATACCTCTCATCTTTTGTGTAGTAAACTTAAAACGTTTAAACTTTAAAACACCTTAAGAGATGAGCAAAGAGGCAAAGCACCTGTACATACTGAAACTCAAAATGTGCTGAATTTTAGGCCGAGTGAAAGAAGTTTAGCCTTTGTATCCTCCTTGACTAATTTGAATGAATCTGAAATCTGCTTCGATTCTTTTGTTAATGAAATTGCACTTATGACTAAACATTTTAACAAATTTATTAAGTTTAGAAATAATTTTGCTTCAAAGGAAGGTCAGCCTAGTTATTCGAATAGACCTCATAAAAAATACTTTGAAAAGAAAAATTTTAAACAATCAGAACCTAAGAAGGATTTAAGCCACATTCAATGCAAAAAATGCAATGAATATGGACATTATGCGAACAAATGTTTTTTCGAGAGTCATCCTTATTGCTAGGATTTCCACTACTTTTCATGGTGGAGCTTATTTTATTTCCTCAAATAAGGGATCTAGATAACTTCCCTTCTATGAAACTTACTTTTAAGGAAACATATGAGCTCTCACCCATGCAAGCATCAAAACATGCATTCTCTCAATTTATAGAGTCCTCGTTATCTCATTGGCATTATGGGGAATGCTGACTACAAGACCACGACTACAAAGGCATTCTAGTGGGAAGGCCGATGACTATATGGCTCTGTACCAAGTCATGAGCAATATCGAAGCCTAAATGGGAATCTTATAATAAAGAACAATTGACTAAAACTTGGGATGGTAATTCTGATAGTGATAAGGATGACTTCTTTGATAATCTTATGGCCTTCACATCTATTTTTACTGTTAAATCTGACGACAATTTTGACAATCTATCAACACTTTCTGGTGATTTTGATTTATGAATAGATAATTATGATTTAGACTTTGTAAATTTGCCTCATATCTTTCCTGCTCTATATCACCCTACTGTCACAACTTCTTTATGTGATACTAGGAATATTTATGGTGATTTTGATGAATCTGATCCAATAAAGGATTCTTCTATTATAGAATGGCGTGCGAGTAATAATTCTATTGATTATACACTTGATGACATCACACACTTAGGCAAAATTAATTCTAGGTCATTGGAAAATATTGATGTTTTGAATAATAAAATTTAACTAAAAACTGAAGAATCTTCTCTTCATGTTGAAGAACTTGAAAAAGATGTTTCATTACTTGAGGAAAGGATTGTTATGTTAACTGAACTTAACCACTCTCTTGAAATTAAACACAAGGTTGTTCTGACTAAATATAATGAATCTAAAAAATAACTTTATAACACTTTGAAAAATTTACATGCCTAATCAAATTCTTGTATAATTGTTAAGTCTTTTAATAAATAGGATGATCTTGCCCCTTTAAAAGGAATTGGATTTGTTGGTGAGGATTATGGTGAAACAAATTTTGTTAACTCTAAAGAGCAATTCCCTCATGCAACTGAAATTAAAATGAGTATTAAACATGTTAAAAATGAGAAATGTGCTACTGGTTTTGTTAAGCCGATATTTGTTTCTAATTTCTATCATAAAAATGGACACTTAGAAAAATTATGTTTTAAGAAATTAGGACAAAATAAATCCGACTTTGACAATTAGGCAAACTAAAACTGTTAGAAATAATCTAACTAACAAGCCTGTTTTTCAGTGTGGATTTTGTTCTAAGAAAGGTCATTTATAACAGTTTTGTTTCAAAAGGATAAAATTGAATAATAATAAAGCTTTCCCTAAACATGCTGTCCCAACTAAACTTTTTTATCAAAAGTTTTACCGTTACAAGTTTTGTAATAAAAATGGACATTTGATAGATTTTTGCTATAAAAGGATGTGTGCTAGTAACAAACCAAGTCTGTTTTATGGAAAAATTGAATTAGTTAAGAAGCCTATTCTGGCCTTTAGAAACTAAAACTAATTTTTGGAAAATCAAGGTTGTTTGGGTTAGTAAGGCTGAATCAAGTGACACATTGAGATGCAATGTTATTTTATCAGCATTAAATGCTCGCAGTAAAAACTCTCAATGGTACTTAGATTCTGTCTGCTCTAGGCATATGATGGGGGACAAATTCAAATTCAGCAATTTAAAATCTTTTGTTAGTGGAACTGTGACTTTTGGTGATGGAAAGACGCCCGATATCATATGTAAAGGGTCTGTTAAGACAAATAGTCTCCCTAACATAGAGGAAGTTTTACTTGTTGAAGGTTTATTAGAAAACCTCGTAAGTATTAGTCAGTTTTGTGACATTGATCATGTTATGAACTTTTTAAAATTAGATTGTAAGATTTTAGACCCTAGTGGGAATACAGTTTTGTGTGGAATTAGGACTATAGATAATTTCTATGTTGTTATTCATGAAAATGATTTTGAAATTGTCTATCTTTTAGGATGAGTGATTTAGACTTATGTCATGAAAGATCAGGACATCTAAACTATGATAGTTTATCTAAACTTGTTCGTGGTGTGCCTAAAATTACTAAAGTTAAACATTCTGTTTGTGAGCCATGCTAAATTGGTAAAATACACAAATCCCCTCATAAGAAAGTGAATGATATATTTACTACTCCCCCTTTAGAATTATTACATATGTATTTAATGTGTCCTTCTAGGACAATTAGTTTATATGGTAACTCTTATTCTAGTTATAGTTGATGACTTAACTAGATTTACTTGGGTTGCATTTATGAAAGAAAATTCCAACACATTTAGTCATAATCTGAAAATTTTGTTAAAAAGTGAAAATGAAAAAGATACTCAATCTACTCGTATCCGTAGTGACATGGATGGAAAATTTAAAGACACGAGTGTTGTTGATTATTGTATTGGGAATGGATATCAACACGAATTTAGTGCACCTAAGACATCTCAACAAAATGGCATTGTAGAAAGGAAAAATCTAACCATCCAAGAAATGGCTTGAGTTTTGATTCATGCTAAAAATTTACCGAAACATTTTGGGTTGAAGCCACTCAAAACGCGTGTCACATAATTAATAGGGCTAACTTAAGAAAAAAAATACAAAACAAGCCCCTTATGAATTATGGTATGGAAAGAAACCAAATCATAAATATTTTAGAGTGTTTGGTAGTGAATGTTATGTGTGTAAGGATCGTGAACACTTATCCAAAATTGATACTAGAGGTGATAAGGTTATTTTTCTTGGATACTCCCAGAATAGTCATGCTTATAGAGTTTATAATCTGAAAACTAAGACTATAATGGAATATATCAATGTTGTTATAAATGATTGGGTTGTCCCTCTAGTTGGAGATAGCTCGAAATCTCTACTCGTTGAAAATGATCCTTCAAATTATTTACGAAACCAATGGACGAATAATGTCTGAGACTCCCTTCCACCAGACGACTTTGATGTTCCTAATTGGGTTAAGGCTAATCATCCTAATTTTTTTAAGGTAATGTTAGAGAATCAATTAAGACTAGAGCTCAAACTCTAAATGCTTTAATGTCTTGTTTTGTTTCTCTAATTGAACTTAAAATATAAAATATGTCCTTATTGATGAATCTTGGTTACTTTCTATGCAAGAATAGTTAGGTGAATTTAAAATACATGATGTTTGGTTTTTTGTTCCTCGTCCTACTCATAGTAATGTTATAGGAACTAAGTGGATATTTAATAATAAATGTGATGAAATCGGAAATGTTTTGCATAATAAAGCTAGACTTGTAGCTCAAGGGTACTCCCAAATTGATGAGATTAATGTTGATGAATTTTTTGCCCTAGTTGCTAGGATAGAAACTAGTAGATTTTTATTTATCATTTAAAATTTAAACTATATCAAATGGATGTCAAATCTGCATTTTTAAATGGGTTTCTAAATGAAGAAGTTTATGTAAAACAACCTTAAGGGTGATCCTTTTATTCCTAATCACATGTTCAAATTAAAGAAAGATCTTTATGGGCTCAAACAAGCCACTTGTGCTTGGTATGAGCGTCTTGCTACGTTTCTCATAACCAACGACTTTAATTGAGGGGGAGTAGACCTAACAATGTTTGTCAAAAGAAACTCTAATTGTTTACTTATTGCTCAAGTTTTGTGATAACATTATTTTTGGGTCTACATCTCCTCAAGAGGCTGAAATGTTTACTTACATAATGAAATCTGAATTTCAAATGTCTATGATGGGTGAGTTGCAATTTTTCTTGGTTTTACAATTGTCTCAAAAATCGGATTGCATTTTTATATCTCAAACTAAATACATAACTGTGACACCCCGCCTAATTAATCCTGGGTGATCAGTCCTAAATAAGGTTAGAACAGGTTTCTCATTTGGTCCATTCTTAGCATCACTGTCGTTTTATTAAATTACTAACCACCTAAGTGAGAAAAATAGACTGGTGCCAATTTTATCTTTCATTAATTAAACTAAAACCCATGCGGAAAGTAAAGCAATATAACCATTACAGATAATTTAACTAATCATTTCACAAGTAAGAATAAATTAACCGAATAACCCATCGGTCCAAATCAAATCCCATACAGACAAGAATAAAATCCCAACAAGTCTAAGAAATAAATAAATGGGAAGTGAGTGACATGCTCGAATAAATAATAATGAGTCTCTACATTATGAATGAAAGAAGGAAGCGTCTATCAAAGGTCCCGCAACATCCACACGTGCTGCAGCAACGAATTTCCTGGAATCGAGTCAAGTCTGGCGTCCCTGTGGCTAGACACCTAAAAGGTTTTTAAAAAGTTTTTATAGCAAGGGTTAGTACCCAAAACATTTGAAAACATTTAACAAATGATTAACTTGCAGTAATAAAATAAGTATGCATGCTCTCCATATTTTTAGTAAATGTTGCACTCTCTTGAGGACTCCCTCACCCCTTCCTCAATATACGCTATTAATGCTTTAATTAAATTTCCTAGCTATTCAACTCATGACTAGATATTTAACAAAGTGCCTTCATACCCTCACTACTCTAACTGAGTGTGTAGTGATTATGATACATAAGTTATTAATAACATCAACTTAACTATATCATTTCCCTTTTTATATTTATATAACTTCTATACTTGTTATACATGTGAAAACTCCCTTTTCATAAATGTCCCGTATATAAATTATTTAATTATATACTTAATATCATACTTCAGCATTCACATTCACACTGTAATATATAACAACTAGCAACCTCCCGAGCAGAATACTCCCGGAATATAAATTCTATAAAGTGCTAACCCACTAGGTAAACATCACGTAGCCTAGTTATCCCAAGTCAGAATTCTCACACCAACTTGATAAAAATAATATACTGGAGGCGGTCATATTCCTTCCCTGAAAGTGAGTTGTCCCTCACCCATATAACGGACGCTATGACCTTGGGAATATACTCACCCTACTCCTCAAGCTAGGGGATTCATCCACTACGCGCAACCTCCCCCTATAGCACTACAGTACAAAATATCTAAACACCGATATAATAGTACACATCACATATATATACAATCGCCTCCGTAAATATATATATACGTACAAAGGTCCCGGCTATATCTTTGTTAAAACCATAATATGAGCCTATAAAATTTATTAAGAGTTTATGGTCCAACTCGAAATATTAATTAAATTTCACTTTAATTAATTAAGTTATTTTGGTGTCGCCCCCCACCATAAATTTGGACTTTACCCTCGTAATCCAAAATTTACCCGAGTCAAAATTTCTGACTCTAAATTTATTTGCCTCAAACCCTAATTAATTCATCTACAATTAATTAGATTCAACTTATGTATTTAATTTCTCCATAATTAATTACATAGAGGTTTTTATATAAATTTTTCCTTTTATATAATAAACAGGCGAAACTGCCAGATTCTGGCGACCGTCGATCGATCGACCCCAGACAGTCGATCGATCGATCGTACAGGTCTGCGTCTTCCTCGCGGAGACAGGGCGGCCATGGACGGAGTTCCTCAAACCCTAACTTCTTCTAACATGAGTTTTAAGCCTTCTTATCACCAAAGTACACTAAAAACTTTATTAGGATTGCACAGAAAGCCTATAACAATCATTAATTCGTCCATAAACAACTGATTCACAGATTTGGGAAAAATCCATTTCTTTTCTTAAACACATATTACTCCGAATTTCTTCATCTAATTCGTTCTGGTTTAACTGAATATCCTCCTAACCGGTATACATCAGTAATCCAATATCAGGTATTTCATAACTCATCATAAATTTCGGCCATAACAGATTCATGTTTACTTTTGAATTATCAAAACCCCATGTTTATACCATGAACCCCAAAACGGATTTTTAATTCATAACAGCACACAAATATGAATTTAAAAAACAGATTTAATGCTAACTGCAAGCTATTCACTTGCCTTAAGGTTCGTAGAGTCTGAATTGGAGCTAATCCCAAGGTTGAAGATGACCCTTGATGGCTCTCTTTGATCCCCAATTTGGCTTTGGCTGCTGTTAGGGTTTCCTAACCCTTCATTTGTTTTCTCTAATTAAGTTCAGCCACCCCCTTATTTCTTTTTATTAGATTAATTAACTTAATCCCGTTTTTTGACTAATGGGCCAAGCCCAAGTGACCCAAATGTCCCCGAGTGGGCCCGGCTATGTCTAAAAACGTCCCGTGACCCGTTTACTACCCCCGGGTACACTTTTTCGACTATCTCGGCCCATCCGGACTCAACCGTACCCTCAGAATTTGTATCCGAGTTAATTTCTAAAAATACTTATCCCCCACCCAATGTAGTCTATACCGACCTCCGAATGTGATAAGTACATCCTCGTCACTAATACTCGAGACGACGTAATTACATTATTACTATTCACTAAGTAAATAAGTTTTCCCTAAATATTAACCATTCAATCCCAGATTAATATTTATATATTATTCTGTTCTAATTAATTCATTAAATTACAACACACTAAGTAATTTAAAATCTCCGAATTAATTAAATTTAAATGTACCAAAAATACGGGGTGTTACATACTCCCCCCCTTATAAAGGAATTTCGTCCCCGAAATTAGATCGTACCTGTGTTGAAAAGTTCTGGATATTGTTCCCGCATATCCTCCTCTCGCTCCCAGGAAGACTCGTCAACATTGTGATGACCCCACTGTACTCTAACCAATGGAACGACCTTGGATCGTAATTTCCGCTCACTATGATCCAGAATAGCTACCGGCCTCTCCTCATACGAGATGTCTGGCTGTAAGTCGATCTCCTCGAGCGGAATATGCCAAAAGGCTCTCTCGCTCCTTCGATATTTCTTCAGCGATGCCACATGGAATACATCGTGTATCCGCTGAAGATGTTCTGGTAATCCCAGCTTATACGCCACCGGTCCCACCCTCTCAATAATAGGGAAATGTCCTACGTATCGCGGTGCTAACTTACCCTTCTTTCCGAACCTCATCACCCCTTTCATAGGGGATACCCGGACTAAAACCTGGTCCCCAACTTCTAGCTCCACATGTCTTCGAGAAGCATCAGCATAACTCTTCTGCCTTTCCTGAGCTATTCGAATCCTTCCTCGAATCAGCTCTATCTTGGCAGATGTCTCCTGGACAATATCCGGCCCCAAGAGTTTGTTGTCCCCCACCTCTAACCAACAAGCGGGTGAACGACAAGGTCTCCCGTACAGTGCCTCAAACGTTGCCATGCCAATCGTGAATTGGTAAGAGTTGTTATACGCAAACTCTAGCAAAGGAAGATATTTCTCCCATCCTCCCCCGAAGTCCAAAATGCACATTCTGAGCATGTCCTCCAGCATCTGATTAACTCTCTCAGTCTGTCCGTCAGTCTGTGGGTGATACGCTGTACTCAAGCGTAACTCCGTGCCCATTGCCTCCTGAAAGCTCTGCCAAAAGTGGGCAACAAAGATTTTGTCTCTGTCGGATACGATATTTATCGGTACTCCATGCAGCTTAACAATCTCTGCTATGAATATCTGTGCATAACGCATCGTCTCAAAGTCTGTGCGTACCGGCAAAAAGTGGGCTACCTTGGTCAACCGATCCACAATAACCCATATGGAGTCGTGACCCTTCTGCGATACCGGCAACCCTGTGATGAAGTCCATGGAGATGCTCTCCCACTTCCACACGGGAATGTCTAACGGCTGTAGCATCCCTGATGGTCTCTGGTGGTCAACTTTCACAAGCTGACACGTGGCACATTTCGAAACAAACTCCGCTATGTCCCGTTTCATCCCTGCCCACCAATACTGCCTCCTCATATCTTGGTACATTTTATCCCCACCGGGATGTACCGCAAATTTCGAACCATGGGATTCTGTCATAACGGCGTGCTTTAAATCCTCATCCTCTGGCACCATTAACCTCCCATTAAAACGTAGGCCTCCTTCTGAGCTAATCGAGTAACCTTCCGCTCCCTCAGCTAACAACTGGCCCACCCTATCCCGACAATTCTGATCCTCTGCCTGAGCCTTCACAACCCGCATAATGATCTCGGGTGTGATGGACAAAGCCGACATGCAAGCCTTTGCTACGTCGTCCTCATATTGAAGCTCTCTCCACTTCGCTTTCCATACCTCCGATATTTCCCCAGTCGGTCTTCTGCTCAATGCGTCTGCTACTACATTGGCCTTACCAGGGTGATACTGGATATCAAACTGGTAGTCCTTCACGAATTCTAGCCACCGCCTTTGTCTCATATTCAGATCCTTCTGTGTGAAGAGATACTGAAGTGACTTGTGATCCGTGAATAGAGTAAACTGCTCTCCTAGAAGATAATGCCTCCATATCCTCAAAGAAAAAACGACCGCTACCAACTCTAGGTCGTGAGTGGGGTAATTCCTCTCGTGGGGCTTTAGCTTCCTGGAAGCATAAGCTATAGCCCTTTCCTCCTGCTGGAGCACACCCCCAAGACCCCGTAAGGATGCGTCTGTGTAAACCCGATACTCTAGCCCTCCCTTTGGCAATGCCAGCACGGGTGCAGATGTCAACTTGTCCTTTAGCTCGTCGAACGCTAATTGACAACTATCATCCCACTTGAAAGGTACCCCTTTCCGAGTCAGATTCGTCAAAGGTCCTGCAATCTTAGAGAATCCTTTAATGAATCGCCTGTAGTAACCAGCCAAACCCAGAAAACTGCGCACCTCGGTCGGTGTCGTGGGCTGTCCCCACTCCCTCACCGCCGACACCTTATCCGGATCCACTGCAATACCCTGATCTGACACGACGTGACCAAGGAACTGTACCTCCTGTAGCCAGAATCCACACTTCCCGAATTTGGCATAGAGCTGATGATCCCTCAGTGTCTGTAGAACCATGCGTAAATGCTCCGCGTGCTCCTCCTCGGTACGCGAGTAGATTAGGATGTCATCAATGAACACGATGACAAACTGATCTAGGTACTCCCTGAAAACCCTATTCATGAGGTCCATGAACACTGCTGGTGCATTGGTGAGCCCGAAGGGCATCACCCTGAACTCATACGATCCATACCGCGACAAGAAAGCGGTCTTAGGAACATCCTCTTCTCGGATACGCAGTTGATGATACCCTGACCTCAAGTCGACTTTGGAGAAGTAAGACGCCCCTCTCAGTTGGTCAAATAAGTCATCAATCCGAGGCAACGGATACTTATTCCGTATCGTCACCTTGTTCAGCTCCCTATAATCCACGCACAATCGGAGTGACCCATCTCGTTTCTTCACAAACAACACCGGCGCACCCCACGGCGACGTACTCCGCCGAATAAAACCCTGACCCAGTAGTTGCTGAATCTGCTCCCTCAATTCCCGCATTTCTGAAGGGGCCATTCGGTAAGGTGCCCGAGCAATAGGCCTCGTCCCCGGTGCCAAGTCTATAACAAATTCGATTTCTCTGCTGGGTGGTAATCCTGGTATCTCCTGGAATACATCCTCAAAGTCCCTCACTACAGGGATAGAGTCTAAAGGAACTGCCACTTCCTGCGAGGTTTCTTCCTCAATGTAGTAGAGATGAGTGGTCGAGCCTCCCTTTGGGCGAGGCATCGTCACAACAAACATCTCCTGTCCCGGAATGGCGAAGATAAGGCTCCCACCGAAGCAATCAATCATGGCTCTATAGTCAGCGAGCCAATCCATACCGATGATCACGTCATGAACATGCATATCTAATACCAACATGTCCGCAGGTAAAACTAAACCGCCAATCTCCACTCCTACTCTCCGACATATAAAGAATATGAGGAACCCATTTCCTAACGGTGAGTCGACACACGTAACAGTGCTCTCTGCGGTGGCTAACAACCCTAAAGCCTTCGCAAAATGTGTAGCTATAAAGCAATGAGTGGCCCCCGTATCAAATAATACCCGACCCATAGTGCCATGGATAGAGAACGTACCCTCGATCGCGGGCGGCGCATGCTGTGCTGGAGGATTGGGAACGTCCCGAACGTTATACACACGTCCGTAGTGCATCTGCCCCTGCTGCTGTGGGGCGGGTGGGGCTGCTGCTGCTGGCGGCATCTGACCCTGTTGCCCTTGCTGGGCACCCTGCTGCTGGCCTCTGCCCCTCTGAGGGCACTCCCTCTTGAAGTGTCCTGGCTGGCCACAGGAGAAACAGCGTTTCTGGTCGTCACCCTGCCGTTGGCCCTGCTGGCCCTGACGTTGCTGGCCCGGTTGGCCTCCCCCGTTGTTCCCTTGGCCCTGACGGCCCTGGGGAACCTGCTGTTGCTGATTAGGGCCTGGTTGCCCCTGTCTGAACCCCTGTCCTCCCGGTCGGAACCCACCAGGCTTAAACTTCTTAGCCTGATTCCCTTGCTGAATGATAACCTGCTGCTGTGTGCCACTCGTCTCACTACTAGTGACCGCCTTGCCCTGCTGGCTCGGCTCTCCTGCCTTCTTGTTCCCCTTAGCGTGGAAACGATGATCCTGACAATGTATAAGTGCGGCATTAACGACATCTGTATAGGTCACCAATGCCGGGTTTCCAATCAAGTGCTGCCTGATTCTCCAAGCCAGACCATCCATGAACTTGGACTTCTTCCGCTCCTCATCGTTCACCTCGTTTGGCACAAAGTTTGGCAAACGGGTGAACTCCTCCTCATATTCTGCCACTGACCTGTCACCGTGTACCAACTCGCTGAATTTCTTTCTCATCTCAGACTCAACTGCTGGAGGGAAGTACTTGCGGTCAAACCGCACCCAGAATTCAGAAATCGGCATCAAATCCCGCTCCTCAGCGGTGGTCACGGACTCCCACCACTGTAAGGCTGCCCCTGACAGACGAAAAGTAGCCAGCATCTGTTTCTGCACCTCTGTACCCTCTAACATGCGCAGACGGCGCTGGATGTTCTTCTTCCAGTCACAAGCCTCAACCACATTGGTGCTACCTCGAAACTCGGGTGGGTGACCCTTCTGAGAGGTCTCCCTCACTCGCTGCCAAGATGGTGGCCCCACTGGAGCCTGAACTGCTGAAGCCAATGGAGGCGGTGCCCGGGGCTGTGGAAAATGAGCTGCCATAGCTCGCATCGCTATCTCGACCGCTTGGGCCACTATCACTGCCACCTGAGTGGTAGAAATCAACTCGGGCGGAGGTGGTGGTGGCGGTACCTGTGGCTCCTGTCGAGCCTCCCTCACCTCATCTCTAGCCTCAGCCCTCTCCGCTCTCTGTCTCTTTGGCGGCATCTGAAATAGATGGAATTGTATAAGTACACAATTTATACAAAAACTAATAGCAGAAATACGATATCTCACAAGCGGAAAATATAATCAACAGTCCTAATAATAGGGCTCTATAACAACCGAACGCTACGCTGAAACGTAGAAAGCCGTACAGATCCTAAGGACACTAGAACCCGATGCTCTGATACCATCTGTGACACCCCGCCTAATTAATCCCGGGTGATCAGTCCTAAATCAAGTTAGAACAGATTTATCATTTGGTCCATTCTTAGCATCACTGTCGTTTTATTAAATTACTAACCACCTAAGTGAGAAAAATAGACTGGTGCCAATTTTATCTTTCATTAATTAAACTAAAACCCATGCGGAAAGTAAAGCAATATAACCATTACAGATAATTTAACTAATCATTTCACAAGTAAGAATAAATTAACCGAATAACCCATCGGTCCAAATCAAATCCCATACAGACAAGAATAAAATCCCAACAAGTCTAAGAAATAAATAAATGGGAAGTGAGCGACATGCTTGAATAAATAATAATGAGTCTCTACATTATGAATGAAAGAAGGAAGCGTCTATCAAAGGTCCCGCAACATCCACACGTGCTGCAGCAACGAATTTCCTGGAATCGAGTCAAGTCTGGCGTCCCTGTGGCTGGACACCTAAAAGGTTTTTAAAAAGTTTTTATAGCAAGGGTTAGTACCCAAAACATTTGAAAACATTTAACAAATGATTAACTTGCAGTAATAAAATAAGTATGCATGCTCTCCATATTTTTAGTAAATGTTGCACTCTCTTGAGGACTCCCTCACCCCTTCCTCAATATACGCTATTAATGCTTTAATTAAATTTCCTAGCTATTCAACTCATGACTAGATATTTAACAAAGTGCCTTCATACCCTCACTACTCTAACTGAGTGTGTAGTGATTATGATACATAAGTTATTAATAACATCAACTTAACTATATCATTTCCCTTTTTATATTTATATAACTTCTATACTTGTTATACATGTGAAAACTTCCTTTTCATAAATGTCCCGTATATAAATTATTTAATTATATACTTAATATCATACTTCAGCATTCACATTCACACTTTAATATATAACAACTAGCAACCTCCCGAGCAGAATACTCCCGGAATATAAATTCTATAAAGTGCTAACCCACTATGTAAACATCACGTAGCCTAGTTATCCCAAGTCAGAATTCTCACACCAACTTGATAAAAATAATATACTGGAGGCGGTCATATTCCTTCCCTGAAAGTGAGTTGTCCCTCACCCATATAACGGACGCTATGACCTTGGGAATATACTCACCCTACTCCTCAAGCTAGGGGATTCATCCACTACGCGCAACCTCCCCCTATAGCACTACAGTACAAAATATCTAAACACCGATATAATAGTACACATCACATATATATACAATCGCCTCCGTAAATATATATATACGTACAAAGGTCCCGGCTATATCTTTGTTAAAACCATAATATGAGCCTATAAAATTTATTAAGAGTTTATGGTCCAACTCGAAATATTAATTAAATTTCACTTTAATTAATTAAGTTATTTTGGTGTCGCCCCCCACCATAAATTTGGACTTTACCCTCGTAATCCAAAATTTACCCGAGTCAAAATTTCCGACTCTAAATTTATTTGCCTCAAACCCTAATTAATTCATCTACAATTAATTAGATTCAACTTATGTATTTAATTTCTCCATAATTAATTACATAGAGGTTTTTATATAAATTTTTCCTTTTATATAATAAACTGGCGAAACTGCCAGATTCTGGCGACCGTCGATCGATCGACCCCAGACAGTCGATCGATCGATCGTACAGGTCTGCGTCTTCCTCGCGGAGACAGGGCGGCCATGGACGGAGTTCCTCAAACCCTAACTTCTTCTAACATGAGTTTTAAGCCTTCTTATCACCAAAGTACACTAAAAACTTTATTAGGATTGCACAGAAAGCCTATAACAATCATTAATTCGTCCATAAACAACTGATTCACAGATTTGGGAAAAATCCATTTCTTTTCTTAAACACATATTACTCCGAATTTCTTCATCTAATTCGTTCTGGTTTAACTGAATATCCTCCTAACCGGTATACATCAGTAATCCAATATCAGGTATTTCATAACTCATCATAAATTTCGGCCATAACAGATTCATGTTTACTTTTGAATTATCAAAACCCCATGTTTATACCATGAACCCCAAAACGGATTTTTAATTCATAACAGCACACAAATATGAATTTAAAAAACAGATTTAATGCTAACTGCAAGCTATTCACTTGCCTTAAGGTTCGTAGAGTCTGAATTGGAGCTAATCCCAAGGTTGAAGATGACCCTTGATGGCTCTCTTTGATCCCCAATTTGGCTTTGGCTGCTGTTAGGGTTTCCTAACCCTTAATTTGTTTTCTCTAATTAAGTTCAGCCACCCCCTTATTTCTTTTTATTAGATTAATTAACTTAATCCCGTTTTTTGACTAATGGGCCAAGCCCAAGTGACCCAAATGTCCCCGAGTGGGCCCGGCTATGTCTAAAAACGTCCCGTGACCCGTTTACTACCCCCGGGTACACTTTTTCGACTATCTCGGCCCATCCGGACTCAACCGTACCCTCAGAATTTGCATCCGAGTTAATTTCTAAAAATACTTATCCCCCACCCAATGTAGTCTATACCGACCTCCGAATGTGATAAGTACATCCTCGTCACTAATACTCGAGACGACGTAATTACATTATTACTATTCACTAAGTAAATAAGTTTTCCCTAAATATTAACCATTCAATCCCAGATTAATATTTATATATTATTCTGTTCTAATTAATTCATTAAATTACAACACACTAAGTAATTTAAAATCTCCGAATTAATTAAATTTAAATGTACCAAAAATACGGGGTGTTACAATAACTAAATTAGTCAAACGTTTTGGGTTCACAAATGGTAAAAAAAACTAGGACTCCTATGAGCTCCACCACCAATCTTTCCAAAGATTTATTAGGTAAAAAGGTTGAAGTTACTCTTTATCATAGTATGATTGGTAGCCTTATTTATTTAACGGCTAGTAGACTCGATATAATGCATAGTGTGTGTGTGTGTGTGCGTGTGCATATGTGGTAGATGCCAATGAAGTTAATTTTCTTTAGTTTCTTCCCTTTGAGACAAACAGGGGGAGAATCTGAGACTCTTGGTGTTTTTATTATTGTATTTGCAATTTTTGTTGAGTCTTTTAGAAATCCTTGTTGTTCGTTGAGTTATGTACTCTTATATTTTTAGGACTCATATTGTTAGTTGATTTATGTAATTCATGTAGTTTTTGTGTTTGAGTCTCATCTTAGTTCGTCTCAAAATTGGCCAAAGGAGGAGATTGAAAATCTCTACTTTGTGTTGGCTCAATTTTGAGACAAATCAATTTTTTACACCTTCATTTTTATTTTTGGCTAAACTAAATTTCTTATATTTTTTAAAACCTAATTTATCATTTTTACCTTAATGTGTTAATATCTAAATTATTTTTGTTAAAATACAATTCGTATGTATTTTTTTAAAAATAATTTTTATATTTTAAATTATGTGTTTTATTATTTTTCCTGTTTTTTTAAATTAATTTTTATGATTTTATTTATTTTTCCTGGATTTTAAATGTGTTAAAATAAACATTTGATTAAACATATTTTTTTGTTTAATCTAACATTTTTAACACTAAATCAAAATGGGAGAGGGTTTAAGGTTTTTGTGTTGTTTTGGGGTATTTTTCTTTGGCCATTTGGGGTTGTGAGATTAGCTTTCTTCGAGGTCTACATGCATCAGTTTGCTGACTGTTATGTCTCCTAGATTTTGTTTATTTTAACCCTCAGTGGGACTAGCAAGTTTACGGATGTGACCTTGATCTTGTGTTACCTTTTATGCCCTCCATTGTTCTTGGTTGTTTACGATTGTGTCCTTTATTTTGCTGGTATTATCATCTAAACTAGTTTATTTATCTATTCTTCTTGGGAGTACTATAAATAAAAGTGTTGGGGTATTTTGAAAAATAAGGGTTTTATTTGCAAAGACTATCGAACCTCTACCAAATTTTTTTTATTCCTTTTCTCTCTAATTTTCGCGTGTTCATATATTTGAGAGTGTTAAACACCGTATCTTTTCTTACATACCTCGAGAAATTTGGTTTGCATTTTCTCGTATATAGTTTGAGATGAGATTGATTGTTGGGGGCCCTTTAAAGTTGTGGTATTTTGAACCTGTTTTGTGTTGGGCTTCATCAGATCTGGATTTTGGTTTTCGAGATTGAGTTTTTTTTTTTGGTTTGAGAGCTACCTGGTGTAAAATCGGCCATGTTTGGTGTTCGTTTGAGGATATTTTTTATTTATCAATTTGGCTTTCATTATGAGTTTTATTTTCTCTCATTTGTTATATATATATATATATATATATATATATATATATATATATATATATATGTGTGTGTGTGTGTGTGTGTGTGTGTGTGTTAATTTTTAGATCTAGTATTACATGTTAAGATCTAAGTTATGAGGATTTATTTTGTTTAAAGCCAAATCTAATTAAAGTTTTTAATATGTATATATATATATATAAACTGTTTTTTATTTTTTTATTAAAACGAGTTATGTTGTTATTTAACTCCTAATCAAGTTGGTCTTATACGATAATTTGCATTCAACTTTGTTTGGTGTGTGAGTTTTGTTTATCACCCATTTTTAGATCACTTGCATGTTATTATCTCCCCCTCCCTTAAAATCTGAACCTAACTAAAATCTAGTTTTACACACTTAGGTGTGTGTGTGTGTTTTGGTGCTTTTAAAAGAAGTTGGAGTTTTAGTTTGTTTTAATTAATTTACAACCTGTTTAATGATTTGGATATTAAAACTGGTTTAGGTTAATTTGTGAGGATAAGTTTAATCTACTTTATTTTTTTATTTAGTTATTGCTACCTGATTATTTCCACCTTTGAATAAGTTTGGTTTCTTCACTTTGTTTGTGGCCATAATCAGTTATCGTTGTATCTAATCTAAATCATTTCCTTATTCTGTTGCGTATAACTTCATGGGTACTCATGTGTTGAGTGTGTAGTTGTACATGTGTACCAACCTATTACTCCCTTGGTGCGTTTATTATTCATTTCAGATTGATTGTGGGGTTGGTTAATTTAGTCTTGGTTTATAGTTTGTGTTGACTAAATTAGTTCATTTACACTTGTGATTCTGTAATTTGTAACTAAACATTAGTAATAGTGGACTTGGGTGCGTGTGTTGTCCCGATACTAAAGAACACAGGGGTTTCTACTTGTTGGTTTCCCCGAGAACAAATACCGTGTTCCATTCCACTTTTCCTTATCCCATTATAATCTATTTTTATTTTGGCAACATCATCACAAATCTGTTTTGATTTGTGTGTGTGTGTGTGTATTATAGTTTCAATTAGACTTTTAAAACTGATTTGTAAAAGAGTTTTATTTAATAACTAAAACACGTTAGGGTGATCAGGTTATTTTATCATGACTCTTCGCTATACTTAGTGATCCCACACTAGGTGTCAAGACTTGCGGTCAACTTGTGAATGTGGTTAGCTACCTCAGTTGCACCTCCTTAGTTAAACTGAATAATGTGAAAGAAGCACTCAAGGATGAGCATTGGATATCCACTATGCAAGATGAGTTTCTTTAGTTTTGTAAGAATGATTTCCGGGACTTAGTCCCCCGACCTAGTAAGACTAATGTGACAGGTACCAAGTGGATTTACAAGAATAAGAGGGATGATAATGGTACCATAGTTTGTAATAAGTCTAGGTTGGTCGCTCAAGGCTACACACAGATTGAGAGTGTAGACATTGATGATACATTCTCTCCTATTGCTAGTCTTGAGTCTGTCCTCTTCCTAATCGTCATAACACGTCATTTGCGCTTCAAGTTATATCAAATGGAACACGTCTTTTATAGGAGGAAGTTTATATGAAACAACCAAAGGGGTTTGAAGATCCCAAACACCTGAAACACGTCTTTTATCTTAAGAAGGCCTTGTATGGGTTAAAGAAAGAACCCCGTTCTTGGTACGAGAGTTTCATTTCCTATCTCTTAGCTCGTGGCTTCAAGAGAGGGGGATCGGATAAGACGTTATTTGTGAGGAGAGAGAGTGGTGCTATATTGGTTGCCCAAGTCTATGTGGACGACATAGTATTTAAATTCACGTGCTCTCAACATGCTCACACTTTTTAAGAGGAGATGAAGAAAGAATTTGAGATGAGCATGGTTGGTGAGTTTACGTTCTTCTTAGGTCTTAAGGTGCATCAACTAGAGGATGGGATATTCATATCTTAATACAAACATGCTAGGACCTAGTGAAAAAGTTTAGTTTAGACTCTGATAAGCACTCACGCACCCTTATGAGTACATTAACTAAGCTCAGCAAAAACACTTTAGGCAAGGACATAGAACAAACACTTTATAGGATCATGATAGGCAGTCTTCTCTGCTTGGCATCTAATCATCCTGACATTGCCTTTAGCGCGGGAGTTTGTGCCCGACACTAAGCCTCCCTGAAAGAGTCTAACTTGCTCGCACTTAAATATATCATTAAATATATGAGTGGCACTCTTTTCTACGGTATTTTGTATTCTTTTAATACCGATGATCATTTGTCTGCCTATTCGGATGACGATTAGGCCGAGGATGTTGATGGTTGTAAGAGCACCTCGTGTGGGTGTTTTAACTTTGGGAGTGATCTTGTATCTTGGTTGATCAAGAAGAAAAACTCCATATCTTTGTCCATGACAGAGGCTGATTATATTACCGCCGAGAGTTGTTGCCTGCAACTCTTACGAATGAAGTAAATATTGGAAGATTATGGGATTTCACAAGGCACAATGTAATCTGGTCCAACATTCTCACACAAAGCACATTAGGATATGTGAGAATTTATTCGTGATCTCGTTGAGGATAAGGTCGTGTCCTTGATATTTGTGAGCGTTTAAACATCAATTAGCCAATATTTTCATGAAACCGTTAGATGCACCTAGATTCGAGGATCTTAGGAAGTCTTTAGGTATATGCTCTCTTCATTGAGTTCGGGTGGTTTATCTAATATAGGGTGTTTATCATGATGATATCTTATATCCCTATTACTAGATTGTATTTCTATTATATTCATAGGTTTTTCTTTTTGATATATTTTGAATAACTCCAAGAATATTTTTTTTTAAGAAAATTTTTGAAAATTTGAGAAGGATTTATTGTCTGATAAAATTTTTGAAAAAGACAAAAAGATTTTTGAATTTTTTTCACCTTATATGGATGAAATTCAAAGATATTGGGATCATCCCTACATTCCATCCATACACGTGACTTTTTTATAGTGCTTTGAGACATGGCTTTGTTTTGTTAGTGTGCTTAATAATGTGTGGATAAAATTTCGTTGATCATTGTTGATTACTTTCTATTGTTAGACTCGTTGTCACCTTTATTGCACACATGTACAGACTTTTTGAATGATGTACTTTCTTAGCACTCATTGAATACGATGTTCTCATCTCAATTCTTCTTAATAACGAAGAAAATATAAAAAGAGATAGGTTGTGCGTGTAAGAACCATTGCCCAGATTTCGTTGCTCGAAAAATATTTATATATGTTAAGAAATGGAAATGGGCTACGGAATAGAAAAATTCTCTTTCCGTTAAATTCCACCATTTGCAAAAAATAGCCTAAAAATATTCACGGCACATAAAAACAGAAGTGCCAAGGCCATTTATTTTATATTCATTGATGCTTTGCTACATATGGGCATTATGATATTTTTAAATATTTGAGAGTGAATTCTTACATATGTGATATTTTGAGGGAGTTATAAAGTAGAAGATCAATGGTTTGCATAATAGACTCTCTTGAAAAGCATTAAATAGTTTGGCGTTATTGTTTTGAGAATCATTAAAATTCATGGCATATTGCATAAGTCGAACCAATTTCATTTAAGTTCAACATTTTACACCCAAAGGAGAAATTGCGTTATTTCTTTAGAAGTGTCTCATAACTTCATGCACCTATGTTATTAATGCTTATATTGATTTTCCTATGAAAAATATTCACACAATTGCATTCTTTTTTTACGATTCGAATATTTTAGTGTTATTCTATGGTGACTACGTATTTTTGTACCTATATATACTTTGTATACCCTATACGTGAAAAATAGAAAAAAAAATCAAAAATAGTTGATTGATAAGGGGGAACACATTATGCCTTTTAGATTATAATTACTTATGCTTATTGATTATATTTCTGATGATATCTTTTCTTTTCTATAAGATGCTTATTATCCAGGGATCATTTTTAAAAAATTTCTGATGATTTCTTCGGTAAATACCTTAATTTTTTAGGGATCATTATTAAAAGGTTTGCATTTAAAAATGCTTTTAAATGTTTGGTAAAAGATTTTTTGAAATCTCACTCACTCGTAAGAATGAGATTGTCATGTCGTTGAAACGATTTTATGTAGTGTTGTTAGAATGAGACTCACTTTGTTCGAATGAAATCTCGAACGACACATTTTTGTTAGTTCTGGAATGTCGTTTGAAGTTTCGTTGGATGTCGTTAAAATGAGACTGGGTACATCGTTAGAATGAGTTTCCCACGTTCGAACGATATCTAAAGAGATAGCTTTTAGTCACCTCTGGAATGTAATTTGAAGTTTCGTTGAAAGCCTATTCGAATGAAATGGGTACGCCATACGAACTAGGTACCATGTCATTTAAACGAACGAGCATGCGAGGTTTTATTTTTTAAACAAATTTGATCCAAATCTCTAATGCCTATCTCTTTGCAACAAACTTTCCTATAAGTAGAGATACACGATTAAACTCTTTCCTGAGACATTTCAGAGTTATTTTTGTGATCAAATTCTATCAAATTTTCGTTCAAAATCCTTGGAAACTTAAAGATCACTTTACCAAATCAAGAGGATTAAATTCCTTATTAAAAGACTTTTGTAGAGATTTTCTCTATTGCTGATTTGTGGAGTTGATGCTCTACTGCTAAAGAAGGCTAATCGGTGTATATTGAGGGAAGACTGCTTCCCATGGACGGTGCTAGACTGTGCCATATTCCGTAGAAGACTCGAAGAACTGCACGTTGTACTTAGTGAGCTAAGTATTATGTAAGTTGTATAGTGTTTGTCAATTTTGATACAATTCTAAAATAAAGGTTTTGTCTGAAAGGGATTTTTTCTTACTTCTTCGAATTCTGGGTTTGCTTATGTGGTTTAGCTTATTTAATTTGACTTCATCATTACATGAACACTAAATTAAATTAAGATAAAATTGTTAAAATTTAAATTTTTGTGTGTTTGGCATAAGATACGAAGAGATCCCTAGAATTTGCATTCACACTATTGTCATCCTTTATCGATATTTTATTGTGGATGGTTTTTATTTATTGTAGTTTTTGTTTATCGTGATGCTAAGAATGATATAAATTATTTTATTGCTCCCTGTATTTCGTGTTCGTCCTGATTAATTGGGAGTGAAAAATCGGGGGTGTTATAGTTAACTCCTCACAATAACCAAGTATATGAGAAACTGATCCAAAACAGTTCACATTCTAAAACCTTAAAGCTGAAATGGTGAACCGTAAGGACACGAATTCAATAAATTTTTGATAAGATATTCTAAAACGTTTAGACAATACAAATATTATGAGGCTAAGGTTTAGTGTTATTATTCAAGGGAGTAGGGTTTTTTTAACACAAACCTTACGCCTTTAAACCTAAATTCTAGATACGAGTCCAATTATTAATTCCTCTCGATAGCCAATGAATATAATAAAAACAACTAAAACTGTGCATATTCTAAAACCCTATACGGGGAAAGTTGAACTTTAATGGTCATAGGTTTAATAAAATTACAAGAACACTGTCCTTATAATATTTATTTATTTATTTACTCATTAATTGGTAAAAAACCCTTAATAATTTATTCTTGGTTTTGCATCTTGGAAGCTTTATGGAGTACATCATGTATGCGCCATATTTGCGAACTTGCGTGTGTAATCTCAGGAATATGTTTTTATGCCAAAATCAAAGTAGGAATTTATGAGAATTTAGGGGGCGACAACTCTAGGTTTGATTAATTATCAAAATGAGAATTAATCTTGATAATGTTTTTCTTTGCTTGTAACCATTTATGCTACAATACACCAAAACGCAGTTTTAGTGACAAACAAATTTATTGATTACTAACACTGTTATATCATTACAATTACTAATAGTAATTTAACGTTACTAAATTAACATATGTGTTACTAATGAGATTTATTGTGTTCAGTAATGAACAGAAAATCAAGTTTAATAACACACCCCGCAAAATTGAAGCTGGAGACTTCTCACCTAATAGAAATCCCAAAATGTTCTCTCCTCTCTCCCACTATGTTCTCTCAGCCCTCACATCTCTCACAATCGACCTTCATTATAGCACCCAGTAGTCTCCCTATCCCTCTATCTATATCTCATATATTCAACTTTAAGAAGAACATGTGGAGAAAGGTTGCGATGCGGATGTCATCTATGGTGGGAGATACATCAAATTAGTCATGGGTACAGTGATACAATGCTTGGTGGAGGTGTGGTTGTGGGTGCGATGATTCAGGTTAGTGTTGGTTTAGTTAAAGTCTCTATAGTTAGGGTTTTTCATTCTTAAAGGTAGTAGTAGGTGGATATATTTTGGTTACATGGTCTTGATATTGTTCGTTTCCATAAATATCATTTAGTCTTCGTATAATTTAATGTCTCAAATGCCGTATTTTATGTGTTTAATAAAATTTCACGGAGGGAGTTTGAACTTTTGATGAATTGCGCATGTATAAATGTTACTCCTTCCATCCGAAATTCAGAGTCCCTATTCTATTTTATGAAATAATTAGCAATACACTTAATCAACGGTTAAGATCATTTTTGTCCACTATTAATCCACTTGGTCCATTGATTATGTTCAAAAAAAGAAATATACACTCTTAGTTCGGGACATATGGAATACTTTGTTTTATGTTTTAGGGCGTAAACATTCATTTCATTTTTGGTAGATTATTTTGTCAAATTATCTAAAAATTTTAAATGACGCTCATAATGGAATTTTTCTTTAATTTGTTGTCATTAAGTGATGAACAGAGGAGTTGGGTGCTACAAGGTTAACCATGCTTATATCAAGTAATTCAATGTAAATATTCTTTAATATTATATTATTTTTCTATCTTATTGTTCTTTTCCACATTGTGTATTACAATCTTTCATATAAAAAACTTCGCTAATGTAGTCGTTTTAGTTGTTTTCCTAATATCATGTATAAACATAAAGATTCAATATCATTTTAAGTGATAATTACTGAAGTGCCATTTAAACTCCACTTGGTACATGAATTTTTTTAAAAATTCCGATTGGTTGGTTATTTTTAATAATAATAATAATAATAATAATAATAATTTTATTGCCGGTTACTCTCAGGACTGTTATACGGTCAATGGACTGTTGTTTGTTATCTATAATTTGGTAACAACATTACCCTAAATATTTGGATTTAATGTGTTCACTTCACTGGTCTGCCTGATCTGTCAAGATTTACCGTGCTCAACTCCACTTCTGATGCTTGGATTTAGAAATAGTAAAGTGGTCATGTCATTTGCAATGCTCATCATTGTTTGTCTTGGGACCATCAGTGTGTGTATGTGCGTGTGTATGTTTGTTAAACTTTGATTACCCAATTAAATTAATAATATAATGAAGCACAAATTCTTCAAAGCACCAATTTCATTATTTTGTTGAATCGCCGCACCCGTGCTTCATTGGATAACATGATTTAATCTATATGCTTTTTTTTTTTGTCATTGATTATTTCTTCCTAAATTAAATTACTAAGTTGATTGTGTCAAAATTTATTCCCTTAGTTTCTAAAAATCACAGTTTATGTTTTCTCTGCCAAATGATTGAGATTTCATGTTGTAGCTCAAACATTGCAAGATACAACTATTGGAAAGAACTATGCATCATATAAGGTAGAACAAAATATTTGATTTATATTCTCCATTAATATTTTAGTCTATTTTTTTATTATAACAGTCTTATATGCCTAATCATGAAATTATTATTCCTGAAATTTCTCCTTCCAAACAATTACAGTATCTTATTCCTACATATTGCTCATATACATGAAGATTTTTTGTTCACGCATCCAAAGTTCATATGTGAGATCAGCTAGATACTTAACTTAATTTATTCACTTTATGTTCTTCAGAAATTTAGCCATCCTTTTTTTCTTCCTATATTTTCTTCTTAAATGTCTTATTTCTACTTGAAATATAGCTTTCTTTCATGCACCCAACAAAATACATGTTCGAGCATCCTCGATTTTGCTTTAAATAACTAGAATACTTTGGCCAAAAGATCCAGGTAACTGTTTATTTACATCATGCATATGTTGCTCACTTCACGGATCTTTAATATAAATGTGTTGAAATCTTACGTCAATATGAGGTTAATCTTTTTGGATAATGCATGATCTAATTATCTTGAGTAATTTTAGGCTCATGGGATTTCAACGTATTTTGCCTAGTAAGAACTTTTACGCATTTTATGACACTAATTTATTATGTTTGGATTGGTTGGTGTCAAGGTCCGCATATTTTATCTCATAAAAATTTCAATCAAAAAACATTTGTGGATGTAGATAGAAATCACCGGCATTGGAGACGTTCTTTTTATACTTTGCAGTTCTGTAAAAAATTGATGTGAATTTGTAAAATGCGAGGTGAAAATTGGAAATCATAGCCCATCCACTGTATGAACAATTATTATTATCTCATGTTGTGTGTCCGCGTATCATAACGCCTTGGATCAGTTGCCTAGGATTGATGCACAACTGACACAATCACAAAATGTGGCGGCTAAATATTCAGGTTTTGGGCATGGTGAGAGTGGTGATGATAAAGACTTAATCAATTCATGGTATGCTATCATGACAATATTATTTAGGGGATTCCCTTTCTTTTCAATTTCATTTTAATTCCGTAAGAAGCTTGAAAATTAGAATTTTAAATTGATACTTACTTAACCACCAAGGATCCTCATTAGTAGTAGTTTGTGTTCGCAACTGGATCTAGATCTGGTTGATTATTGATGTTTAAAAGATAAAATACAAACGCTTTACATATTATTTCTTATGTTGAACAATTGATAGGTTTAGTCTATTAATAGTTTACTCTTCTTTGCTTAAAGATATGTAGGGTTTATCATTATATAACATCTGGGCTATTTTAATGTTCCTAGTTGTCCAAAGAACAAATCCCTCTAATCAGACTAACAAAAATAAAACAATCCTATGATCTATTATTGAAACAACTGAATTTAGAGCCAATAAAACTAAGATCAAACAAAGCTCTAGAAGAAATGTCTTGGTTAAAATCTTCAACAACTAAGTGATCTATAGGATTTTCCCCAGCTTTCTCTTCTTGATTACAAATAACATTTAAAGTCACCACCAATAAGATTGGGGTTTTTCTTATTTTGGTAAGAAATCTCCCCCATCACTCTCTAAAGCTCCTCTCTATCTGATCTATTGAAATTAATATAAACCAAGGTGATAATGAAATCTTCTTTCAAAAGATGATAATTTGTTCTAATTGTTAAAGATTGGCCCTTATCCATGATAACTTGCACAAACACCCCAAATCTCCACATCAACAAAATTTGCCTAGTTATGTTAAAGAAACCTCATTTGAAGCCCAATTTAATTACGAATTTATCAATTTTTTTGTTATTCACCTTGGCTCAAGAAGTGAAAAAAGGAATCTTATGGACCCTCATTAGTGTTTTAATACATCTGGAGGAGGGTTTGTTTCCATCCCCTCTCATATTCCACACTATGAAATTTAACATTTATCAGTATGCAAAATAGAGTTTGAATGAATTTTGGATTTTGATTTAGTAATCCTTATGAAGAGGGGATATGTTGGCTTATTTATAGTTGATATATTTATTGTTCTCTAAAACTCATCCTGCTGATTGTTATTCTTGTTTGCTGCCTCCCTTCCCAGATCATAGTTCTTTAATTTTTTGTCAAGATTTTCGTCAAGTCACATTTTCCATGTACCATTAAGCTTAAAATAATTGTGTTATTTCTAGTTGATATATTTATCACTTATATTCTCTAAAACTTATCTTGTTAATTGTTATTCTTGTTTGATTTGTCCCTTCCCAGATCATACTTCTTTAATTTTTTGTCAAGATTTATGTCATGTCATATTTTCCATGTACCCTTAAGCTTAACATAAATGTGTTATTCATGTTAAATTTAATTATTAGATCTAAAATAGTGAAGTATGATCATCATGCCATACAATATACCATTCCATTTATAGACTAGTACATTAAATCCACTGTGGAAATATAGACTATTTCATAATCTTAGCAATAATGGACTCTTAGTTTGGGATGGGAGATTATATTCTATTGATATTGAAGATCTAATGATTAAGTTGTCATTTCGGTTTTAAAGAGATATGATTGACATTATATTATCATAGAAATATAGTGTCCCTACTTCATTTATGCAATGATTATTATAATAGGAACTGAACGTCTACCCTATTATTGTTTGATCTTAAATATTAGCCTTTCCTTTAAAAACTTAAAATCCCATAACCATCTCTACATTGGAGTTTTTAAACCAAAAATACACCTTACATACCTTTGTTTGGAATGATACTTGTAATTTAATGATATTTTTGTTTCGCGGTTGTAATTAAGAATATGAGTTGGCTTTTATCCTCAAGAAAAGCAAGTGAAAAACAAAGATAAAAATAAGTTAAAAAGGAAAAGAATACAAAAGAAAAAGAAAAGAAAAGGAAAAAAATTGAAAGGGATTGAAAAAGTAAGAATCCCGTTTTTGTTATTATAGAATCTTGTAGTCACTCTCCAATGTTATATACATTGCCTTTTATGGAAATTATATTTCAATTCTAAAATTGCTCATGAATTTTACTTTTATCCCGAGTATTCTTCCCAAATATTTTGAATCAATAACTATTCCCTTCCTTTCATAAGCTGAAACCCAAACCTACATTATAACACTTAAATAGTCCAATGTGATCCTTGGGTGAATGTGATTCAAAAGTCATAATAGTCATAATAATCTATTAATATCTGTTTCACCTCCCTTAATGATCAGTACATTTTATTGATATTATAATTTTTCATTTTATATATAGCGTATTTAATTGATGACATGTGTACGACCTTGTTTCTATTTACATTTACTCTTTATGCCCGCATGTTCTATGCGTGTACTTGTGAAGTCTGATCCATGCAAATTTTAATGTTTATCGAGATTATATAAGTTTTACCAAATCATATTTTTCTCGTGTGCTCGCTCTTCCTCCCACATTTAAGGTTTCAATTGTAATAGTGTTATTTTATTGTTATACCTAAAATATATCAACCATTAGACATAAGATAGGTGGCACGGGCATTCGCACAAACACAAGAAAGATATAGCAAGTGCTGAAAAAAGGCCTTAGCCTATAAAGAAGGCCATGGCCTAGTATATGACCTAACAGCGGACTGTACCCCTTTCATACACTCGATACTATTACTTGTAGCACAGACAGGCCACAGACTCTATGACATGAACGTATCATAGGGACATAGTTATACCTTTGATAGGTCGCAACCCCTAAGCCTCAGCACATCCTTAGGTGTATAGGTCGCGGACCCTTACACGTTGTCAATGTCCTTCCAACTATCCACCTTCTATAAAGATTCAATCTCAACAATAATTATCCATAAGGCATGTTCACTTTGCACGTGATACCCTTACCAACCACTATAAATAGTGGTCCTCACCTCCTAATGTCGGGAGGGGGACATTTTTAAGCAACAAAGATATACCAAATTCTTTCCAACTTCTCTCTACAGTGGATTCCACACTTCGATCACCTACTCCGGCATCTGAACTAATATCAGTCATTCCCTCCCTTGGCTTACGCTACATAGTCCATATCCTTTTCTATACAAAACTTTTATGTTATGCATTTGTCCTAATTCTCTCCTCTTGTATACCTCTAGGACCCACAAACTTGTACTATTACATGAATCTAATGTGAATCAGGTTCCATAGTTGACGTAGGTTCATCTTCATGGCCGAACCACTCTAAATCTTGTGTTATCTACCTTTATCTCTCTCTCTTTCTGCATTTTCAATACTTTGGGTATTGTGTATAACTTTGAGGGTATATTTACTTTGGTAAACCATTTTTAGACAATAATGTTAATAATTACGGACTTTTAGGTGAATTCATTCACTATGCTAATCACTTGTTTGAAATACTTTTTATTATTGTTGAGCTAATCGCATTGTATTGTTGGGCATACTTTTTGAAGAAACTCGATGTTTGTGTGTTTCATTCCTAAAAACCTTCACGAGATAACACTTGTCCACTAGGGTAACCTAGGGGTTTAAATTGCATACGCTAAATGAAATCGTTCACCCGTGAAAGTGGCATTAATCTCCTTTGTACATATTTCCTCTCCTATAGTATTACTTGAAGTTTTTTTTTCTTTGCATTCCACTAATAGGGACTATCAATGTGTATGTTAGGGGTATGATTCATCTCGAATATTGTAATTATTTACCCTTTATATTTATGCATTTTAATCCCCTCGGGTACCTTATTTCTTATATTTATTTCCGTTAACTAGACAACCTCTTTTATCAATGTTTATATTATATGTGAGGTATAACTGAGCTTTTGTGGGTGTTATGGTGCGCAGCGTGATGTTTGTTCGCATTCTTAGAAAGTTATGTCCCAAAATTTTTCTTTGAGGTCATTTTAGTTATTTCAACATTTGGGTTTGTACTAAAGTATTTACAAAAGTATAGCCCTCTAAGTTAGCTTCGTGTAGCCTCGGGCCGCGCGTCATTTTGATCTATAATGAAGATGTTACGACGCTTTATATATGTTGAGACAAGAGATACAATACAACAAACAAAGGATTTAGACCTGTAGGTTACGAATCGATTCGGCCCTTTTTTGAATCGATTCGCACCCTGGCAATGCCGAATTTCCCCTACCCATATAAGAGCAAGTTTTATAATTGCGCCATTTAGTTATTATTTCGATTATTCCGTACACACTACTGCACCTTCATGACTACTTCCACATATTTGAAGACAAGAACTTAATGACATTTGTAAGATTGAAGATCGTTTGCCACAACTTTACCCGAGAAGAGTTATGAGGTAGTTTGTTAAGACCTTAATTTTTTAGGCATCGTTTTAAAAAAAATTGCATTTCAAAATGTTTTTAAATGTCTTATAAAAGATTTTTTGAAATCTCGCTCACTCATTAGAACAAGATTGACATGTCGTTCAAATGAGTTTACATAGTGTCTCTAGAATGAGACCCATTTGTTTGAATAAAATCTAGGATGACGCTTTTTTATCAGTTCTGGAATGTCATTTGAAGTCATTGGATGTCATTCAAATGATATTGGGTACATTATTAGAACAAATTTCCCACGTTTGAATGAAATCTAAAGATATGCCTTTTGGTCAGTTCTGGAATGTCATTCGAAGTTTTGTTGGAAACCTCTTCGAATGAAAAAGGGTATGCCATTCGCACGAGGTACCACGTCATTTGAACAAGTGCGCAAATTTTTATTTTTTAAACAAATTTGATCCAAATCTCTAATGCATATCTCTTTGCAACAAACTTCCCTATAAATAGAGTTCTTTTGTGATAAAAATCTATCAAATTTTCATCCAAACTCCTTGGAACTTTGAAGATGACTTTACCAAATCAAGAAGAACAAATTCCTTATTAAAATACACTTGTAGAGATTTTCTCTACTGGTTATTTGTGGAGCTTCGAATCTACTGCTGAAGATGAAGGATGATCGGTGGATACCAAGGGAAGATTGATTCTTATGGATGGTGCTAGATTGTGTCGCATATGTAGAAGACTTGAAGAACTTTGCATTATAATTAATGAGCTACATAGTATATAAGTTGTATAATGTCTGCCAAGTCTGATACAATACTAAAATAGAGGTGATATATCCTTACTTCACCATACTACACTACACCAAAATGGGCAAAATTGTCACCTTTCAGCCGGCCAGCCTTGTCAAGGTCATTGACCGTGACAAAAAAACACGCATTTTATGTCACGGTCATTGACCTTGACACGACCGTGACAACTAATTGTCACGGTCAATGACCGTGACAAGACCGTGACAAATTAAATTGTCACGGTCGTGTCACGGTCAATGACCTTGACACGACCGTGATAACTTTTCCAGCAAAAACCCTTTCCCCCTTCTTTTTTCCCTCCCACCGTTCCCTCCCTCTCTCTCTCTCTCTCTCTCGACGCTGCTCTATCTCTCTCTCTACTTTCAGGTCCAATTTCTCTCTCTCTCTCTCTTCCATTTATATATATATTTGTGTGTATATTTATGTGTGTATGTGTATATATATATGTGTGTATGTGTGTGCGTGTGTGGGGGGTGGGGGGTGGGGGGTGGGGCAGGGTGGGGCGGGGTGGGGCAGGGTGGGGGAGGGGGTGGTGGAAAGGGGGCGGGGTGGGGCAGGGTGGGGGAGGGGGTGGTGGAGGGGGGCAGGGGGTGGGGTGGGGTGCGGTGTGTGTGTGTGTGTGGTGGTGTGTTTTGGGGGAGGGGGTGGTGGAGGGGGGAGGGGGTGGTGGAGGGGGGCAGGGGGTGGGGTGGGGTGGTGTGTGTGTGTGTGTGTGTGGTGGTGTGTGGTGGGGGAGGGGGTGGTGGTATAATTCACGGGCTTTAGCTAAACTAGGGTTTTATAGAGTTTCGCTCCTACTATTTGGGCAATGACTATACTAGGGACCAAAGATAAATAAATAAACTGGATTCAAAGTAAATACTAGGAAATCCCAATTTATAACCGTCTAATTTATATCCTTTATTTATTTAATCACGATTCATTCCACTAAATAATCATGATTGCACTCAAATTTAATTATTTATAAATCATTCGAAAGAATGTGTTATTATTATTAAAGTTGATTACGGTATATTATGATTCCCCACGTTATGTTTTCGATAATAATTGGATAATAATTGTTTTTATACCTATAGAACAGCTTAGATAGTGTGTGTGTGTGTGTGTGTGTAACAATACATGAATTTATTTTTGTATTTGAATTATCCCATGAATTTATTTTTGTATTTGAATTAACCCATTATATGAAACATACTTGAAATTAAATATAGTGCGCATAGAATACTAGCATTCTAGTTCTTATGCGTACGCATTCAATAACCCTTAGACCCGTTCGAGAGTCATTACCCCTGTAATGAGATCTCTCGAATTGTCCCGTTTGGACAGTTTGAGACTGTATAATTTCTGTATAATATTCTTATTGGCTTAAAGTTGTTACTTTTGGAGGAAGTTCTGCAGTCGTATCTTAATGTTCTCTGGGTACATACTAGATTGACAAGTGTGACTGTTATTTTAATTGACCAATTGAAATAACACTCACACCTGCCAATCTACGTCGTGTACTTGGAGAACTAAGGGGATATGCTGTCGAATTTTTTTCAAATCGTAACAATGTGCATGAGCTGTTAAGTATATTACAGAAAAATGCATTCTTGAATGGGATAGGACCACTTACCCTTTAATAGGATAATTAAATGATGCGATAATTAAATAAAACATACTATAAATCTAAGTTTTGTTTACCTTTAATAGGTGTTTAGTTGTGGTAGCTGTGATGGGATATCCGAAATACAAAGAGTGGATGGGTGAGACTAATAGAATGGGGGATGTGTTTCGCAGAGGTGCTAACGAATTTGTGAAATATGCAAAGAGATGTCGTAATGATGAAAAGTTTCTGTGTCCGTGTGCTAGGTGTAAGAATGGTAAGGTGTTTGAGTGGAAAACAGTTGAACTACATTTGTTAAGATCGGGTATGCAAGATAGTTATCGATTTTGGAGTTTTCACGGTGAATTAAAAGTTCCTTTTGTCCCTGACCAACCTTCACAACATCCTTCAACAAGTAGAATAGATGAAGAAGGGGACGACGTAGATCATAATATGTTAGAGGATTTAGTTGATGATGCGTACGGAGTTTATGAAGTTGAGGAGAATGAGGTTACTGATGATGTAGAAGATTCAAGTGCTCGTGAAGATAACACGATAAAACTTGACGATGACTACCAAAGTTTAAAATTTAAGGCGACCCAACCGTTATACTCTGGCTGTGAGAAAGATCAAACAACTTTACATGCCATGGTTGGTTTGCACAGTTTGAAGACGCAGTACGGTTTGTCTGGCAATAGCGTGACGGGAATTCTGAAATGGGTGAAGGGCTTATTACCCAAGGTGAATACACTTCCAAATAGCTATCCTGTTATGAAGAACAGTTTGAAAGGTTTGGGAATGAAGTATAAATCGATTAATGCTTGTGTGTATGACTGCATACTATACCGAAAGGAGTATGAAAATCTCGATCGTTGTCCGGTATGCGATGAACCTAGATATGTCCAATCTACTAGTAAGGAAGGCACAAGCTCAAAAGTGCCTCAAAAAGTATTGAAATATTTTCCCGTTGGGCCTAGATTAAAGCGATTTTTCACAGTACCATGGATTGCAGAGGCAATGACTTGGCATGCTAGGGCAGAAGTAGGGGGTAATATCATGCGTCATCCTATTGATTCTACTGCCTGGCAGAGGATGAATTATGAGTATCCCGATTTTGCTCGAGAACAACGCAACATTCGTTTGGCTATATCAACAGATGGTTTCAATCCATTTGGAAATCTAAGCACCAATCAGAGTGTATGGCCAGTGATCCTAGCCCCACTCAACCTCCCTCCTTCACAGTGTATGAGACCTGAATTTTCGATGATGGCTTTATTGATACCTGGGCCAAAGGCACCAAGTGAAGACATTGATATCTACCTGGCTCCTTTGGTAGAAGAATTAAATGAGTTGTGGGAAGAGGGTGTGCAATCATTTGACTCTTTTAGAAAAGAAGAGTTTACGCTGAAAGCTATGTTGATGTGGGCAATTCATGATTTTCCAGCTTATGGGACATTATCCGGATGTGTAGTACATGGTTATTTGGGGTGTCCTATTTGTGGAGAGGAGACTGAATCTCTTCGTCTATCCTCCAGCTTAAAAAATGTATACCATTGCCACAGGAGGTTTTTACCCCCAGCTCATAGTTTCAGATTTGAGAAAGCTTCCAATTTTTTATTGGGCGGAGTTGAACATAGGCTAGCGCCGAGACAACTTTCGGGTTCAGAAATTGAAAGTAAATCTTCTGAATGTGGCCCAAATATGCCAGGTAAGAATCCCAAATTTAAGAATGTCAAGCATAAGAAGACCCCAACTGGGAATGAAACTGAGATAAGAAAGGCATGGTCTCGGAGGTCAATTTTATTTGACTTGCCTTATTGGAAGAAAAACCCGGTGCGCCATGTATTGGATGTGATGCATGTAGAGAAGAACTTCGCTGAACATATTGTGGGCACTTGCCTTGGGGGGAGTCATTCGAAGGATGGAGAAAATGCACGAAAAGACCTTAAAACGTTAAAACTTAAACCACAACTATGGTTGAAAGAAGATAGTAGGGGAAGGACAATAATTCCCCCTGGTGCGTTTACTTTGACGAGTGAGGAAAGGAAGGTGCTTCTGGACACAATATATAATTTGAAGGGCCCATCTACTTTTTCGTCCAACTTGCAAAGGATTGTGAATTATGTTACTCATGATTTACATAAGTGTAAGTCCCACGATTGGCATGTGATCATGCAATTGGTTCCTCTATTGTTTAAGCACTGTTTCTCCAAGCACAAGGATTTGCGTAGGGCTATTATGCAAATTAGTATTACCTTATCCCTCTTGTGTGAGAAGGTAGTGAATCGAGAACACATAGTGGCCGCAAAATTGGCTGTGAACGAAGCGATTTGTGTATTGGAGAAGTACTTTCCCCCAGCATTCTTTGACATAAGTGTTAACTTGTTGGTACACCTATGCGACGAGGTACTTCTTTGTGGTCCAGTTAGATATCGGTGGATGTATCCGTTTGAAAGATTGATGAAAGTTTTTAAAGATTACGTCAAGAATACGCGATATATTGCAGGATCAATTGCAGAGGAATACATCACCGTGGAGTCATCAATATATACTCGAGAATATATGACTGACTCTACCAGCGTTGATGACACTGATGAATTCCTCGATGATGGTGGTAATGTGATGGGAAAACGAGTGAAATTAACGAGTTTGCAACATGAACAAGTAGCTCGTTATCTATTTGACACACATGAAGATGTCGAAGAATGGAAAAAGTAAGTTTTGAATATTATAATGTTTAACATTATTTTAGATTATTTTATACATGATTAATTTTGTAATATGCAGTAAATATGAAGCCTGTGAGAACAATAAAAGACGAAAAACAGTGGTACAATCAGACAACGAATTTAGGCTATGGTTGACACAAGAGGTAATTACAATGAAAACAGTCGTTATATAACGTTACATTACACTCAAATTTTACCACTAATATAATTAATTTATCTATATTCTCAGCTCCTAAAGATGGGTAATGCGACATCAAGGCTTGCTCGTCTAGCCACTGGACCCTTGTTCGTGGCACAAGAGTACAAAAAATATCGATTGAACGGTTACATTTTTGGCGCTAAAGTGTACGAGGAAAGTACAAATGTACAGAACTCGGGAATTTCATACAAGGCTCTTACTTTCTTTCGAGCAAGCGCAAAAGATAAAAACCTCGTTGAAGCTGAAATGACTTACTATGGTGTAATCCAAAATATATTTGAATTGGATTATATAAGCTTCAAAGAGGTTGTATTTTACTGTAAATGGGTAAGAGTTGAGGATAAAAATGCTTGTAAAGTTGATCCTGTCACCAATTTGATCATGGTTGACTTGTCCAAGTTGAAGAGCAACGACCACGTGAGCGATGAGCCGTTTATTTGTGCATTTCAAAAGGTTAAGAAAGTGTTTTACTCGGAGTATATCAACAACGAGCCGTGGTCAATTGTCCAACACGCGCCAAGGCGTCTAAATAGTAGTGTGGATGACTTGACTGCTCCTACCGAATATCAATCCATTTTTGATGATAACCTGAATTTCAAACAATTTTTCAATTTGTAATAAATATTTCAATTTGTACCGAAACATCCATTTTTAATGCTTTTACTTGATCTGCACTTTATCATTTTCACTCTTGTGTAGTGTGCGTGTGTGGAGAGGAGATTAATACATAAATATTCCAACTACATCTAAGTTTTGTTTATACTAATCCATGAATATACGCTTCTTACCTTTAATAGGTGATTAGTACATAGTTATTTGGGGTGTCCTATTTGTGGAGAGGAGACTGAATCTCTTCGTTTATCCGAACACTAAGAAATGCCATAATCCTATGGAGCGATGCTCTGCAAATTCCTCCCAACCGTTATGTAGCCAAACATCACCGGTTGAAGTTGTCAATTCCACTTTCCATACCCCACCACTTGGAACTTCTAGCAAAACATGGGAGACCGTTCAAAGGTGGAGTTGACAACTTCAACTGCTGATTTTTGGCTACACAACGGTTCGAAGGAATTTGCAACGCATACCTCCATAGGATTATGGTATTTCTTAGTGTTTAGATATGAAGAGAATTATAATTGACACGATTGCCCGGGGTACATTAGTTGGAAGGAGGTGCCATATGAGCTCAAGTTAGCTGTTTGAGTGACACTACAGGTAATGTATTTATATTTATATGTCAATTTCGATTTCGATTTCAATTACGATTTATATTTATCTATATTTGAGGGGCGGATACTAATTTTACTTTATTTCAATTCAGGGGACAGGGAGTGGCCCTAAGGGTAGGCCACATATGCTCTATACTTATGTGGCTATTCGGACGAGAAGGGAAGGATAAGGAGGTGTTCCTGAGCGTCGCGGTACAAAATCTCTTTTCCATGCAAATAGTTTGTAGATTTGAGATAAAATGATGGTGATGTTGTTTCTTTTTAAATAGTTTCTTATTTGAATATATATTTGCATTATCTTTAGTTTGTTCGGATATGTGATGTTTGGAACAGGTACAACGTTGCTATAACAGGTACAAATATACTGTTGGGCAGTGGCACTGGCCATACTGCCCAACAGTTTTTTTTTAATTCTGCCCAGAATTATCACGGTCATTGACCGTGATAATTTTTTTAAAAAGGGTCACGGCTTTGTCACGGTTATTAACCGTGACAAACGTGTCACGGTCATTGACCTTGACACGACCGTGACACAAAACGCGAGTTTTGTGTCAAGGTCAATGACCGTGACACGACCATGACAAAAAAAAGTTGTCTCGCCTCGAAATGTCACGGTCATTGACCTTGACAAGGTGGATTTGTCAAGGTCAATGACCTTGACAAATGGGCAGATTTGGTGTAGTGCTATATGACTTACATATTACGTAGCTCTATTTCGTCATCCAATTTGTTACTATCACCATAAATGAGTTTGACACTTTTGATGATTTTTATGCACGTTTGACGAATATAGTCAATTTGAGTTTTAATTTGGGTGAGAAAATTCCTGAAACGAGAGTTTTGAAAAAGGTTTTGATATCCTGGCCAACCCGTATCATCCCTAAAGTAACTGTCTTAAATTCTTTGGCAATATTAGATATTCTTAGGTTAGAAGAACTCATAGGAGACCTTCAAACTTGCGAAATGATATGTTTTTTAAAACTAAAAAGAAAAAGAAATAGGGGAAACTTTGAAAGTCCAGTCCAAAAATAAAAGGGAAAAGTTTTTTTACTCTAACTCAGAGGTTTATTTTAAGCTTGATGATCTTGCCTTATTTGCAAAAAAAATTAAAAATTTCTCAAATTTAACAAAAAAAATTCTTCCAATGAAAAAGGTTTTGAGAAAAATAAAAACAGGACTGAGGGCAAGAATGGTTGTGAGAAAGATGAGGTGAAATGCTATAAATGTGAGGAAAGAAGGACACAAGGCGCATGAGTGTCCCACTAGGCTAAAGAGACATGGGAAAGGAAAAAGTTCATATAAAGTCACTCTTACTGATAGTGATATCGAGTTGGTGATTTTGGGGATGAATTACCATACGAACTGTGTCATGCGTTCATGGGCAATCATGTGAATACTTCTAGTTTGTCCCACACCAATGAGGACATTTCTAAACGTGAGTTCCTTGACGATGTTTTAATAATTATAAAGAAAGTAAGAGTGAGGTAAAGAATTTGAGTGAGGGAGAAGGTGGGATGCAAAAATCTTTCCATGATCTTTACACCAAGACTTTAAAAATGAAAAAGATTAATAAAGAGTTGTCTCTTAGGGTGAACGATTTAGATAAGGAGGTGAATGTTTTGAGAGTGTGAGGCATCAGTGAATCAACTCGAGAAGGTAATTTTTTTTTTATGTGAGCAGTTGATTGTTGTAGAGGGGAAAAGACTGATTTGACCAACATTGTGGCTAGTCTTAAAGGAGATCTTCAAGCTTCATTGGAGACTCGTGAGAAATTTGAAGCCCGTGTATCCTAACTCGAGATTGATCTTGAACATACGTGGGGATCAATGTCACAAGGAGAGGACACATCTAAGAAACACTACACCAAAACAGGATAATTGTAATGGGCAAAAACTATTACAAAAAATATTTGTAACGGATTAAATCCATTAGAAAATTGGAGTTATTTATTTTACTAGTGCAATTTGTAACGGATAAAATCAGTTACGAATTTTATATTTGTAACAAACAAAAACCGTTACAATTTATTTTGTAATGGATTTTGCATTGGTACAACATCCCATATATTAGTAACGGATTTATTAAACTGTACCGGTGTTTATCCACTACAAATTTATAATTTGAAACAGATAAAAAACGTTACAAAATACATTATAACGAGTTAGAAGTGTCATATATTTGTAACAAATGTTTTTATTTGTAATGGTTAAATTCCGTTAGCAATATTAATATATTTTTAAAAATATATTAGTATCTCATTAAATAAATAGATACAAATACACTAATTAAAGCTCATGCTCAACCAATGGAAATGTTGAACAGATGCCCACAAATCTCACTCAAACATAATTCTAAAACACACGTGGCAAAATTAATGACACCACATTTCAGTGATATTAAACCGATCTACAACTATATGTAACTGATAACCATAAAAATTCCCAAACAAAAAATAGTACACGATAACTCGCCTAACTTTTAACAATAAACTTGAAACGAAGTCTAACATTATTAAATTTCTAAATATATTATTCTCCCAAAAGTACTCTTCATGACAATCCTTGAAAGTAATCTTCGTATTTCTCAATAAGAACTGGTTGAACAAACACAGTCTTAGTAAATGTGTAAGCATAAATGTGTGAATAACAAAAAAGACTAGTACATTTACGTTCTATTGGAATGCATGCAATTTTATTCGATAGTACATGATACACAACAAATGGTCATAACCATTCACTACACCCAAAACAACAATCTGGCATAATTTAAAACCGTGCCAAACCCAATCTGGCACGGTTTAAAAGCGTGCCAGAATCAGGGGTGCTAAACCCAATCTGGCACATATCTATTGTATATTCTTAATGTGTTCTCTTTGTATTTATATATTATTTCCTACATATTTTACGTATATACCGATTCACAATTCATAGTGTTTACGATTCATGATTCGATCCATGATTTGATAACTATGCCCTTGAGTATGAAAATGTGAATACAATGCATAAACCTTTCACCAAAGGACCAAACTTAGCAACAAATATTCACAACTACCATAAATTCAGTAACAACATCTTCTACCCATCTAACCTGGTTTGTAAAACATAAAAATGAGCCTCATTTAGTGGCTAATATGCTTAAATTGCACATATTGCTACAAAAACCCAAACCAAAAATTATTCTCAAAATTTAAATCAAATAGAAGAAATGTATATACCCGAATAGACAAAAGTTAAACAACAACTTGGCATTTAGCTTAAGAAACTACAACTTGGTTTTCATTTTCACATTCAACTTTTGCTGTGATGGTGGCGGAAGAAACCTCAAGTAAGTAATACATCAACCAATACTTCAAGATGTGAATGAGAGTACACTTTTTCATATCTATCAAGGCGATTGGATTCAAATTACAACTGAAGCATAAACAACACAATTTCCATAAACAAAGAAATTAGTTTTTGAAAAAAAAGTACATCAAGGTCTTATTTATATAAACAAAGAAATATAAATATGATGCAAGGACATTATATATATTTATATATAATAATTATAATAATAGTAATAATAATAATAATAATAATAATAATAATAATAATATAAAAATTGTGGGTACCCGAAGTTAGCATTATGGGCCCAGACGAGTAGCCTAATAAAAACGACCCGAAATCCTGACCCCTTGCCTTAACTACATAGGATTACGACTTAGTCTCCTCCCATGTTCTCGTATAGAGATGTTCCAGGAGAAGATGGTAAACGTGGGGGAATCCAACACCCCCACTCCCCGAAGACAGACATGTATATAATAAACCCTAAGTCTGGGGTAAAAGACACGCATTGTATTCTCTGTAAACGCTTCCCGGAGTATATATAAATAATACTGACTGCACCACCGTGGACGTAGGCATTCTTGCTGAACCACGTACATATTGTGTTGCGTGATTGGAATTTTATCTTCTTTATTTTCCTTGATGATTGCGCTTCTCTCATTTATTTGTGTTGAATAATAATTGTCACCACAAAAATAATAACAATAATAATAATAATAATAATAATAATAATATAATAATAATAATAATAATAGTAATAATAATAATAACAACAACAACAACTAGGGTATGCTCGTGCTGCCTGAAGGTACGACAATAATTATCCAAAATTGTAATATCCTGCCCCAGTAAATTAATTAAATTATGCGCTGAGTATAATTGAGGAGGAATTAATGTAATTATAGAAGAATTAAGGATGAAAATTAGAGAAAAATAAAAAGAAAAAGAAATAGGGCCGTTCAAATGACATGGCATTGTCGTTCGCATGACAGTGTAAAGGCCACGAGATAGGTTGCGAGTAGCATGACATCTAACGATGTGCTACTGGTTTACGGTAGCAGGTTGCGCATAGGGTCGCGCGATCCACAGATCAAACGATATATGTGGTGTCGTTTGAACAACACAGGGAAGTCGTTCGAACAAACTTAGTTGAGTTTTAGATCTGATTGCCCTTGTGCGCTGTCACAATTTGGAGCGTTGATTTTGTGTGCTGTCGAGCCCGAATCATCCCCAAAAGGGCAAAACGGGATTTTTTTGTTTTAAGAGAGGTTTTATAAGGGTTGTCTGGGTAATATGGGTTTTTTATTGTTGGAAGAAAATAGAAGGAGAAAGAGAGTAAAAGAGAGGTGGATGGTCTTCCACCTCCACCCACCACCAAACCAGCATCCCACCACCATTTTGGGTGATATTCCACCTTGTTCAAACCCATAATACCATTTCCACCCTGTTCAAACCCACAATACTATTTTCACCATTGATATGGAAAAGTTATGAATTTTGGAGGAGGAGTTGGGGGATTTCTCGGAGAAGATGAAGGTGGATTTTAATGGAGTTGAAGTGGGTCTTGCTTGGAAGCTTGGAAGAAGAGCATTTTGGAGCTTTTGGAGGATGCAATTTGCAACCCCTTGAGTCCACTTTTGGAGGTGGGGGTTACTCCTCCCACACCAAAACTTCCACCACCATTTGAGCCATTAGAGGTGGACAAAACTGTACTCTTAGTGTAAGATGTTATTTTTGCGTTTGTAGTCTTGTAGTTAGACATTTTGAGTACGGTGTATTTAGTTAAATGGGTAATTAATCTGTAGAAGATAATAAATATTTTTATGGAATAAAAATGATGGAAATGTTATTTTGTTGAAAATAAAAAGATGAATGAATATTTCAAGGTTTTAAAATAGCGAAAGTTGGTGTTTTATGAAAATGGTGTTTTTTCTAGAAATGTTGATGAATAATATTTTATGAAATAAAATGTTGGTAAATGAAGTGATTTTGTTGGAAAAATTGGTGGAATAATAACATTTCAAGTTCTTGCAAAAATAAAGGTTTTATGAAAAATAGGTATTCATTGAGTTAAAAGAAATTAAATGTCTTTTTGTGCCTAAGTAAGTACTTTATTTATTTTTATGTTAGTATCTCTGTTTACTTGGACTTCGAGGTGCTTCCCATTACGTAGTTTATTTTGAAATCGGAATCGCATGCTAAACAAGTGAAATGTTAACTAAAATAAAACTGAACTAGCAACATTATTTAGGTTATTTCATTTCACTTCACACCCAACGCTCGAGTCAAATCGGGTTGACTCACGGGTAACCCATAAATTCGGGTCGGGGCGTTACAAAATAGAAATTCATGGTTCAAGTAGTAAAAGTTATGTATTCTAATATAAATAAATGGATTCAACAATTTAGCACTGAACATCCAAAAAATTTCAGTCAATAAAACATTCCCTTAATGTAATGAATAAACAGACAAAATAACATATCTCCAGTTTATTTTATAACTAATATATGAAGCAATTTATAAATCCACAATCTTATAAAAGTTGGACTAAATTAACCAGCATCACTGATGAGTATTTACATTACGCATAAAAGAACATTCTTATAGATTAACCATATGTGATATGTATCGCTCGCACCACATCCATGTATCAAACCATCAAACTATAACCTCTTTATAGAAATATAACTGGATAAACTTCCATGAATGTCACTGGTATGAAGTCAAGGCCCCTTTAAGCAACCACATTCCATGTTAAAAACACCTAGCATCTTCACACAACAAATTACAATAATGGATCAATATTAAAATGGAAGGATAACAATTTAATAACAATTAACATTAAACACAATCACAAAAAATAGTGGTACAACTGGATTCCTTGCTTTATTTCCCACCACCATAAATTTCCACATGATTCTTATACAGAATTTCAAGCTGGTACTTATATTAACATTTGTATGATTCATGCATTGTTTTATGATGTTAATATAAGTGACATTAAAACTGTATATTGATATAGTATCTTAGACTATAGATAAATATTATAAATATTTGGTATCAGTTGGTCAATTTAAGAATGAATAGAAATTGTTGACACGGAAAGATAAATATCACTTAAACATAGATGCAACCTAATGCAAGTGAAAGAAATAAAGCTTATATAACTAAAATTCTTGTAAAATGATGGTAATTTCAAAAACAAAAAGAAAAGTAAATGGAAATGGTTTAAGAAAAATCAAAATTGACGATATTAAAACCAAGTAGATAAATTTTCACTGTTCATTAGCCATGATCCTCACTAGAAGTGTACATCAAGCTATCTGATTATTGTTCCATGAACTTTAGTATGGTTGCATACACATTAAATGACCTGAGAAATAAATGATATTATAATTAATTGATATATTTCCCTTGAATTAATAACACAAAACCCCATAATGTACCAAAACTAAACAATAAATTCAAAATCTTACCCTTTTCTTTTCGTAGATTAACTTTCTCTGCACAATTGTTTCAGAAAATAGAGTTAATTCAATTGACGATATACAATAAAAATATTGAATCAGTCAAGTGCAACAATTGATGATCTATTATCCTAATATCCATAATTGATGATATACAATACAATATTGAATTAGTAGATTGACACAAAATTTACCTTGCCATTTGCAATGTCTTAATGCAATGGTCCAATATGCATTTGGAATGCTCTGGGATATCAAATCAAATGAGCACCTGAGATGCACAAATATTACTACGTAGAGAATGTGTATGTGTGTACTTGTAATCATATAGGGGTGCACTAAATTTGGAAAATATTCACTAATAACATAAAATTTAGAAAGTAAAAAACCTAACATAATGGTAAGAACTTGATACTAAAATTAGAAGTTACATTATGTCATTCAAACTCCTATCATTTTAAAGATAAAAGACAATATTTTACCCACGCGATATTTTATAGCACAAGAATCATTAATTATACAATCATCCATCCTATTTTGTTAATCTAATGTAAACAATGCAATGCAACAACAGATAAAAGAAACTACGAGGTAAAACAAATGCTCCTACCGTGGGCTAAAACAACTGGGATATGCTTATTTACTCAAAATTTCTAAAATTTCAACAAGTATCAGATTACCCAGATATGCTTATTTACTCAAAATTTCACCAAAATCAGAAAGGGACATAAAATAAAAGTAAAACAAAAAGGCATGATCATCCTTTAATTATTTCTAATATGCTTAACATTTTACGAACCTTAGTTTAAAAAAAAAATTATACTATGTGAAGCTAACGTAATATTGGTAATTTAGACATATCAATAGGACTACTTACATATCCCTAATTATAGTTTCTCAATTACAACCATCATTTTAATGTCAACTATTTGCATGTTGATTGTGAGTTTGTGTCTCATTTCCAGTGTGGTTTAGAGTTTGAGAAGTCCATAACTCATTATGATTATGAGGTTTTTATGTGTGTTTTTTTATTAGTGACCGCATAGTGTTTGTGATCAATTACATCGGAGACATCAACATGTTAGAGGTATTGGCAATGCTATTTAGCTACATTGGTTCAGAAGCTGCCTAGAGTATCTTGTCATTATTTTCATTCTAGTTGTGTTGATGATGATTCTTAGTTGCATTTTATTCCACTTCCAAGAACAAACTGAAAACCTCAACGCCATTATTTTGGGATGATTTAAAATTCACGATTTGAACAGTAGCTGGAATCACCTAATGCACCATTGGAGCTTATTTTTTAAGAATCATTCGAGAATCATTCAATAATAAATAAGAGTTGTTCGAGTTCGAACAAATTAGGGAACCAACTTCTTAAATCCATTCTAAAATTGATAATGACTGTGCTATGAAGTAACCATTTGAAGCTCAACCCAAACATAATTAAGTTTGATGATGTGTAATGTCCAAGGTTCCTCAGTTTCAGATTACCTAGAATACCATCCTCTACAGAACAAAATTTAATAACTTTTTGGTGTTACCAAGTTTGGCCCGATGCTCAAGGCCTCATCTCCATGCAAATATGGAAGCGATACTATTTGTACTTGAAATAGAAGAGTATTAGTTTGCATACCCAAATATTTGTGATCCCCACCAATAATTCTAACACTAAGGATATGCTCATCATCATCAAGAAGTTCCAACCTCTCTATACCGGTAGTGTCCGAAATCCCTGACTTAACATCAACTTCTTTAAGACTCCCAGTGCTTTCGTTCCACAACACACCTACTTATAAAGGGGTTGTATTTTTGCGGTTGATCAAATCTCCTCACCAATGACCAAACCTGTTTAATAAATGAATGGCTTAAACATCAGAATTGAGGAGAAAACTTCTTTTAATTATAGGACTATCCAACTTGCTAAAAAAATAATTAAAAAATCACACCAACAACTAGTCCATTTTGGACCTCCTCTAAACACATCGTCATAACTAAATATATGAATTCTTATTAATTTCAACAACATTACACTCAAATCCAAACCCAACTCAAACAACCATTGTTGAAATAAGTATCCTTTATTTGATACTTTACATGTCATTAAAAAAAATATTTGAATAGGAAAAAAAATATCTAAAAAGATATGAGAAACTCTCTCTCCATGGATAAGTGGAGAAGGAGGTAGCATAATATATAGCTTAGAAACTGGGATAAAAATCGTAATCTATAAATTATAAGTTACAAAAGCACCTGAATGGCCTCACGACTAACATATGTTCGAGGAGACCTCCACTGATCTTCACTAATAAGACACAACCGGGCACTGTCTGAATATGAGGCGAAGTTTTCTTATGTAACTTAATAATAAATGTAAGAAGATATAACATGTACAATATCTTGCATATTAATAGATAAAGAAGAGTATTGTCCTGCATGCTCAGTTTGGTTGCTTGGAAAATATACCAAAAAAGATGATGTGGATTAAAACGATGTATAAAGAAAATACTTGTGATGCCATGATAGGTGAATTAAATCGATGGTTATGTTCACCTGGTGATGGGACCGTCCCTACAGATGAAGACTTTATGGCTGAGGGTTGATCGTTTCTCCAATTACCAACCCAATTTTTATTTTATTTTTATTTTTTTTCTTCTTCCCCACATTCTCTTCATTTGTTCCCCTTTTCTACATTTTTAGCATTCTCTTGTACTCATATTCTTTCTCATCATCTCACAACTCTTCATCGTTTCCACCTGATGCATTGTATCCTTTTTTCTAAAGATTTCTAATTTGATCTTGCTAGGGACTTCACTGTCTGAACTGTATCTTAAGATATTATAAGGGCTCTTGACAAGTCCAAAAATTTTATCTACTAAACCTAGTGGGGATATGCTTTCTGTAATCTAAAGGATGAAACCCTCATTAAGAGGGTTGTGCTTCTCCACCCCTTCTACAATAATTTGAGCACTTATGATTTGTATGAGTAAATAATAATATCAAACTATGCCATCTAGATTTACATTGAGAAAAATGATGATAATGGATCATCACATGAAAGAGCAGTTCCACTTGAGTACATGATCATGATTGGGTAAAGTGATAATGTGAAGAAGTGAAAGAGAAAACGTGAAAAGCTGAACTGCACATTTTTTGGTAATAAACCTGCTTTGAACTATTTTGGCATAAATTACTTCCCAGAAGTAGGCATTTTGTTGCAAAGACCCATGCATAGCTAAAAACATCTTTTGTAGTCGTACGATGGCTCTTTGCAACAAAATGCATAGTTGCAGGTGGTTTTATATATAAAAAATCGTTTTCTTTTCTCATTATATATTAAAATATATATACAGCTGAAGGTCAATTTTTTGCGCTGAACTCTATAAGTCAATAGAGATGGATAATAGAAGGTGAAATTTTGACTTTGCACCCTACACCCCATTTTTAAAAAATTGTATTTGCACAATACTGCTGGCTCATGCAGTTAACTCAAGTTAATTTTTGGCATGTCCACAATAAAGAAAGAGTGATAAGTCAAAAAATTCTAAACTTTTCTTTCTATTTACATCTCTTCCCATATGAAATCGGGTGAAAACAGGTCAAAATATATGTGCAAACCCGATGTTTCTTGAATGATAAGGACAACATTATTTCTATAACCTCTTTTACTTTTAGTTTTGTAGAAGCTTACCAATAAAACAAATCCTACTGGCAAGGCCTAATGATGTGGCTATAAGGTCACATTCACTTCAGGTGCCAGTGGGAGAACTTGCAAGTCATTGGTTTATTAGAATAAATTCAACTATTTTTCATTCTAAAATATAAATTTCATATATTCATTATTGTCTAGACTAAGAAATCCCTCACATAGGAAAGAAAGAAGAGCAAGCAACAAACACGTCTAAGGAAGAGAAACAGAGCCATAAGAAACAAAACTCGGGGATATAGAATAACTTACTTTAAATGTGAGGGTAAAATATAGCCAACGGAGAGAGATGATATGGCAATGGTTGTAGGCGATGCATGGAGTTATATATGAAGAATTTCCATAGTGGGTTCATCCAATTACATTGTAAAATAGAAAAGAAAAGAAACATGTATCAAAATCATTTAAATTTGCTAACAAATAATTAACTTTCTTACTCATTTGATGAACAGTACCCAACTCAATATTGTCATAATTTGTGATGGCCATTTCCTGGAGCACACCACGTCTAGTCCATGTGTAGTACACGAGATGCCTAGCAACTAATACATGAGCTAATAAAATATGAAAGTTAACCCCAAATAGGTGAAATATCATATTATATGAAAGTCAGTAAAATAAAAGGATGGTCTTGCATACGTGCCTTGGGATTTGTTCCTTTATGGAACCAATGAAGAATGATATCTTGAGAAAGCACATCTTTGTTATATAAAGACTTTTACGGAACCAATGACCTCTCCCCTCCTCCTTTATCTGGGCTTGGGATCGGCAATACAAAGATAAAACAATGCATTGGTGGAGTTAAAAAGGTTTTACCTAACATAGCAAGCGAGATTAATGAGAAAAACAAGCATATATAAATTTAATAACTGTCATCCAAATTATTAACCCAAAAGTATCTTTGACCTAAAATAGCAAGCGGGATTAATGAGAAAAACAAGCATATATACAATTTAATAACTATTATCCAAATCATTAATCCAAAAGTGTCTTTCCTACACTAAAATTTAAGAACTATCATCCAAAACATTAATCCAAAAGTATCTTTCCTACACTAAAATGTGCCAAACTAAGATAAACATTCAAAACATACTTCAACCAACTTTCCATCCAAATAACAAATCCTTAGTTTGAAAAGCATGCCAAAGTTTCAAAACTGTTTTGAGGATCCCCAAGTCGAAGGCATTTGAAATGACACATGTCACCGTTATGTATCCCAACATGCCCCTTCGCCAATTCTGCACCAAACCTATCAAGTATAATGACGGGAGATTTTTTTGAAGGAGGGGGAGGGGGTTAGGAGTATGAGTGGGAATGCGAGTGGGAGAAGGAGTGTTGACAGTATTACTCAAATTCTGAGATAAAGTGATAGGACGATGATTTGAAGTGGAAACAAACTCGCTATGTGGAGTCGATCTTACTAGGGAGCTCGCCTTTTCATTTTCAAAAATTGACATAAACATATGCAACATACTAGTAACCTCTTTCGACTGTGAGTGAACATTAGAGATATAATTCTTCATCGAGCCAATTTCTTTATTTCCTTTCATATGTTGTACAAATTTTGCCTTCGCCACCACCATGTGATTTAATTGTTTCTTAGAGACATAGGACTCCACTCCACGAATTCGACCTTTAACATCCTTTCCAAACACTGGTGTTAACACATCGTTGTCTTAATTCTCAAAAGTATCATACTACCCTCTCCAATCTTACTTATGGATTTTCTTTTCTCTTTAGCAACCTTCACTTCCTAATATATTATTATAAATAAATTCGTTAATCATTTGATAAAACTTCAATTAAAAATTAAAATATTCAGCAATAAAAATATTATACTCGCGTAGAAACTTTTGTCACTCTCCAACACAATTTTATCACTGCGTATATGTCCTGATAACCAATTATTTACCCTCCCGGTTTATACTTTAGGCTTAGTTTTTTGTCGTACATTGTTAAAACTAAAAAAATTAGCTAAGAACATTTATAATGTTAAAAGGAAAACAAAATGATACACACCAACAAGTATTTCTTTTCGTCATAGGTACGATGCCGGAGACAATGGGTATACTTCAACTTTGAGTGGTTCTCAACATTTTTTCGTTTTTGCTGCCTCTTTTTCTCAGTATTTTCTATTTCTATAAATTTCTTCCATATTTTAGGGTCAACACCTTCAGGCTCAATGCCATCATTCTGCAAATGAGATCGTAACGTATTTTTAAAAGTCCTGAATTTTTCGGACCACGTCTTCTCCACTAATGGGCGATCCATTTTCGGGGGAACGCTAAAATAAAATTCTATCTCTTATCATTAAGCAAAACAAGAAGAACTAACAGAATAATAAATAACAAATGAATAAAAATGGAAAAAGAATAATAAAAATGAAGAAATGAAGTATAAGATCATATTTACCATTAAAGCATTCCAAAAATTATCTTTACATTTCTTTGGCATGTGTCTCCAGTCCGAGAAGTGAATCGGGTAATTATCTCTCATAAAATCCTTGGGACGAGGACTCCATAGCTTTGCATTATCACTGACTATAGACCCATCATCTTCAACAATGACTTTGATTTTCTCCTTCGAGGTTTTGGCCATTGAGGAGGAAGGTTGTGTTGAACCTGTACCTCATGACATTTTACTTTCCTAAATTTCAAAACAAAACATTAGTTCGATGATAATATTATAGTAAAATAAAAGATAAATAGTATACTTATTTAATTAAAAGCATATAACAACTACTGCATCATTTCTCCTTATTAACATATTACTAATACTGATATAAAGACAATAATTATGATAAGAACATTTGAATTTAAAGGATCTGTATAAACTCATAAAAAACATGTCAATAACTTATGTGAAAATGCAACTCGATTGAATTAATAGTGTTACAATTCAGTAACAAAAACACATTTACAACTGGTGAAAAAATAAAAGCTAGACTTTGTCATATTGCATTAGCTAGTTTTCTAAATCAGGTTCATCTTCAAGTGCAGATTGGAACACAGCTGGTATTTCTAGCTCATCTACTATGACACCTCGCCTAATTAAATATCGGGTGATCAGTCCTTTATTAAATTAACTCAAAGTGTCCGATTGGTTCATTCTTAGCATCAACGTCAAAAAATAATTTTCATTATTAATCACCTAATAAATAATTAAGCTAAGTGTTAAAACATTTTCCCAATTAATTATACCCAATTAATCCATTAATAAATTCCATGCTTTAAGATATAAGCCATTACCATTCCATAAGAATAAATACTGAACATGAATCAAATACTGAAATGAATGAGACTCGATAAAACATTCCAGTTCAAAGTCTAAAACAAATAGAATCATAATACTCAATCCAACAGGAAAAGAAAAGCTAATAAGAAAATACAATCTCTGAAATAATTAAGCTGGAAACGCGTGACACATGCCCTAACTGAAATGTCTGAACTAAGAACTTAATGAAAAGATAGAAGCGTTTAATATCAATAACCTACAGCTTCCACAACACCTAAGCTCGTCGAATGATCCACGTGTCTCAGTCTGGTGGTGACCCTGTGGCTGGACACCTGGTATAGTATATATATATATAGCAAAAGAGAAGAGAAATAACAAGAAACGGGTAAGGGCCCGATTAGTAAAAATATTTATTTTAGCAGGTATTTAAAATTGCATTAATGCAATTATTATGTGCATATTAGTTCCGAACTCTCACATGAGATCACCACCCCTCCACTAATGTGCACACCTAGCGTACGTCTACCCTAACCTAGTTACCCGAATTATTCCCAACTAGGTCATAGACATATACTACTAATTATAGCTCGTAAGAGAAACCCGTATCGCCCATACAATACGTTATTTAATACCTCACACCCATTAACTGCATTTGATATTCTCTGTTCTAGTAGTAAATAATTTATCCCCTTAAGTTATTTTGTTTACCCACATCTAAATATTCGCTAATTTCAGACATTAGGATTATTCACAAATATAACTATATAACTATATAACTATAACTATAACTATATATATATATATATATATACAAATCCTGCACCCCTTGGTTAGGACCACTTAGTGCAATACATACTCTGGTAACGTGTCCCGGTGCATCGTTCGCTACATAAAGGACAACTGGTTCAGCAGCTCTCACTAACTATAAATCTCATAATACAAATATTGGAGGCGATCATATTCACTAGCTAAATGGGTCACGCACATACCTACGCTCCCATTCAACTGCCAAAACTATCCTACGTAACAGATAGCACGTATCCAAGTTTATATGCTCTGGGTACATGTCAAATATCCCCCCCAATGGGTCACCCAGGATAAGGCTGTCCACTGCGCGAAACCTCCTCCTGATAGCAATTAGCGTAGGTATACAATACACATAATAATGATAAACATATAATAATAGGCATTCCCGAAGCCTTATAAAAATTCAGGTATTCACCCAACCCATATTTATATTTCTACACGTAGTATATTTCTCTTTACTACTTACGCAATTAACTCGATTATTCACACTCTCAAAATTTCCAAGGGTAATTCACCTATTCGATACTTAAGGTATTATCCTAGGAAAGCTTCCCAAATAATTCTGCACTAAGCTAATATCAATAAATGGCAGTTTTCCTAATACAATAAACTGTGTAACATGATTTGGGGAAAAATGGGAATTTTTGGGCTTTTCTGGGATCTATCGTTCGAACGATTTAGCAGGTCGTTTGAACGACTCTGCTTCTCATTCAAACCAAACTCCATCTCATTCGAATGAGATGAAGTCTCCCTCTGGTTTGGCCAGACCTGTTACGTTTTACTGTTCATACTTCGTCTTCCTCAAAATTTCAGTCCTAAGACCTATAAATTTCTCAACCCCAACACCAAAACAACAATCCTAATTAATGTTCTAACATGTATAAATGATTTCCCTTAACTTATAACCATTAATTCATCATAAACCAGTTATAAAATCCAAAATCCCCAATTTAACAATTCAAAACCCTAGTTCATCAAATTTCCATACAAGAACATCAATTTCAATTTCGTCCATCATCGACACTCATCAATTTGGTATTTCTAGACTATCTACATAAAGGATTCATCCTACTTTAATCTCCAGATTTTAATAAATTCCATTAATCCGCCAATTTCATCAAAACTTATGAATTAAATAGTGAATATAATACACCTACACTAATATGAACATGCTTGCAGCTATAAATTACAAGAATTAAATACTTGCCTTAATTTCGACAGTCTGATCCGCTGTTGATATGGGTATGAGTGCATTCCTCGTCTCTCGATCTACAATTTGGTATAGTTTTTACTATGTGTTCTTAAGTTAGGCACCAACAACTCCTATGGCTTCTTCTTCCTTCCTCTATGCCTTTCTCTTTTCTCTTAGCTAATAACTCCCATCTAACCCATTTACCTCCTTATTTAATTTCTTAATTTTCATCCATAATATCACCCCAAAATTCCAAATGATAAAAATACCCCTACGGGGTGCCGGTTAGGCCTAAAACTACCCCAGAGTCCAAATAAAATGATGGCGCACTCGAAATTATCATACGAGTTATACAAATATAATTTATCTTTTTATTCCATACAATTAGTCCCGATACGACTCACACGCACGTCCTGACTTAAAATACTAAATTGTCCTATAAAATACCAAACTGTCGTATTTCGCACTCCGACAATTTATAAAAATTATATAATTCCATATTCCATATACACATTGTAATAATCAATGATTTCCATCAATAAGTATTAACCCTTGGCATGCTAGTTAATAATTATTTTAAATTCGGATTAATTAATAATTAAATTCCCCGACCTTTTTAATTTAATTGATCCAACAATAATAATTAATCCCATAATTGTTTAATATCATAAAACTGCGAGGTATTACATACTTCCCCCCTAATAATGAAATTTTGCCCCGAAATTCGAAAAGTAAACCATACCTAGTTGGAATAAGTCTGGATATTTCTCGCGTATATCCTCCTCTCTCTCCCATGTAGACTCCTCTACGCTATGATGCTCCCACTGTACCCTCACTAGTGGAACTACCTTTGACCTCAACTTACTCTCGCTACGGTCTAGGATAGCCACAAGCCTCTCCTAATAGGAACTATCGGGCTGTAAATCAATCTCCTCAATCGCAATGTGGATGTGGGTCAACTCATCCCTAAGAAAGCGCCTCAATGATGAGATGTGGAACACATCGTGAATACGGTGCAAGTGTTTCAGTAAACCAAGTCTGTATGCCACTGTTTCGATCCTCTCGATAATAGGAAATGGTCCTACATATCTTGGAGACAATTTCCCTTTCTTCCCGAACCTCATCACCCCTTTTATAGGAGACACTCGCAGCAATACTTGATCCCCCACGTTGAACTCCCTGAAGAACCTCTTTGTGTCGGTGTTGCTTTTCTGCCTGTCCTGGGCTACCCGAACACAGTTCCTGATCATCTTAACCCTGGATGACGTTTCCTGAATTACCTCTGGCCCGAGTAACTTTTTGTACCCCACCTCTAGCTAACAAGTAGGAGAACGACAAGACTTGTCATACAATGCCTCAAATGGGGCCATGTCGATCGTAAACTGATAGGAGTTATTATAAACGAACTCCACCAGTGGAAGATATGACTCCCAACCCCCTCCAAAGTCAAGGACACACATGCGCAACATGTCCTCCAGCATCTAATTAGTATGCTCAGTTTGCCTATATGTCTGTGGGTGATAAGCCATACTCAACCGCAGTTCAGTACCCATAGCCTCCTGAAAGCTCTCCCAAATGCGTGATACAAAAGTCTTATCTCTGTCAGATATGATGTTCAAGGGAATTCCATGCAATCTCACTATCTCAACAATAAATATTTGGGCATACTGTCCCGTACTGTAATCTGTCCGTACCGGCAAAAAATGAGCTACCTTGGTTAACCGATCCACCACATCCCATATAGAATCGTGGCCCCGCTGTGAAGTAGGAAACCCAGTGATCAAATCCATGGAAATGCTCTCCCATTTCCACGTAGGTATCTCCAGCGACTGAAGTAACCCTGGCAGCTTCTGGTGGTCCACCTTTACCAGCTGACAAGTGGCACACTTGGACACGAACTCCGCAATGTCCTTTTTCATCCCACTCCACCTGTAGTGTCATCTCATATCCTGGTACATTTTATCCCCTCCAGGATGTACCGCAAATCTGGATCCATGAGACTATGTCATCACTGCATGATGTAAATCCTCTCCTTTCGGGACAACTAGTCTCCTATTAAATCATAGTACCCCATCTGAGCTCACTGAGTAGGACTCTGCGCCCTCCGCTAGAAGCCGTACATTCTGATCCTGGCAAAATGAATCAGCGGCCTGGGCCTGGATCACACTCGTAACAATCTCTGGAGTGACTGTCATAACGGACATAAAGGATCGGGCCACTGTCTCCTGATGTCCCAATTCTTTCCACTTCACCTTCTACACTTCTGCCACCTCACCTACTGGCCTACGGCTCAATGCATCAGTAACTATGTTGGCCTTCCCCGGGTGGTACTATATCTCAAACTGGTAATCTTTCACAAACTCTAGCCACCTGAGCTAAAGCATGTTCAAATCCCTCTGAGTGAACAAGTATTGTAGTGATTTATGGTCTGTGAACAGGAACATTTTCTCCCCCAACAAGTAGTGTCTCCAAATCCGTAGGGCAAACACGACTGCTATTAACTCCAAGTCGTGGGTGGGTTAATTCTTCTCGTGAGGCTTAAGCTTGCGGGAGGCATAAGCTACAGCCTGTTCCTCCTGATGAAGTACTCAACCAAGTCCCTGTAGAAAAGCATCAGTATACACTAAGTAATCCACTCCTGGCCTAGTTAAAGAAAAAACTGGTGCTGAAGTCAACTTATCCTTTAGATCATCGAAAGCTAACTGTCGAGCATCATCCTAGACGAACTTCACCCCTTTGCGAGTCAAATTTGTCAATGGACCCATAATCTTCGAGAACCCTCTAATGAACCGCCTGTAATATCCTACTAATCCCAAGAAACTACGTACCTAGGTTGGTGTCATGGGCTGTCCCCATTCCCTCATCATCGACACCTTACCCGGGTCCACTGATATCCCCAATTTTGACACCACGTGCCCCAGAAACTGTACTTCTCGTAACCCAAATCTGCACTTTTCATATTTGGCATATAGTTGATGCTCTCGCAGAGTTTGAAGAACTCGTCCCAAATGCTCGGTATTCTCCTCCTCAGTCTGGGAATAAATCAGGATATCATCAATGAAGACAATGATAAACTGATCTAAGAACTCTCTGAACACCCGATTTATTAAGTCCATGAATACAGATGGAGCATTTGTCAGCCCAAATGGCATGACTCTGAACTCATAGGACCCATATCTCGTCAAGAAAGTAGTCTTCGACATATCTTGATCCCTAATCCGTAGCTGATGGTATCCCGATCTCAAATCTAGATTTGAGAAGAAGGCATCTCCTCTCAACTGGTTGAACAAATCATCGATTCGGGGCAATGAATACTTATTCCGTATCGTGACTTTGTTGAACTCTCGATAGTCCACACACAACCTTAATGAACCATCCCTCTTCTTTATAAACAGAATGGGAGCACCCTAAGGTGAGGTACTCCTACGAATGGAGCCCTATCCCAACAGCTTCTCAATCTGATCTCGTAGCTCCCTCATCTCCGCTGGAGCCATAAGATACGGTGCACGAGCTATCGTCTGAGTGCCCGGCATCAAATCTATAACGAACTCTATCTCTCGACTAGGCGGTAGTCACGGTATATCCCAAAACCCGTAAAATTTTTTGTAAACTACAGGAATCGAATAAATAGGAATTACTATCTCCTTAGATGTCTCCTCCTCTATATAATATAAATGGGTGGACGATCCTCCCTCAGGACGAGACATCTCAACCAGAAACATCTCCTAGCTCGGAATAGCAAAAATAATACCCCTACTGAAATAGACTATCATGGCTCTATAAGTAGCAAACCAATCCATGCCAATAATGGCATCATGCTCGTGTATATCTAGGACTAGCATATCGGCAGTCAAAATCAAACTCCCAATCTCTATACCTACCCCTCGGCATATAAAGAAAATCAAAGACCCATTTCCCACTGGTGAGTCTACACATGTCACTGTACTCTCTGTCGTGTCTAATAACCCCGTGGCCTGTGCAAAGCTAGTGGATATAAAATAGTGTGATGCCCCAGTATTGAATAAAATATACCCCATAGTGCCGTGGATAGGAAACATACCCTCAATTGCGGGTGGCGCCTACTGTGGTGCTGCCTGGTGGACGTTATAAACACGTCCGTACTATAACTACCCTTACTAAATCGGGGGTGTGGGAAAAGATGGGACCGACGCTGCTATTGGTAGGGCGGTGGGAAAGATGGGTCCCTGGGGATCCTACTGGGCTCCCTTCTGCTGGGTAAACCTGCCCTTGTAGGGGCAATCCTGCTTCCTATGGCCAGTCTTTCCACAAGAGAAACACTTGCCACTGAAGTTACCTCCTCGCTACCCCTGTTGACCTCAGCCCTATTGTCCATTATCGCCCCTCCATTGGCCCTGGTGACCCTGTCGATGCCTCTGTTGGCCCTGATGACCCTGCTACTAGCCTTGATGGCCCTGCTGATAACGAGGTTGGCCCTACCTATAACCCCCATATCCCTGCCTAGAATCACGAGATCAAAATCATTTAGCAAGGTCCCCTGGTGGGAACTCTTCTCATCCTGGTGGGTCTGCCCTTGAGTTGATGTGTCCTACCGACACTACTACCTCCTGTCCAGCCCTGCTGGGTTGACTCCCCTACTTGTTTGCTCCCCTGCTGATGGAAGTGATGGTCCTGGCAATGTAATAGGGCGGCATTGACTACATCAGTTAAAGTACCCAATGACAGATTACCTATAAGGTGTTGACGAATCCTCCATGTCAATCCATACATAAACATCATAATTTTCTTCTCTTCCGTAGGTGCCTCATCTGGCACCATAGTAAGAAGACTCGTGAATTCCTCCTCATATTCTGCCACTGTCATACCCTCCAGCTTTAGATTCAATAATCTCTGCCTCATCTCTGTCTGCATGGCGGAGGGAAAGTATTTGTGATCAAACTGCACCCAAAAGCTCTGAATAGTCATATTATCCCTCTCCTCCAAGGTGGTGGTAGATTCCCACAACTGCAAAGCGGACCCCACTAGCTTGTAGGAAGCCAGTAACTGCCTCTGAATGTCGGTACACTCGTACATGCAAATATGCCTCTGGATATCTTTCTTCCATTGGCTCGCTATGATGATGTCAGAACCATCCGAGAACTCTAGGGGATGTGCCCTCTGGAAAGCATCTTTGACCCTACCCCATGTAGTGGGAAACTGAACCAAAACTGGAACCACAACCTGTACTTGGGGTGGGGCCTGCTTCACCACCGCTAAAGATGCATTTACCGCCTCAGCAACAATGGCGTCCATGTCAGATACGTTAATCATTCCCTTAACATGAGCTGCTGGTTGCTCTGACTGGGCATTTTTGTTTCTCGAGGCTCCTCTCAGAGGCATTTGAATTGAGAAGGGATTTATTAGTCCACAATTATTATTAAATATCAAATAGCTGAAGATATAAACGCATAAATAAGAGTACAACAATCCTAAAGATAGGGCTCTATATCAAAGAACGCTAAGCGAAAAACATATTAAGCCGCACAGATCCTAAAGGACACTAGAACATGATGCTCTGATACCATCTGTGACACCCCGCCTAATTAAATACCAGGTGATCAGTCCTTTATTAAATTAACTCAAAGTGTCCGATTGGTTCATTCTTAGCATCACTATCGAAAAATAATTTTCATTATTAATCACCTAATAAATAATTAAGCTAAGTGTCAAAATATTTTCCCAATTAATTATACCTAATTAATCCATTAATAAATTCCATGCTTTAAGATATAAGCCATTCCCATTCCACAAGAATAAATACTGAAATGAATGAGACTGGATAAAAGATTCAAGATCAAAGTCTAAAACCAATAGAATCATAATACTCAATCCAACAGGAAATGAAAAGATAATAAGAAAATACAATCTCTGAAATAATTAAGCTGGAAATGGGCGACACATGCCCTAACAGAAATGTCTGAACCAAGAACTGAATGAAAAGATAGAAGCGTCTAATATCAATAACCTACAGCTTCCACAACAGTTACAGCTCATCGAATGATCCACGCGTCTAAGTCTGGTGGTGACCCTGTGGCTGGACACCTGGTATATATATATATATATATATATGTGTGTGTGTGTGTGTATGTATGTATAGCAAAAGAGAAGAGAAATAGCAAGAAACGGGTCAGGGCCCGATTTGTAAAAATATTTGATTTAGCAAGTATTTAAAACTGCATTAATGCAATTATTATGTGCATATTAGTTCCAAACTCTCACATCAGATCCTCACCCCTCCACTAATGTGCTCACCTAGCATACGTCTACCCTAACCTAGTTACCCGGATTATTCCCAACTAGGTCATAGACATATACTACTAATTATAGCTCGTAAGAGAAACCCATATCGCCCATACAATATGTTATTTAATACCTCACTCCCATTAATTGCATTTGATATTATATGTTCTAGTAGTAAATACTTTATCCCCTTAAGTTATTTTGTTTACCCACATCTACATATTTTCTAATTTCACACAGTAGGATTATTCACAAATATATATCTCTACCACTTAAAAAGAGGGAAGTTCCTCTTCAAATCTTAAAGTACTAACTACCCTCATTAAATTAACATTTTCTATCATACCCTTAATATTAGTCTCATACATTCATTAAATTAAAATCATTCCATGAATCTTAACTTAATAAGTTCTCTCTCCTAATACATTCATCGAGCAAAACTTCCAAATACATTCATCTTGAAACCCTAGAAATCAAAAGTTAGTGGCCCAAGTTCCTTCATCTTCCCATCAGATTCATATTGCATAGTTTCTTCATTGTTATTGTTTCTTGTCCAAAAAACAAGGTCAATACTCCTAATTTCCTCCCTAATTTTTTACTCCTTTTTCATTTTCCATCAAAAGTACGCATTTGTTAATTTGAAAGCAAATACATAATTTTTGTAATTATATCTATCTCATTCAAGAATGTTGTCTCTCTTTTGTGCTCAGATTCTGTATTTTCAATTTTATTGTTGTTCTATTCATGTTTTATAATAATTCCAAATTCAATGTTAATTTCAGAAAAATTATATATATTTTTTAAGTTAAGGAATTACCAAGTTCACACCTTATTAGATTATTGTTTTTTATACATTCATATGTATTTCCGAGTTGGACATATTTGTATTCATGTTTATTTCTTAAAGATTCTAAAAATTCTTAAAACACTCCGATTACTTTTTAAAAGACAAACTTTCCCATTGCTCTAAAGATCAAACAAATATTTTTTTATTTGTTAATTTTTTTTCAATAAAAAACTGTATTTTAAACTTTTTTTATAACTTTTTTTATTTTTTAAATTAAAAAATAACTCTTTTTTATAAAACTGTTAAAAAAACTGTTATGATAGTTTTAAAAACCTTTTTTTATTTAAAAAAAAAAGTTACAATACTTTTATAGAAGTTATTTTTAAGATAGATTTAAAACTGTTTTTTTTTTCAAAAAAAATGTTTTTTACATAAAATTGGGGAAAAAATTAACAAATAAAAAACTATTTTTTAAATTGAAAATTATTTTTATAACCGAACACGACTCAAATAAAAGCAACTCGACACAACACGACACGGCAATTTTTTTTAACCAAACATGAATACGATCATAATAAAAGTGACACGACACAACATGAAATATTATTTTTTTACAAAACACGAACACGACCCAAGGAAAATTATCACGCCACAATATATGTTATTTTTTTAACAAAACACGAACTCAACCAAAATAAAAATAACACGACACGACTCAAAATCTTATTTTCACCTATAAAAGTAATATGACACAACGTGAAATCTCATTTTTTACCAAATGCTAACACAACACGCTTAAAATGCAACACGACAAGTGTAAGGACATAAATTTCCAATTGAGTCCCTGTATTGTTTTGACTTAATTCCGTGAACAAAACTGTGTTTCTAATATGTCATTGGGAGAATTTTATTTTGTCACGATCCCACTTGGTTTATGACGTACTGACGAAATTGAAGACGTTGCGGCAAAGCTTCAAAGAAATAATCATGCCGATGTTTATTTGGTGCAAGTTTACTCGTCTTCAAAAGTTAATTTCATTCCGAGATCACTCAGGTATGAATGCGTATAATTAATCGTGCTCGGAATTATTTTATAAAAGATAAGGATTTAATTTTTATATAGAAAAATGATTTTAAATGTTTTAAAAGTGTTTTAATGGTTTAAACTTCGTTTTATGATGATAAGCTCGAAATAGAGTTTGACTAATTTAAATCTCTTTGTTAAGAGACGTTTTTATCTGAAAGTCAAAGAAAGTCAAACTTTCGCAAGGTCGCTCGAGCGACATTGGATCTCGTTCGAACGAGATACAATGTCGCGCGAACGACATGCTTAAGTCGTTCGGACGACACGTTTTTCGAGGCAGCGTTTAAATCCTATTTAAATAGTGTTTACATCATAATTTCGTAAGTGTGCTTTCTGGAAAAAGTTTTATGAACCAGAACCTTGTTTGCACATGTTTTCTAAGGTTTACAAAGCATAAACACATCCTTAGAGTTTGCAAAGATCCGAATTATCATTCTTATATGTTTACGTGATCTTGCTGCACCAAAGTTGTTTGTTCTACACATTGAACACAAAGGGTTTTGCGGTGAAGAAGCGACGGACATCGTGTTCGACATCGTAGACGTATCAAAGCCATATCGATGGACACCGAGACATGCGTGGACGCGTGTGCTGTGGACAGAGATCGTGGAAGACGGAATTTCTGCGTGGGCACTATTGAAGAACGGTTGAAGATCAGAAGGAGCGTCAAGACCCGTGGGGATCGAGTCTTAGTTTAAGGCTAATCCGTCTTTGTAAAACCATTATTCATAGTGATTGTCTGGCTTGGGCCATCCGAGGTTGTTTTCCCGTTTTGGGTTTTTTTCTCGTACATCCGGCGTTGTGAGTATTCTTTACTTTACTTTACTTGCTTTAATCACTAGATGCATGTTTAGGATTAATCAAGATAAAATTGGTTTAAAGTGAGAATTGGGATTTCACAACTTGGTTTGGTGCATAATTAAAAGTTGGATCTTTTTCGAAGAAAATTTGGTTTTGTTGAAAACACACATATCGGACCACTCACACAACACTCTCAAATTGGTATCAGATCTAGAAAACATATTTTATTTGTTTTGAGATCCCGCGTGTTTGCTTATCTCTCCAGTGTTTGTTTTCTCTCGATGGATTCTCTAAGCGTTGACGATCTACATTGTTTGAATTTAAAGTTTGCAAAACGTATTGATGTTTTGGAGAAAGAAAATTCCGGTTTTAAAAATAAGATTGAATATTTGCAAACGTTTCAAATTCAAAAAGGTATTTGTCGTGAGCACTTTAGTTCCTTAATTAAGATTTTAATATATTAAAATTGGGCAAAAAGGAGAGTGATGATAGAGTCCTCATTTTAGAACAAGAGTTAGAGGATTTGAGAAATTCTAGTGTTTGTGCCGTTGAGGAAAATATTTTGATTAATGATTTTATGGCACGAGAAAAGGCTCTTAGGGATAAGTTTTCTCACATTGAGGGGGAGCGAGATAACCTTCTAGGGGTAATTGAAAATTTAAAGAAGTAGTCCCGAAAGTTTGAGGAGTCTAATCGTTTGCTTGAGTCAAAAGTTTTGAAGTTAAAAAATGATTTAAATGACTCGAGTAGTGATGATAGTGGCTTATCTTGTTCTAGTAGTTCGATTGTAAAAGCCTAAACCATAATTTGTTTTAGAGCGTCAACCACATCCGAGGGTATTAGAAAAGGTCAACCTAAAGGTCCCGTTCCTCGTCGTGTTTTCACTTGTTCGCATTGTGGTAGGAAAGGTCACCTTAGGAGTTTTTGTTTTGATCTTAGAAAAGACCATACGAAGATTAAACGTAGTGTCCTATTGGTTCCCAAAACCCATTTTGTTAGGTATACACCTGTTTGGATTAGGAAATCCGTTTTGGAGATGCTAAATGCTTTGTTGGTTGATTCTCACATGCATGCACATGATTCACCTCTTGCTATTTCTTATGGTTAGTTGCTTACATGTTTTGTCATACGCTAGCCCTTGCATCATGATTTATTATTTGCTAGTGATATGACATGTGTATCATTTTTTATTATAGTTTTCATTTGTTTGAGTCTTATTTGAAAAATACAAAAATATTTTGTTTTTGAGAAAACTTTTGAAAATCCAAAAAGATTTTTATTTTCTTTGAGTCAAAATATGGTTGAAAAGCCAAAAAGATTTTCATTTTTTGTTTTTGAGTTTACATGTTTATGTGACATATTGGTGTGCTTGGACCCCCCCCCCCCCCCCCCCCCCCCGCCCATCGTTTCATTATCCATGTGGCTAGGACATTTGGTCATTAGTATCGATGCTTAGAATGATCTTAACCATTGTTTATATGGGGTTGTTTCGAAGTTTATATGCATCTTGAGTCGACTTTGTATATATGCCAACATCGCACACATGCACGAGTTTATATGGATGTTTGAATTCTCTTGCATATTTGAATTTGGTGAGGCTTTCTTATCTCAATCTTGTCATCTATGCGTAAGTAGACTTAAGGATAAGTGTGCATGTAATAACCATTTACCATGCGGATTTAAAATTGGTTAAAAAAATGATAAGTGATTCACGGGAAAGGGCTGCGAGAGTTCAAAATTAACTCATCGTGAAAGCCACCGTTTAAAAAGAGCCCAAGAAGAAAAAGCAAGATGCTAAGAATAGGGCCAATAAGATTTTCTGTAAGTTGAGAATGCTAGTAACCTCAAAAGAACTTGAAAAAGTATGTTTATATGAGGATGTTTGGTTGGAGAAAATTTAAACGGGTTTGCACAACTAATCCTAATGTTGAAACATTGCAATTTGACGCTATTGTTTGTAGAATCGTCAAAATTCTGGATTTGTGTGCATGTAGTATGTTTAGTTCATTAAGCTTACTCTTTTATTGTCAATTGGCTATGATAAAGTTTGATGATTTATCGCTATCAATTAGAGCTTCTTGATCGTTTTGGTGTGTTGGAATTGTGACTCATTTGTTGTAGTTTCAAGACCATTCATTCAATGTCCATGCTTGAGCACATCGGTACTATGTTTGCATGTAACCCACATTTTAAGTTTTTATGAGTTTTTGCGTTTTGTGTTAAAAGCTTACTGTTTTAGCACTGTTTTGCCTCTGTCAGTCCCTTCTTGGAATTTTTTTGTGGAATTTTTTTCACTGGGCAATACTTTTTAATATTTCTGAGAAACTGGGAAATTTTGGCAGGTCGCGCGAAGTCGTTCTAACGACATCTCATCTGGCGCGAACGACTTCTGTACTTCGTTCGAGCGACTTCCTCATCTCGTTTGAGCGAAGTCCCTGGCTCGTTCGAACGACAGGGTGAAAAATGGCTTCTGATTGGTTTGCAGTCCTCTGGCTTAATTTGATATATTTTTGGTACTAATGGAAGCATTTTTTGGATTAATTGGTTTATATGCATGTTCTTTTATGTTCCAAATTGGTATTTTGCATATATCTCTGTTTATCACACTTGATTTGAGTGGTATACTCTTTGTGTGATTCATTGGTTTACTAGCTACTATTTTGTCATTACATGATCTTATTTAGCTGGTTGTCTCATGTTTATCTAGCGGTTTTCATTTTTTAAAGTGGAATCAACTTGATTCAATTGGGTATCATATTCTCATGCTAGATATTTTATATTGGTTTATCTTTTCACCGGATTGTCTATTCGAGACAAAAAGGGGGAGAGATTTGGTATGTGATGTCGGGGGAGATTTGTTGAGTGCTTATATTTGATTCAAATTGGTATCAAATAATTTCTCACATGTTTCAAATGATATGTTCTTATTGACTATATAAATTGGTTTCATTTGTTCATCCATACTTCACTTGGTATTTGTTTGTCTATTTCATATGTGTAGGTATGCTTCAGCGATTCGAGATTTCAAGTCTACATCACATTCAGATAGTCCATGCTTGCCGGCTACATATTCTAGTCTGTATCCTGTATTTTTTGATTTTGGATTTATGGGATGGGATTTAAGCGTCATACGGCTTGACGGCCCGGTTAGGCATTTCACTGGTTTAGTTTTGTCCCGGAATAGTCAAAGGGGGAGATTTGTAAGGACATAAATTTCCAATTGAGTCCCTGTATTGTTTTGACTTAATTCCGTGAACAAAACTGTGTTTTTAATATGTCATAGGGAAAATTTTATTTTGTCACGATCCCTTTTGGTCTATGACGTATTGAAGAAATTGAAGACGTTGCGGCAAAGCTTCAAAGAAATAATCATGCCGATGTTTATTTGGTGCAAGTTTACTCGTCTTCAAAAGTTAATTTCATTCCGAGATCACTCAGGTATGAATGTGTATAATTAATGGTGCTCGGAATTATTTTATAAAAGATACGGATGTAATTTTTATATAGAAAAATGATTTTAAATGTTTTAAAAGTGTTTTAATGGTTTAAACTTTGATTTATGATGATAAGCTCGAAATAGAGTTTGACTAATTTGAATCTCTTTGTTAAGAGACGTTTTTATCTGAAAGTCAAAGAAAGTCAAACTTTCGCAAGGTCGCTCGAGCGACATTGGATCTTGTTCGAACGAGATACAATATCGCGTGAACGACATGCTTAAGTCGTTCGAACGACACGTTTTTCGAGGCAGCGTTTAAATCCTATTTAAACAGTGTTTACATCATAATTTCGTAAGTGTGCTTTCTGGAAAAAGTTTTACGAACCAGAACCTTGTTTACACATGTTTTCTAAGGTTTACAAAGCATAAACACATCCTTAGAGTTTGCAAAGATCCGAATTATCATTCTTATATGTTTACGTGATCTTGTTGCACCAAAGTTGTTTGTTCTACACATTGAACAGAAAGGGTTTTGCGGTGAAGAAGCGACGGACATCGTGTTCGACATCGTAGACGTATCAAAGCCATATCGGTGGACACCGAGACATGCGTGGACGCGTGTGTTGTGGACAGAGATCGTGGAAGACGGAATTTCTGCGTGGGCACTATTGAAGAACGGTTGAAGATCAGAAGGAGCGTCAAGACCCGTGGGGATCGAGTCTTAGTGTAAGGCTAATCCGTCTTTGTAAAACCATTATTCATAGTGATTGTCTGGCTTGGGCCGTCCGAGGTTGTTTTCCCGTTTTGGGTTTTTTCCTCGTACATCCGGCGTTGTGAGTATTCTTTACTTTACTTTACTTGCTTTAATCACTAGATGCATGTTTAGGATTAATCAAGATAAAATTGGTTTAAAGTGAGAATTGGGATTTCACAACTTGGTTTGGTTCATAATTAAAAGTCGGATCTTTTTCGAAGAAAATTTGGTTTTGTTGAAAACACACATATCGGGCCACTCACACAACACTCTCAAATTGGTATCAGATCTAGAAAACATATTTTATTTGTTTTGAGATCCCGTGTGTTTGTTTATCTCTTCAGTGTTTGTTTTCTCTCGATGGATTCTCTAAGCGTTGACGATCTACATTGTTTGAATTTAAAGTTTGCAAAACGTATTGATGTTTTGGAGAAAGAAAATTCCGGTTTTAAAAATAAGATTGAATATTTGCAAACGTTTCAAATTCAAAAAGGTATTTGTCGTGAGCACTTTAGTTCCTTGATTAAGATTTTAATATATTAAAATTGGGCAAAAAGGAGAGTGATGATAGAGTCCTCATTTTAGAACAAGAGTTAGAGGATTTGAGAAATTCTAGTGTTTGTGCCGTTGAGGAAAATATTTTGATTAATGATTTTGTGGCACGAGAAAAGGCTCTTAGGGATAAGTTTGCTCACATTGAGGGGGAGCGAGATAACCTTCTAGGGGTAATTGAAAATTTAAAGAAGTAGTTCCGAAAGTTTGAGGAGTCTAATCGTTTGTTTGAGTCAAAAATTTTGAAGTTAAAAAATGATTTAAATGACTCGAGTAGTGATGATAGTGGCTTATCTTGTTCTAGTAGTTCGATTGTAAAAGCCCAAACCATAATTTGTTTTAGAGCGTCAACCACATCCGAGGGTATTAGAAAAGGTCAACCTAAAGGTCCCGTTCTTCGTCGTGTTTTCACTTGTTCGCATTGTGGTAGGAAAGGTCACCTTAGGAGTTTTTGTTTTGATCTTAGAAAAGACCATAGGAAGATTAAACGTAGTGTCCTATTGGTTCCCAAAACCCATTTTGTTAGGTATACACCTGTTTGGATTAGGAAATCCGTTTTGGAGATGCTAAATGCTTCGTTGATTGATTCTCACATGCATGCACATGATTCACCTCTTGCTATTTCTTATGGTTAGTTGCTTACATGTTTTGTCATACGCTAGCCCTTGCATCATGATTTATTATTTGCTAGTGATATGACATGTGTATCATTTTTTATTATAGTTTTCATTTGTTTGAGTCTTATTTGAAAAATACAAAAATATTTTGTTTTTGAGAAAACTTTTGAAAATCCAAAAAGATTTTTATTTTCTTTGAGTCAAAATATGTTTGAAAAGCCAAAAAGATCATTTTTTGTTTTTGAGTTTACATGTTTGATGTGACATATTGGTGTGCTTGGACCCCCCCCCCCCCATCGTTTCATTATCCATGTGGCTAGGACATTTGGTCATTAGTATCGATGCTTAGAATGATCTTAACCATTGTTTATATGGGGTTGTTTCGAAGTTTATATGCATCTTGAGTCGACTTTGTATATATGCCAACATCGCACACATGCACGAGTTTATATGGATGTTTGAATTCTCTTGCATATTTGAATTTGGTGAGGCTTTCTTATCTCAATCTTGTCATCTATGCGTAAGTAGACTTAAGGATAAGTGTGCATGTAATAACCATATCGGTGGACACTGAGACATACGTGGACGCGTGTGTTGTGGACATAGATCGTGGAAGACGGAATTTCTATGTGGGCACTATTGAAGAACGATTGAAGATCAGAAGGAGCATCAAGACCGGTGGGGATCGAGTCTTAGTGTAAGGCTAATCCGTCTTTGTAAAACCATTATTCATAGTGATTGTTTGGCTTGGGCTGTCCGAGGTTGTTTTCCCGTTTTGGGTTTTTTCCTCGTACATCCGGCGTTGTGAGTATTCTTTACTTTACTTTTCTTGCTTTAATCACTAGATGCATGTTTAGGATTAATCAAGATAAAATTGATTTAAAGTGAGAATTGGGATTTCACAACTTGGTTTGGTGCATAATTAAAAGTTGGATCTTTTTTGAAGAAAAATTGGTTTTGTTGAAAACACACATATCGGGCCACTCACACAACTTTCTCAACAAGTGGGCCGTATTTGCATTTCGTAAAAAAATGAATTTTGTGTCGTGCCATGTCACTTTCATATGTTTCATATTCATTTTACGTAAAATTAAGATTTTGAGGCGTGTCGTGCCATGTCGTGCCATGTCGTGTTAATTTTATTTTGGTCACGTATTATAAAACATTTTAAATAAAATGTACAAAAAAAACGTTTTAAACAATTTTTTAAGTGCCTAAAGGTTTTATTTTAAAAAAATTAAGATTCTAGTAGTTATTGTTTTGGAACTACTCACTTTTTATTTTTATAAAACAATTTTTGTAACTATTACAATTTTTGTAACTATTAGAATTTTTGTAACAATTTTTCTAAAAACACTCCCATGCTTGGATTTTACTTAAAACAATTTTTTTTAAATAAAATCTTTAGGCACTTAAAAAATTGTTTAAAACTGTTTTTTTTGTACATTTTATTTAAAATGTTTTATAATACCACCTATACATACCACTGGCGCGTACCAAGATACTAAAAAAATTATTCCCGCCTATGCGTACCGCTGGCGGACCATTTTTTAAATAGTAAAAAGATTATTTTTGAAATTCCTCTGTGTTGGAATTTTTTTACACTGTATGGTTCAATGTATTCATTTTGTCTGTCTACATACATATATTCTTCTTATTAAGTCTTACGTCGATTCCGGTTGTAACTCCCCAACTAAGAAAAACATAACTTCCAAGAACAACCAAATAAGTGAGAAAAATGAGTCCAAATTACCTTACTGAAGCTGCAATTATATGTCTTGGTTGAATTATCTTTGTCAACTCAAATACACACTCTTAATTGTATCTTTAGCATCTTTAGATACATGGTGTTCAAAGAATTTCCGTTTGTTCTTCCCTGCTCTTAATATTTAGTGCTGAGTGTCACTTATTTAGTTCATGGTTTATGGATACTTATGGAATACATTGCATTTATTCAAGTACCATATTTTTTTTTAATTTTTTAAAATTAATTTATAATTGTTGTTTTCAATTCATCTTATTGTTGAGTAAATTGCTTTAATTTCTTGGAAACTTAGGTTTGGCCATACTTATTAATTGGATGGCTTCTCTTTGTTATTTTGTAATTTTTATTCAATGAACATGAATGCAGTTTCTCTGTCTCACGTAATTTATCTTTGAAAGTGTTTGTATTGATATGTTAAGACTGATAATCCATCCATTATATTATGTAAATGTAATGACTAAAAAAAACTAATGCCCTGCTTAACTTCATAGTGATGATTAAGTAATTAAACATTTGGGTATCAATTCCTCACTTAGGGATTTCCTTCTAAGGATTGACAATGGGACGGAAGCATCAACACATGATGAGGGCCCCGAACAGTCTCTCATTGACGTTATCTTCCCATCATTAAATAAAAATTCCAACTCGCCAAACTTCTTGACAGATCGAGCAATTCTTGCAACAACAAACAAGCACGTAGAATCACTCAATGATATGATTATTGATATGTTCCCCGGAGAATCAAAGACATTAAATAGCTTTGATGAAGCTATGGATGACACGCACAACTATTATCAAGAAGAATTTTTAAATTATTTGATGCCGAATGGATTGCCACCACACGCATTGAAACTTAAACATAATTGTCCAATCATTCTTCTACGCAATATAAATCCATCAATTGGATTATATAATGGAACAAGAATGTTGTACAAAGGTTCTTCGGATAATGTCATCCATGTTTGTCGCTCATAAAGTTGAAGAGGAAGAAGAACCTTTTAATCCTAACAAATATCAAAAGCAATATATTTAAACATTAAATTTTCAGTTTTTAGGATTACACACTGTTTTTATCAAATGTCATCTTTTAATAACTGCGATTTGGAATTTACTTGCTGAAGCTTTTTTTAACTTCTTTTTTTAATGATATTTCCCTATAAATCATTTCAAGCTAATTTCATTTTGATATATTTATTCGGATTATATATACATACATGTTTGTGTGTATTTCTTCCTGCTTTTGAGTAGGGAATTCTGAGTTCATTTGTGATAGATTTAGAGTATTCACAGGAATATCTTTTATAGTTTACAGTTGAATGGAGGTTTGGTTATTGGGGTAATGATTGATGCTTCGTACTGGGTACTTTATGTTATATTCTAACAAAACATATTCTACATAATATGTTGCAAGTATTTTTATTACTTTATCCTTCACAGATTTGCAGTGGAAGATTTATATCTGAAAACGGCCACACGTGCAACGCACGTGGGCACAACTAGTATATATATATATATATATATAGTCAAATCATTCCTATACATATATATACAAATCCTGCGCCCCTTAGTTAGGACCACTTGGTGCAATGCATACTCTACTATCGTGTCTCGGAGCATCGCTCGCTGCATAGAGGACAATTGGTTCGGCGTCTCTCACGAACTATAAATCTCATAACAAAAATATTGGAGGCGAGCATACTCACCATCTAAATGGGTCACGCACATACCTACACTCCCATTCAACTGTCAAAACTATCCTACGTAACAGATAGCACATATCCAAGTTCATATGCTCTTGGTACAAGTCAAATATCCCCCCATTGGGTCACCCAGGATAAGGTTGTCCGCTGCGCGAAATCTCCTCTCGATAGCAAGCAGCGTAGGTATGCTATACACACAATAATGATAAACATATAATAATAGGCATTCCCGAAGCCTTATAAAAATTCAGGTATTCACCCAACCCATATTTATATTTCTAGACGTAGTATATTTCTCTTTACTACTTACGTAATTAACTCGATTATTCACACTCACGAAATTTCCAAGGTTAATTCACATATTCAATACTTAAGGTATTATCTTAGGAATGCTTCCCAAATAATTCTACACTAAGTAAATGGCAGTTTTCCTAACACAATTAACTGCGTAACATGATTTGGAAAAAAAATGGAAAATTTTGGGCTTTTCTGGGACCTGTTGTTCGAACGATTTAGCAGGTCTTTTGAACGACTCTGCTTTTCATTCGAACGAAATTCCATCTCATTCGAACGAGATGAAGTCTCTCTCTGGTTTGGCCAGACCTGTTACGTTTTACTGTTCATACTTCGTCTTCCTCAAAATTTCAATCCTAAAACCTCTAAATTTCTCAACCCCAACACCAAAACAGCAATCCTAGTTAATGTTCTAATATGTATAAATTATTTCCCTTAACTTTGAACCATTAATTCATCATAAATCAGTTATAAAATCCAAAATCCCCAATTTAACGATTCAAAACCCTAGTTCATCAAATTTCTATACAAGAACATCAATTTCAATTTCTTCCATCATCAACACTCATCAATTTGGTATTTCTAGACTATCTACATGAGATATTCATCCTACTTTAATCTCCAAATTTTAATAAATGCCATTAATCCTCTAATTTCATCAAAACTTATGAACCAAATAGTGAATATAATACACCTACACTAACATGAACATGCTTGCTACTATAAATTGCAAGAATTAAACACTTGCCTTAATTTCGACGGTCTGATCCGCTATTGATATGGGTATGGGTGCGTTTCTCGTCTCTCGTTCTACACTTTGGTAGAGTTTTTGGTGTGTGTTCTTGAGTTAGGCACCAAGAACTCTTATGGCTTCTTCTTCCTTCCTCTGTGCCTTTCTCTTTTCTCTCACATAGGTTTAGAGTTGATAACTCCCCTCTAACCCATGTACCTCCTTATTTAATTTCATATTTTTCGTGCATAATATCACCCCAAAATTCCAAAGGACAAAAATACCCCTATGGAGTGCCGGTTAGGCCTAAAACTACCATAAAGTCCAAATAAAATGCCCAGGTGGAGTTTTTTTACTATCTCGACCCTTCCGGACTCAATGGCGCACTTGAAATTACCATAGGAGTTATAAAAAATGATTTATTTTTTTATTCCATACAATTAGTCCCGACACGACTCACACGCACGTCCTGACTTAAAAAACCAATTTGTCGTATAAAATACCAAACTGTCGTATTTCGCACTCCGACAATTTATAAAAATTATATAATTCCATATTACATATACCCACAGTAATAATCAATGATTTCCATCAATAAGTATTAACCATTGGCGCACTTTTAAATTCAGATTAATTAACAATTAAATTTCCCAACCTTTTTAATTTAATTAATCCCACAATAATAATTAATCGCATAATTGTTTAATATCATAAAAATGCGAGGTATTACATCTACTCGATTGGTTAATCTCTTTCAGGAATGTATAAAAATCCACCAATTAGGAGTGTTAAGATCTTTTGAGTATAAGACTTAACTGGCATCAGAAGCAGGCTAATAAAGCTCATTATTGGTACTCTTTAACTTATCAAAATTAACCATCACCAAATTGGAGTCTGGACAATGTTTATAACCATTGATATTATCCTCAACCCCCACCCAATTAAAATAAAACACTACCTCCTCAAATAGCATATATTCCAACTCAATTATTTGCCTGATAACTCCGTAATACATTATCCAAACATCTTTAAGATTTTTATCACTTTTCCTTACCCTAAATTGAGTCTAAGCCTTCATGCAAACACCACTATCTTATGTCACAATAGTATCATTGTGATACTTGAGAGAGAATACAAAGCCATTGGTGCAGTATATTTTGTATGTTTTAACCTTGTGTTTTGGCCCTTGTAGTAACCTTCACAACATAACATTTGTCTATGTCTCTCCAGAAGTGACCAGCTGTGCAATAGAAATTAAATAGTAGTTATAAAGTGAGTCTGGATAATAAAGAATGTAACTTAATTTACTACTAAAATCAAGAGCACCTTATCATATAACCACCGAATGAAAGAAGTTTGTATCTCTACTTCGGTTAATTGGCTCCCATTTCCTTTTACCATAAAAAATGGATTTTAGTAACTTTTTATACTCACTGTAATTTATTCATATAAGTTCGTGTATTAGTATTTAAATATAAATTTCGATAAATACTTATTAAATTGCTCATACCTGTAGAATTCTTCAAGGCCATTAACATTAAGTAGAAATAGGACCCATCGACGTATTTGTTAAAACTGTTTAGGTTCCAACATCACAATCTTATCATCTAATAATGCCCCTTCATATAAAAAAAACTCTCCATCTTCATCTAGAAATTCTTCATGTGCATGTTTATGGTTTCCATCAAGAGAATTAAGCATATACTCCATGCAATACCTAACAGATTCAGCACTAACATAGGACTCCGCAATTGAACCTTCAATTTATCGATTATCGCTAGGTATATCTTTTAAATCCCGTATCTTCCTATTCGTGTGAATAAGAAAAAAGTATATGTGACATATTATTTAACAATGATCTATACGTATATGATTGTCTTTGTGTTTGTGCGAAAATAAAAATTAATGTAAAGAGTTTACCGTTTAAACGGATACATCCCATGTATTTTTGTAGGACCACAAGCCAATGCTTCATTGGATAAATGAACAGTAAGGTGGATACTAATATAAAAAAATATCAGAGGAAAGTGTTTCTCCAACACACATAATGCCTCTGCAACCATAAACTTATCCCTTTCCATATCCTCGCGAATTAAGACTTTTGAGCACATTATTTTGAAAAATAAGCTTAACTGTTGAATAACTCTTCGCAAATCTTTGTATTTCGAAAATTCATGCTGAAGTAATATGGGCAACAAATACTCCATAATAACATGATAGTCACGTGACTTCATTGAGTGTGAACCAGGTGGGTTAAGGGCGACGATATTGCTCAGGTTGGACGAAAAGCTGGACGATGGCTTTAAGTCTTTCAAAATTTGACAAAACTGTTGTTTCTCTTCTTTATCCAATATAAATGATGTTTTTGGTTTCATCCCTTTCCCGATTTGATCATCTTCTCGCATCCATTGACCACTATGTATGCCTAAGTCTTTCATATCCTTCTGAGCATTTATTATATCTTTAGTTTTCATTTTATCATCGAGGATTGTACTTATTAAATGCTCTGCAACATTCTTCTCGATGTGCATCACATCAAGAACATGTCGAATTTTATGAGTACTCCAATATTTTAAGTCAAATAAAATTGAACTTTTATACCATGCCTCCTTAACTTCAACATTACAATTCTCATTTGCATCACACTTCTTTTGCTTCTTACTGAAAACTTTTGGAGAATTTCTTAGTGTATACTCGATGCAAAGTGAATGCTTTAAAAGTGCGTTCCCATTCAACCGACGTGGAGGATTTACGTTAGGTGATCCATGTCAAGGAAAATACGATAGTTTGTACAAACTATCCTACTATTGTGCATTAATAAGATTGATGGAGTATCATCGCCACAAACAGGGAAAACTGTATAACCATGTGTAGCACACCCAGATAAATTACCATATGCATTGAAATCGTGGATCCCCTATATTAATATGACTTTCAATGTAAAAGGTTGCATCTCATACATGTCATAAGCAGGAACACCTACTTCCCACAATTCCTTCAACTCATCAACCAATGGTTGAAGAAAAATGTCAATGTCTTGACCTAGTGCCTTCGGACCAGGTATTAACAAAGACAATATTTGAAACTTTCTCTTCATGCACAATGCAAGGGAAAGATTATTTGTCACCATGATGAAAGACCAACAACTATAACTAGCAAACTGAATGCCACGAGGATTAAACCCATCGGTTACTATTGAGAGCCAAGCATTGCTTCCTTCTTTAGCAAATTCAGGCCATTATGATTTGAAACTCCTCAATTGGGACGAATCACTTAGATGTCTCTGGTAATACCATGAAGTGGTTGCCCTATGGTGCCATGTCATTTCTCGGGCTATCAACGGAATAGTATAAAATCTCATCAACCTTGGAATCAGAGGGAAATATCTCAACACCTTTTTAGATTCTTTGGAAATCCTTCCCCATTTCCTCATAGTAACTGAATACCTTGATTCTTCGCGTTGGGGATATTCATCCATGTATTCATTCTCCTTCCAATATAAGACACAATTATTGATGTATGCATGGATGTAATTGGCCTTCATCCCTAATTCTTTCATCATGCTCTTCATCTTTGGATATTTTTCAGGTAGTGTATTACCTTTTGGAATCCACCTTTTTAAGATAGACAAGAGTGTCGTGACACTATTTCCTGACCAACCAAATTGCTTCTTTAAGTTTTGAAGTTCTACAATCGAAGAAAGAGTTGTCTCAAGACCCTCGCATGAAAGATATAATTTCTCAACTGATAATCTCTTATTTTCATTGTACTTATTATGTTTGACATGATATTCTTTGAAAACTCTCGACTGACCGCATTCAACATCTACACAAGATTCCTCATGCACTCTATAATAAACATCAACAAGATTTTTCATCCCAACACTTTGTTACTCGATGTTTTCTTCTACTATGTTCTCCTCAACTTTTTCTACTGGTGGGGGATCAATAGTGTTCACAGATGTATTTTCACCGTGAAAAAATCATACAGTATACAATTGATGGATACTGTTCCTCCACCGATGTCTCTCTACTTCTTTTGATTTCTGACGCAATTTATTGCGACACTTTGAACATGGACAAGGTATCGTTGTCAACCCCTAGTCATTATTCTCTTCCACAAATTTAATAAACTCTTCAATGACCTTTAAATACACCAAGTTGCTTTTGTTCTCTTCGGTCATCCAGTATTTGTTAATAGGTCATGACATTCTATAAAACCAGATAAAACACACATTAATAGTAAGTTGCAACTGTTATCTTCGATAATGGTTGGTGTCTATTTATAGTAATTAATTATATTATGACTTATGTTAAATTCATGATTTCTAAATTCTGAACAAACTTCTGATGGATAAAAAGAAAATTTAAGCATTTTCATCAAATCAAGTAACTAAAACACATAATTCATCATGATTTATATTTGCAACTAACGTGATCATTCATGGGGTTCCTTTTGATCTACCATAAAACTTAAGATGTGCATTGCAATAAGTCCATTGGACAAAACTAAATATTAATCAACTTAAAATACAGAGATAAAAAAATGACCCGCCTCGTAACGTCTCAATCTAAAATGGAAACTTATCATAATGCTCATTTTTTATAAAAAAATATATATCAACAACTTTGGTTAATAAATACATATATAGTATAACTATTTGCATGAATAAAGTATTAACCTTAAATTTTCACTTTATCACTAACATTAGCTACCATAAGTTAGCATTAAATACATAAGCAACATATTCTGAGTATAACATATTACTATTAGAGAAAGACTTTTTTTGGTAAAACAATATGCATCAAACTAATCAAAATCACTTTGTGACATATAAAAGAAAAATAATTAAAAAGAAAATAAATGAAAACAAAATACTAAAATTAAACATAGTAGTACCATTTTCTTCCAATGGACATTAGTAAAAACACCCATTAAAATAGGAAATGAACAAACTCAAATTGCATAAACATCTCCAGGCCTAACAATGAAACATTAACTAAGGAATATAAGATGATTTGGCTTTAAAATTTATAACCCCAAATTTAAATTTATACTTGGGTAAAAAATTAAAACAAAATACATGTATTGTACAGTAAAAAGTATGAGAGAAATTATAGTACCACATAATGAGATCCATTCACATCACCAACAAATATCATTTTATAATTCATGTTAACAACATTTAAACATCATATAATACAATGCCTTTTTGGTCCAATAAACTTCGTAGGAATATTGAAGCAAAAACAACAATGTTCGTTTCAACCAATAAAAAGTTAAATGCCTTTTGGGGGGAACTTAAAATTAGAGCTAGGAGTTAAAAAAATCAGTGTTTTTTCCTTATTAAATCATCTATAACCCCTCACATACATGAGACGAGAGAAGCGAGTTTGTTTCAGATGAGAGAAGTAAGAGAAAATTACCTGATCTGATCAAACTAAGGCTGGGAATGGTGAGAGACTAGAGAAACTGGGCGGTGTAACCTAGAGAGAGATGAACAAGTTTGGGGAGGCATTAGAGAAAGAGACGGGAGAGAGTTGGAGAGAGGGATCTTCCACTATTTTTTTTCTTTTTTAAATGACTTTTGCATATAATTCTAATATATTTGTAATGTTTTTTTTCTATTAATAATGGATTTTGTCCATTACAAATGTGTAACGGATAAAATTCGTTACAAATAGGAAAAAAATTGTTACAATTTTCCTCTTTTGGTGCAATGAAAGTTGGAAAGATTCTCCTCGGTCCTTCATGAGGTAAGGTTGAGAGGCAAGGAATAGGTTATGACGGTGCACCCACTTTGCATATCGCACCCAAGCCGGTTCTCAAGTTTATATAGATTCATATGGCCCTCATCCTAACCCATCAAGGAAAGATCGTCCTAGACATTTTGATCAGGGTAGATCCAAGCCCATTTATATTTGTTCCCATTGCAAATAAAGAGGTCACCTTAGAGAGTTTTGCTTTAATCTATGGAGAGTTTTTCACATGCATATTCCCCGATATGCTCCATACGAGTTCCTACACATGTTCCCACATGCACTCCCACACATGTCACTCCACATGCTCCTGCATATCACCATAGAGATTTCGCTAGTTTTTGAAAGAAAGTAGATTTTTTAGTCAAGACTTCATAATGTTTTATGGAGGAATTTCATAGGATGGTTTCTCCTTTTGAGAACTCCTCTGGGCCTAATGATTGAGGTTGGGACTTGTTTCTAGAATAGGGTGATTATTATTTTCATATCTTATATCCTATTGCTAGACTGTATTATCATTATATTCACATGATCTCTATTTTGATATATTTTGAAATACTCCAATTTTTTTTAAATGTTTAAAAAAATTGGAAAAAGATTGTATTTTGATAAAATTTTTGAAAAAGATAAAAAGATTTTTGTATTTTTATTTTTTAACCGTATATGGATAAACATTTAAGATATTCGGATCACCCCTACATTCCATTTATTCACGTGACTTTTTCATTGTTCTTTGAGACATGGCTTTGTTTCATTAGTGTGATTAATAATGTTTGAATAATATTTCGTTGATCATTATTACTTAATTTTTAAATGTTAGACTCTTTGTCACCTTTATTGAACACGTGCACGGGCTTTTTGAACATTGTACTTGTTTATCATGTGTCGAATACGATGTTCTAATCTCAATCTTACTTAATAACAAACCAAATGTAAAAATATATAAGTTGTTCTTATAATAACCATGGGCCGAATTTCGTTTCCCAAAAAATATCAATATATTTTAAGCAATGGAAAGGGGCTACGAAAGAGCAAAATTCTCTTTGCGTTAAAACCCACCATTTGTAAAAAAATCCTAAAAAGATTAACGGCACATAAAAATAAAAGTGCCAATGCCATTTATTTCGTATTCAATGATGCTTCACTACATATGAGCATTATGATATCTTCAAAATATTTGAAAGTGAATTAATATATGCATGTGAGATTTTGAGAGAGTTATAAAGTAGGAGATCAATGGGTTTACACAACGGACTCTCTTGAAAAGCAATAAATAGTTTGACATTATTAATTTGAGAATTATTAAAATTCATGGCATATTGCATAAGTCGAGTTAATTTCATATAAGTTTAACACTTTATACCTAAAGTAGACATTGAGTTCTTTCTTTAGAAGTGTCTCGTGACTTCGTGCGCCTATGTTATGAATGCTTATGTTGATTTGCGTATGAAAAATGTTCACACAATTACATTCTGTTTTCACGATTCAAATATTTTAGTGTTATTCCATGGTGACTATGTATTTTTATACCTATATGTACTTTGTATACCTTATACTTATAAAATTAAAATAAAATAAAAAACAGTTGTTTGATAAGGGGATAACACATTATGCCTTTTGGAGTATCATTAGTTGTGCTTATTGATTATCTTTGTGATGATATCTTTTCTTCTTCATGTGATTATTATTATTCATGTTTAGATTCTACTCCTTTGTCTATTACAGACAAAAAGGGGGAGAACAAAATGAGGTGGAGTCTATTTATTTTTTAAACTCGTACACGTCACGATATTTCTTTTGTCTTATGTGTGGAGGTCATTCCACCTTGAGATGATTTCATGGACCGCACAAGATAAAGACATTCAGTTGAAGACTTATACATTTATGAATTTTGGTTTCTTAATTTGGTAGGGCATTAGTTGTATTAGTCTTAGGGGTCAATTTGGCTTTGATTTGCGTTTTGTACCAGAATAACCAAAAGGAGGAGATCTGTAAGAGCAAGTTTTATAATTTTTCCATTTAGTTTTTATTTATCCTATCTCATTACACACTACTACACCTTCATGACTACTTTCACGTATTCGAAGACAAAAGGTTGATGACATTTCCAAGATTGAAGATCGTTCATCCAACTTTACCCGAGAAGAGTTATGAGAGAGTTTGGTAAAGACTTTAATTTTTCAAGGGTCATTTTTAAAGAGTTTGTATTTCAAAATATTTTTAAATATTTTTAAAATCTTGCTAACTCATTAGAACGATATTGGCATGTTGTTCGAACGCGTTTACACAGTGTCATTAGAACGAAACTCCTTCAATTGAACGAAATTCGGGACGACGCCTTTTTGTCAGTTCTGGAATGTCATTTGAAGTTTCATTGGATGTCGTTCAAACGAGATTGGGTACATCATTAGAACGAGTTTCTCACATTCGAACAAGATTTAAAGCGACTCCTTTTGATCATCTCTGGAATTCCGTTTGAAGTTTTGTTGAAAATACGTTCGAATGAGGTACCTAGTCGTTCGAACGAGAGTGAGAGTTTTTATTTTTTTTAAAAACCCGATCCAAATCTCTAATGCCCATATCTTTGCAGCAAACTTCCTTCAAAATAGTGATACGAGATTAGACTCTTTTCAAAGCCATTTCAGAGTTCTTTTTAGATCAATCTGTATCAAATTTTCATCAAAACCCCTTGGAACTTTAAATATCACTTTACCAAATCACGAAGAATAAATTCCTTATTAAGAGACTCCTATAGAGATTTTTTCTACTACTAATTTGTGGAGCTGATGCTCTACTGCTGAAGAAGAAAGTTGATCGGTGGATACCGAGATAAGACTGCTTCCTGTGAACGGTGTTAGACTGTGCTACCTCTTTAGAAGACTTGAAGAATTGCGCGTTATACTTAGTGAGCTAAGTAGTCTGTAAGTCATATAATGTCCGTCAATTTTGAGACAGTGTTGAAATAGAGGTTTTGTCCGAAAGGAATTTTTCTGTTGAAATAGTCGTTTTGTCCGAAAGGAATTTTTCTTACTTCTTCGCATGCTTATTTTGTTTATGTGATTTGACTTATTTAATTTGGACTTCATCATTACATGCACACTAAAATATATCAAGATAGAAATTTTTAAAATTTAAATTTGTGTGTGTTTGGCCTAAAATACGAATAAATCCATAGAATTCGCATTATCAACCCCGAATCGATTAAGCCTTTGAGCCGAATCGATTCGGCCCCTATATAACTGACTTATTTGTTTTTCAAGTTTGCTATTTTTGGCTTTGTATATATAGTTTCTCCCCTCATTTGTTTGAGATATCTAGATTTCGTTATAGTTTTAGGTATATTAGATTTTGGTTGGGAGCTCATCTCTTTCTCTCTCCTAAGGTTTACATTCCATTTGTGGTATAAGTGTACTATTCATTGTCTTCCTCTATTAATTTAAGCTTCCATTATTATATTCATGTTTTGTTAAATTAGTTGCTTTCAAGTATTTATTGCTTTCCTTTAATTTTCATTTTATTTACCATGCTTTCTAGCTAGATTAATTTGTTTGAGATTATTGAACTCACCTTAGGTTAATTAGTTTTGGGCTATAGTATAATGGTTTAGGGTAGTTGTGTTAGGTTAATTTGTTCTTAGTTTTGTATCTAGGAAGGTTTATGGAGTATATCATGTATGCGCCATGTTTGTGACCTTGAGTGCGTAATCTCGACAATATTTGTTGACGCTAAAATTAAAGAAGGATATTATGAGAGTTTAGGGGGTGACAACTCTAAGTTTGATTCATTGTGAAAATGAGAATTAATGTTGATAACATTTTCCTTTCCATGTAACCATTTATGCTAATTAGTCTGAGGTGTGGGATATTGTTCTCAATCTATTGCTTTATTCTTGTCGTTAACATAGTTTCAATATTTTTCTAGTTTAGTTTAATTAAAATATTATCTTTTACAATTTTATTCGTAAGTAATAAACCAATTAAAGTCAAACAAACATTCTCTCTAGATTCGATACTCAGACTAGTTGCTACCCCGTAAAAGTGTAGTTAAAGTTTAGATTTTTTATATTAAAGTGGAAACCATAAACAACGATTAGTGGCCTTACATGACCACTCAATTTTCGCCTCATCAAACACACATGCAAACTATAAAGAGTATTGGACACAAAAAAATAATATTTTGAAAATTCATTTTTTCACTTTTATTCTTCAACTCTTCTCGTTTATCTGCTCAAGACATTCCCTAGACACAAAGAATGTGTAAGTCATAATTGTACTATGATATGTATGTAATTCAAAGTTGAACATGTAGAAAATCGGTAGGAGTCAAAATGATTTTTTTACAACTTTCAAATTACTTATCCTTCATGAAACTTTTTTGAGGAATCATTTCGAAAGCTCTCTCATAGATCTCTTTTGACAAATCTCTTCGAAAGCCCTCTCAAACTACAAATTTTGTTTAAATTCCAACTTGTATTTTAAGATATTTAATTTTGAAGATCTAGCACAGAACGGCAAAATAACTAAAGGGACCTTAGCGTCTAAATCAGTAAGACACTGTCATAAGCTCGAGGACTCCACACCTTAAAAAATACATTCTCCTGTCCCACCGAACCAAAACATTATAAAAAGGACTTGAGAAGAAATTTCTATTAGCTTAATTCTTGTAGTTGTTTGTAGTAGAGATATACGTCTAATACATGCTTATTACTTAGTAATACATGTATTTCCAATGTAACCGAATAAGAGAGAATATATATATTAGAAGAGTTGGAATATATTATTTAGGTTGTTGGAATAAGAGCAGCATATAAGAATTGATTCCAAGTGTCGGGAACTCCAGCAAGACACCAATGGCTGCAGTCGGAGGCACGGTGGCCACCAAAGCCATAAATGGAAGGATGTCCATCTTTCCTCAACTGTGACAATTTTGTGGTCTTGATCAAATACACTCGACTTGACATTTTGCTCAACACTTTTTCTACTACAGCTTCTGCTGGATGTGGACCTCCTCTGTAGTTTCTTTGATGTCCAACTGGTTTTTGTTCTCCGCGGCAATCCTTTCTGTCTCGGCCTCCCCAATCACTTGAACTGATTTCAACAACAAATATTAAACACCATAAATAAATAAGAAACTAAAACAAACACACAGAGTTAAAATAGATCTGAGGCCAATTCCAAACCTTATAAGTTAGCAATATCAATAGTATGCTCTAAGCTATCTTATGTTAGAACTTCGACCTATATTTGAAGTATATGTCGATCCATTCTGCTCAAGTATATTTCTGATTCAGTGACACTAGATTCTTTGCGCCGTGCTTTCTCCTTAACCTATTTTTATTTGTAACAAGAAATATAAGTGTTGTGCGACTATTACACAGTAATTGTAGTTTTCCCCGAGCAACTGAAATGCCACCTAGGATTTAAGCTCAATCCGCTTCTATTTTGACCAACCTAAAGTTTTAGCTTATTTGGAAGGCAAAATAAGTAAAAGGGCTAGAGTTGGTATAATATTCATACAATAATTATAACATCACACTCCCAAACAAAAAACTCTGCTATTTTTTAATGCAAGGAAGAAAGGTAAGATAAATCCATTTATACTTGCAATCTAAATGGAAAAGAAACCTTTTCCACTCCTTTTTTATTCGATTAGAGGATGCAGCTTTTGTAATTTGGTAAAGAAAATGCAAAAGATAGTAAGACTTTAGGCATATAGATCAATTATTATTTCAAATTACAATACTTGATTTAAACCCCTTCTATCCTTTTTCTATAATCACAAAATGAAATTGAAATACAAGGAATGTGTTTTACCATTCAAGCGGAAGAGATTATTTTACTTACTTTGAATGATCAGGGGAAACACCCTGAAAGAAGACCTTGGTTTGGTTAGGGTTCACATTGTAGTCTACCCATCTTGCCCAAGTTCTTAACCCTTTCTCAAAGGCAATCAATCGGTCCATATCTTTATACGTCTTGTTAGCGTCCTGTATAAAATCCCATCTGCCTCATAAAAAAATATATAAAATTTATTCTGTGTTTGGATCATCTAGTGAAGAAAAGACAAACGGAAATGATGAAAAGAGGGCGTACGGTTGTTTGCGTCCAGTGTGAAGCCACCAATGCCATGTATTAAATATCAGGGTATCTATTCCTTTCCATTGTTTTCCAGAGTTGATGGAGTTAAGTTTTAGTATTCTACCACTCTTCTCCTTTACTATGTCAACCAGAAAGGTGTTGCGATTCATCATTACTGTAACATTATATGCCTGCAAAACCTCAAATCATCAATGCACTTGCATTAATTATTATTTTCGCAATCTCTTCTGTATTTCCCAACTCTAGATTGATTAGCATATAAATTTTAAAATCTTACCAAGCAAGCTATATCAAATTTAAAAACAAAACAAAAAAAATTAATTGCAATATTTGAATTTACAAGTACCATGTGGTGCCCATCCTAGTACTTCAACCACAGCCAATATATACATAACACTTACATCAAAGATTTTTATGTTAGTTTTGGAATTAATCTCTAGACAATTCAAACAATATTAGATTGGATCCTCACAAACAAAGCACCTTCTATGTGTCTTATCTGTAACTCAAAAATTATGTCAATTGGATGAAATTTTTCATGATGAGAGGAGAGAATATTACAGAGAACCAAAAAGTAGATAAACCGCCCCTCCTTGCTAACTTGTAATGAGCATGAGGAACTGATCTATGAAGCATGCAAGTGAGTGATTGCCACTGATTCAAACTCAGTGAGTCACCTACAAACATAATGCGTTTCCCCCTCTGTATACGCAAGAAATCTCTCCCATTAAACCTACATTTGCCAAAATCGTGAATTAGTTACAATTTATATATTTTTAAGTAAAGGATCCATAAGTTATAATAAATAGATATCATTTATTTTATAGTTATAATATACTAGATAAAAATATCCCCAATTTTGTGATTAATATAAAATATATTTTAAGATAGGATCGTTAACATTAGTCCTATTCATCGCACCTGATGTGCAGCCGTAGTTTTTTTTGCCAAAACAAAAGGTTTATTTAAAACAAAGGTATTTTATGTCATGACTCTGATCAAAGTGTAAAAAAGAAACTAACAACTCAGATACGGACAAGAAAACAGTAAAACAAAATGGACTGTGTACAGAGATAAAAGCTAGGACATCGGCACAAGTGTTGGCTTCTCAAAAACAAAGGTTGAGAATGACATGGTGGAACCTGAGAAGGGCTTCATATATGGCATGTGTCAAATCCACGTGAGCTTGGGCCAGGGCTGAGGTCCTGGTAAGCATATAGAATGCAGTTTGGCAATCAGTTTCTACTCCAATACATTTTATTCTCGCATGAAAATCTAGGTCTAGTCCTATTTTTAGAGCCCAAAGTTCGACCGTCAATGATAACACATAACCAATATTACGACTAAAGCCTAATAAAAACTGGCCCTGGGAATTTCTGATAAGTCCGCCTATGGACGTAGGGCCTGTGACATGGGATTTGGCTCTGTCGGTATTGCATTTAAAGAAAGGCTGAATGGGCGGAGTCGAGGCAATAAGGAATTGTCTACTTGCAGGATCCGACTGGGGTCGTTGAGTGTCTCAGGTGCAGAGAAATTGAACAAGTTGGTCAGACACCGTATGAAGAATAAGATACTTGACAATCAGCTTATAATGGAATAGAGCTTCATTACGTTCAATCTATAACGCTTTGAAAAGAAAAAACAGTTGGACCTCCTGGTTAGTTGGCTGGAGTTTCCCGCAGCGTATTTCTAAGATTAGAAGAATGGATAATGGGGTGGAATCCATCTCGTTAGGGGGGAGACGTAGATGATAAAATTATGGGCAATCAGTAAAAAATTGGGTGTTGGAGCCCATTAGGCCACATAGCGGATAGTCACCCGATGGGAGTTTACGATAGTAGTGGAGCCAATCAGCAGTGGGTAATCCCTGGTGCACTAAAAACCATAGGAAGTTTTTCATCTTGGGTGGGAGTTTATTGTGCCATAGCCACATCCATGGCAGGGATTGTTGGAATATGGTGTTTACATTTATTATTATGTTTCATGTCTTAGTTATATTTCTAATAAGCCAAGAGTATTTTGGTATTTGTAGTGTCTCTTATGTTAAGTTAGGATTTAGTATGTGTCCTATTTATACCCCTTTAAGGGTCTTTGTAATATCATCCATTTATCATCAATTATCAATATACAATCTGAATTTCTAGTTGGTATCAGAGCCAAAGGCTTTCTTATTCCGCCTTCTCCGGCGGGCGGCTATTGCCGCCGTCAAATAGTTGCTTTGAGCCTCTCCTCTTTGAAGATGTTGCTGGTCCGTCCAACCTCACCGGAGGTAAAATGATGGTAACCTGCGTGACGAAAGCTCCGACAGTGCTCCGGTTTGGGGCAAAACAGTTGCCATTCTTGGGAGTCTACCGCTTATGCTTGGTCTCCATCTGGTTTCTTTATCTTGTTTCGCCTTCTCCGGCGGGTGGCAAAGGCCGCCCGTCCGGTCAAAGATCTTCTTTGTTCAGCAAGTTTTTGTTCATTAATCGTGGCTATATAGCTTGGTTGCTCTGGGTTACCTACCCGATCTGCGAGCTGATCGATCTTTGGCGACTGAATAGTGTTTTTGGTTGCTGGTTGGAGGTCTTTGGGTTGATTGATGGTGCTGTCCACCGTGTGCGAAGGACCGTCTGCCCTTGATCATTCGTTATTTGTAGTCTGGAACTGGGTCTACTTATCTTTTGTTTGTTGATGCTTCTGGTGTGGCTGCTGGGATGGTTCATTTTTGCATATGTGGTGTAGAGAGAGGAAAAATAAGGAAAAGAGAAGGGGGAGGCACCAGGTATTGTTGGTGGGCCATATAGCTGTTTAGGATCCTTCTATTGTTTAACATTTTTTTAGCAAAGCTACATGAACCCCTATTTTATACCCTTATTGTGTACTTTATAATAAGAAAAGGCATTAAGAGATTTTACTCTATGTCTTGGCGGGATCCACAACAACAAGGTATAGTATTTAAATGCACATGGTATAGAAAAAGATACAAAAAAGGGGTACTCATAATTTTATTGTTTTTGTATTTGGTCGGCCACATATTAGCTAGGTAAAACAACTTTTGCTTTAAGCCAACTTCATTTATTTACTTAAAGTTGGGGTTTGGGTCCCATTTTTCAGCCCCTATTTTTTTAAAAATGAAGTTCAACCTCTCTTGCCTTCTAAAAATTGCGAATCAGCCCCTATTTTTTGGAATTTCCACTTTTCCTAGAATATTTTAGAAATTATATTTTCAGCCCCTCAACTTCTGAAATTTACATTTTGACCCCTAAAATTTCTGTTATCCCAAATCTGCCCCTGCATTTTCATGAATTCCCACTTTTGCCCATGAAACTTTTGGAAATTATTTTCATCCCACGAATTTTCTGAAAATTTTAATTTCAGCCCCTAAACTTTGGGGACTTTTGCTCTTTGGGGTAGAAGATGTTGGGTTCTTTATAGGAGATTTCTTCGATATTTGTGTTGAAGATGATTGAGTGACTTGCATGCATTTTCACGATATGGAATTGTATGATATGGTTGATTTATTCCTACTATTTGGGCATGCCGATGTTTTTGATGGGGTTGGTTTGTTGGTTACGTCTCCCATAGAGGACAAGTTGCCTGGAGTGGTCGAGTTGGTTTGAGGGTATGTCGACCCATTTTGGGAGACTTTGACTACATTTTCCACCATTAGCAATATTCTTATCTACATGTGATGTTGTAGATTCTTAGTACATTTTTCTCATGTCATTTGGAGTCGCGATATTTTTCTGGGTTTGTGAAGTTTTTTCATTGCTTATATGCAATTGAAGGTATCCTTCACTCCGTTTCATCTCTTGTGATCTAGAGATTATTTGTCGTTACTCTGTTACATTGGTCTGATTTGAGGATTCTTATCTGGTTCATCTCGATTTGTGGTCCATTTGGTTCGAGTTGTTTGATGACATTGTGTTGGTAGGATTGGCCCTTTTTTATCTCAAGTCAACTTTTGATTTGAGGTCTGATTTGATTTGTTCATTGGCATGGTCGGATCGGCTTTTTTTGTGTCAGGAACACTTTCATATGGGTGGGTGTCTTTTTTGGCACATGTATTACGATGGGTACCAAGGGGGAGTGTTGTGTGGGTATATTGGTGGTCTGCCTCATGCTTTTATTTTCTTCAGCAAGTCGATTGGTCCAACTGTGAGGGGGAGTGTTGTCATATCGTATCCCACGTTTAATTCGACGGGTTGAGGTTTTGCTTTGGGACCTGCACATTTACAAGCCTAATTGAATCATTTTGATGTTGATCGGAGACCCGTGTTCAAGTTGCAATCTTCAACGACGAGTAACATATCTTGGTGCAAATTGAATTTGGTTTGTCACCTCCATAAATTTGAGGGGGAGTGTTGGAATATGGTGTTTACATTTATTATTATATTTTATGTCTTGGTTATATTTCTAATAAGCCAAGGGTATTTTGGTATTTGTAGTGTCTCTTATGTTAGGTTAGGGTTTAGTGTGTGTCCTATTTATATCCCTTTAAGGGTCTTTGTAATATCATCCATTTATCATCAATTATCAATATACATTCTGAATTTCTAGTGGGATGGGGTGTGTTAATGAATAGTGTCATAGTTCAGCCAATGACATGTGTTTTTCATTGTAAATTTACTGGAGTTGCTAGGCCACCAGTAAGGGAGATCCCAATCTGCTATGAGGGATATAGGAATTGTTTGAATATAGAGAAATAAATCGATTGACAAGTAATGAGATAACACCGACAGATTCCAGTGATGGTTGGTCATAAAGTGGGATAACGGGATATTACGAGCGATAGGGGATAAGCTGGGAAATCGCTCCGTAAGTGGTTCTTGAAGAACCCAAATGTGGTTTCCAAGAGTGATATTACCAAGTCCAATACTCCATTTGATTCCCTACCGGAGTATGGGAATGAGCAACACTACTCGATTCAAAAAACAAAATGCTTTGGTAGAGCGATGGGCTTCTTCCAACGTGGAGTGCGGGTAATATTTATGCTTAAGGACACGAGTCTAGAAATTATCTAGCTCAGTGAACAATTTCCATATGAGCTTAAACATAAAGATAGTGTTAAGATTGTGAAGATTTTTAATGCCCATACCACCATATTGCTTAAGAACGGTAAGTGTAGACCAGGGAACTGTGGGTGTTTTATATGAGGACGTTGTGGCATTCCAAAAGAAAGTTTTAATCTTCTCAGTGAGGGTATTGAGGATTCCCTCGGGAAAAGAAAATGCTGACATATTGTAGGTCGAGGGTGACATACAAACAACATTAATAAGTGTAGCGCGGCCAGCATAAGAGAGAAAATGAGAGTACCATATCTGTAAACGAGTGCCTAGGTCCACTATAAGGTTAAGAAATAAGTTATGCGTAACACGTCCCGTGATGAGAGGGAGGCCAAGATATTTATCCTGGCTAGGGTTATTGCGGAATCTTAATAGCCTCTGTGTTCTCCGCATAACCAGGCTTGGGGTTGAGGGTCTAAGAGTGATCATAGATTTGTCTCGATTAACTGCGTGTCCGGAGATGAGGGAAAATTCTTCTAGGACTTCCCTAAAATGAACAATAGTAGAAGGGCTTGGCTGGAGGAAGAAGATACAGTCATCTGTGAAAGCTAGGACGGGGATTTTAGGTCCAGTCATTTAAGGTCGGAGGGCTGTCGTCTTTTTCTGACAGCAGTCTAGGTCGATCTTCCGGAGTAGAACATCTAGTACTAAGATAAAAAGAAGCGTATATAAAGGCTCTCCTTGTCGTAGACTCCGAGAAGATCGAAATCGAAGTCCTAGGTGGCCATTAATCAAAGTTTAAAAGGATGGTATTGCAATGCAAGCCGAAATGTAGTTTATCGAGGATACTAGGAAGTCATGCTGCTGCAGCACCCAGCAATTAAAGGACCACTCCATTTGGTCGAATGCTTTTGTTAAGTCTATTTTGATAGCGTAGCTTCCCTTTTGAGATTTAGATTTACGCATCGAATGGAGCATTTCATGCTTAATGAGGATGTTATCTTGAATGTGGTGTCGAGACACAAAAGTCGCCCGATATGGTGATATAAGGGACTGCAGAAAAGGTCTCGTGTGATCCACGAGGATGGAGGAGATGCGTTTGTAAATAATATTACGAAGACTAATGGGACGAAAATGGAAAACTTGCGTTGGGTTGGGACGCTTAGGAATAAAAATTAATAATATGTGGTTAAGTTGTTGAGGCATTAACCTGAATGCAAAGAAGCCAAAAATAAGTGAACACACGGTTGTTCTGATCTCATACCAATGGATGAGATAGAATTCGACCGTGAGGCCATTAGGCCCCGCGCTTTTATTCCGGCCCATTCTTTTGAGGGTAGACTAAATTTCAAACTCCGTAATATGCGCTGATAGATGAACTTTATCTTCTTTTAGTAAGCGTGGGTGGATCAGTGGTCTGGAAAAGAGTCTGATAGAATAATTGGAATTGGGTGTTAATTGAAGAAGGAGTTTTATGCCACCCAGTGTCAGGGTTAAAGATGGCTAGAATATGATTAATTCGTCGGCGATGAGAGCCATGGGCGTGAAAAAATTTAGTGTTATAATCGTTGTCGAGGTTCCATTTGAGTTTATATTTATTTTTCCAGTATAAAGATTCTTGTGCGAGATAATTGGCCAAGTGGGTTTGAATCTCCCTTTCTTGATGGATCAAGGTTGGGCGGGTTGTCGCCCAATCATCTCACAAGTGAGCAGGAGGTCACTGCACCAAAAAAAAACAAATTATCACCTTTGAACTGGCCAGCCTTATCACGATCATTGACCGTGACAAAAAAATGAGCATTTTTTATCACAATAAATGATCATGACAAGGCCGTGACAACAAGTTATCATCGTTATTGACCGTGAAAAGTCCGTGATAAGAGAAGTTGTCAATAAACTTGAAGGGAAATGTTTCTAGCCATATTGCCAAAAATGCATTGCTTCCAGGAAATAGCCTCTTGCTTGAAAATATGAGTTTCGTGGATGAAGCAGGCCGCGGGTGCCCTTGCCAATGGTTGGTTCCACTGAATATGGAATATCTCGTGAAAGGACTGATACACAGCCCATTATGTATAATAAATAAAACACTGAACCGTTCAAATAGTGGGCGGCGTACTGTCTAGTAATAACGGACAGTGATCAGAGCCAAAATTCAGGAGAAAATTAAAACAGGTGTTGGGATATAAATCCCACCACTGCTTGTTTGCAAGGCTCCTGTCCAGATGTTCACGCACATGGTGCTCGAAAGGCGTATTAGCTTTCCAAGTAACCGCAGGACTAGTAAATCCGAGATAAAAAATATTATGTGTCATCATGAAATGTTTAAGATCTTTGGCCAGTGTTGGGAGGAAAAGTTGACCTCCTAACTTTTCATGAGATTCTAAAATAGTATTAAAATCCCCGAGGAGCGCCCAGGGATTGCTAACAGTAGTGGAAAGATGATGTAAATATTGCCATACCTGTGATTGGGCTGGGGGTTGAGGGGGGCATATAAATAGCGGTGAACTCCATTGGACCTGCATTCGGATCAAGATGAACCATTACATAAATGAACCTAAGAAAGACCGCCACTTCATTAACTATAACTTGTCCATCCATTCATATTACCCAGATGCCACCAGACTGACTTAAATCGTAGATAATATGATTACGAAACGAGAGATGGCCAATTTCCATCACAGATCGTCTGGTGTCCAGACAAGTATCCAATATGACTAACAAGTGAGGCATGTGACAAGTTACATAATTCATAAGCTCGGGCAGGAAGTTTGGGCATCCCACGCCCCTAGCATTCCACAACAGGATTCTCATTAAGTGAACTGTCACATAGGATGTCACCAAACTTCTCTTCGGGAGTATATACCCATATTGGTTTGGGAGAAGTGGGTTGATCAGCAGCTGATCCTCGTTTGGCACCGGATGTGCATGGAAGGTGAAGATTGAGGATGGAACTGTGCGAGTTCTATCGTGATGTTGTCCTAGTTTGATATGAACGTCATGGCGTTGGAATTGATAATGGAAGAGGCGAGGTGCGTCACAGTTGTCTTGGATGATGAGGTCATTGGGCCCATGTTGAATTGCTCGGTGCCCTTCTAAATGCAGTCCGAGGTCAGGGTGGTGAAGATTTTCGATGTTTATGTGGGTGGAGGTCGTTGGTCAGAGTTACGGTGGCAAGTTTCATGGTGGTAAATTCAAATCGGTGTGGTAAGGCTAGTTCAAGAAAATCGAGTGTGGTATTATAGGTCGTGGTGGTAGGAAGAGAAATGGGTCGGATAGGGGGGACTCTGGTGGAGTCAAGGAGAGTTATGAATGCTCTGGGCTTGAGTTATGGTCATCCATATTCAGCAGTGGGTGAAGTAGTGGAAAGGGAATTGGAATCAGCGGGCTGAAGAGAGGCATGGGTGAATGATAATATATGAGGGAGAGAGGGTGCTATATCATGGGTACAAACCAACGTGCATGGGTTGATCACATGCATGTAAAAAGCTGAGAGGATTTGGTCGTAGTCAGGTAATTAACTAGGTGGCAGAAAGTCCAAAGGAGATATCTTTCTATCGTCCTATGTATTTACCCCTTGTTGACCCGTTTGGTTTGGGTTGGATAGAAAAACGGTGGGGATTGTATCAGGATGAATAATCGCCTTACGTTGGGTCGTCTGTGCACCCCTAGGATCCACTATTTTTATAGCCCATCGAGTGTGTTTGGGAGATGTGGGTCCCGAAGTGGAATTCCCAGAATGCTCCTCGTTGTCTCTTACAAGTGATTTTTCATGCAACCCTAATGCAATGTTAATGGACGTACCCATGTCCATCGTGGTGTTATGCGTCAAAGGGTTGCCTCCATTTTTATCGGTGGTTTATTGAGATCTCTGATGAGGACAACGTCTAACCACTTGCCATTCTTCAAGATTTCCATTTTTATCAATGCCATGCAGAGTGTTCTTCGAAATTATTGGACACTATTTTTTGTATATGTCCTTGGTATGTCCAATAATATTGCATTGAAAACAAATATCAGTTTTGAGTTCATAGACAATGCTACGTAAGATACGACCAATTTTGATTTTTCGAGGTAGTGGCTTCTCTATATTAAACATAACGTAGAGACGAGCATACCTTTCCCGTCCCAAGGATTCCATGTGCAAATCTATCTTTATAGGTTTACCCAGCGTTGACGCAATGCGGCGAGGAATTTCATGCTTGTAGTATTCAATCGAAAGTTTATAAATTTGAATCCATAAACTCATGTTTTTTATACTGGCCGTGGATGGTCGGAAATTCTTTCGCCATTGTTGCACTGATAAGTAGTGGTCTTCTAGGAATCAGGGACCTCCCGCAAGAACCGTAACAAAATCATCAAACGAAGATAGGTGTACCAAATAAAAATTATTACCCAAGTTTGTGATAAAAATGGCAGCCTTTAGTTTCTAAAGCCTTGTTAGACGAAGTGTGAGTCGTTGAAACATCAAAAAAATTCCCAGAAGTTTAATGATAATCTATTGTTTCCATTTTTGACGGGCTTGTAATAATTCTTGTGCTCCAATCTCAACAGTAAGCGTGTTATCTGATTGCTACCCCCTTCATCAGTTTGATCTTCTGAATCATAATCGTCCTGGTAAAGTTCCTTGTCCCCAAATTGAAAAATCGTATTCTTAGATTTGCATTTGGAATTTATCGTTCAGAAGAGTTTGTTTGAATATTGGATGGATATGAGTCTTCTGACATGCGCATTACCTTGTCCTTGTAAGAAACAAATGGTGTCGTGTTGGTTAAAGTGGTTACCCGTGAGTCGAGAACAATCATGTTAGTATCCATTTCAGTGGGAGACATGTGGCAATAGTTTGGAGGTTTGGAAGGAGGAAGTTGGTCCAGTATGGTTGCGGCAGGAGAATGAGGGTTCTCCCTCATTCTCTCTCTCTTTAGCTTTGGCAATGTTGGAGGATAAAATTACAGCCATTGTTACACTATCATGTAACAATTAGGTGGAGTCGTACATCGCTCAAACATAGTTTGAGAAACATAACCAGCCTAAAATATGTTCAAAAGTTGACTTTTTTTTAAGTGAGCAAAAAAGATTTGAGATGAGTAGTTTATTATTTTACACTATTTATAGTACGATTAGTTATAGCAAAGTGGACCTAAATAGGAGAATGGGTTTAAATATATATATTCAACTGTCATTCGCAATAAACAAGCATATCTTTAATGAGCTAACTTGGGTAGTTTTACAGCCCTAGAAAAATGGAATAATGGGAGGCCCAAAGTTAATATAACTTCTTTTGAAAGAATCAAACCTAGTAAAATATAAAAACTAATAATGCAAAAACAATTCATTTTACTACTATCCATTACGACGACAACAACAACAATAACAATCTTTATTATACCTCTAATATAATAGTATTAGAGATTAATGAGGAGACTTTAATGTTAATAACTGCTATCATTTGGCCCTTCACTTTCCAAAACCTGTATTTACTACATTAATCTCGATGCTTAGGAACCTTTGTGTGGATATCTCATCATCTATCTTCTTTACACCTAGGTGTGAGGTGAACTCTTTGTCTTCCACCGCTCTTTCCGTTTTCTTCAAAATTCATTATGTTTTTAGGAGGTTTCCTTTCTTTATTGGAAATTTCAAAAGCCGAAGAAGTTAAAATGGTGAGGTTCAAACTCAATACAGAAAATAAATGGAGGCTGAATAGCCCTTCTTATTGACATTTTTCTGTATATGCTTAAAAGCTTCGTTTACAAATTTACTCATTGATTGTTTTTTTATTTTCAGGCTATGATGATGAGAATTTTAATGATGAGAATTTTGACAAGATAGACAATTTAGTAAACCAAAAATAATATGGACTATTCATTCACTCCACTCCACTCCACTCTTCTCTTAGCTTCAGTTTCATTTTTTTTTAATTTTACAACTACTATTAGAAATTCTCTTAATTCAGTTTGAGTGCTTTTCATTTTTAATTTAGCACATATTATTATAAGTTATACCTCTTCACATATGGAACTGGAACTATAAAAAAAATTGGAAAATAATGAAAGGTTTGTGTGTGTAATTGCAGGATGTTGTTGAAGATGAAAAGTAGATGAAGAAGACGATAGTTAGAGCACATTCTGACATGTGTCCAAGAAATTGAGGGAGGAGGGGGGTTATGGGTTTGGGTGCAGTTGTCATTGGTGTTCATTCTGTCTCTTGTAAGCTTCTTAAAATAAGGGGTTGTTTTTAACGAGTGTCAAACATTTTTTCTCTGAGGCTTGTATAGTTTAATTAATTATGTAAAGTCAAACGTTTTCTTCCCATTTTTCAATATTATTTTATGAATTAAACTTAGAATTTGTATATCACCAATTTATTGGGAAAATTGTCACTAACCTTGACACCAAATAAACAAGCACACTAAAGATATAGGCAAGAGAAACCCAAGACAAGCACACAAGGATATACGGAACCACCAAATTTACTACATTCACATAAAGCCTCAATTTCCATATTTACACACTCAAAAATAATATATAATGCAACTATCTTTCTACAAATGGCTACTCCCGAGATTTTGTACATACTTATATCACGGACCCAATTTAATTCCCTACGATTTGTTTCTTTATCTAAAGATTTATATTAACCTATTTTTTTAATTGCAGGTGGCTGCTCGAATTTTCAAGTTTAAAGACAGGTTGGTATATTTAGGAAATTCTTTCGATTTTGAGTAAGAGTAAAGTTTATATATATATATATATATATATATATATATATATATATATATATATATAGAGAGAGAGAGAGAGAGAGAGAGAGAGAGAGAGCAGATCTCATGAGGACCTCTGTTTGCATACCGTTGGCGCGGACCAATTTTGATAAAATAGTAAAAAAAATATTTTTGGGATAATTTTTTTACGTATATTTTTTAAACATTTCAGTAGGACCATAAAAAAATAAACTCAAAATGAATTTTTTTACTATTTAAAAAAAACGGTCAAACTTTATCAATTTTTAACAACTTAAAAACTAACAAAGTTGGACCTATTTTTATAAAATAGCAAAAAAAAATCATTTTGAGCGGATTATTTTTGTATGGCCCTATTGTAATGTTTAAAAACAATAAAAAAAATCAACCAAAAAATATTTTTTTTAGTATTTAAAAAAAAATCTTCATTCAAGGTTCTCAAACAGGGACCTCACTTGATCCTTTCCTTATATATATATATATGTGGGGAGAGGTTCAAAAGTGAACATAAAAAATTAACATTTTAATGAACCTTAACAAAAAACACTTAACACCCATTCAATTTTAATTCCTACGTTGTAATTGGTCCGCGCTAGCGGCAACGGATAGGCATGTGGAATGCGTTTTTATTAATACACCCGTGTCCGTTGCTGCTGGCGTGTGTCACATGCGTGTTCATTGTCGCCGTCGCGGACCAATTACAACATAGAAAATAAAATTGATTGGGTTTTAGATATTTTTTTGTTAAAGTTCATTGAAATGTTCATCATTTATGTTCTCTTCTAAACCTCTCCATATATATATACTAGCGGATGACCGTGTCCGAGGGTACGGCGATAAATTTGCCCCCGTGATAAAACTCAACCCATAATAACCCATCTTTTTACAAAAAAAAAAAAAAACTTAAAAAAAATAATTTTTTAACAAAATATTGAAAAAAATATTTTAATAAAATAATAATATGTGTATATATGCATGCAACACATAAGATGTCACGCATGTTTATCATGCATGACAAACCCTACTAAGACACTATTCATAACACCATTGTCCCATATTATATAGATATATGGCTAGGCTCATGTGCACACTAAGTTTGCACATATTTTTTTTAAAATAGTAAAAAAAAATTGAGTTGATTTTTTTTGTGTGATATTTAAACATTTCAACGGATCCATGTAAAAAAATCAGCTCAAAAAACCTTTTTTTACTATTTTTAAAAAATCGGTCAAATATTTGCTACTTTTCAACACTTTAAAAGCTGCAAAAGTTTGACCGATTTTTTAAAAATAGTGAAGAAAGTTTTTTTGAGCTAATTTTTTTTAAATGGATCCGTTGAAATGTTTAAATATCACATAAAAAAAACTCAAAAATATTTTTTTAATGCTTTCAAAAAATTATTGTGCGCCAACACTCTGCAAACTTAATTTGCCCAGGAGCGTGCCTCTCTCTCTCTCTCTCTCTCTCTCTCTCTCTCTCTCTCTCTCTCTCTATATATATATATATATATATATATATATATATATATATATATATATATATATATATATATATATATATATATAGATAGAGAGAGAGAGAGAGAGAGAGAGAGAGAGAGAGAGAGAGAGAGAGAGAGAGAGAGAGAGAGAGATACTCCAATACATATGAAGTATATATACCTATTTTTTTAGAAATAGTAAAAAAAATATGTTTTGAGTTTAATTTTTTTATATGGCGTTTAAACATTTTTGGGGACCCATATAAAACAAATTAGCTCAAAACAATTTATTTTACTATTTAAAAAAATCGGTCAAACTTTTGCATCTTTTAAAGCACTTTAAAATGTACGAAAGTTTGACCGGTTTTTATAAAATAGTAAAAAAGGTTATTTTGAGTTGATTTTTTATATGAATTCCTTGAAATGTTTAAATACCACATAAAAAAACTCAACTCAAAAATATTTTTTTAAATGTTTTAAAAAAATTGATTTGCGTCAGCATGTATGCATACTTGGTATGTATGAGTCTCTCTTTCTCTCTCTCTGTGTGTGTGTGTGTGTATATATATATATATATCGAGGTTAAAAAAAATACGGGGCGTGATTGAGGCGCGAAAGCCAAGCCTTAAGTCTTAGAAACCTAGGCGTGCCTTAGGGGTGAAAAGACGTTTAAGCCTTTTTAATATATTTTAATATTTTTTAACCATAACAAGGCTATTAAAATACTAAAATTGTACCTAGCATAAAAATATGTCTGAATATATGCACATTAAAATACTATTAGATTATTTTGGATGAGATAATGGTCCGATTTATAAAAAAAATTCTTTAAAAGGCGATATCGTTTCACTAAAGCATTGTTATTTTTTAGAAAAAAGTGCGCCTTAAAGGTTTTACCAAGAATAAGGCGTAAAAATATTAAGGAGGGGCGTTTCTCCCAAGCCTCAAGCCTAGGGGAGTTTTTTTAAACAGTGATATATATATATATATATAATGTTCTTGTTCGGTGAGTCTAAAAATTATTCCTTAAATTATTGGATCTCTCTCTCTTTTTGGGGCTCATCGTTAGGTGACACATGTCCAGTCTGCATATATATATATATATATATATATATATATATATATATATATATATATATATATATATATATATATATATAGAGAGAGAGAGAGAGAGAGAGAGAGAGAGCGGTTCTCATGCATACCCCAGTTTGCATACCGCTGGCGCGGACCAATTTTGATAAAATAGCAAGGTTCTAAAAAACGCGGGGCGTGATCGAGGCGTGGAGGCCAAGCCTTAAGCCTTAGAAGCCTAGGCGGGCCTTGGCGTAAAAAGGCGTGAAAAGGCTTTTAGGTCTTTTTAATATATTTTAATATTTTTTAACCATAACAAGGCTATTAAAATACTAAACTTGTACATATCCTAAAAATACGTCTGAATATTTGCAAATAAAAATACTATTTGATTATTTTGGATGAGATAATGGTCCGGTTTGTAAAAAAATCTTTAAAAGGCGATATCGTTTCACTAAAGCACTGTTGGTTTTAGAGAAAAAGTACGCCTTAAGGGTTTTACCGAGCATAAGGCGTCAAAATCTTAAGGCGGGGCGTTTCTCCCAAGCTTCAAGCCTAGGCGTGCCTAGGCGGAGCCTAGGCGGGTTTTTTAGAACAGTGTAAAATAGTAAAAAAAATATTTTTGATCTAATTTTTTTTTTATAGTTTCTAAACATTTCAATAGGACCATAAAAAAAAATTCAACTCAAAATGAATTTTTTTGCTATTTTAAAAAAATCGGTCAAACTTTGTCAGTTTTTAACAACTTAAAAACTGACAAAGTTTGACCGATTTTTTTAAAATAGCAAAAAAATTCATTTTGAGCTGATTATTTTTTTATGGTCCTACTGAAATGTTTAAAAATCATAAAAAAAAAATCAACCCGAAATTATTTTTTTTACTATTTTAAAAAAATGGTCCGCACGGAGGGTATGCAAACTGGGTATGCATGAGATCCTTTCTGTATATATATATATATATATATATATATATATATATATATATATATATATATATAGAGAGAGAGAGAGAGAGAGAGAGAGAGAGAGAGAGAGAGAGAATATGGATTAATACTAAAATTCTATACGAATTTTATAATAGTTTATTAGTAATTAATAGTTCATTGACTTTCTTGCAATTTAGTTTTCAAAGATTTTACATTTCTTCATGAAAAGGGCCTAATCTCAACTTCTCTTATGTTTTTTTCCCGAGCTTATTATCTAGATAGCTATCTAGATAGCAAATGTGGTTTTCATCTAACAAAGAAGTATCTTAAATATCTGTAAATTGTGAAGAGTTTTCTTGGCAATGTATATAGAATTATAGATATACATATGTGAGTAAGTTCCTATTCAATATGCTGATATTTGTTCATAATAACATTGATTTGGGTTGAATCACAAAAATATTTTTTGGTTTGAATCACAAAATTTTTAGACTACTTATTCCAAGTTCGAGTTTTAACACATTTGATCGAGTCTTATGTGTACTTGACAGGAATTTCCTGCATAACGCTAATTTAGTAATTGGAGATTTGACTTTAATACATATTTAATCGCAAAAGTTTATGGACGGATGTTTATGTTGTAATGGTAAATTCACCATAGTTATATCATTTAGTACTCTATTAGTAATTTGAATTTGTTATTCCAAATAATTATGCCTTTTTTGCAGGTTAGAACTGTCGATACACTCTTATGTTTTGATTTGTAATGTTTGTTTACCAAGTCATTCAGCATCATCCCCCGGCCCCGCTTTCTTTTTTTAGAACTTAGTTTGTTTCTTAAATATGAGAATTTTAAAAACGAGTTACATATATGAAATTGAATCCAAAGTGACATATGATCAATTGATTTAGTTATGTAATGTAAATATAATGAATTTAAAATATTTTTGTTCCCTAAAAATCGCTCGTTAAATGCACGGGCTACGTGCTGCTAATAATAATAATAATAATAGTAATAATAATAATTAAGGGAATCCGATTGATAGAAGAAGATTTCCAAATACATGGTAAAGTCAATTGTCATTCTTAAACTGTTTGTAATTTTGTCCCTCGAAGGTCGGCTCTTACCAGAGAAAGTACTTAGTATGTCTGACATGCAATATTATGTGACTTTGAGTCCTGGGTGGTAAATTATTTATTCAAGAATTGCATGTGTCATCGACCCATAAGATTTGTGAAGAATTAATTTGTGCAGGACGACATGCATGTTCTATGTTTGGATCTATGTATCACATTGAATAATTATTTAGATATATTATGAAAGTAAATTATTAAAATTAGTCTGCAGATTGTTCACTAGATCTATAAACAATAATTGATATTACTAGAGTTAAAGTCCAATGGGATAGACCATTTTAAGGGGATTTTGAATTGTAATTTAAATTTAAGAGTTTATATTAAAAAATCACTCAAATATTTTTCAATCACTTTCAGTCTAGATTTTTTATTTTGTTTTATAAAGTCTTAAATATTAAAAAAAAAAGAGTTCCGGTGAGAGTTGCCGGAACTCCGACAGTGGGGTGGGGAGGTTGAGGGTGAGTGGTACTAGCGCGGACCTTTAAAATTAAGAAAATATTAATTAAATGGATATTTGAGAAATTTTTTAGAATAAAATAAAATCAAATTCTTAAACTAAATATGTATTAAAAAATATTTGAGGAAATTTTTGCTATTTGATTTAAGAATTATTTCTATGCAACAACGGCCTTTTGTGAAATATTTATGATCTACTGAGAATAATTTATATCATGTATAACATTACTTCGATTGTTCATCCTCCAAAGCATTCGCCCGTTGGAATAGTTATTTTCCATGTTCTTTTTCACCAGCTTTCTTTTTTATCTATTTATTTCCACTAAAGAATCAAGTGGGTGCTTTTTGTAGCGGAAATAATGATGAATCATAAAAACAACTTGACCATATCATTCAAAGGATGTATGTAATATGTAATTTCAAAGTTGACATGATTATAACATCTTCAGAATGATATATTCCACTTAATAGATGGAAAATTTCTTAACTAGTGATTCCATCATAAGGAGAGTGCTCGGAATTGTAGCGGTTGGTTGATATCAAATAAAATAATCAACTTTTTAAGACGCTGATCGGGTGAATATTTGTCACTTGGATATAATAAATATTCTTTTTAAAATACACGATTTGAAAATTATTTTCCTTTTAGTGAATTAAATGAATGTAAATAGACAATATTCCCTATGCTCAACTTTACGAAAGTTTTAATTTTTTACAAATGTGCATATTCATAGAGTTATATTCAATCAAAGAGGAAAACCTCAAACCTCTTGTAATTAAAATAATAAATTTTAATAGTTATTTTTATTGAATATATGTTACGTGACCCTATTGTACCTGTTAGTAGATTTGGTAACGAATCGTGTCGAGTCGTGTTCGTGTCGATTTTTATCGTGTTCGAGTCCTTTTAGGTTCATATCTAAACGGACCACTTTTTTATCGTGCGAAAAAGTCATATTTAAATCCGGCACATTAATTTATTTTAAATCTTATATAAGTTAATATATTAGATCATTTTTAACTCAATTAGACTCATTAATTTATTGATGTTACTAATTCTCTCATTTAATATAATTCATTATGATTAAATTAATAGTAAGCTATATAAACTCTTTATAAGTCTCAACAACATATCGTATTTACTTAAATTAATGAGTCTTAACGTGTCTTATCCGGTATAAACGGGTGAAAGCAGTCAACACTACCTGACCCATTAACTATCGTGTCTTATCGGGTTGGCAGTGATATAATCCGAAACCATTAAGGGACATGTCTACCCGTTAATATTAAAGGATTTAGAAATAATGAATTTTAATGGTTACTTTTATTGGGTACGGGTTGGGTGACTCTATAGTACTCGTTAATGTTAACGAATATTAATGAGTAAAATCGGGTACAAGTAAATTTCAAACCAGAACCGTTAGTGTCAACAAGTCAACCGTGTTATTCCGTTAATGAGCCAAATGCAATAAAGGTAAATCTATTAACTTATAATTTCGTGTCGGGTCGTGTCGTATTAACGGATTATCGAAAGAACAAATGACCATAAAAGATAACAGTCTGGAAATACCAAAACCAAGATACTCTCTCTCTCTCTCTCTCTCTCTCAAGAGACGTTTTACAAAAAAATGTCTATAATATAAGCTCTTAGAATATAATACCTACTACTAATTTTTATTAACTTTAGAACCTTTTTAAACTAGAGTTTAGTTAAACTTGAGAGTAATGTTATGATTACCTAATCAATCCCTAAAATCATTTAAGAAATAATTTGGTATAATAATAAAGTAATGTAATATGTCATTATTACACTCCATTACACAACATTTATTGCAGTGTCACATCAGTTGTGCTTACCTTCTAATAGACAAAATAATTATAAAACAAAAATAAAATAAAAAAAGGGATTCAACCAAATACTCTAAATGATCACATGCTAAACAAGTAAGATATTTTTATAAGTATTTTATATTTTAAAAGGTCACATGATTGACACATACATTTAATTTTGGAAAAAATACAAAATTAAATATGAAGTTTGGGGTGATTTTTAATTTCAGACTCAATGTTTCAGAATTGATAATATTAACTTATTTTTTCAATTTGTGCAATTTTACAGCTAAGTTAATGCTCCCTTAAGTAACTTAATAGAATTAATGAGTAGGCATATAAAGCCATGTCCGGGTGGAAGGTGATCCACTAATTTAACGCTATATGTAAAAAAGATGCACACTTATATTAAAAAAATAATTAATTAAAATCCAACAACAAGTAAAAATAACTTAATTAAAAAACATACATTAACATTTATATTGTACGCACATTTCCTATCCTCCATCCACAACCACTCCTTACACTTTATGCCCCTACAACTTCCCCCAGTCCACCAGTATCATCGCTAGAACCCCCCCCCCCCCCCACCTCCCTTCCCATACATATATACATATACATACCCATATATACATATATACAAATGCACAAACATACACACCAGAACCCCCCATCCCCATTTTTACATAGTTAGAACCCCCACCCCTAGTTTCATCCTTCCCATAAATCTTCCCCATTTATCATAAACAAAGGGTTGCTTATATAAAGAACATACATACCAACAAATAGAAACTCCCCATACCTGTATTCACAACCCGAACTCCCTCTAAACATATCATTGCCAGAATATTACTCATAAATATCGTAAGAGCAAGTTTTATAATTGTTCATCATTTTTATTTATTTTAGCGTATTCCGTTACAACCTCGTCATCATATATTTCTCAAGAACTTCAAAGTGAAGGAAATTTAGTGACCAAGCAACAATTGAAGACCGAATGAGTTTAAACCGCTGCTACATTGATTGTGGAGGTATATGTTTTGATTTATGCATAAACACTTTTTTCATGAATGTTTTATAATTTGTTCGATGAATGTTTTTAAACTGTTTTTTAAAAGACAAAATGATTTTTTATTGGGGTTTGTTCGAACGAGATTGTAATACCCCGTATTTTTATGTTATATTAATTTGGGGATTTATTAAATTAATGTGAGTTAATTATTTAATAAAAATCCGGAAATTAATTATGTTATAATTATTAACGTGACGAGAGTTAGTAATTATGGAAAATTTGTTGAATATTACTAATGAGCAAAGTAATATATAATATTGGTTATATTGAATGTCACGAGTGAATAAAATAACAATTTTGGAAATTTGAGTCGGGACGCGCCCGTGTCGCGTCGGGACTAAATATTGATAAATAAAAGTGAATATTTTATAAGTTGTTCGTATGGTCATTTTGAGTGCGCCAACGCGTCCGGAAGGGTCGAGATAGTCAGTAAAGTGTACCCGGGGATTTAGTTTGGGTCTCGAAGCATTTTTTGGGCCTAATTAGTACCCCGGGAGGGTGTTTTGGACATTTCACAATTATGGGTAATTAAACCCACGAAATTCTAAGGGTTATATCAGATGCCTAAGGTTGTCTTCTAGGGTTAGAACAACCAAAGGCAAGTGACGGCCATAGGAGAAGGAAGAAGAGAGCTTCCAAGGCAATCTAAGGCCCAAAAGCCATCCGTTTGCACCGCCACCACCACCAACGCGTAGATCGCGCGACGGGCTACGCAACCACACCAAAAACATCTGCAAATCAGAACACCAAAAATCCCAGGCAAGTGTTTATCTTGCTTATTTCGTTGGTGCATCCTTCATATTAGTTTAGGAATGATTAGGGATGAATTACATTGAAGAAAACCTAAATTGTGATAGGAATTTGCATGTAGTAATGACTTAAACCTTATTCTGGAAATTATTGGTGATGTAGAAGGATAATCCACGAAATTTTAATGTAGTATAAGAAGGAAATTTCTGGGAAAAACATATTGGAACCATGATTTAAAGATTTCTAGGGTTCTTGGATATTAAATGAATGTTGGCATGATTAATCCATGTTTAGTGACGTAAATTGGCATGCTTTACGTAGGAAATGTATAATATCATGTTAGGATGTTAGTAGTACAAATTTTGAGACGTTTGGGATTGTAAAATATGGATTTGGTGTAAGTTAGAAGATGGAAACCGTAACTGTAATTCTGCAGAAATCGAAATACCTGCTTGATCGATCGATCGAGCCCAGAGCTTCGATCGATCGAAGGTTCGCTCGATCGAGCCCCAGCCCTCGATCGATCGACCCCTCCTGGCAGACTCCTATTTCCCTTTTTAAATGAGTTAAATTCAAATTATCGTGAATAATTCTTGGGCATCCTTAATAAAATATTTTGGGAGTTAGGGAAGACCAGTAGGACATATGAATAATTTTGGGACCTCTAATATATGACGAGAATTGTATTTTTGAGGATAATTATTTAAGGGTCGATGAATTTATGTATTAAAGGGGGAGGTACATAAGAGGGTTACGTTGGAACATAAAAAGGACACCTACTGAATTTTATACTTGGGAAGATAGAGTCCATGTGAGTTACGTAATAAGTTGGAAGAATCCTTCGAATTAAAGTGAGAGACGAGCCCTTATACGCGATACTAATAATGTGAAAATAAGTATAAATGTCGTAATTATGGGAATTGAGAATATACCCATTATTGATATGGTAATATTAGTATAGTTATATGATTGTGCATGCATATACTATCTATGTGTGAAAAACATGCCCACGCTACTTGCTATCCCTGAGGTTACCGCGCTGGGACAGTCTTATCTCGATGGGACCTTTATGGGGGATATTGACTTGTACCCTAGAAGATAGATATCCTTGGTACAGGCTATCGGAATGATAGTTCAGACGGTCCTAAGAGACGCGGGTATGTGCTTTCCTCTTAGAGACTTGGAATCTATGCTTCGCCTCAATATTGTTGTGTATGTGTTAATACAATTCGAGAGTGATTCCGAATGTATTCCCCTTAATATGAGTGATATGGGGCTTTGGATAGTAGAGTATGCCCGCACCGGTGCTGTTATATATATATATATTATACGAGTAGTTAATATATATATGAAATTCTGGAATTTGGAACTGCCTACTGTGATTTGGTAAGTAGGATATGGTTGGTAACTCAAATTATAAATACTTGTTTTGAGAAAGTATAATATGACACTGGAAAACTTTATTGATTAATGAAGTTAAAATGAGAACTTTGGTTACTAATTGAAATATTCTTTTCAATCAATTGAATCGTTAAATTTTGAATCCTGCGAATAACCTAAGATAAGTTAAATCATTGGGGAAAGATAGCGTAATATATAACGAGATAAACCATTGGGAAGGTTAGTGTGATAGGTGTGAACATTAGAAGAGAGGTGAGAATTTCTCAAGAGAGTGTCGCACTAATATGTTGTTGCATTGGCCTGTATCAATTTAAATACTTGCTAAACGAATTTTTTAAATCATATACACTATCGGGCTCTGACCCGCTTTTCTCTCTCTCCCTCTTGTATATATATATGTATGTACTACAGGTGCCCAGCCACAGGGGCGTCTTGCTTGGGATCCCTTGAAAGGAACGTGCTGCAGCTTAGGTGGGAGTTGCAGGCCACTTGCATAGACGACTTCGTTTACTTGATTCCACATCTATCATTCTCATTTATTGGGCATGTGTCGCCCTTTCCACTATTGATATATTTTATTTGGGACATTTGTATTTCAGTTATTTCTAGTACTGTTACTATGGGATTTATTTCAGTATGGATGTTTTACTTTAATTTTTGCATGATGGGATTCGGTTGACGAATGGTTTTAATTAATTGGATTATGTTCCAGGATAATTGTTGTTTGATTATTACTTATTAAAAAAATGTTGTTATTAATTAAATAAATAAGTTTTCTTTAAAAATATAAATTTGGTCAGAAATGTTGAAAAATGGTTTTGACACTTAGCTTAATTAATTAGGGTGTTAATTTGGAAAAGTTTATTTTTACGACAGTGATGCTAAGAATGAACCAACTTTTCACCTTGATTTTAATTTAATAAAGGAGTGATCGTCCGGTATTTAATTAGGCGGGGTGTCACAGAAATTAGCACTCGTTCGAATGAGATGTTGAGTTTGTTGGAACGAACTTCCAACGAACATCCAATAGGGTATCTCTGTTTGATGTAGGTATATATTTTAGAATCTCATTCGAAGTTGGCTCGAACGAGATCACGTGTTCGTTCAAACGAGTTTGAAGTTCGTTTGAACGAAACAAGATTTTATTTTGAATAAACCCTAAGTTTTCGTTCGAACGAGTTGCACTGTCTCGAAATTCGTATTTTTTATAAAATGGTATCTTGGGATCAACATCTATCGGAATTTTTGGTGAGATTATTTTTCTATACCGATCCCAAAATTCTCAAAACACTAGTTTGTGAAAATTACTTTTCTTTTCAAAAGTAAATCCCCAGAAGAATTTATTGTGAAGAACACCATCCATATTCAAACCCTTGTAGAGTTGATTCTCTACTACTGACTTTGTGGAGTTAACTATCTACGGCTGAAGAAAAAAGGAATATCGATTTCTGATGTTGATCGGTGGATATCGAGGCAAGAGTTGCTTACTCTGGGACGGTGCTAGCGCTACATCGTTTGCTGTGGAAGACTTGAAGACTTTACTGCATAATTTAGTTGATCTCTAAGTATTTTTATAAGTCCGTATTTGTCTGTTTTGTTTAAACACAGTGCTAAAATATAGATTTTTCCTAAAAATGATTTTTTCTCATCTTTTTATATTTTGATTTGGGTGTTCGATGTGTTTTTGTTTCACATTAGATTTAAATTATCTTCTATGCCCACATAAATTAATCAAGATAAAATTTTGTCTAAAAGAAATTTTGTGTGTGACCTGATCTATGAAGTATTAATATAACCTGGACCTAGTCGCATACAAACCCATAAATACACACACATACATATAGATAATTTTACACAAATCTACACGTACACACACATTTAATTCGCGTATATTTACAAGGTTCGTGTGTGTGTACACAAATTTTTGTATATATGCATCGATCTTTGTATATACACACAAATGTACTTATATATACACGAATAGTGTATACACACACATATGTGTGTTGTGTGTATTTTTGTGTGTGTGTGTGTGTATATATATATATATATATATATATATAGAGAGAGAGAGAGAGAGAGAGAGAGAGAGCTATGAAATACCGATGGCGGTGTTTCGCAGTGAACACGGAAGGAGGTGATTGGTGGGAGAGGGGGTTAAATGTGGAAGGGAGAGAGGGAGAGTCTGATAGGTAAGGGAGAGAAAAATGTAGAATAATACATTTGTGCCTACTTATTTTCTTGTTTCTTTTGAGTTTTTAAATTTTAAATATAGTTAAGGATAATAGGTAAGGGAGAGTTTTTTTTGTTCTTTATTTTTTCATTTTTTTCTACTCTAAGTGGAATTTTTTTGACATGTGGCATCAAATTAGTTTTCCACATACAAATTACTTGATATCCCTAGCCATTAACATTGTTAAGTTACTTATTGAAGCATTAACATATGTATAAAATTGCACAAATTAAAAAGTTAAAGGTTAATATTGTTACTTTTGAAACATCTGATCTAAATTTCAAAATTACTCCAAACTTCAAGGTTAATTTTACAATTTTTCCATTAGTTTTTATTTAAAAATGCATTAAAGCTAATAATGATTATAAAGAGATTCAAAAGTCTAAAAACCATATTACGAAGTTAATTAAGTGAAAAAATCCTAAACAAAAGATAGATACATAGACAATAAAGTACCAATGGGGAGAGTAGACCAAAAATAAATCTTCATAAAAACTGGTGACAAAATGGAGGTATTTGAGAAATTTTTAAAGATATTTTTTATAGATGTATTTTTAGACATTTATTTATCACGATGTTTTAATCCACTCATTTGAACCGACCTTGATGCATACACATATAATCATTTAGCTGTGCTGGAAATTAATTGATATTAATTCGCAGATGACAAGCAAATTGTAGATTACTGTATTTGATGAGAGAGAATGTTAGGTAGTCCTAAGCAGTGACGAAGCCAGGAATATATGTTAAGGGGGGCCAAGATAATTTTTCTATAATTAATTAGTTTATAAAATATTTAACTCGGGTTCAAAAATAATTAATAGAATAGATAAATGTGTTATTATGAAAGTGTAATAACCCGCGTAATTTTGGGCTATTTTAATTAATTTTTGGAAAATGGAGGAAAATAAAGTTTTTGATAAAATTATTTTTATTGCTCAAATATGTTGGTTATTATTTTTAAAGGCGAGAATTTCAAACGGTTTCGAAAACGGATTTTAAAATGATTTTTAAATGTTTTTAACTCTTGGAGTTGTTTTGACTTCCAACTCTTCATTTATTTGCCTTATTTAAAGGAGTCTTTTGGATTCCAACTCTTCATTTCTTTGCATTGTAAAAGGGAGTCATGGGCAACACTTTTAACCTACTTTTGGCACAAATTTTGGCAGCAAATATATTTTATATTCCTCTTCTTTTTATATACACATTGGCCCTTGAGATTTGTGAGTTCCAACCTTATATTAGAGGTGTTCTTGGGGCTATTTTGTTGGAGGTTCTTGAAGGAGATTTTGTAGATCTTTTGTGTTGTTCTCGAGGATGTGATCATTGGTTTCTCATCATGGTTTGAGGTATGGGGTTTTGCACAATATGCTCCTAAAATCTCGCGAGTGTCATTCTCTTTAAATTCTTGTTAATTGAACTCATATTTGAATTGATAAATTCATTGAAATCTGGAAAATAATTGTTGAAATTATTTTGATTCATGTGGTATCATTATATTGTTGTTGATCACGTTGTCATGAGATTTTAATATGGCACGGATGTTGGGCACCCGCCAAAATTCCTGTTTCCCGGGCTATGGCTTGATAAAGCATATACGGATGTGGTGAGGCCTGGTGACCCGGTTAAAGTGTCGTTGAGAAATTTATTGATAAAATGCTATTGAGATTTGCATTTTGATTTGAATATTCGTACTTGTGTTGTTACGCTTTATTCATCGCTAAAATATATTTGTTGAGCATATTTCCTGTCGTATTGTGTACTTCCCCATATTTTCTTTTAGTGGCAGGTTAGCGCGGATTTTGGGGCGCTATGGAGATTGATTTTAGCGAGGATTGTTTGGGAAAGATTTGTATTATTTTGATGTATAGAGCTTTGGAGATTTGTATTTTTATTCGAGTTAGATAGTTGTAATTTTAATTCGAGAGACTTGCTGTAATTGAAGAGATTGAGATTAGTGGATTTATATTATTGTGGGTTTATTTAGATGCTCTATACCTTGTCACTTGTGGATTTGGATTTATTTTATCGCATTAGCGCTCCGTTCGCTCTCTCCGGGCGGGCGGGGTGTTACAAAAAGTTTACAATACAAAACTAATATATTATGAATGTTGTTATGATTTTAATATTTATTGGGAGCTACATTGTATACTAAAGTATGTTTATAAATGCTATATTGTATTATTAAAAATTATTTTAAAAAAAGACTTAATTGTATCCCATAAAAATTATAAGGAGCATTATTTAAAAACTTTCAATGTTGGAGGGGGCCATGGCCCCCCTTGAAAAGGGATAGCTTCGTTACTGATCCTAAGGTAACATCTGGACACCACAACTAATGGATATGGCATACACAAGTAGTAATAAGGTTATGACGTCCAATGTTTCTTACACACTACGGTACAACATAGAAAGAGAAAAATAATGAATCCATGTATGTACATATATATAGGAAAAGGCTCACCTACATCATGCTATATACATCATCTATACATCACACCTAGTTGTAGGACCTAAAAAATATTTTTTTTTAAATTTTTTATTTTTCTTTTGAAATCAACCTTCCAATAAACCCATGTTCAAAAAATTAGGTCAAAATACATTTTGTAGCTATTTTTAAAAATCCACAAAAAACTGCTCAAAATACCTTATTTATAAGGGTTTGCGCCAGCAGTTTTTTGTGGATTTTATAAAAATAACTACAGAATGTATTTTGACCTAATTTTTTGAATATGGGTTCATTGGAAGGTTAATTTCAAGAGAAAAATAAAAAATTTGGAAAAAAGGTTTCTTTGTACCTAGAACTAGGCGTGATGTATGGTGTCATGGATACATCATGATATAGGTGAGCCTCTCTCTCTCTCTCTCTATATATATATATATATATATATATATATATATATATATATGAGAATTCTCACATACACCATGCTCTATGAATTATTCATACATCACACCTAGTTGTAGGCCCTAATTATTTTTCTAAATTTTATATTTTTTCCTTGAAATTATCCTTTCAATAAACACATGTTCAAAAACTTAGGTCAAAATATATTTTGTAGCTATTTTTTAAAAAATCAACAAAAAATGCTCAAAATCCCTTATTTATAAGGGTCTGCACCAACAGTTTTTTTGTTGATTATATTAGATATCGCTACAAAAATTATATTTTGGCGTAATTTTTTTAATATGAGTTGATTAGAAGGCTAGTTTCAAGAAAAACAAATTGGAAAAAAGGTTTGTAAGCCCTAGAATTAAGTGTGATGTATACATCATGATGTATACATCATGATAGTAAAAAAGGTTTTTTTGAGTTTTATTTTTTATGTTAATTCCTTGAAATGTTTAAATACCACACAAAAACTATCAATTCAAAAATAATTTGTTTACTATATCAAAAAATCGATGTGCAAACTTGATACATAAACTTGGGTGTGCACACGAGTCTGGATATATATATATATATATATATGTGTGTGTGTGTGTGTGTGTGTGTGTGTGTGCTATTGCGCAGTCCGAATAATAAACATCTGAACTCTCCATTTATGATTTATCTTCAAAAATATCGCATATCTTTCTCTCTCTCCTCTCATTTATCAATCTCTTATACTTCTTTCTTTCCCTAAATTATAGAGATTGAACTCAAAATAAACTACTCAAACCTTGTTTTTAGGAACATGCCAGTGAAAAAACATGTCCAACCAATGTGCTATCGGTACGAGATGAAAAAAATGAGAAAGGGTTCGGATGTCTCTTGTGCGGGAAGACCGCACAAAATCATTATTATATGCGCGTGTGTGTGTGTGTGTGTGTGTGTGTGTGTATGCACTGTTCTAAAAAACTCGTCTAGGCTTGAGGCTTGGGAGAAACACCCCGCCTTAAGCTTTTTACGCCTAATTCTTGGTAAAACCCTTAAAGCGCACTTTTTTTTTCTAAAAGCAACAATGCTTTAGTGAAACGATATCGCCTTTTAAAGAATTTTTTTTACAAACCGGACCATTATCTCATCCAAAATAATCAAATAGTATTTTAATTTGTAAATATTCAGACGTATTTTTCTGATATGTACAATTTTAGTATTTTAATAGCCTTGTTATGGTTAAAAAATATTAAAATATATTAAGAAGCCCTAAACGCCTTTTTACGCCTAAGGCCCCTTAGGCTTCTAAGGCCCCTTAGGCTTCTAAGGCTTAAGGTTTGGCCTCTCGCCTCGATCACGCTAACAAGAATATTCACGCTAGCGGTATGCATACTTCAACGAGTCTCTCTCTCTCTCTCTCTCTCTCTCTCTCTGTCTATCTATCTATCTATCTATCTTAAGAGAGAAAGAGAGAGAGAGGATCACAAGTGGACCAAAAGACCGAACTTTTTAATGGACCTAATAAAACATTAAAAAATAAGTCAATTAATTTTAATTCCTTGGTGTAATGAGTTCGCGCCAGCGGCACCCGAGATAATTCCGTCCAGACCCCCGACCTTCATCCCCCAGCTCCAGCACCCCCCCCCCCCGCCCACCCCTTACCCGTCGCCCACCTCCCCACCCCCTACCTTACACATTACATATAATCCCCAAAGTCTTCATTTGTGAAAACTTCCACGAACAACCTTCTGTACAGGTACAAGTATGGTTTAATGGAGGGGAAATGGGTTTAGATAGTTGGGTTGAAATAGAAGTGGGCCAATGTTGGGTTCGTCCGATTTGAGTCGCATCTAGGTCAACTGGTTGTCGGGTTATGGTTCCGGATCAGAGATAGCCGCAAGGGGGTCGGGTTTGGCTCGGTTTCTGGGTTATGACTGTGGATTTGGGTCGCCGATTTTTTTGGCAGGGATAAAGTCGTCGGCATTCGGGTTTGGTCATCCGGAGTTAATGGTTTGGTGGTTGCCTGAGAGGGTCGGAGTTGTTGGTGTTTGGGGATATGAATTGCTGGTTTGATGGAGGTAATTTGGGTTGATTGGCAGTGGGTAAGGGCTTCCGGAAATGGGTTATGGGGGTGTACGGTGGGGCTATCGGCGTTGGTAGGTATGGAGTTTAGGTGGATTGTGGTGGTATAAGGTTGGTTCGGGGTTGTTCAGGTTGCCAGTGGGTATGGAGGTCGCCGGAGGCTGGGTTCAAGTTGCTAAGATGGGTCATGCCGGCGGGTATAGGGGTAGGGGTAGGAGGTAGGGTAATGGGTTCCGCTGGCGCGGACCCATTACACCAAGGAATTAAAATTAATTGGCTTATTTTTTAATATTTTATTCGGTCCATTAAAATGTCCAATCTTTTGGTCCACTTGTGTCCTCTCTCTCTCTCTCTCTCTATATATATATATATATATATATATACATATATATATATATATATATATATATATATATATATATATATATATATATATATATGTTCATAAGTGAATATAAAAGATGAATTTTTTAATGAACCTTAACAAAAAATAATTAACACCCAATCAATTTTAATTCATATATTGTAATTGGTCCGCGCCAGTGGCAACGAACACGCGTGTGACATGCGCCAATGGCAATGGACATGCATGTGACACACGTGTATTAAAAAAGACGCGTACCACACGCGTGTCCGTTGCCGCTGGAGCGGATCAATTACAACATATGAATTCAAATTGAATGTGTGTTAGATGTTTTTTTTTGTTAAGGGTCATTAAAATGTTCATCTTTTATGTTCGCTTTTGAACCTCTCCATATATATGGTCAGACTCTTCAATAAACCTCACTTAACATACCTATAAATATATTCATATTAAGAAAATAATAAAAAAATATATTTTTTAACCAAATTTGACATACATGATTTACATAGTAAAGAGATCAACTAAAAAAAATTATCAAAAATTTCATTCCCCCCTACTTTCGGATTATATTTTTTAATGATTTTTTTATGGGGCATTCACATTTAGATCCTATTATACTTTTTTTAGACATTCTAGTCCCACAATGTTTTCCCCTTACATATAAGTCCTACTCCTAATTTTTTGGAATTTTTTTTCACAATTTTACCCTTTTAAAACCAACCATCCGTAACTTCCTTGAGGAAGTTACATAAGTGGTTGATTTTTTTTTTTAATCTTCAAATGATCATAACTTTAGATTCACAAATCCGTTTTTGGCAAAATTACTATTTTTGAAATCTGCTCGACGAGATCTATTAAACAAGATCTATGAAGGGTATAAAATTCCAAAGAAAAAAATTTACACAAACAGTAAACTTTACTGTATGCACTAGAATATGAAATAGTTTTATATATGTGACATTTTCACAAACATACAGTAACATTTAGTGTGGTAATATTACATAGTATATATCCGGTGGATCCAAACCCTCTTTTTTCAAAATTATCTTATATTTAAAGGTTCGCGCTAGCGGCATCCAATCCTTACAACCATTGTTGCAACGTCAACGACCTTCGTCAGAGCTCCGATTTGGGGTGGGTAAGGGTGGCATGTGGTGCCGCTGGCGTGGACCTTTGAAAATAAGAGACTTTTGAATAAATGGATTTTGGATCCACCGGAGTATCATGGGGTGCCGCTGGCACGGAGCTTTGAAAATAAGATTGGATAAATGGGATCTGGATCCTCTGGAGCGCCGGTTTGGTGTGAGTAAGGGTGGCATTAGGTGCCGGTGGCGCAGAGCTTTAAAAATAGGAGCATATTGGATATATATATATATATATATATATATATAATGTGATAACACAATAAATGTTATTGTTTGTAAAAATGTCATAGATAGTAAACTTTATTGTATACACCAGAAAATGAAATAATTTTATATCTGTGACATTTTCACAAACAATAACACTTACTGTGTTAATATATTTATGAAATCATTTTATATATATAACATTTTCACAAACAGTAACATTTACTGAGTTAATATTACACAATATATATATATACACACACGGTAGATCCAAACCTTTTTTTTTCAAAATTACCATATTTTTAAAGCTTTACGCTAGTGACATTCAATCCCCACCACTACCCACCCCCCATTGTCGGAGCTTCAACGACTTTCATCAGCGCTATGATTTGGGTGGGTAATAGTGGCATAGGGTGCCACTGGCGCAGACCTTTGAAATTAAGAGAATATTAGATAAATGGGGTTTGGATCCACCGGAGCTCCGATTTGGGGTGAGTAGGTGTGTCATTGGGTTAGGCTTATATCTATAACATTTTCACAAACATTAACATTTACTGTGTTCATATAACACATTATATATATATATATATATATATATATTTTCTGATATTATCTTGTTTTTAACGGTCCGCGCCAGCGACATTCAATCCCCACCCCCCAGTGTCGGAGCTCCAACAACCTTCATCAGAGCTCTGATTTGGAGTGGCATGGGGTGCCGCTGGCGCGGAGCTAAGGAAATAAGAGAATATAAGATAAATGGAGTTTGGATCCACCGGAGCTCCGGTTTGGGGTGAGTAGGGTTGACATTGGGTTAGGTTTATATCTGTAACATTTTCACAAATGGTAACATTTACTGCGTTATATATATATATATATATATATATATATATATATATATATTCAAACATCTTTTTTCTGATATTGTCTGATTTTTAACGCCCGCGCTAGCGGCAACTAATCCCGACCACCATCAACCCCAATTGTCGGAGCTCCAACAACCTTCATCAGAGTTCTGATTTGGGGTGACATGGAGTGCCGCTGGCGCGGACATTAGGAAATAAGAAAATATTGGATATATGGGGTTTGGATCCACCGGAGCTCCAGTTTGGGGTGAGTATGGGTAGCATTGAGTTAGGTTTATATCTGTAATATTTTCACAAATAATAAATGTTATTGTTTGTGAAAATGTTACATCGGCATCCCATGCCACCTCAAATCAGAGCTCCGATAATGGGGGTGGGTGGTGGTAGGGATTGGATGCCGGTGGCGCGGACCGTTATAAACAAGATAATATCACAAAAAAGAGGTTTGAATATATATATACTGTGTTATATGAACACAGTAAATGTTAATGTTTGTGAAAATGTTATAGATATAAACCTAACCCAATGACACCCCTACTCACCACAAATCGGAGCTCCGATGGATCCAAACCCCATTTATCTAATATTCTCTTAATTTCAGAGGTCCACGCCAGCGGCACCCTATGCCACTACTACCCACCCAAATCATAGCTCTGATGAAAGTCGTTGAAGCTCCGACAATGGGGGTGGGTAGTGGTGGGGATTGAATGTCGCTAGCGTAAACTTTTAAAAATATGGTAATTTTGAAAAAAAAAGTGGTTTGGATCTACCGTGTGTGTGTGTGTATATATATATATTGTGTAATATTAACTCACTAAATATTACTGTTTATAAAAATGTTATATATATTGTGTAATATTAACTCAGTAAATGTTACTGTTTGTGAAAATTTTATATATATAAAACAATTTCATAAATATATTAACACAATAAGTGTTATTGTTTGTGAGAATGTCAGAGATATAAAACTATTTCATTTTCTGGTGTATACAATAAAATTTAATATCTATGACATTTTTACGAACAATAGCATTTACTGTGTTATCACATTATATATATATATATATATATATATATATATATATATATCCAATATGCTCCTATTTTTAAAGCTCTGCGCCACCGGCACCTAATGCCACCCCTACTCACCCCGAACCGGCGCTCAAAAGGATCCAGATCCCATTTATCAAATCTTATTTTTAACGGTACGCGCCAGCGGCACCCCATGACACTCCGGTGGATCCAAAATCCATTTATTCAAAAGTCTCTTATTTTCAAAGGTCCGCGCCAGCGGCATCACATGCCACCCTTATCCACCCCAAATCGGAGCTCTCACGAAGGTCGTTGAAGCTCCAACAATTGTGGTAAGGATTGGATGCGGCTAGCGCGAACCTTTAAATATAAGGTAATTTTGAAAAAAATGAGTTTGGATCCACTAGATATATACTGTCTAATATTACCACAGTAAATGTTAATGTTTGTTTGTGAAAATGTCACATATATAAAACTATTTCATATTGTAGTGCATAAAGTAAAGTTTACTGTTTGTATAAATTTTTTTCTTTTGAATTTTATAGCCTTCATGGATCTTGTTTGATAGATATCGTCGAACAGATTTCAAAAATAGTAATTTTGCCAAAAACGGATTTGTAAATCAAAAGTTATGATCATTTTAAGATTAAAAAAAAAGTCCAACCACATATGTAACTTCCTAAAGGAAGTTACGGATAATTAGTTATAAAATGATAAAATTATGAAAAAATTCCCTAAAAAATTGGAATAGGATCTATATGAATATTGATCCGACAAATGAGACTTAAATATAATTATCTCTTTTTTAGATGATAGTCTCTCTCTCTCTCTCTCTCTCTCTCTCTCTCTCTCTCTCTCTCTCTCTCTCTCTCTCTCTCTCTCTCTCTCTATATATATATATATATATATATATATATATCAACCTAAAATAACATAATCTTTTTTATTTTATATTTTAAGTCATGAGGAAGAAACTGGTTAGCGAGATAGCAAGCGGTAGAACGTACCGTGGTAAGTTGCATTTAGTGGGCTGCCATCTGTACTTGAGATAAAGATTATCTGGTCGACCATTCTTTTGGCAGTTGAACACTTGCTCTATGAAGGGACAATCTGTTGAATTGTAAAGCGGATAAGAATCATCAAATACCCATTGCCCTCTATAAACATCACACACCCTTTTTCCACTTGGAGACTTATTAAGTTGCTCCCCATGTATTTGGCACAGGGAGGACAGAACAAGTAGAGCAATATTAGCAACAGGTATGCCAAAAGTACCCATCACAGAGAGAAAATGAGTATTTAGAGCTCACAAAGACATAAAGATAAAGAATCTTTACAAGGAAGAAGAAGAATTCTGTACGATCGCATATATATATATATATATATGTGAGAGAGAGAGAGAGAGAGAGAGAGAGAGAGAGAGAGAGAGAGAAGGGAGAGGGGTGGTTGGCGGTGGAGAGAGGATCCAATATTTATGGAATAAGAATGTTGTTATATTTAAGGAGATGTACAAAGCAACGTGAGAAAGAATATCTCATATTTATATACGAAAAAGTGACTAATCAAACAGGTCCATTTAATATGATGATCCGCCATTTATGTCTGCTTTCCTTATAGTAAGTTTGATTCTGATTGCTCATAATCTTTTCATTTTCCCAATGGAATACCTACCGACCACTCAAATCACAAATTATCTTGCTTTCTTGGATTTACCTCATTCTTCCATGTTTACTATAATACCACGGGTCCTCATAAATACATACAAAAAATATCTTCAAAGTATTCTTTTATTCAAAGGTGGTGATATTCGCATTCAAAAAAATTCTTCAAAATATCATTTACTTTAAAATATCACAAAAAATTCAATTTTATCTCCTTAACACCACAAACCGTGATAATGGATATTACGATCAAGGTTGATCGTGAAAATGAGTATTACGATTAAGGTTAACTGTGAAAATGATACCACGGTCAGGATTAGTCGTGAAAATGAGTACCACGACCAATGTTGACCGTGAAAATGGATACCACGGCTAATGTTAGCCGTGAGATTTTGTTGGGTTGAATAGTAAAAAAATGACTTTTTTTTTCTTTTTAGTGTTAAGGAGATCTTTTTGGGGTGCGAATATCAGCACCCTTATTCAAAATACTACATAAGTACTCAATATTTATTTAAAACATCAAAAGCACACAGCGTCACATTAACTTTCATCCGTATAAAAACTCAAAAAAAATATAAACATCACTTTTTCCCTTTCCCTCTCTCTCTATCTCTCTCTCTCTCTAACTTTTCTCCCAAACCTTTCAACTTTCCAACTTATTTCAAATTTTCACGGCCATACACAACCTTGGTTTCCTTTTCACGGTCATATACAATTGTGGGTCTATTTTCACAGCCATGCATAATCGTGTAAAAGTTTTTCATGTCCAATTCTTATCGTAAGTACCAATGTATTTCCTATTTCATATATTCATGTATTGTTAGTAATTATTATTTCTAATAAATAGGTTTTACTAATTAGGTTTTAGTAACATCATTCAAAAAGCAAATGTTGAATGAGCAATGATTCTTTTCACAATAGACCATAGTAATTATTGTTTCTAATAAATAGGTTTTACTATTTATTGTTACTAATTTTGTTTGTAATATCTTAAAGTACCAATGTATTTCTTATTTCATATATTCATGTATTTTTAGTAATTATTGTTTGTAATAAATAGGTTATACTAATTAGGTTAGGTGTTCTCGGGGTTTTTAGTAATTAGGTTTTATTAATTAGGTTTTAGTAATTATATTTCTAATGTATGCATGTATCGCTTTCACAAATTATTGTTTCTTCGTTGGTAGCAATGTTAATTTGCTAATATAATTTGTTGATTTCTTATGTAGGTCATATAAATGGTGAGAAGCAAAAATCCTCTTACCGCATCCGAGCGGAAGAGGTTTGAAGCAGCGGAGGAAGTACGACCATCCGTATCTTCCTCTAGTAGTAGTAGTAGTGCCAGTGAGGCCACTAATTCGAGCAAAGGATATTCTCCAACGAGTTCGTTGGATAAAGTAGTCGACCAAGTGGTAGGAGGTTTACTTAATGTTGATGAGGCTGCTACGTTGCAGTCAATTGAGCAAGTAGTTGAGGCGGTTGTAGGTGATTTGATTAGGGCTAGTGTAGGGGGTAAAGTAGGAGCGAGAGATAAAGAGGAAGAGAAAGAATAAGATAAATCACAAGAGGAAGAAAGAGAGAGAGGAAGAAAGAAAGAAAGGAAGAGAGAGAAGAAGAAAGAGATGAATAGAGAGAGAGGAAGAAAGAGAGGAAGATGGAGAGGAGGAAAGAGAGAAAGAGAGATATAAAGAAGGAGAGAAAGTAGGAGAGGAAGAAGAGGTTGGAGAGGACAAAGGAGAGAGAGTAGGAGAGGACGAGTATTCTTAATCAGAAGATAAAATCCAACTATCCACATCGAAAGCACCCGAGAAGAAAGCCCGTAAAAAAATAAGCCACTCTGATTCCCAACCACTCGAGGGGTGCATGTCAAATAGCCCCGAACTCCTGAAAAATTATCATAACCATATCGGTTATTCTATTTGAAATTGAGATGAGGAGAGAGGAATAATGAAGTGCGTGTACCACAATAAGAAATTTACTGAGTGAGACATAGACACAGAGGATGAGCGAGTTATAAAGTTGGTGAGGAACTCGGGTCTGTACGGTCTGATTAAACACTCCTATCGGTACATAGACTATGTATCGGTGTTGGCATTCATCAAACGGTTGCAACCGAAGACAAATTCATTTCATATGTCATTCGACAAGATGACCATCACCCTAAATGATGTGTACCATCTCCTCCAAATCCCGGTAGTTGGTAAATCGGTGTACTGTATTGTTTTGAAGAAAGCTGAGGAGAAGACGGCCCAAATCCAATGGCTTACTAAATACTTAGGTTGTATCGAGGAGGAGGAAAATGAGGAGTGTAAGTCTGTCTATTCGTTCTTTTTGTCGGGATAATGAATTTGTGTAAAGGGGAGGGTTAAAAAGCTAGGGGAGGTGCTACAAAGTGGCGGATTGAGCAGGCTACTAGGTGTACTTACTTTTCATGACCGGTTGCTTTTTGTTCCGGGACAAATTGGGAAATCGAGTCCCAGTGTACTACCTGCAGCCTTTGCGAAAGGTCGGAAAAAGCAAAGACTATGCTTGGGGGATGGGTGTACTGGCCCATTTACATCGACAGTTGGGGATTTGCCTCTCGGGTAGACGTTCGTGTAATACCCCATATTTTTATGGCTTTTAAAATTGAGGACTTATTAAATTTAATTTGAGGTATTAATTTAATATTAATTCAATTTTTTTAATATTTACTAGCATGATGTGAGTTCGTAATTATTGGAAATTTGTTGAATATTACTAGATGAGAAGAGTAATATATGAGATGGATTTTATTAAAATTGTCACGAGTGAATAAAATGGCAATTATAGAAATTTTATTCGGGAGGCGCCTCTGTCGTGTCAGGACTAAATTATTATTATTGAAGTGAATAAATTCTAAGTCGTCCGTATAGTCGTTTTGAGTGTGCCAAAGTGTTCATAAGGGTCGAGATAGTAAAAAAAGTGTACTCGAGGGTTTAGTTTGGGTCTCGGGGCATTTTTAGGCCTAATTGACACCTCGGGAGGGTATTTTAGACATTTGGTATTTTTGGGTAATTAAACCAACGAATTTTCTTAGTATTTATTAGCCATTTAGAGTTGTCTCTTGGGGTTAACAAACACAAAGCCTAAGCCAACCATTAGAGAAGAAGGTGAAGGGATTAGAGAAGAAGGTGAAGGGATTTGAGAAGAAGGTGAAGAGTCTTCAAGCAATCCAAGGCCTAGACTCACCCGATTTCATCGCCACCACCACCAAAATGTAGATCGCATGACGAGAAATGCAACCATATATTTTTCATCAACAAATCAGACCCTTGAATCCGAGGCAAGTATCTATCTTGCAAAATTCCAAGTTAATATACCTTCCATGTTAGTCTAGGAATGAAAATCATATGTTTTAATGGAAGAATCATATATTTTAGAAGAGAATTTATATGTGTTGTAGGGAGAACCCATGTAGTCTAAAATCTTGATCATATGTAGAGGATTACCCATGAATTTATTATGATATTTGGGAAGAAAATCTTGATTAAAATAGAGGGTGGTGATTATTCATGCAAAATTTGGTTTTATAAAGAGATTTGAGATTAAGCCCCTTTTTGATTGATTCGTTGAGGATTTATTGATGTCTTTACGTTAGAACTTGTTTATATACATTACTTATACACTTGGATTACTTTGATGGGAGTTTGGGATGAAATTATAAAGGTTTGAAGGGGTTAGAATGATTGAACCCGTAGGTTGAAATTTGTAGCAAACTCATCGATCGATCGACCCTATTCCTCGATCGATCGACCCCTCTTGGAAAACTGCATATTTTTCCCCTTTTTTATTTAGTCTGGTTAAAATGCGTAGGAACCCTTGATCATCATTGATAGAGTATAAAGGGTTATGAAGATGACCAATAGGGTCTAAGTAGACTCCGTTGAGTGAAATTAATATCAGATGAAATTTTGGGTTAACGGGGAGTTATTTATACATTGGGAATTGTGCATATGTGTACTAGAAGATTGAGACTCGTGAAAGATTTAGACTAGAAGGTAAGTAAGGGTATACCTACTGAAATTTATACTTAGTGAGAAAGAATACTTCAAGAGATGAGAAGTAAGAATGAAGTAAATAATAAATGAGAATAAAAGAGACGAATCCATTATGATAAATAATAGAGTAAAATTTGTGTTGAGAATGGATAATAACAATTATGGGTCGCGGGCAAACCTAATTTGGAAAATATGAATATTTATATGTGTGACTTTGGGAATGTGCATATATTATGTATCTGTGTATGACATACCTAGCTTACTTTCTATCGACGGGAGGTTTGCGCGTAAGGGCAGTCATATCCTGATGAATCCATGGGATTTTTTATTTGTCGCTCGAGAACATAGGACTATGAAAGACTTATCGGTAAGTTGATAAGTCCGCTGACTATGGGAACGTAGGTATGTGCGTGACCCGTGGGTATGAGAACTATGTTTGCCTCCAATTTTTGTGTTGATATTTGTGGTTCGAGGAATCTTTACCGAACCTATAGTCCCCTATACAGCGACGTGATGTATTGGGACAAGATAGCAGAGTAATGCAGCACCGCAGCTGTGTCTCGGGGTGCAGTATAGTATATATATATAATATAGTGAATATATATATATATATATATATATATATATATATATATATATATATATATATATTATATATGTGCATGTGATGATATCTACTATGTGGCTAAAGTAGAAATGTAAGATAGTTATGTATGAAAACACTTAGTTGAATTGAATTAATAAGGGACTTATCCATGTTGAATCTAAATGGATATATATATGTTTATAACATCATTATATGTATTATAAGGTTAATACGTGGGAATAATTTGGGCTATAAAGAATGGATACATGTGGTTAATCTAGTTAGCGTGGGAACTATAACTAGGATGTCCTAGAGGTACGTTAGGAGTGCACACTAGATAATAGGTGAAGATTCTCGAGAAAGTGTCGCATACTAACATGGTTGTGATATATACCGGTAAGCATTTTAAATACTTGCTAAACTATTTTAAACTGTTTTACACTCGGGCTCTTACCCGTTTTCTATCATTTCTTTCTCTCTTGTATATATATGTATGTATTACAGGTGTCCAGCCACAGGGGCGTCATGCTTTGTTTCTTTGGATTGGACGTGCTGCAGCTTATGTGGGAGTTGCAGGCCCTTGCTTTAGACAACTTCGTCATTGAATCAGTTCCTACTTTAGATCTTCATAGTTAGGGCATGTGTCGCCCGATTTCCTATTCCATTTAGATCTTGTCAAGGATTTATGTTCATTTATATTTTCGGTATTCAATGCTCCTTGGGAGTTAACTATTGTCAGGATGATTTCATTTATGGTTGTTATACTTGGTTTGGTTTATCTAGATGGTTTAAATGGTAGTGTTGTTATTGTTATCCTTTTATAAAGGAAAAATGACTCTTAAACTGTTATTATTAAAAAGGTTTTCATATTGTTATTTAATAAAGGAAAATGAGGTTTTAAATAGTTTTGACACTTAGGTTAATTATTTAGGGTGTTCAAATTGGAAATATTATTTTGCGACAGTGATGCTGAGAATGAACCAACCGTTCACCTGGTTTTTAATTTAATAAAGGACTGATCACCCGGTATTTAATTAGGTGGGGTGTTACAGTTCGATAGGTGGCCCGATATCTTCCCCTTCTCATGGTACATATTTTAAATTTAGCACGTGCTTTTAATTTTGTTTTGTAATATAATAATTTCCTAATTAATATGTCTATATTGAAATTTTATTTTGTTTTGACTGCAGGCGTGGATATACGACCACTTCAGTTTGGCGAGGGTGTTAGAAATCTCAACTTTCAGCATAGCGAGCCACGTCTATGTAAACGGAGGGCGCAAACGGTGTCAGGGGATGCCTTTGCACAAATATTGGAGCTAAGGGAAACCTTAGACGATTTAAAAGCTTCGGACGTAATTATTATTTGTTTTAAAGTCAGTATATTCTTTATTTATATACGTACTAATATTTGGAAATACGTTCAGGTTGTATGGGATCCGTACTCCGAAAAAAGTGAGGCCTACCCATTTAAGGAGGTCTCATGGTACAATAGCCTCCTTGTTTGCTATGATGTCGGGGAACCCTACTACCCGGAGAGGGTCCTACGCCAGGATGGATGAGTTCAAATTATTTCTAGATCGCAAATGCGCCCTTTATCATAGGAGAGGGGGAAGACCCAGGCCCGATACAAATTAAAGTTTGATATCGAGAAATGGTATCAACTTAGCTGGATCGACCATGTTCTGTCTGATGCCAGACATTTGACCGTGGTGAGGTTCGTGCCTTGGGAATGTGTGGATGTGTACATGTCTTGGTACCTAGAAAGATCCCAGCAATACATTCAAAATCCCGAGAATGGAATGTGCAAGCCGGAGCTAAAGCACTCGGATAAAATGGTAAATATTTTGAAATTTATCCGTAAATTGATTTCCTTTGTTCAAGAATTATATAACACATTTGATGATAATTTATATATAGGCTAAGGGGATAGACGTAGCCATTAGTCCGCTCCAGGAAGCTATTGACGGAGGCTCGAAGCAGGATGTCCTTGAACTATCACGTGCAGCGCTTGACGCCCTGCTTGAGGCCAAGGGAACACAAGTGCATACGTAAAAGAAAAAATCACCTGTGCGTCAAGAAACTCGGACCAAGGCACGACATGATCCAGACCCCAAGAAAAAGGCCCCACACCCCCCCCACACCCCCGATGAAGATTTTAAAGGGAAAATAGATAGAATTTGTTGGAACAATTTCAATGTAACTCTATTTTTAAAAAAATCATTTGTAAAGTATCACAATTTTGAATTATTTCATGTTGGAACAACTTTGAAAGAATGGTGTTATGTGTGTGAATGTTATGTGCTTGAATGTAAATAAAACTGTGTTATGTGTTTGAATGTAAACAATGTTGTGTTTGAATATAGGGTTATTCCCTTTAATTATTCTTGGTTGAATGTAAACAAGTACCATGATTAATTATAATGTAAATTACATTATAATACATTATAAATTGATACTTAGTTATGCATAGAAGATTTCGATGGGATCCAATCATGGATTATCTGTACACGCTGGGATATGACCGTATGTGTCCAACTTACGGTATGGTGTCATCGTGATATGAATACCCACACTGTGGTATCACCTCCATATAAATAACCACGGTCTATAATGACGGTTATATTTGGGTTAAATAGTTCTTAAACTTCTTTCATAAACCACATGATGAGATCAAACCATGGTGTGTAAACATACGGATACCTCTCACCGTACCTATACATCTCACGGTTGCATTGGACCGTGTGAGTTAGGGTGAAAATAGCCCAAGTCTCTGCATATATGGGATGGTGAGAACAAATCGTGGAAGGTATAAGTACGGCTAGACCTCACCGTGGTGATGGTTCTCACGATTATAATTGACCGTGTTGGCTGGCTTGAAAAACAGACAAACTCTCTGCATATATGGGACCGTGAGAACAAACCGCAGGTTATATTTGTATGGCTAGCTATCACCGTGATTATTCAATCAACGGTTGCATTGGGCCATGTTAGTTGGGGTGAAAAATGGTCCAAGTCTCTGCATATATGGGATGGGGAAAACAAACCGTGGGATATATATTTACAGTCGACTCTCATCGTACCTATACCTTTTACGATTTCATTGGACCGTGTTAATTGGGGTGAAAAATGACCCAAGTCTCTACATATATGGGACGATGAGAATAAATCATGGGATATATATTTACGGATGCCTCTCACCGTACCTATACCTTTCACAATTGCATTAGATCGTGTTAGTTTGGGTGAAAAATGGCCCAAGTCTATGTATATATGGGACGGTGAGAACAAACCGTGGTATATATATTTACAGTTGCCTCTCACCATACCTATACCTTTCACGATTGCATTGGACCGTGTTAGCTGGGGTGAAAAATTTCCCAAGTCTCAGCATCTATGGGACGGTGAAACAGGCTGGGGATATATATTTACGACTGCCTCTCACTGTACCTATACATTTCATGGTTACAATTGACCGTATTGGTTGGCTCGAAAAATAGACAAACTCTCTGCATATATGGGACGGTGAGAATGAACCACGAGTTATATTTTTACGGTTATCTCTCACCATGGTTATTCCATCAACGGTTGCATTGGACTGTGTTAGTTGGGGTGAAAAATAGCCCAAGTCTCTACATATATGGGATGGTGAGAACAAACCGTGGTTATTCTTACCATGATTTCAGTAGACCGCATGTGTTTTATTCACGGTGTGGTGTCACCGTAGATGGTGAAGGAACGGTGTGGTGTCACCGTATGTACATCTATGCGATGTCAATGGACCGTAAGTTGCTTATAATGCCCCAAGATTTCCAATAATCTTGTATAACCAATTTATATTATCACATATAACCAATTTATCACATATAACCAATTTATATTATAGTAATGATTGCAAAAAGATACAAAAAGTTACAATCAATAATTGTTAAGAGCCACAAGACTTTACATATAATAAATGATTGCAAAAAGATACAAAAAGTTATAATCCATTTACATATAATCAATGATTGAAAAAAGTTACAATCACTAGCCGTAGACTTTCTCCAACAACCAATTTACATATAACCAAAATTTCCAATCCTGATAGTTACAAAAAGTTATAATAAACCCTAAGACTTTCATTACTGAATATAAGCCTCCGTCAAGTCCTCATTCAACGATATCAAGCACGGTTCATCTCTCGTTGCAATTTCTTTTGGATATAGATTTGAAACATTTATCAGCGGGACTTAAACAAAGTAGGCCACTAAAGGGCATCTTGATTGGACTTTGATCTCCAGTGAGAGGCAATTAGTGGTAGGGGCAAAATCTTATGCATTTCAAACTCACCCAATGAATATTTGACGAGTTCTGAATATAGATGATGCGATTGTCTTCCATTCGAGGTTTTGTCCGAACATAGAATGGAACAAAAGTTAAGCATTAAAATTTGGATATCAACATAACCATTATCTTAAGTGCATTCGCCTTAAGGTAGCCAAACTCTGGCATTATAAACTATCGTTCACTTGTGCATGAGTGTCTAAAACAATCCAATCTCCTCTCATACTCATCAATATTGTAGGAGGTCATCACCGCAGCCCAAAACGGCTTGTCTGTACGTAGTTCAGATAACAAAGCACTACAAATAGCATAAGAATGATCCAGTACACCCCCAACACCCGCACCTTTGGAAATAGCCCTATATCCACAATTCTTATCATATTTCACATTATATATATCATCCACAAATGATTGGAAAAACTCGGGAACGCCCTTCATATATATCTTCTTCTACCGAGACCACGTCTTCGATTTCACGCCCGTCAACGGGGTCTTCTTTGCGAAGACTTTTTTAAGTTCCGTTGTGGATGGTACATCTTTCTCCCAAGCACAAGTGGTTCTTTTCATAGATATATCGACAAACTTTTTCCCCTTAGGTGGCATACCCTTTTGATGAATTTGTACGGGCTCCACAACGGTGTGATAAAGGGTTCAGCAATCTCCATTAACTTGATTAGCATCATCTTTCTAATGGTTTCACCTGCCTTAGTCCACCTTTTCTTAAACAATATCATCCCAGGTGTATAGTCAAGGTCACAGTACCGAGGGATGTCCGAGACAATGGCAAGTTTCCTCCAATGATCGTTTAGTGCCCACAGTGAAATTGCTTGGCCTAGCGTCTCCCATTGGGCACACTCATGGACACATGGTAATCCGTATATGGTGCAAAGTAAATGGGAGCATCGTATCTTCATATATTGGGGGTTAGCGCCAGATGCGCTCAACACCGATCGCATGCAATCTATCTCAACAACAATTAGATCTAATGAATAATGTGATGCCCTACCACGGATCTCGCGCAACAATGTGTCACTGTGTCCATTCTTAGTGGATTGGAGTGATTTATGAAACTCCGTTTATATTTGAGTTACTTGGTGGCCAAGAAATACGTCCATACCCTTCCACACCGTTGCAAATGAACCAGTGCTTTTTGTTAAGTTCTTTTTAATTACGCATGGGCACCCTCTACTCTGTTAGTTGTTCATTTTCCATCATGGGGTGCGCGATTAGTCCATGTATGCGCGAACTGAAAATGAAAGGACATCTAGTTCTTCTGTATGTACCCAACCATGTTCAGGTATTCTTGCCAGTTTTGGTAGAAAGCCAACCATGCATTCTCTAAGTCATTAGTATTCTTCGACTCCAACACCCCAATCCAACCTTGCATGAATACCTTTTTTCCCTGGTCTTTGATGTTGTGTTTCACACATGCACCTTCAATGTTTTTTTGAACATGGACTAATCATAGTAGAATGGTGGAAAATGGAAACACGTTTGATAAAGCATTTAGACAAGATTGTTATTTGTCGGAGATAACAACTTTTAGCAAATCTTCTGGCTCGTATAATTATCGCAAATGTTGCAGAGCCCATCTAAAATTCTCCTCCTTTTCAATCTTCAGAAATGAAAATGTAATGCAAAAAGATTACCCGATAGAAGTGACCCCAATCATCTCAAATAATGGCATATTGTGCCGATTGGTCTTGTAAGTGTATTCGATCACAAGCACACTGGGAAGCACTTTAACAACTAGAAAGAGGTGGGATGTGCGAAAAATAAATCCTCCACCACATCGGTTTGCTCATTCCTTCGATGCCAGAGGACATAATTCTTCTCCCCGAGCAAATGCATCAACTGTTGCATGGCAGTGCGACCTTGCATCTCAATATTCTTCATTTTTCTTTTAGCGTTATATTATTTGTATGGCAGTGCGACCTTGAATCTCAATATTATTTGTATGGATGAACAACTGTACTCTTACCTCTTTTTAAATGTCTGGAGTACTTCCTTCGGGCCCACCCCATTGTTTATCATCTTAAAAGTAATGTTGTACTCTTCTTGGGAGACTCGGTCGACATACGGGTGTCCAACAAATGATTTTGACACCATGTAGTTGTGTAGCCCACAAATAACTTCAACCCCCCAACGGCCATTCACTACACCAAATCTTCCCTTTTGTCAAGGTCATTGACCTTGACAAATCCAACTTGTCAAGGTCAATGACCGTGACATTTCGAGGAGAGACAACTTTTTTTGTCATGGTCATGTCACGGTCATTGACCTTGACACAAAACTCACGTTTTGTGTCACGGTCGTGTCAAGGTCAATGACCGTGACACGTTTGTCACGGTTTATAACCGTGACAAAGCCGTGACCCTTTTTAAAAAAATTGTCACGGTCATTAACCGTGACAAGTCCGTGACAATTGTTGTCAAGGACTTGTCACGGTCAATGACCGTGACAATTCTGGGCAGAATTTAAAAAAAATCTGCTGGGCAGTATGGCCACTGCCACTGCCCAGCAGTATATTTGTACCTGTTATAGCAACGTTGTACCTGTTCCAAACATCATATATCCAACACAAACTAAAGATAATGCAAATATATATTCATGACGATATAATCCAAATATTCAAAGTAAAAATAATATACATGACGATATAATCCAAATATAATTAAAATGGAAAAACTTAAAAATAATGTTACTACATGTCTTGGATATAACTGAGGAGCTGAGTAGGCCACACGACATATGAATTGACGCACCCACTAATATACGCCGTGCCGCATTGTTCGCGCACCCACAATAGGGAGTTCTCCTTCCCGGGTATGACATGCGTGACGAGCACCCTGGACTCCATCTCTTGAAGCACACGTCCATGGACTATTCCACCCTCGACGATATTCGGGTCCCTCAACTCCCGCCCTATCCGCTGGCCATCAAAGACGTCCAATATGAACACGCTCGGCCAACCAATTGTCGACAATGGTCTGTTGGAGGGCGTCAAATAGGGAAGTGGATCGTCGAAGTACGAATGTGTCGGTGATGAAGCAGCGAGGTCCACACCCTCGTCATCCTGCGCCTCGTCCTCCCGCACCTCCTCCTCCACCGCCTTCTCCTTCTCCTTCCCTTTCCCTATCCCTTTCCCTTTCCCTTTACGGTCTCCACCCAACGTACGCTTCATGAATGCGTACATATCTTTGACCGTTGCCTCCAAACGGGACAGCTTCGCGTCATGTGAATCCACCGTTCGAGCCAACCCGGTGTCGCTCGTCTCCAATCCGATGATCCTAGATTTGGCCACCCGCGAGCTCACTCCTCTTGTCCTCCCCTTGCGATCAGAGCCAAGCACTTGGCTGAGTGCGTCTGTGGACAAAGATGCCTTGTCGGCATCAGACTGCGACTTATGCACTTCCTTAAGCTTTGCCTGAAACGACAAAAAGCACATGATTAGTAAAATAAGTAAACTAAAAAATTATAACGTAATTAACAATAATTAAATTGTCGGATTACTTACAATCGTGGCCGCGACGCTCGGGGACACCTCCTTGTCCTTCCCCTTCTTCGTCCGAAGAGCCACATAAGTATCGAGCCTATGTGGCTTACCCCATGGACCACTCCCTACCCCCTGAAATAAAATAAAGTAAAGTAAAATTAGTATCGGCCCCGCAAAGTAAAATAATATCCAATAATATATTTCTGTAGTTATAGATAAATTAAATCTTACCTGCATCATATGCTCCACCTCAGCGTAAGAGGTCCGGCCGGAGTAGTGCACGTCCGTCTTTTTAGCCCGATTTTCCCTCCCCGATTGGCGAGATGCCAATTGTCGATCATCGATCTCATTGTCAATGAACTTTTGCCATTGTGCCAATGAGATCGGCTCCTTGGGCGGGACGGATCCGCGCCATTGTAAAATGGACTCTCGTATTTTTCCAAAGTACCGTGTCCGCATATTTTTCTTCCACGTCTTGTGTTGCTCCATCAACTGCTCCAAGACGGAATCGCGTAGCTTTGGATCCAAGTTGAATTGTTCCTGTCCAACAAATTGAAATTGAAATTGAAATTGAAATATTCATATAAAAATTACTTGTAGTGCCGCCCAAACAGCTAACTTGAGCTCATATGGACCTCCTTCCAACTCATAAACCCCGGGCCGATGACCGTCTTTAGAAGCTCGAGGGATCTCGCTAATAGCTCCGACTTGTTTTCGACGGTAATCCCAAAATTTTCATATTTGGGGAGCCTAGGGGCGGAGGAGCCCTCTTCGCCTTCGCTACCACCGAACCCAGACGACATCATCATAAACAGAATCATCATCTTCGCCTTAACATCTGAAGAAGACATTTTTGCTGTAAAAAAAATGTTATTAGTACAGATAAAAAAAATGTTAATAGTACACATTTCGTTTTACCTAATTGAATTAATTGAATTAATAGTACATATAAAAAAATGTTCCGTCTATATTATAACGTATGTGTAAGTTTCGTCAATACCATTTCGTTTCAATTTTGTAATATTATATTTTTTTCAAATATTTTAAAAGTTATTAAATGGGTGCCCCACCCCCACCCCCTCCCCTTCCCCCCACCACGACCGTGACAACTACATATATTGTTTATCAATAAAATTATGACATGAGATAATTATAATTGTAGCATAAATTTCATTATCATAAAGGGATAAATCCAAACAAGTACAGAGATTCTACAAATTAAAGTGAGAATTAAATTTAAGACTTTCTAACAACATGCATGTATATGGATTCTAACTAATGATATTCCTAAAAACATACAATTGGCAACATTTTGTGAATTTACTAAACTTTATATAATATTATCAAATTCTGTTAAAAAATTATCTAGGGTTTTACCTAATTGAATTAATTTCATGAATAAAATTATTATCAATTTAAATGAAAATATCAATTATTATCCAATATTTTTGAATGAAATATTTATTTTGAATGAAAATATCAATTATTATCCAATTATTATCCAACTATTATCAATTATTTATTTTGAATGTATATAATATCCAAAAAAATAAATGTAAATAATATTCAAAACCCCACCCACCCCCACCCCCACCCCCTCCCGATGTTTATTATCCAATTATTATCCAACTATTATCAATTATTTATAAAATTGATGTCTACTTTTAGTGTTGTGTATATATGTTAGTTGATGCCATTATATTTTTAGCCTAATTAGATTCTAAGGTTATCTCAATTTATATTTTTCTTTTTCTATCTAATAATTTTCAACGTAAGAGCACAGTACATAACGTATGTGTAAGTTCCGTCAATACCATTTCGTTTCAATTTTGTAATATTATGTTTTTTCCAAATATTTAAAGAGTTATTAAATGGGTGCCCCACCCCCACCCCCACCCCCTGCCCCCTCCCCCCGCCACACACACACGCACACCTACACACCTACACACCTACGCGCGCACACACACACACACACACACACACACCCCACACTGCCGGGTCAGGGATAAAGTCCGTGACAATTAGCCCAGTTTTGGTGTAGTGCAAGATAGTGCCTTATCCTCCAAATACTGTGAAATATCCCCAATATAATCACGTATCTATTTCCTAAATGTTGTTTTTTAAAATTAAATACTATACATTTCCTAGGATAAGATGTGCAGATTAAATGTTATTCCCTAGACACCATAGAAGACCTACTACACTAAAAATTAATATTTTTAAATGTTCTTTTTTTGAATTTAAATAATTTTCACTAGAAACCATCATATTATATCGCTAATATCCTTAATTGTTTTATTTTTAATTTATATAACCATCCTTAAGATAGTTACCTATCCCTCAAATGTCATGCACCATCCCCAAATATATACACACATATACAAACACATACACACACATACATACACATACATATACACACGCACACACCCCGCCCTACCCCCACCCTGCCCCACCCCGCCCCACCCCCTACCCCCACCCTGCCCCACCCCCCACACACGCACACACATACACACACACACATATATATATATATATATATATATATACACATACACACATAAATATACACACAAATATATACACACACACACACCCCACCCCACCCCCTGCCCCCTCCACCACCCCCTCCCCCACCACACACCACCGCACACACCACCACACACACACACACACACACACACCACCCCACCCCACCCCCTGCCCCCTCCACCACCCCCTCCCCCACCACACACCACCACACACACACACACACACACCACCCCACCCCGCCCCACCCCTGCTCCACCCCTCCACCACCCCCTCCCCCACCACACACCACCACACACACACACACACACCCCACCCCACCCCACCCCTGCCCCCCTCCACCACCCCCTCCCTCACCACACACCACCACACACACACACACACACACACCACCCACCCCACCCCCTGCCCCCCTCCACCACCCCCTCCCCCACCACACACCACCACACACACACACACACCCCACCCCGCCCCACCCCTGCCCCACCCCGCCCCACCCCCTCCCCCACCACACACCACTACACACACACACACGCACACACATACACACATATATATATATACACATACACACATAAATATACACACAAATATATATATAAATGGAAGAGAGAGAGAGAGAGAGAAAATCGACCTGAAAGTAGAGAGAGAGAGAGAGAGAGAGAGAGAGAGAGAGAGAGAGAGCAACGTCGAGAGAGAGAGAGGGAGGGAGGGAACGGCGCGGGAGGGAAAAAAGAAGGGGGTAGGGTTTTTGCTATAAATATTGTCACGGTCGTGTCAAGGTCTTTGACCGTGACAAGTATTTAAATTATTGTCACGGTCATTGACCGTGACAAGTCCGTGACAAGTAAATTTATCACGGACTTGTCACGGTCATTGACCGTGATAACTAATTGTCACGGTCGTGTCAAGGTCAATGACCATGACATAAAACGCGTGTTTTTTGTCACGGTCAATGACCTTGACAAGGCTGGCCGGCTGAAAGGTGACAATTTACCCATTTTGGTGTAGTGATTATCGTGGGGAACGCCTTTCAATTGAAATGGGAAATCACATTTTCGCATTTCGAAAGAATGCTTCCTCTTCTTGTCCAACACCTCTTCTTTTGTGGGTCAATGAAACTCGCTTCGCTCATAACTATTAATGTAAAATCATGTTGAGTACAATATAAATAAGCTAATCATTCCTCCTCAGTGGTGAATTCGGTTGTACGGTCTTAATTAATCATGTTAATATCCAATCCTTCTTCTATTTTCGCATCCTAATAATGCATACAATCAAATTATGTCATACAATAATGTCATTCATTAAATATCTCAAAGTGTTGAAATTTAACTACATGATATAGTTTTTTTTTACCATAGACGATGTGAAATCTGGAAACAAATCATGCAAACATTTGGGCGAGGTTGATGCCGTTGCTTGTTCACTCATATTTGGTTCACGCATATTCGCTTTCTCGGTGGAAGCACATTGAGTAGATACAACACATTGAGTAGATACAACACATTGAGTAGATGCATTCGGTACAATGAGATTGTCTATATCTTGCCAAAATGTATCATCTAGTACCGAGTCATCTAGCTGAAACGATAATATAATAATAAGTACAAAAAGAATTGACAATATAATAACAAAAATTAATAAAAATAGAAAACCGCTACATGAATTATATCTATATTTTGAAATTTTATATCTACATTGAAATTTTATATCTATATTGAAATGTTATATTTATATTAAAATTTTATATCTATATTAACATTGTATATCTATATTGAAATGTTATATCTATATTGAAATTGTATATCTATACTGAAATATTATATCTATATTGAAATTTTATATCTATTTTGAAAATTTATATCTAATAACAAAACCATGACCAACTATAACCGCGGCTATGAAATCACGGCCAAGTCAAATCGTGGGGTCCTTATCAAGGTGAAAGCAAACCGCCATTTATCATTTCACGCCCAACTATAACAGTGGGACATATTATGGTAACTTGTGACCGAAAGTGACTGTCACTTACGACGATGAGCAGCCGTAAGTGCAGTCACATCGATTTTTTTTAATTTTTTTCATCATTTTAAATGTTGTTTTACAAATTATATAGTGTGTAGAGGTGTTTTAATACCTCAAAATCATCAAACGAGCATTAGATATTCTGAGTTTGGGAAGCTTGATCAACAACTTTCTTTTCCTCAACCATTGCAATGTAGCCCCTTTAGCCTTGATTTCTGCATATAAACAACACAACAAGGACCACAATAACACAACAAACACATGAAAATGGAAATTTGCGAAGAAATGGTGAAGATGATTTTGACTAGGTTTAATCGTGGGTTTGAAGCTTTTGGTGGGAAGTGCAACTGGTTTGATTCTTGTTTATTGTGGTGTTTTAGATTATGTGGTGTTAGCTAGTGTGTAATTTTTTGTTTATTTTATATTAGACATTTTAAAGAAAATAAAAGGTACAACACTTTGGGGTGTGGTTAGTAAAATTTGAGTTTAATTTTTATGTGGTGTTTTGGAGATATTTTTTTGGTGTAAATATGAGGACCCTAATACCATTGCTATTAATCAAATCGATATATTTTACCCAAACTTTAACATGTTCAAACCATTTAAAAAATGTTTTTTATCAATTTATTTTGTGCAGGGGGAATTAGGGTGTGTTTCGGTCGGATCAAATCGGAAATGGCCTCTTCGGGAAATTTTTTGATTTTTTTTCAAAAAAAAAAGGTTATTGACGATTTCTGATATCGAATTTTTTAAAAATTAAAAAAATCCGAATTTGGAAATTTTGGTAAATTGCAAAAATAAAAAATTCCAAAAATATATCAAAATTTTCTTTAATTACTCATCATTTTGTGCTAATTAAAGCACAAAAAGATAAAATTTTAACTTGAAAAAATAAGTTCCATCATGGTTTTTAAGAACCTTAAGCATATAATAAGGTTACTGAGGTGTGCTCCGTTTATAACCTATTGGTTTCAGAATTTTTGAGCTTAAAACTGAGAAACTCGGCATATATTTTCTGAAAATAAAAAAAAAACGGATCAGCACATCAAAAAAATCAAAAAAATGAAAATTCAAGATTATTTATGGTTTTGATCCGATTTTTTTAGAAAAAATTAAAAATTGAATATTGATAAACTTTTTCCAAAATAGAAAAAAATCCTACCGAAACTCAGAAAAATCAGAATTTTGAGGGGAAAAAACACATCCCTAAGAGGAACTGAGGTGCACCTTAAAGAAATGACCAAAAAAACGGATCATTTTTTTTAAATTAAAAAAAATGAATTTTCCAACCAAAATTGGTGGAGATAGTTTTCATGATAAGTAGATGAATAAATTATTTCATTAAAAAATTCAACCGAAAATTAGGTGAAATGTATAATTGATAAATATTTGCATTCCGCACCATCAAAACTTTTAATGATCATCTCACCTACTTTCCAAATCAATTGTTTCTATGGAATTATTTGATGATGATCTCCATATTATGAAGATCATCTCCATCAAGTTTGGCTGGAAAATTCATTTTGTTAGTATTTTAAATAATTGGTCCATTTTTTTGTCCTTTCTTTAAGGTCCGCTTTTGATCGTCCCTATTATTTTGTATGTATTATCTGATTTACATGTTTAATTTTTAATTTTCAATATATTTTTATCATAGACCCATCTTAACATTCACGTCTCTACCATGTGGAATTTTTTTAATATGTTGTTACCCACATCATGCCTCATAACATAAACGATTTAATAAACGTCCATAAATATTATATGAGTTTCTTTTCATACTTTTATTTTAACATTAATCACAACCTTTGGTTTAAAAATTACAACAATATCATTTGCATATGTAAAATAAGGGGTGCCTACGTTATTGGTTTTTAACGTTCCATACTATTTTATAACAAAATGATGGTTTTATTTGTTTATTTTTAATAATTGGAAATTAAAATAGCAAAATAAAAAATAAAGATATATTATTAGGTCTATTGTTATACTTATTGAACGACTTTTTAAATGCTACAATCCTCTAATTAGGGTTGGGATTTTGATTGTTAAACAATAAGGTCATTTTTTTCTTATTTTGTAGTTTTGCGCATAAATTTTAAAATGAAATATCACTGCACCAAAATGCCTATTTAGTAACTAATGTAAAAATGCCTTTTCTAAGTGTTCAAGATACTTACAAAATTTGCAACGCTTTTCCACACTTACAAAAAATATGCAAATGTTCGGAACCGATGAAAATTGACAAATTTAATAGATAATTGTACATCAAAGCACATGAGAATCATGTTTAGAACTTAACCGAGTCCAAAAGTGTTGAAAGAAATTTCTTGTTCGTGCTAAACTTTCCCCATTCGTAGGTTTGCCTTTTGAAATACTTTTCACCTTATGCCGCTCTCCAATCATTTCTTTCACACCATAGTCTCTCCTCTGTCTGCTTGTGAATTATCCTTCCATTATCGTTGTAGGTATGTTCTTCATTTTCTAGGGTTTAATCTTTTCAAATCATGTATACTATCTATCTATCTATCTATCTATCTATCTATCTATCTATCTATCTATCTATCTATCTATCTATCTATCTATCTATCTATTTGAAGTTGTGAATCTGATCCTACTCTCAGCACACATTTTTTAAAAATAGTGTTCTATTAATAAATTATCGTTTTTAGTTTCTCCTCAATTGATCTTGATTTTTCTCTTGGTATATTTTTGAATCTGATTGTGCATGAATGTAACACCTCGCATATTTTGACATTGGAGATGGCTAGTCACGACTGCCAACCTATGTGGAACGTTATTATTAAACACCGTTCTTAACATGTGAAAGTCATATGAGACATTAAAACCCTTTTTCACAAGATATAAATTGCAATAGTACAATGAACATGAAATATTCACCACGATAAAACTCCATCACCATGATAAAACTCTAATAATCTAAAACTCCAAAAAAATGATGCTCATATAGAAATAATCAAAATACAAATCTCCAACTGAAAATCGTAAACAACCGTGGAATCGAATGACCAATGAAAATTTATAAATAACTGTCTCATAATAACTACAACTGGAAATGAAAACTAACGACTAAATCAATAAATGTAAATCCAACTGTAAGTCCTCAATCTCCCAATACTATCCAGCTACTCAGCAACCTAACTTGAAATGTTAATCAATAGCGACGGGTTAGAGACCACCACAAGAATACCATTTACACCTCTCAAATAGGATCCATGAATCCATTCATAAGAATCATAAGAGATATATATCGAAATAACATATTTTAAATTACAATCAATATAATTATATGTGAGTAAAGTAAAACAATATTAATTACCTATATAAACTAAGCCACCCCACTACCTAAAATTAATTATATTTATTTTATTATTTAATTAGATCATAATCCTTGAACTTAACTTAATTCAATTATTTAATTATTATTGATGCGACACCACAAACTTTATTTTGGTCCTCCATATATCCGGGTGCGCTTAACATCTCAACATATCACACCCACACCCACACCCATCACTATAGCCAGTCAGTCTAATTTCATTAGTCTCACACATACTCATAATGTTTTCTACATGACACATCACTATAGCCACTTAGCCTCGTTTTTGTTAGCTCTACACATACTCATGATGCCAACACCGACCTTAGTCACTATAGCCAGTCACTTACTCGTGATGAAAATCCATTTTAATATCGATTCATTATCTTAGGCATTAGATACCATTTGTTTAGTATGTTTTCATTATTTCCAACTAGCCCTACCCATAATCTAGGCACCAAAACCAAAACCATCTTTATCCCTATACCTAGATATCACCAAACTATAAATGTCGCCTAGTATATCACCTATGAAGAATACCTAACGAAAGTCACAACCTAGTATCACACCTAGGCTAAGGAAAAAGTGCAATGACGTATTACCTAGCCCCACCCTGGAAGATACCCAGCTGTACAATTACACACTCGTTAATTCGATACTTAGAAAGTGTTAACAATAATAAAACCTACTTACTAGTCACATACTTAGCAAACAACCTACTAAACAAGGGTGAAAATACTACTACTCCCAAAGTCCTAATGTCCCCGCTGTGTCAAATTATTAACATGAACAATCTCTACGTAACACTTAATTTTGATTTAATGTTACAATCCTCTAATTAATCATACAAATCCAACTCCATTATCATTCTATCAATTTAGTCATATAACAAATAAGTTTCTAGTGATTAACTACACAAGTGTCCAATTCCATTATTTCAATACGAGTGATATTTTATCAATTTAATACATAATCCAATTCAAACATATGTAATGATAATATTTCGCAACAAAAAAAATTCGTTCTGTAATATATACATCAATATCATAATTTTAAGAGTCAAAAAATCATTCGAACTATATTTTTAAATTTTTTAGCTTGTGATTCGTCCCAATAATCAACAATAACACGATATAACTAATTTAAGAATACGATGTTTTAAGTCTTAAATCAATTTTTATATTTAATTAAAATAGGTCCATAATTCGATTCATTTTTCCTAATTAAAGTTGCTGATTATTTTATAAAAACAAGTATAGTTTAGGTCTAGGAAATATTTAAATCAAACAACACTTAAGGACAACAATAAAAATATTCTTATATGAAAATAATTATTTTGAAAAATCTGAATACTCGATTGCGTTCATCTCTCGAAAATAAACAAGTTTTGTTCTTGGGGGCCTTCTAGAAAATATAAGTTTTAAGCCTCCCAAATTAAGGTTGAAGTTTTGTTTAATGGTGGTTTAGGTTTAAGATACATGTGTTGTGGGTTTTCTGCTTATAATTGGAAAAAGAGTATTTAGAAGACATACTGTGTGTGTGTTTTTGAAAAAAAATGAGGTCAAACCCTTTTTAAAGATGTAATCATTAAGGAATCTAAGGCCCCTAGTTAATAAGCCAAAACCAAGAGAGAAGAAATAGAAAAAGGAAAATAAGGTAAATAAAAAGATAATAAGAAAATACATAAAAATAACAAATGTAAGCCTCCCCTATCCCTGGCAGCCAATCTTGCAGTTGTAAAAAAATACCAAAGGGGTGTTAGTGCACTAACCTCACTTTCTCCTTCTTTACTCAATCTCTATTTTTTGGGGGGAAACATAACTTAATTTCATTTTTATTTTTGTTTTATTATTATTTTGTTTTAAAAGTTAATAATAGGAGTTCCAAAATTTATAAAATTACATATGAATCTTTTGGTTTATACTAAATTACCCAAACCGCCGACTAATTAATTAAATGTCAAAAATTTAATTAATTTCTCAAAGTTTCACCAAATTCAAATTAAATAAAATATTTTTAATTTAATCTACTTCCAGCTTAACCCATCTTTTTAATTAATTATCCAATTAAGTTAAGTAATCCACTTGTCAAAAAATATATGAGGTATTACAATGAAGTAGTTTTATGTTTTGGTTGTGTTATTGTATTGTGTTGTTCTTTTTGTAGGATTTTATTGGAACTTAAATCGCTATGTTAGGGGTTATGAGTTGGGAATTTCATCATTGTTCAGGTTGATTTGTTTAAATGGATAGTATCCTTGAGATTATTACGATGGACGTATTTATGTACTTGATTGTATATGAAATTATGAATCTGATAATGTGCAACGAAATTGATTATTTTTCTAGTGTTGTGATTGAGAATTTAACATGAACATAACACAACAAAATTGAATATACATCTAACCCTTTACTAAAATTCCTAATTTATTTCCTCAAAACTCAGAGCTGTCATTACTATAATTTCCCTCTTAGGCAGACTCTTTTGAGGAGGCTATGGAAGTTCCCTCGTCTCGTCTAGACGATTCACGGGATGCTGATTCTATCAACCGTGACAAGTATCCTAAGTTTTTGAACACTGAGGATTCGAGAGTCACTGTCTTATTTCCCTCACCCCTAGTGGATATTCCCCTATCGGCCATTCTGAATCACAAATTTTTTGAGAGATTTTTAGGTGGAGGCCTGACTATTGAAATTGAGGATGACATTAATAGTGAGGATGAGGATCCACTCGATACCTCATATTCCCAAACCTTATAAAGCACCATCATAGAGAGTGATCTCTTGACTTGGATACATCAATATGGTATTAAATTGTCCATTCATGTGAGAGTTCTGGCCAATGATGAGAAAACATTTGATGCCCAAGATGGAGAGATCGGAGTTTATGAGTTGATGTTTAAGGTAAGATTTAGATTACCCATCCACTACATTGTACAAATAATCATGTCCAGTTTGGGGCTTGCCCCAACCCAACTCTCCCCCAATGCCTGGAGGATAATTCTCGACTTCATCCAACTTTGGAAGCTGGTTCATAGCACCGACCTTCTAGTTAGCGTATTCCAGGCATGTCACAACATTTTTTGCACAAAGAATCAACCTGGCTGCTATCATCTCGTAGGTTGGAAAATAATAAAAAGGTCTTGATCGTTAACCAAACCTCCAACCATCACCGGAAGCCCCACTACTTCTTTATGATGGGATCTTGGGAGTTTGACTCCAACGTCGCTTTTAGTGCCTAAGATCCAAGGGTCCCCCAAAAATGGGCCAATGCTTCAATGTCGGCTAAATTTGACCTCGATTTTAATGTTGATGCCCGAAAAAAGATAGTCTACATAAGTTGTCAGGGAAAGAGGGTGCTCTTGTGGAGTTCGAGCAGCTGATGACCCCCTACTTTCTAGAAAAGATGGGTTTAGGGGTTGATCCCCTAACTGAGTTATGTAAGTAACAATTATCCAACTGTTATATCATCTTTTACTATTTTTCCTGACAATAATCTCATATTTTTGTTATAGGTCATCCAACCAATACACTAGAGGAAGTTTGGAAGATGGTAGAACCAAGTCTTGTTAATATGATGAATAAGATGGGCAAGAAGCCCACACCACCTTCCCACACCAAGAATTCCACTTCGGGAGGCCCAGGCTAAACCGAGGCTTCGAAGAAAAGAAAGGAGCCCATAGATTATGCACCAATTCCCCCAATCCAAAAGGGCCAAAATGACAGCTTTTATAGGGGGTTTGACTAGACTATCCCAATATATTCGGATGATGTCATATCTGCTCGTCTATCCCAGCTTTCCATCACCTTAGACTCCTTGATTGGTGACCCAAAAAGGGCCAAATTATTTATTGGCTCCATCCTAACCGAGTCCGATAGACAGTTATTGGAAGACATGGATGCCATCCGCCTTTGTGACTTCAGCCTACATAAGGCCACCCAGGTAATCCTCTGAGTTTACACTTGTCTATTGATTTCTTTGTTTTTTCCAAGTGTAACCTCATACCGACTTCTGTCTTATTTTTTACAATCACTGTTGACTTTCTTCAGGGTCAGCAAATGGGTCCAAGAGTAGCGGCCTCTGAATTAACAAGTTGAAGAGACTATCAAGGCTAATAAACATCTAAAGAAAGGATTGAAGGAGAAGGATAATGCCTATCAAAAGCCCATAGAAGACCTAAAGAAGGAGCACTCCGATGTTCTAAAGTCTATGAAGAAGGACCACGATGCTACATTAAAGGCTTTAGTGGACGAATACAAAGTCAAGGTTGAGGCGATCGAGATGCAGGCCAATAAAAAATCTGCAAAGGTCATTGAGAATGCCATGGAGGACTTTAAGGCCTCAGAAGAGTTTGGTGGGTACGACTTCTAGTATCTTGAATGAGGGGTCAGGATATCTTATTGTTGGGCACTCTTAAAGTTTCCTAAAGTCCCAGGCTTGTTGACTAAGGACTTCAAAGCTTTTGACTTCTTTGATCCCTTGGCCACCACTGCTCTGACCGAGGTAGATGCTGAAGACCTAGCAAAGACGACAGTCCAAACGGAAATTAAAATAGTCGATCTTGGCCACATTGGAGATGAAGTAAAGACAAAATCGGCCATAGACAATATCATCTAGGAGCAAGATGAGAAGCAGGATGAAGATTAGATTTCTTACTATCTTCTTAGGGTGGCCATCTGTGGCCTGGTACCCTTTCTGATGTAATTTTTTGATTCCTCGTCCTAATAAGCAACCTCTGTAATTTTTAATAATATTATCTATAATTTTACTGTATGATGAATATGATTTATTTTTCAAGTGTAGTGTTTACCTGTGATTATACTTCTCACACATCACATAATATCTTCAATCTCATCACTAAGTGATGTTATACAATGAGTCTCCTCTTGGCATTGTTTAGAGTTTATGAATGAGACTCGTCTTTTTATACGCTCTCGTATCACCTAGAGAGTTACAATCGTTAATACACTGTAAAAATGATGTTTAGGAAACCATAGTTAATGATTTTTAATTTATGTTTCTCACCACCTAAGTGATGTCATACATGTAACACCCCGCCTAATTAAATATCGGGTGATCAGTCCTTTATTAAATTATAACAGAATATACAGTTGGTCCATTCTTAGCATCAGTGTCAAAAACCTTTTATTTACTAACCACCTAGTATTTAAAAGTTGGCGTTAAAATTTTATCTTTTTAATTAACATAAAACTAAATCACAAATAATATCACAATCCACCATTTAAATATCAAACACATAATGAATAATGATAGAATAATAATTATATCTGAATTATACAATCTAGTTTAAAACATCCATACAATATTCTGAAATAAAATTAAATCCACAGTCTAATACATCATAATGGAATTCTACATCTCTGAATAATAATAAAATAAAATGGACAACATGTCCGATTGGAAAGAAAGTTCATAATGAAGAACTGAATCAATACTGAGGCGTCTAATGTCAATAATTTGTAACTTTCACCGCAGCTGCAGCACGCTAAAAGATAGAATCAGCTAATCATGGTGTCCTTGTGGCTGGACACCTAAAACGTTTTACAAAAAGAATAGAGATTTGGAGAAATATGGGTCAGAGCCTTAGTAAAACACTTTAAAAGGTTTAGCAAGTGTTTAATTGCAAAATTTGCAAATACTATATTCATGTTAGGTTCACGTGCTCTCACTTGAGATACTTACCTCTCATCTAATGTGCACAACTAACGTATATATCTAATCCTCCCTAGTTATACTACCCCGTCTAACTATTCCAATACAAGTCTATTTCGATACCAACTAATTCTTTATTCTTACCTGTATCGCCCACAAAATACGTTACCAAGTAATTTATATCCAATAGTCAAGCATAAATTTCTCGTTTTATATTTAATCTTTCCTGCACTAAGATCATGTTAAATGTTACCATTTTCTCATCTACTAAATACACACAATAGCATAAATCAGAAGTATGTATGTGTGTGTTTATATATATATATATATATACTACTACTACTACTACTACTACTACTACTACTACATCAGCCCTAGGCTGAGACCTACGGTGCATGCATACTCTACTATCATGTCCCGGTACCACACATACTAAATAAAGGACTGTTGGTTCAGTTTCTCACTCGAACCATAAATACAAATCACTTATTGGAGGTTAACATAGTTCCAAGCCTATGGGATACGCACATATCTACGCACCCGTATGATCGTCAACACTATCATTCTCACAGATAACCCATACCTAGGGTCTATGTTCTGAGGTACATTTTAAAAATCCCCCTGAAGGCTCATCAAGATATGACTGTCCCGACGCGAAAACCTCCTGTGATAGTAAGCATCATAGGTATGTCATACACATAATATCACAATCATCATAATATATGCATACACTCATCCTATACATACATAGAGTTTATTTCAAGTTTATCCCATAAACTAATAATTCACATTTTATTCACATCTCCCATTACTCCAAACATCTCTTGTTAATCGAAAGGATATTAATAATTTAATTAATTATTCCAGTAACTACCTTCAACCCATAGTTATTAGTCCAAAACCCAGAATCATTATAACAAGCCCGGATTGTATTTTAATTCCCAATAATCCTTTTTCTCGATAAAGTTACATTCTACCCAAAAATGTAAAATTATAATTTGAGGCTTTTCTGATCCGATTTTGGAAAACCTTAAAACCACAAAGTTGTCCAGAAGATGATTTTATACAATAATTCGCGTGCACACTACCAGTTTCCTCTTACTACAGTCCTAAACTTATCATACAATGTTCATCCTTTTCCTAAAACAATTTTCATGCATTTTCTCCACTATTTTTTTTTATGTTCAATCTTTCATTCTACAACTCCAAACTCCCAAACGAATATCCCCAACAATATACTAATATATATACACGGTTTCTAATATTTTATATTCATTAAATCATCAAAAACTCAACCTAAATTGGATTAATTCATGGTTGTTCTCTCAAACATTGTTTTACCATTTATCATCAAGAACACATGTAAAACCCATATTTCTCCCAATTTTAATTGTTAGAATTTCACCAATATTCATCTTCTAACATAAGAATTATATAATACTACCAATTCTCCTATAAATATAATTTTCAATTCCCTAATTTATCATAACCTTTCATGAATTCCAAAATAGTAAACATCATATTCTAACATGAATATGACATTCAACTAAAATTCAGCAAGCTAAACACTTGTCTTTTAATGTAGGTCTGATCCACTAAAGAAAAAATATATGGTTGTAGTCCCCTCTCTTTGATTTACACTTTGATGATGATACTCCATGATACTCCATGTGTGTTCTTACACAAATTCTTCAAATATTTCCTTAGACTCTTGAAATTCTTTCTCAATTCTCTCCATTGTATCTGTAACTCTTTGTATAACTCTCCTAACCTTTGGTTTTGGGAAAACGACTCTTCCTTAAGCCCAAACCTTTCATTTTATAAGTGGCATCCAGTTTTTACCTTTTCATATACCATTAAGAAGCTCAAAAGTCATCTAAATAAGTCTCAATTAATCTAAAAAGCCCCCGAGACCCGCAGATAACCCCCAGGTACTCAATTTTGACCCTTCCAGGACACACTGACGCACTCAAAATGACCAGATGAATTATAAAAATAAAATTACATTTTAATTTTCAATTTAAGTCCCGACACGACTGACACGCTTGTCCCGAGTAAATTATCATAACAGTCATATTTTTCACTCACGACAAGTTTAATCGTCTCACATCATTATTATTACCCATTCACTAAGTAATATTCAATATAAATAAATATTAACCCTTATCTCGCTATTTAATATTTATTTTGACCCGGATTAATCTCCAATTTAAATTTCCCATTATTTAAATTCATACCACATTTTAAAATCATTAAAATTACGGAGTATTACATACTCCCCCCTAATAATGGAATTTCGTCCCGAAATTCGAAAATAAAGTAAACCTGATAAAATAATTCTGGATATCTATCACATATCTTATTCCCGTGATCATATATATAAACGTCGGCGTCGTGATGTCCCATAATATCACGTCATATTCTTGTACACAATTACGTTCAGACGTGGTCCAAAGTTACTCGTAAAAATCATTTATTGTTTTCCACTATTCATACACTAGTGACACTGTTTCAATTGAAGGTCTTTTCACTACACCACACGTTTAGGAACAAGTTCATTTAAGCCCTTACGTATCGGTGTATTATTTTATGCTTAATGTCTCACTTATATAATGGCATGCAAGACTATTGTGAATTCGATAACACTATCTTAAGATATGCATCTATACTCCAATGACTCTATTATCACCATGTTAGAAAATACCTCACTTCTATTGGTATAAATTTTCTTATTGTCGTACCAAGCCATATCTCCTTGCGAAATACACTCTCAGCAATCCCTGATTATTCATGTCAAGGCTCAAAATTTGGTATCCACCAAAGTACTCTCACTACATTTTTGAATTATACGAATTGAAATGGAGTGGGTCAATCCTTGTCAGGGGACCATGAATCAGCTAGGGTCCGAGAAACTAATTAGTTCCCTTTTTACAATTATCCAAAGGGAGGCGGGAAATTTTCTTCTATTAAGACACAAAATCACTAAGTAGTTAATATTCTTCTAATCACATACCGCCCTACCAGTTAAAATTAGTATTTCTAATTACTCCAAAAGTTCAAAATATGCATCCTCGCATTTTTCCACATTTTATATCACCCCTTATGAATATACATCATCCTATGATTGGCACGACTATCTTAAGGCAAAATCCCGTTCCTATCACCTCATGAAACTTCCTATCCAAGGTGGGACTCTAAGGTATCATTCTAATTTGCATCAAAATTGAGCGGCACTTTGTGTCGGTTTATTTTTTCTCGTTTAATATTATGATGGACACACTTCCTAGTAATATAACACACCTCAATATAATAACATTTATTTTTCTCTTGAACAATTTACTTCGTAACCCAAAGAAAATCTTATTCACTCCATGATTTTGATAACCCGATAATGAACTTTATCATCTTGTGTTGTTATCATGTCCATGGGTTATCAATATGTCTCATCATTCTAGTTGGTAGTCTCACAACACCTTTTTCTCATAAGGGTGGCCTACCTGGAGACTTCACTATGTCTCTCTCAACCCTAAATTCACTCACTTATGCTCCACTTATTCTGAAATAGACAAAAATTATGACCCGTACGTTTGCTCTGAACTTGCGAATTTCCTAGACCCTTTTTCCAGCTATTAGAATACTACGCATTGGACTAGGTGACACTCACATTATTCTTAATGTATTTTGACTAAACTTCCAACTCACCTCAACTATGGGAGTTTTCTGAAGAAATGCACACAGGAAGACTATCTCCTTTCCTCAAACGACTTTTAACCTCTCTTACATTTCCACTTATTTTTCTGACTGTCCCATAGACACATTCATAATATCATTCTAATTTTTTTTTATCACAAATGGTACGAAAAAGAAAAATATTTAGGGAACCCATACACCCTATATCTCGTGCACAATTGTACAATCGTCTCTAACTTTCACACAAAACATACTTACCTCAAATCCGCCCCTGCCATTTTAACGTGATTATACAGTAATACTAAGTGTAGTTAGCCTACAAATATAATTTGATTCTCCTCGAGATGACCCCACCTATCAACTAGTGGTAAAAATGTCCCATGATCCCCATATAACACTACTCGAATCTACATACCTTACATCATAGATTATCTCTCAATTCAAGTTTTAATCTACATGCACGTATAATAACTAAAGTGATAAATTCATACTCTAATGATCAATACATCTCTCGACTCTCGACATTCACTAGGATTCATGCGTGGGATGTCTCGCAAGAAAAATCCAAACAAGGAACCCTCCCGATACACTACTACCTAGCCTTGTCGGCCATCGAGATCCGTAGGTCTAGTGCACATACTCAGAGTATCCAAAAGCTTATCCCCAAACAAACAAGTCTAACCATCCACTCCCACGTTATTCAAGTATTTAATACAACACTATTATTAGAGTTACCGCACTCAGTCAATAACGAGATAAATCTCTCCTCTCGACAGTAAATGTAATATACCCCAAATTATATCAGTACAGTTCCTACACAGTGGAATTAGATATAATGAAATAACTATAACTTCTGGAGTCTCCTCCACAATATAGTATAAATGCGAGTTCATTCTCTTTTAGGTGACACATCGCTAAACAACATAATCCTACCCTGGAATAAATTACATGATAGCCTTACTGTAATAGCCCACCATCGCTCAACTCGTCTCTAGCCAGGATAACATCATACTCGAATATCATCTCTCAAAATGAGTAAATTTACTAAAACATAACCTCTCAAATATTATATCAACTTTCCCGCGGATGGAACCAATGATCCCCATTACTAAATGATAAAATATAGGCACACAATAGTATTACTAACAATACACCCACTAAACCTGTCTCATGCTCGAATTTCGTTTTAACGGAATATTGTGACTCACTTGTGTCACACAAATATACCCATTTACTTAGGATAAACCTCACCCTTTTAATTGGAAATATCCCTGGCGGTCTTAATGCTTTTTGGACACAACATTCTCGTCCAAACTGATTCAAAAACTTTTACAATTATTTCCCCTGTTGGGCATCCTACTCCCGGCCACTAACTAGCTACAGACAAGGGTGAAACATGTGACCCTACTCTACACACATAGGATACTTCTATGTGTCTTTTCTCTATCTCTGGCCCCACTAGCCATATTGAAATTGTCCTTCTCTCAGATCTGATAATCTTGGCATCAACTGCTACCCTTGTTGTCCTTTTATTTTTACTGCCCTAGAAAACACTCTGTCGTCCCAAGTGGCCCTAATTAAATCCATCGTTCCTCAGTATAAATTCCCATTGATCTACATCATTTAAATGGGTCCCCTTATGGGTATCCATTTGTGTTGTATCACTATTATTAATTACTTTCAGTCTTGCGATTCTCTGGCTGTGTTCTCCAGCTCTCTTGGCTCCCTTCTGATGAAAGCATTGATATAAACATTAAAAGTATGTCATTATTGTCATGTATATACGTCGTCCAAGATTGATTTCCCATAAATATTGGTGATTCTTATTTGTGAATTCATTATTACACTTCATAATTTTCCACTACACTATTGACCTCTCTAGTTATGAAGTTCACTTAAATGGCTACTTTATGCATCATAATTAGCCACTTTTCATCTCCCCTATGAAAAGCCCAGAAACTTCCTTCACATCTCTGTTTGAATAGAAGATGAAAGAACTTGGGGTTAAACCACACCCAACATTTATCGATTTATTTCCTTATCCTCTTCCTTATGTAGTGACTACATCCAACCATGGCAGCACTGCTCCTATGAGAAAATTTTGACCCAAATTGAAATCCGAAGTGCCACTGTACCTCACCACACATAACTACTTTTTCTTTATTTCCTTCCATTGGTATATCACACTTATTTTCTCCCCGTATCCGTATAATCACACATAATTTTCCTCATATAGTTCTTCTCACAAACTCTGGCTTGGAGCCTAAGTTAACACATATTACCGTATTACCCTTAAATTCCAAATTATCAATTTACATATTTAAACCATTCCAAAACGTTCAAAATTAAATTAAATTTTATGAGTGGCTCCTCGAAAAATCCTTCTACTTTCCCCCACCCTATTGTCAGTTACACTGGGTGAGTCTTAAATTTTAACCACTATTATTTATAACGGTGTATGGGGAAACTACCACACTCTAATGATTCGCTTTGCGTCATCAATCTGAACCATAATCATGGTCACTTCTATCTCATTTATTATTTCCCAAAATACTTTATAACTTCTACTGAGCCTTTCCTCCTGCAGACTTTCTAACGGTCCTCACAGGTCATCCCATGTTGTTCGGCGTACGAAACTCAACTGAATTCGCATATGATTCGTATCAATTATACTAGAAGGAGAACGCAAACGTACATTCAAAGAGGAATACAACAATCCTATAATAGGGCTCTATATCAAAGAACGTTACAATGAAACGTAGTAAAGCCGCACAAATCCTAAGGACACTAGAACCTGATGCTAAATACCATCTGTAACACCCCGCCTACTTAAATACCGGGTGATCAGTCCTTTATTAAATTATAACAGAATATATAGTTGGTCCATACTTAGCATCACTGTCGAAAATCTTTTATTTTCTAACCACCTAGCACTTAAAAAGTTGGTATTAAAATTTTATCATTTTAATTATCATAAAACAAAATCACAAATAATATCACATTCCAACATTTAAATATCAAACGCATAACGAATAATGATAGAATTATAGTTATATCTGAATTATACAATCCAGTCTAAAATATCCATACAATATTCTGAAATAAAATTAGCTCCAAAGTCTAATACATTATAATGGAACTCTACATCTCTGAATAACAATAGAATAAAATGGACAACATGTCCGACTGGAAAGAAACTTCATAATGAAGAACTGAATTAATATTGAGGCATATAATATCAATAATCTATAACTTCCACCACAACGGTAGCACGCTAAAAGATAGAATCAACTAATCATGGTGTCCTTGTGGCTGGGTACCTAAAATGTTCTACAAAAAGAATAGAGAGTTGGACAAAAACGGGTCAGAGCTTAAAACAGCTTAAAATTTTTAGCAAGTATTTAAATGCCAAATTTGCAAATACTATATTCATGTTAGGTTCACGTACTCTCACTTGAGATACCCACCTCTCATCTAATGTGCATTCCTAACGTATATATCTAACCCGTCATGGTTATACTACCCCGCCTAACTATTCCAATCCAAGTCTATTTCGATACCAACTAATTATTTACTCTTACTCGTATCTCCCATAAAATATGTTACCAAGTAATTTATATCCAATAGTCAAGCATAGATTTCCCATTTTATATTTAATCTTTCCCGCACTAAGATCATGTTAAATGTTACCATTTTCTCATCTACTAAATACACACACTAGCATAAATCACAAGTGTATATATATATATATACACTACTACAACATCCATAGGCTGAGACTTGCAGTGCATGCATACTCTGCTGTCATGTCCCAGTTCCTCGCGTTCTAAATAAAGGACTATTGGTTCAATTTCTCACTCGAACAGTAAATACAAATCACATATTGGAGGTGAACATAGTTCTAAGCCTATAGGATACGCACATACTTACGCACCTATATGACTGTCAACATTATCGTTCTCACAGATAGCCAGTACCTAGGTTCTATGTTCTGAGGTACAAGTTAAAAATCCCCCCGAAGGCTCATCAAGTTATGACTATCATGACGCGAAAAGCTCCCGTGATAGCAAGCAATGTAGGTATGTCATATACATAATATCACAATCAATATAATATATGCATACACTCATCCTATAAATACATAGAGTATATTTTAATTTTATCCCATAAACTAATAATTCACATTTTATTCACATCTCCCATTACTCCAAACATCTCTTATTAACCGAAAGGATATGAATAATTTAATTAATTATTTCAGTAGCTACCTTCAACTCATACTTATTGGTCCAAAATCCGACTCGTTATAACAAGCCCGGATTGTATTTTAATTCCCAATAATCTATTTTCTCGATAAGGTTACATTCTGCCAAGAAATATAAAATTACAATTTGAGGCCTTTTTTATCTGATTTTGGAAAAACTTAAAACTACAATGTTGTGCAGAACATGATTTTATATAAGAACTCATGGGAACACTACCAATTTCTGCTTAAAACGGTCCTAAACGTATCATACAATGTTCGTCCTTTTCCTAAAATATTTTTTCATGCTTTTTCTCCACTATTTTTAATGTTTAATCTGTCATTCTACAACTCCAAACTCCCAAACGAATATACCCAGCAATATACTAATCTATATACACGATTTCTAATATTTTATATTCATCAAATCATCAAAAACTCAGCTTAAATTGGATTAATTCATGGTTGTTCTCTAAAATATTATTTTACCATTTATAATCAAGAACACATGTAAAACCCATATTTCTCCCAATTTTAGTCATTAGAAGTTCACCAATATTCATCTTCTAACATAAGAATTATCTACTACTATAAATTATCCAAAAAATATAATTTTCAATTCCCCAATTTATCATGGCCTTTCATGAATTCCAAAATAGTAAACATCATATTCTAACGTGCAACTAAAATTAAGCAAGATAAACACTTGCCTTTTAATGTAGGTCTGATCCATTGAAGAAGAAATATATGGTTATAGTCCCCTCTCTTTGATTTACACTTTGATGATGATACTCCATGTATGTTCTTGCACAAATTCTTCAAATCTCCCCTTAGACTCTTGAAATTCCTTCTCAATTCTCTTCGTTGTCTGTCTAACTCTCCTAACCTTTGGTTTTATGAAAATGACTCTTCCCTAAGCCCAAACCTTTCATTTTATAAGTGGAATACCTTTTTACCTTTTCATATACCATTAAGAAGCTCAAAAGTCATCTAAATAAGTCTCAATTAATCTAAAAAGCCCCCGAGACCCGCATATAACCCCCCGGGTACTCAATTTTGATTATTTTGACCCTTTCGGACACACTGACGCACTCAAAATGACCAGATGAATTACGAAAATAAAAATTATATTTTATTTTCCAATTTAAGTCCCGACACGACTGACACGCACGTTCCGACTAAATTTATCATAACTGTCATATTTTTCACTCACGACAAGTTTAATCTTCTCACATAATTATTATTACTCATTCACTCAGTAATATTCAATATAAATAAATATTAACCCTTATCTCGCCAATTAATATTTATTTTGATCCGAATTAATCTCCAATTTAAATTCGTCCCACATTTAAGAATCATTAAAATTACGAAATATTACAATATATTGGACCTCCCTCTCGACATTTTTGAGAGTGTATGGTCTAGACTCGTCTCACCAAACACTCTCATACCACCGGGTGAGTTATGACCCTCATTTCACCATAACTTGATGTCTAAACAACCATACTTAAATGATTTTTTAATTTTGTGTTTTTTCACCACCTAAGGGGTGTCACCACACTGTTTCCCCACTCTCGGCGTTATTTAGAGTGCATGAAGAAACGAGAGTCCTCATGCACTCTCGTATTATATAGAAGAAATTTTAACTAATTCACCATGAACTAATGTTTCTTAATTTACTACAATTGAAACCATGCAAATCTTAAAAGATAAATATGAGCCAACACTTAGACATTTTTTATTAATACTTCATTATTGTACAAGTGAATAGGAATGTGATATTAAAGAAACTCAAAGACTATTGGTAGTATCTTTTCAGATGGTCGGAGTTCCAAGGGTTAGAGAATGGATCACAATCTAGGTTTTCCAACCTGTAGGTCCCAGGGACGACATCTTCAGTTATTGACGTGACTAAGAATTTGTCTCAGAAATGCGTTCTATCTAGGCTCAAGCGCAAGTTTGTCGTGTTAATAATAATCCGACAAGTCGGGATCGTATCCACAGGGATCAACAATTGTCACTTTTGAGTAACATAGGAATAGTTATTTAACCTTGAAATGATTTCTTCAAAGAAAAGAAAAAATGATTGATGGTTGAAAATTTCCACTTGGAGATGAAATAAAATGTGCGCAAAAACACTAATAATCGTAAAGAAATTAAATTTAAAAATGGGAGAAAATAATCCCTCAAACCTAAACAAATTACCGTATAGAATACTAGAATTGTAAATTGAAATTTTTACTAAATCCAATCTTTATAGATCCTAAGTATTACATATATGAGGGAACTAGCCCGCATCATATGAAATCAAAGGCAAATACAAAGCGGTGAATGGCAATTACACTTGCATAGCGTTCTTAAACATCCCAAGTACCTAGGGCAAGAGTGATTAAAAGATCGTTTATGTTTCATAATTTCCATACACGATTCGATCAATATTCAATTTACCTTCTATTTTCTACTTAGGTAATTCACCTCGGAATGAATTCATATACCCCAGCCCTTGAAAATTTAGTTGGACATGATTTTCCTAGAAAACAAATTCATACCAATACATGGAATTATGGATCTAGCAAACATTGTTAACAAATTGCAAAACAATCGATAATTGAATTGAAAAGAAAGAATAACTAAGAGAATGGAAATTTTATACTTGTATTCAGCAACAGGAAAAACATGAACGTGAATCCAGAAAACTTCTCCTTTCTCAGCCTTACAAACTAGGGTTTTTTAAAACTTCTACCAGAGAAAACTAAAAAGACTCTCTAAAATCTGACTCTCTCTCTCTCTAATTCGACTCCCCCCTCGGAATGATGTAGGGCTTGCCCTTTTACAGCACCAACTAGCACGAATTTGACAGCTACAATCATTGGCTGCGCAAGATTCTCCAAGATATGCACCTCTTGAGCTTCATAATTAATGCCAGGAATTTTAACAGCTGGACCGATCTGGATCCCATCGGATTGGTCTGTTCTTCAGCAACCGGATCGATTCTTTTTTATTTCCACCGGATCGGTCCCGATCCAATCGGATCTATTTTTCTATCATCGGTTCGGCATCAATCCGGGGTGTAATGGAAATGTGACATTTCAGATCGGTCCGAGATAAACCGGATCAGTTCGATTTTCTTCAAGTTTGACTTTTTCTTTCCATCTTTGACTGGTCATAACTTTTGATCTCGAGCTACGATTTGAGTGTCGTTTCTTCCAATGCTCTTGTGAAAACAAGGATCTTCAACTTTCCTTAAGGCATCGAGTCCGAACTCTGGGTGTAAATTTACGCTTTTGCCCTTTGACTTGTCTTCCTTTATTTTCTTCCTTTCTTTCGATTTCTTTCTTTCTTTACACTAAATACCTGTAAAATCCATAAGAAATACACGAAACTCGGGGTACTTGTTAGAAATAGCAATGGCAATGATATGGGATAAAACTGATTCAATTACTTTGTTCGAGATATCAAAATTACTAACTTAAGGGCCTAAATTCAGAAGAATTTATGCTTAGTCAAATCCCCCTAACTTAGAACCTTGCACGTCTCGGGCAATGTAAATGAATCTGACCAGAGTTCCAGTTTTTGAGATTTATTTTATTTAACTAAAATTCCACTTTCGCTGGCATGCGATTGCATTGAGCATATGCAACAAGCCTTTAAACCTCTAGCTTACCCTCGTAGGACGAGTTTTGTCTCGTGAGGGTTTGCAGTGAATACACCCACAAAATTCTTTAGTGACTCAAATAAATATCAAAATACTTAAAAATTGTACAATTTAAACTTTTCGAAAAATAATCACCATCAATTCATATTCAAATGTCTCAAACCATAGTGTGTGTGTGTGTGCAAAGCCAGAAATTAAACCTCAAACTTCCACCGATTGAGCATTACGTTACTTTTCAAAAATTTGTTTTGATTCAAATTCTTACAGATGCACTCACAAACGACTCACTCGTATTGTGGTTGTTTTCTCTCAGTATGCATGATATAAAGAGTAAATATAATGGACACAAATTCACGCATACAAAATTGAAAAGAAGAAAATATATGGTGAAAAGATCTCATCATCGGAATACAGTTATTAGGAAACGGGAAACATCATCTCTTAATCACACCATTTTAATCTCTTTTATTATCTTTTCATGTCTTAGCTCTCCATGCAGTAATTAATTGTGACACCCCGCCTAATTAATCCCGGGTGATCAGTCCTAAATCAAGTTAGAACAGGTTTCTCATTTGGCCCATTCTTAGCATCACTGTCGTTTTATTAAATTACTAACCACCTAAGTGAGAAAAATAGACTGGTGCCAATTTTTATCTTTCATTAATTAAACAAAAACCCATGCGGAAAATAAAACAATACAACAATCACAGATAACTGAAATAATCATCCACAAATAGAAATAATTAACCGAATAAACCATCGGTCCAAAATAAATCCTGTAAGACAAGAATGAACTCCCAACAAGTCTAATACAAATAAGTGGAATGTGAGCGACATGCTCGCATAACTAATAATGAACTTCTACATTAAGAATGAAAAATGAAGCGTCTATCCAAACCCCGCAACATCCACATATGCGGCAGCAACGAATCCCTGGAATTGAGTCAAGGTTGGCGTCCCTGTGGTTGGACACCTAAAAGGTTTTTAAACAGTTTTTATAGCAAGGGGTTAGTACCCAAAACATTTGAAAATATTTAACAAATGATTAACTTGCAGTAATAATAAATATGCATGCTCTTCATATTTTAGTTAGTGTCGCACTCTCTTGAGAACTTCCTTGCCCCTCCTCTAATGTGCACCACTAACGCTTTAATTATCACCTAGTTATCTATCTCATGACTAGATAATTATTAAAGTCTCCTTGTACTCCCCCTACTCTAATTTGAGTATACTGCGATTATGATTTTTAAGTTATTAGTAACATCAACTTAATTAATCATTTCCCTTTTTAATTCATATAACTTCTCCACTCGTTATACATATACAACAATTCATGCTTGTATTTATTTAACCCGTATATAATAATCACCTAATTATATACTTAGAAATATTGCAGCATTCACACACATACTGAAATACATAAAACACTAACATCCACCCGAGTAAGAATACTCACCGGACATAACTTCTCTAAAGTGCTAGTACACTAGGTATATTCACATACCCTAGTTATCCAAGTTATAATTTCTCACTAACTTGGTTTAGTATACGATTGGAGGCGGTCATATTCCTTCCCGGAAAGTGAGATGCCCCTCACCCCCTGTAACGGACGCTATGACCTGGGAATCTACTCGCCCTACTCCTCAAGCTAGGGGATTCATCCACTGCGCGTAACCTCCCCTATAGCACTAGAGTATAATAATATCTAACCACTGATATTAAGGCATACACTATATATATATACTATCACACACCGTATATATATATATACATATATAAAAATGTTCTAGCTACACCGTGTACTAAACTCGTGACACAAGCCTATTCCATTTTTATTATGAAGTTGTTACCCAACTCTAATTATTAATTAATTCACACATTAATAATTCAACTACTTTTGATGTTGCCCTCACCACTTAATTGGACTAAATCTTATAGCCCGAATTAACCTCACTCGAGTCTAACTCCCGACTCTAAATTATTTAGTCCATTACTAAATAAAATAATTTACCTCGATATTGCTCAACCAATTTTGACGTGTCACCCAAATTTCTACTCCCATCTTCTAATTAATTTCCCCACAATTAATCAGATTTAAATCATGCATTAATTTCTCTCAATAATTAATCACATAACAACTTTTATATAAATCTCTTCCTACATAAACAAAACTGGGCGAACTGTCAGTTTCTGCCGACCGTCGATCGATCGACTTCATGGCGTCGATCGATCGATCGAACAGGTACTCGTCTTCTTCGCGAAGACAAACAGCCATGGACGAAAATTTTCAAGTCCTAATTTCCTTCTACACTAAAACTAAAACCCTTTTAGCATTTGTACATATTAGGAAACTCATTAGGGATCTCCAGAACAGTCATCAACATTATAAATTCATCCATTAACTCCAATTTCTAAATTTGGGGAAAGTTTCGTCATTAACCCTAAGTCCATTTATACCCCAAATCTCATCATCAAATTCGTTTCCAATTTTCAGATATCATTCTACCAGATATGCATTAACTCACAATTATCAGATTTTACAAGAATCACCACCCAAATTTCGTAAATCAGAATTTTTGTTTTCAGAATCCCATGTTCATCCCATTAACAACCAAAAACGAATTTCTACTTATTCACTACACATGAATATGAATCGAAAACAGATTTAATGCTATTGCAAGTTATCCACTTGCCTTAAGGTTCGTAGAGTCTGAATTGGAGCTAAATCCCAAGGTTGAAGATGACCTTTATTGGCTCTCTTTTGATCCCCCAATTGGCTTTGGCTGCTGTTAGGGTTTCCTAACCCTTAATTTGCTTTTTCTAATTAAGTTCAGCCACCCCTTATTACTTTTTATAAGGTTAATTAACTTAATCCCATTTTTTGACTAATGGGCCAAGCCCAAGTGACCCAAATGCCCCCGAGTGGGCCCGGCTATGTCTAAAAACGTCCCGTGACCCGTTTACTACCCCCGGGTACACTTTTCCGACTATCTCGGCCCATCCGGACTCAACTGTACTCTCAGAATTTGCATCCGAATTAATTTAAAAAAATACTTATCCCCCACCCAATATAGTCTATACCGACTTTCGGATGTGATAAGTACATACCTCGTCATTAATACTCTAGACGACATAATTACATTATTACTATTCACTTAGTAAATAAGTTTTCCCCTAAATATTAACCATTCAATCCCAGGTTAATATTTATATGTTATTCTACCCTAATTAATTCATTAAATTACAACACACTCAGTAATTTAGAATTTCCGAATTAATTAAATTTTAAATGTACCAAAAATACGGGGTGTTACATACTCCCCCCCTTATAAAGGAATTTCGTCCTCGAAATTAGATTGTACCTGCGTTGAAAAGTTCTGGATATTGTTCCCGCATATCCTCCTCTCGCTCCCAGGTAGACTCGTCAACATTGTGATGACCCCACTGTACTCTAACCAATGGAACAACCTTGAATCGTAATTTCTGCTCACTATGATCCATAATTGCTACCGGCCTCTCCTCATACGAGATGTCTGGCTGTAAGTCGATCTCCTCGAGTGGAATGTGCCAAAAGGCTTTCACGCTCCTTCGATATTTCTTCAGCGATGCCACATGGAATACATCGTGTATCCGCTGAAGATGTTCTGGTAACCCAAGCTTATACGCCACCGGTCCCACCCTCTCAATAATAGGGAAAGGTCCTACGTATCGAGGTTCTAACTTACCCTTCTTGCCGAACCTCATCACCCCTTTCATTGGGGATACCCGGACTAAAACCTGGTCCCCAACTTCTAGCTCCACATGTCTTCGAGAAGCATCAGCATAACTCTTTTGCTTGTCCTGAGCTATCCGAATTCTTCCTCGGATCAAATCTATCTTGGCAGATGTCTCCTGAATAATCTTCGGCCCCAAGAGTTTGTTGTCCCCCACTTCTAACCAACAAACGGGTGAACGACAACGTCTCCCGTACAATGCCTCAAATGGTGCCATGCCAATCGTGAATTGGTAAGAGTTGTTATATGCAAACTCTACCAAAGGAAGATATTTCTCCCATCCTCCCCCGAAGTCCAAAATGCACATTCTGAGCATGTCCTCCAGCATCTGATTAACTCTCTCAGTCTGTCCGTCAGTCTGTGGGTGATACGCTGTGCTCAAGCGCAACTCCGTGCCCATTGCCTCCTGAAAGCTCTGCCAAAAGTGGGCGACAAAGATTTTGTCTCGGTCGGATACAATATTTATCGGCACTCCATGCAGCTTAACAATCTCTGCTATGAATAACTGTGCATAATGCATCGTCTCGAAGTCTGTGCGTACCGGCAAAAAGTGGGCCACCTTAGTCAACCGATCCACAATAACCCATATGGAGTCGTGACCCCTCTGCGAGACAGGTAACCCTGTGATGAAGTCCATGGAGATGCTCTCCCACTTCCGCACGGGAATTTCTAACGGCTGTAGCATCCCTGATGGTCTCTGGTGGTCAACTTTCACAAGCTGACACGTGGCACATTTAGAAACAAACTCCGCTATGACCCGTTTCATCCCTGCCCACCAATACTGCCTCCTCATATCTTGGTACATTTTATCCCCACCGGGATGTACCGCAAATTTCGAACCATGGGATTCTGTCATAACGGCGTGCCTCAAATCCTCATCCTCTGGCACCATTAACCTCCCATTAAAGCGTATGCCTCCTTCTGAGCTAATCGAGTAACCCTCCGCTCCCTTACCTAACAACTGGCCCACCCTATCCCGGCAATTCTGATCCTCCGCCTGAGCCTTCACAACCCGCATAATGATCTCGGGTGTGATGGACAAAGCCGATATGCAAGCCTTGGCTACGTCGTCCTCATATTGAAGCTCTCTCCACTTCGCTTTCCATACTTTCGATATCTCCCCAGTCGGCCTTCATCTCAATGCGTCTACTACTACATTGGCCTTACCAGGATGATAATGAATATCAAACTGGTAGTCCTTCACGAATTCTAACCACCGCCTTTGTCTCATATTCAGATCCTTCTGAGTGAAGAGATACTGAAGTGACTTGTGATCCGTGAATAGAGTAAACTGCTCTCCTAGAAGAAAATGCCTCCATATCCTCAGAGCAAAAACGACCGCTGCCAACTCTAAGTCGTGAGTGGGGTAATTCCTCTCGTGGGGTTTAGCTTCCTGGAAGCATAAGCTATAGCCCTTTCCTCCTGCTGGAGCACACCCCCAAGACCCCGTAAGGATGCGTCTGTGTAAACCCGATACTCTAGCCCTCCTTTTGGCAATGCAAGCACTGGTGCAGATGTTAACTTGTCCTTTAGCTCGTCGGACGCTAATTGACAACTATCATCCCATTTGAAAGGTACCCCTTTCCGAGTCAGATTCGTCAAAGGTCCTGCAATCTTAGAGAATCCTTTAATGAATCGCCTGTAGTAACCGGCCAAACCCAGAAAACTGCGCACCTCGGTCGGTGTCGTGAGCTGTCCCCACTCCCTCACCGCTAACACCTTATCTGGATCTACTGCAATACCTTGATCTGACATGACGTGACCAAGGAACTGTACCTCCTATAGCCAGAATCCACACTTCCCGAATTTGGCATAGAGCTGATGATCCCTCAAAGTTTGTAAAACCATGCGCTGATGCTCTGCGTGCTCCTCCTCGGTACGCGAGTAGATTAGGATGTCATCAATGAACACGATGACAAACTGATCTAGGTATTCCCTGAAAACCCTGTTCATGAGGTCCATGAATACTGCTGGTGCATTGGTGAGCCCGAAGGGCATCATCCTGAACTCATATGACCTATACCGCGACAAGAAAGCGGTCTTAGGAACATCCTCAAAGTCCCTCACTACTGAATAGAGTTTAAAGGGACTACCACCGTTTGTGAGGTTTCTTCCTCAATGTAATATAAGTGAGTGCGCGACCCTCCCTCAGGAAGCGGCATTGCTATCAGGAATATCTCTTGTCCCGGAATGGAGAACACGATTGTCCTCTCATAACCATTCACCGTAGCCCGGTAACCTGCCAACCAATCCATGCCCAAGATGGCATCGTTCCCCTCCATATCTAACACTAAGAGGTTTGCTGTTAAAACTAAGCCTTCCAATCAAAATGTCCACTCCCTGACAAATCGAGCGAATCAAAGCCCTGCTGCCTACTGGCGACTCTACGCTCATACGGAGGCTACCCGCTGCCTCTAATAACCTAGCCCGTTTAGCAAAATTAGATTTAATGAATGAATGCTCCCATGTTAAAATTATGCTACATATATGACCATGAATGAAAAACATACCCTCAACTGCTGGCGGCGCCTGCTGTGCCGGAGGATTGGGAACATTCCGGACATTATACACACGCCCGTAGTGTATCTGCCACTGATGCTTTGGGGCGAGTGGAGTTGGTGCGACCGGTGGTATCTGCCCCTGTTGCCCCTGATGGGTACCCTGCTGACGGCTTCTGCCCCTCTGCGGGCACTCCCTCTTGAAGTGTCCTGGCTGGCGACAGACAAAACAGAGCTTCTGCACGACTCCCTGTCGTTGGCCCTGACGTGGCTGGCCCTGCTGGCCTCCCCGATTGTTCTCTTGGCTCTGACGGCCTTGAGGAACCTGCTGCTGCTGTTTAGGGTCTGGCTGCCTCTGCCTGGACCCTTGTCCTCCCGGTTGGAACCCACCAGGCTTAAATCTCTTTGCCTGATTCCCTTGCTGAATGAATTGTGGCTGAGTACTACTAGTGCAACCACCCGTAACCGCCTTGCCCTGCTGGTTCGATTCACCTGCTCTCTTATTCCCCTTCGTATGGGCACGATGATCCCGACAAAGTACAAGGGCGGCATTAACTACATCTGCATAAGTTATTAACGTCGAATTCCCAATCAAATGCTGCCTGATCCTCCAGGCTAAGCCATTCATGAACCTTGACCTCTTCCACTCCTCATTGTTCACCTCATTTGGTAAAAAGCTTGCCAAACGGGTGAACTCTTGCTCATAATCTGCCACTGACCGGTCACCCTGTATTAACTCACTGAACTTCCTTCGCATCTCCGCCTCTACCGCTGGTGGAACGTGGTTACGGTCGAACCGCACCCCGGATTCGGGTACCGCCATGAAATCTCGCTCTTCAGTGGTGGTCACTGACTCCCACCATTGTAGGGCTGCCTCCGATAGACGAAAGGAAGCAAGCTTCTGCCTCTGCACATCGACACACTCCAGCATGCGCAGATGGCGCTGAATATTCTTCTTGCAGTCACAAGCCTCCACCACATCGACGCTCCCCTGAAACTCAGGTGGGTGACCCTTCTGAAAGGTCTCCTTAACTTGCTGCCAAGACGGTGGCCCCACTGGAGCCTGAACTGCTGGAGCCATTGGAGGTGGTGCTTGGGGCTGTGGAAAATGAGCTGCCATAGCTTGCATCGCTGTCTCGACTGCCTGGGCCACTATCACTGCCACCTGAGTGGTAGAAATCAACTCGGGTGGGGGTGGTGGTGGCGGTATCTGTGGCTCCTGGTGAGCCTCCTTCACCTCATCCCTAGCCTCAGCCCTCTCCGCACTCTGTCTCTTTGGTGACATCTGAAATAGATTGAATTGTATAAGTACACAATTTATACAAAACTAATAGCAGAAATACGATCTCTCACAAGCGGAAGATATAATCAACAGTCCTAATAATAGGGCTCTATAACAACCGAACGCTACGCTGAAACGTAGAAAGCCGTACAGATCCTAAGGACACTAGAACCTGATGCTCTGATACCATCTGTGACACCCCGCCTAATTAATCCCGGGTGATCAGTCCTAAATCAAGTTAGAACAGGTTTCTCATTTGGTCCATTCTTAGCATCACTGTCGTTTTATTAAATTACTAACCACCTAAGTGAGAAAAATAGATTGGTGCCAATTTTTATCTTTCATTAATTAAACAAAAACCCATGCGGAAAATAAAACAATACAACAATCACAGATAACTGAAATAATCATCCACAAATAGAAATAATTAACCGAATAAACCATCGGTCCAAAATAAATCCCGTAAGACAAGAATGAATTCCCAACAAGTCTAATACAAATAAGTGGAATGTGAGCGACATGCTCGCATAACTAATAATGAACTTCTACATTAAGAATGAAAAATGAAGCGTCTATCCAAACCCCGCAACATCCACATATGCGGCAGCAACGAATCCCTGGAATTGAGTCAAGGCTGGCGTCCCTGTGGTTGGACACCTAAAAGGTTTTTAAACAGTTTTTATAGCAAGGGGTTAGTACCCAAAACATTTGAAAATATTTAACAAATGATTAACTTGCAGTAATAATAAATATGCATGCTCTTCATATTTTAGTTAGTGTCGCACTCTCTTGAGAACTTCCTTGCCCCTCCTCTAATGTGCACCACTAACGCTTTAATTATCACCTAGTTATCTATCTCATGACTAGATAATTATTAAAGTCTCCTTGTACTCCCCCTACTCTAATTTGAGTATACTGCGATTATGATTTTTTATTAGTAACATCAACTTAATTAATCATTTCCCTTTTTAATTCATATAACTTCTCCACTCGTTATACATATACAACAACTCATGCTTGTATTTATTTAGCCCGTATATAATAATCACCTAATTATATACTTAGAAATATTGCAGCATTCACACACATACTGAAATACATAAAACACTAACATCCACCCGAGTAAGAATACTCACCGGACATAACTTCTCTAAAGTGCTAGTACACTAGGTATATTCACATACCCTAGTTATCCAAGTTAGAATTTCTCACTAACTTGGTTTAGTATACGATTGGAGGCGGTCATATTCCTTCCCGGAAAGTGAGATGCCCCTCACCCCCTGTAACGGACGCTATGACCTGGGAATCTACTCACCCTACTCCTTAAGCTAGGGGATTCATCCACTGCGCGTAACCTTCCCCTATAGCACTAGAGTATAATAATATCTAACCACTGATATTAAGGCATACACTATATATATATACTATCACACACTGTATATATATATATACATATATAAAAATGTTCTAGCTACACCGTGTACTAAACTCGTGACACAAGCCTATTCCATTTTTATTATGAAGTTGTTACCCAACTCTAATTATTAATTAATTCACACATTAATAATTCAACTACTTTTGATGTTCCCCTCACCACTTAATTGGACTAAATCTTATAGCCCGAATTAACCTCACCCGAGTCTAACTCCCGACTCTAAATTATTTAGTCCATTTCTAAATAAAATAATTTACCTCGATATCGCTCAACCAATTTTGACGTGTCACCCAAATTTCTACTCCCATCTTCTAATTAATTTCCCCACAATTAATCAGATTTAAATCATGCATTAATTTCTCTCAATAATTAATCACATAACAACTTTTATATAAATCTCTTCCTACATAAACAAAACTGGACGAACTGTCAGTTTCTGCCGACCGTCGATCGATCGACTTCATGGCGTCGATCGATCGATCGAACAGGTACTCGTCTTCTTCGCGAAGACAAACAGCCATGGACGAAAATTTTCAAGTCCTAATTTCCTTCTACACTAAAACTAAAACCCTTTTAGCATTTGTACATATTAGGAAACTCATTAGGGATCTCCAGAACAGTCATCAACATTATAAATTCATCCATTAACTCCAATTTCTAAATTTGGGGAAAGTTTCATCATTAACCCTAAGTCCATTTATACCCCAAATCTCATCATCAAATTCGTTTCCAATTTTCAGATATCATTCTACCAGATATGCATTAACTCACAATTATCAGATTTTACAAGAATCACCTCCCAAATTTCGTAAATCAGAATTTTTGTTTTCAGAATCCCATGTTCATCCCATTAACAACCAAAAACGAATTTCTACTTATTCACTACACATGAATATGAATCGAAAACAGATTTAATGCTATTGCAAGTTATCCACTTGCCTTAAGGTTCGTAGAGTCTGAATTGGAGCTAAATCCCAAGGTTGAAGATGACCTTTGTTGGCTCTCTTTTGATCCCCCAATTGGCTTTGGCTGCTGTTAGGGTTTCCTAACCCTTAATTTGCTTTTTCTAATTAAGTTCAGCCACCCCTTATTACTTTTTATAAGGTTAATTAACTTAATCCCGTTTTTTGACTAATGGGCCAAGCCCAAGTGACCCAAATGCCCCCGAGTGGGCCCGGCTATGTCTAAAAACGTCCCGTGACCCGTTTACTACCCCCGGGTACACTTTTCCGACTATCTCGGCCCATCCGGACTCAACTGTACCCTCAGAATTTGCATCCGAATTAATTTAAAAAAATACTTATCCCCCACCCAATATAGTCTATACCGACTTTCGGATGTGATAAGTACATACCTCGTCATTAATACTCTAGACGACATAATTACATTATTACTATTCACTTAGTAAATAAGTTTTCCCCTAAATATTAACCATTCAATCCCAGATTAATATTTATATGTTATTCTACCCTAATTAATTCATTAAATTACAACACACTCAGTAATTTAGAATTTCTGAATTAATTAAATTTTAAATGTACCAAAAATACGGGGTGTTACATTAATTTCGCCATTCAGACTCGGTTAGAACTTTTATAGTTAAAAAGTGTAAAGGGTAAAAATGGAAATGGACGGAATGTTCGGAATTGGAAAATGTCCTCATGACGTCCATTTGTGCTTTTTCGGGCATTTGCTCATTTTTCTTTCTTTTCTCTTTTCAATTTTTTTTCTTGCTATTTTTTTTGTTGAGCATTTTTTTCTGTTTTTCTCTTGCCCTTTTTTATTGCACAATTTGGACTTACTTGATGAATTTTCTCAATTTTCACAATTTCGGGATATTTGGGTTTTTCGGGTTATCAAACGAAAGGGAAATATTTTATTAGGCTCAAATTGGGTTACAAAGGGATAATTTTTCACAATGTTTTTATGGCTAATATTTTTGGGTTAAACAAAAGAGGGCCTACTTCATTGTCCAAATTGCTAATCTCATTACCATATGCATCTCAAGATTAATTAAGTTTAGAGATATATTAAGCACAAATTTCGAGACAATATTTCACACATTTCCCATAACCGATCAAAACAAATGATTGAGATCATCAACGACTTATTAAAACGCTGAAAAGAACTTTGAGTTAATCATAAATTCGGATTGATTTAAAAACTCATAAAAAAATTAAAAGGCTCGAAATCTCACCGAGTTTGATCAATCTCCACACTTATTCGTTAAGTCGTCAATTTTCTTTCAATTTCCATCTTCGGTCAATTTTGGCTTAGTGCATTTTGATTGTTAACAATTTGAGACTTTAAATAGAATAAAGGTGATATTTTTGAAAAATTTAAATTCCAATTTTTATTTATTTTGAAGAAAAATATTTTTGGTTTTTTTCAATTTTTTATTTATTTATATATATATATATGCGAAGTTTTATGAATACGCACTTATCATCCCCTCTAACTTAGTCTTTTGCATTGTCCACAATCAAAAGGACGATAAAGTTAAAGAAGACAAAATAAGTAGTGCGATAAATAAAACAAGAAAAATACCATAATAAAACTGTGTAGTACAACACAACTGTGTAAGCAAAGGATAAATAAAAAAAATGAAAACCACAAACTAATATAACATAACCAGAGAAACGGGGCTGCCTACGGGGCAGGTGGGGGGTGGGAAGGTCCGGGGTCAGCAGGGTCATATGGATCGTAGAAATAGGCAGGAAGGGGGGCCTCGGGACCCGACTGTAGACAGTACAAATTAGCCTGCATACGCAGTACCAAACTCATGTCCCTTTGGTATGATGACATAAACCCGTCAAAACGCATCTCAAGAGAAACAACGCGCTCAGTTAGACCCGTACCAACCGGAACATAATCCGGATCAGCTGTTTCGGCATACTCCTCCTCCTCACCTTCTTCCATCTCGACATCTTCAGCAGGAGCATCCTCTTCCTCAGCAGCAACCTCATCACCCAAGGTATCACTGTCACCGCGACGCGCACGGGTCAGCTAGATTTGCTTGTCACTTCGGGTGCGGGATTCTTGCCCAAGTGGCTTGGGTAAGTTGATCAGATCTTGCAGGGGCACAATACCAACATCCTTAAGAAATGAGGTAATAAGACGGTCGTAAGGAAGAGGGGCCCGACCCTTTTTTTCCAGTGCCGCACAAATGATATCGTTGTAAAATGTGCGGGCCAAATTGATAACAGTGGCATGGTCAAACAGGTGATAGACCATAGTAGCTTGACGCGGACGCATAGCCGAATCATTTGAAGTTTGCAAGAGATTAGCAAAAACTATGTGAAAAGTGATACGTGCCTTGTCGGGTAACCGTCCAACAGGATAAGTTTCGGTATTCCAAACCGATCCCGGCGCAATGCGAGATATGCAAACATTTTTTGACAGAACTGGATCAGGACTGGGATAGGTAAATTGGGCTGGAGTGATCACACCTTTCGACTCGAGTTTTCAGGCCAGAATTTCAAGCAAGAACGGTATCGGTGTCGAGTCGACAAAGGCTTGAGATTTAAAATCGGCGGTACGAACAAGCGAACCGTAAAACTGACGAACTTCATTCTCCCATACAGCCTCGTAAGGTTCGTTGAAAAATTTGCACCAGCCTCGGGACATGAACATCCCAGTGACAGAATTAGGTAGCTGATCCCAAAGCACTTGGCGCTCAATGTGGATTTTGTGTCGAGGTCCGAAAAAATGACGACACCAATTTGCCTCACAGCGGGAACGATATTCACCATTGCCATCGGGCAGGACTTCAATGGAATTATATTTCTGGGGAGCAGCCATGGTAATGGAAGAACTAGACAGAATATGAGAGAGGAGAGTGGATATGGAGGTGTGAAGGAATTGTGTTGGTGTATGTGGGTTTTTATAGGTTGGATGGTTGGTGGGGGGAAAGAATGGGGGATGAATTTTTGGGGAGTGGAAGGGATTGGGGAATGAAATGGGATGGGGATTGATGAGGTTGCAACCTCGAGGAAAAACAACCTGCAGACGACCGGATCGATCCGGGTTTATATCGGACCGGTTCGATTTCTTTTTTAGCTTAATGCTGTTATATACCGGATCGGTTATTTTTTTATGGGGTCGGACCGATCCAGTCTGCAAAAACACCAGCTCTTTCCCTATTTTTTCCTACATGCTACTTTCAACTCGGTTTCTTAAACCCAACACTCCCTCCAATTCAACTGGACCTCAAAACTCTTAAAACTCTCATCTCAACCTGAAACACTCCCGAGATATGTATTGGCTTCCCTTCTCCGATTATGATACACATCTATGACTTTCTAACATCCTATAACGACTATACACAACATTCACCCCATACACGTCGGGGGTGCGACGACCTCACCTTACTTGCTCTGTCAATCCCCATAAATGGGGTCCGACAACCAGATTGTGTCGACTTCCATTACAACCGCTTCCAAATACGGCTTGAGACGTTGCTCGTTAACCTTGAATGTGTTTCCCCCTTTTTGATCCTCTAGTTCAACAGCTCCATGGGGGAATACTTCCTTCACAATGAATGGACCCGACCATTGTGACCGTAATTTTTCGAGAAATAAGTGCAACCTCAAGTTGTAGAGAAGTACTTTTTGTCCCAAATGAAACTCCTTACATCGGATGATTCTGTCGTGAGCTCATTTCATTCGTTCTTTTGACATTTTAGCACTTTCATACGCATCATTGCGTATTTCTTCCAACTCGTTCAACTGAAGTCTACGTGTTTCACCGGCTTTTTACATATTAAAGTTCACCCTTTTGATAGCCCAATATGCTTTGTGTTCAATTCCAACAGGAAGATGACAAGGTTTGCCATATACAAAATGAAATAGGGACATCCCAAAGGGATTTTTGTATGCAGTTCGATAAGCCCAGAGCGCATAATTCAATTGGATAGACCAATCTTTCCTATTAGGTTCGAGTGTCTTTTCCAATATATGATTGATTTCTCGATTAGCTAACTCGGCTTGGCCATTCGATTGAGGGTGATAAGTCATTCCAACTTTATGGATGACCCCATACTTTCGCATTATCTTTTCCATCGGCCTATTGCAAAAATGAGTGCCATTATCACTAATGATCGCCTTAGGAACTCCAAATCGAGAAAGTATGTGTTCTTGAATCAACTTTATCACCACTTTATTATCATTCGTCCTTGTAGCTATGGCCTCTAACCACTTTGAGACATAGTCTACTGCGACGAGGATGTATAGAAAATCAAAAGAGGGTGGAAAAGGCCCCATGAAGTCTATACCCCAGCAATCAAACAACTCTAAGACAAGTATGGGGGTCAATGTCATTATGTCACGGCGAGTAATAACTCCCATTCTTTGGCATCTATCACATGATTTGCAAAAAGTATTCACATCCTGAAAGATTGTGGGCCAATAAAGACTGCTTTGTAGGATTTTCGCAGCAGTTTTATTTTTGGAGAAATGACCTCCACATGCTTCCATATGACAAAATCGAATTAACCCTTGAATTTCTTCTTCAGGTACACATTTTCGGATGATTTGATCAGCACAATACTTAAACAAATATAGATCATCATAAAAGAACATACGTGACCAGGTAATGAACTTCCTTCTCTCTTGCGAAGTCCAAATGGAGGGAATGACTCCAGTGACAAGGTAATTTACCATATCCGCAAACCAAGGAAGAGAAAAAGTAGCAAATAAATTTCCATCCGAAAAATACTCGTCTATGGGAATGGGATCAAGAGGTACGTCAGACGAAAGGCGTGACAATTGGTCAGCAACGACGTTTTCTACTCCTTTCTTATCTTGTATCGAGAGATTAAACTCATGTAAGAGTATGATCCACCTTATTAGGCGCGGTTTGGCATCTTTCTTGGTCAGAAGATATTTGAGGGCCGAGTGATCGGTGAAGCAAATGATGGGCGACCCAACAACATAAGAGCGGAATTTGTCGAGAGCAAAAACAACAGGTAGTAATTCTTTCTCCATGGTGGAGTAGTTAAGTTGGGGGCAAGATAATGTCCTACTAGCATAGTAAATAACATGATCTTTCTTGTCTTTTCTTTTTTCGAGAACAACCCCAATCGCGTAATCACTTGCATCACACATAAGCTCAAAAGGAAGTGACCATTCGAGAGCTTGCATGATAGGAGCAGAAATTAGCATGCTTTTGAGCTTATCAAAAGCTTCTTGGCATGCATTATTCCACTCAAACGGAGTATCCTTCATGAGAAGATTACTCAAAGGTCTAGCGACAGCGCTAAAGTCTTTGATAAATCTCCAGTAAAATCCAGCATGGCCTAAAAAGGACCTCACATCTTTAAGTGATTTTGGCGGGGTTAACTCAGCTATTACTTCTATTTTTGCTTGATCGACCTCAATTCCCCTAGATGAGACTATGTGGCCCAGAACTACGCCCTCAGTGACCATAAAATGACATTTTTCCCAATTGAGGACTAAGTCCTTTTCCACACACCGGAATAAAACTCTTTCAAGATTAGCTAAACGTTGTTCGAAAGATGGACTGAAAACGCTGAAATCGTCCATGAACACTTCCAGTACTTTTTCTATCATGTCGCTAAAGAGACTCAACATGCACCTTTGAAAGGTTGCTGGCGCATTACATAGCCCAAAAGGCATACGTTTGCAGGAAAACGTACCAAACGGACATGTAAAAGTTTTCTTTTCTTGATCAAGTATATCCACTTCAATCTGATTATATCCAGAATACCCATCTAGGAAACAATAGTACGGATGTCCCGCTACTCGTTCAATCACTTGGTCGATAAACGGCAAGGGAAAATGGTATTTCCTTGTTCCGGCATTGAGCTTTCAGTAGTCAATACAAACACGCCACCCGGTGGTGGTGCATTGAGGTATTAATTCTCCATTAGCATTTTCAACCACAGTCATACCCGACTTCTTTAGAACGACCTGAATTGGTCTCACCCATTTACTATCGGAAATGGGATAGATGATCCCAGCATCTAGCAATTTGATGATTTCTGCTCGAACTACATCTTTCATGGTTGGGTTCAGTCGCCTTTGCATCTCTCGCGAGGGCTTCACCTCCTCCTCGAGGTGGATTTTATGGGTACAAATCAAGGGACTTATACCTTTCAAATCTGCTATAGTCCAACCAAACTCACTCCTATGCTTTCTCAACACATTCAACAACATGCCCTCTTGCTCTTTTTTTAAATTGGAAGAAACAACAACAGGAAATGTCTCATCTTTTCCCAGAAAAGCATATTTTACATGAGAGGGCAGTTTCTTTAACTCAAGACTCAAAAATTTCTCTTCGGAAGGGATCATGAGTGACTCCCTTGGGGGTAATTCCTCAAATCTAGAAATCCAATCAACATCTCTCAACTTCTCAAAACTCACTTCTTCTTGCAACCAAGCTCCCAACTCTTCCAATTCACGCTCAAACTCAGTATAAGAACTCTTATTCTCAACACCTTGCACTAAGCAAACCTCCAGTGCATCTCCACCTATGATCTTTTCGATGTGCTCATCCACCACCTCTTCAATAAGGTCAACCTCATGAATTTCCTCCTCATCACCCATTTGGTTAGCAACATTGAAAATATTGGTCTCGAGAGTCATGTTTCCAAAGTGAGTTGCATTTGTCCATTACGGGTATTGATTAAAGCATTATCAGTAGCTAAAAATGGACGGCCCAAAATTATGGGAACATGGTTACTCAATTGTGGGGATGGCTTCGTGTCCCAAATGACAAAATCAACCGAGAAATATAATGTATCCACTTGAACTATCACATCCTCCACAACCTCACGAGCCACTTTCACTGTTCGATCAGCTAACTATAGAGTGATTCGGGTAGGTTTAAGGTCACCTAAATCAAGATATTTATAGATAGAGTATGGAAGGATGTTTACACTTGCACCTAAATCAAGCAAAGCTTTTTTGACTCTCCTTTCTCCTAAAACATATGAAATTGCAGGTGCACCAGGATCCTTGAACTTTGGTGGAAGATCATTAAGAAGGAACGAGCTTACATTTTGTGCCAAAAAGACATTCTTCTTCACCTTAAGCCATCGTTTGATAGTCAAAAGATCTTTGATGACTTTGGCATATGCTAGAATTTGCTAGATAGCATCCAGAAATGACAAGTTCAACTTTACTTGCTTCAGAACATCTAACACTTCCCTACGCGAAGCCCCCTTTTTGGGTGGTGCCAAGCGTTGAGGAAATGGAGCACCAGTGGGAGGTTTGATTTCAACTTCAGGTTCAACTCCTTCATCTTTATCTTCCATATGCAATGGGATCTCCTCAGGTTTTGAAGCTTCTTTAGCTTTAGATTCCTTAGGAGATGGTGGCGCTAGATCAATTATGCGACAACTACGTAGAGTAGTGATAACTTGACATTGTTCTGGCAAATCCGATGAAGTAGAGCTAACCGTAGTTTGCCCTTGAAGAGGGGGTCTTTGTCCTTGAGCTGGGAATTTACCCTTCTCCTGAGTATTCAATGCAGATTGTAACCTAGAGATGCTAGTATGAATTTCTGTGAACATTCGATCATACTTAGCATTTCTTTCCTTCTGAGATTGGATGAATTGATTTAGATTATCCTCAAGGGACCTCCTAGGTGGAGTGACATATGGACCAAGAGGTGGTGGGTGCATAGGGTTTGGCATTGGAGGAGCCATTTGCTAAAATTGAGGAGGGGGTGGTGGCAAAGCCACATGTGTATTGGGAGCCATACCTCCTTGTGGTTGACCATAATTGAAACCAGGATGATTCCTCCAAGATTGATTGTATGTATTCCCTTGCGGCACATTAAAATTTCCGCAAAATCCTCATATCGCTTCCACCTGCTTAGTGTACATTGCCTTGTATGCAGGGATGGTAGGACATCCTTTGGTAGAATGACTAGCAGTACAAATGGCACACACCTTCTCCTTTCCTGCTTGTACGGGTCCAGCTACTTCTCTTAATCGAACTTTAATCATGTCTCTAAAATTTTTCTCCAATTGGTCAAATTTACGATCTAACAAAGTGTCCTTGTCCAAGTAATAAATACCGGACGCAGCAGATGAGTTGGAAACTTATCGATTTCTGTTTTGACTATTGGGGTTAGAAACATCCCATGCTTGCATAGTCTCCGCTACGTATTTCAGATGAGCCTCAGCATCGCTCGAATCTAACTCCCAAAAGGTCTTTCGCATATTGTTTGAATAAGTTGTTTAGATGCTAAGGTAAGCCCTTGATGGAAAAATGAAATAAGATGATGTTTTTCGAATCCATGATGGGTGCAAGAACTAACTAACACCTGAAACCTTTCCCAACACTTATCAAAAGCTTCATTCTCATTTTGCCGAAAAGCTTGTATTTGAGCTTCGACATAATTGGTTTTGTGTTGTGGGAAGAACTTGGATAGGAACTTAGTTTGCATATCTCTCCAGGATAAAATAGAATTCGGAGGTAGTGACCATAACCAAGTCTTAGCTTTATCTTTTAAAGAAAAAGGGAAAAGCTTTAACCGGACAACATCTTGTGGGCAAGTTTGCTCACCAAAAGTCTCACATGCTTCCTCGAACTCTCTAATATGGAGATATGGTTTTTCAGAATCAATCCCATGAAATGTAGGCAGAATTTGGATCATCCCATTCCGAAAGTGGAACTGACCGGCATTATACGGGAGTAAAATGCAACCAGGGGTAACAGTACGCTCCGGAAATAAAATATCTTTCATGGGAAGATATGGTATTTCTTCCTCTCCAACACCAACACCAACACTACCTTGCACAGACATATTGCTACCAAAAGATTCAGAACTTTCACTTGGTGTTTGACTCAAAGTGTGACTTGTGATTGAATTATTCGGCGAAGGAGGTGGAACCCAAAAGTTTGGAGAATTGGTGGTGTGAGAATTTTCAGAACTAGCTTCGGCAATAGGATTTTCGTGGACTTGGGTGAGAAGTGGATTTTGCATGTAATCGTACAAGAGATGAGATGATTTTTTTTTAAGAGAATGGAAATCACCTTAGGATTAAAATCACTTTCCTAAGAATTACCGATTGACGATCCTCGGCAACGGTGCCAAAAACTTGACGCGAATAAGAATTTGTCTCAGAAATGCATTCTATCTAGGCTCAAGTGCAAGTCTGTCGCGTTAATAATAATCCGACAAGTCGGGATCGTATCCATAGGGATCAACAATTGGCACTTTTGAGTAACATAGGAATAGTTATTTAACCTTGAAATGATTTCTCCAAAGAAAAGAAAAAATGATTGATGGTTGAAAATTTCCACTTGGAGATGAAATAAAATGTGCACAAAAACACTAATAATCGTAAAGAAATTAAATTTAAAAATGGGAGAAAATAATCCCTCAAACCTAAACAAATTGCCGTATAGAATACTATAATTGTAAATGAAATTTTTTACTAAATCCAATCTTTATAGATCCTAAGTATTACATATATGAGGGAACTAGCCCGCATCATATGAAATCAAAGGCAAATACAAAACGGTGAATGGCCAATTACACTTGCATAGCGTTCTTAAACATCCCAAGTACCTAGGGCAAGAGAGATTAAAAGATCGTCTATGTTTGTATAATTTCCATACACGATTCGGTCAATATTCAATTTACCTTCTATTTTCTACTCAGGTAATTCACCTCTGAATGAATTCATATACCCCAGCCCTTGAAAATTTAGCTGGACATGATTTTCCTAGAAAATAAATTCATACCAATACATGGAATTATGGATCTAACAAACATTGTTAACAAATTGCAAAACAATCGATAATTGAATTGAAAAGAAAGAATAACTAAGATAATGGAAATTCTATACTTGTATTCAGCAACAGGAAAAACATGAACGTGAATCCAGAAAACTTCTCCTTTCTCAGCCTTACAAACTAGGGTTTTTGAAAACTTCTACCAGAGAAAACTAAAAAGACTCTCTAAAATCTGACTCTCTCTCTCTCTAATTCGACTCCACCCTCGGAATGATGTAGGGCTTGCCCTTTTACAGCACCAACTAGCACGAATTTGACACCTTCAATCGTTGGCTGCGTAAGATTCTCCATGATATGCACCTCTTGAGCTTCATAATTAATGCCAGGAATTTTAACAGCTGGACCGATCCGGATCCCATCGGATCGGTCTATTTTTCAGCAACCAGATCGATTCTTTTTTATTTCCACCGGAGTGGTTCTGCTATCATCGGTTCGACATCAATTCGGGGTCTACTAGAAATGTGACATTTCGGATCGGTCCGAGATAAACCGGATTGGTCTGATTTTCTTCAAGTTTGACTTTTTCTTTCCATCTTTGACTGGTCATAATTTTTAATCTCAAGCTCCGATTTGAGTGTCGTTTCTTCCAATGCTCTTGTGAAATAAGGATCTTCAACTTTCCTTAAGGCATCGAGTCTGAACTCTGGGTGTAAATTTACGCTTTTGCCCTTTCACTTGTCTTCCTTTCTTCCGATTTCTTTCTTTCTTTACACTAAATACCTGTAAAATCCATAAGAAATACACGAAACTCGAGGTACTTGTTAGAAATAGTCAATGGCAATGATATGGGATAAAACTGATTCAATTACTTTGTTCGAGATATCAAAATTACTAACTTAAGGGCCTAAATTCAGATGAATTTATGCTTGGTCAGTTATTCTATATGGTTTATGCCAATTGGGGGTGCAGCTTGTTCAACTTTTGTCAAACTTTCTTCAGAATAAGATCACCCACTGCCATCGGCCTGGCTTTCACTCGTTTATTATAAAACCTGACAGCACTCTCTTCTGATTTGTGAACTTTCGGACTTCAGCATCCTCCCGTCTTTCGTCAATCAAATCTAAATCAAGCCTCTCCTCGTCTCCATAAGCTTCAGGATTATAGATTTGAACTTTGTGGCTGAGAAGTCCAAGCTTAGTAAGGATGACTACCTCATACCCATAGGCGAGCATAGACGGTGTTTCTCTTATCAACGTCCTCTCAGTCATCTTATATGTCCATAGTACCCCATGTAGCTCTCCCGTCCATAGACCCTTTGCATCATCCAACTTTTTTTTATCTTATCTAGTATCATCCGGTCCGTGACCTTAGTTTGGCCATTACCTTGGGGTCAGCCTGGTGTCGAGTAAAACTACTTTATGCCGACTTTGTCACTGTAGGCCTCAAAGAACTTGTTCTTAAATTGCTTGCAATTATTGAATATTAAGTTATGGGGTAGGTCGTATTAATAATTGGCATTTATCCTGATTTTTTTTTAACTTAGTAATGGAAATCATTACCTTGACCTCTACACACTTCGAAAAATAATCGATGTCCATGATTAAATATTAGTAATTGCATGCATGTTTTAGATGAGGACCCACTAAGTCAATTCCCTAAACCACAAGCGACCATGACAGGGTAATAGACGAGAGTGGTTGGTGAGGCTGATGAGGGATACTAGAAAATCTTTGGCACTTGTCACACTTCTTCATATAATCAACTGCATCTTTCACTAGTGTCGACCACCAATAACCCTGGGTAACAATCCTCTTTGTAAGAGACTGACCACCTATGTGACTTGTGCATGACCCTTCGTGGACATCTTATAGGACGTATCCGACCTTGGAAGGGTGAATATATCTGAGTAAGGGTAGCAACAATCCTCTCTTGTATAACACATCTCTAATAATAGAAAATTTTGCTGCCTTATATCTTAGCTTCCTTCTCTTGGCCTTGGAGTCTGGGATCTCGCCATCCCGGATGTACTTGATTAGTGGATCCATCCACGGATCTCCCAAATTCAAGTTTAAGTAGAATTCAACCCCATTGTTGTCTCCTTATATTATCGGCCTATGCAGAATTTCCACCGAAACTGTGCACCTGATCTTTGTCCTTATTACCGACGTTATCGGCTCGTTTATTGTCAATTTGAGGAATTCTTCTGATTTTCACCTCCCTAAAGCTTGTCATTACTTTCCTGAACCATGCTAAGTACTTATCCAGCTTCTCATCTTTAGCCTCATAAATGCCTAAAATCTAGTTCACAACAAACTATGAGTCATTATGGAATGTCATCTAGTTAACATTCAGTACCCTATTAAGGGAGAGACCTGCTAACAAGGCCTCATACTCTAACTCGTTGTCTGATACCTTAGAGATAAACCTCAAGGTATACTAAATTTATGTACCATCAGGAGACGAGAGTATCAACCTGGCGCTATTACCACTTTCACAAGATGAGCTGTCAATAAATAGGATCCATCTGGGACCTTCCTCTGAAAAAGGTCCCACAAATAAAATTCCCTTTTTTAATAGGAAATCCTTTTCTTCTATGTCAATCTCCCCAACATCAGTCGTTACTATCTTTCCCAAAACTTTTTATGGCAGAACCATCATTGCCACTAATTCTTCCATATCTTTAGTGGCAGCTTCCACCCATGTAAACTCGGCCACGAAATCTGCCAAAGCCAGACTTTTGATTACAGTTCTTCGCTGATAGATGTTGTCAAACTCACCTAACTCAATCAATCATGCCATTAACCTATGGAATTTCTCGATTTTATGAATGACCTACCTCAAGGGAGTGTTGGTAAGCACCACCATCGTATGGGCCTGGAAATATGGCATCATTTTCCTTGATGCGTGTATCAATGCGTAGGCTAATTTTTCCATTATGGGATATTTGAGTTCGGCCCCTTGAAAAGCCTTGCTACTAAATTACACCGACTTTTGTACACTCTCGTCTTTCTGGACAATAGTTGCCCTGACTACAAACTCTGACACAGCTAAGTAAAAAGATAACTTCTCCCCTTGAATGGGACAAGACAGCAGCATCAGCGACCCCAAGTAGGTCTTTAGCTTCTGTAAGGATTTCTCATACTTTTCCTCCAAGATTAAGGCTTTCCTCAAAATTTTGAAAAATGGCAGACACATATCCATTGCACGAGAGACAAAACGATTGAGTGTTATGAGTCATCTTATTAGCCTCTGAACATCTTTGATGTTCTTCGGTGTCTACATATCAATTAACTCCTTGATTTTTTTGGGGTTAGCCTTTATCCCCATTTGGTTCACAATGAATCCGAGAAAATTTACGACACCGACATAAAAAAATGCACTTGCTTGGGTTCAATTTCATCTTGAATTTATCCATTGTGTCGAACGTGCATTCAAGACTGGCCACATGATCCTCGACATTTAGAATCTTGATTAGAATGTTTTCCACATATAATTCCATGGTAGACCCAATCTGGTCCTCAAACATCTTGTTAACTAACCTCTGATAGGTTTCCTTTTCATTCTTCTGGTTGAACGACATTACCTTATAACAATACGACCCTTTATTTGTGATAAAGGAAGTTTTCTCATCGTTGACCTCATGCATGAATATCTAATTTTATCCCGAATGCACGTCCATGAAACTCATCAATTCATGTCCCTCTGTAGCATCGTGCATCTAATTAATTCGAGGGTAAGGGGAAGCTATCTTTAGGATGAGGTTTATTTAGATTAATGAAGTCGACACACATCCTCTACTTGCCATTGGCCTTCGGCACTATAACAAAATTAGAGTGCTAATTTGGATATTAAACTTCTCGAATGTAATCGGTTGGCTGGAGTTTCTTCACCTCATCTTATATGACCTCATATCGATCCCCCGCATAAGTTATTCTCGTTTGCTTTACATGCTTTACTTTTTCATTAATATTCAATCGGTGCTAGATAGCCTTTGGGTCTATCCCCAATATATCTTCATGGCTCCAGGTGAAGATACCCTGTCTTTTTCTTAAGATCTTCACCAATTCTTCCTTTACTTCCTTCTTCAAGGATCTCTAGATTTGGATGGTTTTTTTGACTCTTCCTAACTGAGGATGATGTATTCTACCTCCTCAGTGGGCTCACCTATTTTCAGTTTCTTCTTGTCCCTTGAGTCAAGAGTATCTATATTATAGGAAGTAGTAGCCTTCTTATAGATTCTCTCTCCTCGGTTGAACTAGAGTAACACTCGGGCCTCCACTTGGTCACCTTGAACTTCCCCTACTCCATAATGGGTCGAGAATTTTATCATTTAGTGGATCGTATATGGCATGGCCTCAAAATCCTTGAGCTCTACTCTCCCAAGAATGATTTTATAGGACGAGAAGACATACTCGTCCATAATAAAAAAGCTCACTTTCTTGGTAAGACACCTCAGCCAAGTTCCCATACAGACATCCATTTCAAACACCCCAATGGGTGAACCCTCTCTCCATTGAAGCTGATCAACGACTGATGGTAAGGGACCAGTCTCTTCTTGCTGAGCTTCAAACCTTTGTAACAGTCTTATAACATCACATCAACCGAACTACCACCATCAATAAGAGTGAAAGATACGCCATACCCGTGGACCCTGATTCTGATGACCAAAGGGTCATCACGAGGAGCTATAATTCCTTTGAAATCAAGTTTTGAAAATCCCACCACTATAGTGTCTATGTCAACTTTCTTCAATTTTCCCATCTCCGCCTCTGTTTCGATCGAGTTAACATCCATCCTCTTAGGCACCGACTTTGCCTCCACACCACGGGCTTTATGGTCATCCGGATCTATGCCGCCACTGACCAATCCTCTACATATCATTTTTACATCAAAGGATATCATGTGAAGCCAACCCTCTGAATTTGGAATCTTTGTTGGGAGATCGGGATCATTTACCTCACTATCTAACTCATCATCCTTTTTATTGTTAGGGGACTCTCATCTCGATTTGTCATCCTTTCCCCCATTGTATTTTTTTCTAAAATCTTCTTTGGCACCACTCATGTCTATATACTTTCGAAGATTTCACTACTTCAGTAGCTTCTCTATCTCATTCTTTAAAGAAAATCATTTATCAGTTGTATTCATATGGTCCTCATGAAACTCACACCATTTTCTCTCGTCCATCTTGTCAGGAGGGGACTTAAGATTTTCCTGCCATCGAAGTGACCTGTCGTATTTGATCTCATTGAGCATCATGTCAGGGTTCACCATGAGAGGGGTATACGTGGCAAGTTTATCTTTAGTCTTCCTCTTCTTTCCTTCCTTATCCTTTGCTTGATGGGCTTGCTTCCATTATACTCCTTCACATCTCCCCTTTTAGTCGTCATGGTCTTTTTCGCGTTCATGATCATCCTTATCAAAGCTAGGAGTTTAGTTATGGTCTTTGGAGGGTCTTCGATGAGATTTTAGAGAAATTTACCCAGATGTAACCCGTTGATAAGGTTTGTCGTAGAAATGTTATCCTCATAATCTTCCACCTCTAGTTTTCCTTATTAAATCGAGAAATGTAATCCCTTAGAGTCTCGTTATTGCCTTATTTCACATTCAAGAGGTAAGTTACCTTCTTTGGCGGCTTCATGCCGAAGCAAAGATTATGTTTAAACTTCTCAGCCAACTACTTACAATTATCAAAGGAGTTTTTAGGAAAACTGTATACTACATATGGATGGCACTTGTCAAGGTACTAGAAAATGCCCTGCACCTCATCTCATCAGGGGTTGAGTATATATCAACCGCTGGCTGATAGATCTATGTGATGCATGTTATTGGAACTCCCATCATACTTCGGGCTGATAGTAGGAGGTTTAAACTTTATAAGGGTAGGATAGCTCACGATCCTCGCAATAAAAGGAGACACCTCCATGTAGCCTCGATGACTGAGGTCTTGGCTTCTAAGCTGTGTCGATCTTATCTTTTAACCTTTGAATGGATCTATTCCAAGGATTGTCTTCAGTGATAACATTATCATCACCTTCTTCTGATGCAACCGTATCTGGTTCTGGCTCTTGTGCCACTGTCCTTTGATTCTATCCAATCCTCCCTGTCTCGGCTTTGCCTTGGGAAATCATCACAACGTCCGCCATTTTCTTTACATACAGCATTACTACGAGAATGGGATAGCTAATCATGTAAATCCTCTCCTGGGTCGAGACGGTCAAAGGCCGACCCCTCCTAAGCCTATCAAAAGCTGAAGTTTTCGATCAGACATCAAGTGTCGTCCGAGATATATTCCTTTGGTAGTCAAGCCTGGGCAAATTATATTGCTAAAAATCTCATACGACTCCTAATATCCCTCTTCTTCATAGGATTGGTCATCTGGACAGCCCTGGACTTATTTTCCTAGGAGAAGATGCCATGGATCAATAAAGTCCCTCCGACGCTAAAGGTGTTGAACCTCCTCCTGTGGGGTCGAGGGTGGTCCCCCTACCATTGAATCAACTTTCTCTCTAGCATCCGGAGTGATAATCTCTGCCACTGGGTCACTTGGGGCCCTTACTAACACGCTTTAGCTAAATGCCATGAATTTTTCCAAACATATTCTGTTGGCTGGATACCAAGGATCACAGTGCTACCACCACATCAACCATTTCTGACTGAGGTGGTGATTGGCTAAAGCTGAGGCTAGTACCTATAAGAAATTCAAATGCTATGCCTTCGATAAGAGGAAGTAACAAAAGCTAGATGAACTATGAGTAAGTAGGAATCTTGAAGAACACCAGCCCATCTCCTTCAATAATGGTACAGGTCCAACAATGGTGAAACTGGACCACCACCAGAGGCAAAAGTGATATTCCAATCTATGAAATGAAGAGGAAGAATAGAATTTTTTCCCCCAAATGGCGCCAAAAATGATAATGCTATGAGTCACCACCCCAAATTTGTGAACTAATTAAGATCTAGCAATGTATAACAATGGTGATATAGATATAAAAGCAAATATATAAGAGAAGGGGATGCGAGATATGGAAAACACAAAAACATAAGTGGTTCAACGTTAGCCTACTTCATTGTGCAAGGTGATAATATGTTTTTGTATTATAACGAGGCACTGAAAGGACATGGTCACACACACACACACAAGCTCTCTCTCTCTCTCTCTCTCTACATAAAATAACAAAGTTTCGATAGGGTTCTCAATTACTCAATCCATGAAGAAGAAGAAGAAGGTATATATAGGCTTGGGGTGCACAGTGCACCCCCATGCAAGTTCCCTGCGTGCATAGGATGGGAAACCAATAGAGAGGGGACAGTTGGCCCCAGCACAAATATGTCATAATGACGGAATATTTACCCCACATGGGTTGATGATGTACAAGTCCCATGTGCCATGTAAGATATCAAGGTCGACTACGAAGGTCATGGCCGAGCTGAGACTAAAGGATGGTCTCTTAAGGGGACGTCCTTGAAGACTACTGAATGTTTTCTTAGGACGATAAATAAGGTCTCGACCTCCCAGCGTGGCATGAGGCCGACGCATGAGAGGGTCTAGTGGTTATCTAATTAAAGTTTACGATTCAAGTGTAAATCTATCCCATCAAGTAATAATCGGGTAAGTCCAGAATTGTAATCCATAGGAATTGATCACTTCAAAGAGAACTAGAGTCGATTAAAAGTTATTCTCTGAACATCAAAAAGATAAAGTGTAGAATATGATTTGTTGGTTGAAGTAGTGATATCAAGTAACCGCTATATGTTTTTAGTTTTGAGAAAATGCAATCCTACCTCCTCCAAAAGTACTCGTTCTCTCTCTAAAAATCTTCTCTCCCAACGGCGCTTTTTTTATTTTCTTCTGAATTATGGCCGCACCGGCCACCTATGGCATGGAGGTGGCGATGGTTACAAACCTCATCCAAAGATCCACTATTCCAGTAGAACCACATTTGAACAAATCATCCGCTTCTCTTGTGGGAACCAACTCCACACATAAGTCGATCAGCCTCAAAGATGTTGGTACACACAAAGGTGAAACGTTAATTTTTTTCTCTGAAGAAGACATCAAAACTTTGTTCGAACCCTTCAAATTCACACTGATAGGCAAATTCTCTCATGGTTGTCCTCATATTGATGCAATTTGAAAAGTCATGGTTTTTTTGGGCTAAGAGTAGCTGTGAATGTCGATGTGGTAGATTAAAATCATATCCTCATAAAATGCTTTCATGAAGAGGATTTTTTGCATTTATGATTGCGTGAGTTATGGTATATGAACTCACACCCCATGAGAGTTTTCAAATGGTCACATGAATTTCATCCCGGAGTGGAATCCTCCCTAACCCTTGTTTGGATTAACCTCCCACTGCTTCCAATTCATTTATACAACAAGGCTTCCATCTTCTCCATCGCTAGTGCCTTTGCCCCCCCCCCCCCCCCCAAAACTTAACGCTCCTACTGTGACACAAACCAGACCTAGATTGGCGAGATTTTGCATCGAAATTGACCTAAAAACCCTTTAGTTAATAGGGTGTGAATCGGTTATGGTGAGGCAGGCAAAGGTTTCTGGCAAAATGTCAAATATGAGCATGTCCCCTTATTTTACGAGTACTGTGAGAAAAAAGGGCATGAAACATCCAACTGTAAATTGAAATCTACTCAAGAGAAAAACCAAAAATCTTCTATAAATGAGAATAAGACTAAGCATAAGGAGAAACTCTTGAAAAATGATGGCAGAAGGAACCCACTAAAATTTGGGTGAACCGCTCTTTCCCCCAAAAGGAACCTACAGAGAGTAATCCCCACAAGGGAAATGTGAATTATGGTGAAAAAGATAAGATTGTTGATGACACCTATAACAGAAGTAAGGAGAAAAGTTGAATGGAGAAAAATAGTGCTCCAAATGAGCCCTCCCCATTCACCGAACAACATTTTATAACTATATTGGATGTAAAATCAATGGTCTTGTAATCGAATCAAGATACTAGTAACATAAAAGAAGGAGAAATTTCTTCAAAACCATAGGAACCGAATGCTAATGCTTCTTTTATTGCGTTGGATGATGGCCTTCAATTGATATTAAATTCTGCCACTGATGAAGAAGTCGCAGAACATATTCAAAGAGAGAACCCCATCTAACATATCTCTAAAAATTATAACTGCCAATACCTAAACTGCTAAATGGAAAGTACAAAAGGCCATAACAGAATCCCACCCAGGGATGAAAACCTCACGGCACATTTTGACGTTTTAGTAACTAAAGAAGACTCACAACATATTGCTGAAAATCTCAACCTATCACCACGATTTCCCCCCATTGTCACTGAGAACTGGACTGATGTTAGCACTCAAAAGAAGAAGAAAAAAGGCTAAAAATTGATCTACTATCTTAGGTATGGCTTTAAGATCAAGCAGTAAAAGTATCTCCCCATACTAGTCTCAATGATCAATTTCATCCTTTGGAACATTAGAGGAATTTCTAAAAAAAGTGTTGTTAGAAGAGTAACGAACATCAAACGAATTCACAACTTATCGATGATGGTGTGCCTTTAACCAAAAGTGGACAATTCAAAGATTGATGATTCAAAAGAAAGTTTGGTTTTGATATGTGTCTTGCTAATGACAACAACTCCATTTGGGTGTTTTCTACTCATGGTGTTACTTTAACTGTGAAATCTCAAACTCGGAAGGCTTTAACTTTATTGTTATCACATCCTATTTATCCCAAGCCTATTCAATTTACTCTTGTCTATTCCAAGTGAAATAGAGCTAATATAATGATGTTATGGAGTTATCTTAATAGTGAAACCACGCAAGAGCATTGGATAGTGGGTGGGGATTTTAACACAATTACTACTTTCGAGGAAAAGTTGCGAGGGAATGATTTCAATGTTGCGTCCGCCTCTAATTTTTTGGATTGTATTAACAACAATGGGCTAAAAGATTTGGAGTTTTTGGGTACTAAATTAATCTGGTGGAATAAAAGAGGTGGCAAAGCCACCATATGGGAGAGATTATACATGATCTTAGCCAATGTGGAATGGTCGAACATGTTTACTACATTCTCAGTCAAACACCTGAACAAGCTAGGCTCAAATCATGCCCCTCTTCTTCTCTCGATGTCTAACCAGTTGTCTACTCCAATCAAAAGATTTTTTTTAAAACCTTCTGGACCAAACACCACTCTTTCAATAGTCTAATTAAATAAAATTGGAGGCCTTTTATTGAAGGTACCCCTATTTATTCCTTATTTGAGAACCTGAAGAGGATTAGAAGAATTCTCATTAGCTGGCATAAACATACTTTTGGGAACTTTATCCAAAACTCTATTACAGCTGAAGATGGTGTTTTACATGCTGAAGTGACTTATGAAGTTGATCCTTCAAATGATAATTGAAAGGCTCTGACCAAAGCCTATGACAATCTCTCATACTTAAATGGTATAGAAGAGGACTATTGGAAACAAAAAGCTAACCTATATTGGGCTAAAGAGGGGCATTGTAACACTAGATTCTTCAATGCCTATGTCAATAATAAAAGATCCAAATCTTTTATTCACAGAGTTAAGACAGACAATGGCGATTGGGCTGAAGACCAAAAGGATATCAAAGAGGAAACGATAAAATTCTACTTTAAGCAGTTCTAAGTGAAGACACTAACATAATTGATGATTCCTTCCTGTCCCTTATCCTAAAATTAATCAATGACGAGGACAACGCTTTACTGGACTCCATTCCACGGCTGGAGGAAGTTAAATATAATGTTTTTAGTCTGTCGGGTAACAGTGCTCCTGGTATTGATGGCTTCACAGGGACATTTTTCACAAGTTCTTGAGATGTGATTGACAATGCATCCTCAAAGTGATGATCAACTTGTTTGTGGGTAACATTCTACCTAAAAGGGTCACCTCCAATAATTTAATGATTATCCCTAAAAAGCATGACCCAAAGTCTTTCGGAGATTATAGGCTTATCAACCTATGAACTTTCTTCAACAAAATCATCTAAAAAATCCTTGCTATCAAACTTGGCCCCATTCATCCTAGAATCATTTCTCCCAACCAAACAAGTTTCGTGAAAGGTATAAGCACTGGTGAGAATATTCTGATTACTCAGGAGCTTTTCTTTGATATCAATAAGAAGAAGGAAGGGGGAAATGTGGTGATCAAAGTCGATATAGAAAAATCGCATGACATAATTTCCTAGATCTTCCTTATTAAAGTTCTTAGAAAATTTGGTTTTAGTTAGTTAATGATTGACATGATTTGGTGGCTAGTTTCTAATATGTACTTTTATATCCTTATTAATGGGGAAGTTTGTGGCTTCTTCAAATCATCTAGAGGTATTAGACAAGGTGATCCATTATCTCCTGCCCTTTTTATCATCCGTGCGGAAGTGATTTTGAGACATCTTAACAAAATATCTTCGGTCCCCTCTTTTAAAAGATATAAAACACGCATTGGGAGTGATATGATATCGCACCTCACTTTTGCGGATGGCCTCATAATTTTCTCTTTCGGCCACAGTTCCTCCCTGATCAGGATTGATAATTTGTTGAAGAACTTTGAATTGATATTGGGACAAGAAATAAACCTTGTGAAAAGTGCTTTTTACTGCTCTAAATATCTTTCGATCGTTGTTTCAAGGAAGATTTCTACTATCTTGGGAATAGTAAAAAAGGAGCCTCCTTTTGTCTATCTCAGGTGTCCGATTTACTCGGGAAGGAAAAAATGCATATTATTCTCTGATCTATTGTTAAAAGTCAGATCTAAACTATCTGTTTGGAAATCGAGGATGCTTTCGATGGGATATAAAATAACTCTTCCTAGGCACGTGTTGCAAACCATGCCCCTTTACCTTATTACTACTATTGATCCTCCGAAATAAGTTATAAATAAACTTGAGATGATTATGGCAGACTTCCTATGGGGTCATGTAGAGGGTATCCCCAAATATCACTGGTCTAAATGGTCCAATCTTAGTTGGCCTTGTAATGAAGGAGGGATTAATGTCAGATCCATGCACGACTAGGTGAACTCTTATAGTCTGAAGTTATGGTGGATGTTTAGAAATCAAAATTCTATTTGGTCTAAGTTCCTTATGGCTAAATATTGTAGATCCACCCTTGTGAAGTGGATAACAAATATGGTTCGTCGATTTGGAAAAGGATAGTCAATATTAGAAGCACAACAGAATAGTCGATTGTTTGGCTTGTAAGGAAGGGTAATATCAATTTTGTTTGGGATAATTGGTCTGGCGAGGGAGCTCTCATTCCCCAAGGCATCTCGAATTATGATTCCAATATTTCCTGTTTATGGGACAATGATGGGAAGTGGGATATTGAGAGACTTTTGTCGCATTATCCTTATAATATGGATTTCAAGGTGGCCCACACTAATATATTGGATATCCAAGATATTGACGAAATTGTCTGCTCCGATAATGATGATGGTAATTTTTTCCTTCAATTCGCTTGGAACATGGTCAGACAGAAATATACCTAATTATGATCTTACTCTTTCATTTGGCACGTGAGTATCCCTTTAAAAGTATCATTTTTTCTCTGGAGACTATTGCACAAATGCCTCCCTCTAGACCTCAATATTTGATCGAAAGGAGTGCGGGGCCCCTCCAGATGTGGTTGCTGCTCTAATTATGCTGAAGATGATAAAGACCACCTCTTTGGTAAGAGTGAATTGGATTTAAATATTTGATCAATTTTCAATAATCTTTACGGTGTGGTTTTCCAAAACACTAGTACTAGAGGCATCTTGATTGCTTGGTGGACTCATGCTCATAAGCCCCCCTTAGGTATGATATATAAAATGCTTCCAACTTTCATCTGTTGGTCCATTTGGACTTCTAGATGTAAGGCCAAATATGAGAATGTGTCCCCAGTGTTGGAAAGAATGAAAACACAAACAATTTACCTATTTCACATTGATGCTAAGAAGTGTTACAAAAACAAACCCTTACATCAAGGATGAATCACCATAATAAGAGGTGCCAAAACTCCGGAATCGATTCGCAACTGCTCTCAAAGTGAGGATTTGGATGGAATGGATTGATTTGGCCCAATCTCCACAAAATCATCCATAACTTCTTCAATACTATTCGGATTCATGCACCACCAGAGGCTATGTGAAGATGAATCGAAGGGCTTCAACTTTCGTGAAGAGTTCGGGATCAAAATCTGAATGCTGAATTTACTAATTGCCCTCGACTTTGTGACTATCAACGAAACTTTCCCGGGATTCAACCAAACTTTATGTCTAGCATTCTCGATACCTGTACAAGCTCAAATAAGTCACACACAATATATGTATGATGAAAATAGGGGTGAATCAATAAATGAGCATAAGAATTGGGAATAACATGCACCGGAATGCTATAATGCACCAATAAATGCGGTTTTAAATGAAATAAACGTGACTAATCACCAAGACAATAGATATAGCTTGGACTAGCGAACATATCTTGTTTAGTGACAATAAATCCTGAGGATAAGGTCTCGGAGGCTGAGACTATTGAAGGTGGGCCTATACTGGGTCGACCAACGAGGACATGAGCCTGTTGGGTGTAGAGTAAGGTCAGTTGAGTTCAACAGATCAAGTCTAAGATGAGACTACACTTATGTATATTAGGAGTCATCCTGAGATACTAGAACTTCCTTTAATGATCTGTGAAAGTCTCTGGAGGTAGCTCATTATGCCAATAAAAATAAAATAAAATAGAAGAGGAAGTTGGAGGAGAGGGTCAAGAACTTGGAGTATGAGAAGTTTATAGAGGATAATGTTGTTGTAGCCACCAAGAAGGCAAGAAAGGAGGAAGTTGAAGCTAATGTTTTAGCCAACCTGGTAAAAACCAAAGTTGAGCAATCTATGACGTCTACTACCTAAGTTAAGGAATAATCCTTCTCAAGGGGCTATGGCAAAGCCTTCACCAATGCTTCTATGCAGATTGATTACTTGAAGAAAGTGTTTTTCAAGAACTATTGGGATGCATCACTTGTCAAGGTTGTCACTGCTAAATATTTTGAACTCTTCTAGCTATACCATCCCCATACTCCTCCTCAATTTGACGAAGAAATTGATGATGAAGTAGAGGTCGATGAGGTTGCTGACCAAGAGAGATTGGTGTTTACTGAGCGGTTTGAAGGTCATATGACTGCTGATAAGGATATGGTGGGAAAATAGATCCACGTAGTTCTATTAGGAGTTGTTGTTCTATTTTACTTCACTCATTTTTATTGATATATCCATGTATGGGACTTGCCCTAATGCAACTTCTCTTTATAATGAAATAAAACTTTTTCTCCATATATTATTCCCCCATTTAAATTCTTGCAAGTTCTTTTTCTTGAGAAATACTTACACCTAACCATCTACTTTAAAGTTTGAAACAAGACTGACATATTTGGTCGCCATTCAAAACAATTTCTAAGAAAAACATAGTTGATTTTTCAGCGTTGATTATAGTGAGAACAAAGAAGATGAGCTTGAGGGAGTACTTGACCATGATGTATATTCCCAGGCCAAACAATCATACTTAATTCTGCATTATATTTTTCATCGAGCAATTGCAGACAACGTTGCCTATCATAACATGATTTTTAATCTACAAAAGAGCTATAAAGTATCATTGGCAAATCTTCACATTGATTATGAGAAGAAGTTGGACGACCTATAAACGAGTAATGGATTTGACTAAAAGCTGATTTCTCTACTAGTGTCAACTTATTTCAAGAAAGAGTTCATTCTTAATGCTAAACTGAAAGGTCCCAAAGAGAGGTCGCCATAATGATCAAGAAATAAAATAATGCTTTACGTGTTGAACTTGAAGGTCTTAAGAAGTCAGGACCTACCGATTAAAATGAGGATATTTCCTTTTTGGAAAAAGAGAATGCTCACTTACGGGAGGAATTGGAGAAAAAAAAGAAATACAAGGGAGAGTCTTCTCAGCACCAGGGGAGGATTTTACCGTCAGTGGACGAAGAGGGATCTAAGAAAACTTTGTCATACCAAAATATGACCACAAAGAATTAATTATCCACCATCAAGAGACTAAATGAGAAGGTACATCACCTTATATAGAAATTTTATAAGTAACCTGGTAATGTATGGATGGATGATTATGATGAGGCCCTCACTCACATAGGTTCAAAACTTGACCATTCTCACAAGGTCGGTTACAAACAAGATTGGTCGAATGCCCTTATAATGATGAAGGTGCCAAAGGATAATGAGCTATGGTATTTTCATGACCCATATTGCTTGGAACATCCTGAACCTTGCTTTAAAATTATTGATTCGCGGATCCCTCTAAATTCTATCCCAGTGAGTTTGATGAGAAAATACCTTAGGGATTATGGACTTGATAGAGATGACAAACTTCACCGACCTCAGTGGAAATGGTGAGTTCCATCAGTCTATTAAGGCTTATAAACCTTAGGACGAATATTACTCCTTATGCTTTGGATGTCCCTCCTATTGGTTTTGAAGGTTTAACAAGCAAGCAAACCTATTCTCGTAATTAAAAATCCCGTTACAATCTGTTTTTGTGATGTCTTGTAATAATCTCACATTTTTGTAATAATCTCCAAGTTATTATATAATGTTATATTTATTCCTTCCATCATTTTCCTTCCCTTACTTGTTTATCTTTTGCCCAAGTAGATGTAATCAAGTCTTTGCAAATTTAGTCACGTCATCTTGATGAGTTTTGTTAAGAAATGGTTTTACTAGTAGTTTAATCTTACTACCATGTGATTAACTATTGCCTAAATGATTTGCCTTACTAATTACCAAGTTTAGACGAACCTAGGTTTTCAATTCTTAGGCTTTACTAATGCCCTTTTATTGATCGTATGGATGGATATTGTTGTTATGACCAAATGTCAACGTTAGTTAACTTAAGACGACCAAATGTGTTAAGATCTACCCTTGCATTTAGCCAATTATGGTCGAATCTTGTCGTCAATATGGCTGCAATGGATTTTCTAAATTTGGTGAACTTCTTATTCTTGGTCTGCACTAAAGGCAAGATACTAAATGAAGTTATTGAGTAAACTTGTTGTTCTTGGTCTGCCCTCTGACCTATAGGTGAGATCATACGTGAAGTGATTTAGTGAAATTCTTATTCAACCTAAAGGCGAGATCATACATGAAGTGATTTAGTGAACTTCTTGTTCTTGGTTTTCCCTAAAGGCGAGATCATACATGAAGTTTATGAGTCGTTGTGGTAGAGATGTTTATTGGAGAAATGTTTGAGCATATCTCCCTATATAGATTTTATTTTAGAAGATAGAACAATGTTGACATAATAAACTTTTATTCATCACTAAGATATGGGTTACAAGAAATAAGAGGGTGCCACATGTTCTTAATTATTAGTAGTATTTTCTTAGGTGTTCGGCATTCCAAGGATTCTTGAATTGTTCCCCCTCAAGTGTTTCAGTTCTATAGGTCCCTGGTTAGACAACTACAGTTACTTTGTACGAACCATGCAATTTTGGCTCAAATTTGTTACCTTTTTGGATAAATTTTTTTAGCACATAGTCCCCCTCCTTTAAAATGATCAGTTTTACTCTTTTATTATAAACCCGATCAGTTTATTATGGGTATGCTGCCACCCGAAGTGCTGCATGTTCTCTAAATTCCTTCACTAAATCAAGATTCAGTCTTCTCACTAGGTTGCTTTTTGGTGAGTCAAAATTGAGAACACAGTGACTAGGCAGACCAATTTCTATTGGAATTACTACTTCTGTTTCGGAGGCCAATATATACCTATTGTTATCCTCGGAATTATCCTGTATTCCCATAAAACACTTTGGAGTTCATTAATTCAATTTCCTTTAGCATTGTTTAGTCGCTTCCTTATTTTTTCGAGCAAGGTTTGTTCATTATTTTTGTTTGCCTGTTGTATTGATATTGGTCGGGTGCAAAATGAAGTTATTGAATTTTAGATCGCGCATAATAGTCTTCAAACTCCTTATTGTCAAATTGAGTGCTATGATCGTGATGAAAGCATATGGTATCCCATAATGGCAAATGATGTTCTTCCATATGAAGTGAAAGACTTTTTCATATGGCATCTCCACCAGGGGTTCAGCCTTCACCCATTTGGTGAGGTAGTCTACTGCGATGACAATGTACTTGAACCTTCCTTTGTCTTGGGTAAAGTTCTGAACAAATCTATTCCCCACATCGTGAATGGCCATGGAGATGTGATTGGCATAAGGGAAGCCCTTAGACTCTTATTTATGTTGGCATCCTTTTGTCACTTATCACACTTCTTCGCATAGTTGATGCAGTCCACCTTCATAGTGGACCTATAGTAGCAATATATGGCTACTCTCTTTACCAATGATCTATCTGTTGAATGTGCTCCACAAGAGCCTTCATGCACCTCTTTTATTTTGTCATTGGTTTCATATGGATGGACACACTTGAGAAATTCTATGATGAACCCCTCTGATAAATAATTCCCCTTTTCATGACGTGCCTTGTTGCCTTATATCGGAGTCTTCTTGCATCATTAGGATCTGTTGGAACTAGGGGTGGGCGCGGTCCGGTCCGGTCCGATTTTTGGCCATTTTAGGTTCCAGACCGAATCATTTGGTCCTATATTTGAGAAGACCGAATTCGGACCGATTTAATTGGTTTAGCCTATTTATTCGGTCTATGCTATTTTTGGTCTAGTTCGGTTAATAATCGGTCCATATTTGAAACCAAACAAATCACAACAAATACTATGAGTTCAGTTACAATTCTATTCAGCAAACAAATCTCCTCTCTTGATAATTACAAACAACAAATATTATGTCATTTCCTAATATGTTCAGCAAACAAATATGAAGCAAACAATTCTTATGAGTTTAGTCACAAATCTCCTCTGCTGATAATTACAAACCATATATTATGTCGTTTCCTAATCTGTTCAACAAACAAATATGAAGCAAACAAAGCTCCTATGTTGATAATTACAGATCTGAAGCAAATAAATATTATGAGTTCAGTTGCAAACCTGTTCAATCGTTATAAAAATATAATGACATTTCCTAATCAGTTTAGTTGATAATTAATCAGTTCCTAAAAACACAACAATTGGCCATTGGTAACCAAAAATAACAAAACAAAAAACGGTTCATTAGTCGAAACAAACATATGCCGAATCTTTAGTATAATAAAAAAATAACAATAAAACAAACCAGATCTTTAGTATAACTGTATAACCAAAAATTACAATACAAATCAAGAAAAAAACGTATAGCGAATCTGATGTGGAGTTGAGGTGCGCTAAATCTGTAGTCGCCATTTCCATTTGTGTTGAGGTGAGGGTGTGGATTTCAAACCAGAGTTGGTGTGGGTGTGCGCCGGAGAGAGAAAGTGAAAGTGAAAGGAAGTGAAAGTAGTAAAGGAATGAGGAGCGTGTGCGGCCGAGTGTGTTTGTTGTATTTTTTTAAGGGTTTAGTTAATTATTTACTAAAACATACATAAATGATATATTTACATAAAATTAATATATATTATATAATATTAAAATAAACGGTCCAGTCCTAAGACCGAATTTAAATTAGCTATTTTAGACCGGACCGAATATATTCGGGTCTCTTAATATAGGACCGAATTAGGACCGATTTATAAAAAAGCCTATAAATGTGGGTCCGGTCCGGTTCTGTCCAATCGGGTCGGTCTTTTTTTTGTCCACCCCTAGTTGGAACTATGCTATGTTCGAGATATGATCTTATGGGATCCATATAAGACGGTCCCATCTCCAGCTCTATCAAGCTATCACTCTCTTCGTTGGTGCTTATGTGTGCGGTGATTTCTATCGGCACTATTCTTTGTAGATTTGTCCTTATCTCTAAAGTAAGTCGTGCAAGTGAATCTTCTTAGGCATTTTCTTCCCTTAGGATTCTTATTATTTGAAAAACTAAGAATTTTTTTAACAAACTCTTGGCTTTGGCTTGGTATTTTGTCATTAATTCCTATATTTCCTCTTAGACTCCTAATAACTGATTAACTATCAACTGAGAATAACTTTATGCCTATATTTTCTAGACGCCTAGGGATGATACCGGGCCGAACCCTTCTATAAGTGCCTCCTATTCAGATTTGTTGTTTGATGTTTCAAATTAGAATCCGAGGGCATATTCCACATCAATGTTATCCAGCGTTGTGATTATTAATCCCGCTCTTCTTCCGGTGGCGTAAAATAATCCATATAAAATAGTTGCCAAATAGATATCTCCTTTGTAAAATTTCCATTAACTAGACAACCATGTTTGAATAACATTTTCACGCACTTGAAATTATGAGCAACATCTTCTTGTATGGTCGATGATTCTGGTATATCATTATTCTGGTCGATCGGATTAATGGTGCATCTATTCCCCATAGGAGTTTTCTTGTCTTGTTAGATTAGTGAGAAATCTTTCGACGAAGTCTGCTCGGTCTTCTGTGAGGCTGAGCTTTTTTTTTGTAGAAGTTTGTTAGATCGATTTTTCCTTATAGGTGACTTTAACTGTAAAATATACCAAGATTTGGCTCTTGATATCATTTATGGTTCGTTTTAGATCTCATACTCTTATAGTTCTACAGATAGAGCCACCAGTCTGCTCAATTTCTCAGGCTAATTTGGCATATATGTAGGTTAGTATAACCAATAATAGTATAGTCCTGAAAGTATGGACTCATCCTCAAGGAAGCCTCAATTAGGGTTGTAGAGGCAATTATTATGCAACACAAATAAATATGAGAGAAACAATTATCAAGAAAAGAACAAGGAATACAAGATGCCAATCACACAACAAATGATGTACGTGGTTCAGCAAAGATGTGCCTACGTCCACGGTGGTGCAGTCGATATTATTTCTATATACTCCGGAGAGTGATTACAGAGAATACAACTTGTCCTTTTGCCCCGGACCTAGGGTTCAATATATACGTGTACATGTAGATGAGTGGAGGTGATGGGTTCCTCCATATTTTCCATCTCCCCTATAACTTCCCTTCATGGGATCGTGGGGGGAGACCGGATCAATATAAAAGATGAGGGGCCTGGACTTTGGGCCGTCAGGACTGGGCTACTCGTCCAGGCCCATAGTTCTAATTTTCGGGTACCCATAATTGCCCCTAAATTTGTTGGGCCGTGTTTATGGGTTCAATGGATTTAAATGATCAGCCATTATGGCTGATTTACGATTCTTCGAAAACAGTGAAGTTGCTTTGGCGGCACCCGCTTCGCTATTTGTGCGCTATGATTAGAATTGAAGGCTTGTTGGGATAGCCACTTTTTCTTTCGTCGCTTCAGCCTTTCTAGTACTCTTCCTTCTTCTGAGAACTCTAGCTCCTTGTACCTTCTTCTCTTAATCTCCATTCCCATTGCTTCTTAGTCGTCTTGAGCTCGTGCTTCTTCATCACTTGAACAGATCTTCTGTTTTGTAATTTTCTCGTGCCCTTTCTTTGAACTTTCTCTTTGGTTTGTAGATTTTCTTGAGTTTTTCAATGGCGAAGATTGGAAATAAGTCAATCTCTGAATTCAGGAAGTTCTACAACATTCCTGAGTGGGTAGATATTGAATGTTGTGCCTCCCCTCCTAGGAACGTTAGGGATATAGAGGATGCCCACTGGATCCATGTTTTGTTTCTTTCCCACGGGGGACTTACTTTTCCCCCTAATGATCTATTTTTGCATTTCTTTGGCTATATCAATATTGTTCCCGCACAGTGCTCGCCCAATGTGTGGAAAATAGTAAATGGCGTCCACAGAATAAACCAGTTGTATGGTATTAGGTTAGGACTTGCCGAGATCTGTTTCTGTTATTCCTTTTCTCGAACTAGTTCAGGTGTCTTATACCTCAAAGCTAGGAGTCCTGATAGGGTATTGGTAGTAAACCTACCTGATTCCCATAAGGACTACTGGCAAGAGGGTTTCCTCGTTAGGAATTGGTAGTTCCCTCCCCGGTTTGAAGGGTCGAGGTCTGAAAGGTTCTCTGTTCCTTTCTACGGGGAGGAATATATAGGTAGACATTGTACTCTTGTTTCAACTTTTGCTGATTTGTGACTTTTCTAACCCCCCTTTTCTTTTTCTTGCTCATCGAGGTCAAAGAATTTGGAGCCTGCTCTCAGCGAGGTTCGTATCTCGGAGTTGGTGAAAGCTTGGAATATCAGGGAGCCTCTGGGTGACGGCGAGCATCCCAGGTCTGCTACCTTTTTGCTTGAGTATAAGAACGTTGGATCCAGCTTCATAGCACGGCCTGTGGATAGTGTACCGGAGTTCGATTCTTTCGAAGAGACTACTACTGAGCCTATCCAGTTGGACGAAGAGGAGAGCAGCTCTGAAAGTGAGCCCGCAGGAGCTGCGAGTAATTTGAGTGAAGGGATCTCTGACAGTAGCAGTTCCTCTGACTTGGAGGAGGATTCTAAAGTTCGAGGATCATTGAGCTCTTCCAGCAGTTCAGGTGAAGAGATGCCTCTAAGGAAGAACTTGATTAGGGACGATGATGATGAGGACCACGTGCTCCTTGCACAAAGGTCAAAGAAACAATAGTCCACTTCAGGGGCCGTGGCTACTGGTTCTCGGTCTTCTACTCAGGAGTAAGAGAGGAAGAGGAGAGAGGAAGAGCAGGTGAGAGAGAGGGAGAGAAAAAAGGAGGAGGAAAGAAAGAAGGTGGAGGAAAAGAAGAGGATGGAGGAGAGGAAGAGAATGGAGAAGGAGAAAGAGGAAGAGAGGAGAAAGATGGAGTCGAGGACGAAGGCTGGGCAAGCCTTGGTCCCGGTGTATGCTTTGCCTGAGGGGGCCTCAGTTGCCATTTCTCCTCAGCTGGCACCTGCGCTGCTCGAGAGGGCAGTTCTTCTTGCAGATCGCCAGTGGGCTCTGGGGTCTGATCAACTGGCCCTACAAGCTAGCCAGAGGCTAGCCTTGGTAAGATCCTCTCCATTTTTTAATTCCTTAACAAGTTTTAGTTGTTTTTCCTTCTTGATCTCTTCTTTATTCTTGGCAGTTTGTGACTGACTTCGCCGTGCTCTACCGTTCTCGCGACGAGTTGGTGAGAAGGAATGGCGAGCTGGAGCAGCAGAAGTCTGCTCTAGAAATCAGGGGTTCTCAGCTAGAGGCTGATTTGAAGGTTGCTGATGCCTCCCGAGCTTCCTCTGATCTGGCCCTCATCAATTCTAATCGAGAGAGGGATGCGGCGGTTAAGGAGCTGAGCGAGCTGAGGCAGGCCTATGACCTAGTCTGCTCGAGCAAGCTGGGTGTCGTGGAGGAGAATAAGGCTCTGACTGAGCAGTTAAAGGAGAAAGAGTCCCAGGTAGCCACCATCAAGGAGGATTCATATAACTCCGGGTGGACTGCTGCTTATGAAGACGCCGAAGTTTAGATAGGCTACATCAGCCGTTTGAACTTCAAGAAGGGATGGAACAAGGCCCTCTTAGCTGCTGGTGTTGATGTTGAATCTCCTCTGTTCGACGAGTATGACCCGGGTCCGAGGCCAACTGTGGACGAAGAAGCTCCTTCCCCAGCCATCGAGGGTGTTGATCTTGCCTCTCAGACAATTCATGCCGATGCTGGTCCTGCCCAGGCGAATGAGGGCATCCCTGTAGAGGGGGATGCCTCTGCTGCTGCTGACAAGGGGAAGCAGCCAGCCACCTCTGGGCAGCCTGAGGTTGCTAGTTAATCTTCTTTTAGGACTATTTTTGTACTTCTGCTTGTAATTTTTCCAATTTCTGCTCGATGTACTTGACTTTTATCAATGAAATGAAAAGGCTTCTTTTTCCAGTTCATTGATTGATTTTTCTTTCCATTGCCCTTTTATGTCTTGTAGTTGACTAATGTTGAAGAGTATATTCCTGCCACATCTCAATTGGGCAGGACTCTTGGTCCCAATGCCAGTCCTCAGGTTCGTCAGGCCTTTGTTAGGCTTTGCAAATCTCTCAGGTCAAGGAATCAAAAGTATAAGGAGCAGTCCGAGCTAGTGGATAAGCTGAAGGACAGGCTCCAGGAGATGGAAGGCATTGGTGCCTCAGTACAAGAGGAAGTCAATGTACTGAGAGCAAGGTTACTAGAGGCCACCGAGATAAACCAAGTTGGGGAGTTCTTGCAGCAGGAGAATGAAAACCTGAGGAGGTAAGTCTTGCAACTTAGAGAGCATGCGCTGAGCACTGTTTCAGCGGTTCTGCAAGGCTCCTCGTCTTCGCGAGCTGGATATACTCCTCCTATGCCGCGAGGTTCCACTTGTCCTCCCCTCCCGCGAGCTGGTAGGAGCACCAGGGGCAGGAACAGGGAAGCAGAAGAACAGCGTGATAAGGAGATGGAAGAGCTCCGTGATGATGTCCGGCGAGCATATGTAATTGCTGCTGGGCTTCAAAGGGACGTCACCCGATTGTGGCACTTATTCAAGAAGGGTCCTCGATAAGCGTGGGCTGACGGTTATGATCAAGGCTGGCTAGATGCTCCAACAAGACTATCCGAGTTCGAGGAACTTTCTTTCATCAGAGGGTGGTTGAGTGCCTTGAAAGAGCTTCAGGTCTCAAGGAACTCGGTGTTATGGTATCGTCACGAGATGTCCTCCTCCACTCTGATGCCCAACCCATTCAGGAGGGATGATCGATGGATCCCCATTGATGCTATTCCTCGGCAACTATTAGAGTTGGACGCAGATGAGGTTGTGGAAGAGCTGGTCCCCGCTCCTGATAACGGACGAAGAGCTAGAGTGGCAGATTATCTTGTTCGGAGGCTTCCACCTTCTTGAGATTTTGCAAGTTGTTATTCTTTTGATAATGTAAATGCTTTGGGTGAGCTTCGCCGACTAAACATGTATCATCATTGTTGTAAATATAATAAGTTGTTATTCTTTTGTCTTTTTTGATAATGTAAATGCTTTGGGAGAGCTTCGCCGACTAAACATGTATTATCATTGTTGTAAATATAAGAGATTAATGAAAAGTTTGTGTTTTGGGCAATTTTGCCGACTAAACATGTTCATCCAATCTTTTTATATTCTTGCTACTTCATAATCCTTTTTGTTTTGTCATGCAAGTGTCCCCCCAGTCCAATATAATACCAAAATACCATTATGCCCCATTTTACCTTTTAGGTTGTGTCGTCACACTCCCTTAGGCCTAAGTTGGGCAATTGGCGAGGACTCACCTGGTATTGGATGTCTTCATCCGATCAGGATTTTGCTAAACCAAAGTAGGTTTGATGGCCAGTATAAAATCTGGTCGCATTGGCTAAGAATCCTCTGTAGGGCTTTACATATTGCCAGGTGCAATGCTAAGAGGTCTCTCGTGTTTCATGACGATGACCTGAGGAGGGGTATTCCCCTGCTATATCGACCATCGTGCCTGTGATTTGGAAAATATCTGTGATAAAATGCAACTGTTACTGATTTCATTAGTAATAAGGGGAATGAACTGTCCTTTCACATAACAAATACAAGAAAAAATATTCAATAATAGGATTCCTTGAGAATCTAAAAATAGAATTTCTTGAGATTAACTGCGTTCCATGCTCGTGGTATCTCTCTGCCCTCCATCGTTTCCAAATGATAGGCACCTTGCAGGTCGTCTTTAGTTACTTTAAAGGGTCCTTCCCAGTTTGGGCCTAGCTTGCCATCTGATGACTTTATTGTGTTGACCAGGACTTTCCTTAGAACATAGTCCCCAACTTGGAATCTTCTCGGTTTAACCCTTTTGTGGTAATGCTTTGCGAGCTGTTGCTGATAGCTCACAAGCTTCACTAGGGTAAGTTCTCTACGCTCGTCGGCGAGGTCGAGTTCAGCGAGCAACGCCTCATCATTCTGGCCTTGGTTGACAAGGTCGGATCTCATTATTGGCAAACCCGCTTCTAGTGGGATGACTGCTTCCATGCCATATGTTAGCAAAAATGGGGTTTCTCCTGTTGCTCGCCGAGGAGTTGTTCGGTATGCCCATAGGACATGGGGTAGCTAGGTTTCCCATGCGCCTTTGGCTCGCTCTAATTGCTTCTTCAATCCATCGATCATAATTTTGTTGGAAGCTTCTGCTTGCCCATTGCTCTGAGGGTAGGCCACCGAACTAAAGTTGTGCCTGATCCCGTGTTCGTTACAGAAGTCCTGAAAGGGGCCACTCTCTAATTGTGTCCCATTATCAGTGATGATGGTTCTGGGGATTCCAAATCGAGTGATTATATTCCTCCATATGAACCTTATCATATCAGCGTCTCGGATGGTTTCCAATGGTTCTGCCTCGATCCATTTGGTGAAGTAGTCAGTTGCAACCAACAGGTATTTGCGATTGCCGACAGCAATGGGTAGTGGTCCCACGATGTCCATTCCCCATTGGGCGAAGGGCCATGGGCTGGTCAGGGATTTTAGGTCACTAGCGGGTTGGTGGACCATAGGACCGTAAAGTTGGCATTTCAGGCATTTGCGGACATATACTGCGGAGTCCTTTTGCATATATGGCCACTAATAGCCTTCCTTCATTGCTCGAAAGGCTAGAGTCCTTCCTCCGACATAACTTCCACAGATTCCTTCGTGAAGCTCGCGCAGCACTTGCTCGACATTGCCTGGGTGGATGCATCTAAGGTAGGGACCGGAGAAGGACTTCTTATACAAGTCGCCTCCTGTGGATAAGTGAAAGCGAGCAGCTTTGACTCTTATCTGGTGGGCGGTTTTCTTGTCCTCTGGGAGTGTGCCCTCTTTTAAATAGTCTTTTAAGGGGTCCATCCAGCTGGGGGTTGATCCCACCTGGAGTATTTGTTCCACGTTTGACAGCCTGCTGTTGTGGTTAATGCTCGGACAAATGAGGAAATCGATGGGAATGACCCTTTTAAGGCTAGAATCAACTGCCGAGCTTAGGGCTGCTAAGGCATCGGCATGACTGTTTTACCCTCTGGGAAACTGGTGGATATTGATCTCCTCAAAGCTCGTCATTAGTTTTCTCACCAGGGCGAGGTAAGCTGCCATTCTTTTATCCTTCGCGTTGTAATCTCTACTTATCTGATTGGAGACTAGTTGAGAATCGCCGAACACCTGTAAACGTTTTGCTCCTAGAGTTTGCGCCTTTTGGAGACCAGCTATTAGGGCTTCGTACTCTGCTTCGTTGTTGGAGGCTACAAATCCAAGCCTGATTCCTTGCTCAAGGATGGTGTTTTCTGGGGTGATGAGAACAATGCCTACGCCTGCCCCCTTTGAGTTGGAGGCTCCATCAACGAATAGTTTCCAGGTTTCCACTGTTACTGGGTTCTCCTTTTGCTTTGTTGGTTGAGGTTGGTCGGGGAGTTCTTCGCCAGTGAATTCGGCTATGAAATCAGCGAGGATCTGACCCTTGATAGTGGTCCTTGGTTGAAATTGGATGTCAAACCGGCCGAGCTCGACTGACCACTTAGACAATCTGCCCGACAAATCCGCTTTCCTTAGGACCGCCTTAAGGGGGTGCGATGTAAGGACGATGATAGTATGAGCTTCGAAATAATGATTCAACTTCCTCGATGCTATCACCAGTGCAAAGGGGAGCTTCTCCAATGGCAGGTACCTTTGCTCGGTGTCTAATAAGGTCTTGCTCGCGTAGTAAATGGGGTGTTGGATTCCTGCGACCTCGCATATTAACGCCGAGCTGACAGTGTGATTGGATACCGAGAGGTACAGGTACAAGGAATCCGTTTGCTGTGGTATGACAAGCAGCGGTGGAGAGCTTAAGTAGGACTTGAGCTGGTCCCTAGCTCGCGAGCAGTCCAGGATCCATTCTATCGGTTTACTCCCTTTTAGAAGCTGGAAAAAAGGCTTGGACTTCTCAGAGGATTTGGAAATGAAGCGATTTAAGGCAGCGAGCATTCCAGTGAGCTTCTGCATGTCTCGGACTATTCGAGGGGGTTGTACCCTGTTGATTGCATCGATCTGGTCCGAATTAGCTTCTATGCCTCTCTTACTGACCAAGTATCCAAGAAATTTTCCTGACTGGACACCGAAGGAACACTTGCTCGCATTAAGCTTCATTCGGTACTTCCTGAGGATTTCGAAGGTCTTTGACAGGTCTGAGAGGTGATTTTCCTTCTTCTTGCTCTTAACGAGCATGTCATCGATGTAGACCTCCATTGTGTCTCCCATTTGATCCTTGAATATTTTTGTGACCAGCCGCTGATAGGTTGCCCCCGCATTCTTGAGACCAAATGGCATGACCTTGTAGCAATACAACCCAACTGTCGTGATGAACGCCGTTTTATCCTGGTCTGGGGCATACAAGGGGATCTGGTGATATCCTGAGTATGCGTCCAGGAAACTCATTCGCTCGTGAGCTGCAGTGGCATCTACTAGTTGGTCTATCTTTGGGAGGGGGAAACTATCCTTAGGGCATGCTTTGTTGAGGTCAGTGAAGTCGATGCAAACTCTCCACTTCCCATTGTTCTTCGGAACTACTACTGGGTTAGACAACCACTTGGGGAATTGCACTTCCCGTATGGATCCTGTATCCAGCAGTTTCTCGACTTCCTTTTCGACCGCTTTAGCCTTCTCGGGTGCAGTTCTTCGTGCCTTCTGCGTGACTGGCTTAAATGTGGGGTCGACGTGCAGCTGATGACAGACCATATCAGGATCAATGACAGGCAGCTCGTATGGTTCCCATGTGAAAACATCTACGTTGTGTCTCAGCAAGGTCCTCGATGACACGCTCGGAGGGGAGGAGCCTAGTCTCCTCTACTCCTGGTCTTCCATACTTTAGTTGATATTTAGAAGGTATCACACCCTCTTTAACTTTCTCGCTGGGTTGACAGACCTTCTTCTCCAGCTTTGGTCGGATGGCTGCTATGAAGCACTTCCTCGCCATTTCTTGGTCGTCGTGGATCTCCATTACTCCTCGCACGATTACATACTTGAGTTTCTGATGGTAGGTCGAGGAGACCGCCTTCATTGCATGAAGCCATCCTCTGCCGAGGATGGCCTGGTATGGTGATTCGATGTCAACTACCAAAAACTCAATCATCTTGGAGACGTTCCCGGCACGAACTGGCAGCACTATCTTGCCTAGGGGCATGGTCATTTTTCCAGCGAAGCCGACCAGAGGAACAGTAGCTTTCTTTAGGTCGGCGACGCTCAACTTCAATTTCCTGAATAGGTCGAGGTACATTACTTCGGATGAGCTTCCTTGATCGACGAGCAGCTTGTCGATGTCAAAGTTGGCTATCCTGAGTGTAATGACCAGGGCATCATGATGTGGGGTCCTTACTCCCATCAAATCTTCATCCTTGAAAACAATATGCTTGTTATAGTTGACGTCATCTGCTCGTCGACGCTTTCCTGACTGTGACTTTGCTGGATCGATTTGAAAAGCCTGCATTACCGCTGTAAATTTTTTCATCTCCATTCGAGCTGAGTTCCCTTGTATCTGCTTGACGTCAGATACTCCGTGAATTACTACGAACTCATGTCCAGCATCATCCTTCAGCACGTTCTCGGGTCTCATCTCTCTGTTGGCAGTCAGTTTCTCTGCCCTTTTTTCCACGAAGTCGTTCAAATGCCCGGACTGGGACAACTCTTCGAGGTGAGACTTAAGAGCTTTGTAGTGCTCGGTCTTGTGTCCTCCCTCTTTGTGAAAACCGCATCTTAACGCATTGTTCCTCTTCGAGGGATCTCCTCCCATCTTCCCGGGCCACTTGATGAATGGCTCATCCATGATCTTTGCGAGAACCTTGTAAATTGGTTCTTTGAAGACGGTGTTGACCGCCTGGAATGCTTTCGACGCGTCCTGGTTCCCTCCGTTCTTGGAGCCATTTTTGCCTCCGTTCTTTCCTCCTTTCCTCTGGTTCTCAGTTTTCTCACCTACCTTGGTAGTGAGCTTATCTCGACCGTTTTCTCCTGTATTAGGGCGGGTGACATCTTCCACCTTTGCGTATTTCTCAATTCGGGCCATTAGGTCGTCAATAGTCATAGCTTCCTTCTTCGTCAGGGATTGGTAGAGGAGGGAAGAACTAGGGAGCCCAATTTTGAAGGAGGCCACTGCCACTTCCTCCGCGCAGTCCTCGATCTCATTGAATAACTCCCAGTACCTCTTCGCGTATTCTCGGAGGGTCTCCTGAGGCGTTTTCTTCATTGTTAGTAGAGCATCCATCCTTTTGGGATGGGAGCTACTGGTGATGAATCGGGCCGTAAAAAGTTCGGCTAGGGATTTGAAATTCTTGATCGACCGGTGGGGGAGACTTTCGAACCACTTCTTTGATACATCATGAAGGCTCGAGGGGAAAATACGGCACATCAGGGCATCTCGGTGACTCCAGAGGGTCATGGTCTGTCGGTATTGCCTGACGTGATTGATGGGATCAGTCTTTCCGTCGTAAATCTTGAACCTTAGAATGGCAAATTTCTTGGGAGCTTCCTCCTCCTCGATTTCTCTTGTGAAAGGTGACTTCATCTGGGTTTTGAGAGCTCGCCTCGCGAGCTCTCTAGTTGATCTTGTTCCGTGGTGAGCGGGATGCTGGTCCATTTCCCTGCGGACCATGTTTCGTATGTTTTCGTCGCTGCGAGCAGGGCTCTGGTAGCGGCGAGCTCTTCGCAACTGTTTGCGGAGGTCGTCGTCTGACTCGCCTCCTTCGTCCTTTTAAGATTCTCGCCTAGGGCTCCTTCCTCGACTGCGAGACTTGCTCGCCTGAGGGCTAGGAGTGCGATATGGGTAGGCCTGTAAATTGAGCGCCCGAGGCCCGAAGCCCGCCCGTTCGGCCCGCTATTTTTGGGCCGAGCTTTATTTGAGTTTGAGCCGAGCCGAGCCTGAGCCAAAATTCCAAGCCCGAATGAATTTCGGGCCGAGCTTGAGCCGAACTTCGCCAAGCCCGAATTGGGCCCGAAGCCCGAACTTCATATTAATAAATAAATAAATAATTTATATAATATAACATATTTATGTTAATATTGTTCAATTAGGTTTCGTCCTTTTATTTCATTTATTATTTTTTCTAAAAAAAAATCATTTGTCATAATACATTAGATTTCATGTGATTTTCAATTTTGTGATTTTATTGTTAATCTCATTATGGGTATTTGATTTAATAATTGATCAAGTCATAATAGGCCTTTGTAAGTGATCAAATTATGCTAAATGTCTGAAATTTAATAGGCATTTGTAGCTTTTCACTCTTATTTCCCTTGTTTTAATTTAATACATTTCATAATTATATATTGTATTTCATGAAATATCAATTAGATTTTAATGTATAATTTTGTCCATGATGGAAATACAAGAAAAAAAAATTAATTCAAACTTTTTTAATAAAAAAAAATGAAATCGGGCCCGAAGCCCGTAATATTTATGAGCCGAGTTCGGGCCTAGGTGGGAAAAAATAATTCGGGCCGAGCTCGGGCTTGAGCATGGGTATGTGAGTTCGGGCCGAGCCTGAGCAACGCCAAGCCCGGCTCACCCAGCCCGATTTACAGCCCTAGATATGGGCATCTCCTGTTATCAGGACGAAGCTCCCTCTCTAGTCTTTCCAGTCTTCTTTTCAAGTGAGCATTCTCAGCCTCGTATCTGCGAGAAGACTCCCTCTGCTCGTGGAGCCTTGCCTCGTACGCATCAATCAACCTGGATATCTGCGTGGACCTCGCTGGTCCCTGACTTTCTTCTGAGGCTGGTCTTTCCAGACGAGCTCTCTGATCTGAACGTCGGACTTCAGACCTAATCCTGCGAGGAGCAGGTGGCTCTTGAATATCTCCTGCTTGGGGAGCATTACTGCTGTGGCCAGACATCTTAAACTCCTTTCTTGACGTGGGCTCTTCTCAGGGAAAGATGAACGCTTCCCACAGACGGCGCCAATTATAGAGGCAATTATTATGCAACATAAATAAATATGAGAGAAACAATTATCAAGAAAAGAACAAGGAATACAAGATGCCAATCACACAACAAAGGATGTACGTGGTTCAGCAAAGATGTGCCTACGTCCACGGTGGTGCAGTCGATATTATTTCTATATACTCCGGAGAGTGATTACAGAGAATACAACTTGTCCTTTTGCCCCGGACCTAGGGTTCAATATATACGTGTACATGTAGATGAGTGGAGGTGATGGGTTCCTCCATGTTTTCCATCTCCCCTATAACTTCCCTTCATGGGATCGTGGGGGATACCGGATCAATATAAAAGATGAGGGGCCTGGACTTTGGGCCGTCAGGACTGGGCTACTCGTCCAGGCCCATTGTTCTAATTTTCGGGTACCCACAAGGGTTAGTACCAATTTCTATATCCTTGGTATCAGATCTTATTTCCTCGATACAATTTTTTGGTATGGTAAACTAGTTTTTTACTCCATTTTCTTACCAGCCAACGCTGAGCAGACAGCTAATCCGGATATGGCTAAGTACAGGTAGAGTTTTTCCTCCATGACAGACCTTGAAAGCAGATGTGGATATCCCATATTCTTATTCAACTCCAAGAATGCAACCTCACATTTTTTGTTCCATTCAAATGTCTTTAACAATACTTTATAAAAAGGTAGGAACTTGTCGGTAGCTCGTTAAAGAAACTGGTTTAATGCAATTGCACTTCCTTTTTATTTATCGAAGATTGCATGTTGATTAGTGCCTGAATTTTATTTGGGTTGGCCTCAATGCCTCTTTAGTTCACTATAAAGCCCAGGAACATACCTTCTCGTACTTTGAAGACACATTTTGTTGGTTTGAACTTCATTCTGTTCTTTTTTAGATAGTCTAACGTCTACCCCAGATCTTTGATGTTATCAGTGGTCATTTTGCTCTTGGTGAGAAAATCATCAACATAAACCTCCATGTTTTACTGACCTGTTCTTTGAATACTTTGTTTAATAGTCTTTGGTAGGTTGCTTTAGCATTTTCAACCTAAAAGGAATAATGTTGTAGCAGTAGGTACCTCGACTTATGATATTTGAGGTCTTTTCCCGATTTTTCTATTTTATCTTGATTTGGTTATATTCGGAGTACGCATCCATAAAACTGAGCATATTATGTCCCAAAGTGGTGTCGACCAATTGATCAATCATACGCAAGTGATGGTGGTCCATTCGGCATGCTTTGTTCAAGTTGGTGAAGTCAGTATGCATACACTATTTTTTATTCTTTTTCTTGACCATTACTACATTGGGAAGTCAATCTGGATACTTGATGTCTTCAATAAAGTTCACTTTTTGTAACTTTTCTACTTCTTCTTATATGACCATGTACTTCTGCTGACTGAATACACGTGATTTATGTTTTATTAGCTTAGAATCCATGACTATGTTTAGCTCATAAGAGATGAATTATGGGTTCAACCCCAACATGTCCTCATGACTCAAAGCAAACACACTCCTTCATCACCTAACAAAGTCAACCAATTCTTTCATGAAGGTAGGGTCCAACGATAATCTGATTTGGGCTATCCTCTTTGGGTGTTCATCATCCAAGATAATTGATTTCATATCTTTTACGACCTATCCCTTGACCAACTTTTCCTCATCCCGTGAATTCAATGTTTCAATTATGTAGGTCGTGGTTAATTTCTTATGTTCTTCCTGGTCGATCGAGGTATAATAACATTCCATGTCTTCCGCCTGACTTCCTTTCACTGCATCGACCCCATAACGAGTGAAGAACTTCATGCATTGGTGTATGGAGGAAGGAACTGCTTCAAATTTCTTTAGCCCTACCTATCAAAGATAAGGATGTATGCCGAGTAGACGCCTTTGTCTAGGACAAAGAAATAGATCTCCTATGTTAGGCAGGTGGGTTGTATGCCGATCACAACTTCTAACTCAATTGTGCCCAAAGGATATACCTTTTCTCCTGAGAAGTTATAAAGTGGTCGGTGATAGCCTTCAAGCTCGATGTCCCTCAATCTCAGACTTTTAAAGCAGTTGTAAAAAAACACATCAGCGGAACAACCGTGCTTGCATGTACCATTATAGATATGACTAGTGGATTATTGTGTGGGTATAACACGCTAAACAAGTCATCTTTGGAGAAGTTGTGTCACACCCTGCTTTTTGGTATAAATGAACAAGAAGTATATAAAGAAATGAATTAAAGTTAAGGAAGAATAACATAACTTTATTCATATATTAAAGTAGTTCACATAGGTTCATATCACCATAGGGGTGAGTTACATTTTTTAGTACAAACAATAATGTAGAAAATCGAAAAAACGAGATAGGTTAGAATTGCCTTTCAAGCCAAGCCTAAATTTGGAATCGATAGAAAAGCCTTCAATTAAAGGACCCCCCCCCCCTCCCGGGGCCTCGATAATAGGGTTGACTTCCTTCCTTTTTGTCACTTTTTATTAAGGGTAGTAGTTTTCCATTCCATCTGAAGTAGCCTGAATCGAAAACCTCAACCACATTTACACTAGCGAGCCTTTTAGTTTGACATCTCTGACCTTATCCTTTTACCGAAATCTGAACAAATGTCACTCCTTAATCCTATCTTTCTTATCCTCTTCCCACACAGTCACATACGTGAAGAGGCAACTGGTATCTGTCTCTAATAGGGAAGATATATTATCCGCTTTCTCCGGGTTCATCTAGAGAAAAAAGGAATTAGCATAAATATGTTAAGTAGGTTCTACAAATTCTATAAAAAATATATGTATAGATGACAGTTGGGGTGTGTATAGAATTAGTGTTTTCGCATCTTAAAAGAAATAAAGATGATAATCCCATACTTATCAGTTTATAAAGCACATTAAGATTCTTGAACTAATAGTACTATACTTACCAGTTCATTAAGAAAATAAACTTCGTTACTAGTTCATTAAGGATCATGTAAAGAAAATCAAGGATTCTTGAATTAATAATGATAAGCACCCAAAACTCTACAATTTATGCTCCGAATAGACGTACTTTAGTTGCTAATTCTCGGCAATATGGGTCTTATGTGCTTAAATGTTTATCTTGTAGGTCAAATGTCCGTTTGCGATGTCAAAAGCTATATATCGAGGCAAATGCGCGTTTTATGGAGCTAAATACCCTTTTCCCGTATCCTAGCCTACCCAAAGCCTGTGTGTGCTTAGTTTGTGTCTTTTTATATTTTTTATATTTTTAGTTTGAGTCATTTTTATTTTTAGGATTTAATTTAGATTTATTTAGAATTTCTAGAATTTATTTTCTATTTTTTATATATATATTTCTTTTTTAGAATAATTTTATTTTGATTTTGATTTTATTAGTTTTTAGTTTTTATTTTATTTTATCTTATTTTATTAGGATTGGAAATTTTAAGATTTTATTTATTTACTAGTTTTATTAAATTTTACATTTTCTTTTTAGGATTTTAATTTTAGTTTTATTAGATTTTATTTTTATTTTTATTTCTTTTTAGTTTCATTTTTTATTGAGTTTTTATTTTATTTTTAAAATAGGAATTTAATTTTTAAGATTTTTAGTTTTTTTAGTGTTATTTTGAGGTGTCCAAATAAAATACACAAATTAAACACACACACACACACACAATTACTACACACACATACCCAAACAACCCCTCACACCTACACCCTAACAATCCTACACCTCACCACATCCTATCATCCTCACCCCCATCTTCAACCTCACTCCCCCATCTCTTTCTCTCTCCTCTAAAGCACCATTAACCCACTTACCCCCTTTTTCCTACTCCACCATTGCCTACACCCCACACTAACTTACCTAAACCTCACCACACCAAATCAAAACTACCCTTCTTCAATCTCCCAATACTCTCTCTCCTGCCAATCTCCAATAACCAAACCCACCAACCTTATCACACCATATCCACCTTGACCCAACCCCCTTCTCCGCCGGCGTCAAACTGCGGCAACTCCCATCTTCCCGGCGACCCCACCTCCGGCGAGCTAACAACGCCCCTCCCTCTCGCCGCTGTCTCCGGCGCCGTAGCTCGCGCCATCAGTCGGCGATTCCATATACCACCTGTCAACATAACTTCCACCGATGAGGCTTCGACGACGAAACCAACAATCCCGACCCACACCTGTGCACCCCCTCCGGCCAGATTTGACCAACCCGACATGTTCCCCTTTGGGAGCAGACCCGCGTTGCCAACCCGAGCAGCAACCCTGAGAACTCCGACCACCTGCTCGCGAGTCCAAACCGGATCCTCACCTCCATCCATATCCGAGCCACCATCTGTCGACCTCCATTCCCAATTTCGACCCCAACCCGCTACATACCCGGATACCCACTATCCCGGATACCCATTCCAAAACCAACAAAACCCATTTCATTCTTTTAGCCAAAATCGTGTGCTGCCAATCCAAACAAACCAAAGCCAAACTAAATAAAATCCCATGTGCCATATAACCCACTTAAAATCTTTTACCCCTTTTCCCAATATACCCTTAAAACCCCCATAAACCCATTAAAAGCAATCTGCATTGTTTCCACTCCTCACCTCACCATTTTCATGCCTACATGCACTTTAAATTCTCAAAATTACCCTTGCTCCATTGCCCACTATAAATGAAGACTCAAGACCATTCAAAGAGGGAAGATGGAATAAAGAGTAGAAAAACCCTAGAGAGAGAATTAGATAGAGAAACACCAATTTTATTTTTTTAGTAGTTTAGTTTTTTTTAGATTAGAAAAAAAGTCAATAAATTGAGTGTTGTAATTAATTGAGATGATGGAAGAATTGAAGAATTAATGCAATTGAAGGCAATTTTGGTTTGATTACTCCTCTCGAATTTTCATTTTATGCTCTTATTTGATTATATTTTTCATTGAATGATGATTATGGAGGGCTAATCACCCCATTCAAGGGATGAATTGAAATCCTCATGAATCCAATTTGATTTAATTGTCAATTCTAATTTTGTTAGTTTCCTTCGATTAGTAAATTTAATTCCTACTTATTTTCACATTGAGAAATGGAAAATCATCCTTAAGAAAGGAATGAAAATTGTATTGTCATTTGATCATTTGATTCAAACTAGAGATAGGCTTATCACTTGATTTAAATGTTAGTATAATTTTCATCTACTCTTGTTTTTACTTTGTCTAATTAAAATTAGCTTGGTAAATCGATCCTCGCGGGTGATTTATTTAATTGATTTTAATTCAT